>JARGCU010000033.1:13960000-15270000 GCA_029227775.1 Morpho helenor | reverse complement strand
CGAAATTGAGTATTATGAACGCTACGTTATTGTATAAAATAACTTGTATAACAATATTTTGTACCTGTTTGACACACCCACTTACTAGTTGAAAACAGGATCCAAGATATATGTAGGTAGGTAACAACGTAAATGTCACCTTTTACGCCAAAAGGCTTCTTCGTGTGATATTCAAATGTTTTGCTGACATTCTTATTAATAGATTCTATTAAAACGAAAATGAATTACGCAAGAATAATCATCATCCTCCTGCCCTTATCCCACTCTAAGTGGGGTTGGCACAACATGTTTAAACATGTTGTGTCATTTGGCTATGTATTTTACGATCGGCCGCCTGTCGTCAACTTAACTTAGTCGTATTCTATGACACCTCGGTAAGAAAGGAGGGTGGTCTGTTCTACTCAACCGGATACCACAGGGTGGGTGAACTTACTTTAGTCGCATTTTACGTTACCTCGGTAAGCAAGGAGGGTAGTCTACTTTACTTAGCCGGACATCACACGGCTTTACGCAAAATAATATACATTTCTAAAATCGTACCGATTCAATACTGTGAGCGCTTTGCAACGTGGACTTGTAACAATCCCATAGCTGGCCCAGCTGTGGGCAACATTCTCATATCCTCATCCCAATCTCGTATGATCTTTAGTGGATGTCAATAACGCAATATTTTTATCTCTATTCCCGAAAGAAAAACGGGTTTTTTTAGTCTATATATTATCCTAGTATATAAGCTTTAATTTCGTCAATTTTCAATAATATTGGTCCAGGGGATTAGCCATGAAAGTGTAACAGACAGAGCTTCACATTTTAATATTAAATAAATAAATATAAATATATGGGACACTTACACACACGGTCGTCCGTCCCCAAAGTAAGTAACTTAATACTTGTGTTATGGGTGACAGACAACTGGTGAATATATACTTATATATTTTTTAAATACATACATAAATACGAATATACACCCAGGCTCAAAGACCAACAAACTCATTTATAGAAAATGTTCGCCCTCGGCGGGAATCGAACCCACGACCCGCGGAGCTGAAGGCAGGATCACTACCCACTGCGCCAACGGGCCAGTCAAATATAAATATTGTTATGGATGTATAATAAACATTTTATATAACGTACGTCAATCTTCTTTGTTCTGTCAAACTATGTAATGCCAATACAACGCGGAAGCTTTAAAATACAGCGCAGTATGTAACTATTGAACCTAAGAATGCTCTTTAACAATACAACAGCGAACTGTTCTGTGGAGAATGTAGACATTTATGTACTTACTAGTAGCTTCCTGCTTTGGAGAAAAAAATCCTGTAACAGCCTTGAAGACCGGTCCTGCTATTTATTATTATAATAAAATACTAGAAGAATTGAGACATTTAGAATTAAAATAGTATACATAAATCGAACTTAATAATGGAACGTAAAACTGATGCAATGTTAGGCAACCCAAAATGCTTACTTTACCTGCTTAGCTTGCTTGCTTATTTTATCTGTTTAACTGCAATTTGTTAGGATATACATATCTCAAGAATTATCTTAAGATGTGCAGGTTTCCTCACGATGTTTTTTTCCTCTCGAAGCAGCAGCTATAAATTTCGAATATCTGTTAGTTACATAAGTTTTAGGAGAAAATCTCCTTGGTGCTTGAACCTAAACTTCTGGTAAGAATAACTCCTTCCAATCAACCTGCATGGCTTCTTGCCTATTCAATATCTAGAAAATGCCAAATAGCCCCAAAAATAAAACAATAACGTGGATAAAATAAAAAATTGAAAATGAAACAAATTATTGTTATGATATTGCGATTGAATATTGGATTCAAAAGTTTATTTATTTATTGAAATATTTTGGAAACATACAATAAACATAAACTTTTGTAAGTAAATTACAATAAAAAATAACTTAAACCAATATCAGTTTCCTATGAGTAAAAATACATATAAAATTGCATATAAAGTAATGTAGCAGTTACATAGTATAGGTACTTATAAAGTTGAAAAGAATTTCCTAAAATTTCCAAAAACAGTATCACGAAATGTATGAGGGGAGCTAAAGCACGTCTGCTCAGTACGAGATCGTTATATGTAATATATATATCCTATCAGAGTAATCTTTTTTAGTGACTATTTTAGTACGAATGTAAAGCAACCATTTGAGTATTTGCTTGTTTTGTGTTTGAGTTGAGAGCATTCTTACGATACGGTCAAGGGTAAAACCGTTTTCGACATTGATGAAAGTTACCGCGATTAAGCTTGTTACGTCTACTCAGCGTTTGCCGCTTTCCCAGACTCCATACGACACCTGAGATATAGTGTTTCGTTCCTGGGAAAGATACTTCGTGCAACCTCTTACTATCCTAACATCGGTGGGAACGGTTATATATTTTAATATAGTAAATAGTATAAGAGAATTTATAATTATTATTTAGTAAACGTGTGGTATCCGGCCCAATAGAATAGTACCACCCTCTTTTCTTACCGAGGTGTCGTAAAAGGCGACTAAGGTGAGTCGACCCGCCGTGTGGTATCCGGCTGAGTAGAATAGACCACCCTCATTTTTACCGAGGTGTCGTAAAAGGCGACTAAGGTAAGTTGACCCACCGTGTGGAATCCGGTTTAGCAGAATAGACCACCCTCCTTCTTATCGAGGTGTCGTAAAATACGACTAAGGTAAGTTGATGTCAGGCAGGCGGCCGGTCGTAAAAACGCAGCCAAATCATGTGACAGCATGTTTATAACATGTTGTGCCGACCCCACTTAGAGTGGGATAAGGGCAGGAAGATGATGATATAATAAAGAAAATTATTTGGGCAAACGAGATTATGTAACGGACAATCGCCTCCCATAATATATTTAACTGAGGGCTCTAATGTTCGCGGCATTCCGAGGCCAATATTGTTACAAATGGGAGACTCAGGACGACGATTCGAACACCTATAGAGCGCTTGTCTTTATTCTATGCAGTAAAGTAGATAATGGTCGCCTAACGCCCTTTTTTGTCAGGAAAACCCATTATTGATCGTTTCCGCCCGGTGGGGACAAGCGGCGTACGTCGGACTCTCACCGAAAAAAAACCTGACAGAGTTCCACCACGCTGCTGGTGACGGGGACAGGGTAACGTTGTACAAAATTGCCCCCATTATTGCCAGCAGCCGCTCTGTACCCCAGAGTGCGCCACCTCCGAGTCTGAGCCTCTCTAAAAGTTACCCCTCCCTCCTCTAATCTATGCATTTGAAGCAGCAGATATATCGACCACTTCTAAAAAAAACTAAAATGTAAAAAAACGCCTTACATTGATCAAAAAAGTAACGCTTAAACATACACGCAGTAAAAATACCATTGTAAAAGTGCATCCACTCTTTTAAGCTTGGGTGCGTTCGGATGCCATCCTTATAAATCTTGTTATGTAAATCATTAAAAACTGATTACTTTTTTTTTCTTTTTTTTAAAGGAGTTTAGTCAATTTTACTATGTCACTCCTTTCTTCAGCTTCTTTTGATAACGGAGCGGCGAGTATACTATTACAAAACTGATTTCGAAATATAAAAAGTTTCACCCCTTTCCCAGTTATTACGCATTTTAGTTTTACGTATTTCATTTATCTACCACGTACGTGATATGTGCGTAATGATGATGTTTTGATTGCAATACCGTATTGAATACGTGACGTGAGTGCGACAAAGACGCAATGAATGCGTGCTGATGTAACGTATGTATCTTTTTTCATTGATGTTTGCATTTGAGAAGTGCAACTACGCTTATCTGGAAAGGCTATTTACAAGGGTATGTTTTACGGTATGCTACCAGAAAAAATAATTGATATAGTATTGCACGTAAAGCGGTACCTCAGTTGTAAATAGAACAGAAAGCTATGTAATTGTATAAAAGTACAGTAAAAATAATCTCACTGCTGGGCATAGGCCTCTTATCTCTGTTTTTTGGAGAGAGGTTGGAACTAAGAATCACTCCTCTGCTTCATTACGGATTGGTAGGTTACACATACCCCCAGAATTTTCTAGAGACATGCAGGTTACCTCACGGCCACGCTCATTTCTTACCGAAGTGTCGTAAAAGGGGACTAAAGTGAGTTGACGTCAGGCAGGCAGCCGGTCGTAAAAGAGTGGGATAAGGGCAGGAGAATGATGAGAGTTAATTATTTAATTTATTTATAAATTCCAAAATAATAATTTATTTTAGATCACATATCCAGCAACGTGCATCATAACAGCTTTGAACCTTTGTTCTGATATGATAAACATTGTGTGGATATGACCTTAATGAGCGAAGTCGTTCAAAAATTCCACGATCACCTTATTTATATAAAGATTATTATAAAACAAATGTTTTAATTGAATAACCGGTTGCGATGCTATTAGACTCGTTTTGTGCCTCGTGTAGCATACTAATGAAGAGTTATTTGTACATTATCGAACATTAAAATTGGGAGTCGTATCCGGAACTTTTAGTTTGTGAATTAAACTACTAGATCGAAGACGACATCAAAACTTTGTAGCTGACGCAAGAGGCCTTGAGCTTTGAACGTTCTGACGAAATATCGATACGCTGTTACCAGCTCCAGTAAGATTTATCCGCTATGGAGCATGTTTGAAACGAACAAACTCGTTTACAAATATTTCAACAGCTTGCTACGTCACGGCCCCACCCGCGATTTCGACCAATCGCAGCGCGCGATACACGCACTCCCACTCTATATATTGCGCGCACGCATTTGAATTAGCACTCGCTATTTGATTGTTCAGTACACAGTTCCTTAATAATTAAATGGGTGACAGACTTAACAAATCCAGATTTTACAACTGGCTGATATTCTTATTCAGTTTCAGTAATTTGGATAAAATTTAGCTTCTTTTTAAAAAGAAAACTTTACCGGAAAGTATTTGTTTTTTTTTAAATAATTTATTGAAATAAATTATTGTAATAATGCTGAATGTTAAGGCCATCCCCGAAGATTTCCTTAGGAAGACCGCAAAGTAAGTTTTATATACATTTTAAATTTTATTTTAATCTTTATATTTAAATGAGTTAATCTTGTATATATATATATATTTTTTCTGAATCTCGAAAATGGCTCCAACGATTTTCCTGAAATTCAGCATGTAGGAGGTTTTGGGGGAGAAAAATTGATCTAGCTAGGTTTTATGTAAAAAAAATATTGTTTTATCCCTGTTTTTGGGCATTAAAAAACACTAACATTTTTATTGAATAGAATTTTCGCCATTAGCTGTCATGTCGACGTAGCTTATTCGGGTAACGGACAGCCTCGAGAAATGTGAATGCCAAGGATCGATCCCAACTAAATAATTGTTTTTTCTTTTTTGTAAGGTTTTTTTCTGTAAAAAATTACCGAGCGAAGCTCGGTCACCCAGATATTTATTTGTATATTCATAAATCATTTTATAATAATAATTTTATATGTTTAACAATTTATGTATTGTATGATATTTCCTATTGCAGTTATGTTATTAGGAACGTTTAGAAACTAAATTGGACTAATACTTCTTTATAAGAGAATCCAATATCCATACAATTTGCTAGAACAACAGGATGCTTTGCAATGATGATAATGTAATAATGTAAAGAACCTTCATCACATGTTATAAAATTCCAAATTGCTCTAATTACTCAGTTAAAATTTTAATTATGCCTAACTTCCATTGCAAGCGATTCTTGACTATTAATTCATAATCATTAAAGTACGAAATCTCTTATAGAACCTATATAATACTTAGGTGGTTTTGGAATTTCTGTTAATAATATTTTAAAGACATATTAATGTAGCTTGATGAGTCAATAAACTCTAATATCCAACATTCTTGTTTAAAAGTTTAAAATCTAATAACGTTTATATTTATATTGGAACTTAAATATAAAGTTATCATACCTTTTTATACCACATTCAGGCACAAATATTTAAAACATATCCCAGAACCTTACATAATTATCTGAGGGATTAATTATTTATGTATATCTTTAATATTTAAATGAGTTAATCTTGTATATATATATATTTCTCGAATCTCGGAAACGGCTCCAACGATTTTCCTGAAATTCAGCATGTAGGAGGTTTTGGAAGAGAAAAATTATTGAAAATATTGTGTTATCCCTATTTTTGGGCATTAAAAAACACTATTTTTGGGCATTAAAAAACAAAACATTATTGAATTGAATTTTCGCCATTAATTATCAAGTCGACGTAGCTTATTCGGTTAGCGGGCAGCCTCGAGAAATAAGAGTGCCAAGGATCGATCCCAACTAAATAATTGTTTTTTCTTTTTTTAAAGTTTTTTTTTTTGTAAAAAATTACCGAGCGAAGCTCGGTCACCCAGATATTATAGTTTATATACATAAATAATCGATATTATCTATGGAAAAATATATGTTCCTCTGTCTATGCCTTTATATGTAATTCACTCCTTTAGATATATAGAGAAAGATGAGATATTTTTCAAGACAAGACAAGACAAGAGTCAACTTAACATTTGTCTCTACATTCATGTATGTATTTTATAGGTATTGTATAGTACGTAGTTTAATAGGAAGTTATTTATGTAAATATACTAGTATGTTACTTCGCACCTAAACCACCGGTTAACGTTGTTTATTAATGACACTTTGTTTATTTATCTGTTTCACATTCTATAATTATTATTTTATTTATTCTATAATTAACCAAAATAAAACGCGTTTTGAATTCCCAAAACCTAGCTAGATTGATTTGTCTCTCCCAAAACTCCCTACATGCTGAATTTCAGGAAAATCGTTGCAGCCGTTTTCGAGATTCAGAAAATTTATATATATATATATATATATATATATATATATATATATATATATATATATATATACAAGATTAGCTACAAGATTATCATTTAAATATTACCTAAAGATACACAGTTTACAAATCTTCTCGAAATATTCATATTTCCTTTACAATTAATTATGTTATATTCAATTCTGACAGTTTTTGTTCCATAACATTTAATTCCATATAAACAAATGACATTATTATTTTGGTATAATCCGTGATTAAAGAAAATAGATGTAATGCTAAATATAGATTGTACTCCCAGTTCTCATACCTGATATGCATGCATGCAGTGTTTGTAAAAACTCACGCACTACCCGCCACCAATAACACAACAATACACAAGCACTGCACACACTTCCCACCACAATCTCAATAATAATTTTCTCCCGTAACCAAAGCATCGTCAGGAGATAGACTCCACAACAATAACAAAGCTTTTTTCCATAAAGTTTAAGAAATACCTCGCTCGCCCTTAGCTTGCATTTATCGCTGTTTAGTACATTATAATTATTTAACATAAAATTCCATGTCCATAATAAATTGACCTAATAATTATTTTAAATTTGAATCGCGCTATATTCGCCCTAAAATCCACAGAGTATCCGCTTCGCCTACACTGGCAACCACGCTTTATCATCGAAGGCCATTTCAAATGTGATAGGTAGTTTAACTAAGAATTCATGCTATTTATAAATGTATAAAAAGCAAGTTCATGTTTTGATACTTAACTGTAGGTTAGGTAAAGGTTTTTAAAATTTACTTGTTTTCAAATAGTATTAAGACTATACTTTCCCCGCATTGAACCTATTAATTATATAGAAATCGTGAAAAAAAACAAGCTATAAACTATCGCCACTATACAAACTTACAATATTATCCCACCAACTAATAATTATTTTGCAAAAAGTCCCGGCCTATTTCTAGTTCACTGCTGGCCTTGGGAACCTTCGCTTCTTTTTGGAGATAAATGTCGAAGCTTACACCCACCACGCTGCTTTAATGCGGAATGGTAGATTACACATAAGCATTCCATAATTCCCAGTATTCTCTAGAGATATGCAGGTTTCCTAGCAACGTTTTCTTTAGCCGAAAAACGTGTTATAAATAGCAAATATCAACTAGACAAATGAGTTTATAACAAACTAGTAATATCCCGCTGTTTCTCCCGCGTAATTTTTAATTTTTTGCACCTTATTACATTTATTTTACATGTAGCATATGTTGCTCAGTAGAGATGCAGAAAGAATTTTTGAAATCGGTTCAGTACTTTTTGTGTGAAAACATCACAAACATACATACAAATTTTTCCTCTTTATCATATTAGTATAGAAAAAACTCGTTGGTCACTGCCAGAGATTTGAACCCCTTACCCCTCTGAAAGAGTTACCTCTACCTCTCGGCTATCACAGCTATCATAATTAGTATGTAACGAGATATAATATTTAAAATATTATCGTTTTTTTACTGCTTTTATTTGTTGTAAAATATATAAATATAACGATAAACCTTGCATTAACTTTTACGGCCTATTACTATCTCAGGGTTCGCAAAAGACCTTTACTCTTTGCTGAAGAGAGGGAGTAAAGCTTAGATCCACCACGAAACTTTGCTCTGGATGGGCAGGTTACATATCTAAAATCCAAGCCAGTCTCCAGTGATATGCAGGTTACTTAAATTCAAATTCAAATTCAAATATTCTTTATTCAAATAAACTTGTAAACAAGTGCTTTTGAATCGTCAACTCTCCTGCTGGTTCCGAAAGCTGTTCCTACCGAGAACAGCCAGCAAGAAACTCGGTGGTTGCTTTTTTAAAAATATAATTCTTAATACTAACTAACTTAACGGTCGTTTCATCATAAAGTATTATTAATATTTGTAATTAAAAAAAATAATAATAACGACAAGTTTGTACAGAAACTTAAAGGTTAATTGTTTACGGTAAGAACTCGCCACCACTTCTTAAAGTTCACGCGCTTTTACCATTTGGGCATCATGGCTTAACACACACATACACACAAAAACTTATAATTTCCAAATAGTACATTTTCCAGTAGCTGTGGTAGCCCAGCGGTAACACCGTGCGCCTCTTTCGAGGAGGTCTAGGGTTCAAACCCCGGGCAGAAACCAATGAGTTTTCTAGTAAAACTTATGTGTCTAATTGATAATTGCAATTTATCACACGCTTTTCGGTGAAGGAAAACATCGCGAGGAAACCTGCATATCTCTAGGCAATTCTGGGGATATGTGTAACCTACCAATCCGCATTGGAGCAGCGTGGTAGGTCTTAGCTCCAATCCTTCTCTCCAAAAAAAAAAAAAACGAGAGAAGAGGCCTATGCCCAGCAGTGAGATAGTAACAGGCCGTTACTTACTTACTTACATTTTCCAGATAAATATCTAGAAAAAGAAAGCATAAGAAAACACGAGTGCTATGGTCGTATAATTTAAGCATAGTACTTTTAAATTTAGTATTAGTATAGTTTGTATTAAAAAGTAAAGTAGGTAAACGGTCTGTTACAATCCCACTGCTGGACATTGGGTCTCCATTTCTGGAAGGATCGGAGCTAAGACCTACTATGCTGCTCCAATGCGGATTGGTAGGTTACACATATTACTAGTATTCTCTAGAGATATGCAGGTTTCCTGACGATGTTTTCCTTCACCGAAAAGCGTGTGATAAATTGCAATTATCAATTAGACATATAAGTATTAATTATAAAACTCGTTGCCCGGGGTTTTAACTTGGGATCGATCACAGCTTATTACAGATGGTAAACATTAAAAAAATACAAAGTTAATATACAATGGTGACTTAAGTGGTGACGTAATACTTATAGTATTAGCTCAAAAAAGTTATGGTGACAATACAATGCTTACATATCGTGAAAACTATCACCACCAATCTTTTTTTACCACCACGAGCTTACACCTTTAGGTTGATGTATTGTAAAATTTAGATTGAACTTTAGCCGCATACATTTGAGGTCACTTGAATTAATTATATCATAACATATACATAATGTTTCAAAGTCTAGCATACGGTTATCGATAGTTCATAAGCCAGGGCTAGATTGATGTGTAATGCTTTATTATAAATAATTAGTTGTCATTTGTTTGATACATCGACGACATCTGGGTCACGCGATTACAAGCTTTACAAGCTAGAATTCGCAAGCTAAATTCGCTTTCTCGAGTTGATGGAATTGAACATTACTAAAATAGTTTTTATTTGAAAGATACGAGTAGATAGGCAAGGTGCTAAGGAGTTAAGTAGTTTCTAAATTAACTTAAAATAACGTTACTGAACGGTAGTAAGTAAGAACGGTAAGTTACATAATTAACTTCGTATAACAAAAAAATGACCTTGCACAAGTCTATACTTTTTTCTAGTAAACATTATGTAACGGAATTTATCAGTGGGGGCATTAGTTAAGAACAGATTGAACACTTAGTAATTTTATTGGCTTTGTTGTCCTTTTTGTTCTCACAAGGAAGAAAAATACCTGACGGACGCCTACCAGCCCATACTGGTATGGAGAGTCCGCACGGACCAAACAACCTCTTCAGTTATAGAATTGGACGTTAATTTGCAGAGGTCCATAATAATACAAAACTAATGAGAATATTATTTTGCTATAATCCGCGATAAATTATCTATTGCGGATTATAGCAAAATAATATTCCCATTACTTTTGTAACCTCCTCATTCTCTACTAATCAGGAAGGAGCCGCGTTCGCATTTCTTTGTGATGATCGTTTCTTTAGTTTCCTTCTCTATCTTTTTCTCTCTGCTCCCTTTTACCCATGATTCTACGGAAAACATCCTCATGCTTGTGCCACTCCTCTTCACTTTCGAGCATACGTGGTACAAGGTTTAGCGCGTTTAAGGCCTCTTTTCCTGCTAAGCGCTTAGATGCTCCAAGAAGACTTAATATTACTACCTATCAAACATTTGAAAGATGCCGTACCGAGATCAACAGTAAAGTAAAAATACAGTAATTTAGTGCAATATGTTTAACCAACCCTTGTTGTTCCAGATGTGCACAGGTGGCCCTGGGCTGCAGCAGGGCCGCGCACCAAGCTGCTGTTAGAGGAACCATCAAGCTCAACCCTCAACTAGCTACCTTAACGCCCAAGGTACAAATATGTCCATCCCTCCCATCTGCGAGAGATTAGATTAGATTCGCATTCCTCTGAGATATGATCACCGAAAAAAGTTTATCCGTTCCCAAACTAAACAACTAAAGCTTCGCTTTCCTTAATATAAATCAACTTTGACTTCTTCATTGGACTATGCTGCTTAAACATTGAAACCACTCTAACACCAAGCATAATTTAAAGGCCTTGCTCTTAAAAACAGTAACTTAAGTAAAAACCAATAATTGAACGGCGAAATTAACTAAATTAATAATATATATAAATAAGCTATTGTAAGCAACGTTTAAACAAAAATCTATTGAACCTATTACAATAGTAATGTTTGAAAAAAAAAAACACTTGGTTCAAAATCGTGATATAGTTTTAGATTGACAATAAAGAAAATATATTAAAATTTTTCTACTATACAATATCCAAATTCCCGTTATTATTAAGTAACTTGTAAAAGTTATTTCATACATTTGGTTTAAACTAAGTTAGTACAGCATTATTTTACTGCCCTTATCCCACTCTAAGGGGTCGGGAGAACATTTTCTCCGCTTGCATTCTCTTCTACTATCATTAGTCAACTCTTACTACAGCAATCAGTCAGTGAGTCAATAACAAGGTTTGCTACAGAATTAATACAACTGCTTGCCATGTGATAAATAACCTCTATTTCGTATGTAATAAAGGTTTTTATTTATATCTTTTGATATAGGTCCGCGCATTCGTAGAACGGACCGCAGCACTTTGCGAGCCGGAACATGTCCACGTGTGCGATGGCTCTGAAGCTGAAGCCGGCGCTTTGTTGCAGCTTATGCAACATCAAGGAACCGTCAAACCGTTACCTAAATACGACAACTGGTAAGTTACTTTATAGCTTCCCCCTTAGATTTACTTAAGAGCTTCTATTACAGAAGTTACAATATAATTATTTTGCTTTAATCCGCGTTTGCCGTGGTAGACTCTTGATGATGCTTCGGTTTCGGCGAAACGGTCGTAGAGATTGTGGTAGTATGTGTAGTGCTTGTGTGGAGTGTTGGGGTTGGCGGCGTTTTGTGATACGTGTAGTAAATTGTCCTGCATGTATGTGAGTGTTGCACTTACACTTAGCAATACATATATTCTCTTGACAAATGTGAATTATAGCAAAATAGTTCTATTGTAACTTCTGTATTATGGAATTCCGCAAAGTAACGTCTGCTTCTATAAATAATATAAATCAGCTCCTATTATTTATGTAAGATGTATTCTTACGGACCCCATCTTACTCCTTAATGAAATATGTCTTATGTTGTAACTGTCTTAATTCCTATTTACATGAGATTTTGTTGTGCGACTATTCCATTTATAACGGATGTAGAAAATATTTCCTATACCCGAATTTAATCTGTTTTACACGTGTACATATTTAATTATTTTAATTTCTATAACCTCAAGCTTTTTGCCTTGAAATAATAAAAATAATTAACAGCCAATTTAGTAATTTATTATAATTACTTTATTCTTTAGATTGATAATTGTTCTAAAGACGCGAACAGAACAAAACTGACTGAACTCATAAGTTGTGTCGGTATTGCTGCTAAAAAGAAAGTGTATTTTAACAATTACACTTATTCCTAATCCAGTGATTCTCAACCTTTTTTATGTTGCGGCACATATTTAACGATTTCAAAATTTGGCGGCACACAAACAAAAATATTAAAAATTATTTACTTACAACACACTGCATAAATAGTTTGTGACAAAAATTTTAAATATACGAAATAGACTAATATATACTAGAATAATAACTAAACGTTTATTAATGTATTAATTACAAGCTAATAATAAAAATATTTTTCTTTTTAAATGATATAATTTAATAATATTAACATTATTATATATTTGCAAAATTTGGCGGCAGACAAAAGTGCCGCGGCACAGTGGTTGAAAATCATTGCCCTAATCCAAAACACTAGGGTTTTTGCGTTGTGCCACTATTGCAACCTGTCTTCAACTCCGCGAGTCGCGGGTTCGATTCCCACCGAGGGCCAACATTTTCTATAAATGAATTTGTTGGTCTTTGAGCCTGGGTGTATATTTGTATTTAAGTATGTATTTAAAAAATATATAAGTATATATTCACCAGCTGTCTGTAACCCATAACACAAGTATTAAGTTACTTAACACTTACTTTGGGGACAGACGACCGTGTGTGTAAGTGTCCCATATATTTATTTATTTATTTATTGTACTATTGGAACATTGTGGCTTACAAGCTAAATGCAGATGTTCTTTTCAGTTGGTTAACCCGCACCGATCCAGCTGACGTGGCTCGCGTGGAGTCGCGTACATTTATTTGTTCAGAACATGAACGTGATGTAGTGCCTGTGGCTCGCGCGGGTCAGAAATCGGCCCTTGGCAACTTTATTACATCATCTGATTATGATAAGGCGGTTGCTGAAAGATTCCCAGGATGTATGCGAGGTGAGATATACACTGATATAAAGTACGTCCCATTTGTTAGTTAATTTTTTGCATGTAAACGAATTGTCATGTAAAGCCTAATAACTTTGAAAGCGTAACCGACCAAGACGGGGTAACAGGGACTGAAAAAGGATAGTGGAATTGTGTGAAGTATGATATGCATATAAAAGAAATCCGCCGCAGTATCCGGCTGAATAGAAAAGAATACCCTGTTTCTTACTGAGGTGGTAAAACGCGACTAAGGTAAGTTGACCCACAGACTGGTATCTGGTTGAGTAGATTAGACCACCCGCTTTCTTGCTGAGTTGTCGTAAAACGCGACTAAAGTAAGTAGATGTCAGGCATGCGGCCGGATGTAAAATAACAGTAAAGACATCCTATTAACATGTTATAATATGATAAAGGCAGCATAAAGGCAGAAGGATGATATAAATCAGGTACATAAAAGGAATATCGGCAGAATTAATGATTTATAGAATAGAATGGAATATAAAAACATGATATACCGACCCCATTCAGTGCGGAATAAGGGCAGGAGAATGGATTAGATCCTGTAAAGGTGTCTAAATGTTTGTTTGTCACAGGCCGCACCATGTACGTGATCCCGTTCTCCATGGGTCCCGTGGGATCACCTCTGTCCAAGATCGGCGTGGAGGTGACCGACTCGCCTTACGTCGTGTACTCGATGCGCGTTATGACCAGGATGGGTGAGCATTCAATAACGCTTTATTGACCCTAAGAATATGATGAACAAAGTCGTCTAAAAAGTGACTATGTTTTTCTTCAAAGCCATTATCATTCTTTTTAACATTTTATAACTAACAATATTTTAAATAATTTAGAAACAAAAAGACAACATGGAAACGCGCTAATACTTTTTAGAATTCTTAATTAAGATAAGTGCACTAGTAATACAAAAAACAAAACGCTTAATTCTTTAAAAATTCATACAAAACGGTCATCTACTAGTACATGGTCAATTACTAGTGCTTACTTAATTTACTTATATCATAACGTTAATAACATTAAAAAACAAAAATTGAAAATCAAATGAGGTTATATTTGAATATCACAGGTAATAAAGTGCTGGACGCTTTACGTAAAGACGAACAGTTCGTGCGCTGTCTTCACTCTGTAGGCCGTATGAACGGAGCGGGCACTATCGGCTGGCCGTGTGATCCGCTTCGGACCATCATTTTGCATCGGCCCATAGACAATGAGATCATCAGCTATGGTAAGTTAAAACTTCAGTAAAAGTGTATTGCAACTACTTTTTCAATATAGATGTCCACCGATCGGCTAAGGTGTTTGCAAGGGATATACACACAAGAGAATCTTGTACTGTATTTTAGCAAGACCTGCGATATAATCAGTCAACGAAATAGGGGTCTACCAACACTGTGCTTTTCGTAGATTTTAAACTTTCGCGATTCATACTAATTAAATATAAACAACCGGGTCACATCGCGATGATCACGTTACCTTTGTATAAGGTTCGACGTTTCGGCAGAGTTGCATCCACCGTGGTCACGAACTGACTGTCAGTTCGTGACCGTCGAATGCAACTCTGCCGAAACGTCGAACCTTATACAAAGGTAACGTGATCATCGCGACTGTGCTTTTCGTTGAAAGGTCGCAGTTCAATTTGGTTTTCCCATTGCTACTTTGTTATAAATTGTACTATTACTAGTAAGTCAGCTAAAAAAAGATATTATTTACATTTAAAATTTTAACTACACTCTCGTACATCTTTACTTAAGTTCCAATTCAATTCAATTTACAAAGTTCGAAATTTAAAATTTTCTTAGTTGATAAAAAAAAACTTTTAATCAGTGATGTAACCACCGATTTTTTGTTGGGTCTTTCTTGATCGGTCTTGATTGTATTGTTGTGAACACTTTTTTAAATTTTTAAACACAGTGGCCAAAGAGGTCACCTAATGGAGGGGTTATTTTTATTATATTATTATACACAGGTAGTGGATATGGCGGTAACAGTTTGCTTGGAAAGAAGTGTTTCGCTCTCCGATTAGGCTCCGTGCTGGCGCGTCGAGAGGGTTGGCTAGCGGAACACATGCTGGTGAGTACAGCTTAAAAATATAATTGTTCGTTAAAAATTGATTTAATTTGGTTTGCCTGGAAAATTCAACACTTCTTCCGTTTTATTTTATACAAAACTATAATCTTAACACACATGTACAAGTTTGTTACCTTTATTAATGGGAAATTGTAAATAATTTTTACTCAGCAAACATAACTTATTAGTACGGCAACTTTTTTACGGACACTATTTGGTTCGAAAATTGACTATATTTAAATGCGTTAATCTTTAAAGGAGTTAATTTTTGGAATCTCGGAAACGGCGCCAACGATAATCCTGAAATTCTTCATGTAGGGGATTTTGGGGGAGAAAAATCGATCTAGATAAGTTATATTTAAAAAAAATGTAGTTTTTCGGGGTCTAAATTTTTTTTTAAATTTACGTTGTCAATGTTTCGCTGTCAAACGTAGTTCATTTGGGGAACGGGTGGTCTAGAGAGGTGAAAATACCCAGGATCGAGCCCCACCTGCCCTATTATTTTTTAATTTTTCTTTTCAATTTTTTTTTAATAATTATTTTTTTTCCATCATTTTATTATTATATTTTTACCGAGCAAGGCTCAGTCACCCAGGTACTATTATTTAATAAGATATATTTTTTTATGCAGCGACTTAATAGACAGTTGGGTACGTTTCCTTTAATCATATAATCATATCTTTATAAAATCTATACTAGAACAGTATCGTGACCTGCAAAGTATTCTAGATTTATAAAAACATCTATAAGGAAATATTTTATTACATTTTCATGATAATTACAATTAGTATAATTAATTTAAACGGAAGTTATATCATGCATTAGTATAATATAATTTTTTTATTTATATCGTTTCGAACACTACAGTTATTGTGGTCGGTCAGGCTGTCTTTGTTTCAGTCTGTCAGTTACTTAAGTTGATTAAAATGTATTATACATCTATAAAGACGTAAACTTACATTTCTTACGGCCGCGGAACCCCTGCTTTGGACGAAAAATAAAAGTTTTTAGTGTGCTTCTTGTCTTTTGAACAAAATAAATGTTAACGTTATTTCCACATGCTTAGTAATTGAAACCATTTTTCGCAATGTCTGCTCTAATCTAACACAAATTCACATACCTATTTTAAAACATAGTCCACAAAAGCTGTCTGTCTGTATGTGACAAATGTTCTCAAAACTAATTTATGTACACTTTTTGTTTAAAGATAATGCAATTATTGAGAAAGGTTTAGGTTAGTACATTGCAGTTTTATGTAAATTTTTTTAAAGAGGTCGCACAGTTGGTTAATAACTCCACTGCTTTCGTGCGCTGCGTAAAGCAGCAGATACACAGAAGTAATATACTAGGGAATTGTAGATCTAAAAAAATTACTAGAAAAAAGTTTTTAACAGCATGACTATCTTTTATGGTTAACTCACAATATTGCGTTATATTCGGGACTGTTTACTTCTTGAGAAAAGTTTAGGTTAATAGTACATAACGGTATAAGTAAATAATAATAAAGAGATCAGAAAAATGTTGTGACAAACTGATGTCCACACGGGCGAAGCTGCGGTCACAGCTAGTCAGCGGTCAGCTATAAAGAGATAGTGTAAGAGATATTAAAAGAAAGAAAGTCAAAAGCAGGGGCGCTCTTTCCTTATGTGACGATTTATACCTTATGTAAGTTGACCCACCGTGTGGTATCCGGTTTAGTAGAATAGACTACCCTATTTCTTACCGAGGTGTCGTTAAATACGACAGAGATAAGTTGACGTCAGGCAGGCGGCCGGTCATAAAAACGCAGCTAAATCATGTGACAGCATGTTTATAACATGTTGTGCCGACGCCACTTAGAGTGGGATAAGGGCAGGAGAATGATGAAGTTATTTTCTATGAGATTCGGATTTTTTCAGATCGTAGGTATAACCGACCCTAAAGGTCGTAAGAGGTACATCGCAGCGGCATTCCCTTCAGCTTGCGGGAAGACCAACTTAGCCATGATGACGCCAACTCTACCAGGGTACAAGGTGGAGTGTGTGGGAGATGATATCGCTTGGATGAAGTTCGATAAGAACGGTGTGCTGCGAGCGATTAATCCAGAGAATGGATTCTTTGGAGTAGCACCAGGTATGTCTTGAATATACTTCACATTGTTTCGAAATCATATATGCTTTTAACAATAAACAATAATTGCAACATATATATCTCTCTTTCTCTCTTCAAACGATAGACGTCCATAGTTGGACTTAGGTCTCTTCGAAGGTCTTCCTCAACCCACTGTCCGGTGCCATTTGTATCTACCAGCTCACTGCGACTTTTCTGAAATCTTCAGTCCACCTAGAGGGGATATATATATTTAGGGTTCGATTCCCGCCGAGAGGGAACATTTACAAATGCAATTTGTTGGTTTTTCGATTCTTGTTTTTTTTTGTATTTAATCATAACTATATTTTCAAATTCAAATTATTTTTTGTTCAAATGAACTTGTAAACAAGTGCTTTTCGTCAACTCTACCGCTGGTTCGGAGAAGAGCCAGCAAGAATCTCGACGGTTGCTCGTTTAAAAATATAATTCTTATTACTAGTTACATTAGTCATTACTGTCTTGTACAGAGTCAAAGAGTAGCTACGTCCACGCATTTTTATCATCTAAGTATTCCTCAATAGTATAGTAGTCTTTCTGTATTAGCCTTTCATTAATAGTGTTTTTAAACTGCTGCAATGGCAAAGCTAAAATTGATTGCTTTATTGATTAATTTTATATGTATATATTTACCAGTTTTCTGTCTCCGTATTATATTTCACTGTCGTATATTTAATATTATTATTAATTATTCTTACGTTAATGCTACGTTAATTCTTCGCAGGGACCTCCACCTCAACGAACCCTATAGCGATGGCGTCCGTGTTCAGTAACACAGTTTTCACCAACGTTGCTGAAACTCAAGATGGCGGCGTGTGGTGGGAGGGCATGGGCAAAGCGCCCGAAAGTTTGATCGACTGGAAAGGACAACCCTGGGACCCTAGCAAGAAAACACCAGCTGCTCATCCTAACTCTAGGTATGGAACTACCTTAAATCCTCATATTTAGATGGTCCTTCATTCCTCAGAAGAAGATATCGCCTTTTTAATAAATCAATGAATGGAGATGATTTTCATTATTTAGTTTTGCAAGTCCAAAGAAAGGTATGGCCTTAGATTTATCCTAACTCTGCTTACTTATGGACATGTATTTTTAGGAACCCAATGAATAATACAACCTTAAGACTTAGACATTGGCAATAACAAAACCGGAAGTATAAAGTTTCGTTTTGTTAACTCTAGACATAGATATTTCCAGATTCTAAGAGGGAAAAAAATTGTTCACATTATAACAGTGTGGTAGGTCTAAACTGCAACCCTTATCTCGAAATTGAGACAGTTAGGCTTATGCCCAGCAGTGATTCATAGGCCGTTACTTTTTTTGTAATATATTCTTTTATTGAAACTTAAATTGATATTTTATTGTTATATCTTACTGTTTTTTTTATTTACAACAAAAATGTACAAGATATATCTTCTTCTTACAAGATCTTAAATTACTTACACGCTAGGACAATGCAAATCATGCCCACGTCCCAAGAATGCTGGCAGCGTTTCCGCGCTGAATCGCTAAGCTCATTCTTTGTGCGAAAAAGGAGCAAGCCTTCTTGTCACCTGAAGAGGCGATTAACTGGGGTGTGAAAACGGATAAAAAACTAGGACTCCATGGCCCTAGGTTCTCAACTGCAATCGGCACAAATATATAACTCTCGATGAGAGATGCATACTTCCGCCGTTTGCTGGTTTCGGCCATTTCCGCCGTATCTTCAAGACCAGATCGTTTTAGTAAATATAGCGATTGTGTCGTTGCATGTTTATAACAGGTTTTGATGAAAAAGTACGTAAAAATATTTATTCCTGCTACCTTTACAGGTTCTGCACTCCAGCAGAACAATGTCCGATCATCGATGGGGATTGGGAAAGTGCTGAAGGTGTTCCCATATCAGCTATCCTGCTTGGAGGCAGGAGGCCTGCCGGCGTGCCCTTAGTGGTGGAAGCGAGGGACTGGCAGCACGGGGTATTTATGGGGGCCACGATGAGGTCTGAAGCCACGGCGGCCGCGGAACACGCTGTAAGCTTAACTTTGACTATTATATAAGGCAAGCCGAGCCGAACGAGTAATTTGTGAAAGTATCTTGTTCAAACTTATTAAGATTTTAATTTATATAAAACTAGTGGCACTGAAAATTTCGCCAATTAACTAGTAATAAAATTAGTTTATTTTAGTCCAAAACGGTCAAAATTTTCAAGTAGGATATTTATTTTATCTATACTGCCTTTGTCTATACATGAAGTACTTAAGTAAAACTCAAGTTAATCATAGAGGTATTACATATAGACAAAAGAGCCATAGAGCCATAGAGCCTTGTGAATGCTAGCATCCAACAATTAATAAAGGGAAATAAGAGAGCCATACTTTGTCTAATCACATAAAAAAAGAGAAACAGATAATTATCTTCGTATGCTTTCTTTTTCTTTTCGATAGAAACATTTTAGCCTAGATCCCCTATTCTATAATAACTATATGAAGTTAATCCATGTGGTATACGGCTAAATAGAATAGACCACCCTCTTTCTTACCGAGGTGTCGTAAAAGTTGACTAAGGTAAGTTGACCCGCCGTGTGGTATCCGGCTGAGTAGAATAGACTATCCCTCTTTTTTACCGAGGTGTCGCAAAAGGCGACTTAGGTAAGTTAATGTCAGGCAGACGGCTGATCGTAAGATATACAGCCAAATCATGTGACATGTTTATAGCATGTTGTGCCTACCCCACTTAGAATAGGATAAGGGCAGGAGAATAATGATGCATTACAAAATGTAGAACAAGATAAATATCCCTTAATTACTGTAATAGCGGAAAGCGCAGTGTTAGAAGACCACCTACTAGATGGACTGACGACCTCAAAAAGGTCGCGGCACAACATCGTTTGTTCTGCAGATCCCATGAACATGGACATAGGTCTCCTATGTCCAGCAGTGGACGTCCAGCGGTTGAAGAAGAAGAAGACTGCTATAGATTTAATTCTATACCGTGTTCCAGGGTAAAGTGGTGATGCACGATCCGTTCGCGATGCGGCCGTTCTTCGGGTACAACTTCGGCGAGTACCTCCGCCACTGGCTGTCGATGCCGCAGGCCGGCCGGCACATGCCCAAGATCTTCCACGTCAACTGGTTCAGGAAGGACCAACAGGTAATTGAAAACTGGAAAGCGTAATATAAATAATACACTTTAGCCTTTAAACGCAATAAGAACAGAAGGAAATAAAATGAACGTCGTCATCCATATCTTGACAATACATTGATCTAAAAACCGGTTTATATTAATAATGTTTTGTATAATGTAATGCCGTGTGGTATACGACTAAGTAGAATAGATCACCCTCATTTCTTATCGCGGTGTCGGAAAAGGCGACAAAAGGTGAAAAGTTGACCCACTGGTATCGGGTTGAGTACGATAGACCACATTCTTTCTTACCAAGGTGTCGTAAAATATGACTAAGGTAAGTTGGCTTCAGGTAGGCGGCCGGTAGTAAAATAGGTACGTAGCCAAATCATTTGACATATTTATAATAAGTGCCGACTGGGAATAGGCCTCTTCTCTCTGTTTTTAGAGAGAAGGATTGGAGCTAAGACCTACTTACGCTGCTCCAATGCGAATTGGTAGGATAACCTACCGATTCACATTGGAGCAGCGTAAGTAGGTCTTACCTGCATATCTCTAGAGAATTCTGGAGATATAAATAAACATATCTCCAGAATTCTCTATAGATATGCAGATTTCCTCACGGTATTTTCCTTCACCTTCAAAAGTCGCACGGTGTTACCCCTGGGCTATCACAGCTTACATTATAACAATATATTATATAGATATTATATATCAGCTTATAATTATAACAAGTTATGACAGCTCAGTTGGGAATCGATCAACATAAGTTTGGATATTGGACTGTATATAATACTAGTTTGAATTGAAACAATTAATATTTTCTACCCAGGGTAAATTCCTATGGCCGGGCTTTGGGGAGAACTCTCGCGTGCTTGACTGGGTGCTGCGCCGCTGCGACGATGAGCCCTGCCACCAGAACACCCCGCTCGGCCTCGTGCCGGCGGCTGGAGCTCTGAACACCAACAACTTGGGCGAACTCAACTTAAAGGAACTTTTCAGTATACCGAAAGACTTCTGGATGCAAGAAGTAAGTATTTGATATAACTTTATTCAAACTGTCTCTAGTACTTTTAAGAAGCTATCATTGATTTTGAAGTTCGATCCTACCGTGAAGAGCCAGCAATAAATTTGCCGGATACGTTAAGGCAGTTGTTCCCGACCTTTTTTGGTCCATGCCTCACGTTAAAAATTATTTTGCCCCCCTAAGTAACATACATAAATTTTAATATTAAAAATTGAATTGTCCACTTAAAGAACATAAATTTGGATATTTGGTTTTAGGAAGAAAAATTGATTTTTTAATTTGGATTTTTTAATTTGGATTTTTTAATTTAAATTTGGCACCGAGTGCAATGCTAGACATTGCACTAAAATGGCCCAGACCGAAAGGCTTAAACTCGTCGAGTTGACCCCCCCCCCCCCTAAACCATCAAATTACCCCCCTGTAGGGCCGTGGGCCCCACGTTGGGAAACACTGCGTTAAGGATTTATTTTGCGAAATTTAATGCGATATAGTGCTTTATACATTTAGCATTACGTAGATTTTATTAACAAACGCGAATTAAAGCAAAATATTTATGTCTGTGAACACGTATGTTAACTGAAAGATATCTCGGTATAATATTTGTATTGTAATGTTTTGAGACACTGAGATTAGAAACTAGATGGATGTTGTTTTTAAATTCAAATTCAAATTCAAAATATTCTTTATTCAAATAAACTTGTAAACAAGTGCTTTTGAATCGTCAACTCTACTGCTGGTTCGGAAAGCTGTTCCTACCGAGAAGAGCCAGCAAGAAACTCGGCGGTTGCTCTTTTAAAAAAATATAATTCTTAATATTATTTACAATAAGTCGTTACTGTCTTGTACAGGTTCAAAGAGAGCTATATCCACACATTCTTATCTTCCAAATAATCCACATTTAGTTTACAGTACCTACATGGGCCGCCATATTGTGACGCCACAATATAGCGTTATATATGGCACAATATGGCGTTATACAGTTACAGTGCTATATAATAATACTAAGTAGTCTGGTTTCGAATTCCATTCGTAACAGAAATCAACATTTTAAAAAATGCTCCGATTGTCAACAAACTTTACAAAATCATCCGCCGGGTCATTCTAAAGATTGTCTGAAAATTTCACTAAAATCGATCCAGCCGCTTCCTTCGTAATCTATAAAGGACATACAGACAGATATATTTATTTTTATATATTAAGATTTATAATTTTATTGAAATTAATATTTTAAAAACAATTTTTTTAATTATACAAAGTTTTTTTGATCAAAGTTCGTATGTAGTATTATTAATTTATAATGTATATGTATTATTTATTATGTATTTATATTTTATGCTTATAATACTGTTTTATTACAGGCTGACGCGATCGAGAAATATTTCAAGGAAGAAGTTGGTGAAGACCTTCCGAACGAGATGTGGGAAGAACTGAACAAACTAAGGAAGAACATTCAGCAGTCATAGGCTGTAATATTACCAAAGAGATCCTATTTTAATTTTTAAATAAGAATATCTATATAAACGTACATGTTCTTATAACCTCGATATTTTAAAATACGAAAAAAAAATAAGTATGCTTCTTATGCCGTATAGTCAAGATCATTTAAAAAAAACGTTAAAACTAACTATTACTATGTTATAAACGTATTTTGTAAAAAAAATGCAAGTGTACTTATACGAAAAATTATATTTTAATTATTGTATAAAAAATAATAATGTATTTTGCCATTTTGATTTTTTATAAAAAGAAAAACAATTGCGACCTACTTATATGAGAAAATATTTATATTCTAATTTATATATTATATCATTAAAAAATTTCACATTGATAATTTCATAATTTTATCACTACAAAAAATATTTTGGATTTATCATTTATTTAAATCGCAAGATACTAAGATCGAAAAAGTTGAGGCATATTAGAAGCCATATCTTAGGATAATGAGATTAAAAAAATTAAAAATAACTCTTGTTACATTTCTCATTACAAATAACAACAGATTACTAATCACTATTTCATTAAAACATAGAGTAATGAACATGGAAATATATATAAACGTATTTCAAGAAAAAAGTATTCTTTTACATTTTAACTTCTAGAAAACGTACCTCTTAATAAGACTTTATTATAAAAAGTTTATTTTAATTAAGTGTATGGTTTTTATATTAATCGAATTATATAACGATTTTTTTTTGTTTACCTTACCTAGCGCGCCGTTTTTTGACAAAACGATATATATGTATGTAGGTATGTGTGTAAAGGCTGTGTTTGATAGTTAAAAGCGAGATAGAGACATTTTGTATGGTTTTATATGAAATGATTTATGTAAATATTCCCTTTTAAATTATAATAAATATATTATAAAAAAGAATTAAATGATGATGTTTTATTTTCGTTATTGTTCTCATTACATACTACTTTTGAATGGATAACAAAAGATAAGATAATGTACAGTATTTTACAATAAATATATATCTATATATCTACATATTAGTAGTTTGCCATTGCAATTGTGTGCGATTGGTGATATAAATGAATTGCACCTTATTCATTTTATTACATGTACCATCATCTTCCTGCCCTTATCCCACTCTAAGTGGGGTCGGCACAACATGTTATAAACATGCTGTCACATGATTTGGCTGTTTTTACGACCGGCCGCCTGCCTGACGTCAATTTACCTCAGTCGTATTTTTACGACACCTTGGTAAGAAAGAGGGTGGTCTATTCTACTAAACCGGATACCACACGGACAGTCAATTTACCTTAGTCGCCTTTTACGACACCTCGGTAAGAAATGAGGTTGGTCTATTCTACTCAGCCGGATATCACACGGCGGGTTGACTTACCTTAGACACCTTTTACGACACCTCGGTAAGAAATGAGGGTGGTCTACTCATTTCTACTCAGCCGGGTACCACACGGCTATAATTTATTACCTACATCTAAAAAATTTAAAATCTTATTATGGAAATTAATTAATAAAATTTCTTGTATTTTAAAATATTTATTTAACAAATATATTCTATCAAAAATCAAATCATTTCAAATGTTTAGCCGAAAACACACGAACGCCATCTTGTGTAGACGCGCGTGCGTATTTAGTGAGCAATGCATTGACGTTTAACTTCTCTGTTGCATATAATCTGAAACAAAATAAAGTAACTGAAAAAAAGTATTCTGTAAGGAAAAAATGATTGACAATAACACATTAGTATATTTTATATGTATTACTAGTGGGTCAGTGCAGATGTTCCTTTTTCTACTCATTATTCGACTTCTCATTATTCTACTCGGCTTTAAAAGTGTCACCAGAGAGATTTGACGAGCGCAGGAAAAAGATATGCAGTCGAACTCTTCCTTATATAACACGGCCGCGGAAGTATACATTTTAACGACAAAAGCGCAACTTATTACATCTAAAATTTGTATCTATCAAGTTGGGAAATACAATTCGGAAATTAGCGTAATTAAATATCGAGACTCGAGATTTTATACTGCGTCCATCATATTATCAGTCTTTTGACAGCTCACGCTCATTAAGTTTTGTATTGCTTACGTACAAATATCATACAAATAATATTTGTACTTTATGGATGGGTACCGCCCACTTAGTGATGTCACACATAATGGGTTACTACGATTATGCCACAGATTAAAAATAATCGGTAGAAATCGATGTTACGAGTATTAAAAGACATTTAATAACATTATATAAAGTTTTACTTTCTTCTTAGTTAATACATGCATACAAATAAAACAATCAGGATATTTTAATTTATTTTATTAGCACGAGTCGTCGGAATGATAATCAACACTAGACTCCTCCGATGAGGAGTCTTCAGTAGCAGTTATTATTAGCTCTTGTGTAGATAATATATTATCAAACGCAATATCACGTTCTCAATCAGAGAATATTACTCTTTTAGTTCTTTCCACCACACTTGCCCAGTTCTCGGCCGTTACGTGGGTGCAAGCATTTTTTAGCAATTGCAACATTTTATTCGCTGTGAATGGGGGCTTGTATTGCATCTCGCAGCATGCCCTTTTACTTGTGCCCATATAAGTTCTATTGCGTTGTACTGGCAGTGGTATGGAGGAATCCGAAGAACAGTATGGCCATATTCTGCTGCCATTTCATTGATTACATAGCGTTTTGCTCTCTTTTTGGTTTTTAATATTTTTATTAATTCAACTTTTAACATTGAGTCGTCCACATTTTCTCCATTGTCCCGAAGCCAATTAATTATTTCATGCTTTTTATTAGCCTGTTTTGGCATTTTGTCAATTTGACGGGAGTGGTAGGGCGCATTATCAATAAAAATTATTGATGGTTCTTCCAATGAAATGAGCATTTTTTTGAACCACTCTTCATACACATTTGCATTCATCTCTTCGTGGTAGTCATTTGATTTCTTCGATTTAAATGCCAACAGTGCGTCTTGTACAAATCCTTTTGCTGTACCTGCATGGCAAATGATTAGGCGCTCACCTTTTCCCATTGGTACTGAGGAAGTGGAATCAGCAGTATCATCAGTCCAGAAACGAGATAGTGTGTGGTTAGCGTTGAGCCATGTTTCATCCGTGAAAACAATATTTGCCCAATCTTGTATTTTCTTTGTCTCTCTTAAAAAATCACAACGTGCTATAGCTATATCTGTGCGTTCCATTAATAATTTTCTTTTATTTAACTTTTTATATGAAAAGCCAATTGTGTTCAAAACTTTGACCAAAGAAGATTTTTCACCATGAAATAGACCACTTCTTTTCAAAGAAACAATAAGTTTTCTCAAAGTTGGAATTTCTTTTCTCAAGTAGTAATCTAGTTTACGTAGGTTATCATTAATCGAATTACTTAGGTACGTAATTCGATTAATGATAGTAGGTACTATAATCGGAATGGTATCGCATACGAGAATCTTTAGGACATCACTATCGTCAATCTGTCAAAAGATGGTTAATATAATGGACAGTGTATAAGTGAAGATCTGTTTGTAAAAATGAAAACGAATAAATTTATCGTTCGTTTGACTTTACTAGAAGTATGACAAAAGCGTTCATATCTCACTTAAAAAAATATATTATGTATGTAGGAAATTATAGCTTATCCTGGAAATGATGAAATGATATAATGTGGTAAATTACACATCATCATTCTCCTGCCCTTATCACTCCAATTTCCAATCAATCGGCACAACATGTTATTAACATGTCACATGATTTTTTACTTAGCCGGATACCACACGGCGGTATGTGGTAAATTACACATAATCGGAATTGAGCCAAAACCTATGTAATACGTTGCAGTTTTTTTATGTTAATTACTCTTTTATACAAAATATCCCTCTAAAGTCACAATTTGAACGTTAGAATAATCAAAACACTTACTCTATATACGGTGATATTTCGTCGACTGTCCATTTTGCTTTTGTCTGGAATAGAACCTTGAATCTTTGATTAATGTCTTCCGGCAAATCACCTTCTGAAAAACCCCAAACCACTTGCGGCGTCGTAGTTTTGTCTATTAATGCAATACCATGTAATAAGGATTCCTGTAGAAGAGAAAATTTCATGTAACTACCTATATAAAGTCGTCTTACTATTATTTAATTGTAAAGTTTGTGTACGACTAAACTAAATTGAAACCTGACATTTTATGGCACTCTTTAGAAGAGAGACATGCTTGCATATAGTGTTAATTTAGTACTGTCGTTCTCAACAATATGTTACCAACGAATCTTAGGATACTTTGGTCACCAGGTCAACCAGATAACCTTAACAAGTTGATAGAGGTGGGCAAGGTCGAAGGAAAACGACCCCGCGGCCGATCACCTAGCATTTGGTGTGAGCAAGTGATCGCAATTACTGGTCTCTCTGTACCATCCGCCCTAAGAGAAGCCGAGTACCGAGAAAAATTATACGAACGGTGAAAGACGTTCGACTAGGACACGACCTTCAGTAATGAAGAATACGACAGAGGTACTGTCGTGTGGATGCTGTGTGTTGTATAGTATGTAGTTTTTTTTTGTTAAGGATATAGGTCTGTATAAAACCATCAAGATTTACTATAGTTTAAAGCTATTTACAATAAATGATCATAGGATCACACAAGGAAAACTATATTCGCACTCTTAGTATTGACTTAATTCAAAATAAGGCTTAATTCAATATTTGAAGCCTTATTTCAATGCCTTCTTTCAATATATTCCAATAGTCATCACGCTACGAACTATTATAAAAAATCTAGTATTTTCTTGCCCTCCCAAGTTTTGGATATCTTTAACACTCGTGACTTTAGTAGGCTACGAAACAACTCTTTTTTAATTCGGTCACTTTAATACTAAACGGTCGAATTATAATTTGAAACAAAAAGTCAACAAACTTACGTTCGTTACCATTCCTTCAGGAACAGAGTCCCTCCACGCCTGCAAGAATTCTGTTAAATTAAACCTTCCAGCACTTTTAAGCAGTACTCTTGCTAAAAACTGACAAACTTTATCCTGTTTATATTGATAGTATTGTATATCATTATCTTTAACTGATTCCAATGTATAATATGAAAACATATTTTCTAAAATGCATAGAGGAACAAGATCTTTTAAACTGTCTAAGGTTGCTTCTTTAGATATTTTGTCCAAAGGCCATGAATTCTCTTCAATAACATCTAGCATGTAAGATAATACACGAAATTCGTAATCAAACTCCAATAGTCTGTAATAATCGTTTATTTTTATCGCCTGTATCTTAAGCAATTCGTCATCTAACTCCGCTTTTGATGCTTGTACTTGATCAAATATAGCATCGTAATTCAATAACTTAGATTTGTTTATAACGTATTCTAATTCAGGACCGCGATATCTGGTTGAATCAAGAAGGTTCGTTAATTTTGAAAGACGTGGTTTACAAGGTTTCAATTCATAATACGTGAAAAATGTAGTTAATATGTCTTTGTGGACAATGTCTCTTGGCGGTTTGCCTTCATCGGAATCTGTGGATTTGTTTAGGCTAGCATTGGATCTATCAAACGATGTATCGGAGTCGCTTCCCATAGAATTATTGGCCACTGTTTCATCAAGACCAGTAGATGTAGCGAATAATAATTCAGGAACTAATAAAAGACTATTTGAAGTCTCAGCCTCTTTTATATCGTACGTCTTAGATCCGGTGCAAATTACTGCGTTCTCATCTGGATCACCTATAATATTATAACTTTTGTCAATGTATAGTTTTTTTTTTTTATAAAATAAAGTGATACAATTATTTTCGTCTAGTTAGCCGTTTTAAATCATACATAAAGATGTTAGAATGGATTGAGCTTCCTACAAAAAAAATTTTAAGAAAGCGGATTGTAGCATAATAATTTCATCATTACTTATGTTCAATGGAAGTCCTTTTTCTATAAATTATTTTAAATAGAGAACCTTTAAAAATCAGTTGATTTCCTACTTCGATTTCCTTTAAAAGATTATCGTCCAAAAGCATCAATCTTAAATTATTGTTATGCTGACTTGGATCTGGAAATCTTAGTATTTGAGTAACTTCAGTCAGTTCTGACTCATGTAGTTTCGCTGTTTTAATAATTTTTCTGACCTCATCTGGAGTTCTTTCCTGACTAAAACAAACAATTTTAATCAATTACTTTTAGAGATTCAAACATTTGTCTTTTACTAATAAATTATCCCTGTAAACTTAAAGGATTAATGACGAGTTATAAGCACATTGACAGTGCTTGAATTCATGAGATATATTAATTTATTTTACATAGTAAAGGATTCATGAGTTTGGAAAACTATTGGCGAATAATAATACATAAACTTAAATATAGCCGCTTAATCATATTGAAAATAAAATATACTGAACCCACGACCAGATGAAAGTATCACGCGTTTCACCGTACAGCTAATAAGGTTTGCTATGAGATGTAAATAATATTGTTTAAATTATAATTATCTTTAGTAACAACTACACCGAACGCTGCTAATAAAAATATAATGGTATAGTCTGTAGCAAAATGACAGTTCTTTGACAAATGACAGTTTATTTGACATTTAGATTTGATTTCGATTTGCGACCTTCGTAAATTCTACGTGATTCCAAAATCACGTTGTTTCTTAGAATAGTATTTAGTTTAGACAATATAGTGTACAAAATCGAAAATGTCTTTATTTAGTGATATATTACCGTTGAACAAAAATGAAGAAAAGAAACAGGCAAGCGCGAGCCTCTCACCATATTTAAACTTCGACCCAAACTACATACCAAAAATGCAACCCGAATTCCTTTACCCTGATGAAAGTCATATGTCGTCAACAGCAAGAAGATCTAACGTAGCTTTACCTATCATCGGAATGTCTTTTATGACAGGATCAGGTAAACAAGTGTTAAATAACCTCAACATAATTTACATAACAATTACAAGCATTGGATAAGATTTGATGATAAATGATTAATTAAACAAGAGCCATAATAAATATCATTATTTATAGAATAGACATTAAATAAAATTTTGTGTCACAATAAACTATTAGTGCATAAATAATTATTTACTTAAAATAATTATTAACTTGAGTTGCAAAATTTTATAAATTTTAAATAAAAAATTTAAACAAAAATATTTTTCTCAATCAAATTTAAATTTTTAGAAACAGAAGGATCTCTTCATAGTGTTAACATATAAAATATAAATAATATTTTTTTGTGATGTTGCATACAAGAAAAAAAAGTAGAATTGCTAAAATTGCCATCAATAGTTGAGAAAATAAAGTAAATAGAAAGAGAAAATATATTATTACTATCCCTATATTAAAGAAAAATTTGTTAAACAAAGTCAGTTCTAATATTTTATTCCTATTACAACCTTATATTATTTTCCAGGTCTAGGTGGTATGACTGGCTTATATAAAGGATTAAGAGCAACAACCCTTGCAGGACAGACTGGCAAAGTTAGAAGAACACAACTTATAAACTATGTAATGAAACAGGGTCAGTACTATTTGATAACCTATAATAGAAGTTATATATTAGGTCCTTACATATGAAATTGGCGTTTTGTCGTACTGGCCACTTTGATCTCAAATATTACCTTTATGGTTAGGAATTCCAAATTCAAATTCATACAGCTATTTACTCATGCATTTGTGTTTCAAACCCTCTAATTTATTTGTTTTTTCGTCTTTTGTTTTTTTCTTTGTGTCACTCTGTTTACAAAATGGAAAACATGAAATATCGCGTTATTTACGAGTATGAGTTCCACCGTGGCACCAGTGCTGCAGAAACGGCTCAAAGGATAAATGATGTGTATGGTAACAGTGTCGCAAAAGAAAACACAGTGCGTTTTTGGTTCCAACGTTTTCGTTCTGGAAATTTCGACCTGCAGAACAAGCCTCGTGGACGGCCGGAGACCAAAGTTGATAATGAAGAATTGAAGGCTATTGTAGAAGCGGATCCATCGCAAACCACGTCCGAGTTAGCTGCAGGCTCCGGTGTTAGTGATAAAACTATTCTAATCCACTTGAAGCAAATTGGGAAGGTGAAAAAGCTTGAAAGGTGGGTATCTCATGAATTGAGTGAAGCAAACCGACAAACGCGCGTCGACTGCTGCGTTACGTTACTCAACCGGCACAATAATGAAGGAATTTTAAATCGAATCATTACCTGTGATGAAAAGTGGATCCTCTACGATAATCGGAAGCGCTCATCGCAATGGCTGAACCCTGGCGAACCAGCCAAAACCTGCCCTAAGCGAAAATTGACTAAAAAAAAGTTGCTTGTAAGTGTTTCGTGGACTAGTGCCGGTGTCGTTCACTACAGCTTTCTTAAATCTGGCCAGACGATTACGGCAGATATCTATTGTCAGCAACTGCAAACCATGATGGAAAAGCTAGCTGCTAAACAACCGAGGCTGGTCAATCGCTCTAGGCCACTGCTGCTTCAGGACAACGCTAGACCACACATTGCACAACAGACGGCTACCAAATCAGAGGAGCTTCAATTAGAATGTCTTAGACATCCACCGTACTCTCCGGACCTTGCTCCAACAGATTACCATTTTTTTCGCAATTTGGATAACTACTTGCAAGGAAAAAAATTCAACTCCGATGGGGCAGTCCAAACCGCCTTCAAAGATTTTATTGATTCCCGCCCGAATGGTTTTTTTAGTAAGGGGATCAATGAACTAACTATGAGATGGCAAAAGTGCATACATAGCAATGGTACATACTTTGATTAATTAAATATATTTCATTAAAAAAAAACGACTTTATGTTCCTCCCATAGAAAACGCCAATTTCATATGTAACGACCTAATATTACCTTAAGATATGGATTATTAGCTGGAAAAACATTGTTTTATCATAAATTATTTCCTATTTCTTAAAAAAAAAATGCCGTGCGCTATCCGGCTGGTTAGAATAGTCCATCCACATTCCTTAGAAGAACTACTTATAAAGATACTAAGGTAAATAGACCCACCATGTGGTATCAGGCCAGTGCCAGAAACATAGACCACCCTCTTTCTAACCGAGGTATCTTAAAAGATGACTAAGGTAAGTTAATGTCATGTAGGTGGCCGGTCGTAAAATATGTAGCCAAATCATGTGACATGTTTTACGGACTCCACTTAGATTGGGATAAGGGTAGGAGGATGATGAATATATATTAATCTAATCCTCCATTAATAATCGGATACAGTAAACCATGAACTATTGATAGAAGTAATTTTGTGAACTATAGGCAACTGTTGGTTGGTCCATCTTCATGACTCATTTGATACTAACTATTTAAAAATTAATTTTGGATTAAAAAAAACAATAATGATGGAAGTTCTGAATATAGCACAATAGGATGGTATAAGCGAAACTGACCACATCATCCATTGATCTATATAAATTGATTATTTAAGTCTAAAGTTAAAATTTTGATAGGCACCTTTTTTTGATACCTCTATAAAAGTTTTACTTGAAATATGAAATAGAAATTTAGCCTTTTAAAGTTACACAATTTATTTATAATGATTAATATCTCATCAATAGGTACAACAACTGGCTGCACTCTGGGAATTATAGCCTCCTTCTATTCAACCCTTGCACTTGGAGTCACATGGATTCGTGACAAAGAAGACACAGCGAACACTTTTATCGCTGCAGCTGTCACTGGAATGTTGTACAAAAGCACAGCTGGCTTACGGTCTGTGGGCTTAGGTGCTGCAGCTGGTCTCACTTTAGCAGGAATATATACTCTTGTCACAGATAATGACAATATATGGAGTAAAGCTAGATATATTAGAATGTAAACCGCCTCATTAATCTGTGCACAATTTACTTTGTGCTGCATCTTAATACACCATTATACTAAAATATGCCTGTGATAGATACACTATATATTTGTTGTGTTGCTAATGTAAAATTTGTATGTATTTTTTTTAAACAGATAGTGTTGTGATGCAGCTATTGTAAATGTGCATAAATTCTTTAGTTTTAATTAAAAATAGACTGTTATTTTTTAGTTGTAAAATTATGCATTCAGCACCAAAGGATCTGTCAAGTGTTCGTAACTTGTTTATGCCATGTCGATACACTTTAGGACTAGAACGTGTTGATATCTTCCTGGTTTCAATTTTGAATCCCATATTGAATCAGGATTAGCACAATTATATTAAGCCATAAATAAAATGTTGAATTTGGAAAAGTAATTTTTATTTCATTTAAACTACAGATTACAAATAAAATAATATCTATATATACATTTTCATAATGGAGGGAGACATTCAAAACTACGTTGATATTATTCATGACGCCTATACGTTTTGTATTCTACAATGCACTCCAATTCATTAATTTTATATAAAGTTATGTATTACAGTGTTTAGAAAAAGAATTCGAGATAAAATTTATTCAGTAAAAGCTGATAATGTAGTTTAAAGTTGAGCAAATGTAAGAAAACTTACTAAGAATTAACTTATATGTTTCAAATATAAAGAAAGAACATGTAACTTTATTATTTCATGGGATGATATCTTACACTGTAATGTGAAATAAAATAAAAGTATAAAAAAATATTGATAGCTCTTAATAATAAATGACACTCATAACAGTTAAAGCCTCAACGTGGCTTGTAACTCCGCGATTTCTAATTGGTTCTATTAGAGGGTAAATTGTGAATTAATTTTAAAAGCACATTAAATTTACATTCTGCAAACCCTGATAAAGAAGCACAGGGCAGAACAGGCAATAAAAAAAGCAGAAGTATCATAGAGAATGCAAAATGCATACCAGATCTTAGAAGCTTAGTCTTGGCAAAATATTTTAGAACGATCTTAGGAAAACACTTTTACCTGGATACAGCAAGAACTCGTCTTTATCTAGTAAAATTTGAAGTAGAAGTAAAACAGATAACGATAGAAGCTAAAAAGCTTTTAGCAAAATTTTATGTCCCTGCTGTTGAGCAGTTCCCTCGTCTGGAGCCAATCCTGGCATCAGCATCGGGTCAAGCTTATAAACATGCATTGTCATCGGGACTGGGCTAGTATATAAAATTTCAGTACAATCGGACCTCAGGAAGTGGGTCAAATTTAACTTGCAAGATTCCACCTTCACATACATACATTACAAGTTGAATAAACGCTTTTAAAAACTTTTAATATACATCGCAATATATCCTCATTATGAATACTAACAATAAAGTATATTATTTTTCTAATAAACCACTCTGGTTTTAAATTTGGCAACAATTTCGAAAACATTATTTTAATGAATTATATCATTTAGGCTATATAAAACTACGATAAAATTTGCCGTATCTTACGCTTAAGCTGATCTTTAAATTATATTTATCACTTGTGTAATTAAATTCCTGATATAAATATCCCTCTTATCAGTTAGTTAAACTTATTTATTCACTCTTAATATCACCCTATCCGAAGAGTATAGTCACATTTCCTATGCTATGGGAAATGTAACTTTATTTTTCACATAGGGCGATATATTTGAATTATACTACATTAACTACCGTATTAACATACTCCAGAATTTATTTAAAGTATATTTAAAATGATTTAATTAATAATTAAATTTAGTATAATTAAAGTAACTACAAATTCTCAAGAATTATACAATATTTCAATCTAAAGATTAGTGTGGTGTCTTCACATTGCAAGCAATCGTCGAATTTAGTAAACAATTGTATAAGTATTTTAAATAAAATTAAAATAATAATTTCGAAAAAACAGTACTTGTTTTTACCGAAATGATTATCTATATTAGTATTTTAGTTATTAAGTTGCAGAGTTAATCAAATATTACAAATAGGCATTTGAGAAATAACAATAGGGGAATTAGTCGCAAAATTATATCAATACATTAAGACATATTAGTTATTTAAAAATAATCTTAATATAAAATATCTATTTAATATCATCCAGTAAATAAGCAGAGATGAAGAAAGTAAATATTGCATAATTTACGTGTGTAATATTACGGTGGTTTAATTAGTATGCAATTGAAATTTTGAATATAGAAGTAGTTATTGTGAGTTAACCATAATAGATAGAGACATGCATTCGGGGACTTTTGTGTATAATTTTAGTAGATCTACAATTCTCTAGTTCATTACTTTAGTGTATCTCTATTGCTTTACGCGGCGCATCCGACTAAAGCTCACGGTAGGCGAGTGTTTTACAACTGCGCAATCTCTTTAACTCTTTAAAAATGAGTTAACGATTTTCCTGACATTCAGCATGTAGGGGATTTAGGGGGAGAAAATTCAATCTAGCTACGTTTCGTTTTCTCTTTTTTTAGACATTAAAAAATGGTAAAATGTAGAATTGAAAGGAAAGGATTTTTTTAGTTGTCAAACGTAATGTTGCCTTAGCCGATGGGTAACAAGCGTACAAAAATCCGTTCCGTACAAAAAATTCTGATAAAATCAAATTTTCATACAGTGAAATATGAAAATCTTTCAACCTAAATGTACTGAAATCTTAACCCAAAATATATATTAATTCCTGTTGGCTGTCTATTCTAAAAACTATGGCGGTATCAGAACTTCTTATTTCCTTAAATTGTAAATTTACTTCACTAATCATAAGTTTTAATTTAAAGCATAATTTTAACCACATGAGTGGTAAATATAAGATTAATTATTAAAACTTCAACAAAAACAACCTAGATCAACCATAGTATTGCAGCTATTCCATTGTCAAGTATCATATCATAACCAGGCGTGAACAACTTAGCAAGTCCAAAATGCACACTTTTCAGGGCACCAATAAATAGGTTTACGTTTAGTACTTGTTATAGAGAGTTATTAAAATATTCACTAAGTATATAAATTAGGCAATCCTAATGGCTATTATGATACATACAAAAGGATGTAAGTCAACTTATCAACATATTCACCCCTGGTACAGATATAATATTGTAATTTTTTTTAATACATAATTAAAAACAAGGTAATTAAACTTTTATTGCTCAACACATTAAACTAATTGACCATGTTTTATAATGACAGCTGATATTAATGTAAGATAGTATTATAATTATTGGACAATAGTATGGCTGTAGGTTTGATTACATTTTAAGATATTTTATATAATACAGCATACACATTTAACTATTTTTATATTACCTACACTATTTTTTATACATTCTTAGTTTACAACAGTTTAAAATGAACCAGATCTAACATCAAAATGTGAGCTATAAAACTAATGCTATATTAAAAACAATTAAATCCAATTAATTAGCCTTTTATTATGGCAAATTAATTAATTTTCACAATAATTTTTAATAAACCTATCTACACATATTATGTTCAAGATCATTATTAATTATATCAAAGACTGTATTTAAGAGGGTTTATGGTAATTTTTATAAGCTGTGATAGCCCAGCGGTGCAACCGTGTGAATCTCTAGAGACAAACACGGGTTCAAACCTGGGCAGACACCAATGAGTTTTTCAATTAAAATTTTTATGTTTAATTGATAATTGCAATTTATCACACACTTTTCAGTGAAGGAAAACATAGTGGGGAAACCTGCATATCTCAAGAGAATCCTACAGATATGTGAAACCTACCACCAATCCGCATTGGAGCAGCGTGGTAGGCCTTAGCTTAGATTCTTCTCTCCAAAAATGGAGAGAGAAGGCCTGCAGTGGGATAGTAACAGGCTGTTACTTACTTTTTCTTTTATGGTCATTTACCCATTTTAGTTTTAATGAAACAAATACATTGCACCATAATAAATAATATAAAAATAAAGGCACATCCCAAATAAATTGTACAACTTTGGATGCCCACAGCTAGTAATTGGGTGACCTTAATGTTGAAGAAATATTTAGATAATGATAAAATTAATTAAGAACAGGAATATGAAATCTATAGGGCAAATGTTCAAAATATTGAACAAATAATACATGTACATAAACCAATAATTCTATATCTATCTGTTACTGTTGAATTTGATGATAAATATATAAATTTTGAATAGTTTAGAGCACACTATTATTTATATACAAGGCAATTGTTATAGTAATGAGGAAGCCATTGTTTTCTTATGATAAGCTAGGTCTTGTTAATATGAGCATTTACTAGAAAACACTCTAAGGATTCCACACTTTATAGCAGTTTTATTTTGGATCTGTCTAAAGCATACTAAATTCTTATTAATAAAAACTTGTAGAAGATTCAATGATACATTACAGTTTTATTGGCTATATAGCTAGTTAATGCTCTGCCTTAAGCAATTAAATAGTTATTTCAAAAATATCTGTTTTTCATATAAATAATATGTGTAGGAAAATAAAGTTTGATTGATTTGGCCAAACATTTTACATACAAGCAACACTTCTACTGTGAGTAGTTTTCAACTGAAACTTGCAGTCAACGCTGCAGCCTCTAATATCTGAGCTGCAGCAATCTTTATGTCACGATGCTGCATTCAATATTGACTTCATATCATCTGGCAAAATACAGTTCAAGTCATCTAATCTTCGTGATAATAATGTGCGAGTATTGTCAGCAACTGGTGGGTCACTCTTTAGAACCTCTTTAAGCTTCAAAATCATATCAACTATCTCAACCTCTTTCTTACCAATTGACCATTTCTTTAAGTCGCTTTCAGCCAATGCTTCCAACTGTAAAGCTTGAAGTTTATTTGTCAAATTGCTATGCCGTTCGTAGAACCAAGCACCAAAGTTTGGTGTTTTAAAGAAATTTCTATAAAGTCCTATCCAATCACCTTTAATTCCTGTTGTCAATGAAGGTCCTGCTTGCTGTAATGTGGCAAAGAAATCTTCAGGATTGAAAGGATTTGGGATAGGTGGTGCTCTGAATGGTGAAATATTTTTTTGCAGTGGCATCAATGATGCCATATATCTTTCTAATGGTATCATGAAACTTTGAGTCAATTCAAGTAAATGTCTTTTAACCATTGCAGTTTGCACTTCAGAGGGGCGGTCAGTCCTCATACCATTATGAAGCTTTTTTATTATCGCTTTATCTTTTTCTAGGAAGGGTTTATACTGAGTGTACACACCAGGTGCTGTATCCAATTGCTTTATATTGCCAACCTTCTTCAATTTTGTTTTAATTGAAGTTGTGTCACTGAGTTTGATAGTATGAGGCCAGTGTTGTAAGGTTTTTGTAAAGAATGGATTTGTCACACCCAATATTACACAAGGAGGGTTGTATTGTTTACGAGTGAACTCTTTAAATTCACTGTCATGTATTGTAAAATAAGGCCTATATTCTGCAGCATATGGTAATGGTTGAATCAAGTATGTCAATGCCTGCACAAGTGCTGAACATTCTGTTGGTGAGCTAGCCATTACAACAATAGGTTCAGCTGTCAGAACTAATTCCCATAGTAAGTGTAAATGTGATATAACACCAGCCAAAGCATCAAAAACATTAACATCTTGAATTGAAGCTAGTATGTGTGGAACATTTGGAGAATGTACTTGTTTAATTACATCTGACCTTGATACTTTCCCAGTCAGCTGGTTAGGAATGTAGGACTGAAAAACACTTCCCAGTACTGGAAGTAGCATGTTCTGCCCGGCATCGAGACTGGGCCATCTATTAATATCATGGCATGCAGCTTCTAAGCTTCTCTCACCATCTTCAAAATGTTTTGGTGCAATCAATTGAATGACCTTGTAAAATAGATTAATGAAAGGTAGCCGTGTAAGTAAAATTATGCTCTTTTGAAAATATCCTCGCGGCAACGATGAATCTTTAACTTGACGAAAATATACGAAGCCCCAATAATGCGTGGAGTCGGCGCGTAATGTTGGCACACTGTCCTCGTTATAGATAATTTGCTGTGGCGTAAGCGGAGCGCGGGACCGTAACCTGACATGAAACTGTGTATCGCCCATACAGCCTGAGTTTGAGTCCGGAAAAGCTAAGTAGCAAATGTTGCATTTTTCTTGGTCAGTCAGTTTCACTCCAGGTGGGTAAACACTCTCCATTGCTTGTCCGAGCTCGAGATCGAAAGTCACCACACAAATACAATGCAACCAGTCGGAATACCTGCTCCATTTCATTTGATACTCCTGATCTTCCAATGTCAAAATGTCAATGTCTCCATTACTTTCCCGTCTACAAGCCATTGTTATTTTTAACACATTGTACAAACACGTAACATATGTATCTAAATTATTTTATTAGCACGTCACTAATGTTGTTTATCGTAAGAGCGCCATTGTTGTCAACTGTACGATAAAAAAATGTAGAAAATTTGTTATAAATCGCAATCAACAGCTGTTCCGTCAACATGGCCTCACGCGCCAAAATTGAAGTGAGGTAAAGATTTTCATGAAATTTACTTAAAAAATAGTTATTGGAATAATGTGAATACATTCTTACCCTTGTTCCATTGCTAATCATATAAGTAACTATTATCGTTAGGATTGATTTAAATAAAAGTTTTTAAAAATAAAACAACTATTCCCTCTAATGTAAACAATTACGTTCCGTTAACAAAACTTTATAACTCTTTTTTACAACGACGGTCATTCTTATTTTTACGTTAAATTCTAAACCCAAAGTCAAGTAATACTTAAGTTGTTCTCTTATAAAATATTTTATAACAGAACATCGCCTATACAAAATATAAAGTGATAATTAATATTAATATATATCTGTATAAACTTATTATACATAGATAATACACTATATAGGATATAGATGTGCAACTCTGTCATTTTTTTGAAGTAATGATAAGGGGCTGTTTTCGCTGATCTGGCAGAGATGTCGCTGTAACGTTATCATAATAATCCACTAGATGGCGCTGTACTGCATTCATATAGTGACCCTTATATAAAAATAGTATTTACAAAAAAATAGTTTGGCGCTATACCACTTCAATTTGAACGGACTTGGCATCTCCAAATTCCAGTTCAAATCAAAGAGTAGCACCAAACTATTATTCTAAATAAGGGTAATGAATAAAAGATTAAAGCTATGTAATATTTAATAATTTTTATTTTTTACATCTTTTTAAATAGTATGTCAATTCAGGAAACACTTGAAAAATACTTTTAAAACATTAAAAAAAATATCAAGCGTATACAAATAACAAATGTTCATCAGTTTACGCGTTTATTTGTTGAAAACAACTAACTTTGCATACGTACTACACTCTGTAATTAGTTTTCATAATCATAATCTTCATTTGCTGTAAACCTGAAATCACACATTTGAATTTTTGTAGCTATAGTCTAAATCAGACCAAATATTTCAAATGTATACCAAAATAATGTAACCGAAAGTGTTAAAATATAATATTTATTACGAATAACCACATATTTTTTTCTAAAAAACAAAGTTGCGGGTGCTCGTAAAATAACTAATATGCAACAAATTGTTTAAAACCCTACTTAGAATGGGTTAAGGAGGAGCAAACTTGTTCCTATTTTATTCTTAGTATATTACTTTTTGAATCGTGTAAATATTATTTCTCGTTTGGTTTTAATTGCATAAGAATGTACATAAATAAAATTAAAAAAATTCGGCTGGTTATTCTCGTGTAGGCATTTCCTTTTCGCTCGGCACTAAAAGGGTTAAAAATTAAATTTCTGCAGTAAAAATTTCTATTGTTAGGAAAAGGTACTAAATGGTTTCAAAAACATTATAGTAGTTACTTACCAACGTTTTCACATCCAAAATAACACATAAAATAATTTTTGAACGGCATAATTTCCAATATCGACCTTTAAATCAACAGTGATGCGTTTTTGGCAGAAAAATTTGAAAATTTATGACAGATACTTATATATTATATTACAGTGTATCATTTGCGACATCTAGTGAATAATGATATAAAACTAATTTTTGTTGTCCAATGCTTGCAATGAGATGACGCTCTCGGCGACCTAAAGAGTGCTTCTTAGAGAGTTTCACCCCCCTGTTATTATACAAGGAACGTTAGTTATACTAAAGGATAAAGTATACAAAATCTATGTATACAATATGTATAATAGAGATGTAAAAAATAATCGATTTTAATAATAATCGATATTTTTTTTAAATAATCGTTTTGTTATGGACATTTGTATAAAAGTTCAAATACAAAACTATGTGCTTTTAGGTATTTTTTAACTCTGGAGCCTTACATATTTTTAGAATTCATAATTGGCTTATGGCTTATGGCGTCATGTCGTCACTTTTTAAAATTATTTATCTTTTACTAATTAGTTTTAATATTACAAAATGTTTTACACATACTTTATGCCGTAGAAAAATTAATTATTAGAATATTTGGCCATTAGAAAAAATAATGAGGTTATTCTATAGATTTTATTAAATTTAATTTTAGATTAAATTAAAATGCTATTATCTTATAGTAGTGACAGAGGAGGCTACATATACAAGATATGTATATTCAGAGCCTGAGTTCACAGTTTTTGATCTGTTCACCCTTTCTCTTATTTCGGTTATCAGCTATTTTTAGTACGGCCAAACATGCATGAATATACCTTGATATTATCAGAATAATCTTATGACCTTAAATCTACATCATCATCCTCCTGACCTTATCCCACTCTAGGTGGAGTCAGCACATGTTATAAACATGTTGTAACGCGATTTGGTTACGTATTTTACGACCGGCAGCCTGCCGGAAACCAACTTAACTTAGTCGCATTTTATGACACCTCGGTAAGAAAGAGGGTGGTCTATTCTACTCAACCGGATACCAAACGGTGGGTCAACTTACCTTAGTCGCCCTTTAAGACAAGTCGGTAAGAATCGAGGGTGGTCTATTATATTTTAGTCGGATACCACACGGCTTTACGATTTAAATCTCCATTATTCGTATAAGTAATACAAATTATTTTTACCTATTTGTTTACATCGATAAAACATTGACGTTTGTATTGTGCACAAACACATGTAAATCAAAGCATATAAAATAAAAGCCGTATTACGGGTATTATATAATTTATTTGAAAAATCAAATACAGAACTGATTTTGGGCTAACTGATGCCAATATGACAAGTAGCCGTACCTTTTAAATATATTACAATTTATCTAATTAAATAACTGTTAAACTAAACACATCAAACAACTGGGTTATAATAAATATGCAATATTCAATTTCGATTTTATTCAGTCATTCTTTTTAATCAGGCATTCGAAGTATGTGTGGCCAGTATTAGCTAGGTGTTAAGAAGCCTGGTAGCTGAGTACAAATGTAATAACTAAACCACTTATAGGGCGATAAATAAGGTAGGCTGGAGTGAATATTGATTTATTTAAGAGCTAGTCACGTGATAAAAAAAAAGAGATCAGCTAAAAAGCAGCGTCAACCATATAGTAGAACGAGTACAGTGTAATTGCCCACCAAAATGGTCGGTTTTGTTACGTAAAACATGTCACGTAAACCATGAACGAAGGAGTATAATATAGTAGGATATACAAAATCCTATCAACCGTTAAGTATTTTTGTTTATAACTTCTCACTATGTATTCCATATTATGCTTTGCATCTAACACATCATAGTATGTTCAAGTAACCCTCAGATTTAGCAGAACATAGTGAAAATACGTGATAATAATACTATAATCCTGTTTGATAATAATAGGAAGCCTAACCAATTTTAATATTCTAACCAGTGCATCGAAGCAGGACGTTATTAAAAATTTGCAAGAATTGTCTATAGTTAAATAATTATTTTAAAAAATAAATCCTCAAAATATTATAATAACGTACATAAAAATGGCGGCTGATACCAAGATATTTTATTAATAAAGCCTAAACTCTAAGGTATATTAAGTATCGTGTTACTTTTGCACCAATTAATATTCAAGTATAGTTAATTTGAAACCTATAATTTAAATATGTGGAGTACGTGTTTTATTTTAAGAAAAAAAAACGTGTACAAAAATAATCGATTCAAAGAATATCCATATTTAGATGTCTTTGTTTTATATACATACTATCGATAATTTATAATAAAACAGAACAAGAACAAAATTATAAAATGTTAGATTTCATTGTTGACCATAGACAAATAATATTGACAGCTTGCCAGGCTTCTAAAACATAGGTGATAATAACGTGTAGGGCAAGTTCAATAGTGTATCTATCGTAACGTGTTTATCTGTCTATAAATTAAAAAGACCTTGAAGCAATGCGTTTTAATTATCAATAATAACTTTACAGGCTCTATTAATGATTGAATGGCCATTTATTTAGGATGTTTATGAACGGGGCCCGCAGAACAACGCGGCCGCAGCATATTTGTATAATTTTACAGAATATCACATTACAAATATATATAAACACAAATCACGATAATATTATGTTTCACGAGAGTGTGTATAAAGTAATTAATTAAATAAGTAAAATGGTAATAAAAATAATACTATAGGTATCAATTGTAAATATATAAAAACATTTATTTAAATCATTGCACTTTGACCAATAACTTAAAATTATGCTCAAAAAATATTTATGACGAAAAAACCAAAATTTAAAAATTTCAATGACATTTATGTTTAAACAAAAAGTAATGAAAATTTTAACTCATTCGTTTTTTTTTAATTATTATTGTTTCGTTATATGAGCTAAACTTTCACATTGCATATGTTCTGCATTATGTCCAGGAGTGAAAGAGAAAGAACTATATTACATTTAGTTTATATCGAAATGTAAACCAAAAGAAAGGCTACTTAGGATGCCATATTAACCATTCAAATTTTATCCTTCTTAGATAAATCAAGAACAATATGAATGTGGTATATATGTAATATACTTAATTAAATATCAAAGGGTTTGGTTTTCTAAAAAAAACATTGTTTTCATATGATGCTAAATAAACTTCAGTAATACTTAGATATCTTTAGCAATGAATGAATTGTTGAAATAAATAAAAATATTACAAGCTTCATATTATATACTAGTGCATAAGACCTTCTTGGAAACGATAAATTACCTAAGAATCATAAATATAAATGTATAAACCTAGTATTAAATGTTCAAAGCTTTAAATAAATCGTTATCAATAATATGACACAACAATAATATGAAATAATTACAAGATGATTTGGGACTATTTATGCAATATGGGAATGGAAACAGCTTTGCCATTTTAGTCATAAAGTTTCTCTTGAATGATATGTCAACGACTGAAAAGTGCATTGTCTATGGTGTAATGGAATGTATTATAAGAGTTAAAATGTAAAATAAAATACTTTTATAACATACTAAATTGCGATATTTATCCATGTATGTATTTAAATAAGTCCTAATATATATATATCAAATAACAAGTTTTAAGAAGGAACAACTAATCTCCACAACCCGTTAAGGATGGACCAATAGCAGGGGGATTTAAAAAACAAGGGCGTGAATTATTACGCTTTACACTTGGAGTATAAGTAAACTTTCAAATGAGTGAGAAATAAAAACTCAATTATACGTCATTTTATCACTAACTTGCGTCTCTACTGAAATAACTTTATCATCTGTATTTCATTTGGTGCCATATTAATCTTCTTTGTCGCTTTAAGTACAACAGAATGTTTCCTTTGTCTATGAAACAACCGAAACGGAAACTATACAATTTATATGGTGATAACGATTAATCGATCAGTTACAATTTGTGACTATTTGTAAGATCAGGTGCACATTAAATGCATTTAAGGGTCTGAGGTATAAACTTTACGAATTAAGGTAGTCCACAGTGTTCGAAAAAAAAATGAACAATTAAAAATCGATTGATGTAACAAATATTGAATATGAATTATTTAGATATCTACCTAAAGTAAGAATATAAGAGCCATGCGATTTAGTAATCACCGAAATCATTAGGTGCTTAAAGCCATGCAACCTAAATAGGTAATAAAGTTATGAATAAATGTAGAAAATTGGGAATCGCTGCTGTATTCACAAGAAATACAATGAAGTTAGAATTATTATCTCAGAGAACTTGGGAAATATTACTATATAAAGGGCAAATTTTTGTTTTAATTAGTTATTCTAACATTAAATAATTAACCCGAATTTTCCAGTATATATATCATATTTTCATTGAACAATATGCAATTTTTGATATTTTAGATTATTTTATTTTTTATTTTATTTTAGAATTTTTGATAGTCGTAAAAAATTCATTTATTTGTGAGGTAAAAAATTAGTTCCATTACTGTTGGGTAAAAATGCTAATGCCCTTATTGTTGTAGAGCATTTTTTTAATATTGCGTTATCTACAATGCGTGTTAAAGAAATCTAAGGCTATTTACAGACGTATTTCAAGAGTTTTACCTCGCAAAAACGACCATAAGTCCTTACACACTCACGCAAAATCGTACGGCTATGAACTCTAATATCTCTGAATAAGTGTCTTAAATCTCAAACAGTTAAACACTTATTTCCATGTATTGCTCGCTACATTGGGATTAGGTGGGAAAGCATTAGGAAAACTCTGTCCTAAATTGAGACCACTAAACTGTTGCGATAATTGGTTTTGTTGCGGGAAAAATTGCTGATTTTGAAACGGTTGAACGTTTTGTAATGGCTGTACACTTTGCAACGGCTGTACACTTTGTAGCGGCTGTACACTTTGTAATGGCTGAACACTTTGTAAAGGCTGCTGTGGCATTTGCGTTGGAAACGGTTGCTGGAATTGGTTAGGCATAGATTGAAATTGGTTGAAGGACATTCCGTTTTGGATTCCCATACTATTATATGCTGGCGGTTGGTACACTGAGCCAAATGAAAATGGGCCGGACTGTACAGGTTGAACCGGATTAAATTGATTCGCTAAAGTGTTAGATGGCGTCTGACTGTACAAAGCTAGTATACTATCCTTAGTGAGTTTAGATTTTTCCTTTTCCGTTGGCGCTGCCTGTTTAAAGAAGTTCTCTTCTTCTGTTTTGAGATCAGTTTTAGGTTCTTCCGGTTTTGTTTCCAGTTTTTCTGATGGGGCTGAGAAAAAGCTTGAAAATATATCGTCGTTATTGCTTGTCTTTGTTTCTGATTTTACAGTTGTTGTATCTAAGCCGAGCAGATCCGCTGAACCGTTAGAAGTTTTGCTAGTATCAGCTTGATTTGTGGGTGTGTTTCGGCCTAGTTTGGGACTTACTGACGATTTTGGTTTCGGCAAACTCGGTATCACGTCAGATTTCTGAAGAAAAAGTATCATCATTAATGAATTATTTAACTTTACTTCTATATTCAAAAAATACAATGTCTTACAATAACTGTGCTTTATTTTCAGGAATATTGTTTTGTAATTAAATTTATTAAGATCGTTTTTTTACTGACTTTTTTTTGAAAACAAATTTCACGTTAGTGTTTAGTAAAATCTATGGAAAGAAAGGATATACATACATTATACTTCTTATCAGAAGAAGGTGCTGGTAATGGACCCAAGCCAGATGTTGTAGCTCTTTTTTTACGTTTTTGCTTTTCCAATTCCTCATCTATTTCTTTGTCCCTAAATAAAAAATAACAAGCAAAATGATAACGGCCATACAAAGAGGTAATACCAGTATTTTAAGATTCATTGTCGTTATATCCCTGTTTTCGGGCACTAAAAAAAATGCTAATATGTTGAATAGAAACTACTTAAATGAAATTTTTGACTGTCAAACGTAATACTGTGATAGCTTAATTGTTAAGATGGTTAACGGGCGCAAACTTACCAGTTAACTTTTGGCATAGTAGGAGGTACCCATTCCTTAGCAATGTATTTCTTCTGTTCGTATTTAGCTCGGATGAAGGCTTCTAAAGACGAGTCGTTCTGTGGCCGCCTGAACGAATCAGGTAGATTAGCTTCGTAGACGGCACGCGCTCTTGAATTGCCCATTTGTTGGAGATATACCTGGAAATAATTTATAGAATTATGACTTACTTTGCGAAGTTTTACTGTGCAAAAATAATAATAATATTATATTAATATAATGCTCGATAATTTATAGAAATTTCACTATACAAAAGGAATAATATTATTTTCATTCTCGATAATTTATAGAATTAGGCGTTCTTTAAGGAGATCCATAATACAAAAGTAATAATTAATTTATAACTCGCGATTAAGTAAATAGAAAATATATATAATGCTAAATGTAGAATGGTCTATCCGTTTTCGTATCTGATACATGCAGATTTCGTAAAATAATATGCACAAACCTCCACCACCGCCACCACAATACACAAGCAGTACACACGTTCACTATTACAAACTCAACAATCGCTTCGCCTCGCAACTGAAGCATTATTAACATTAAGCATTATATATATTTTCTATTTACTATTACCTTTTTTTTCAAATTGCATCTTTTTTATACATATTTACTATAAAAAAAAGTACGGAGAAAAGCTCGGGCATCCTCCCATCCTTACCAAGGTTTTGTAAAAGACGACTAAAGTAAGTTGACCCGCCGTGTGGTATCCGGCTGACTAGAATAAACCACCTTCTTTCTTACAAAGGCGTCGTAAAAGGCGACTTAAAAAAAGTTGATGTGAGGCAGCCGGTCGTAAAATACCTAGCCGAATCATGTGACGACATGTTAATATCATGTGCTCGCCTCAATTGGGAGTGGGATAGGTCAAAAGGATGATGACTATAAGAATGCAGTACAACGTCGTCTGTGCAACGTTTAATAAATATATAAGTATATATTCACCAGTTGTCTGTCTACCATAAGTATTAAATTACTTACTTTGGGGACGGACGATCGTGTGTGTAAGTGTCCCATATATTTATTTATATATATTATATTTATTTGCCATACGATTAAAAAAAAATAGTGTACTATCTATTAATATTGTTTTGTACTATTGATCTAATCATTTGAAGCAGGTTGTATTTGTAACATGTTATACTCGTAAAATAGTATTAGATAGTTGTTACTTACCACTTGTTCCGCCGTCCAGGAGTCTAAATTGACGCTCTTGACCTTCGATATATGCACGCCGAGGTTCCGGTGGATACCAGCGCAGCGGATGCACAGGAATATACCCAAATTCCATGACGCCCAACGAGGTCCTGAGGAGTTTTTACATAGGCAATATATACCATACACCATACCATAGTCATTACCATAGTCGCCTTTTACGACGCTTCGGTAAAAAATGTAGTAGAACAACCACCCTGGTCATTCTACTCAGCCAGATACAACACGGGAGGTTAACTTACCTTAGCAGCCTTTTACGACACTTTTGTAAGAAATGAGGGCGGTCTATTATACTCAGCCGGATTCCACACGGCGGGTCAACTTACCTTAGTCACCTTTTACGAAACTTCTGTAAGAAATGAGGGCGGTCTATTATACTCCGCCGGATTCCACACGGGAGGTTAACTTACCGAAGTCGCCTTTTAAGACACTTCTGTAAGAAATGAGGGCGGGCTATTCTACTCAGCCGGATACCAGACGGCGGTATTACCCACATGAAAGTCTGGATTGATTTTAATCGCAATTTCAAACAATCCAGGCAATAAAAAGAGGCCGTGTATAAAATGTCAAGGTTGTTATTAATTAGGAGCTCCATTTTAGATTTAAGCATTGTGGTCTAATATTTATACAAGTGTAAAAATGAAAATTGATATTTCCTGTTTCTGTTGTAATTGCCTTAAATATTTCACATGTATGTATAGAAGTTACTTATAATAAACTAGCGGACTGCCCATGCTTCGCACGGGTATAAAATATGTATCTCATGTCACTCAGTGTAAAAAAATAATTAAAATCGATCCAGTAGTTTTGATTTATTCATTACTGCCCGTGGCCCGCAAGCGTTAAATTTGGAGAAAAACAATTTCCTCTCCCTATACCAAGACGATTTCCTGCTATCTTTGGAATATCTAAACTCATATAGTACATTTTTACTTATTTACTTTTACATTGTACCTATGTATTTTATTTTTACAATTAATTACAGAATGTCTTTAAACAAACTCTTAAAAGATTCGAAGTGCTATAGGGTGAAGCGCGGCGTCCTCACGGCATTTTAAATCTGTAATATCTCGGAAAATGTTCACTTAAATTACATACTGTAAACGGCCATATTGACCTATATTAAATCAACAATTTATTTAAGTTACTTAATTGCATAAGGATTAATGTTGTATTGTATAAAAATTGCTTTGAACATAAGGCATTATTTTTCGTAAAAAGTATATGACAAAAAATGCTTTTGTGGGTTATCCATAAGAGATAGACATATACCATCGCGGACTTTTCTGTAGACCTTTTCAAGGCGTACAAATACTTAGTACATCATTTTGATAAATCTCGTAGGGTTTAGCCTGCGTTTGCAATGTAAGCGGACAAAAATGTAATTATTTACAGAAACCTCAAAAATTACAGTATTTCTCTACTCCGTATTGAATGTTATTATACGTACAAACCTTCCTTTTGAATCACTCTACCTATTAAAAAAAACCGCATCAAAATCGGTTGCGTAGTTTTAAAGTTTTATGCGTACATACGGAAATATGGACTTTGTTTTATAATATGTAGTGATAATATTGGGTATCAAATCTCAGCATGTATTATTAGGATTCATCATAAGCTTTACTGTAAACTAAAACGTCGTAAGGATACTCGCATAAGTAGCGGCCTGTTACTGTCCTACTGCTGGGCATAGGCCTCCTCTCTTCGTTTATGGAGAGAAGGATTGGAGTTAAGACCTATCACTCTACTCCCATGCGGATTGGTGGATTACACAGATCCCTAGAATTATCTAGAGATATGCAGGTTTGCTTACGATATTTTCCTTCATCGAAAAACGTGTGATAAATTGCAATGATCAATTTGTTACATAAGTTTTAATAAAAAAGTAATTAGTTTATATTCGTGATTCCTGCCCGGAGTTTGAATTCGTGACCTCCTCTAAAGAGTCCGCTAGGCTGTCACAGCTTATTGACTTGCATACGCCTAGAGAATATATATTTATAATTTAATAATTTCTATTTTTTTTAAATACACAGTATAGGAAGCTCAATAACTCAACCGTAAAAGGTCGACTGACTGTAAAATTTGTTGCCTTAAACCTTGCCTTGACGTATTTTTTAGTAATATTTATAAAATTATATTATATTTAACTGCATTATGTTTTTATGTATAATTATAGTACATAAAAACATAATGCAGTATATATGCATACATAAACACAGTACATATAAGTTGTGAAAACCCAGCGATGAGACCGTGCTACTCTCTAGATACGATCACGGGTTCAAACCCCGGGGAGGCACCAATAAGTTGCGGTGAGGAAAAATATCATGAGAAAACATGGGAACAGCATTTCCCAGCTTTTTTTAGTCTACGGACCCCGGAAAGCAAGCACAGTTTTCACAGACCCCCTTATTAAAATAAAAAACAAAAAAACGAATTAGGTATTTATTATTTAAAAAAAAATATCGTCATAAATGACGTTTTTTAATAAAACTGGTTTGCTGATTTCTCGTTTTGCGGCCCTTTTGCATTTAATGAGCGATTTATGTATGGTCCAGAGATGACACCGCGGCCCCCATACATATACTCGCTGACCCCCATACATATACTCGCGGCCCCCCATACATATACTCGCGGACCCCCATACATATATTCGCGGACCCGCAGGGGTCCGAGGACCAAAGGTTGGGAAAAGCGGCTCTAGACAATTCTAGGGATATTTATAACCTACCAATCCGCATTGGAGAAGCGTGGAAGGTCTTTTTTTATATAAAAGAGATTTAATTTTCAATGCAGCTTTATTACATCCGAAATTTTCTTTACGAATTTTTTATACAGGTTTCGTCAGTTCATAGAAAAAAAAAGTTATTCGCTGTTATTACGCACAATTTATTTAAATCTGTGAAACTTGATATTCAATTCATTCTGCAAGTTAACAGCAGTTACTCTCTGTTAATTAACGACCAACATGATATGTCAGAAACGGGTATGAATTATAATAACTAGGAATAGGTCATACAAGAATCATAAATAGCTTAAGCAAATATATTGAACTGACCGACAAAGACCTAGTCAAAGCTATGTCAGTGTTAAAGTCAGGAAGCCTATCAAAGTGGGTCACATTAAAACCTAGACTTAGTTATTTTTCTATGTCAATAACTAAACCGAAGAGTACAATTATTTCTCAACTATTATTCGAGTATGTCATCATCCTCCTGCCCTTATGCCTCCCGCTCTAAATGGGGTTGGCACATGTTTAAAACATGTCGTTAAGTGATTTGGCTATTTTTTACGACCGGCCGCCTGCCTGACGTCAACTTAACTTAGTCGCCTTTTACGACACCTAGATAAGAAATAGGGGCGGTCTATTCTACGCAGCCGGCTACTACACGGTGGATCAACTTAACTTAGTCGCCTTTTACGACACCTCGATAAGAAATGAGGGTGGTCTATAATACTCAGATGGATACCACACGGTACTTACCTTAGTCGCCTTTTACGACACCTGGGTAAGAAATGAGGCTGGTCTATTCTACTCAAGCGGATACCACACGGCGCTATAATTAAAGTACATATGTGTAAATGTATTAAAAATTATATTGTTTTGTAATCAGAGACGAACAAGATAAGTGTCGGCAAATATGCTATTGCCAACTGTAATGTTAAGCATATTATCTTTATTGACTATTTTAATACGAATCCTATGTAATATTTTAACTGCCTAAAATATAATTTTGTATTAAATTACGTAATTTTTTATATAATTTGATATAGGCATAAAATCAAATGACCTAGTGCTGGGTATAAAGTCATCCGTAAAAAAAAAACCAAGCGAAAGCTATACAAGCAGTACATTTTCACACAAAAAAATTATGTTCTAAAGCTAAACTGTACCCAGCCCTATCAGTATTACCGAGATAAGATAAAAAATAGGTAATACAGTTATTAGGAAACAGGTATTAGGCACTCAGAACCTAACAGTTGCTTTTAAAAGTCTACGAATGTCACCCATATACATTAAAAGCAATATAATGTATATAGAACACCAACTATAGAAAACTCTTCAGTAGAACTATAGAAAACTCGTCAGAGTATCATTGTAGTCATTCTACATTCTTCATATCTGCAAATGAAATCGATCTATGATACATACATCATCCTCCTCCTGCACTTATCCCACTCTAAGTGGGGTCGAGACAACATGTTATAAACATGCTGTCACATGATTTGGCTGTGTTTTATGACTGGCCGCCTGCCTGACTTTAAGTTAGTCGTATTTTACGACACCTCGGTGAGAAAGAGGGTGGTCTTTTTTACTAAACCGGATACCACACAGTGGGTCAACTTACCTTAGCCGCCTCTTACAATACCTCAGTAAGAAATGAGGGTGGTACTATTCTATTCAGCCGGATACCACATGGCATCTATGATGTCATCATCATCCTGATATCATCATAAAAATCCCATGAAATAAAACATCAAGATGTTTACTGCTCCAGAAGATGGTTTCGTCAAATGAAAACCAAGTATATCTCGAAAAAAGTACTGTAAAACATATCAGCAATCATTTTCATCATTGCAAAACCCAGTAATTAGTAACATAAAGTCAGATGATATTTCAAAACATTCCATGATTTTCTGTAGATACATGGGACAACTTTAGTCCAAGTTACACAAGAAAAGTAAAACTTACTTCTCAATTAGAAAATTGAGAATACAAAATTGGAATAGCCCCAATTATGTCCCATGAAAGCATTGTTTTCATATTCATATCATCATATCATCAGTTAACATATTCATATTGCTAACACTATAATGACAATAGAAACAGTTTGTCTAGTGCCTAGGCAGTTGATCCCTTACGTTTCATGAAGTGCATTCAAAGAATAGACACATTTCCTATGCTTATACATAGTATAAGTAACTTTATTCTTCAAATAGGGCAACATGATTTGTGGGGTATTTGTGGATTTGTGTAATTTTGTGGGGACACAGAAATACAAGACATTTAAAGTATATTGGTAAATTTAAATTAGCCTTCCAAAGAAAGACCCCTTACATTATACAAATAATGCGTTTTATAGAGTTTCTAGTCTTTTAGTTAATAAGAATATTTATTTTTTTGATCTGACAATTGAAAATAATCATCACCTTTTTTTAATGTCTATGTCAGTGAGTCATTACGTTTTAGGCGCTTCTTTATATGAAATCAATAACCGCATTCGTTTAAGAAGCGCGAGAATAAATAATTCATAACGATGTCGTATTTTAGTTTTAGATAGCGTAAGTCAATAATTTTCAAATAGTAACATGTAAAGTTCGTAGACCTTTATACACGTAAATTGGTAAAGAACATGGACTTAATTTATGTTCTAAATTGCATATTTAGCAATTATTTTAATTAGTAAACAGACAGTCATTGAAGTCTTGTATGCAGATATGAGGAAATAAAATAAAGAAAAAACGAAGAATCCACTTACCCTTGGCGTCACAGTCAACACAATATTTGTTGTCTTCATCTTTGAGTAATTGTATCAAAATGTTCTGACATCGATCCTGGATCTGTTTAGCTCGATCTTTCTCACTTTTAGAAGTCATTTCTGTGAATACGCGGCTGATAATTGAAAAAAAAAGGGTGGTTGTGAAGCACTGCTTATTTGTAGAAGATAGACCATAAAGCAAAAGTGACAGCCTTTTTTCTAGTGACGAGGTGTAGTATGTAAAAGACAAGATTGTATAAATGAATTATGAAACTGCCGTATCAGAAAGTATAATTTATATTTTACGCTATATAACATCTTAATATAATATATGTTTATACAAAATTATTGAATGTTCTATATAATGGCGTTTTAAAAGCAATGTAAAAATTTTACTACTGCCTGTATACTGTGTTCTGTGTTGTGTTCTGATTTATCTATAGAGCAAAATAATATTATACGTATAATTTAATTCACAAAACCAGGGCGGTTTTACTACAGGCGCCAACACATGTTATCTCGCATCCCTCTTGCACATGTACGTATTTATGAATGAATCGTATGAAAATAGTCTCAGCTGCATCTCGCTCCACTCCTACATACATATTTTTACGCACTCATTCTCATTTTGACTATCTATCATATAACAAGACAACAAGTTGATTTTATTAATGAATGGGCGGTGTATTAAATTTTTAAATTTCCCGTTGTAAAGTTCTAGTACTTTAATTTTTACTAAAATGTATAATTTTGTTTTAATTTAGTTAGCAAAATTCTTGAAACAAATATCACTAGAAGCAAATTAAATGTATCAAGTCTTATTTCACCAGTAGCTGTTGAGATATTTCTTAAAATGAGAAATATAACAACGAAGAAACGTGCAGTTATAAAACAATAAGAAGAGGATTTACTTAATCATTATATAAATGTAAGTGTTGAGTTTTAATGAATTTTGTGCATCTCAATAATAGTAAGAGCTTTCTTAAGATTTACATTCTCACACCTAACCTTGCATGGATAGCCTAAAACCTTTAACATGCAGTATAATTTTTATTTCATATTTGACTTAGTTATCGTTATATAAAAATTATGATATGTACATTAATTTCGATTGATGAATTAGCTATATTCATTATTATATTAAGGATATGTCTTGCGATTTTATATAGCTTCTAGTGTCTTGTAGTGCAATAAATGATTAATAATGGAACATTAAAGTGAAAGTTTTTTAGAAGTTGTTCTAATTGATCATAAGTGTGTATCTATCTTAGTTATGAATAATTTGGACATAACTTAAATGGTCTACTTAATATTTTTTTTTAGAAGTATTTTTTAATTGAAGTTGTATACTTCATTGTATTATATTAGAACTTTAAAAATGATTGTCTAGTTTTTTATAATGAGACTCCGATGAAAAGGGAGTAAATAGCAAAAGAGAGCCAGTTTATTCTGTATAAAGCAATATAGGGTATATTGCTTTATATAACACTATTGTTGATTTTTAATTAAAAAGCAAAAGCAAAATTTAAATTTACGATTGATTAAACGATTGATTGATTAATTGCAAATTCAAGAATCCTCAGATCCAAGATTAAGAGTAATTTTTTATTTTAATATGATTGTCACATGATGTTATTTATAGTTATGATTTGAGATATCTTTACATTTACAGTGCTAATAAAAGATATAATAGTATGTGTAATGAATGAAAGAATAACAGCAATATTAAAAGACTGTTCTATAAAACTGAAAGTAAATATTTATGTAATTTATAAATCACTTAAAATGTGCAACTGTTTATATCTAACAGAAATTAAATAACAAACAATATTTCTCCTTCATACTTATGCAATAATAAAAAGCAATTTTTCTAAAAGTGAACCCATTTACTCTTTCTTAACAAATCAATGCATAATGACACAGACAACATTTTTTTTATATTATAGAACAACTATTCATATAGATTCAAATACAACCTTGTTCATAAGAGGGTTCTATTTGAATAGTAACAATTTTTAATTTTTTTAATTTTTTAAAATTATTTTCAGAGATGGAATAGCACTAGACTAAGTGCAACTAAAGGAAGGTAACTAATACTCAAGTGAAGTCTGAATTTATGAAGCTAAGTTAGATTCCCGTAATTTCAGCCACAGATGTAAGCGTGCACTCAAACATCAGTAGCCAAAAGCGACTGGGAAAAGAATTAAGGTTTTACATGTATTGCAGGTGCCAAATACCGGCTCTTTGCCAACCGCAACACATTACCATTACAAAAAAAAAATGTAAAAATTAATGGATTGAATGAAATTAATGGATTAATTTTACAGGAGGGCAGTCCGACAGCTGGCCTCGTGACTCCACGAGCTACGCTGGTCTGGCCTCGCTGCTGCCAATGGAGACGTGCCGCCGCCCCTCACCCCAGGCCGGCCCGTCCGGCTATGCCGCAGCTGCTGTCGCTCCGCCGTCGCCTCGAGCGCTCGAACAGCGCCAGGCCGAACAGTAGCGTCAACCACCAGAACCTCTGTAATTTGAGAAAATGCATTTGAGGTAACTAATACTCAAGTGAAGTCTGAATTTATGAAGCTAAGTTAGATTCCCGTAATTTCAGCCACAGATGTAAGCGTGCACTCAAACATCAGTAGCCAAAAGCGACTGGGAAAAGAATTAAGGTTTTACATGTATTGCAGGTGCCAAATACCGGCTCTTTGCCAACCGCAACACATTACCATTAAAAAAAAAAATGTAAAAATTAATGGATTGAATGAAATTAATGGATTAATTTTACAGGAGGGCAGTCCGACAGCTGGCCTCGTGACTCACGAGCTACGCTGGTCTGGCCTCGCTGCTGCCAATGGAGACGTGCCGCCGCCCCTCACCCCAGGCCGGCCCGTCTGGCTATGCCGCAGCTGCTGTCGCTCCGCCGTCGCCTCGAGCGCTCGAACAGCGCCAGGCCGAACAGTAGCGTCAACCACCAGGACCTCTGTAATTTGAGAAAATGCATTTGAGGTAACTAATACTCAAGTGAAGTCTGAATTTATGAAGCTAAGTTAGATTCCCGTAATGTCAGCCACAGATGTAAGCGTGCACTCAAACATCAGTAGCCAAAAGCGACTGGGAAAAGAATTAAGGTTTTACATGTATTGCAGGTGCCAAATACCGGCTCTTTGCCAACCGCAACACATTACCATTACAAAAAAAAATGTAAAAATTAATGGATTGAATGAAATTAATGGATTAATTTTACAGGAGGGCAGTCCGACAGCTGGCCTCGTGACTCCACGAGCTACGCTGGTCTGGCCTCGCTGCTGCCAATGGAGACGTGCCGCCGCCCCTCACCCCAGGCCGGCCCGTCCGGCTATGCCGCAGCTGCTGTCGCTCCGCCGTCGCCTCGAGCGCTCGAACAGCGCCAGGCCGAACAGTAGCGTCAACCACCAGGACCTCTGTAATTTGAGAAAATGCATTTGAGGTAACTAATACTCAAGTGAAGTCTGAATTTATGAAGCTAAGTTAGATTCCCGTAATTTCAGCCACAGATGTAAGCGTGCACTCAAACATCAGTAGCCAAAAGCGACTGGGAAAAGAATTAAGGTTTTACATGTATTGCAGGTGCCAAATACCGGCTCTTTGCCAACCGCAACACATTACCATTACAACAAAAAAAAGGTAAAAATTAATGGATTGAATGAAATTAATGGATTAATTTTACAGGAGGGCAGTCTGACAGCTGGCCTCGTGACTCCACGAGCTACGCTGGTCTGGCCTAGCTGCCGCCAATGGAGACGTGCCGCCGCCCCTCACCCCAGGCCGGCCCGTCCGGTTATGCCGCAGCTGCTGTCGCTCCGCCGTCGCCTCGAGCGCTCGAACAGCGCCAGGCCGAACAGTAGCGTCAACCACCAGGACCTCTGTAATTTGAGAAAATGCATTTGAGGTAGCTAATACTCAAGTGAAGTCTGAATTTATGAAGCTAAGTTAGATTCCCGTAATTTCAGCCACAGATGTAAGCGTGCACTCAAACATCAGTAGCCAAAAGCGACTGGGAAAAGAATTAAGGTTTTACATGTATTGCAGGTGCCAAATACCGGCTCTTTGCCAACCGCAACACATTACCATTACAAAAAAAAATGTAAAAATTAATGGATTGAATGAAATTAATGGATTAATTTTACAGGAGGGCAGTCCGACAGCTGGCCTCGTGACTCCACGAGCTACGCTGGTCTGGCCTCGCTGCTGCCAATGGAGACGTGCCGCCGCCCCTCACCCCAGGCCGGCCCGTCCGGCTATGCCGCAGCTGCTGTCGCTCCGCCGTCGCCTCGAGCGCTCGAACAGCGCCAGGCCGAACAGTAGCGTCAACCACCAGGACCTCTGTAATTTGAGAAAATGCATTTGAGGTAACTAATACTCAAGTGAAGTCTGAATTTATGAAGCTAAGTTAGATTCCCGTAATTTTAGCCACAGATGTAAGCGTGCACTCAAACATCAGTAGCCAAAAGCGACTGGGAAAAGAATTAAGGTTTTACATGTATTGCAGGTGCCAAATACCGGCTCTTTGCCAACCGCAACACATTACCATTAAAAAAAAAAATGTAAAAATTAATGGATTGAATGAAATTAATGGATTAATTTTACAGGAGGGCAGTCCGACAGCTGGCCTCGTGACTCCACGAGCTACGCTGGTCTGGCCTCGCTGCTGCCAATGGAGACGTGCCGCCGCCCCTCACCCCAGGCCGGCCCGTCCGGCTATGCCGCAGCTGCTGTCGCTCCGCCGTCGCCTCGAGCGCTCGAACAGCGCCAGGCCGAACAGTAGCGTCAACCACCAGGACCTCTGTAATTTGAGAAAATGCATTTGAGGTAACTAATACTCAAGTGAAGTCTGAATTTATGAAGCTAAGTTAGATTCCCGTAACTTCAGCCACAGATGTAAGCGTGCACTCAAACATCAGTAGCCAAAAGCGACTGGGAAAAGAATTAAGGTTTTACATGTATTGCAGGTGCCAAATACCGGCTCTTTGCCAACCGCAACACATAACCATTACAAAAAAAATGTAAAAATTAATGACGTACGAATTACCAAAACTGCGCAATTTCAGAAATCAGTACGACACCTTTATAATGGCTAGCCCGTTAATAAAACGTCTTACAAAGTAGCGCGCTTTTGAAGCTAATGTTCGACGATACAGAAAACGAACATTACCAACAAAACGCCTACACAGTATGGGAAGAAAGAACACTGCAGTGTCCACCTCAACCATACTGTTAAATGAGAAGAAAAAGCCCTGCAGCTTTTACTGGAGGGCAGTCAGACGCTGCTAGTCATTAAATATTAAAGATTACAATGTCTATATTTACCTAAGCTATGATTAAAACAGAGTAATTATGCAAAAGTAATAATAAAATTATTTTGCTATAATCGGCGATGAAGTAAAATAGAAAATGTATATAATGCTAAATGTAGAGTGGACAATTGGTTATCATACCTGATACATGCAGGATTCGTAAAAAACACATGCACAAACCTCCACCACCGCCACCACCATACACAAGCACTATATACATTCACTATCACAAACTCAACAACTCAAATGTTTGAATTTCAACAAACATTCTCGGATAAAATGTGAGTAGTTATCCAAAACTTAATAACAAATAAACTATACTTTTGCACTATTTAATACGAAGAAAATTGAAACGTACTGACTCACCTGAAACGTTCGTTATACGTAATATATAACTGTAATCACTTTTTACTTACGCAAAAATATATAAACCAACAAATGATTTTTAATTAAAATTAGACAATTCCATAAACTTCTTGTTAACGCACACTATATACAATAACACGATATAATAGGAATACCACAATTCCCGTTCCGAGATGCACTTCTCTTGAATGACGAACAAGGACTGAATGTCACTGAAACGTTTTATCAAATGGAAGACTCCCCACTCCAGTCCCCACCGAAAACAATAACGGCACAGTGTTGCCCCTATTTAATCAAAAAGGGCGCGATTAGGGTTGCCACCTTTTTTTTGAAGAAAAATACTATTTTTCTTTTTAAATCAAAAAAATATAGTACTTTTAGGAAATTCAGGAAAAAAAATAGGACACATCTATTTTCAATCATTATTTATTTTTCCATGATTATTTTTTATTACTTTTCGCTGGATAATGACACGGAGTTAGAGCTACTAACTAACTAAGCCCCGTATATACAAATAATATCTGATACAATGGCTGATATTCTTCAAGTGAGTTAAAATGTTTCAAATATAAATCATTTTTGTTTGTAAACACAAAAATTGGCATGTGTATGTTTAAAGTAACGGCCTGTTATCCACCCCAGCAGTGGGAACCATAAGCTTCCTCTATCCGTTTTTTGGAGAGAAGTATTGTAGCAAAGACCTACCATCGCGTTGCTCCAATGCGGATTGGTAGGTTACGCATATCCCTAGAATTCGCTAGAAGTATGCGGATTTCCTTACCATATTTTCCTTCACCGAAAAGCGTGTCATAAATTGCAATTGTCAATTAGACATATGCCTGCGCGGGGTATAAACCCATGATCGTCTTTACAGAGTCGAACGGCCTCACCGCTGAGCTATCCATAGCTTGTTCCATATTTATTAAAATGTATCTGCAATAATTTTCAGATGAACCTGGTCATAGCCAAAGAGAGTACTCATTGGGATGACGTCTAAGGGCTATATGCTGTTGATGCTTTATGGAATGAAGCACATGATTAGGTCAATTGATTTGACTAGATGAAGGCAAGTAAATATTTGATGTAAAGTATGTCAGTCTGTCCATTTCACTTTCTATTAAAACTGAAGCTTATATGTCTAATGGGCTAACTGCCTAATCCGTTTGAGATATAACAAAAAATGTTTGGTACAATTTTTCCTCTATTATAGTGATGCAAAAAAAGTGTGTGATATAAGAATAGCTTAAAAGACATATTAGTGATGATCATTGGAACTTTGTCACATACAATACAGTATTTGGAAAGCATAATATTTTTAGCCTGGTACTGCTAACAGTACAAAATCAAAGATATTTAACATAACACAAAGATTGTCACAGATACCCCTTATATTTTATTATTAAAAAAACAAAATTTATAATTATAGTCTCTATTCTATACTTAAAATATAACTGTAGACAAAGTTATAGACACGAAAAAAATATTTTCCAGACACTATTTAAGACCAGTAGAAGCTAAAAATATATTTTTAAAATTTAAAATCTCTGTTATTTGTCAATGCATCATTCTCCTACCCTTATTCCGCTCTAAATGGGGTAGGCACAACATGTTTTAAACATGTTATCACATGATTTGGTATCTTACGACCGGTCGCCTGCCCGACGTCAACTTACCTTAATCGGTTTTCGCGACACCTCGGTAAGAAATGAGGGTGGTCTATTCTACTCAGGGGATATCAATGCCAAGATTGTCTGTAAGACTACCTTTGCAAACTAATGTTCTATCTATACATTATTAAAGAATAACTTATTTATTACAGGTTAAATATGCTGCGAACTCTTCCGCCGGGAAGTGTCCACGAGCCCGATGATGCAGATAAACATATATGAAGAGCTTCAGTCGAATAATAATTATTTAGCCTCATTTATTGACATTAGTAATAACATTTTCACAGCGCGAATGCTTTTATTCACTAACAATTTATTTTGCCGCCTGAACCATTCGGAATTTTGGAATAAGGCTGTAAAAGTCCGCTTCAATGCTAGAGGACTCAAGAGAAGGTTGTGTCTTCAAAATAGTATTCATATTAGTATAATTGACAAACATTATGAAGTTTGAAACTTCTTAACTAGGACCCAATGGATTTTTTCTCAAATCCGTGGATAAGGGGGCTCTAGCACACTAGAACGGATCATAATTTGGTTTCATTGTTTAAAACATGATTGGTTAATATTATTGTTTGATAGTTATAGTACCTTGTATTCCATCAGAAATATTTTCCAGACCCAAGCCATATCATATTACCGGTTCAGTATATTGATATATCGGTCATGTGCAGCAATAGCGGTACAACTCAAAAACTTATATTTTGAGATGAATGGGTTTAAAATTTTCATTACTCAGGAAAATGAATAACAATTGCTTAGTTGCTAGTTTAATTGTTAGTTTGCTTAAACGACGGGCTTATAATGAAATATGAGTTCTGCCTGTATTGCTGCTAAAAATTGTGTATTTTAACATTAACACCATTTATTCCTATTCAAAACACGTGTTTTTACTTGTGTAGCAAAACTAAAAACCTGAGCAATCCTGGGAGTAATATATTTTCAAAACAGGATTATTTAAATTGTGAAATTTTTATAATTACGCTATTGTCTAATAAAACTGAAAGATTTGATCTAGTTAAAATTATATTATCCATCACAAAAACTTATATCTTTGGAATGGCATTATATGGCGTGTAAAGTGTTAATTAGTCAAAAATGTATATAACTTAAAAAACTATAATTCCTGGTTAACTTGCATTAATCATAAATATGATTTGTTAAAAGTTTTTTGCATAATCGTAATCATAATGCGAGTTAGACAACGGTGTATCAATTAAGGAGAATTCACAGTACTGCAGATACTTGGAAAACGATAATGGAAATGGAAAATTTTATCGCAAGTAAAGTTATAGAACTATGATACATGAGGCAAAAGTAACTAACTAATATTACTATTATTAACATTTAAAAATTGATTCAAAATTTTTATTATTTTACTATATATACTCCATAAGTATAGAAACATAACAAGATGTAAACAAGCAAAACCATGTGATTCAGGAGTGACAAATATGTCATAACAATAATATTATTAACAAATGAAAAAATTGGGATTCAACTGCAGTTGTCAAAAGAATATCTCTAATATTTATAAATGTAATTTTCATAAATTGATTGGTATTTTCTAAAATTAAATATTTATACCTTTAGTATAGCAAAACAGCAATATATAATTTAATAAAATTCAGCAGATACAAATTAGCCAAGTAAACTACCTAAAATGGTAATTAGATTAACAAACGCAACATAATATCAATATTCTACGAGCTTCACTCTGTGATACTTAAATGTGTAGTAATTTAGTGTATTTAATATTATCCATCGTTTTCTTTAAAAATTTTATAATTCTTATTTATTGTTTCAAAGTTTGTAAAAATTATTGATAGCAATCACGCCATAATAAAGTGGTGCGAATACTATCAATAATTTTAAATTCTTTAAAAGAATTAAAAATTATATTAAATGTTAGTATAATGTGTTGTAATAAAAAAGGTACTTTATAGTAGGCAGATAATGCCTACTATAAACTACCTGTTTTGACATGTTTACATTTAGTTAAATACTTAACCCATGGAGTATAGTTCCTCATGATGTTTTCTTTCATCGAAAAGCTTGGTATCAATTGGCACATTAATTATGGCAAAATTTCACAATTTAATTCTTACTTTATATGTATAAATCCGAAGTGTTAACTGGTTTGATGGAAAATATTATACTTAGAGATAAAAACCACTAATATTCTATAAAACTATTACCAATATATCTAAAAAAGACTAATATTTATAATTTACCATCAAGTATACTCCTTTTAAGTATAATGTTTTTTCCTAAATACTAAAACGGTAAAAACGAAAGCATCTATTGTTTCAAATACTAATCTTGTAAATTTGTTTTCGAGTGAATACTTATAATTAATTATATTTAATAATAATATATAATAATTTAAATTACAATTCCTATATTTTCAAGATACATGATCGCCGATTCTGTTTCCTATTTAAAAATAGTAATCATTTTTGAAGTTGCACTTTTAGCGTGTTTAGGAAAAAACTTTTTTTTTAAGAAGCATGCACATAGAAATGTAAAACGGCTGTTGAATATAAATTTTTTTATTACAGTAAAAGTCTATTAAAGAATTTCCTTAAATATTTTGTTTTATTAAAATCTAAAAATCATTATTAATATGTTACAGGAAAACCGGTTATCCAAATAATCGGTAAGAGTAAAATGTGAATCGATAAAACTTTGACATCACTAGTTACGGTTTTAGCGCACCAAGTACATCACTAATTTTACTACGATTTTACGTCATACGTTATATATATTACTACTCCATATGTGAGAAAGAGTCAGAGCTGAGACTAAATCCGTTTTTATGAATGAAACGGGTGAGAGGCAGATAGTTTATTATGAATGAGAATGTAAGTAGCTATAGTGCTACTCTGCACCCCCCATACCACCAAAAATAGGCTCGCGCCAATGTATGAATCTCAACCATCTATTTTATAGTTAATAATCTATGCACAAAACCATCTTATTTGTCAACTGGGTTGTCAACGTCAAAGTCACCAAAATCAAATATTGTCAAAACATGGTCAAAACATTTGCTTGCAATTTCATTGTTTTGTAAAGTAAAATTGTACATAATATATTTTTCATTTTTAATATAAAGTATTGTGTGACAAAAAGTTTGAAATAACGTGTATATAATATCTAATTAGGTACTTATTTGTGGAGGGTATCATTAAAAGTGTTGGTTAATCTTTAATTGCATTATTCAATTAGTTTTTCATTAACTGAAATGGGAAATCAACTGGTTGGCGTGGCGCCTTCTCAAATATATCCAGTAGAACATTATTTAAATGATCACGTCGAATTAACATTTGATCAAAGGTAAAGAAATGTAGTTGTTTTCATTATGATTTTAAATATATTTGTATTATGATTCTTTTCTTTGTATCTATTACTTATCTTTTTTGATGACTGTATTCCTGATGTTGTATTACCAATGATTGAACAGCTGATAAAATAGTATAGTATCTAGAAATATATGTTCTGTAGTGATACTACATGTCAGTAAAAAACTAACTGTGACAAACTTTTTACTCAATTCTGGATATAGACCTCTTTAGAGAGAAAACTTAGAGCTTATGGCTATGATGTTGCTGTAATGTTAATTGGCATGTCACACATATCCTAGGAATATCAATATGTTTTCTTCACTGTATTGGAGTAAATTGTAATAATTAATAAGCACATAAGTTCTTATAGGAATCTCATTAGAGCCTCACTAGGGTTTTAACCTGTTAACCCTGGCAAGGATTACATTTATTTATTTGGGTAATACTTTATTTGAATGTTAATTTCTTAGAATTTATTCCAAATAATATTAATATATTTTTATATAATTATAATATATATTTAAATATATATTTTATTAATTATATTTTTAGTCTTGGATCAACAAGATTTTTTAAAGTTGCACGAGCTCGTACTAGAGAAGGTCTGGTTGTAGTCAAAGTGTTTGCCGTCCACGACCCTTCACTGCCTCTAGCTGAACATAAGGAGAGAATATTGAAGATAAAAGAGCAACTTGCCTCAGCTTTTAATTGTTTATCATTCCAAAGAGTAATTGTAAGTTTTTTTTTATATCTCAGATCTGATCAGCACATTTGAATATTTAGATTTGTTATTGATTGAACTATTTTCTAATACCAGTAGGTAACCAATTATATTATTGTAGTTGTTATTAAAGTACAAAAGAAATGATAGAATTCTTCTGTTATAATCCAATATAATGTAATATGATTTCTGTACTATAAAAAGGAAAAATTTGTATGTATGTTTGTAATGTTTTCACATAAAAACTATTGGACCGATTTAAAAAATTCTATCACTGTTAGAAAGCTACATTTTTACTGAGCAACATAGGCTAAATGTTATAAAAATGGAATAAGGTGTAAAAATATAAATTATGGGGATGAAACCGCAGGATATTACTAGTATTTAATAAATGTAATGTTAGGAATTTAAGAATTCAATTTCATACATGCAGAATTAGTAAGATATACCAATAAAACACTAACAATCCCATTAAAATACATTAGAACCACACAAATTAAGATTTTGCTGTATTGCCTATCTACTGATGATCCTTCAGTTACTGGTTAAGTTAGTGTTGAGATTGTCCTTGTGAATGTGTGCATTAGTAGTTTAATGTTAATGTTAGTTGTTTACGTATATGTCCCATGTAAACCTTAAAATAAAGCCAAAATGTATACAAGTTTACTTTAATATTATACATACTTATTACTAACACAGTATAATACACTATTAATTAAACATTCATGCATACTCTATATGCTGATATGAAAAAAATGTAAGTAAGTAGTGGCCTGTTACTATCCCACTGCTGAGAAAAGGCCTCTTTTCCATTTTTGGACAGAAGGATTTGAGCTGAAATCTACCACACTGCTCCAGTGCAGGTTGGTAGGTTACACATATCTCCAGAATTCTCTAGAGATATACAGGTATCCTAACAATGTTTTCCTTCACCCAAAAGCATGTGATAAATTGCAATTATCAATTAGACACATAAGTTTCAACAGAAAAACTCATTTGTGTCTGCCCGGGTTTGAACCTGTGACCTCCTTGAAAGAGTCACACGTTGATACCGCTGGGCTACTACAGCTTTGCTGATATGAGGTTTTACGTAATTATGTTTTTCCTGCAATGTAGAATTTCTCTGATTTTAGACATGAGACATGACATGACGTGACATGATTTGAGACAAGATTTATGAGAAGGGGAATTAGTCTCTATGCCAAGGTCAAAAGTAAACCTACAACTTTTATCTGGCACTCAAGGCCCATTTAGGCTATGGCTACATTGTCATCTGATATATTACAAATGTTACTGTGTAATCTCAGTTGCCATCCAAATTATTTTAAAATAATGTATTAGATAACTGTATAAATTCTTTATCTAAAACATTAATAACAGTATTATATACTTTTTGAGAGATATGATATATCGAAAAAAACATATGTTTATACATATTAATTTCACTTATCAGGTATATTTAAGAACTTCATTTAAAAGTTTTTTATTTATAGAATGTTTTATTTAAGATTTAGCATTTGTTTATTTCCAAAATTCTGTTATATAAACCAAACGACTGCGAGCAAACGACTTATAACAAAACAACAAATTTTATTCATAGAAATACTTTATTTTGTGAGGAAATTCATTCTATTTTGTTTGTGGACTGCACCCTGAAATTCAGTTAAAATTTCACCGATTTCTATCATACTATTGTACCAAGCTGTGGTAACACAGCGGTAACCACGTGCAACTCTTTCGAGGAGGTCACGGGTTCAAACCCGGGCAGACACCAACGAGTTTTGAGAATGTTAAAATTTAGTGTCTAATTGATAATTGCAATTTATCACACGCTTTTTGATGAAGAAAAAAAACATCGTGAGGAAACCTGCATATCTCTAGAGAATTCTGGAGATATGTATTACCTACCAATCCGCACTGAAGCAACATGGTAGGTCTTAGCTCCAAACCTTATCTCCAAAACCAGAAAGAAGAGGACTATTCTCAGCAGTGGGATAGTAACAGGCCACTACTTTCTTACTTTACTATTATACATATTATTGTGATCTATTGGACTGAATTTCTCATTCTCATTTGAGCAAATGCCTCTTCTAAATCGAGTCATGTGATCCAGTCTACAGCAACCCATTACTTTCCATTTCATCTTCCGTTTTGTGGCAAAGGCCGTAAAATTATTAGGCCCTTAATATTAAGATACATTAAGTATTGGGAACGATAACTAATAAAAAAAACGAAATTCGTGAAATTCTATTATTTTTGATGCTGCTGTCGCATTTTGCAATTTTTTGAACTACACATTTAAAAAAGTACCAACAATTATGATGGCTATATTTTACTTTTTTCAGTTAACGGATAAGGCAGGCCTCCTGATGAGAGAATATTGTAAGTTCAGTGTCTATGATAGAATGTCCACACGGCCATTTCTGACAGTGCTCGAGAAGAAATGGATAACATTCCAGGTTCTCTATGCGCTGCATAGAATGCATAAACTCGGGATTTGTCATGGCGATATCAAGGTTAGTTGGTCACTGTAAATAAAGACTTCAAAAAATGTCTTCCATTATCTACAAAATTCTAGATTAGACTTATTGCATTAATAAGAAATTAAATTAATTACTTAAGCATTATATTTTCAGCAATGTACTTTAAGCCGAAATTACCAAAAATTTGATGAACATAAACCTACTTACAATATTAGATCGGAATCCCCTATTAACTTTAAGATTCCATCATCAACATCCTCCTGCCCTTATCCCACTCTAAATGGGGACGGCACATGTTATAAACATATTGTCACATGATTTGGCTACGTAAATTACGACTGGCCGCCTGCCTGACGTCAACTTACCTTAGCCGTATTTAACGACACCTCGGTAACACAGAGTGGACTATTCTACTCAACTGAATACCACACTGCGGGTCAAGTAACCTTAATCGCCTTTTACGACACCTCAGTAGGAAATGAAGGTGGTCTATTCTACTCAGCCGGATACCATACGTCGGGTCGACTAACCTTAGTCGCCTTTTACGACACCTCGGTAAGTAATGAGGGTGGTTTATTCTAATCAACAGATATCACATGGCTTGGCTTTAAGACTCCACTGGGCTATTAATAAGCCTCTGTAAGTAGATCCGTTTTATTCGTGTATTTATGTTGCAGTTGGAAAACATTATGGTAACCTCATGGCTCTGGGTGCTACTGACGGACATAGCGTCCTTCAAACCTACTTTCCTACCGGACGATAATCCCGCTGACTTCAGCTACTTCTTCGATACGTCCAGGAGGAGGCTTTGTTACGTCGCCCCGGAGAGGTTTGTTAGGGCACCTGACCCTAATGTGAGGAATTCGGTATGTTGTATTTGTTGTTGTTATAAAAGTTGTTACAAGAATAAATTATGCACAATACAATTTTGAAACAGTTCATTGTAACAAGTTTGTTGAAAACAAGTATGGAAGATATGGTCCAAATAAGTGAGGAAGATATGTGGCCAAACTATGGGAAATCTCTTTGTTTAAAATCTAGTATTTGAAACTCAAGATATACTGTGTCACTGATATCTCAATGGGTCTGAAGCTGCATTGATGATAGGTAGGGAAATTAATTCTACGAATCGTGGGACAGTAGCCAATGTTGATAGTTTTAGCAAGATGAAAGGATTAATTCACAATGCAATAGGCGATCCAATGCTTTATGTAGTGTGGGTATTGACAACTTTTATTTCCGACAAAGGTCTTCCAACGTTATAGACGCACGTACAAACAAATATTCACGATTGAGTATCAAAATATTCTATCCGATTGATTGACGACAACGATTCATCCTCATAATCCCTATGTCCATGAATTAAATGTCTCACAATCTGTTAGACCTCAAAAGACAAACTTGACCTCTTAAATTTTGTATAGATAGCTTGCAAAAGCTTTCATTAAGGGAATATTGCAGGGTGATGACAGAACAAGCAGTCTGTTATTAAGCGAATCACCATGCAAAGTTGGCGAGCTGATTCCAAGCATGGACATATTCTCTACTGGGTGAGCTCTATACCAATGACGAGTAAATAGATGAGTTACTTGTGGAATATTCCTTTTAATTTATAAACAATTTTTTTTTCTGTACAAAGTTAAATATCTAACGGTTCGGTTTTAGTTTATTTTCTTTGTTACACGAAACCTTAGTCCACTATGATTCCAACTAATGAGTATTAATATAAATATGTAAGTGCGCGAAAAGAATGTGCCTACAGAATCTCTTTAAATATAAATGCTATCAATCTCTTGTTTACTCTTCCTTTATCATTGAAAATATCTGAAAATATGAATGTAAAGATAAAAACGAATATTTAATCGGTTTTTGATGCTGCCAGACATAATTTTTATCTCTCTTATAAACAATTTTTGTATCCCAGTTGCGCCCTTCTAGAACTGTGGAACGATGGCACCCCAGCTTTAGACCTTCCAGGATTGCTGGCATATAGAAACGGAGAAGACCGTCCGCCCACCATGACTCTCCCCAATTCCTGCGAACCAGAACTTAGAATTCTATTACATTCGATGACTGAGAGGAACCCTAAGGATAGACGGAGTGCCGAGATATATTTGGACGAAGCCAGGGGCAAGTAGGTATTAGTAAATCAGTAAGAAATTTTTTCTCAAAAATTCAGAACCAATGTATTGTTTAGTAAGACCTTATTTTAACTGTCTTTTTAATAATACACATTTAGATTACTTTTACAAATTCTTCCTAAAAATATGTTGTTCTTCTTATCTATTTTCCTTGTGAATTGCGTACAAGTTATAGAAATCAAATAAATGAATACCTAAAATCTTTACTTCTAAATCTTTTATAAGGCAAACTTTAAACACATGCCCATCATACAATATGGATTTATTACTTATCTATTAAATTAAATTACTAAAACATTTATAAACGTGTTCTCTTTTTCTGTTTAGGTTGTTCCCTGAGTACTTCTATTCGTTTCTCCAATCGTACATGTTAATATTCTCCGCCCAACCCAGTCTTCCGGCCGACGAAAAAATAGCCAGAATCTACCAAGACATTAAAAACATCATCAAAATATTCACCCAGCCGTCCAATTCGAAAGATTACCAAAACTTGGTCCCAGAAACTCGGGAAATTCCTAAAGTTGATATGGAAGCGTTGATAAAGGAAGGGTTCAGAGTTATGAATGTAAATGTCGGTGATTATGAGGAGGAAAACGATAACAAGACCCTGGAGAGCAAAGAAATGGGCCCGGACGGTGAAGGGTTGATCTTGATAACGTCGCTTGTGACTTCCTGTATAAGAGGTCTACATCATTGCACCTCGAAGTTGCATTGCTTGGAGATATTGCAGCTGTTGTGTGAAAATTCCAGTTCAGAGACTATTCTAGACAGAATATTACCATTCATTGTGAGTAACATCAAAATATTAGAACCTCCTAAAAATTAGTCTAATGTTTACTTTTATATTAGAGGATAATGAATGAATGAGGATAAGAGGACCTTTTATCGATGAATAATTTATACCCACAGAATTAATTTCGTATTATTCGTATATTCGCACATTTGTCTCCTTAGATCTATCATCTATCAGAATCTACTTGGTTTTTCCTATTTTTTGTAATATAATTGTAGTATAATGTGCCAATTTATACAAAGCGGTAGACCTCAGATACTCGTTAGAGACGAACTAGCGGCAGGATGATAAATTTCTATTTGCTTATTCTAGTTATGGTTAACGAAGGTGTTATTTAATAACTAATAGCTTGACTTAAAGTTCTTCTACTTCTTATTAGTACACTCTTGACAGTGATCGTGGCAATGTCTTGGTTGATGATTACACAATCGCTGTTGTAGAGATCCGCTACCACACCATTCTATCTTTGGCAGATTGAGAGCTATAATTTACAATAGAATGTGTCACAGATTTAATGAGGTCAGTCCATCATGTTGGAGAGTGCCCTTTTGGCCTCAACTTTTTCCTTGGCTTACAGTATTGATGGTGGGGGGTCTAAGAAAAATAATCTTTATATCTCAGCATTTTATTATCTTTTAATAGAGACCATCTCTTATTTAACAGATTTATCTCTCTCACGCCCCCGAAGCACGTGTCCGAGCAGCTGCTGTATGGTGTGTCGCAAAGTGTGTTTCCTGTGTCCGGACACTGCCTCCGCAAGACTGCAACGTGTTTCCGGAATATATCTTACCGGAACTCGCGCCTCGGGCTTCCGATCCGGCTTTACCTGTACGGATAGCATACGCCAACAATATTGGTGAGCGTTTGTTAAAAAGCAAATGGTTCGACCAACACCTAAAAAACCGTCAATTTGTTTTTCAGAACATAAAGTTATTGTCTACAGCGTTGATGGATAATAGATGGCGCTTTTCAATGTCATCCTATTCCTGTAGAATTAACAGGATTTCTATAGCCTATATATTACACCGTTGTATAAGGAATAATTGTGCCAAATTTCATCAATATTTGTTCAGCGGATTTACCGTGAAAGAGCAACAAACATGCATCCATACTCACAAATTATAATATTAGTAGTATAGAATAACGCAAGGTGTACATCAGAAGACCTTTAGACAATAATAGAATACTATTAATGTATAAAATAAGTATAAACAAACAAGTCAAAGTAATTCATTTTTCTAGCGAGATTAGCTGAGACCGCCGTGAGGTTCCTCGATCAAACACAAAACATGGCTGACAAAGAGGCGGCTAATATTAACTACGAAACTGAGTTGTCTGCTTTACATGAAATGGTTTGCATACTTTTATAACTTTATTAATATTAACGCGCAATTATGTTAGTTATCATTGTTATACACTCAAAATTGCGATACTAACCAACCCTTTTGCGTTAGGGTTATTTGAGAGATCTTTATGATCTCCATCTTAGCTTCATAGTCCTTTGCAGTGGCGTAGCTAGTATATTTGGGGCCCGGGGCCAATTGTCACCTGGTGCCCCTTCCCCCCCTTCTAAAGAGTCTAAATATTTTAGATTTCAGAACGCAATGACTTTAATATATAAATTTAAATTGGTTCAAAATGATAATAACTATATATAAAATAGCATTAGATTATGATAAAATTTATTTCGAAAATTTAAAAACGAACTTTCCTCGCTTTTTGACTGGCCTGTTGGAGCAGTGGTCAGTGATCCTGCCTTCAGCTCCACGGGTCGCGGGTTCGATTCCCGCCGAGGGCCAACATTTTCTAAAAAAAAAAAAAAATGAATTTGTTGGTCTTCGAGCCTGGGTGTATATTTGTATTTAAGTATGTATTTAAAAAATATATATGTATATATTCACCAGTTGTTTGTCACCTATAACACAAGTATTAAATTACTTACTTTGGGGATGGACGACCGTGTGTGTAAGTGTCCCATATATTTATTTATTTATTATTTATTTTTGAGTGGTAAAGTCAAAGTTACTTCATCGAGCTCTACAGCTAAGAAACTTTTTTGTGTTTATTGTAGACGATATAATCATACAAAATCAATGTGCAAAAAGTTGTATAAGAGTCTTATTCAACTTTTTCTGAAATGATTTCATTATTCATCAAAAAAAAATTATTATCAAGTTTGGTGCCCCCCTTGCCTGTGGTGGCCTGGGGCGACCGGCCCTCTCGCCACCCCCTAGCTACGCCACTGGTCGTTTGGAAAAAAGTCCCTAGAGACGCAATCAAAAATAGCTGCATTCGATTGCGTGATTTTCCTACATCTATTCATATTAAAATTGAATTGTCACCCTTCATTTTGCTTAATAACGCCTCGTCTACTTATATATTTCCTTTTTATGTAGTCATTTTATTCTTTTAAACTTGTTACTTAACCCACGTCCCCTTAATGTTCAAAAACGTCATATTTATTGTCTTCGATTTCCGCCCTTTTTACACTCGCCATAAATTATATTATATTCATTCTTTTATAAGCTGTGATGGCCTAGCGGTGCGACCGTGTGAATCTCTAGAGACGATCATGGGTTCAAACCCGGGCAGACACCAATGAGTTTCTCTATTAAAACTTATGTGTCTAATTGATAATTGCAATTTATCACACGCTTTTCGGTGACGGAAAACATCGTGAGGAAACCTGCATATCTCTAGAAAATTCTAGGGATATGTGTAACCTACCAATCCGCATTGGAGCAGCGTGGTAGGTCTTAGCTCCAACCCTTCTCTCCAAAAATGGAGAGAGGAGGCCTATGCCCAGCAGTGGGATAGTAACAGGCCGTTACTTACTACTATTCTTTTATAGCTTAAAGTTTATATATCATATTAAGAAGCATTATTAAGTTTATGAGATAAGACTGTAACTGTAATTGGTTGCAGGTAAGATCTACGGTATCATACTTACTGACAGACTCACAAGCCGTAGTCAAACGTGCATTAGTCGAGAACGGTATAACAAAATTGTGCGTTTTCTTTGGAAAGCAGAAAGGTAAGAAAAAATATGAATAAAAAAAGATTTTTTTTTGGACTATTACAGAGTATTACTCTGTATTTGACAAAGTTATATTTGATAGGAATACTAATCACATAAATAAATACTGACGTTGTATATCAATAAAAGTTAAAAAAAATTATATACTCTATGTTAAATCTTTTCAAGAAAGTTAATAAAAAAAATATATAATACCCATTTATTAAAGGAAATCCCTTATTAAGAGAATCGCCCTTAAATAAGTATAATTTTAAATAGAAGGTTTGTTGTGTTTTGCTTCCCATACAATTATGTGTTTTAGATGGTATGGTAAGACTAAAGTAAAATACTTAGCCAAATCATGTTATAACATGTTTATAACGTTGTGTGCCAACCCCACTTAGAGTGGGATAAGAGCAGGAAAATGATGAAAGATGATGTTAAATTCTTTTTGAGTAAAGAATATTTATGTACCATAAAAAGCGTTTCCAATACATTTTTGATTTTGAATTTATAAATGATGTTTTAGCAAACGACGTGGTATTGTCTCATATGGTGACATTCTTAAACGATAAAGAGGAGGTTGCTTTGCGTGGATGCTTCTTTGAACGGGTAGTGGGTGTCGCCTCATATGTAGGACAGCACGCAGCGCCAATACTCCTGCCATTGTTGCAGCAGGTATGATTAAACTAATGAAAAAGTGGTTACAATATTCAATTTCGATAAAGTTCCTATACAGTAGTAATAATCTCCTAATTATACGCAAAGGAATCGAAACTAAAACAAAATATACAAATATAAGTGCATAACGGCGGGCTTATTCCGGAATCGGAATCTTTCAGCCAACCAGATAGCAGATAGGAGACATTACCTTCTTCTTCTTCAACTGATGGACGTCCACTGCTGGCCATAGGTCTCTTCATGGGATCTCCAGAACACACGATTTTTTTGCCGCTTGTTTTGAGGTCGTCAGTCCACCTAGTAGGGGGTCTTCCGACACTGCGCTTTCTAGTGCGGGGTCGCCATTCCAACACTTTGAGTGACACAAAGTGACATTACCTTATTGTATACACATATTATAAAACAAAGTCCATATTTCCGTATGTACGCATAAAACTTTAAAACTACGCAACCGATTTTGATGCGGTTTTTTTTAATAGATAGAGTGATTCCAGAGGAAGGTTTGTACGTATAATAACATTCAATACGAAGTAGAGAAATAATGTAATTTTTGAGGTTTCTGTAAATAATTACATTTTTTTCCGCTTACATTGCAAACGCAGGCTAAACCCTACGAGATTTATCAAAATGATGTACTAAGTATTTGTACACCTTAAAAAGGTCTACAGAAAAGTCCGCGATGGTATATATCTATCTCTTATGGATAACCCACAATAGCAGTTTTTTTCATTTACTTTTTACGAAAAATGATGCCTTATGTTCAAAGCAATTTTTATACAATACAGCATTAATCCTTATCCAATTGAGTACCTTAAATAAATTGTTGATTTAATATAGATCAATATTGCCGTTTACAGCAAGTAATTTAAGTGAACATTTTCGGAGATATTACAGATTTAAAATCCCGCGAGGAGGCCGCGCTTAGACCTATAAGCACTTCGAATTTAGCAGCGACCAGAGGCGCAACTAAATGTCCTTATTTCAAGTTTATATTGTCTAATGATAAGAAAGCTATGAATGTTGTATGTAAAGACATTGTCTAATCAATTGTAAAAATAAATAATATCACTACATAGTATAAAACAAAGTCGCATTCTCTGTCTGTACCTATGTCCGTATATCCCTATGTATGCTTCAATCTTTAAAACTATGCAACAGATTTTGATGCGGTTTTTTTTAATAGATAGAGTGATTTTAGAGGAAGGTTTACATGTCTAATAATATTCAATATGGAGTAGAGAAATACTGTAATTTTTGAGGTTTCTAATGTGATGTCGTAAATAATTACATTTTTTTCCGCTTACATTGCAAACGCTGGCTAAACCCTACGACATTTATCAAAATGATGTACTAAGTATTTGTACACCATGAAAAGGTCTAGAGAAAAGGCCGCGATAGTATATGTCTATCTCTTATGGATAACCCACAATAGCAGTTTTTGTCATTTACTTTTTACGAAAAATGATGCCTTATGTTCAAAGCAATTTTTATACAATACAGCATTAATCCTTATCCAATTAAGAACCTTAAATATATTGTTTATTTAATATTGATCAATATGACCCTTTACAGCATGTAATTTAAATAAACAGTTTCGAAGATATTACAGATTTAAAATGCAGGGGCCGCGCCGCGAGCCTATAAATAGCGCGTCGGAGGTTGCGGTTCGCCTCTCGGCGATGCTTCCGCGCTCGCCCGTCTTATCGGTGACGCTGTCAAAGCCATTAAGGCAAACAGCAATAGTCAAATTCGAAAAAAAAAAAACGCGGTTCGCCCTTTAACCATTTGAATTTAGCAGCGATCGGACGCATTTAGCTCTCTAGCGAGGAAAAAAACAATCACTATCACTACATATTATAAAACAAAGTCCATATTTCCCTATGTATGCATAAAACTTTAAAACTACGCAACAGATTTTGATGCGGTTTTTTTTAATAGATAGAGTGATTCCAGAGGAAGGTTTGTACGTATAATAACATTCAATACGGAGTAGAGAAATACTGTAATTTTTGAGGTTTCTGTAAATAATTACATTTTTTTCCGCTTACATTGCAAACGCAGGCTAAACCCTACGAGATTTATCAAAATAATGTACTAAGTATTTGTACACATTGAAAAGGTCTACAGAAAAGTCCGCCACGGTATATGTCTATCGCTTATGGATAACCCACTAAAGCATTTTTTGTCGTTTACTTTTTATGAAAAATAATGCCTTATTTTTGAAGCAATTCTTATACAATACAGCATTAATCCTTATCCAATTAAGTACCTTAAATAAATAGTTGATTTAATATCGATCACTATGGCCGTTTACAGCATGTAATTTAAGTGAACATTTTCGGAGATATTACAGATTTAAAATGCCGTGAGGAGGCCGCGCTTCGCCCTATAACACGACTTTAGCAGCGATGTCGCTCTTTCAAGAGTTTGTTTAAAGACATTCTGTAATTAATTGTAAAAATAATACATAGGTAAAATATAAAAGTAAATAAGTAATAATGTACTATATGAATTTAGATATTCCAAAGATAGCAGGAAATCTTCTTGGTATAGGGAAAGGAAATTGTTTTTCTCCAAATTTAACGCTACGGCCACGGGCAGTAATGAATAAATCAAAACAACTGGATCAATTTTAATCATTTTTTTTACACTGACTGACATGGGATATATATTTTATACCCGTGCGAAGCAGGGGCAGGCCGCTAGTTGTATATATTTTTGAGTCAAAAATAGAAAATTTATCGAAAAAACATCCCTTTGGAGTTTTCACAAATTATGTTGAAATCCAGTTATGTAAAAATCCTAACCACTTATAACTCCTCGAAATCAAACTTTTATATTTGTAGCGATTTTTTTTTATTCCGGGCACACGTCATTCTAATTTTGGATTCTGTAGTGAATACTGCAGTTTGTCACTATAACAACTCGCAGTATTCCTTTAAACAAAGGTAATACTAAAAGTGACTAGCACAGGTGCCTAATATCACAGATCGCGATCCTAAAGGAATTTTGGTAGTTTTGTATGGATAGGTTAAAGTATAAAATTAATAAAAATAAAGTAAAATATATATTGGTATATACAGACAAGTAAGTAGTAGTAATTTGTATTAAGAGTATAGGAGGGTTTTATTTATTTCAGGGTCTCACAGATCAATCTGAGTGGATAATAGCCAAAGCTTTGCGAGCTACCACCAGTCTGGCTGAATTAGGACTGCTCCCCAAACAAGCACTATGCGATCTAGTCGCTGAAAGTGCTGTCTATCTGGCTCATCCTAATCTATGGGTAAGTAGTAAATTATATAAAAACTAGATGATAACCGCGTCTTTGTCTTGTGCGAATAATTATTTATGGTGGCCCTTTTCTTTCTCTAAGGTGCTATCCATATACTTAAATAAAAAAAAAAAGATTTAGCTGTTTGACGTGAAAACTTAATAATCCGAGTTACATATGATTAATGATATATTGTGTATTTATGGGAATTTATTCTTAAAGTGATAAAAAATCTGAAATAAACTATCATTACATACTCTAAAAATACCCTGACTTAGTGAATAATTATGGTTTTACTTCTGTTTCTGTTTCTTGTCTGTTTGACATTTTTTTTTCTGTTCGACATTTTGTGTTATCTGTGAAAAAAATATATATTCACTTATAATTCTAATAATTTCTATTACTTTTATTCTTATAAAGAATTAACTCCCTTGAAGAATTTATTAATATATTGTGAACTACAGATACGTCATGAGGTGTGCGGTTTAGTCTCATGTGTGGCCGGTCTTTTGAATCCAATCGATGTGAACTGCAAGATATTGCCGCTCGTATGGCCACATCTTAAACATAAGCTAATCCAGGTATTGTTGATTAGAATTATTGTATTTATCTTCATGTAACTACTGAAATTAGACTGAAATTATAAGAGGGTTGGAGCAAAGATAAATCAGACTTGCTGCATTTTGGTAGGTTATACATATCCCAGGAATTCTCCAGAACTATGCAGATTTCCTCACGATGTTTTCCTTCACTGTAAAGTATGTGTTACATTGCAAATTTGGAATATCAGTTTTAATAGAAAAACTCCGTTTTACAAGCTTTCCATTAATATAACCTCTTATGATGAATATTTGAAATATTGTATGTGAAAGATTCTTCGTAACAACTGAAAAAATTACAAAAAGTAACTTTCAATCACATTAAAAAGTGGCAAATAAAGAGTTTATAAAAACTAAACACATTTCGAACTTAAAAGTTTGCAGGCTTTGTGCCTTTTTTTACATATATCGTGAAAGCTTTTATTTCACTGAGTTTTATTTAAATAATATTAAAACATTAGCTACATATGATAAAATATTTTAAATTTATGATCGTATTTTTCCTATTCCCATAGCAGAAATGGTATTTATTTTTTATTTTATTCTTAATTTCGGCTTAAAAGGTGGAAAGAGCGGAGTTACTTCTAGAAAGTTTAGCAGAACCTATTCCGAGGAAAGTGCTGGATGCTGTTCTAAGACACGGAGATGTCGATCGCCTTGTCCAGACCTTGAGAGAAAGGAGGAGTGCTAGACTGAAAGTAAGTTATCATAATAATCATTAATCATTTACATCATTCAAAGTATTATTAGCATGTATCAATTGTAAAATATTGAAAAGAGTTCGTAATGCATATGTGATAGAGTTGAAATTGGAATGTGGCAGTTTACGAACATGCAAAAAGAGTTCGTAAACTGAATGATATAGAGTTTAAATTTGCTTATTCTCTGGAACATTCACGTTGTTTACGAATCGTGTTCCGTATACCCGCTGCGACTCGCGAACAGTCGAGGACATTCCTAAAATCAGTTCGTTCACTATATAAGCGATCATACGTTGCGCCTCGGTATTCAGTTTGCGAAAAGCAATCGAGAGCGAATTAAGAAGTGAAAATAAAAGTGAAATAATAGTAATCTCGGCTTTTTATTGGACTGCAATGTTTTTTCTGCAAATACTCATTTTGTAGTGAAAAGCTGAATAAAGCTTTTTTAACAAGCCACCATGTATTTTCATCCAAATACACGAACCCCTGTACGTAGCATTAATACTACTAAAATAAATATCGATACTTTAAAAAAAAATGTTTATTACCCTCAACAGGTAAAGCAAGGAATGATGCCACAATACTCTGAAATGGGTCAACAACTCAAAAATTTATTCAGGAGACTTGCTTCGGATGGTGAGGACTTTATATTTAATTTTTTTTTTGGAAATAATAAATTTCATTTTTTTATCAGAATTAATGTATTATGATTTTCTGATATGATTCTCTGTATGGAGAACAAATGGTCTTTATTTTTTGTTTAAATTGTATTTATTACTAATTAATCATACGTTCAAATGGACAATTAAATCTTAATTAAACGATAAGCGGATTAAACAGATTAAATTAATGTTTATAGGACCAGTGGAAATAATATTTATATGGTATATTTATATTTAACTTCTACGTTACAGGCGTAGAAGTTAAATTCCAGATTCAAAATGTAAAAGATTCCACATGTAAATTCAATGTTGTTACATAGGTATGACGGAACACGTCGAAAACCAGCTGTTGGCTATGAGTGCACATCTTATCAAGATACAGAGCTCCGCTACTCAGGTTAAAAATCATGATTTCCCTTCATTTATTCGCAATCTTTCCACCTTAGCAGAATTTGCGAAATTGTTCCATCCAACCATTTGTCCTACCAATGTTTATTTACTCATATTTTGGACCTCAATACCTTACATATTAAATAATCCAACAAATACCCTATATAGTTTTTAATTCATTATGTACTATAGCATATTCTTAGTTAAAATGTAACAATTAATAACGATTATAAACCTAAAAATAAACACAACAGAATGAAAAAAAAAACCATTAAGGCCTAAATATTAGTACATTTTCAATATTAGTAAAATTTTAGTAAATTTTCTCATAAATGAATTTCAAAACGTTTACGCGTGATGCGATGACCGACGGAAATAGGGATTCATTTTTATATACATAGTAGCTGACCCGGCAGACTTTGTCCTGTCTTAACTATTTAATTAAGAAATTTTTCTGATGTTTCGGTAAACTTTCTTGCATAAAAATCAAGATTGGCTCTAGATGAGGGAACTGCTGAACGGTTACCAATAAGGACATGATATTTTGTCAAAAGCATTTTTAACTAGTGTAAAAGAAAAAGAAAAGCGAGGTTCAATGCTCAGGAACACAACTCCCTTAAGACATGTTGTAACATGACTTAGACACATAGGTTGTTTAATAATCGTACAGTGATGACATGATCCAGCAGAGTAACATTAGGCTATTTTGTAGACGATTGTCAAGCCCCTCTTTTGCTTGGTCACGTGATTACCGCGTTTTTTATATTAAATAACTAAAAAGATTACATTTGACTATTTAAATTTTTAACAACTTTAAGATGGCACCAAAATCGCTGACGCCTAAATAATTATGGCAAAAGAATCTCTTATTTAAAGATGCCAAGTCCTAACTATAGCACTTGATATAAATATTGATTATTAATTATTATACATTACTAGATGTGACGTATTTCTTTGTCTCCTATTAATCGTGCAGTAACACTTGACTTGTTATATAAGTAAGTAAGTAAGTAACGGCCTGTTACTATCCCACTACTGAGAATAGGCCTCTTCTCTCCATTTTTGGAGAGAAGGATTGGAGCTAAGACCTACCACGATGCTCCAATGCGGATTGGTAGGTTACACATACCTCCAGAATTCTCTACAGATATGCAGGTTTCCTCACGATGTTTTCCTTCACCGAAAAGCGTGTGATAAATTGCAATTATCAATTAGACACATAAGTTTTTTAAGAGGGAAAACTCATTGGTGTCTGCCCGGGTTTGAACCCGTGATCGTCTCTAGAGATTCACACGGTCGCACCGTTGGGCCATCACAGACTTGTTATATATGTGGATATAAATATATATAGGTTGTTTCATCGTAGCCTATAACGGACGCTCCAGGCCGGCTTATCTTAAACGGAGGAGGGATATCGCGGTCCGCACTACTGGACACTGGCGGCGATACACTTGCACACAATGTCGCGGACAAATTGTATGCTTCCACACAGACCAGGTATAACGTAATTTACGTGACTGTAGATTGACTATAAAAGAGGCTGATACAGAAACCCTACTATACTCTTGAAGATTATTAAGAAGATAAGAATGTGTGGATATAGCTCTCTTTGAACCTGTACAAGACAGTAACGACTTAATGTAAATAATATTAAGAATTATATTTTTAAAAGAGCAATCGCCGAGTTTCTTGCTGGCTCTTCTCGGTAGGAACAGCTTTCCGAACCAGCAGTAGAGTTGACGATTCAAAAGCACTTGTTTACAAGTTTATTTGAATAAAGAATATTTTGAATTTGAATTTTGAAGTAAAGTAAGGGTACTAGTAATTGACCATGTACTAGTAGTTGACCGTTTTGTATGAAATTTTAAATAATAAGAGGTTTGTTTGTTGTAGCTAGTAAAAAAATAATTTTTAATTACCTGTTGCCATTTATTAACTACTGCCCAAAATCTCATAACATTTTTTAATACATAAAATCTAATATTATTAATTTTTTTATTAGCTACAACAAACAAAACGCTTAGTATTTAAAATTTCATACAAAATGGTCAACTACTAATACATTACTAGTGCACTTACTGTACATATACTGTACATACATGCGTAAATGTACTGCATAAAATTACAATTTCATGCTTGAGTTACAATTCACACTACAATTTCACATTCAACATTGAGTTATATTTCTCCATTAACCTTGAATAGATTCAAATCAAATTTTTAAACGATTAAAAATTCCAGAGTAATGACGTCTGGCGTATTCGATTAATTTAAGCATGTCCTTAACTATATATTCATGTTTTGATTGAAGGAGACCTCAAAAGACGTCGCTGTCACAGGAGACTCATATGAACACAGAATGGCAACACATGTTTGGACAAGCGCAAGAACAGTCCTCTGTGAAAGGTAACTATAGAGTAATAATAATTCATTTAATTCAGATCCATGATCCATAAGTGTTAGTTACAATTATTATTATAAATAAACTTCTTTATTCTTGTCCTGCTAATATTATAATTGCGAAAGTTTGTGTGTATGGTTGTGTGTTTGTTACTCTTTCACGATGAATCCGCTAAACCAATATCGATGAGATTTGACTCAATTATTCCTTATACTCCGGAGTAACATATAGACTGTAGAAATCCTGTTAATTATACGGGAATAGGATGACGTTGAAATGCGCCATCTATTATCAACCTATCAACGCGACAACAGTCCATGCAAACTAAGTTGCGTGTACGAAATACACTTTAAACTAAATTCTTTTAAACAAACCTAATATCATAAGCTTTAACTTTTAAGCCCTATGTTAACTTTATAAAGAACTAAGTGTACTTATACTACTTTTAGGTCATAAATATAATAAGGTAAATTAAAAAGTAAAAAGTAACGATCTGTTACCATCCCACTATTGGCATAGGCCTCCTCTTTTCTATTGATGACGAGGTTTGTACCTTAGTCATCACGCTGCTCCAATACCTATTGTTAGGTTGCACATATCCAAGAAAATCTCCATAGATACACAAGTTTCATTACATTGGAATGGATGTTCCTTCACCGAAAAACGTGTGATAAACTGCAAATATTGAATAGCATATTTTTTGTTCAATACATTTATTTTTCTTTGCGGTGATGGTATTGAGATAATATGATGATGCTATGATAGGTTGTCACTGAATTTTTTAGAATTAAACCAGCTACCAAAACGATTCAAAACCAACTGAAGATCAAAATCTAACTAAATTCCTCTCCTCATGCTAAAAAAATACGCTTTACATACAATTTTGTTTCAATATATATTTCGGTTTGTTTTACTAATTAAACTTACGGCAATTGGTTAATTTTCATGATAATACTTCATCCATTTTAATTCATATTTAATTATATGGTACAATATATATATTTTATTAATACTAATATTATAAAGAGGAAATTTTTTTATGTATGTTTGTAATGTTTTCACACAAAAACTACTGGGCCTATTTTAAAAATTCTTACACCATTAGAAAGCTGCATCTTAACCCAGCAACATAGGCTTTATTACATAAAAAATAGGGATCCGCAATAAAAATGTAATTAAGTGTAAAAAAATATACAAATATGTAATTGCATGCGCTGCGGAAACTATTGATGATATATTTAACAAAAATAAATCTATAGTTCGACTTAGTAGACTTTCCACTGCCATGAGATCGGTATGTACGCGGGTGAAACCGCGGGATATTCTAGTGTAATGTATGTTTAATGTTTATTAATAAACATATTTTAAGGCTCAATGAAGCTTTGCGATTTTGGTCGTGGAGTCTATCTCCTGACGATGCTTCGGTTGCGGGGCGAAACGATTGTTGAGTTTGTGATAGTGAACGTATATAGTGCTTGTGTATTGTGGTGGCGGTGGTGGAGGTTTGTGCATGTGTTTTTACGAATCCTGCATGTATCAGGTATGATAACCGATTGTCCACTTACATTTAGCATTATATATATTTTCTATTTTACTTCTTCGCGGATTATAGCAAAATAATTTTATTATTACTTTTGCTCAATGAAGCTTTTTTCATATGAAAATTGATAACTCATGGTAATTAAATGCGTTTTAGCTTAAGTTGCGTTATGAAGTTTCATATTTGAACAGTAGCATCAACTATGGCTGCCCGTGTTGCTATGGTTTTTAGTGGGTCCGGTCGTATCTTTAGGGAAATTACTCTATTACAGGGTCAGAGACTGTGTCTCAGTCGGTTGCTTCTGGTGCAATGAGCGCAGTGCAAGCGAGCGCAGTAAGCGCCAGCCAACCTCCTCACTCACAGATGGGGACATTGGGGCATAGTGCCAGCTACGTGCAATGTAAATATTAGAATCACAATAATGCACACATAGACATCCGTAGGAATCATTGGAATTGTCGTAGCCATTACGAAAAGTATTATAGTGCTGTGGTATAATAAGTAAAGCATTTATATTTATATCTTTTTATACATATATTTAGAAAAGAGAAAGAAAAAGTAAAAAAGAACATGTATAAAGGCGGACTTATCCCTAGAAGGGATCTCTTCCAGTCAACCTTTGAGTAACAGAAGGAAAAGGATAAGAATTGAAGAAGAAAGAGAGTACGGGTCATATAGAGAAAAAGAAAAAGTTTAATATTTAATTTTAATATTTATGGATAATTTAGTTATTGATTAATTCATATAAACCGATAGAATGATATAGGAAACGAAATTGCGAGAAGGCTAAAAGTCCATTTATCAAAAATAATTAAAATCTCGCTAAAAGGACCAAATTTAGAAGGATAGCTCCTTTCAATAATAAATATTTTTAAAATATTGATTGACTTTATTATTCCCGCTACAAAGAGTTAAGATTTTAAGACTCACCCAAGGTTCTGGAACTAATATTCAATTATACTATCTTATGGGTATAATTTCTTCTATTTTGGTTATGGTTTTTTTATTGGTGCAGGTATAATGTTCATCAAATCTCCGTTTTCATATCCTTTGATTGCTACATAATAATATTTATATATAATTATAAGATCTGGGCATATTTGCAACATAAATTAGCAAAAATAAGCAAAGCCGTACTGACAAATGATTTAGCTACTTTCAAATAGTGAAAAAGGTTAAATAAACATACCAAAACTATAAATATGTTTTCATTACAGATAGTATGGCCCCCTGTCGAATGGAGCTGAGAAATTTAATAACACGTATGCAGCAAAAATTTCAGAAATCGTTAAGGTAATTCAGAATAATTGTATGTAGATATTTAAATAATCTTTCAATTATTCAATTTCACCATAATCATACCGAAACTATAACGTTTGAATTATTCAATTTCACCATAAACATACCGAAACTGATATTTTAATGAGACTTTAAATATAACTTGCCCTACCCCCAATACATGTATTTTCCCCTATAAAGTAAGCTTTAGGTGTGCCAAATTCCATTAAAATTAGTCCACCGGACTAACCGTGAAAGCGGTAACGACAGACGGATTGTCACATTTATATTATTAGTATGAATATCACATTGAAATACACGATTGTTTAGCGTTTATTGGCATGAATTTTCTAGAAGTCACGACGATAATGTAGAGACAAGCGAAGATCTTTTGCCTCCTGCGACATGGCGACCCGGAAATCAGCTCCTCGCTTATCTACACGAGCATAAGTAAGTACATTTATACACTAACGTAATTGCTGCTAGTTACGTATGAAATTGGATTGATAATGACTCTATTTGCATAGATTATTTAAGATTGTATTCGATTTTACGAGCTATTCATTATTTCCATTCCTATTACTAAAGTTATAATAATATTATTTTGGTATAATCCGCGCTGAAGTAAAATAGAAAATATATATGATGCTAAACGTAGAGTGGACAATTCGTTTATCTGATACATGCAGGATTCGTAAAAACACATGCATAAACCACCACCACCGCCACCACAACACACAAGCACTATACACGTTTACTATCACGAATTCAACAATCGTTTCGTCCCGCAACCGAAGCATTATCAGGAAATAGTCTCTATGACAAAATCGCAAAGCTGAAAGCAATTTTGGCCAAATTGGCTTTGGCATTATATTTATTTTCAATTTTACTTCACCGCGGATTATAGCGAAATAATTTTATTATTACTTTTGTATTATGGATCTTTGCAAACTAGCGCCTACTTCTATAAATTATCCATTCCTAATCTTTAATTGTATACGCAAAATTTAAAACCAATATACATGTTGAGAGATCGGTGCTGAAGTGACAATTGACTGCTATTATTATCACATAATATAATTAAATATTGCTAGTTAAAAAAACATATACTCCGATGGCTTGATGATGATGGATCATCTAGTACGCGTGATTACTACTTAGGGTGAACGGGCTCAAACTTTGGTCCTATTGCCAAGACATTATGCGTTTTGTCGAATAATATTGCGACGTCATTGGCATACCGCTAGAGTATTCTCTGGATTTTAATCTCCATTAGAGTAACGGACTTTTCTCTAGACAAAAGAAACAGGAACATAAGGTCTAAAAGAGGGACAAACCCATCTTATAATGTTTGGTTTAATCTGAAAGGTATTAGGAGTTCTCCGACGTTTTCATCAACTATCGTCATATTTCAATTTACACAAACCTTGACAAGTTATAAAATAAATCCTTCCTATTGAATAACCCAAGTATCACACAAGTAGTTTTTGAGTTTATCGCAAACAGATGACGTTGTTTGGGACTAATTTTGTATATGACGCTTTGCAGAGCTAGAGTAAACCAACTAGTACGCTTGCCGGCCCATCGCAACCTGTTCGGATCCTGCTCTGACGACGGTACCGTTCGGTTGTGGGACGCAACCAAGTTGCAGGGGCACGCTTATGTTAACAAGTATGTAATTACATCTTTTATCATTGTTTTAGTGCAAACCCGTTCAACCATATGCTCTCGGGTCTTAGCCCACGGACTAATTATAACCCGCAAGTAAAATATTAGATTGTGATTTGTAAATTGTATTTAATTTTGACTGGCCCGTTGGCGCAGTGGGTAGTGATCCTGCCTTCAGCTCCACGGGTCGCGGGTTCGATTCCCGCCGAGGGCCAACATTTTCTGTAAAAAGAATTTGTTGGCCTTTGAGCCTGGGTGTATATTTGTATTTAAGTATGTATTTAAAAATATATAAGTATATATTCACCAGTTTTCTGTCTACCATAACACAAGTATTAAGTTACTTAATTTGGGGACGGACGACCGTGTGTGTAAGTGTCCTATATATTTATTTATTATTATTAATTGTGAGACATAAAGAATGAATTGCACCGCTTATACATGAACAGTGGCCCGCCAAAAGATTTATTTATAATCCGTTTGGCCCAACCGATAAAATAGTTGAACACTCTTGTTTTAGAGTATTGGTTTAACAAAAAACTGCTTGTAGTCAATATTGGCTCGCTTAACCGTCAGTAACCACGTCTTAACACCGCGCGTGGCCACGAGTGCCACAAACCATGCTTGCCGCGTAGTACCTGGGTCTTGGACTTAAAATCAATGTTAAAATGCCGTCAATTATGTACAATGTGTATTAATCCTTTACTCGAAAATAAATCTCGATATTTTTTGTCCTTTATGTTAGTCCTGTATATAAGCTTCAATTGGACCAAATTTCATCTGTATTGGTTTATACTACAGACTATATTGTATTGCGCTACAGACAGACAGACTTTCGCATATATAATTTTAGTATGGATTCTGACATATCAGACTGTACCGTTTGCGCAGGAGGCAGTGATACTGCATTAAACCCGGGTCGAATTTTGTTCATTATTGGTATTATTTTTCGAGTCTTGAGTGTATTTATATATTTTTTACGTTACTTACTTTGGGGACGGACGACCGTGTGTGTGATTATCCCATTTATTTATTCCGTAGATCGAAATCCATGTATAACCGTAGCGCGGGCCCAGTTATATCGCTAGCAGCCTGTGAAGGTGGCCATTCTTTGGTCGCCGCTACACAGGAGGGGTCCATATTCGTTCTGAGGTAAATACTTGTCAAATTGCCTCCCTATTGGGGGGCAAGCACTGATGGAAAGCTAAAATAGGGAATAGATCCTAAATAAACAAAACATTAAGTTTGCTTTGAAATGTTTAAGCTATTTCTGTTGGTGTTTTATATAATAGCGTTAGTTGAGATATTTTAAATCATCTTTCCTTATACCACTCTTAATTAGGTCAGCACGACATATTTTAAACATGTTGTCACATGACATAGGTATTTTACGACCGGTCGCCTTCCTGACGTTTACTTACCTTAGTCGCCTACGACACATCGTTAAGAAATAAGAATAATCTATTCTACTCCGCTAGATAACACACGGCGGGTCAGCTAACCCTAGTCGCCTTTTACGACACCTCGGTATGAAATGAGGGTGGGCTATTCTCAGCCGGATACCACACGGTGGAAATGAGATATTGTTAATCTTGATATGCAGGTTAGATGGTGGCTCATCCCGTATGAGTCTATCGCAATGTCGTCAACTAGAGACCAGTGTGGACGGCGCGTGCGTCGCTTGCGCGTCTGCGGGCGGAGTTCACGCTGGTGTTATCTCGTACGCCACCTTAAACGCTACGGTTGTTGGATGGGATTTAAGAGCCCCTGGTAAGTTTGGGAATATACAATAACGGTTAAATACAAATACGGTTTTACCATTCGATCTTTGCTCAATAAATTGTGAGTGAAAATAACAGTAGTTAAAAAACATGCTTTCGAATAATACTAATATTTTTCGCTATTTTTCATTTTTTAGTTCGTCAGTGTGTTGTTTAATTTTTCTTAACTTTTTATTTTCCTCTTTTTAGTGTAATTTATTTTTCGTTTTATTGTATTGTCACTAGTTCTTGATAAGTGTATAACATTTTACTTAAATTGTTCCGCTTAAAGTTGGTGGAAATTGAGTCCTAAGGACCCTTTGAGGCCGAACCACAACTTAGGGCGATATGTAGTGGAGGACTAGATGTATGATTAATTACTCGTCACGCCGTGGAGAGTGTGGTGAAAAACCACGAGTGACCGACTTAAAAAAATGGGAGCCTCTTACCGGCGATGTAGCTGTGATAATGTGGCTGTGTTTGCGATCGTTATTTGATCATACAGAACGCTTTTTGGATGCCTATATTCACGGTGAGTCGACTGTTATAAGTGGATTCCAGTGTACCTCAGCTGAACTGAAGGATGAGATAGGATATGCCTATCGAGGTCTCTATGAAGGTCACCGTTCCGCGTATAACCACGGATAACCCGTGGCTGAATCGGTTCTGCATTCTTTGGAGCGTAAGTGATATGCATGTTGAGGCCATTATTGGTCTTATACAAGTTTTAGAGTACTTGTATAACATCAGACATTATGGCAGGTAACGCGTGGAAACTGCAGGGGGACTTAAAGCAGGGCGTGTACACGTGTCTGTACGCGAACAGTGCGGGCTACCTCGCGGTGGGCACGTCGAGCGGCGCCGTGTGCGTTTGGGACCTACGGTTCGGATTGCCGATCACTGCCGTCAAACATCCCAATGGTAAGCCATAGTGCCTATATATGTAGCTTAGGTCAGTGATTCTCAACCAATATGCCGCGGCAATTTTGTGTGCCGCTAAATTTTGCAAATATATAATAACTAGCGGCCTGCCCCTACTTCGCACGGGTATAAAATATATATCCCATGTCACTCAGTGTAAAAAAATGATTAAAATCGATCCAGTAGTTTGATTTATTCATTACTGCCCGTGGCCCGCAAGCGTTAAATTTGGAGAAAAACAATTTCCTTTCCCTATACCAAGAAGATTTCCTGCTATCTTTGGAATATCTAAATTCATATAGTACATTTTTACTTATTTACTTTTACAATAAAAAACATAGGGAAAACCCTAAGTATTTTATTTTTACAATTAATTACAGAATGTCTTTATATACAACATTCACAGCTTCCTTATCGTTAAACAAACTCTTGTAAGAGCGACATATAGCTGCTGGATTCGAAGTGCTCTAGGGTGAAGCGCGGCGTCCTCACGGCATTTTAAATCTGTAATATCTCCGAAAATGTTCACTTAAATTAAATTATAAAAATATTTTGAATAAATAATTTTGTTATCTTTAATATACAAATGAGTTAATCTTATATGTATATATATTTTAGGAATCTCGAAAACGGGTCCGACGATTTTCCTAAAATTCAGCATGCAGGAGGTTTTGGGGGAGAAAAATCGATCTAGCTAGATTTTATTTAAAAAAAATCGTTTTATCCTTGTTTTGGGCATTAAAAAAATACTAAGATTTACATTGAAACACTATTTTTGTCGTAAACTGTCAAATCAGCGTAGCTTATTAGGGGAAGGGGGGGGGGTTAGAGAAATAAAGATACCTAGGATCGAGCTCCACCTACCCAATTATTTTTTTATATTGTAAAAAATTACCACTTTAACCAGGTACTATAAGCTTTAATTGCGCCAAATTCCATGCATATTTGTCCGACTTTATACATCATCTTCCTGCCCTTATCCCACTCTAAGTGGGGTCGGCATAACATGTTATAAACATGCTGTCCCATGATTTGGCTGCGTTTTTACGACCGACCGCCTGCCTGACGTCAACTTACCTCTGTCGTATTTTACGACACCTCGGTAAGAAAGAGGGTGGTCTATTCTACTAAACCGGATACCACACGGTGGGTCAACTTACCTTAGTCGCCTTTTACGACACCTCGGTAAGAAATGAAGTTGGTCTATTCTACTCAGCCGGATACCAAACGGCGGATCGACTTACCTTAGTCGCCTTTTACGACACCTCGGTAAGAAATGAGGGTGGTACTATTCTATTCAGTCGGATACCGCACGGCGTGTCCGACTTTATACATATATATTAAATTCTTTCAGCTGAACGTATCCGTCGTATAGTGGGATTTGGTGGGTCATCTTCACGGGTGTGGGCGGTGGGGGGGAGGGACGCAGCGGCCTGGTGTCTGGAGTCCACTCAGAGGACCCACGCACTGTGGCCCGCCACGGCCGGCGCTCAGCCTCTGCACTACACGCCTGTGGTAAGTTTACCACATCTTCAACCGATGGACGTCCACTGATGGACATAATAACTTTATTCACGAACCTACATTTTACACTTTTAATTACTTATTTAACACATGAGCTAGGTCAAGATATTTAGTTAATTTTAAAGAAATAATAACATTAAAATCATTTGTCACAATCCATCTATCTTTTTTTTCGGCCTCCCCCTAGCCATCCATCCACATTCATATTTAAAACTCTATTGGTCACATGATTTTCATCCCTCCTTACATGACCATACCAACTTAGTCTCGCATTTCTCATCTTTTCTGTAATGGGCGCAACTTTCAGACTCACTTTATTGTTTTTCACAATATAACAGTAAGAATGACTTTTGACCTTCAAAATTAATTTGTCCCAGGCCTCGCACTACATAAGCGCCTTATACTGCGGAACTCGTGATGGCAGCCGGTTCCTCATCTCCGGTGGATCGGACCAGCGCTTGAGACTCTGGGACCTACAGCATCCAGAAGACTCTCACGTTCTGTTAAATGCACCTCACGATCAGCTGAATGCACTTAAATACAGGTAAACTTCGTGAATTGATCTCTAACCCCTGCCCAAAAAGGGGGTCTATGCCCAGTTGTCGCATAGACCCCATATGCTGCTCTATTTTATTTATTTATAAAACTTTTATCCGTGTGGTATCTGGCTAAGTAGAATAGTACCACCCTCATTTCTTACCGAGGTGTCGTAAAAGGCGACTAAGGTAAGTTGATCCACCGTGTGGTATCCGCCTGAGTAGAATAGACCACCCTCATTACTTACCGAGGTGTCGTAAAAGGCGACTAAGGTAAGTTGATCCACCGTGTGATATCTGGTTTGGTGGAATAGACCACCCTTCTTCTTACCGAGGTGTCGTAAAATACGACTAAGGTAAGTTGACGTCAGGCAGGCGGCCGGTCGTAAAAACGCAGCCAAATCATGTGACAACATGTTTGTAACATGTTGTGCCGACCCCACTTAGTGGGATAAGGGCAGGAGGATGATGATTATTAAAGTGACCGAATTAAAAATGAGTCTTAATTGAGTTAGATACATTGTAATACTTAATTCATAGATTTTTTTTTTTTTTTTTAATAAATAAATATATGGGACACTCACACACACGGGCGTCCGTCCCCAAAGTAAGTAACTTAATACTTGTGTTATGGGTGACAGACAACTGGTGAATATATACTTATATATTTCTAAATACATACTTAAATACAAATATACACCCAGGCTCAAAGGCCAACAAATTCATTTATAGAAAATGTTGGCCCTCGGCGGGAATCGAACCCGCGACCCGCGGAGCTAAAGGCAGGGTCACTACCCACTGCGCCAACGGGCCAGTCAGATGGCTATAACATCACGCTACGAACTATTAAAAAAACTAGTGTTTTCTCGCTCTACCGAGTTATGGGTCTCTTAAACACTCACGAGTTTTGTAGGTGCTACGCTTCCCCACAAAACCTTATTGAATTCGGTCACCTTAACACTAAGCGATGTTATGTGCGTGTTGCCAGTGATGACTTACGGATCTGATACGTGGTCGCTGACTTTGGGCCTCGTAAGAAGGCTCAGAGTCGCTCAACGGGCGATGGAGCGAGCTATGCTCGGGGTATTTTTACGTGATCAAATCAGAAATGAGGAGATCCGTAGAAGAACCAGAGTTACCGTACATAGCTCAGCGTGTCGCGAAGCTGAAGTGGTGATAGGCGGGGCACTTAGTGCGTAGAACCGATGGGCATTGGGTCTCAAGGTGTTGGAATGGCACCGTAAAACGCAGTGTCGGCAGACCCCCCCACAAGATGGACTGACGACCTCAAAAAGGTCGTGGGGAGCCGCTGGGTCCAAGCGGCACAATATCGTGTGTTCTGGAGATCCCATGAAGAGACCTATGTCCAGCAGTGGACGTCCATCGGTTGACAAAGAAGAAGAGAAGAATAGTACTAAGCGTGCGATTTATTTGTAATATTTAGCGGCTAAAAAAACAATCTTCCTGTATGTTACCAGAAGTCGTATAGTCGACGGTACAACAGTCATCCAGGAATGCTGCAAGTCAAACTCCTCAGCTCCTCCCTCCCTCCAAGAGGACAACGTGTACCGAACGGTTGAGTCGAGGAGTTTCTACCACACCGCTCCCATCACTGACATAACTCTAGTGGAGGGCAGCAAGTGTTATCTTGTCAGCTCATCTGCCGACGGCGTTATAAATGTTTGGAAATGAACAAGCAAGATCGATTGACTTAAAATTAAATTTCAAAATAATCTTTATTCAAATAAACTTGTAAACAGTGCTTTTGAATCGCCAAAAATATAATTTTCAAATATAATAAAAAAAAGGACTATCTTACACTGAAAGAATTTTTCGAATCGGTCCGGTATTTCCTGAGATTAGCGCGTTCAAACAAACAAACTTCAGTTTTATATATTAGTATAGATAACAATGATATTTTCCTAAACACTTATTTTCTCAAAACACGTTAAATCTTTTTCAAAAACTTGTCAACTTCGTGCACAAATAACGATTATGTCAAATAGCGCTACGACACTCCTCTCCGCACCTCTCCGTCCTTCAGCTTACAGACATAAAAAAGAGAGATACAATCTCCCAATTTTGCTTTTTTTATTGTAATAGGGCACATTTTATTTTATTTCACAACTTTCAAAATAAGTTACGACAACTGAGAGATATAATTTAACTATAATAATTTTATGTAATCATTAAATTAAAAGGAAAGAAAGAATTAAGAAAAAAAGAAAATTAACCTCAGCACATTACTTTTAAACTGGCTTCTCTTCTCTAGTATAATAATTCATTGGTTATCTGCAGTTATGCTGTCTTTTAATTTATGACTAAATTTGTTGTTCCTATACTTCATGTTTTCCATTTTTAAATTAAGACAACTAGTGTATTAAATATGCTGTAAATATTTCGTGCAATAAAATTGTTATATATAGTTAATTTGACTATTTCATTTATACATCTTTTAAGTGACTTCAACAAAAGCATTTTTTTTTGTTATCTAACATCCAGTTAACTATAAATCATAAAATGCTACCCTCAACTGGTGGTATAAATATTACTTTAACTGATCCACTATCAACCACTGCAATATATAAGGTCAAATTATGCAATGTATAAGGTCTAGTAGTGGATAAATTTACTGTTATTTGTAAGCAACTTAGACAGAGCGACATAGTCGGATGCGACAAAGCTCTTAAATAAAGATTTAAAAAACATCCAGCAAACATGTATATTTACATGAATATTTGTTTTCAGCATTAGATCTCAGTAAAGAAATATATCCCTTTATCAATCAATGTGGTTAAAATTGTACTAACTGATAGAATATTACTATATACAATACGAAACAGATCTTTCTATTATAGTATAAACTGCTTTCGTTGTTGTATCGCAAACTGTTTTCAACTTATCAATTCTTGCAAGAATGATGAATTTAAAAAGCAAGATTATAAGGAATAATCTTTGGGCCGTCTGATCTTCCATTACCTACTAAACAAGGGCATGGATATAAAATCACATTACATTAAAATTAAATATTAGCCGTGTGGTATCCGGCTAAGTAGAATAGTACCACCCTCATTTCTTACCGAGGTGTCGTAAAAGGCGACTAAGGTAAGTCGACCCACCATGTGGTATCCGGCTGAGTAGAATAGACCAACTTCATTTCTTACCGAGGTGTCGTAAAAAACGACTGAGGTAAGTTGACGTCAGGCAGGCGGCCGGTCGTAAAAACGCAGCCAAATCACGTGACAGCATGTTTATAACATGTTGTGCCGACCCCACTTAGAGTGGGATAAGGGCAGGAGGATATATACTTAATTGACCATGTACTAGTAGTTGACTGTTTGGTATGAAATTTTAAATAATAAGCGTTTTGTTTGTTGTAGCTAATAAAACAAATTGTAATTACCTGTTGCCATCTATTAACATCTGCCCAAAACCTCAAACTGTAGCCCATTGTTTAATATTTAATATTATTAATTAATATTTTTTATTACCTACAACGAACAAAACGCTTATTATTTAAAATTTCGTTAACGGAGATCAGTTATAGTATAATATCACTTCTTCCCTAGATTCACTTAATTCTTCACTAGATACACAGATATTTAGCCAATGTTGATGGGATAGTGTACCCAGGAAATAATGTGCTTATTTATCTATTGTCTATAAAATTGTCCAAACACCATGTATGGCTTTACCACACTAAACATATACATACTACACAAATTGGTATTTTAATTATTCTTTCTTCTAGTTTATGACAAAACTTTGTCCATACTGACTTCCAGTACTACTATGACTATATGCTGTGTTATCGTTGTGCAAGTATTATTTAATTTACATTTTAATTTACTGTATTTAATTATACACTGTATTAAGTGTATAATTAAATACAGTGTATTAAAATTACAATTAGAAAATACAGTTTAATTATACACTAAATACAGTGTATAATTAAACTGTATTTTGTAATAGTTTGACAAATATCCTCAACATTCATAATAGCATTACTATTTTAAGGAAATAACAATTAATTATTACAGATCAGTTGCTTCGTTTTGAAAAATATTTCTTTTTTCATTTTTGTCATTACCAAAAAAATGATGCGGTCATTACATTATATATTTCTTAAGGACATTTAAGATCATAGTTTTCCTTAAAGATGATGTAAGATTTATTGCACATGTAATTTTCTGTTTTCCTCATACACAGCACAGAATGAATGCTTACACAGAATTTTATTGTACAGATTATTAGAAAATATTTAAATTATTCCGTGTCTATGTATAGAATTCTACAAAGTAAAACCTGCTTCGATAAGTATTTTCCCTTTTATTTTATTTATGTTTTACTCTTATCTTTTTTATCATCTGGTGTATCTTCCAAAAGTTTCTCAAGGTCTATACCTTCAAATTGAGGGTTGTTTTTATTAGATGCATACTCCATAAACAAATCTTTAAGAAACTGAAGATCCTTTGTTAAACTTTTCACTTTTTCCTCGAGTGCATGATTTTCAGCTTTCAGTTTACTGACTCTTGTGAATGTTTCTTGGGTCCGTTGTTTTGATTTGAATCTACTTTTCTTGACAGCCTGCAAAAAAGAAATTAATTAAATAAATAAATATATGGCACACACAGTTGTCTGTCCTCAAAGTAACTTAATACTTGTGTTGTGTGACAGACAACGGTGAATATATTTTATATTATTTTCAAAAACATTCTTAAATACAAATATACACACAGACTTGAAAACCAACAAATTGTTATAGGAAATGTTGGCCTTCATCGGGAATCGAACCCGCAACACGCAAAACTGAAGGCAGGATCACTACCCACTGCACCAATGGACCAGTCAATTATGGACAGTCTGTTGTATTATTTTGCTGTAACATTTTTGGTTTAAGCAAATAAAATCAAAATAATCGTATTTAAAGACACTTTAACAAGCAATTTTAAATAATCAATCACAGTCATGAGGCAATACTCTTAATACATAACACAGATTAGCTGATATCTGAACTATATGACCTATATTGAGTTGTCAACAATAAAATGTTGTTTGTGATAATAATGGTCAATAATAATTAAATATTCCTTCATTTAATACAACATATGCAGATTGATCTGACTATTGCACTAACATTATGGCTAAAAAGCTAAATGAATGCTCAAATAATTAAATAAAATCTCTAAATTTGTTTCAAGGTCTAAATTATTAATAATTAATGGCTTGTTTATCATGTTTACATCATGCAATCACTATTATCATTCAAACATTATGTACTAGATAATTGCATCATAATATAACTTGATTTATTTTTTTATTACTTAGAATATAGAATTAAGAATTCTATTAGGCACCACACAGAAATTTTCAAATTTAAAGTCATCATCATTTAATCATCGTAAGTGGGGTCGGCACAACATTTTATAAACATGTTGTCACATGATTTAGCTTCCTATTTTAAAACAGCACGCCTCCCTAACGTCAACTTACCTTAGTCATATTTTATGAAACCTCGATAAAAAAGAGAGTGTTCTATTCTGCTCAACCAGATACCACAGTGGATCAACTTACCTTGTTGCCTTTTACCCCACCTCGGTAAGGAATGAGGGTAGTCTATTCTACTCAGCCGGATACCATCCGGTGGATTAACTTAGATTCTAATTTTCAGATTTAAAGTATCAATATTTATCTTTTTACTAGAACTAAAGGTTATTGACATTATTGTAAGAGATTGTAGTTTTGATTATTATTTTTTAAATGCAAATCTTCTGGTAATGCTACTTACTCGATGGCTCCCACCTTATAGGCTAAGCCAGGTTCTCACAAATGGTTCAAATGTCAGTATATAGTAAATCTATTTCGAGAAAAAGCTGCCAATACATTTCCCATCTTTAAGATAAGAATGCTTTGCTATTAACGATAAATCTTAAGACCTTACCTCATTGTTTCGATCTCGCTTCTTTCTGTAGTCGTCGTCTTCATCATCTGCATCGCTCACACCTCGTTTTCCGCGTTTTTCAGGCGGCATGTCCAAAGAATCTTCTAATATCATTAAAAATATTTGCTAACACGGCTTATAGCGTACACCGACCACAATCAAAAGGTTTATTAACTTATTATTATATTATTATTGACACATAAGTTACGAGAACGTTGTCGATAGGTGATGTGTTGTTTTTATATTTAAATGACGCAATATCTATTTCATTTATTTACACAATTTACTTGTATATGCTCTTTTCAGTTTACTCTTTGTACCGTCACTTTGTATTGTCGTATAATTCGTCAGTTTCCACGTAACAACAAATAATAAAAACAAAAATTATTGTACCTATTTACGAATGTCACTTGACGTTTACAAATTGCGAATTTGCGAAAGTTAATTCGCAATCTACGTCATCAGGTTTATCAGGTTTTGAGTAAAGTTTTTTAAATAATCGATTTTTAATCATCGATTATTTTAATCATCCTCTTTTTCTTGTTTTCTAAGATTATATTAGATCTGCATTGTTGGATGAAGCCACATTACAATCGAATTTCACAAATAGCGCATCAGTTATTATTTATTAGTAGTAGTCCACTTTAATTTGCCTTTATTGTAATTAATTATTAATATTAAAAAGGCAACTTTTCAAAAAAGTCAGAATAAAATCGATTATTTATTAATTGGTTTATTCTACTCCATGTACATCCCTAGTTTTAAGCCATAGTCAAGAAGCATAGACTACTTAAAACAAACTATTTTGGTTAGCAGTCTATGTTTGCATTTATTTACACATTGAAGACAAAAAACTACACATCACTGACAGAGGGCAATTCAGTATTTCTTACATATATATAGTTATTTTATTATACTAGAGTACGATGCCAGCCTAAAATATGCCATATATATAAAGTGAAATCTGTATCTGTCATTTTTAGTTTATCTGTCTGTTATTTTGTAGCTCAATTATTTTTCGAAATAAAACTTCTGTATTTAACATGGGTATTATATATATTTAAAGCACCCGTAATGGTAAAGGTAACCATCAGGAACAAGAAGCGAAGTTGTGCATAGTCATATATAATGTTAAGGAATTACTACAGGCGACATTATTTTAACACATTATCTTCATCGTTACTACTAATTTTTATGTTTGATTAAAAAACGCGATATCTAAGGTTCTTGATCTACCATATTTTATATAAGCAAATCGTTGCTATTTCGTTCATTTAACAAATTCACGCTGGCGCGGATCACCGGTGGCTCGCAATAGAATACGTACGTGCCAATAAACACTGGTGTAATACTGAGTAAACAAAGCGTAAGCAGTGTGCTTATTGCTAGTTTTTTTTTTAACCTGCTCGAACGAGTTAACGTAACGCCGATTTGTGTGGCATTGGAAATGCGGTCACTAGATGTTGCTGTTGCAGCGTCATACAAATATACATAAACCAAACTACCTAATTAATATAAGAGATAAGGACTTGAAAATAAAACAAGTGTTCATCACCACAATATACTTCATTAACGTTAAAACTCTAACAAAGTACGTAAATTTTATTTACACAAATAATGGAAGCATCCAATGCTAAACAATCTAATACTGTAACGCTAACCATTTTAATACATAATATTAAGAAAAACGAGAAAATTCTACCTTACTAATCGGTTAACCATTCATACGTAGCAACTAAAGAGCCACTGCACATACACAATTGCATCGTTAATATTTGAGCTATTAAAAAAAAAATAAACAGATTTGAAATTGGCGCACATTAAATTTTGAGTATCAAATTCATCATGTATGGTCGTGGTAAAGATTTTTGTGTCAATGAGGCTAAGTTGTAAATTGAAACTGAACATAACCCTGGGTCTTTAAAAAAACCACTAATTACTGCTTCCTTAATTACTGTTTACAAAAAAAAAATCGTCACATTAAAAAGCCAAAGGTGTTACCTACTTCATCCACTTGTTCAACAATGTTGCTAATAATTTTATATTAATTTTCCCTAAAAGTGGGGAATTATATTGTTTTTATTTTATTGGTTTTAGACAACAGTTATAAATAGATTACAAGAAGCCCATGTCCATAACTCGAACTAAACACAATTATTTTGTGTATGTGTTACCCACTAATAGTGTAAAGAGATTCTGACCATCTATCCAATAGGATTCGCTATCAGCATAACTATTTTTGTATATATTTTATAAACAATATCGTCATTATTCTATTAAACTATATGCCTTATATTATTCTATATGCCTGTGCGTAATAACTTTAATAGTATTGTTTTATGATTAGTGTGCGTAAATAACGATGTGATTGTGTGTGAGCTTCTCGGTAGAAGATGTTATGTATTTTTTTTTAATATATATAAGATTAGGACGCATCCTTTTAGATACATGATCAAGACCTTTCCAATTTTATGACATATATTTTTATGTGCAATGGCTCGTTACACTGATTAAATGCTTATCAAAACATGAACCTTATTAAATGCAAAAATCTTTTTAGCAATACAAACACACCATTTATGTTACATGATAGTATATCACAGAAATAACGTATTGAGAAATAAATGGCAGTCTTTTAGGTCATTCGTGTATAGAACAACATAAACGCCAAACTATTTCATCGTTCGTCAAATTTTCAGCATGAGATCAAAAGTTAAATATGAATTTACGAGAAAAGAGCTACAAAAAACATGGGATGCCAATTAAGTGACAAAAAATAATAAATTATTACTTTATGATTCAATTTGTACGTACGAAGTATATTCATACGATATTAAAATACAGATAAAAATCATTTTTCTCAATACCTTTCCTTTGAAAGACTGTCAATCAAATATCACATGCAAAATTTGACGAATTTTTGTCACGAAAACAATAGAAGATAAAGTATTAAGCGACAAAAAAAAATAGCAACACGTTACAGTCAATTCATTCCACAATCAATTCACTCTTGTATGGTTTTGTCGTTCCGAAATCGTTTGTCCGTTTGTGTCATCAGTGTTGCTTTTTTTTGGTAAAACAAAGAAAAGAAAAAAATTAAAATAAACTTTTAAAAGGACTATACTTTAATTCGTTTCCGCCTCCATCTGTTGTATGTAGGTTTCCTTAAGTATAGAAGTAATTCCCATATAATAAGGTGTTATGGAATCAAACATATATAAAACATAACGTTCATAAAAACAGTCAAATCCTATTTCCTATACTATATACGGGGATGAAGACATGTGTAGTTTATTTACAATTAGAACAATAATTATTGTTTTATATTGGAGTTATAATTAATTATATTATGCTTTAGAATATTTTCGTTTTCTGCGATATTGTCATATTTCTCTCCCATAATTTAGGCTTAAAATAGTCTATGGAATTTGAAATTGTACTTCAGTTTACCCTTACTTGCTCGTTCTTTTCTAATTTTAAGCTGGTAAATTTTTAAAGAAAGACATTAAAGTGTACTTTTTTAAAGTTTCGGCTTTAATGAAAGAACAAAGCCCGCCTTATAGAATTTTTATTTATATTCGCCTTAAAATAGAAAAAAATTATAGCAAGTTTAATGGATTTTTGAGATATCTTTAATATTAATGCAGCTATGAACTGTAAAGAATTCACGTATATTTTAAAATTAGGAATGTCTCAATTTTTTAACGTCAATATATGACGTTTGAATTCGTATGAATTCTTTAATCAATAGTTTTATTTTTTTTTAGATATTTTATTACTTATCCAGACACAAAATTTGAAATGTTTTAAAATTAGAAATAATTTGCGATCATTTGGACTATTAATTTGAAAAAATGTTCAATAACTGGACTTCAGGTAAAAATATAATCACAACTTCACAAGTCTGTGAATTACAAACGATTGGTTAAATGTTGCCAGACAAAAAAACCCGGATGTATTTCTCCTGTCTTTACTTTATAGATAACAATAAAATGCTATTTTATTCAAGTAATATAATATTAACTTATTTGAGTCAATATTGTAGTTTGCTATGAATATTCATTTCCTATAGCGCTATAGAAAAGAAAGGCATTAAATATAAATGTATGCTAATGTTGATCCACTTTGTGCCCCGTTAATCACAATTTATTATTGATTGTACATATATTTTGCTGTCTTATGGCGTAGCATATAGAGTCAAGAAATAACCTATATCTATTAGAATTTGTAAATTAATAATTGTAAAGCACTATAATTCTTAGACGGCAACTATCAAATACAATTAAAATTACAAGGTCAAACATCAAATAGCTATCTTGATAACATATAACATCACCAATGTTCGTAATAAAAATATATATTGGAAAAGGATGGTATAAACTCCTAGAGCTTAAATAAAATAAATATAAGCTATTTCTTGAACCTCCGTAATTAAGCCCAAGACAAATAATAATATTTTTTGTTACCTTATAAATAGATTATAAATATTAATTTCAAATCATCTAGCTCTATGAATAATGACAAATCCGTAACAGGAACATCTTTTACAAAAAATATTTTTTCCTTAAATGGTTTCTGCTGAAATGCAGTGATCAACGAATATTTTATTTTAATAGCCCCTAAATACAATCAGATTTAATATAATTATAGATAGAGTTTAACTATTGAGTTTAAAATTCAGGCATTCAACAGGTCCAAAAACATTTTCATAGGTAATGAAATCATTTCTGTTACGGAAACTTGGGCATATTTTTTTAGATAATAGAAGTCGAATTTAAATTACGTATTAAAAATTAGAGAAGCCGAATATATTTTAACATATTCTAACATATATTGTTATATTATAAAATATATTTTTTGAATAAATTTTAACTTAGTTTTAAAACTTCCATTTGAATAAAAAGATTTTTATTTTACCAATTTTTTTAGCATAAAAATGACAACTGTTATTGAACACGTCCAAATGATATTTAGATAAAGTAATTTCTTATTCGGCATGATTTAAAAATACCCATCCAATATTTTGACGTCAGGAATATTTAAACTTTATTAATTTGTCTATAGCCAGACAATAACCTTTCAAAGTAGCTTTACACCAAAAATGAATGAACAATATAATATTGAAAAATATATTTTTAAAAGTAAAATCCATATGTAAATCATGTGAATTTGAGAAACGAAAGTATTTATACTTTCCAAATTGAAAGTTAAGGCGATTACATACATTATCTAATAGGTAAATTAAATATTTGACAAGATCTGTTATGATATCTATGGTTTTAAATTGAACAGGCCTTATATAATTCATTTTTTGAATAAAACCCCGCTAACATTGAGGTATTGTCTAACCAACCAACCTCAATTTCTTTTCAAGATATGTCTAAATTTATTTAGAAATATTCTTATGTCATTATAACGATTTACCACCTATGCTCATAAACACGATGCCAACGAATAAAATACGGTCTATTTCCAAGCTATCTTTATATATTTTTGACTAAAATAACTGATATATACTCAGTAGAACTAGAAATGAAAAAATATTTAAATGTTAGTAAAGTAAATCCGTTGGCACCTGTTTCAATAGCTATAATTCGATATATCAATTAATTATTATTTATTTTTTGCCTAAACTAGTGAACAAGGATTTTTAATTAACCAGTCGATATTAGAAATATCAGCTCTCATTATTTTTAATTAGTAATAAACTTCCACCATATTAATCGAATCAACTAATCATTCGAATCGTAAAATCGATTGAAATCTAAGTTTCTTCGAATTAGAAGTTGTCAAATCTACATCACTATTATGTTAGTAATTTTTAACTGTTCGGTTGACAATTACAAAATTGATACATATTTTTTTTATTGAACTATTGCGATGAATGTTTCACTTTCAATTTAACTATTCATGATTTTATATATTTATATCTTCCATTATTCGTTACGATGTTTTGGTATATATTTTCATACAAATAGTTGTATGTTAATTATGATTTGAACGGTTTCGTATACAAGCATATTATTCTCAGCAATATTATTTATTGTTAGATTCATGAAATAGAACACATTTTTTTTATAATTATAATTATAGAGATCAAAAGTTTTCAAATCATTTCAAAATAAAAACTACCATTCATAGAAGAAATTTTAAAATGTATCTGAAATTCCTACTATTTTATTATATATCTTACATTCTCGAACATTATAACAAATAATTTATAATCAGATGTTTATTTAATAAATCTTTTAAATAATTTGTAATCAGATCCATCGGTTTAAATTAAAAAAAAAACAAATTATTATTCCTCTTTTGCAATTCTTAATCCGAAATAATTTCGTTTAGTAGAATGGCTAAAGACAATCATAGAGAATATTTTTCAATTTGATGTTCTGAACAACTAAATCATAAATGAAATGAAATAATAATCATACAGCCTATTATATATTTCGTGAAAATATTCCGAAACTATTATTTTGTAGTCTTTAAACTTTCGCAATTCATACTTATTATGATATAAACATGCGGGTCATATTGCGAGAACCTTGTACAAAGGTAACCCGATTTAATCGCGATTGGACACGTATGTTCATATTAGTTACTAGATCAAAATCGTTATCTACTGAGGCGGTTGTATTTGAGCTTTACGACATTGACACAGCCATTTGATAATTCTCGCGTTTCGTTCTACCACACTAGGCGGTTCTGTGTTACGATAGATCTGCTTTTGTGCTCCTGGCCCTTGAACCTGTAATAAGTAGTAGTAGTATTAATATACAGTATAATTTGGAATTTAAACTATCGTGAGTGGAATTCATAATTAATGTATAGAAACCGGCTATACTCATGTGTTCAGTTCCCGCCGCGATAACGCCGCGTAAAGAGCTCATGAATGAGCCCCGTATGGGCTTGAAACTAGTCGGGCTCATCCGATAAAATAACACGTGAGTATAGCCGGTTTCTATACATTAATACAGTATATTTATTTTTTATAATAAAATATTGTTATAGGCATTGCCTTTTTGTGGGGGCATGTGTGTGAAGGCAGTTTCCCAAATGAAATTTCGAAAGATTGCTATAAAAACGAAAATATTAAAGATTCCCCGAAAGCTGTCGGTTTGTAGGTTTTCTCAAAATCAACTAAACGTATTTTTACGGGTTTTACTAAAAATGCAATTCTAGAGGAAGGTTTAAATTTTTTGGTACACTGAAATAGGAAAAACTTTACGATACACTGATTTCCACGCGTGTGATCTATGCTAACGTTCTCATTGATTGCATACAAACGTTTAAGTACTAGAAAATGAATTTATTTAAAAAAATAGTTGAATTATGTGGTAGATGATAGGAGAAAATTGAAGCCGAAAACAAAGTGCCAATCCCACCTACGAGTGGGATAAGGGTATGAGAATGATAACATATCTCTACATGACTTAAACGTTGCAGTAAATTGGCGACAATATTTAAATAAGATTAATTATAAATTTCAATTGTAAGGTATATATTTTGGTGTTTGCAACACTGATGTAGGTCGGGTAGTAAGAGGCAGTTTGCGCGGGAGGTAGGTATGTGACTTGGAGTGGAAAAAATCGATTTATGGCTTCAAAATAAATCGATTTATAAAAAAACGTTAATTAATTAATGATGCTTAAATAATGGATTAAAAAAATCGATTATTGTGATAAAATAATCGATTAATATAGAAATTGATTAATTTTTGACATTGGAGGGCAGCCTATAAAAATGAGATCGGGAGGAAACGGGTCCCTAAGGTATTTTGGTTGTGGATCGGTGAAAACAGAGACTGGATATATTTATAATTCCTTTATAAATATAAAGAAGTTAGAATGTCTAAATATACACGTTACACGGCCATACACGTTAGGGTTTGCATGACAGTTTTAACCTTGCATGCATAACCGACAGGTAAACCCTAGCGTGTATGTGAAAAAACAGTACAGTTTTATCACATAATGCAAACCCTAACGTGTATGGCCTCCATTACACTATACTATAATTTACCGTATAATCTGCAGCTGCGGCCAATTGGTTAGAATCCACAGTAGACGCAGAAGAGAAGAACACTGGGCTATCCTCGTCCCCATCCCGTATGAGCGCGTCGTACTGCCTCGAGTCCATGCCCAAATAGTCGAAGAACTGTTGCAGCCTTATGGATTCCCCCGAAGGACTGTCTGGGGAGTCGTCACCATCGCATGGAGCTGAGGCAGGGCTACGGCCATCCGTGCGTCTGTATCTATAAGAAAATATCCATATATGTATTATAAATCGCCCTAATTTAAGAATAAAGTCACATTTCCTATGCTTATACATGGGACATGTGACTTTATTCTTCGGACAGGACCAAATGTGAAGTTCGCCTGTCAGTGTGCCACGCTTTAACATCTAATCCGCTGAAGAAATATAGATGAAATTTAGTATTATACAATTGAAGCTTATATTATGGGCTGTTCGGACTTACGACGTTCACCGGGTGTAGCAAATACACCTTAAAGGGCTCGATTCCAGGGCGTCAAACAAGCAAATATAAGGTCCCCCCAATATGGCTACTTCCTCTTTTATCTTTACACGATCAAGGCTTCATTTTGTACTTTGACAATATACTCGTATACTATAAGTAAAAAAGGGCTTTCATTTTCATCTTATGTATTCTTAAATACACGGGCTAAGATAAAACATGAAAAAATTACTATATTTCTTTCGGGAAAACGACAATAATATAGCACGTAATTAATTAATTATTCCCGTTTTCCTTCGGGAATAGGAACAAGACAAAGAAATAAACAAAAAGTTACATTACAGTTGACGTGAACGAAATAGCAAGTACTAGTGCACTTTATAAATTTTGAAAAAAACGTCAAGTTAAAAAAGCTTTTAACAACATTTCATGGTCCACCGTTAACTCGGCTGGAGCCAAACCTAGTCATAAACATGCATTGTCATTGGGATTGGACAAGTATGAAAAATTTAACCTCAGTCGGCCGTCAGGAAGTGGTTCTAATTTAACTTGCAAGACTTCTTCTAAACACAGTAACTTACATAAAAGCTTTTAATCCAAGACTTAAGAACAAGAATATATAATATATACATTTGTAATATTCTTAGTAAAGATTTAAAATGTATAAAAGGTAACAAACCTGTCCGATATATCCGATTTCGACCGCAATATTGGTCGCGGACGACGTTGCTTATATCGAAGGCATCTTTGGCGTTTAAATGTGCCCAGAGGTGACGTAACTTCCTCTGCCGGGCAGATCTGGGAGTAATAACACAATTTTGTCTTATTTTTTTTTATTTCAATTTTGTGAAGCTCAAGACATAAATTAAAAATGATTAAATGACGTTAACGTGTCCCGCGTAGAAATTGGTGTGTCTAGTTTTCATGCCTAAATCCTGATGCCACGGGAATTCTACGATAAAAAGAAGCCTATATTTTTCAGATCCATCAAAATCAACCTCAAGATCTTTTAGTAAAAAACCATACAAAAATCCATTTACCAGATTTTGAGAATTTTGATCACATACAGACAAAAAACTTTTGGGGACTTTGTTATATAATATGCATAGATATTGTGTAATGATATTGTATACCTAATGGTAAAAAAGTAGTTCGATCCGGCTCGAAGGATCAAAGTACACAACATTAACATGCCATAAACACACAAGCATACATATAATCATCTTCATTCTCCTTTATCTGAGTCTAAGTGAGGTCCGCACAATAAGTTTGTACCTGCTATCCTCTTCTACCATAAACTTGGGCGCTACCCTATATTAAATTTCATGTTATGTCACACAATCCATCTTTTTTTGGCCTCTACTCATCCGCAATCATATTTAGATCTCGTTTGGTCACGTGATAGACATCCCTCATTACATGTCCATACAATTTAATCTCGCTTTGCATACATGTATCATTAAGAAACAACTCGCCTTTGCAGTGTTCACGTACTCCTGCTTATCGTCAATGCGAGGCGGTCGCATCCGAATTTCCTGATACTGAGGTTGTTTGCTGATGAGCTCTGTGCTCGGTTCATGGTATCTATAATTCAAATACACATTCTTTTTCAAATAAATATTAACAAAACCCTTTGAGTTGTGACTGTACTATACCTGCCAGCAGGCCCTTTACTATACTATACCTGCCAGCAGAAATATCGATAGTATTTCAAAAATCAAATTTATATCCATTACTGCTATCTTGTACAAATGCGGCGTATAATTAAATTCAAGCATTTATGTTATAGAATTGTCAATCACTTAAAAGGACTTCTGTATAAATATATGTTCTAATAGTAAAGTTATTTCAAATTGCTTTAAAATGATTAAATACATAGATTGAATCCATTAGGAGGTTTTATAAATAGGTCTCTTTTGAGCAAATTTAGGAAAAATGTTATAAAAAGTTGGTAGTTGTACTAAATAAAAAAAAATGCTGTAAGCATCGATTTTCGCGCATAACTGGCAACATTTAGTTACGAATAACAGACAAAGTTAGGCAATTTTGTCTATTATTCGTCTATCTTCGTCAGTAACTTCCTAAAATCCCAATTACATACAAATAAAGCATAAAATAACATAACCATAAAAGTTTTATAGTTGAAACTCATTTCGAGGTATATTGTCAGAACAAAACCTCTATGGGAAGAGCCAGTGAAGTTCTTGTATAAATCACGCGGTCTCACATTTCAGCTATTAGAGCTTTTAACATAAGTACCTGGGTAACCAAGCCTTGCTCGGTAATATTTTAAAAGATATTAAAAAAAATAAAAGAAGAACGTAAGCGCCAATGAAATTTGGGATTCGAACCCGGGTTTTGAACATTTTCGGTCTGCCCGTTACCCATCGGCTATCATTACCTTTGACAACTAAAAATATCCTTTGCTTTCAAGTCTACATTTTAGCATTTTTTAATGACCAAGAACAGGGATAACCGAAATTTTTATTAAATAAAATCGATCGATGAAGATCGATTTTTCTCCCCCAAAACCCCCTACACGTTGAATGTCAGGATAATTGTTGGTGCTGTTTCCGAGATTCAGAATATATCTATCTATCTATCTATCTATCTGTATATATATATATATATATATATATATATATATATATATATATATATATATATATATATATATATATATATATATATAAAAGTATTTACCTGGTATATTCTCTGGTTGTAGCGTAGTCCTTTCTACCAACGTTAAGACATTTGAGTGGTGTTTTGTAGGTACAGTCGTATTCACCATAATCGTAAAGTGGTGGTTCGTCTTGGAACTGAGGTGGCGGAGCGCTCGCCTGGACATTAAATACATTAAGGTAAGTGCACTAGTAATTGACCATGTACTAGTAGTTGATCGTTTGGAAAGAAATTTTAAATACTTATTATTTAGCTTTGTTTTGTTAACGTTTTGTTTGTTGTACTAAAGCTGAACCGGCAAACGCTTTGCCATATAAATTATTGCTGCTCTTCTCCTATTCATCTCAGCGCGATGTTATATCGGTTTCAGTAGTTCCCGAGATTAAAGAGTTCAAACAAACAAACTCTTCTGCTTTATATATTAGTAGATATAGATGAGGCACGTTAATATTCTACTAACCCTATGGCATTCAACGAGTGAGACGGAATGCAGAAGCACCGTTGACTAGTTCGGAGTATAGTATATTGATCTCTCTAGAATTTGTCGTGGAGTCTATCTCCTAACGATGCTCCGGTTACGGGGCGAAACAATTGTTGAGATTATGTTGGTGAATGTGTGCAGTGCTTATTTATTTTTGTGTTATCAATGTCGAGTAGTGCATGACTTTTTAAAAATTCTGCATGTATCAGGTATGAGAACACGCCATTAGTACACTCTACATTTAGCATTACAATATTTTCTTTTATCGCAGAATATAGCAAAATAATATTCTCATTAGTTTTGTATTGGTCTCACTTGAAAATGTATGCCCACGCGTGGGTGCGGCGGATGTGGGGGGTGAGATTGGTAAAGTGGCGGGGGCGAAGGTGCTCCATCTTGGAACTGCGGTGGCGCTGATACGTAGCACTGCTCTAACACACTGCCGTTGTTCGCTTGCCACGAATATCCTCTGCAATATAATAAAATGTTATCATCATCCTCCTGCCCTTATCCCACTCTAAGTGGGGTCGGCACAACTGTGTTACCTTAATTGAACCAGCGTGGTGGATTTTAGCTCAAATTCTTATTTCCAAAAGAATTAAGAGGTGTTTCGTCGCCAGTGGGATATTTTAATTTTTTTTCCGAATTGACTATATGCTGTTTGCCCTAACGGCTTTTACAGCGTCACCGGGCGGGAAGGGCGAGCGCAGAAGCATCGTCTAAGTTGCGAAATGCGGAGAGTAGAGCGCAGAAGCTCTACTAGCGTCGGGAAACGTCGTCTTAAGGGTGCCTCCTGTGAGGTCGGACCACGGCTTAGGACGACGTGTAGTGGAAAGGATATTTTAAGACCCTAAGGATTACAAAGTATAAGAATGTTACCAACCTGTTTCTTTCATGATGGGGGTTGCCATTGTCCCTTGCGTGAGGGGGTGCGCTGCGTTGAGTGTAATGTCCGCTGGAACCGCCTGAGTCTCGAGCGAATGATGATCCACAGCGGCTGTGTTATAATTGTTTAACTCAACATGCATATTTTAATTCCATACTAAAATTATAAATACGATTGTCTCTACTATGCTTTCAGTGCTTATTGCGCTAGAGCGATATCTATGTTATTTAGTAAAGTTAAAGCTTTTATAGATATAAAAGCCCAGTTGTTTGGTAGCCCAGCGTTAACACCGTGCGACTCTTTCGAGGAGGTCACGGGTTCAACCCGGGCGGACACCAATGAGTTTTCTGTTAAAACTAATGTGATTTTTCTGTTAAAACTTATGTGTCTAATAGATAATTGCAATTTCAATTAGACACATAAATTTTAACAGACCACAAGCTTTTCAGTGAATGAAAACATTGTGAGGAAAACTGCATATTTCTAGAGAATTCTGGAGATATGTGTAACCTACCAATCCGCATTGGAGCAGCGTGGTAGGTCTTATCTCCAATCCTTCTCTCCAAAAACGGAGAGAAGAGGCTTATTCTCAGCAGTAGGATAGTAACAGGCCGCTACTTACTTTTTTTTTTAAAGCTTATATATCGGGCTATCATATTCTATAAAAAAATCTATTTTTCTTGGAAGAAATAAACATTACAAAGTCATGAGTACAGTTTTTGTTGTTTATATTTACCTATTGAGTTATATATCATATGTTTTGTTTGGTTGTATAACTTTATATAGATAAAATATACAATTGTCTATTTTTTTATTTATCCTAATTATTTAACATAATACTTTGGATTATTATTTGTGACGATATTGTGTTGTAAATTGTTGACTTTCAAAATTGAGTGCTCACAGAATCAAGTTTTCCTTAATGCACTACTGTTTAAATTAAGTATTTTCTAACTTTATTTCGTGGCAAATAAATGATTAATATAAGGGCGATAGTGCATCATTACCTGTTATATGACTGATAATTTTCTTCACCCGGTGACGGATGTTCGGAGAATGCATCACATGATGACATCAAAGACGAATGGTTTGATCTGAAAGTAATAGATTTTACTATAATCTGTATTTTAATTAATTTTTAATCTGGAAAACGCTAAAAGTAATCGTCGGATTGGTTTCAAATTGAATGCCGAGATAAACCTATTAGATTTTAAGTGTACAAAAATTTAATATCTAAAATTAATTACTTCATTATAATATGTTTAAGGATAAATACAACACGTGATTTAATATAGCTACACCGTATGTGTGTTACAACATCATATCTTTAATATTTAAATGAGTTAATCTTGTATTCAGCATGGTTTTGGGGGAGAAAAATCGATGTAGCTAGGTTTTATTTAAAAAAAACGTTTTATCCCTGTTTTTGGGCATTAAAAAAATACTAAAATATACATTGAGTATATAAAACACTATTTTTCCCGTTAATTGTCAAGTCAGCGTAGCTTATTCGGGAAGCGGGTGGTCGCGAGAAATGTAAATAACTAGGATTGAGTCCCACTTACCCTATTACTTTTTTCTGTTTTTTTTTTTTAAGTTTCTTTTTTTCTTTTTTTTTTAAAAACAGGTCAACCAGGTACTAGTTATTATATGCTAGGTACTAGCTATGAACAAGATTAACTGTTTGACAACAGTGGAATGAGTTTCAGTTACGTATAATTGTTGCTACAATAATTTAATTAATATTGACGCCCTTTCTAATATCGATTATCAAATTATATCTACACAATATATAATATTTATGGCTGGTTAACATGTATTCTGATTACATAACAAACCTGGTCCCTTTTGAAGAGCAAGATGCAGTACGATGGTGTGCTGAATGACGTCTGCGCCGCGGCGATCGTCCTATCGACTCGGTGCCGACTACAACATTTACACTGCAACAAATTATGCAAATAAATCATACAATACGATATAAGCTGTGATGGCCCAGCGGTGCGACCGTGCGAATCTCTAGAGACGATCATGGGTTCAAACCCGGGCAGACACCAATGAGTTTTTCTATTAAAAATTATGTGTCTAATTGATACTTGCAATTTATCACACGCTTTTCGGTGAAGGAAAACTTCGTGAGGAAACCTGCATATTTCTAGAGAAGTCTAAGGATATGTGAAACCTACCAATCCGCATTGGAGCAGCGTGGTATGTCTTAGCTCCAATCCTTCTCTCCAACATGGAGAGAGGAGGCCTATGCCCAGCATTGGGATAGTAACAGGCCGTTACTTGTACGATATAAGTTCTGACGTTGTAGATTACTAACACCTATGTTGTATGGGCCTCATAAGAAGGCTCAGAGTCGCTCAGCGGGTGATGAAGCGAGCTATGCTCGAAGTATCTCAACATGATCAAATCAGAAATGAGGAGATCCGTAGAAGAAGCAGAGTTACGGACATAGCTCAGCGGGTCGCGAAGCTGAAGTGGCGATGGGCGGGCACTTAGTGCGTAGAACCAATGGGCGTTGGGGTCTCAAAGTGCTGGAATGGCCACCCCGCACCGGAAAACGCAGGGCAGAACCCCACGAGATGGACTGACAACCTCAAAAAGGTCGTGGGGAGCTGGGTCCAAGCGGCACAATATCGTGTGGTATGGAGATCCCATGAAGAGACCTATGTCCAGCAGTGGACGTCCACCGGTTGACAAAGAAGAAGTACAAGATGTTGTATCTAAACTTATCTAAAAAAAAACCATCTAGCGCGCGTCTAATGGTCATACGAGTCACTTTTAGAACGAAAGTCCAAGCTATGACATAAACGCGTGAGCGTGTAATAATCGTAAATTAAACTGTTGCTATTGATCATTTCTGAACCCCGTTTTTCGTACAATCTGATGTGAATCCAACATCCGATATTAAACAACTACAATTTTCAATGGACTATTTTCGCTTTGATATGTATAAATATAATATATAAAATAATATATTTATACATATCAAAGCAAATAATATAAAATTTAAATCAAATATTAAACAATTTTGTGTTTGAAACACCACATATTTCAATCTGCTCCAATAGAAATCGCTCCAACGTCTCTTTATTAATAGCGTAATTGCTGTTAGCCTAATGGGTATTAAAATCACCAGAAGTTTTGGTCGAATGCAAAAGCCTGGCTGGGGGCTGGGCTCGGGGGATGAAATTCCAACGCTACGCTTTGCTTCTATGTCTTACCCATCTATTTCTCTTACATTAGCGATGTGAAAAATAATAGATTTTTTAAATATTCGAATATTTTTTGATAATAATTGATTTATAATAATCGATTAATTTTTTCATCAAAAATCGATTATTTAAAAATCGATGAATTTAATTATACTCTTTTTCTTTTTTACTGTTTTTTTGGTTTTTAAGATTAGATATCCATGAAACCAATGTAGCCAAAGTACACATTTTAGTCGAATTTAAAAAATTCAAATTCCCAGCCTCACATTCAAGTTAGTGTTGTCATCTTAACACAATATCAGATGTAAAAGTCAGATTCATTTAGTTCGTATGACTTTAATGTGATATAAATTCAAATTCGTAATACTCACTGTTCAGGATATCCGTGCGCTTGAGCATGCAAATCAGGCAGAGACTTGTGACTATTTATGTTTGTGCAGTCATCTTCACGAGCACTCGGTTGCGAATGAGAATTCGATCTGGAAATCATTATGGAGGAGTTGTTTCTTACTAGAATACTATTATTTGTAAACAGCAACATTACCGTTAAAATAGGCAGCGGCGACACTCAAGCAAATAAATCACATATTTCCCTATACATTTTATATTCTCCCCGTGTACATGAAATATTAATTATGCTCTTGATCAAACGATGAATCCATCTGATTCTTCCCGGATCGATCTGATTTTTGTGATGGAGATATTTGCAGGGTTGGAGAGTGCCAGAAGTTACTGCTAATTTCAAGACTAAAGTCCACGCGAACGAAGTTACGCGGGTAAAAGCTAGTATTATATAAAAATAGTTTTTTAAAATTATATAAATAAAAATTAAACAATCACACTGTGAGAAAATACTAGATCAAAATTAAAAAATGCAAATACCTAGGGATACTGATTTGTCGAAACTATGATCATAGGAGTAGGCATCACTTTGCAGAGGTCCATAATACAAAAGCAATAATAATATTATTGCGCTATAATCTTAATCTTCAGAACTATAATTACTTTCATTTACTTCTTCTCGATAAATATAACACGGGACTCGATTACCTAAAGTGATACTGTCTTTGGGCTTTAAATGTAAAATTGTTGAGTTTGTAGTAGTGGACGTACGTAGTGCTTGTGTACTGTGGTGACTGTGGTGGAGGTTTGTGCATTTGTTTTTACGAGTCCTGCATGTATCAGGTATGAAAACGGATTATCCTCTTTACATTTAGCACTATCTATATTTTCTATTTTACTTCATCGCGGATTATAGCAAAATAATTTTATTATTACTTTTTTATTATGGATCTCCGCAAAGTAACGCCTAATTCTATAAATTATGTGAAACTCTAAGCTGTAATACACGCAATCTAGAATAAAATACACATACAAAACTAACCTTATATATCTAGGTGCGGAATGAGCATATTCAGCAGGAGGGCTGATAGCACCCAACTGTTCACCGCTGCGGGAGAGGTCGTCTGGTAACTGATGAGGGCTTGATTGGGGACTTGCTGCAAAACAAACACGGAATATAACGTTTAAATCAAAATTACAGTTGAAAGTATTGTTCTCCATTGTTTTTGAATCAAATATTATTAAAGAAGCTAGCATTGAGTTGAGTGTTTGCTCCTACTGAGTAGAAGCAGCAAGAAACTCTGCAAATACTCTTTTAACAAATAATATAATTTGATAGAAAAGTAATGAGAATATTATTTTGCTATAATCCGCGATAAAAGAAAATATATGTAATGCTAAATGTAGAGTGTACTATTCTATCTCATACCTGATACATGCAGAATTTGTAATAACTCATGCGCTACCCGACACCGATGGCACAATAATACACAAGCTTTGCACACATTTACCATGAATGCAATGCATGAATTCATCATCATTCATGTATGAGTTTTTACAAATTCTGCATGTATCATCGATGAGAACGAATAGTACACTCTACATTTAGCATTACATATATTTTCTTTTATCGCGGATTATAGCAAAATAATATTCTCATTACTTTTGTATTATGGACCTCCGCAAAGTAACGCCTAATTCTATAAATTATAATTTGATAGATTAATTGATGTAAATCATGCATCTTGATGCGTAGCTTACTGCAGTTAAAAATGTTATTATCTCTCAATTAATATATCTTGCAATCTATTACACTTTGTCATATTAAATTTGACAGGATCAGGTGCATTATAAAACTCCGCTATACTTACGTCTTATTATATTGGGTCAGCCCTGACTAGTTTCGAGAAATATTCCACCGCGATAACGGCATATATAGAGCTCATGAATATGGGCCCCGGTTTAGCCCGAAAATAGACAGGAATAGAATAGACGATAGGGACGGGATAGAATGATCATATAGAATAACACTTTAACCGATTTCTTCCTCTTTTAGTCACGATAGTCAATTAAAAAAACCTTATATACTTCTAGAAGACTGACTTACGTATAGAATAAGTGCTCTTAATAACAACTTCGCTAGGCCTCTGTCGCGGTATGACAAAAGACTCCGGAAAGAAAACTCTCGCATCTCCGAAACTCAACGGCCGATTCTTGTCGTCCGACTTCTGCTTGGACCCAGACGTTCCAGATGAGGAGGTTCCGGAAAATGTTCCGGACGTGTGTTGGGAACGGGTTATCTCTCTTTCCGGATACGAGTCTTTAAGACGTCGAGGGTCGGAGAACATTTTTTGCGCTGAAATTATTTTTTACTAATAGAGGCAAAGATTATAAAATTATTAGTCTATGGTCATATTCGAAAAACCGTCGCAAGAGATCGCGTATTGTATTACAATCGATAAAAACAAAAGAAATCAGTGTATTCTATTAATTGAATGGAAAATAAACTTTAGTCATAATTATTTCAACGATTTCAACATCATGACATCTTATTTACATCTAGGAACTTCCTTTTCCTCCTCGGCATCCAATCTTTTTAAGTCGTCTGTCCAATCATCGAGTGATCTACTAACAATGCGCTTCCACAGGTTAGGTCCTAACATAGATTTAACTAAGGTTCTCCAAACTATATGCCTTAAGCATCGCTATTTCAGTATCTCCCTTAGACAATGTTATTTTAGTTCTTAAGATCAGACCTCTTTACTCCTTATTTGATCACGTAGTGATAGGTAGGTAGTAGTCCAAGCATATCTCTTTTCATCACCTGCTCAGCGACTTTGAGTATTCTTATTTGCCCATTAGTTGGCGACCCTATTTAGGATCATGGATAACCAATTGTCATTGTTAACAACAACCTAACGTTAGTTGTTTAACAAACATTCTAAGATTAAATTAATAAGGTAAAGTCTTTGGGAAACTCTGAAGTATTTCTAAGAGATTTACAATTGGATCAAAATATACCCAGAATGTTCATATTTTACACCCATTTACATAAGTAACTTACAGACATAGGCCGGCGAATATACATTTTCTCTGCTGTCAGAATGCTCGAGCAACCTTCTCAATGTATTCTGCAATCCTTCACCTGCACTCACAGCTCGGCGGGTCCCAGTTATTCTTGTTGTAGCATCTGAAAATGATTTTCAGTTTTTAATATGGCCTGATGTTATGCTATCACTAATGCAAGTTTGTACAGGAGGAGCAATATGAATATAAATACATTAATGATTGACAATATGTGAAAAAGTGAGTACTATAATATGCAAATCACGTGGTATGCATCTTATCAGCCAGTGAACTTTTTACTTCCCATCTATTGGACAGTTACTTCATTATAAATCAGATACAATCAGACTTTTTTATATAGTTGTTTTTAAAAGTTCCAGACTGTTGACCTCAATTTTATAGTTGGCATTAAGTGGCACCAACGTTATTTCATATAAAAATATCAGTTAAATAATATCGTTTTATTCGTTTTTAATTCAAAAACAGATATCACAGAATATTAATGATTGATGAGGGGAAAATGTAGAGCCACGTCAGAATCAAAAAACTATCTCTTAACAATTTTTATTTAAATTTCAATTCAAATTATTTAAAGTGTCTCCGTACAAGGTTAAAATTATATAGCCTGTTGACTGCCCTTCAACAGAAAGTTTTTTCCATATTTTTTTGATAATATGTTAAAGTTTCTATAAAACTTATAGAAGGTTACAAAAACTATTCATCTATCAACTTACAAGGGTTGCAGCAAGCGTCATTATTGAGAGTGCCAGAGCTTACTAGATGACAGCCCCCTGCTGCTATCGCTTGACTTAGCCCACTGCTTACCTGTTAAATCCAGACAATAACAACTTTTATTGTCTATTGTAATTCTAGAGTATTGTATTTCTAGTGCCAGCGACTGTTAAGTCATTTATAAATAGTTAGTAGGAATTATCAAAAATATGAACATCGGTTAAAATCTAAACTAAATATTAAATTATCCTTAAATTACTCGCCTTTTACGGAACCTCGGTAAGAAATGAGTGTGGTCTATTCTACTCGGCCGGATACCTCAGGACGGGTCGACTTACCTTAGTCACCTTTTACGACACCTCGGTAAAAAATAAGGGTGGTCTTTTCTACACAGCCGGATACCATACGACGGGTCGACTTACCGTAGTCGCCTTTTATGATACCTCGGTAAGAAATGAGTGTGGTCTATTCTACTCTGCCGGATACCTCAGGACGGGTCGACTTACCTTAGTCGCCTTTTACGATACCTCGGTAAGAAATGAGGTTGGTGTTATTCTATTCAGCCGGATACCACGCGGGTTATTTGAAAATTTCCCATTGTCAATATTAATAGGTTACTCTATTAAAGACAAAGTTTTAAAGGTTTTATTATATGCTGTTTTTAGTTACGTAGAATTTCTTTACTTACCCTCAGTGGCAGTTCTTGCTTCCGATCCAACACGGTCTCAGACTTAACGTAGAACGCTTTTGTTTCCGCTAACAGTTCTACTGCAGACTTTCGCTTTTGCTGCGGTTGAGGCATAAGCGAACGTGGTTGCGCCATATCTTTCTTCCGAGGTAGCTTGAAACTCGCAAACAACGAATCTGCTAGTCGTCGCCTGGAATCGATTTTATTGTATAAAATATACCAGTGATACGATAATGCAAAGGAGTTCCCTCGTATGGAGCCCTCCCTGGCGGCATCAGGTCATGCTTATCATAAACATGCATTGTCATCGGAACTGATCCTACATATAAAATTTCAGCTCAATCGGATCCTGTCGGGTCAAATTTAACTTGCAAGATTACACCTTCACACAGATACACGGCAAGTTAAAAAAAGGTTTTATAAAGAAAATTGTTATTTCGAAAATAAATATAAGTTTTTTTATATTACTTTATCCTATAAATTGTCTATTATTAGCGGTCAATAATTGATTTTATGAGTTATTGGTAAGTATTTCTTCTTAAATTCTTTATGGTTGGTGTTTAGAAAAGTTAAAAATGGCAAATTTCTAAATAAAATTAGACGTTTTTAATAATTACGTATTATTCTTGTTGAGATTTTTGTTGTCAAGACACCAGAAGGTAGTGTTACGAGAAATACAATAGGCATAATAACGATTCTACGCGCAATATTAATGCCAAAAGTCCGTCAACCTACCTAGGTGGCGATTCAAAGGATCTGGAGTAAGCAGTCGAAGTTACCGCACCCTCAAACTTCTTCCTTACTTCCTCGACCTTGGACCATCCAGATTCGACGTTGAGCCGCCTCGTCAGTGGCGTGCTTTGTGCCGCATGCTTCGCCAACTCTTCTCTGGTCCGCTTGACGGAAACCTCAGGTATGAGGTCCCGGTGCCGTCCATTCCGCGCTTCGTGGCATCTTTCTATGAACTGACGTCGACGCGCTGATAGTGTTGCTGATTCTTCGTCGTCGTCGAGGCACCTTATAGAAAGATTTAAATAAAGTACAAGGTTGACCGACCCTTGCTTGGTAATTTAAAAAAAAAAGAAACTTCAAAAAAAGAAAAAATAATAGAATAGGTGGAGATCGATCCTAGGTATTTTCATTTCTCGCGACCACCCGTCCCCGAATAAGCTACACTGACTTGACAGTTTATGACAAAAATTCAATTCAATATAAATTTTAGTATTTTTTAATGCCCAAAAACAGACATAAAACGCTTTTTTGTTTAATAAAATCTAGTTATATCCACTTTTCTCCCCCAAAACCCCTACATGCTGAATTTCAGGAATATTGTCGGAGCCGTTTCTGAGATTCCGAATATAAATATATATATATATATATATATAAGATAAGATTAACTCATTTAAATATATATAAATGGTATTAAAGATTAACCCCTCAAGGGCGCTAAACTGGCCAAACTGTGAACAGTCGAGATAATTCGAGCAGCGTTGGACTTAGGCCGCTATAATTGATATTTATAATTTATTGTCAGCAATAACTTACTCATTCAAATAAATATCCAATTTACTAAAGTTTGCTTTTTTAATTGCAAAATAACCTAAAAATTAGTACTACTGGACTACTGAGCATACTACTGGACTACTGGAAATAATCTTAACAAAACTGTGAATTAAGAGATTACTGAGCTGTTGAAGGCGAGGATGGAAGAAATATGTACAACGATGCTCTCACCAGCCACCAGCAGAGTGGTAAAGCCCTGACAGGTTTTTAGTTGTTGTGAGTTCGATATACCTGTGGTATTGTCCCCGTAGGACAGTGATACCGATAAAGCTTTTTCCTGATATAAAAAGACACTTAATAAGCTGTGAAAGCTTTCGACCGGGTTTTGGGTTCGAACTCAAGATAGCCACTAATGAGTTTTAGTCGAAAGTTATATCACTAATTTATATGATTCGAGACATTAAGCATTAAAATATTAAGCACATTTGGTACTTTTACTAGCATACTAGGTTTTCTAGATTAATTTTTTTACATATGTTACCAAGAGGTATAAGTTTTAAACTTCCACAGTTGTTTATCCTAGTATTTATTAGGTCATTATGCAAACTAAAAAAATAACATAAAGCAGAAACCGTTCATCCACACAATCCATTGCTATGTATACGATTAAATGCATTTATAATGTAACGGAAAAGAAGTAAAAAATAATTCGAAGAGGATTCGAGAGTCGACTTATAGTCTTCAAAAGACATCCTGGCAGAGTTCTGCTTATATTGAAGCATCGACTCTCTTGGTAGATAGCGACCATATGGCGGGACATCCGACGTTAAAATCCGTTTCAATTTCACGGTACGGAAACATCAATGGAACCACGCGGTTTTGGCTGACAGTTATAACGCTCAACTGTCTGAGAGACAGAAACTGTCTAATACCTAGCAGGCTGCGCCAGATGCGACCGGCAGGGCTGGTAACAAGAAAGCGCGGCCATTTCGCCAGGCGCGACTCTGTGTACACTCCGCGATCATCATTTGCCTTCCACCTCACGACACCCAGCTCCCACTTTGACAATTATCTGAAACAAACAAACAATTATTAATCGAGAAATGAAGTCTAATGTAAACCAGCTTTAAGATTATTTTATCATCTCTCTCAGCCATCTCAGAAACGCTTTACGTGTCACAGAATTCCAAAGATTTTTAGAAAACAATGTGATACCCGTTATACTTTAACCGTTTGGTATAAAACAATGGCGTCATATTGGTATGCGTCTACATCAAGTGTGTCCTGTGGGGGGTTTTGGAGAGAAAAATCGATCTAGCTAGGTTTTATAAAAAAAATATTCGTTTCATCCTTGTTATTGGGCATTACATAAATATCTACTAAAATTTTCATTGATTATAAAACAATATTTGGCCGTAAATTGTCAAGTCAGGGAACGGGGAACGGGCGGTTTCGAGATATAAAAATACCTAGGATCGAGTAACCCACATATCCAATTATTATCATTTTTTTTATTTCAATTTTTTTATTTTGAAAATAATTACCGAGCAAGTCTCGGTCATTATTTCTATGTACACCGCTCACCGTATGGCCATACCATCTTGAGTTACCAGCAGCAACAGATTTGACCCTCATGTCATAATGTACAAACATATTTTTAAAATTTTTACTGAACCAAGAAGCGTAAAAAGCATTAAAAGCGCTATTATAAATTATCCATTTTCCTAACACCCTTTCTTTCCCTAAATCACTTAAGCTTCAATTAAAAATGTATACCGTAACACGGTTAACCAAGTATTAGGTATTACAATATCGCATCACCTTTATATTCCATCTAAATATTCGCTATTCCCTAAAACCCTAATAGCTTTCAGCTTTCATTTGGACTTGCGCGTGGGATGAGCCTAGTTTATCTAATTACCGGCGGCAATTACAGCCATTAGAGTAAATGGACAATTTAGCGTTGCGTGTTTTGTGTTATTTCTATGCTTTTGCCATGCGATGGTGTTGTTTTTGTTGATAATTTTACCTTAGTAGAGTACAAAGGTATAATTCTTTCCAACTAGTGTTCAAGAAATGAAATAATACTTTAAAATTTACGTGGAACGGATTGGTTAGACTTTACGACACTACAATATTTTTCCAACTTTAAAGGCCTGTTTCACGAGTTACTGTTTAGTGTCGGTTTAGTTAACCGATAAATAAACTAGGTAGCAGATAAATGTCTCTAAAAAGAGACTCTAATAGTGAAAAATTTACAGGTCAGTTATAATAACTACGGAAATAAAAATCTGTAAAACAATGTATTATAAGAAACTCATTATAGTATATGTTTATATTGATATTTTTAAATATTGGTTAGGCTAAAGTTGATTCTTACGACATCTTTAAATTGCAATCAGCTATGATAATTTAAAGATAAACTTAGGATAACATAGTCACAAGACATAGCTTTTGTCAAATATGACGTTACCCCTAAGATTTAAGGCGCCAATACTAATAAGATAAAAATGTTGTCTTTGTAATATTTACCTTAGTGGGAAGAGTTTAGGTATAGCATATCTTAGAAGTAGTTCTCTTCGCTTAACTGTTGAAATTTTATATCAGTTATTTGACTACGCTGGGATAATAGTGATTGAATAATACGCCGGATAACCCAGCGGTGAGACCTTGCGGCTCTTCCGAGGAGGTCATAGGTTCTAATCCCGGTAAGGCACCAACGAGTTTAAAACTTCTGTGTCTAATTAATATTTGAAAACATTGTTAGGAAACCCGCATATCTTTAGAGAATTATGGGGATATGTGTAACCTACCAATCCGCATTGGAACACCGTAGTCTGTACCCTTAATCTCTAATAACAGAGAGAAGAGGCCTATGTCCAGAAGTGGGATGATAGGAGGCAGTTCTTTACTTAAATAGAGATGGCATTTGCGATCTCTCATAGAACGCGTGCGAAGTCGTAAGAAGTTTAAAAAGAAAATAAGCAAACAACGCTCTTAAGAAATTAAGCAAACGTTTTAAAAACAAACTGTTAAAGTTGCAACTACGGTTAATGTTCACAAACCTATTCATATATCATAGGCGCCAGTCATTGTTTTGCAACAATTTCTCATAATATGTAACCATCTTAGCTATTGAGTGGAAAAAGTCTGTAAATGGAGATGTACTTTCGATTTCTTGTAGTACTTTCTAAGCTAACGTACGAAGGCTAGGGTTGTCTACGATAGAAACGTTCCCTTGCATTTCGTTATAACGGCTCATAAAAAACATTAGTTTTTATAATAGTTAAAACAATTTTTATTAACCTTTATAGCAGTTATATAAACCATTATTTTTTTTATTATTCTTACTTTAATTCTAATCAGACCAAGGCTGCTCCTAAGCGTATTGGTTGAACAAATATGTCAAGTCGACAAATTAGCGTTGTTCGCTTATTGATGCAATAACTGACGTTCGGACACCCGATCTGCTAACTAAGCAACATAATAGATCACGCCACTTTTGTTTACACTATAAATGCATAGTTTGCACAGAACTTAGATATATAAATCAAAAATCAGACTAGCAGTATGTGTGTAGCTTGATAAATATTAGACACTAGTGGTCCTCACGACTTCGTCCGCGCCAAATATAGTTTCCTTTTACCCGACAGTAAAACGGGATTTTTCTTTCGGAAAAGCGAGAAACCTCATTTTGTTGTCCCAGTGTATGAGCTATAATTGTACCAAATTTCATCAATATAGGTCGAGCGGATTAGCCGTAAAATCGTCAGACAGACAGAATTTCGCATTTATAATATCACTAGCTACACGTACGCATGCCGCATCGCCCACGTGGGTATCAGTATACTTAAATTGAAATATTGAACATAAAATAAGTTATTGTGAGTCAATCACAAGAGATAGAGATATGCTGTCGCGGACTTTTTTGTTGTATTTTTTTAGATCTACAATTAGTACATTATCTTAGTTTATCTTTATTGTTTAATGCGGCGCACGCGAGTAAGCTTCCAGCAAGTTTTTTTAAAACAGCGCGGCCTTTTTAACATAATTTACATAAAACCGTAATGCACTATTAACCTAACCGAAAAAATTGCAAGTTTTTAGTAAAAACCGTATAAAAATCCGTTTAGTAGGCCTTGACAAAATCACATTCAGACAGACGGCTTTTGTGGAGATTGTTTTATAATATGTATAGATAGATAGATAGGTTAGACCACCCTCTTTCTTATCGGGGTGTAAAAGGAGACTAAGGTAAGCTGACCCATTATGTGATAACCAGTTGAGTAAAATAGACCATCCCCTTTCTTGTCGGTTTCGTGAAATACGACTGAAGTAAGTTGATGTCAGGCAGGCGGCCGGTCGTAAAACACCTAGCCAAATCATACGACAACATGTTGTGTCGACCACTTAGAGTGGGATGAGGGCAGGAGGATGATGATAGACAGCTTTTAGGGACTTTATTATAACTGATAAGTATAGACTGTGTAGTAATAACAACCATTTTAATAGAAACAAATAAATGTTATATTAGTATCATAGTAGAAACATCATTAATAAAATCTATATCCAAACTTACATCAAAGAAGTAAAACTGCGGCGCGATGCGACCGAGTATATATACAACTATAGAAGACGATCTATTCTGAGATTATAGCGGAAGATTTCTTCAGATTCATATTTAACGCAGTATTAAGTGTATCCATATTAAACAAACTGAGATAAATTTAAATTTTATAACAAACAGACCGTGTCTAAGTGGCTATAAAGATGATTCACGTACATCCTATTTTGGTAGAGATTTGGTAGCAGGTTATTAAAGTTTATACGTTTCACAAAATTTATGAAACTAGCATTATGAGTTATGTAGTAACTGATAAAATTACACTGCTATGCAATACTCTCTATTGCCAGTGTGCTTAGTGCGAAACGCCGCGTTAGAGTAACGCCATTTTGTATGGCGCTTGAATAACTGTCACTAGAAGTCACTGTTGGAGCGTAATACAAATTGGCGTTACGCTAACGCGATCGAGTAGGTTATAAAAAACTCGAAGTAGCACACAATTATTGTGACAATTTTGAAATTAAAACTTCGTCGTTATAATAAGGATAATTCTACGAGAAAAGTAAAAAAAGATAATAAGCTTTCCAAGTATCAAAAGTATAGTATGTCCAATAACATAATTATCCACGACAAAATTTTATAAAAATAATATATATAAATTTTTTTGACTATAACCCGCGATTAAATAAAATAGAAAATATATATAATGCTAAATATATGCTTGCGATGGCAAGGACAGGGTATCATTGAACATATTGCCTCCATCCCCGCCGACAGTTCTGATCCCAGAGAACAAACACCTTCTCCGGGTAGGAGCCCCTCGAAAGAGAAGCCCCTCTCCGGTAACCGGTGCATCGGGAGCACCAGATGCACCGACCGCCTCGGAGACCTGTAAGCCAGACGTCCGATATACCCCGTTCGGAACTCAAGCCGTCGCTCCGCCACTCAAGCCATCGCTGCCCGCGATCGCTCCCTGCCCACCGATGATTAATGATACGGTGGACAAGGAGAGACCACGCCCCAAGTAGGGACCCCAGCGCCTTGGTGGACGTTTCCGCCCCCACCGGGTAATTTTTTATAGAGGTTTTCTTCCTCGCAACCCGAAGGTCCCCGTTCCCATTGCTGGGCTTACGGGCTTTGCAGACGGTGGCCTAAGACTATGTCCAGCCAGACTTAAAGTAAGCCCAACTGAACCCGTCGCTCATTAGAGACTCCACCCTTAACCTCCCCGGAGTCCCCGGCCCGTCCAGATTGCCCTCTGTTAATCAGAGGGACAACTGGATTGGCCACCCCACAGTGGTCCGTTCGCCAAGACTAAGCTTACCCATGGTGCGCCACGAGGAGGCCGACCACTTTGGCACCCCCCTAACGTCAACTTACCTTAGTCGTATTTGACGAAACCTCGGTATGAAAGAGGGTGGTCTATTCTACTCAAACAAATACTACACGGTGGGTCAACGTACCTTAGTCGCCTTTTACAACACTGAAATTAACTGGTAAGAAATGAGGGTGGTCTATTCTGCTAAGCCGGATACCACACGGCCAAACAAAATCCCAATAAAGTCTTAATAAAAATATTTAAAAGGAAAAGCAAGCTTAATATTAAAAAATACATAAATTGTTACGTCATATAAGCTATAATATAATTTCATGTTTAATCCTATAGACAATATCTTCTCGGTTAAACGGTTAAAGCGTCCAATTTGCCGACGTAGTAGAGGCATATTATTTCGCAACGTTTCGACAAACGCGGTTTGCTTTACTGATTTATTCAACTGTAAACTAATAAACCTATTCTTATACCAACTTGCTACGAGTAAAGCAATATTTTAAAGGTCGATACCTGTTTATTTAAGACTAGTATACCTACAGTCTACAATTTTATATATACAATATTTATATTTGGGTGACCGAGCTTCGCTCGGTAATTTTTGTAAATGATATAAAAAATATATATTAAAAAATAAATTGGTCGCTGATGAAATATGGGATTCGAACCCCGGTTTTAAACATTTTCGGTCCGCCCGATTACTCCGATGGGTAACGGGTAGCCGATGCTATCGCAACAATACGTTTGACAATAAAAAAAATCCTTTGCTTTCAATCCTTCATTTTTATTTTAACTTCAAATAAAGTATGATATAAAAGTTATTATAGTCTGTTACATTTTATATGTTCTTCTTATTACATATCGCTCTATCCGAAGAATAAAGTCACATGTCCGATGTATAAGCATAGGAAATGTGACTTTATTCTTCGGATAGTGTTATAAAAATTTATGTCTCTATATCCTTTATAGACTGCGAAACGGCTGGAGCGATTTTAATGAAATTATCAGACAATCTTTAGAATGACCCAGTTGATGATCCTGTTAAGATTGGTGGCGATCGGAGCATTTTTTTTTTACTGTCCGACTCGAATTCGAAACGAGACTAAGCCACAGCAACGCAAAGTTAGTTTCATGTAAAAAAGAATTAGATTGAATTCGCTGCGTGCTTTCGAAAAATCAATTCAAATCAGTTAAATGCTTTTCCCTTGAAATTCTATATCATTACACTAAGTTTCTTCCTCAAGAAAGGATGAGCGAAGTCGTAGGACATTAACTAGGTAATTTTCGGTACATTTTACAAACGCAGAGTTCTAACAAGCCCGTATATGCTTTTATCTTATTTTATTAAGGCAAAAACATTTATTCTTACGCGTATACGCAAGACGAAGCGATTAATTTATAGACAATTTACTATTTATAATACCATCCAGTTTTGTTATTGACAATAAAACTGAATGTAAGAGAGCTTCATAGTATTCTGTTATGGTAGTGCAAGGTCAATCGGTTAGAAATTCAAGTTAAATGTACCGTTAAAATGTATTTTGCTACGGGCATTAACCAATTAAATGTTCCAGTTTGGCGCGTATATTTTTACATCTTGTTGGATGAGCGCAATTTTTTAGTTTGTAACTACACCAGACTTGTAGTATTGGGCATAATTTAGTTATCCTTATGCCTTACTGACTAAGAGCTGCTATAAGCCCAACGGTGATACCGTGCGACTGTCGAGTGGATCACGGGTTCAAACCCCGATCAATAATTGTAAAGTAAGTAGTAGTAGTAAGTAATGTACTTAACATTACGCTGTTTGCCTTACGTCGAAAAAGTTTTTAAAGAAAGTTTTTATATATTTCGGTTTTTGTTTGTGAATAAATTTAACTGAGCTATTTAAATATAATTTCTGGGTGACCGAGCCTTGCTCGATAATCTATATATATAAAAGAAAGTTGGTCTAAGTTACACTATTTATAACTCAAGAACGGATGAACCAATTCGGCTGAAAATTGGTGGAGAGGTTGCTTAAAACCAGGAGACGGACATAGGATACTTTTTATCCCGTTCGACCGCATTTATTTTTATCCCGTCAAGTCGCTATAAAACGTGGTATAACAAAAACGACTATGACTGTAAAATAATAAAACGCAAATTTCAGTGGAATAACAAAACATAAATGACAGCTAAACGTAATTTTGTCTTTGATTTAGTATGGAAATTTTTTTTACAGTTATCAAAATAATAGTGTTATAACAAGTTTTTAATACAACCTCCTTCTTAGAGTTGGTCATTAATATGAAAAAGCATTGTGGCTGTCATATGTGTCATTAAGTTGTTGAGAAAGAGTAAATGGGTTGATTCTGGGAAAATGTTTTTATTTATTGAATAAATATAATAATATAATAAGTATAAAGGAGAAATATCGTCGTTTATTATATTCAGAAGGGGATGTAACCTAAACTCACAAATAAAGCGGACAGAAGGAATATCTGGGAATTTAAAGAGTTTAAAGAAAAGACAAATGACGATCAATATCTTGAGACAACACGGAGACTGCGACTTTCGTATAATTTGAGAGATAGTTGCCATATGCGATGCTATGGAATAAAAAATGGAGTTTTTATTGGAGAGATTAATGATGGTAATTGGTATTCGGTTTATTAACTCTGTAAGATCAACGTGACGATGTGCTATGTGAGGCCATAGACGCGCCCGTGACTATTGTTCGATAGAACTGTCAGCTAAAATGACGATTGTTCTCTGGATTTGTTCCAGTTGTAACGATTGTTTTCTAGACTGTGGCCATCTGCAACGACTGTCAGCTAGACTCTGCCTAGATGTGGCGATTGTTCTTTGAGCGTTATCATTTGCGAGTCTGTTTACGTGTGTATCTGCTGAGTTGGTTGCCACTTATTGAGCTGTGTAATGCCATGACAGTGGTTGAGGGTGAGCATTAGGTGCGAAATGCTTATGGTGCGAAAAGCCTAAGGCGTTGAGCTTAAAGAGTTGAGCATAAAGCGTGAGCTTAAAGAGTTGAGCGTAAAGCGTGAGCGTAGTCCTGTCATGTCATGGCATGTGCGGTTTTCTTTTACAGATTAAAAGAGCAATTATTGAGTTTCTGGCCTATTCTTCTCAGTACAATCAGCATTCCGAATCAGTGGTAGAGTCATTTCCAGAAGTCAGCTTATGAGATTTGCGGGGTCGCAAATGTTGTCAGGATGGTCGACTGTTACAACATGTTTTTAATACAACCTCCTTCAGAGTTGGTCATTAATATGAAAAAGCATTGCGGCTGTCATATGTGTCATTGAGTAGTTTTTGAGAAAGAGTAAATGAGTTGACTTTGGGAAAATTGATTTTTATTATTGCATAAGAATAAAGGCGAAATATCGTCGTTAGTTATAATAGCTAAACGTTAGTACATAGTATAAAACAGTCACTTTCTCTGTCTGTCCCTATGTCCGTATATCCCTTTGTATGCTTAAATCTTTAAAACTACTCAACAGATTTTGATGCGGTTTTTTAATAGATAGAGTGATTGAAGAGAAAGGTTTATATGTATAATCTAACATATTATAAATATTCAATATGGAATAAAGAAATACTATCATTTTTGAGGTTTCCAATGTGATGTCGTCAATAATTACATTTTTTTCCGTTTACATTGCAAACGCAGGCTGAACCCTACAATATTTGTCAAAATAATGTACTAAGTATTTGTACACCTTGAAAAGGTCTACAGAAAACTCCGCAATGGTATACATATTATGTCTATCTTTTATGGATAACCCACAATAGCATTTTATTGACATTTTCTTCTTCATTTGTAATTTAAATGAACATTTAACATACGAAGATATTACAGATTTAAAATGCAGGGTATAGCGATTGCGCGCTTTGTCTTATAGCACTTCGAATTTAGCTGCGATTGGACGGGTTTTTTTTCACATGGCCAACTATATGTCGCTTTATCAAGAGTAACCTCTAAAGAAAACATGTTTGTATTGTGTAATGAAGATTCTTTCTTTATGACAAGAAAGCTGTGAATGTTGTATATAAAGAGATTCTGTAATTAATTGTAAAAATAAAATACTTAGGGAAAATGTAAAAGTAAATAAGTAAAAATGTATTATATAAATTTAGATATTCCAAAGATAGCAGGTAATCTTCATGGTATAGGGAAAGGGGAATAGTTTTATTTTATTCAGAAAAAAACTCATGGGTACCGCCGCCCGACAGGGACAGGCGGCGGTTATGTCGGACTCGCACCGACTAAAACGACCTGTGTGCTCCACCACGGTGCCGATGGCAAGGACAGGGTATCATTGTACATATTGCCCCCATCCCGCCGACAGCTCTGATCCCAGAGAACAAACACCTTCTCCGGGTAGGGGCCCCTCGAAAGAGAAGCCCCCCTCCGCTAACCGGTGCATCGGGAGCATCAGATGCACCGACCGCCTCGGGGACCTGTAAGCCAGGCGTTCGATATACCCCGTTCGAAACACCCGAAGGTCCCCAGTTAGGGCGGCAGACGATGGGCTTGGGCGAGTCACTAACACCTGGACTCACCGGCAGCAGATTGGATCCAGAACAACAGTTCGTGGAACCGCTCCACCGCTTCCCTCCGCCCCCCTCCGCAGAGCTAAGGGAGACCATCGCTGCCCACGATCGCTCCCTGCCCACCGTGTTTGTTATGTCACGGTCGACAGGGAGAGACCGCGCTCCAAGTAGGGGCCCCAACACCTTGGTGGGCGTTTCCGCCCCCACCGGGTAATTTTTTATAGAGGTTTTCTTCCTTGCAACCCGAAGGTCCCCGTTCCCATTGCTGGGTTTCCGGGTTTCGCCGACAGTGGCCGAACCATGTCCAGCCAGACTTAGAGTAAGCCAAACCGGACCCGTCGCTCATTAGGGACAACACCCCAACCCCCCCGGAGTCCCCGGCCAGATTGCCCTCTGCTAATCAGAGGGACAACTGGATTGGCCACCCCAAAGTGGTCCGTTTGCCAAGACTAAGCTTGCCCCAGGGTGCGCCACGAGGAGGCTGACCACTTTGGCACCCCAGGGGAATAGTTTTATTCCAAATTTGACGCGTGTGGGCCACGGGCAGTAATGAATAAAACAAAACTACTGGATAGATTTTAATCATTTTTTTACTGAGTGACATAGGCTATATATTTTATACCCGTGCGAAGCCGGAGCGGGCCACTAGTTTTTTTATAAAATAAAAAAAGAAACTTAAAAAAAAAAGAAAAAATAATAGGATAGGTGGGGCTCGATCCTAGGTATTTTCATTCTTAAATCTTCCCGGATCGATCTGATTATTGTGATGGAAATATTTGCAGGGTTGGAGAGTGACATACAGTACAGAAGTAGCGAGTAAAATCTAGTAAAATATAAATCTATTGTTCATAAGAACGTTCATTAGCGTCTCTTATCATGACAATTCATAGAATAGACATCTGTTTGGTTATGAATTCACAATAAATTTCTAATCTTGTCTTTGGTACGTTGAGCGGTCCAGCAATCAGTAAGGGCTGGGGCCAGTTAAGATAAACTACATGAATCACATATATACACTCATATCATGCAGTCTACAAATAGATGATGTTATAGTCAACAAATGTATTATGTCAAAAAATTCTTATCGATATCTCGTTAAAAACGTGACATATGTCATATAACTGTTCATAACAAACAAGCTGTTTTTTTAATAGTAATTTTCATTATGTACACTGTAATGTTTGATAGTAATTTTGACCAATATCTAATTTGATGCTAATATTTTTTAATGTTAAATAAGCGAGCGCTTGACCGCAATTGTATCTAATAGAAAACAATGATACAGTCTTCAGTCAAGGGCGATTTTATAGAATAAAATGACGATATTACTTCGTTTACGGAATAAGGTTACTATATCTTTAATACCAATTTGAATGCAACCAATTTGAGTTAGGAGTATTGTGTTTAACGATTTTCTTTTAATATTTTAGTTTTTCAACTGGAAAATATACTTTAGCATTTATAATATTAGTAAGAAAAAATGCAAAACTAATGAATTATTTTGCTATAATACGCGATAAAAGAAAATATATGCTAATGCTAAATGTAGAGTGTACTGTTGTTGCACACAATGTGTGCAGTGATTGTGTATTGTTGTGTTATCGGTGGCGGGTAGTGCATGAGTTTACAAATTCTGCATATATCAGATATGAGAACGAATAGTAAAACACTCTACATTTAGCATTACAATAAAGCAAAATAATATTCTGATTAGTTTTATATTATGGACCTCCGTAAAGTAACGCCTAATTCTATAAATTATTTAAGAAAAAATGTTTTTAGAAAAATATATTTTTGATGATCTAAGATGTAAAGGAATGTTTTACTTCTATCAACGTATTAGTTCCCTTATTTGATGACCCCTGAAAAACTCCGGCCGTTGAACGGCAGGTGTTATCTCACCCCTAGAACCAACGTTTTGTTATAAGTACGACGCAAGGGGTGGGACTCAAAAGTATTTGAGATTTTGTTAATTTCTGTTAATGAAACTTTTGCTTACAAGTAAAGTTAAAAAGCTATTAACAAAATTTCATGACGTTATTTTTAACCGTTGAGGTGTTCCCTCGTCTCCAATTCTGGCAGCAGCATCCGGTTATGCTTATCAGAAACATGCATTGTCATCGAGACTGGACCAATATATAAAATTTCAGCTTAATCGGACACCGGGAATTGGGTCAAATTTTACTTGCAAGATCTTCCACATTGTTGTTGTTGTATCTCTTTATTGTACACAATTTTACAAAAAATTAATAAAAAAGTAAAAAGTAAAAAACAATTTTACTAGCTTATAAAAAAGAGAAAAACAATGGGATCCCTTATCCCTTTATGGGATAAGTCCGCCTTCACATACGTACATACATTGAAAGTTGAATAAAAGCTTGAAAAACAAAGTTCTTAAAAGTTATCTTTTTGTATGCAATTTTCTCAAAATCGAACGGAATTCTGTATACTTTTAATAAAAGATACATATAGTACATTCTTCGGAACAGCTTAACACATTTTGATGGGACATTAACTAGAAAAACGGAGAGGTTGTGGAATAACACATAAGACTTCTTTCAAGGTCGGCATACATGTAAAAAACGTTGTGATACACTGATTTTCACGCAGGCGAAGTCGCAGGCATTTTTATTGAGTTTATTATTAACTGAAAGTATTTTAAATTATACTTAAACTTAAATTGGCAGGAGTCGAAAGTATTTAAGATTTAATTAACGCTCGTTACTGTAACCAACGACAGTGAAACTGTAAATTAAGTACTTTCTTAATACAAACTCACATTATAAATGCGAAAGTTTATCTGTCCATTTGTATTGCTTCCACATGTTATTCTGTGGAGCAATACTGATGAAATTTGAGACACTGGAAACTTATATACTGGATAAGTATTAAACTTTTCCGCTTTTCCTTTGGTGCTAGAAAAATACATACTTATTGAGGGTATTTTAACGATGAATCATGATATGAAAAACTTGTGATTATTAGTATTTAAAGTTTATTTTTATTTTCACGAAAATCTCTTATGTACTCTCAATAGCGTAAGATTTTCTCCCCGAAAAAAATCGGGATTTTTTATATTCTATATGTTACTCCTGTGTATTTATAATTAGCTTCAATATTGCCAAATTTCATTTATATTGCTTGAGCGTAGTAACTGAAAATATTACAGTATAGACAAACATATAGTCACAAAGTATATATAATTTCATGTTTATAATATTAGTAAGGAAATATCAATTTACAGCCGACATCTATGTTTATATTTGTTTTATCTGTCCACAAATTTTTGATTTTTTGCAACACATTTTTGAATTGTGAATACACAATTCAAAAATGAGTAGCATTAGATAAAAGTCAAATAACAAATTCGAATATCTTTATTAGTAAAGCAAAATACACTCTCCTGCCTGTCTTATACAGACAAACGTGACCCCCGTTACTAAATATAAATATTTCTATACTACGAATGTATTCAAATATTCTAGTAATACAAACACGAGTATTTGTTTCGTGAGATCGTGCGAAGCATTGACTTTAGTTCACAAATATTTGTCGATACGTTCCTACATATATTTATCTGTTTATTTATTCAAACCCTAACTACATAGATGTCTGTTACCATCCTTTATTGATTATAAAGGATATTTCTATTACTTGCATCACGTTATTAATATCATTATATTGAAACTGAATTCACTTGATAATAATAAATTAATGAAATGCACGAAAACTCATGCTTTGTGATCAGAAATGTATTGTATAATATTAAGTACCATTGGGTGACCAAATGATATTGAACGATATAATATTCATAAACCAAAAAATCAAGTTTATAATATTGCTAAAATTCTTGTTTCTCAAGATAGATACAGTAATTAACATTGAACAATATTTGTTCATCTTGCAATTGTTGCTTATCTTTCATCTTCTTTACACAAAGAGGCAATAACACGTACGATTTATGTAAAATTTAACATTAAACCGTTGCCTTTATAAGCGCAACATGATAATTATAATTACGGCTTAATTAGATATTTTTAGGAAATGGTAGAGAATCCTCCATTTATTTGCATATTTATTTTCCTTTCGGTGCATAAATGCATATTTAATTTCCTTGGAAACTTATGCTTATACGAGTATACGATAAAGTATATGATCAAAGTATAATCTCAAAAAAAAAAGAAATACTCCTAAACTTCTGGATCCATGACGATAATACGCAAGACTATTTATTGGTCTAGTACTTTTTGTTTGTTATTAGGGAACCCATGGACAGGCCTGTAAGTGAGTGTCGCAAGAAATAAGAAAAGAAAGATGGAATTCATACACTTATCTTTATCTGTGATTAGACGTCAAAAAGAGAGACAGATAATAAGTATATTTTGCTTTCTCTTTATTGTCGATGGACACATTTTAGACAGGCTCTTCTACTCTATTCTATTCTTCTATTATATAGGCTGGGACTGCTTATAATAACTCTATGGTTTATTCTTCAGTCCATACGTTAAAATACATTAGTATCTTTGTTTTTTTATCAATTGCGTTGTTCTTATATAACCATTGAGTTATTATTAGCTGCCGAGGCCTGTAAAAGCGGATGTACTTCAAAAATGCCTCTTAGGATATTTATATTCACACCTACTTCCTGCTTTGCTGCTGTCCTTACGCAACTTTAAACACCCACTCCAAGAGTTTGATTGTACCCCTGTTATAATATTCTGGCTAGAGGAGCGCCCTCAAAATAAGTGTAACTTCCTTCCTTCTTTTTCTCATACATTATAAGTTCGATGCACCCCGAATCTCCAATAAAGGACGCTTTCTCTATAGTCGGTTCCTCATTTCTAATGATCGTGGTCACTGCCAGGTTGTCAGTCATTTAGATTGGTGGCGTATTTCTTTCTAACGGCTCTTCACCGGCCATGACAACAATGTCATGAAAGTTGATAGCACCAGTGGAACTTAGCTGTTCAGACCATCTGGTTGGGGATCTTCCTCGTGGCTTTTTACCTTCCACTACTACTATGAGTTTTTCTAAACGTTTATCTCCACTGCGTGTAATATGGCTAAAATAGCCAAGGATGCGTTGAAGACACATGGTTGAAAGACGTGTATTTATTTTGATTAACAATAAAACTGATGTAATAGTGCATTTTACCGTCCATGGGATACGGAACATTCGCCGCTAACACCATATTCTAATGCATCAATTCGCAGTTTAGTCCTATATTACCTGCATGTCCATATTATAAGTCATGCGGGTGGAATAATGTTTGTTGCTCATTCTCTGTAGAATCTTTATGCTACAAACTCCTAAAGACCGTTATAACATACGTGGTTTCTAGTGGTTTCATCTACTTTAGAAATCAAACCTCGAATAATAGAAACTTTAAATTGCATAGTGCATTTTAAAATAGACGTATTGTACATTGTAGCGTTTAGTAGCTCTACAGGTATGAGAACGATAGTTCGATATATCAGAAAGATATTTTGAAAAGAGCAACCGCGGAGTTTCTAAGTGGCTCGCAATTTTTTGAACAAGCTAGAGTTAACAATTTGAAAATACTCGTTAACGAGTTTGTTGAAGATTATTTCAATGATAAAAGTGCTTGGATTTGACAACCCTTTCAGCTTAATACAATACTGTAATTATAAATTAATAATGTAAAATTAACAATGTTTGAAAGATTGAACGCAGAGTTTTTGGCTAGTTCTTTTCGGTAAGAGCAACATTCCGAACCAGTTGTAGCTCCATTAATCAAATTGATCCTTGACCATAGAAAAGTGATTGAAAAGCTTACTTGAATAAAGAATATTTTTGGTTTGATTTCAATTCAAATTATTATAAATTTTAATTTAAAATTAATGCCCTAATCTAGTTACGTACTATTTATTTCTCAGTAATTCATATTATCTATATAGTTTTGGAACAAATGGAGTATTATCTTATACCAATATCAATTGTTTGTTATGCTCTTCATACGGAATCAGTGTTCAATAAGTGGATACTTCAATTTCCTTCAAGGAGAATTAATAGTTTCAGTTGCCAGGAAAAAGCGATTTAATTTTTGTATTTTGTAAATACTGTGGGTATTTGTTTAGTTTTTTTTTTAATTATTGTCTTCTTTGTTTGTAACTAAAGTAAGCAAAAGTTGTATGTATTTATATAGAATATCTAACTAAATAAATGAATATTTACTTAAAACGTTTATATCTGACACTAGTTATCATAAAATAAACTTGAGTTATACAACGATGGGGAAAAATTCTACCTAATATATTTTTGTGTTACATATTAATGTATTATACATTAAAGGTCGATGTAGATCGATAATTGATGGCGCTTTTCAATGACATCCTATTCCTGTAATTAACAGGATTGCTAACCGGAATAACATATGTGCTATCTATATGTTATTCCGGTATATAAGGAATAATTGTGGCAAATTTCATCGATATTGGTTTAGCGGAAAGAGTAACAAACATACATCCAGACTCGCATAGTTTCGTATTTATAATATTGGTAGGATTAAGTCATTTAAAGATTAAAGAAAAGATTTACGTATTTAACATAATATTAATGCCGATATAAAATAATGAGATACGCACATACATTGCAACTGGCATAATGATACATTTAGTAGTAATAATAACAGTAATTTATAGCACAATGTGGTATGTATGATGAACCGGGAAGTGTTGCGGTTGTAATGTTGATATCAATTAACTGTGCTATTCATAATACTAGTCATATGTATTAATTGTTTTAGTAGTAACAAATTATAGTCTATGTAGCTATGAGTAATAAAGGAATTCTAAATCAAAACTAATGAGAATATTATTATGCTATAATCCGCGATAAATTTTATTGATTGATTTTTGATTGAGCAAAATAATATTCTCATTAGTGGATCATGGACATTCGCAAAGTAACGCTTAATTCTATAGGTAAATTAGAATTGTAAATCAATATTAAAAGTGCAGCATTCGCAAATTCAAACAAGTTAACTTAAAAATCTTTTAAAAAAGATTTCAACAAAATTTCATGTCCCTACTGTTAACAATCGTTGAGGAGTTCCTTCGTCTGGAGCCATCCTGTCAGCAGCAACAGGTTAAGCTTAATGTAAAGTTTTAGCTCAATCGGATAACGGGAAATGGGTCAAATTTAACTTTAAATTTAACTTCCTAACGTCGTAGAGTCGATACCCGTTCATCGGGGGAGACTTAGCGGCGGTAGAGGTGGACTGGCGGAGGGCAGTTCAGGAGAAGCTCTTCTGACAATGGAGGCCGCGGCGGCTGGAATCGCCCAGTGCAGGATTCTGGACGACTCCAGCCATCCAGCCTATTTTCCAAGGCTGGGTCACTAGGCATGAGGGAGGCATTTTCTCTTCCATTCTTTCCTATCATTTGTCAACTCTGGCGCCACTCCTTTTATATGCATGTCATACTTCACACAACCCAACCATCTTTTTTAGGCCTCCCTCTAGGCACATATCTATTCACATTCAAATTTAACACTCGTTTGGTCACATGATTTTCATCCCTCCTCATTACATGTCCATACCATCTCAATCTTGCACTTCTCGTCTTTTCTATAATGGGCACAACTTTCAGACTTCCCCTTATATATTCGTTTCATATTTTATCCAGTTTTGTCACACCACACATGCACCTTAACATTCTCATCTCATTTGCATGTACTCTTCTTTCATTGCCCAACATTCTGATCCATACAATACGACAGGTCTTATAACCGCTTTATATATATTATATATTTGAATATTGAAGAATATTTTTTGACTTCGAGTTCCAATGGAGTTTTATATAGAATTTTGGTCTAAATATGTGCATGTTTCTTATCCATATTTCAAACAGATTTAGTTCACGTCAGTACAATAGTTTTATTCATTCGTAGCACGACACGAGAGCGTTTACATGTACATATACTTAAGGCGCACTTACACGTGTTCGGGATGCGTTCTACAGGTCACGCTTGATGTACACGCATACCGATATGACGCCATTGTTGTATAACAAACGGTTAAACTAAAACGGGTATCCTATTGTTTTCTAAAAAAACTTTGGAATTCTGTGACACGTTAAGCGTTTTTCAGACGGCTGAGATAAATCAAATGTTATGTATATCTAACGACTCTATAACGTGTCTAGCTAACTTGGCAGACATTCTACTGTTCAACTATAAACAGTATAGAAAATAGAATAGTCTTAAGGCCGTTTTACATTAGACGAGCGAATGCTCATTCTACGCCGTGTAGTATCCGCCAGAGAAGAATAAACCATCCTCATTTCTTACCGAGGCGTCGTAAAAGGCAACTAAGGTAATCCGACCTAACGTGTGGTTTCTGAATGAATAGAATAGACCATCCTCATGTCTTACCGAGGTGTTGTAAAAGGCGACTAAGGTAAGTCAAACCGCTTTATGGCATCCGGTAGAGTAGAATAGACCACTAATTTAAAGTAGTATTTTCGCTTACCTTTTTCACTAATTCTAAAAGGTCTTTCAAAAAACCATGTAGTTCTTCATTTTCTATGGAACCATTATTATCCTGCAAAAATAAGTAAAATTTGAGTATATAGTTATATACCTAATATGTAAACAAACGGGAAAGACGAGTTGAACTACCGATAGCATATTTTCATCTGATGACGTAGATATTTGAAGACGGTTACGACAGAGTCTTCGCCGTGTGGTATCCGGCTGAATAGAATAGTACCACCCTCATTTCTTACCGAGGTGTCGCAAAAGGCGACTAAGGTAATTTGACGTTAGGAAGGCGGCCGGTCGTAAAATACGTAGCCAAATCATGTGACAACATGTTTATAACATATTGTGCCGACCCCACTTAGAGTGGGATAAGGGCAAGATGATGATAAGCGTATGCTTATTCAAGTCCCACTCAGTGAAATCTGGTTATTGTATACAGGCATACATTTTCGCGTGCGGAGTCGCCATCTAATATCGCTAAATTAGTTGTAAAAAACGAACATAAATAACAAGAACCCAAAATGTAAAAAGCAGTTTGTACTTTCCTTAAAATTAATAAATAATATAAAGACATTGTTACATTGTACTGGCTACCATGTGGCTACCCAATGCGTATGCGCCAAATTGCTGATTCAATGGAAATCAGCGTGATAGTGGGCAGCGGATGTCCGTCCAACCGTTCTCTTCTTTGCAATGTCTACAGATTATTTTACTTTGTGGTCTAAACGAGTAATAAGAGTATTATTTGATTATATTTTGAGTATATTTGCTGTGTAAATTTATCTTCAATTGTTTAAAAAATATTATACCGATACCAGTAGACCAGCCTCATTTCTTACGGAGGTGTTGTAAAAGGTAAGTAAACGTCAGGCTGGTGGCCGGTAGCGATGTGAAAAAATAATCGATAATTTTTCATCAAAAATCGTTTTTTTTTAAATGCATTATTTTAATTATCCCTTTTTCTTTTTTACTCTTTTTCTTGTTTTCTAAGATAAGATATGCATTATGGGATGAAACCAATTTAGCCAAACTACACATTTTAATCCAATTTCACAAACAGCGCATCTGATATAATTTCTTGGTAGTTTTCCACATTAATAAACCATTATTGTGATTAATTATTTATATTAAAAAAGACAACTTTTGAAATAGTCAGAAAAAAATTGATTTAAAAAAAAAAAGATTATTTCATAACAAAATAATCGATTTAAAAAAAACGATTATTTATTAATCGATTTTTAAAGGAATAAAAATTGATTATTTATTAATCGATTTTTTCTACTCCAAGTCATATCCCTAGTGACCTGTCGTAAATTCAAAAATCATGTGACAACAGGTTTATAACATGGTTTGCCGACCCCTTATAAGGACAGGAGGATATATATACCGATACCATGTGATATACCCAAAAAACAAGGCACATATTTTACTTCATTTTTATTTACTGCTGATTCCTTAATAAACAAATTTAATGACGATTTTACGGGCATCATTGTTATTATTATAAAAGGAAATGGTCTAGAAGCTCGATTGTTTAAATTCTTCCTTCCACCCGTGTAAGGATCGCAATGTCGCTATTAGCCATCGGAAACGAATTCCTTATTAGATAATGATTGATTACAATTGCTTTAAGCAATTACAGCGCGTCGAATAACAATTAGACTTGTAACTGTATATTCATTACGTATGACTTAGTCGGTTACATATTGATATCTAAAGAATTCTGTTGATGTTAACCGATTGACTTAATTTTTTTTAGAATTGTCTGTATGCTGTTAGCCCTAACGGCTTCTACAGCGTCATCGGGCGAGATAGGCGAGCGCAGAAGCATCACCGAGGTTGCGAAATGTGGAGAGTAGAACGCAGAAGCTCTACTAGCGTCAGGGAACGTCATCCTAAGGGCGACTCCTGTTAGGCCGCACCACGACTCAGGGCGACGTGTAGTGGAGGTCTGATGGTATAAGTTTGATTAGTCGATACGACGACGGAAGGGTAGCCAGAAGCCACGACCAACCGACGTCAAAAATCTGGGACCTCGTCTTCGCCGGCGAAGACGCTGTGTGTGTGTATTACGTGTTTCTGTGTTTGCGATCGTTATTTGATCGTCAGGGTCATATTATTATATATATTTATATATATAATAATATGGCCTATATTTTCGGTGGTCAGACGTAACTGGGATGTAGGTGGAAGCAACTGAAATGAGAGGGTTCGGGTGTACCTCAGAGTTCTCGAAGCAAGACTTTGAAAAACGTTATTAGAAGTGAATAATAGTAGGGAGGTCGAGGTCTCTATGGAGGTCAACGTTCCGCATGAACCAACCATGGACAACCAGTGGCTGTCCGCATGATTGACCAAAAGCTATCCACACTTAATCGTAATCGTGCCGATTAAATAATAAGAATATATACCCTCTATACACTCCGTGATTACGACACTTTTGATGATGCGACTAGATTTGTCTGACAAGCCCTAGGTTCAGGTATATAGCATTTGATAAATACCGGATCGTAAACCTTAAGCTTTGATAGCCCAGCGGTGAGACTGTGCGACACTTTCGAGGAGGTAAAGGGTTCGAATCGAAAGGGAATTCGAAGGGGTTCAGGCGGGCACCAATTTAATAATTGCAACTTTTTTCACGCTTTTCGAAAAAGGAAAACATCGTGAGGGGAATGTCAAACACAGCTCGAACGGTCGAGCTGTGTTTGACATTCCCCTTCCAGATACGGATCTGGACAAATAAAAACATTACGCGCAAAGTGAAACAAAAGCTGGTGACGAGCCTGGTGTTCTCGATTTTCTTATACGGCTTGGTTACTTGGACTTGGTGCTTCATAAAGGTCAGGACACACAGCATTAGGTATTACGACGCCAGAAGGAGGATCTTTCAGAGTACAACGCACATACTTAAGGTAAGTTTACGTGATAATGTGACAAATATTTCTTTTTTTTCTTTTGATCTGAGCGTATAAAATGACGTGTCAACGGTTCGTCATAAAGGAAAACCGATTCCACGTAGCGTTTCCGTAGACCGGTTCCCACGTTTTGCCTTCGAGTAAATCTAGATCGGACAGGTGTCTTGTGGTTACGTGCTTCCCACATTATCAGTTTACTTACCATTCACTTATATAGTATGGCACGTTATGAGATGGTATGGCCTTTTTATTCCTTTAAACCGGACTTGAAATTGAAAAGACCCTAGAGATAAAAACAAGCAAAAGTAATAATAAAATTATTTTATTACAATCGGCGAAAAAGCAAATAGAAAATATATGCTAAATCGCCCTATCCGAAGACTAAAATTACACGTCCCATGTACATGTAAGCGTAGGAGATGTGACTTTATTCTTCGGATAGGGCGAAATGTAGAGTGTACTACCGTTACTATGCCTGATACAAGGAGGATCTGTATAAAGGACATGCACTCCAAGATTATGACGTAAAGATCACTCACTTACTCCATGACTTAGATATTATTGTAGTGTGTAGTGAATGTGTGTTGTGATTCGTGTGACGGCTGGTCCTGAATGTATTAGGTATGTGAACGTTGTTTGCTTTCTACACCTAGCATTACATAGAGTTTCTTAACAAACGCGGACTATAGCAAAATAACTTTATCTTAATTTGTAATGTCTATTTCTATTAATTAAAATCATTAAAAAGGACGGCTACAATGCTTAGGGACTTAAATTTTTGATACTATAAAGTAACTTTCAGTGACTTTAATAATTTAAGAAAAATTGGCATACAAAAAGTGGCCTGCTCAAAAAACCCTACGTAAGTAGTTCGCAAAGAGTACACTAGAGCAGCGGTCTCAAAAACTGAGATAACCCAGCTGATAGCTTTGATTAGAGTTGGATATTCAATGAATAAATAGATTTAGGACTGTAGCTTAGTAATGAAAATATTAAGCCATATCTTATATGTCTGCCAAGTTGCTTCCTTATTCTTCTCGGTAATAGGTACATACCAAACCCGTGGTACCTTCCTTAAATGTATTGATCTTTGACATTTCAAAATGTTTGCAAAAACTTACTTGAGGGCACTGAATATATACATATCAGTATAAATATCAACTTAATCTCGCTCATATAAATATATTAGATACATGAATAGCGTTATAGTCACTCAGGTGAGGTGAATAACACCAAGCCGTTGCTAATAGCGACCGCCAGATTGAAATCGATCCGTACGAGCATTGCGTGTAAATTGTACGTGAAAGAAACTCTTCGGGAGCCTATAAAAAACACGATATAATTATTAATTATAATAATCCAGTAGTTGTGCTTATCTTAGCAATTAAAGGTTGTGATAGCCGAAAGTTGACACCGTGTCATTTACAATTATAGATGATACATTTAAAAACTGTGAGATCCACAATGTGGAAACCTTTATAACTTTGGAGAATTTCTGGGTTACCTACCGATCCGCGTTGGAGCAGTGTGGTTGTTCTTTAATACACCAAACTTTCTCTCCAAAAGATGGGGCCTATGCCCAGAAATATGATATAACGAGCCCTTATTTTACACTAATTTACTTTAAGTGGCTATGGCATGGTATCAATAATATTTTTTTTATTATATTGAAATATAATAAGCCATGATGAAGGGTTTAATCTCCAAGCTATGAGTTTTGTTTAAAAACTTAATGGCTTTATTAATATTTACAATTTTGCATGCCCTTTACGCGAAAGGAAACTTCGTGGGGTAACATATAACTATATATATACTACCTATATATATTGAATTCGCATTAAAGCAATGTGGTAGATCTAAGCCTTAATCCCTCTCTCCTAGGAAATAGGTTTTTTCCATTAATGGAACAATAATAGATCGCTAACTAAGTGAAAGGTCACTGTGGATCGGTGTTGGGTTAACAGTCAATAAAGTCTTTCAAACAAAACTCACGTTATTTTCCAAGAAATCATTCCGTAAGAAACCAGGTGCAACAAATGCTACGCTTGCAATAATGTCTATTGCTAACACTCTGACACTATTGTCCACTTTTCGCAAAACTAAATGGAATATACAATTAATCGATAGCAATGATTGTTGAAATGGCAGCATTGATGACAAATTTCATAATACGCAGTGATGCAATCGATATTTTTAAATACACAGACTAGTTCAGATTCAATCTTAAAATTATTGTCTTTGCTGTTGGGTAAAACGGGATATTTTGTTGATTACATTACAGAAGCATTACCATAGGTTAACATCCTGTGGATCGCTCCTGTGAGGCTGGAAAATATAGGATGACGTGCAGTAGAGGGTGGCTAGTGATATGACTGGGATTATTTAGCCTTTTATGAGATTTAAGTATTTGAATGACACGATTTGTCCTTTTGATAACAAGTAACCTAACATATAATAAGCCTAAATTTAAATAATGGGCAGCCCGACGGACCATAGACTACCTAATTCTACAGAGTTATTCGTATAGTACCTCGTGCTTCTTACTTCATAATTCAAATGGAATCTTTTTTCTTAATATGAAGTATTACCTAACCTTATACGGCTATTTGGACAAGGTTGCTTTTGTATAGTCTGCGGAAACTTTTAGATTGTTTATTGGCAATTTAGAGCAACGCCACTTCTCTAGCTTGACACTTGTATATCCAATGATATAAAATAACTCAAGATGAAGTTATTGTAATAATTGAAGCTGTAATAATTAACGGCTTACCTACACAGTTACGTGTTAAAGGTGCAGCGTAGGTGTTAAATGGATTCAATATTTTTAGGTCACCATCAACTTGTTTGCCAACTACAAGTTGAAATAACAAAATTATAGGCTAGATTTGAAATTAAACGTACACCTACATATAAATCAAATAATTTCATATCGAAATTAGCGCTTCATAAAGTTGTTACAATTATATGAATAGTCGTATCCGTTTATTCGTTGAATTATTCTAACGACATCTCATTCTTTAATTCTGCCATATTTTGCGTGATTAGGCAAATATTCTATTTCAAAAAAAGGTTTTTAAATTTTCATTTAAAAAAATTAAAAGAAATAATATAAAAATTATAAGAGATAAAGCCTATTTAAAACACACAGCTGATGTTTTGAATAGGCGTATGCCGATAAACATGTATCTATATAAACAAAATTTCTGTCCAAAAAACAAATTATCAAACCTGCTTAGTCCTACTATTATTATATAGTATGATGATGAAAAAATTAAATAACACACGTAAAATTCTGATTAATATACAGTAAATTTTAAACCTTTTATTAACCATTCATGTACAATAATTGTGATAAGAGAAAAAAATCAGAATGTTGTCTATGATATCAAGTAGTCAAGTACTATTCAAACAAGGAACGACGGTCACTGACCTAACACCACAAGTTATACATTACTTTTAATGGCCCACAAATCACTTGGTGTATCATTAGAGCAATATGTATCGATTTACCTATTTATGTGTCTACGCTGTTGCGTAATGATATTGATTTGACGTTATATACTTCTGTGGGTGAGTGAACAACTAATAAAGCTCAGAAAGTCGTTTAATTATTTATAAAAGTTAGATATAAATTACAGATAACTAACAAATTGAAGTCGATCAAAATTAACCTATACTCCATAGGTTTAGGTACTTACCTAAATGTAAACATGTCAAAAAAAGGTTCTTTTAGTAGGCTGATTATGAAATGTTACATTACCATTAAATATTAGTACCAGGGTGACCGAGCCTTGCCCGATTAATTTATTAAAAGATAAAAAAAAATCAAAAAGAAAGAAGACGCCGATGACATGTGGGATTCGAACCCGGATTTTAAACTATCGCAACAATACATTTGACAGTTAAAAAAATTATTTGCTTTCAATTCTACATTAAATAATATTTATAATGCCTAAAAAACAGGGATAACGAATTTTTTTTTAAATAAAACCTAGCTAGATCGATTTTTCTCCCCTAAAACCCATCACCTATATGCTGAATTTCAGGAAAATCGTTGGAGCCGTTTCCGAGATTCCGAATATATACATATATATATACATACAAGATTAACTCATTGAAATATTAAAGATTATTATTTCTTTATCATTAATTTTAATGATATTATTATAGTACCTATAAAGTATAAATCAGATTCTTCTTTCGAATGTGAAAAAAGGACTTTCTTGCAAAAAGCACATTTTCGTATTTACATATATTATTAAGTTTACCCCTAATATAAATGAAGTTTCGTTTTTACTTCTTATTTATTTCTCAAGATTATTTAAATTTAAATTATATTAATTTCCTTTTTTTCAATTTTCAACGATACTTATTAAATAAAATAGTGTACCCCTAACGTTAAAACAAGATTTTCCCCGTAGTTATTCCTACCGACATAAATCGAGTAATAATATCGATTTACCACTTTCTACACCGTCCAGTTTCTATGAATTTACAATCGATTAGTTCTACTCGTAATATCGAGTAGCGTTGCTGCCATTTTTTTGTGCTACATATTACGTCCTAAATCGATTTTTAAAGCGCACATATCTGTTTATACGAGTATCGTTTGTTCAAACTTTATTACAAAATTAAATACACTTTAATTCATAAGTAACCAGTAGTAACCAGCAAAACATAAAAAAGTAAAACTAGTAAAAAATTAAAAAAAGCTGGATCCAATCATATCCAAGTCTTTATATCTTTCATACTTCTTTAGTTTTCAGATATTATTTTATTATATTGTAATGTTGCTACTAGAAAAAAGTAAAGTAACGGCAGTAAAGTGTCGATGATTTTTGAAAATGTCGATGTTCGAGCTTTCATTGAAAATCCTGCCAAATTTTCTTGAGATGTAACCTAACAATGTATTAAAGGATGTTATGATTTTATACGTCTACAGACCACCTGTTAACCGATAAACTAAACCGGTAAAATCTTTTAAGGATGGCTCATTATAACGATTCTAAGTTCTAAAGACATGATCGGGTACAACCGATGATTGGAAAGCGAATCGGATAATCCATATCAAACTACTTCTATAAAGTATTTCATAATGTCAATTTAAGCACTATATATATTTGTATGAAGATTATCAAACAATGAAACATTGATCGTGTTTAAAAGGTCATTCGCCGCAGCTATTTTCTTAGGTAACTAAATTTATCGAATACCCCAACATCGTATCTCTCACTTTGCATTCTTTCTTTTTTGTCTGTAACACCAGTGAAAGTGGATTCGGTGTACTCCATTGATAAAATAAACTTGATGTGTAGTGTGATATTATCACGGTTAAAGTTCTGAAAGAGGGGTAATGTAGATTTAGTACTTGCTTTATTCAGTTGAACTTTAAAAATCACTGTTGAATCATCAAATGTTAATTGCATAGATGCAACCACCAAGATTTTAACCGAAATATATTAAAACGAGTATGTACTTAAGCTGTGATTCCTTTTAAAAAGGATTTGCTAATTCATTCTTATAGTTCACAATTGTTTGATTTTAGTACATTTCCAATTATCATAATCTTTGATAATTCGAAGATAATTTATTAATAAGTCTATTTAAGAACATATTATCCATTTTAATTTTTGTAATGGCAATACTATTAAAATTTTGATAATGAAACGTACACTTAATCCAACAATGGATTTCTGGACATTAGGGTTGCGTTTCATTAATCTATCTCATTTCTTGTTTCAATTATTACTTACAATTTGAAACAGCTTTTGTCAAATTAAATGTTAAAATATCCTTAATTCTAAACTCAATGTTCCATTTCTTTTTTCAAAGGTAAAATGGATTTTTTTTATCCTATATGCTAGACCGGTAAATACAAGTAAGTCTTAAAAGACTGACTTTTGATTTTAAAAATCTATTTTTAAAATCAATTATTTATGGTAGTCTATATCACTATTAGGTATATTAAAAAAGCACAAAATAATAATAGATACGTAGAAGATATCGGCGTATAACCCTTTTTATAACTGTCATTTTATGATGTTCATTTAATATGTGACCACCGTGTTTCTGAAAACAAAAAATACAAGGTTTTTCTGATGGTAAAAATTTGGAGCTGGTAACTTTTACGTTTTTTTAAACTATTGTGCTGACAGCATTGAAATCATTGATGCGTGATCTTTCAAATTAGAATTTTTGTATATCAGACGTTTAAATCACTGGTATTGATAGATTAGGGTGAAAATCAACAATCGCTAACAGGCATTTCTCAACAAGGACATTCCAAATAATAAGTATATTAAATGAGTGGAGTTTAAATATGATGCTCGATATTTATATGAAAAAAATGTCACAATGGATATTTTTAGTTACTTTTCGCTTTTTCTAGTTAATTTACAGAATTAGGGGCTACTATGCGACGGTCCATAATACAAAACTAATGAATTGCTATAATTTATTATATTGCTTTAATCCGCGATAAAAGAAAATATATGTAATGCTAAATGTAGAGTGTACTATTCGTTCTCATACCTGCTACATTCAGGATTTGTAAAAACTCATGCACTGCCTGCACAATATTTTCATTAGTTTTGTCTTTTTTTACTATAATACGAGTATATATATTTTACTTTTTAGTGCGATTGTATTTACATAAAAAAAATTGTTATTTATTTATTCTATTGTCAACTGATCATGTTAAATATATAAAGTTTGAATTAAATCTGTCCACTTAAAGTAAGCCAAAATTGAGTTCAAAGGATTCGATTATATAGGGCGTAAAATATTTTCCAATATACGACATATTCGTGTAAAAGTAATCTCTGAAAATTACTAATAAATATTGATTAAGGAAACGATCTACGAAGATAGCGTCACACGAAGATACTCATGTAACTCGATAGTATTAACCGGTTTAGTTACAGGTTGAGGATTGAAGTGTAATCAGGAACAAGATGCGATCTAGTAAGATAACTTGAGTAATCTAAGTTTTGCTATGTAGAAAGCTTGAAAATCTACTTTACTAATACAACCTGCAGAATGTAATATCTAAAGTTCAGATCCTTATACCAATCTTTATTTACTTATGATAATGAGTATTGTATGAATATAGACTTCAACGCTAAGAAGTAACAATATGTCACTACACGTCTACACTCGCCCGGGACTCTGGTGTTACTGACGTGGTGCGCTTGAGACAGTATAAGATTTCCTTTGTACACTAGTATTAGGGCCTGTTTCACTAGTTAGTAGTTACCAATACTGTCAGTTAGCTTATTCGGAACATATCTCGGAATTTTGCGTTTCTCAGGTTTCTGATGAGCTTATTCAGCACTTAAAGTCTCTAATAAGTTAAGAGGTAGATCATGTGGCTGTTATTTTGTTTATCTGCTGGATAGGAAATACCTATTTTAAACGGACGACACTTTATTTTTTTTTAATTTTTCACATTTTGAGTCTCTTTTTAGAGACATTTAGCTATTACGTAGTTTATTTGTCGGTTAACTATCCGACATTTTATCAGTAACTGTGAAACAGGTCTTTAGTATATTTATGTAGTATATTCATCTATGTATTATATTATGTGTGATTTCTGTATGTATACAAGGTAAGAATCAAATCTCACCCTCACATACACAACATTATATTCAATGATTTATTATTGGTCTAACCCCGAACGGTAAGTTTAAAAAATATATTATTTTTATAAAGATACAGGAATAAGCCCGATGCATTCTTGGGACACTAAAGGAAGCGTCCTGGCATTTAAATCCGACTTTGGCTTCTGTCCAAAGGAATTCTTAAACTGTCCTTCCGTATGTATAGTTACTCATTTTATTATTATATTTGGTTATATTAAAATTACTAATAGTTGCGTGTGGCTTTCCTGGAAGTTTTCTTTTTTTGATTTATACACAAATTTGACTTGTCTGCGCATTATATACAAGAATATCTCGAATTGTTTTGTTATTAGGTAATTAAAAATATTAAATCCCTTTGTTAAAGGTGAACTAAACCCTAACTTTATGACACGAACATTTTTTGGTGGTTAGACTTTTGGTGGTTGGTTTTTGAAGATCTACCATGATATGATATATGTTCGTAATTAATACGACCACTCTGTAAACGAATGTTACAAGAAGACGAGGATTTAAAGAGCAAAATTATATCATCATCACTCTCCTGCTATGATCCCACTATAAGTGGGGTGGGAGCAAAATGTTATATTGTCACAACATTGTCATATGATATGGCTTCGTATTTTACGACCGGCCTGATATCAACTTACCTTGGTCGTATTTTACGACACCTCGGTAAGAATGAGGGTAGTCTATTCTACTCAACCTTAACCAACACGACGGGTCGACTTAACTTAGTTGCCTGTTACGACACGTCGGTAAGAAAAAACGGTGGTCATTCTAATCAGCCGGATACACTGCACAAACCCTTGCACCATGGATTAATTAAAAAAACAAAACGTAGTTGTTTTCTTAGACTTATACAGCGAAAATAAAAACGCCATTTTTAATTACTGAATTTATTAAAAGCCGTAAGTAGAAATTGAACGAACATAATGACTTTTTGTCGCTCGTCCAACTAATAATGGGAGTCCTGCTCAGTGCACCGTGAAGGCACGACAACCCTCATTAATACGCTATACGTGTAACTGAAACGTAAAAAATAGAACTTTCTTTTGGTTTAGTTATCAAATTCAAAATATTCTTTATTCAAATAAACTTGCAAACAAGTGCTTTTGAATCGTCAACTCTACTGCTGGTTCGGAAAGCCGTTCCTACCGAGAAGAGCCAGCAAGAAATTCGGCGGTTGCTCTTTTAAAAATATAATACTTATGACTAGTTACATTTAGTCATTACTGTTTTGTACAGGGTCTAGGCGAGCTATATCCACACATTCTTATCTTCCAAGTCATCCTCAATAGTATAGTAGGCTTTCTAAATTCGCTTTAATAGCAGCATCAAACGAAAGTCACATTTTTTTTCGAATTAACTGTATGCTGTTAGCCCTAACAGCTTTTACAGCGTCACCGTGCGGGACGGGCGAGCGCAGAAGCATCGCCGAGGTTGCGAAAGTCGAAGAGTAGAGCGCAGAAGCTCTACTAGCGTCGGGGAACGTCGTCCTAAGGGTGCCTATTGTGAGGCCGGACCACGGCTTAGGGCGACGTGTAGTGGAGGGCTGATGGTATGACTTTGATTTGTCATTACGACGAAGATTTGTCATTACGTGGCAAGAAACCACGACCAACCGACATCGGAAATCTGGGAAAAAAGTCACATTAGTGAATGAGATATATTAGAGCCGGGTGCCTTTTACTGTACCGTCTTTCTGTATCAGATATTAACTATAGAATATAATATATCAAAGACTCGCTGCCCGCAAGATAATAAAATGTGGAAACGGGACACCCTCTATTGCGCTCTCTGTCGCACGTACGGGTCCTACGGTATGATAGTGACGCGCCACTAAAATGACGATGTTTGTTACAAACGCTTTGTGGCGGTGTATTATAATAAATTTATTATAATACTATTAATAATGAAGAAATAAGTCCTTAGTATTATATACACCTTAGGTATAAACAGAAGTGCAAAAATATCAAGTAATATTTAAATAAAACATCACATCACATTTCTTCATATTCTTCTTTTTTTTTTTTTCTTTTTCATTTCTTCACTTATTAGTATTTAAGTTTATTATTATACACCGCCTACCTGCTCTGTGCTTTACAGTTTTCTTATTTAAAAATTGTCTGGAAGAAATCGCTTATAAGCGATAAGGCCGCCTTTTATGCAGTACAAAATTTTTATTTTCGTTCTGTATTAAATAAATAAATTATTTTGCGCATGTCACACATACTTTTATTCCAGGAAATTACATAAACTGAGAAAAATAAGGAAAACAAAACTCATCCTCGACCAAAACTTTAACATTTGCAGCGCGTATGAAACTGCGAGGCGTAGCTAAATTACATTAAACACAAAAAGTTAATATCGTAGTAATGATCCTACATAAAAAGGTCGGAGTCTGGAAAGTGTGGTTACACTAACGTTATTACAGCTGGTCATGGCAATTAAACATATGGGCACCCACTCAAACCACATGGCACCAAATTACTTGGAAACACAATGGGGTTATATTTTATTGTTTTGCGCGGTCGTCGCAAAATTATTGTTATCTCGACATTTACGCTAGAAATGGCTAATCTATCTTTTGTTTAAGATAAATGTCAATTCTTAAATTGTTTTGTTTTCTTAACGGGGGCATGTTGTTTTTAATCGTTAAAATTTTAGTGGGTTTTCTTGCGTTATTTTAAGTACGTGATTGACTGAGCCTTGCACGTTAATTTTTTACAAAATAAAAAAAAGAAACTTCAAAAATAATAATAATAATAATAAGGTAGGTGGGGCTCGATCCTAGGTATTTTCATTTCTCGCGACCACCCGTTCCCCGAATAAGCTATCTGACCTGACAGTTTATTGCAAAAATAGTGCAATATTCAATGTAAATTTTAATATTTTTTTAATGCCCATAAACAGGGATAAAACGATTTTGTTTTAAATAAAACCTAGCTAGATTGATTTTTCTCGCCCAAAATCTTCTGCATGCAGAATTTCAAGAAAATCGTTTCCGAGATTCCGAAAATATATAGGTATAGGTATATATATACATACAAGATTAACTCATTCAAATATTAAAGAAAGGTATGCATATTTAAAAATTCCGTAGCCGATTAAAATGTAATTATATGAATGAGTATTGTACGATCCTTCGTAGAGGACTTATTTGGATTTCATTGATGGCGCAGTAGATTTATTCATTCATCTGTCATTTGATATTTCTAAAAATACAAAACTAGTTAAAATCAATACAAAACTAGTTACAATAAATAAAAAGCTAGTTACAAACAAAACAAAACTAGTTACAATCAATACAAAACTAGTTACAATCAATAATGAACATATCGAAAGATTTGGTGCCTTTGTTCAATTTAATAACTAACATTTAGTATATTTGCTTCTACAAAAAATAGAGATGTCAAATTTCTTTTATTGCCATAAATAACTTAAAAGACTTCGCTAGAAGTCAAATTTTTATCGATTTCATTCTGGTTAATGTACAGAACCAGCTATACTCACGTCTTATTCTATCGGGTTAGACAGACTAGTTTCGAACCCATCCGGGCCACTTATTCATTAGTCGGGCCAACCCGATAGAATAAGACGTGAGTATAGCCGGTTCTATACATTAACTATGAATACTACGTACGACAGTTGAAATTTAAAATTTGCTAACATTTCATTCTGCGCATATACTTTTATATCCTGTAAATATAAGAATATTGTGCGCGTGAATTTGATAAAACCGTTCGTATTTATAACATAGGAAAAGAAATGTACCAAAACGCTTAATGGCTCCTCTATATTTTTCTCAATTCTCGTTGATAGATCTGGGTCAAAGACGAAGAGATGCCCTGAACACAGCTACCCTCGTGTGCGTCGCAATTTATGAGTTTATTCCGTATTCTTACCCTTATTATTCTACATTACGGTTTTTCTAAGGGTGATTGGTAAACATAAAAGCGAGGTAGCATAAAGATTTTTTATATACAAAGCTTGAAATGAAGCAGTAAAACGGCTACATTATATTATAACTCACAATCCACTTACGTAAAACACAAAAGTAATAATAAAATTATTTTGCTATAATCCGCGATAAAGTAAAATAGAAAATATATATACATATATATATATATATATATATATATATATATATATATAAAATACTAAATGTACATTGGAAAATCCGTTTTCATAGCTGATACATGCAGGATTCGTAAAAACACATGCACAAACCGCCACCACACATGTCGTAACATGTCACATCATGTTGCAACATGTTTATCACATGCAGACCCCACTTAGAGTGGGATAAGGGCATACATAATAAAGATTATTTTGATTTAAGACTCTGTGGGGATATTCGTGATATTTAAATGGTATTATTTGTTCCTGTTACAAAATGACAAAGTTATAAAAAATCTTAACAAGAGATTTTCTAATGAAGCATAATTACTCGCTCGTTACAAGTTAGCTATTTAATATGCTAATTCAATTACAATACCAACCTTGCTTTTGGATGTATGTACGGAAGCGTGAATTATAATTCAACTGTTTATCACTTTTAAGTATCTAGGCAAGAGTGATACATACGCTGAAATAACACCAGATAGTAATTGTTGATATAATCTATGATAAAATCGCACTAAAAATGTATTAAAAATAACCCACTTTTATTGTGTCCATATGTAAATCTTACATCTTATTAATATTATAAATGCGAAAGTTCCTGAGTATGGATGTATTTTGTTTGGATGAGTTTTCACGGAAAATCCGCTGAATCAATATCGATGAAATTTGGCACAATTATTCCTTATACATTGGGGTAATATATAAGCTATAGAAATCCTGTCAATTCCATAGGAATAGGATGACATTGAAAAGCGCCATCTGTCATCAAACTGTCACGCGACAACAGTCCACGCGAACCAAGTTGCGGATAAAAGCTAGTCTAAGATATTTACAGAAACATTTACAGAATTGGTTTATGCGATTGGTTATGGATTGAAATAAACTTTAATTATCAGAAACTAACCACAAAAATACATAAATATTTTGCATGTAAATATATCGCACGCTTATTATTGAAGTGACCGAATTTAAAAAAGTTGTTTTATAGCAAATTGCAATAAAACGCCTACAAAATACTTGAGTGGTAAAGAAATACAACTTGGGAGAGCAAGCAAAAACAATTTCAGTCATAGGGATAAGTTGACCTTTGTATCTACACTTTTTTTACCAATAATTTTTTTTTCTTTTTTTATTGTACATAAATAAATAAATCTTTTTCGTAGCGTGATGGCATGGAAATATGGATTACAACATATCTAACTTAATTACGAATAATTTTGCATTAGGTCACTTTAATACTAAGTACGTATACGTGCGATATATTCACACAAACATTTTTATAGATATCATAAGAATATACTCACAGCCAGTACATTTATATTTTACTCGGGGTTTATAAAATATAAACTAGGAAATATAAAAAGGAGCAGGCGTACTTTACTATGTCGTTAAATATGAGCTTACAAGGATCTATTAAAATCTTACGCGTGGTAGCTTGCAGTAATGGCGGACCAAATATAAAAGCTTAAGTACTTTCTATTCCTTTAACGGCTTCGTAATGCTTGTGAAAAACTTCCTAGACTCGCATCCGTATAATTTATGGAATTTTCAGTACGATAAATGTGTGTAGGGGAAAACCATATCGGTATTTAACCAACTTCCCATAAACGATATACTAACGAAGTTACGATAAACTAACTAATATAGACTTACAGCCGTTTAAAATACTCAAAATTCTAAACAACTAGCAAACGCCAGCGGCTCCGCCCGCATGGAAAGATTAGAACCGTAATATAGTCTTTTGATAACCACAAAAATGGTTAAAGTGAGTAGTTAATCTTGAAAGCTAGACATATGCTATCGCGGGCTTTTATTTACAACTTTTAGAGGGGAACAATTTGGTAATACATGATTTTTGAATAACTATCACCGTTTACTCAGCGCACGCAAAGAAAGCTTTAAACTTTTGTACTATTTTTTATTGCTGCTCGTCTCCTATTCACCTTAGCGTGATATTATATAGCCTATAGCCTTCCTTGATAAATGGACTACTGTATAAAAGTAATAATAAAATTATTTTGCTACAATCCGCAATGGAATCATCGCGGATTATAGCAAAATAATTTTATTATTACTTTTGTATTATGGATCTCCGCAAAGTAACACCTAATTCTATAAATTATTTGAATGGTCTATGTACACAAAAAGAATTTTCCAAATCGGTCCAGTAGTTCCTGAGATTAGCGAGTTCAGAAGTAAATAACCTTTTACAATTTGATCTCGTTCAGTACAACATTAATATTCCGCTCCATACAATCGCAAAAACGAAATAATATATTGTTTAATGTATACAAATGTGTACAATTTTCAGTTATTTCCTCTGGCATACTCATTCATTTAACACGTTAATAAAAATTATACCAACATATTAGATGCCAAACTGTCTAAGCACTGCATAAGTGTCCGTTAGAAAATTCTAGAATCGTTATTTAACGTCCATTATTTGTACACAATAAGTCTGCTATGGGTAGAATAAAGCGCACGCCACATCTGTCGATGGCTGACAGTTTCAAGGTTTGCTTTTGAATACTGCTGTATTGTTCAGCATACCTTTGAACTTATGGGTTATTGGGTCAGGTAAATTAAGTTAAGAAAAGTAACTAAAATTTTAATAATTTATAGAATTAGGCGTTACTTGCGGAGATCCATAATACAAAAGTAATAATAAATCTAAGGCATAAGCCTTGGAAAATTAATTTCTTAAAATTCAAATCCATTAAATGATTATATTTTACAAAAGTTATTATACAATTATTTTGCGTTTGTAAAGAAAATCTCTGTAATGCTAGGTGTAGGAAGCGAAACCGTTCTCATACCTTATACATGCAGTATTATTTACCGCACGTATTAAAAGACACCACCATCAACAGCACACTACACAAGCACTACTCACATTCACTACGATCGTTTCGCCCCGTAACCGATGCACCGGCAAGAGATAGGCTTCACAAATTGCTAAGCGACGCATCACCCAATCTACAAGTATTATATACACCGAGGTGTCGGAAAAGACGAATGAGGTAAGTTGACGTCAGGCAGGCGGCCGGTCGTAAAATACCTCATGCCAAATCATGTCACAACATGTTTATAACAGTCAGCTACGCACCATGCTGCAGCGATTAACTTGTAACAGTCAATCAAATTGTAATTATTTTTTGTTGAAAACATTATCCGCCGAGTTTCTTGCTGGTTCTTTTCGGTAGGAGCAAACCGTATCAGTGGTAGCTTCTCAATTAAAAACGTTTGGCGATTCAAAAGTACTGAAAACAGTCCACTTGAATATACATTATTTTGAATTTGAATTTAAGGTCCGACTGTAGGGTTGCCACCTTTTTTTTGAAGAAAAATAGTATTTTTCTTTTTAAAACAAAAAAATATAGTACTTTTAGGAAATTCAGGAAAAAAAATAGTACACATCTATTTTCAATCATTATTTATTTTTCCATGATTATTTATTATTACTTTAAAGGAGTTAGAGTTACTAACTAACTAAAGCCCCGTAATTACATGAATGAGTTTCGTTCAGACATTCCCTATATAGCGCTGCGGGTGCGTTCCATTGACAGTTGGTTCAAAAAAAGCGCGACAATTGAATTAGCGATAAAAATATAGTATTTTTCGTTCTATATTGTTTTTCTATAATATATAATACAATTGACTACAATATAGTACGATACTATAAAATATAGTACGGGTGGCAGCCCAATCTGGACTGAATTTACAGTCTGATCTCTAAGCTATCACAGATATTGATTATACGGCATCAAAAAAAATCATTGACACGCCATTATCTTTTTGTCTGTATGGAAATAATAACAGTAGTTATCATCTGAATATAGCAATCTGAGAGTAGGCTATGGGAAAAGTCTTGGGAGAGCGATCATCATCATTCTCACGATGTCTTCCTATATAAAGCTATACGTACTTCATTGAGACTTGGTTACTTAAATCATAAACCATAGACCATAACAAGTCCTAGTCTTAATATCTTCGATTTGCAGTTTAGATCTTTCGAGCTTTGGATTTTGTCGTGGAGTCTATCTCCTGGCGATGCTTCTGTTAGGCAGGATTCTCATTTAAGAATTATTAACGCAGATAGCAATTTACTAGTAACTAACTGGCGTATTTTCTTAAGATGTATCTGTACATAATACAAAGATGACTTTCTAATCCATTATACTGCACAGGTACCGTACAATTGGCCCACATTTTGTGCAAATCATCACAATATTGTTACACCGGCATTCGGAATAGGTGCGTGTAATTTACAACATATCAACATGGTGTAATTGTATATCAATACTATCACCGACGCCGTGTGGTATCCGGCTGAATTGAATATACCACCCTCATTTCTTACCGAGGTGTCGTAAAAGGCGACTAAGGTAAGTTGACTCACCGTGTTGTATCCGGTTAAGTAGAATAGACCACCCTCTTTCTTATCGAGGTGTCGTAAAATACGACTAAGATAAGTTGACGTCAGGCAGGCGGCCGGTCGTAAAATACGTAGCCAAATCATGTGACAACATGTTTATAACATATTGTGCCGACCCCACTTAGAGTGGGATAAGGGCAGGAAGATGACGATCATGATAAATATATATCACAATTACACGTACAGTCGTCCGTCCCTAAAGTAACTCAACACTTGTGTTATGGGTGACGGACAACTGGTAAATATAAACATACTACCTGTGTAGCCTGCGGCTAGCCTAGCCTGGCCTGCGGCTTTGCATGCGTTGAAATCAATGTGTCACAAAAGACGCAAAAGTATTAAAGGGCCAGTTTATATTAGTAATCCAGTTTATATTTTTAAATATTAATACCTTGCTTCACCTCAGTACGTAACTGTCTCGTCGAGTTTATTACGTAATTTTAACGTAAACTAACCATTATGTTAACCGCAATCTTTTATTATTAACTAAGCAGAAATCTTATAAGCTATTTCACACTATGCAACTGCCCTCCACAGTTCGTTGAACACAGACAGACTGTAGCAGTCAGGAGGGACACAGTGTCCTCGCTTCGGTAAGACACTAGATCGCATGAAAGATCAAATCGGACTTAGTTGTAATTTCTAATGCAATACTCATTCATCAGTAATTTGTTTCTAACTGACTTAATTTCTTTGTTGCCATTGTGTGCATGGGTCTGTGATTATTTAAATTTCACGAACATATAAAATGTATCGTCTTCAAAGTAATTAAATGTTACGTAAGAAGCTAAATTGAAGTTGCGATTTTATCGTGGAGCCTATCTTCTGACAATACTTCGATTGAGATTATCGTAGTGAATGTATGTAGAGTATATGTAGTGTGCTGTTGGTAGTAGTCTTTTGATATGTGCGGTAACTAATCCTGCATATATAAGGTATGAGAACGGTTTGCTTCCGAGCTATAGATTTTCTTAACAAACGCGTGTTTAATAAAATAATTCTATCATAACTTTTCTAAAATATAACAGATTTTAATTTTATGAAATTTATTTTAAGTTACTTTCTTTTACCTTACTTTTACTTTAACCTGACCTAAAGTTAAGTTCAAAGGTATGCTGAACAACTATAGCAAAATAATAGTATCATAACTTTTGTACTTTGGAATTCCGCAAAATAACGTCTACTTCTAAAAATGATTAAGTTTTAATCATTTTAATACAATATATTGTCTTCATGCAGTAGCGTTAATATCTTGTACGGTACAAGATCAATACAGTTGATCGTATGAATGGATTAAGCCGGTCCAAACCGGTTTATAAAAATCAATTAACAGGTTATTGTGATAGCGATTGCTTAAATAACTGAAGCTCGACTTTGTAACATTTGTTACCACGTGACCTAGATTGCTGTTAACTCTTTATCTGGTAATAAACCTGCTATTTATTAGCTGCAATTAAAGCGATAATGATAACCATGGCAAAGCTTTGATGATATTTCTTTGGGGTCAGCCCCTAAGTCAGAACAGTCAAGAACCCCCTTTTTCAGAGGTCGATCAGTCATGAAATAATTAGCCATAATCTAATACTCTATAGCGTTCGTTATTCTGTTATAGGTAACATTTTAAGATCTAGTTTCTGATTATACCAGTAGATCTCCTAAACTCTTGTCTCTGCATTTTGCTCTATCTTTCTGGTCCAAAAGCTTAGGTAGAGACAATACGTTATTACCTTTAAGCCATCAAAGCGATGAAAAATGTAATTTTTAGCAAAATTATATGCTTCAGAAGTATGGTCTCTTAAAATTACCGATCTAATATTTTAAAAGATAATTTATTTTAAAAGATTAAAGAAAATAAAGGTATGCATAAGTCCTAATATATTTTTAATTATTTGTCGTAGAGAATTTATTTATTTATTATCATTATCTGTACATTAAAATATTTGTGATTTAAGTAATTATACAAGTATATAATTAAACTGTGTCGCTCCTGGCTACTGCTGAAAAACTGTGTTGTTTGTTCGATAGAATTCTGTCGCTCAATTTATACTGAGCTGTGCCATTTTTTTCTTCTCGTGGTATGCAGTATATTTATACGATATTGTTTTAGTTATTGGTATATTTTTGTTCTATTGTGTTGTGTTAAAGTTTTAGTTAACAACTGTGTATCGCGGCAGGTGAAATAAACGTTCTTTCTATCTTTATTATTTTGTTTAATGTAAATATTAATATACTAACGGCTAATAATAAAACAGAATACAGATAAAATTATTTATGACATAAAATATAATGGCGCCTTCGTCCCGCGTTATTCCCTCTAACATCAACTTAAGACAAAATAAACATTGAAGGAGCAAATAGGATAAAAATATCTCGCGCTTGATTTACGAGGATACCTAAATAAACAACGCAGGGAGTTAATACCCCGACGGTCTTAAAGTAGGAACGCCAACAGTTCTATAGTCTGTGGATATAGTACTTATTTGACTATGAAAAATAGAATTTAAAAAGTACTGAAGTCATAGAGCTATTTATTATACTACCTTAGCAGAGCCAGCTTAAAATGGGCCCATCGAAAAGCAAATGAGGCTAGCATTCTGTCTCACTTTGTCATATGTGTTGTGACAAAGACAAATATGGGTCCTCATCTTCCCTGTCTTATTATATTGGACACTCGCATTCACAAGCCTGCCTATGGCTCCCCTACTCTATGTATAAAAACTATGGTTGAAGTACGCAAAATAACGCTTTAAACATCTACTTTTAAGCCAATCCATAGACTATTTATCGATTTCGATTGGTATTATGAAAATAATAAAAAAAGTTTATTCCCGTCCAACAACTGAAAACGAGATAGAGCTTAGATAGATAGATAGAACATTCTTTATTGCACCACATAAAATTACAATATACATTGTAAAGAAAACAATATAATCTAAGACAGATACAATAAGGCGGCCTTATCGCTAAGTAGCGATTTCTTCCAGGCAACCTTTGTGCTACAGACATTAAATTTAGGGTAATAAGGTAGGTGGTGCAATGTACATGTTTATTGCAGGTTTAGACGAAAAAAATAGAAAGATAATAATTTTATCAAGCATACGTAATTCATTTCGGATTTATCACAATGGGATGATTATTTTTTACAAGAATATTTTATTTTTATTTACACTAAAACTTATACTACTTGATCTACAACAATAGATTTTTTTTAAAGGCAATCAGACAATTGACAAAATTTGTATTTTATATTATCTATGTAGCCGCATATATGCCTTCCCTTATGATACTTATGACATACAAATTAAAAAAAAATAATAATAAGCGACGAAATTCATCGTACCGCCCACAGGGCTTATCAAAGCTCTATTGAAACCATGGCAATCCTAAATTAAGTCCGAATTTAAAATAGTGCTTAGTTTTATTGCTAAAACAGGCTCACTTTATAGTGGTGAAGTCTGAATGATTGCCTTTTGACGATATTTAGATGAATACATGGTTTGTTTCAACAAATTAACTCCTGTAAAAGGCGACTAAAGCAAGTTGACCCACCGTGTGATAATCGGTTAAGTAATTTTACTTGGTAAGAAAGAGGGTGGTCTATTTAGACCACCCTCTTTCTTACCGAGGTATCGTAAAATTCGACTAAGATAAGTTGAGGTCAGGCACGCGACCATAAAATATGTAGCCAAATCGTTTGAAAACATGTTTGTAACATGTTGTGCCAACCCCACTTAGAGTGGGATAAGGGCATGAGGACATGACATAGATTAGTTAATTATTAAAAAAACTATAGCCCGATCTTAACTACTATATCTTTAATATTTAAATGAGTTAATCTTGTATGTATATATATATATATTTATAAATTTTCAGAATCTCGGAAACGGCTCCAACGATTTCACTGAAATTCAGCATGTAGGGGGTTTTTGGGAAGAAATATTTATCTAGTAAAGTTTTATTTTAAAAAATGTAGTTTTATCCCTTCTTTTCCAATTTTTTTGAAATTTACGTTGAACACAATCACAATTTTTAGCTGTCAAAAACTCATGGTAGTTCATTTGGGGAACGGGCGGTCTAGAGAGGGGAAAATACCTAGTATCGAGCTCCACCTGCTCTATTATTTTTTCATTTTTATTTTCAATTTTTTTTTAAATTTAAATTTTTTTTACATCATTTTAAAAATTACATCTAGGTACTTGTATGTAAGTTATGCGACGTGAAATCGACGTCGTCATGGTGTCGACGACAAGTCGTTGTCACCTAACGGCACTGTTTGATATTCGCAATCGTTGCGTCCACGCGCCAGATTACGACACTACTAACATGTGGCATTTCAATAAACTCGCGTAACCTGCTAATTTCGTACTGTATTTCTTTTCAATATTAGTTTAAGAGTTTTAGCTCAGAGAGAATAATAAAAAAAATGAACATATTTTAATAATTATGATCTTTTTATACGATAATTTTTATATTAAGTTAGTCTTTTTCTTAGTTCGGAAACAACATTATTTCATCATCATCTTCCTGCCCTTATCCAACTCTAAGTGGGGTCGGCACAACATGTTGTAAACATGCTGTCACATGATTTGGCTGCGTTTTTACAATAGGCCGCCTGCCTGACGTCAACTTAACTCAGTCGTATTTTACGACACCTCGGTAAAAAAGAGAGTGGTCTATTCTACTAAACCAGATATCACACGGTGGGTCAACTTATCTTCGTCGCCTTTTACGACACCTCAGTAAAAAATGAGGTTGGTATATTCTACTCAGTCGGATACCACACGGCGGGTCGACCTACCTTAGTCGCTTTTTACGACACCTCGGTAAGAAATGAGGGTGGTACTATTCAATTTAGCCGGATACCACACGACGTGGAAACATTATTTCAATATAATAATAAATACCTCCAGAAACAGGACAGCGTTAATTCAATTCGCATAGATTCGACATCCTTGTTCCGGTTTGCAGTTTCAAAAAATTTCAACCCTCACATTCCCAATTTCCCGCACAAGGGTGTTGGCTAGCGAAAATCGGCCAAGGTCGTGACAAAAATGCCTCGCATCCTCACAAACTAGGTCAGCACAAATCGAGGATTTTTATTGTGTTTAGAAACGAAAACGGAAAGCTCGTATTCCATTTATTTGAACAGTAGTTAGGAAACAATTAAACAAACATTATAAAAATATATTATAATGATACTAATAATCACATATGCTATTTCAAATCACATATGTTCCCCATAACTATTTCATTGTTATAATTATTTCATTTATTTAACATAGGGAAAATAGATAACTTAGATGAGATAATTTATGTTGTAGAAAAAGTATAAAAGTATCAAAAGGAGGGGAAATTACTTTCCCTTTACAAACGGCTTCACAAAATATATATCTTAAAGATTTAACTGTTTTCTTATACATGTGATCAAGGGGTAGGCGAAATTAACTTAATATTAATTTTCAATGAAATTTTAGCCTATAATTAAGTGGTAATCGGAAAGGAATACATGTTTTTTCTGAGATCACAATTACAAGTCAAGCTATTGGTGCTAAAATATTAAGCAGTAGACTTTTACTTGAAAAACGTAAGGGACCAGGAGTAAATTTCGATTATAAATAGTACTTATAAATAGTCCTTTAATACTTATAAATATAGTAACGGTCTACGGTCGACGGTCTCTCCCTGTCCACAATGGCACGAACCACGGTGGGCAAGGAGAGATCATGCCCACCTCTACCACGAGCTCTGCCCGCTGAACTACCAATTAGATAAGCGTTACACAAACGACAGTTATTATTGCGAAAAAGTGACCTAAAAGCGATGTTGCAATAATTAATATGAGTACGTTTTTGTCAAGAGTTTTAAAGCAGCAAAAGGTAAATGTCACAAGAATTTTAGGTAGCAAAAGGTAAATGTCATATGAACTTGCAGAAAACCTCATACGACAAAGATAACATAAAATTCAGTCAATATTACTTTTATCTTTTAAACTGACCCGAAGATTCTTTTATTTTGCCCAAGAAAACTTATTTAATAAAACGGGGCCAAGGTTCTTTATAAAGAACTCGAATGGGTGAAATCCGTAAAGCATGAAAGGGGAATGAAATTGGCCCAACTCGGCCCTTATTCACTTCGTCTAATATACATAAGAATAATATACTGATCTGTTACTATGCAACACAAATCTCTCCCACATGGACATATGTATAGAGATTAATATAGAACTAACAATTTGTATTAGTCTTTGTTCTCGTAAACAAATCCGAAGATCTTATCTTACATGGGATAACCTATTTTTATAACTGGGCTGAGGTCATTTACCATGGGCGAACAAACCTACAAAGAATCTCTAATAAAGTAGTTAACAATTAAAATGTTAATGCTGACTCCGCGGAGGATTTGACATATGTGTATATAAGAACTCTAACTACATAAAGTCTGTACATACGTTTTACAATTAGGTGTCGTTCTGGGAGTTTCACAAAATATAAAATATGAATTCTTTTGATATAATCCGCAAAAATATCTAGCTTTGCGATCATATATTTCGGGAACAGGACACGTCATTACGCTCCTGCCCTTATTCTGCTCTTCTCCCGTTTTTCTCTTCCATTCTTTCCTATCATTCATCAACTCTGGCTCTACTCCCATTTATATGCATTTCATACTTCACACAATCCAACCATATCTCCTTTTTTTGAGGCTTTCTCTAGTGACATATCCACATTCATATTTATCACTCGTTTGGTGAAAATTTGGTTTATAAAATTCACATTTCTTTTCTTATTATTTATTTTCGTATAATATTATTTATGTACCACGAATAACATTACAAAAACGTTATTAATAAAAAAGTGTACGAAGGTTAACTTTCACGACATCTCTGTAAGCTAACCTCCAAAGTGAGACAATTTATGCAATTTTTTGTTGCAGATATAGTTGAAGGGACAGTAACAAGCCGTTATTTAACTATACCAAACTATATAGTAGAAAAAAAAATCCTGATGATGAGTGCCAATATTTATTGTAATACAATAACCAATAAGCTACTCATACTTAATTTCAGTAGTTAAAATCAATTTTATAAAACAGGTTCATAATGAAACCATAGCAAAGCAAGTTACGCAGGTATTATGTTAACAGCAGGTTTTGGTGTTTAGTCAAGAATTACACGAACAATTTAAGGTTGAGATTGAAAAAAGAGGCCATTATATAAAATTTTATTTATCGTAAAAAAATATAAGCTCAAGCAGTACGAAATAGAACTAAAGTGACATCGAAAGAAAAGCACATTTTTATCCACTTTCATAGAGCGTAGAGGAGTCTAAAATGTGTCCATCGAAAATAAAAGAGAACTCAAATGAGGTTCTTTTTTTTAATCTGTTTCGCATTTTTATGAATTGCATCTTCCCTATTATTATTTGTTGGATACTCGCACTCACAAGCTTGTCTATGGCTCCCTTGCTCTATGTATAATAACTCAATGCTCTTTTTACGTAATAGCAATATTTTGCTTTTATTTATTACCGCGTAGAAAATTTATTTACTCATACATGAATTGAATAAATGACTTCACTAACCAGTTGGTACACTAATTAGGCAATTCTCTACGTTTTGAAAGTCTTTCATTTGGACAGAGAAATGAGATATCTATTCCTAGAAAATAATAATAAAGGATCACTTTAGTTCTATAGGTACCATTTAGCGGAAGCAATTAAAGCGATTGATAAAAAATAAATCAAAATTGTCAATTGCACTTGCATAATGTCCTGTATAACATTAAATACTTTCAGATATGAGTAATAAACAAGTCTATTACGCGTTAGTTTAATATCATTCAACAGAAAGTGTACGTTTTATATGAAAGTGAGCGGAATGACTTATACGGAATGTAATAACTTGTAATTAACAATTAGACCTTTTGTTTATGCTGTTTCATTAATGAAAATTTATCTTTATCCATTGCCTTGTCTATTGGGGACAGATAATGCAATTTAAGTCAAAGCAAGGATCCCTGATGACAAATGATGCGTGTTTATGAACGTTAGTATTTTCGGTAGTGTTCAAGGTACATTTTTTTTATTTTAAAATTGAAACGCGCTAAATTTAAAATTATACAAAAAATTAAATCATAAACAAAGAAAATATATATTATACATATAATTACAAAGATTATAAATAGAAAAGATGAAGATAAATACATTACATACATTCAAAGCAAGAAATTCAAATATTTGATATAAATCACTTCCTCCCCTGTTTGTTATGTAATTACGTAACAGATGTATTATAGCGTATAATCTATGGAAACAGATGACAATTTAACGGTTGATGTGAAATATTCCCGATTTCATTTTGGTTAAATATGCCCGAGCTAACTTAGTTAAATTACAATAAACAGCAAGTTACATGCTTTTTATAACATACTGTCATAATCTAATCGGGAGGGCGCAAGAAATTAAAACCTTTTTTGTCAGTAACTCTTTGTTTGCTTTCTACTTTTGTTAGGTTTAGTTTTAGAGAAATGGCTGATTAACAGATGTAGTTACGAGTATAACCACGCTTGTGAACGCATTCACGATAAGATTTTTTGGTCTTCGCGCCATTAAAAATTTTATATAATTTATTCACACCCACAATCATCGATTACTTATATCTTCACATTACAAAGAAAGATTAGATCCTAGATAGATACATTAAATAATGCTGGTCGCTGTAGAAGAATAAATAAAGCGATTTTAACTTTTAATTTTAGTTAAAAACTTTTGAAAATGTACATCGTGCATGTTATCAAAAACAAAATCTAAACTCTACTGAATGGGAAATAAAATATTACATTATCTTTTCATATTACGTAAATGATTTTTTATAAGTGAAACTAAAAGTTAATAATTATTTGGGTAATAAAAACAAACGATGCAAATCTCATAATTAAACTCTGCATTGTGTTGTATGATTATTATTTTCGAACTATATATTACATTAGAAAGCTGCAGAATATTATGCAAGTGCAAAATGACAAAATAGCAATAATAGTTTAAGCAAATAAATTACATAATAAAAATAAAAGAAAAAGATTTTGCAGAGAAAGGTGATTGCCATGCGTTTTCCCAAATTTTTTCACCACCATGCTTGAGAACAACCTAAACAAATTAAACATTAGTTAATAACGTTAATTAATAAATTTCCTACAAATACATAAGCAGTAGTTAGTAAATGTCCTAATGACACAAATAATGAGTTATTTATCTACGAATAAATACGCTTATGAGATTAAAATGTTAGATAATAAATGATTAGAAATTCTATTATTTCAATAGACCTACAAAAACCGATTTTCTCCCACGTGTTTATTAACGAAATTATTTCAAATAAACTTTTTTATTCATGCAGTTTGGTTAAAGGAAAGGTCAAGCTATAAAATAAAGAACGTCATGTAAAAAAGCGATAGATTTTTCGTATGATAGGATCCAAAAATGTGTTTTAATCAAACGTAGATTATTTGTATCAAGAAAAAGTTAAAACCTAAAAAGCGACCCATCATTGTACACCGCTTTAAAAAACATCATTACTACATTAAATTAAAGCCAATAAACTTTAAAATATATGTGGACAAATCTCCAAAATTATTCCGCTAATCTTCTATTCGAGATAGAATCTGTAAACTATTTTAAAGAAGCATGGAAGTATAATCAAAGAACTAAACATTACTACTAAATATAAAGAAACATTTACATCTATATTGTATTGCATCAATTAGATGAAATCATTCATTGGAGACAGTATAATCAAAGCAAGACCGTTATTCACGTACTTGCATAATACTGAGAACAACTGTGTATAACTAGAGATTAGCTTTAAACCACTTACCATGCAGAGATGAAATTACGCCAAGCTATTACTACAAAGATATCACAGCATCACTAGGTACGAGGTTCACTCACTTTGACTAATCGCGAACTATAGATTCGTATAGACGTACATAAACAATAAAAACACCACGAAAAAAACCTCTACCGTTTCAAAAACCTGTTCCAGCCGCACCAACAGTTAGAATGCCCTCACTTATCGCCAAAATTAATAAACTAAAAAACACATATCCAATAGAAAAATCAAGTTAAAGAGAATAGGTCGGTATAAATCGATTTTTTATTCATCAAAACACTTAAACATTGTACGCAACGCAGTCGTTTTCTATCAATACCTTAACTAACTTTTTCGCAACGAAAAACTTAAGTTTGGTTAACAGTTGTTATGTTAATATTTTATATTTAATTTAATTTAAATAAAAATAAAATTGGGGAACTGTCAGTGTTCATTTATGTACAGTTGAGTAAAGAAGCGCATGCGTCAACACGACCGAAAGCGCCACCTGCGCAAATCTGACTGAATGACGTGACGAGCACGATAGGGCCGAGCGCGCCGGCTGGCAAGGAAGCAAGCAACGAAAATGTGTCAAGAATATTGCCAGTTACTCGAATATATTATTATAGATATTAGAACTTCTATGTGAGCTAGGGAAATCTTAATATAACAGTGAATAATATCCGATATTTAATATAAATAGTCTATTTAGTGATTTTATTAGTTTCTACATTATATTTGTATCACCACAACCTAAAGAAAAATATGACAAAAAAATTATCATAAACATTGCACAAATGACACTATAGACGTCCAACCAAGCCAACCCGATGACAATAATTCGAAAAGCAATTTTGAAATAAAAAGAAAAAAATGTATATCATTTACCTATCAAAAAAGAGAAAAATTTTGTTATTGTAGATTTAACTACCAATGTCTTTCAAATTGTCGTCATTTTTATTTACATATTTACCCTTAGTTTTTCTCTTTAAATTTAGTGACTATTATATTAGTTCGTTTCTTATAATAAAGATAATTCATTGTATGCGTGAGATGTCACATTGAATGAGCTTCGAAGTGGATCGTTTCTCGTCTGCTTGGGCACATATAGCCCTTTGTGCGGATCTCACTTGGGCCTCGGAACCACCTGATGAATTCATCGTAGCTAATCAGGTATATAATGCCGTGCAAAATGAGTATATCATCACCTTTAAATCCAAAACTTCACGTGCAAGATATGAGGAACATTAATTATTAGCATACCCAAAGAAATAAAATATCGTTATAATCTAAAAATTTCATCAAAGTTTAAATATATAATATTTTTATTTATTACTATTTTTTATGGTCTTTGTGCTTGTTCAATCTCCTACTTTCTGGTGTTTTTATTTCTTTTTCTTTTCTTTCTTGATCTTTTATTGATTGATTGACCTATTGATAATTAAAATTATGAACTTACCGTAAGGTGACACTTTGATTCAAGATTACCGTATACAAACCATGCAAGATTTCTTTTTGACGATCCTTTGTAGAGAATAGATCATATATACATATATCTAAATTATATTATTTATATTCACAGTAAATAATTATTAGTAGCCTAGATTTTTTTAAAGTTATGTACAGTACATTCTTGAGGACGGACGACCTCTCACCCGGAGCCGCTGGATTCAAATGACGTTCAAAAAGAGGATACGAAGGCATTACTATTGAATGAAATCAAAATTGATAGTGCTTAATTCATTTTAGGTACACTACTTGCATAAACGGTACAGCTGCTAAAATTACGACGACGTTCATAGCTTTTGTTCAAGCGTCTGCTCTTAAAATATTTCCCGATGAAATCCCTTATAGAGATGCTTAATGTAGTTAAAAACTCACTTTATTTACTATAGACAAATCCTACTAAATAAATAACAATATAAATAAAATAGAAGTTAATCCTTTTTGTTTTGCATTCAATAAATAACTTACAGCGCCTGTGGGCACAACATTGCCGTGTTTCTCAAGTCCTGCAGGATTCATCTATCGAATCTTCTCAGTGTATACCAAATCATTGCGAAGTCACAGGTAATGAATGGTATTCTTTAATTGTAAATCAAAAATACGTTCTCGTCTAAATGAAATACAGTTCAGCACTAAAACTGCTAGTAATTAAGTAAGTAGCGGCCAGTTACTATCCCACTGCTGAGAATAGGCCTCTTCTCTCCGTTTTTGGAGAGAAGGATTGGAGCTAAGACCTACCACACTGCTCCAGCGCGGATTGGTAGGTTACACATATCTCCAGATTTCTCTAGAGATATGCAGGTTTCCGCACGATGTTTTCCTTCACCGAAAAGCGTGTGATAAATTGCAATTATCAATTAGACACAAGTTTGTAACCGAAAAACTCATTGGTGTATGCCCGGGTGTGAACCCGTGACCTCCTCGAAAGAGTCGCACGGTGTTACCGCTGGGCTATCACAGCTTCTAAAAAAAAAACTGCTAGTTGCTTAGCTTATTTAGGGAACTGGTGGTCGCGAGAAATGAAAATACCTAGGATCGAGCCCTTACCTACCCTATTTTTTTTAAGTCTTTTTTAATTTGGAAAAATTACCGACCAAGGCTAGGTCAGCCAGGTACTGCTGTTATGACTTCTGTTAAATCAATAACAAATTTAACACTTTCAGATAAACATGTACGTAAACAAGAAATCGACATTTGTAATCGGAGGAGTGTAAAAGATGTAATACCAGAATCGAGATTGGCACAGTTTTATGGTAATTTTTACTACGACGATAACAGGTAAATATTTTTAATTCTTACAATAGTGGCTTAAATAAGCCATATCGTATCCGGCTAAGCGAAATAGATCAACCTCATTTCTTACCGAGGTGTCGTAAAAGGCGACTAAGGTAAGTCGACCTGCCGTGTGGTATCCGGCTGGGTAGAACAGACCACTCTCATTTCTTAACGAGGTGTCGTAAAAGGAAACTTAGTTGACCTACCGTAGTATGCGGTTGAGTAGAATAGACCACCCACTTTCTTACCGAGTTGTCGTAAAATACGACTAAGGTAAGTTGACGTCAGGCAAGCGGCCGGCCTGTCGCAAATCAGGTGACATGTTTATAACATTTTGTGCCGACCCCACTTAGAGTGGGATAAGGGCATGAAGTTGACTCATGTATAAGCTCCATTTCGCAAAGAGTCGCACGAATTGCGCGTGCCTCTTTCGAGGGGTTCACAAGTTCAAGAGCAGCGTGGTAGGCCTTAGCTTCAAGCCTTCTCTTCTAAAATGAGAGGGGGCCTATACCGAACAGTGGGATAGTAAGATGCCATTACTTTACTATAGTAATTATGGGGGCACCAGTTGTGGGTGCCAGTATGGTTGGTTGGTGAAAGTATACGAGAAGAAATCATAAATTATATAGGACGAGGCAGTTAAACTATTACTATGATCGTTACATTCAAAATTTCAGAGAGAACTATTACAATCGTACAAATGAAAAGACAAATATTCGTGGTTATAATGGACATGGGTGTGATAATACAGAAATCTCTGAATATTGGATGTTACCTGAGGTAATTCCAAACCATAAATATAAAAGAAACTTTTCTTATTTTTATTAATTCAAGAATTCACACTTACCGCCATTTTCAAAACATTATTCAAGCTTAAAAATGCAAGGAGCATTTATTGATAATGCAATGGTTATATTAAAATTTCCAAAGTTTCCGAGCTCAACCCCATAAATTGGAGGTCGTTTAGAAAAGAAAGGACAAATAGTAGCGCAGTCTGACACTTTATGGGATATCCTATAGTTTTGTCAGCCTCGACCCAGTGAGCACATAGATCAGTGTTTTCCGACCTTTTTTGGTCCATGCCCTCCTAAGTAACATACATAAATTTTAATATTAAAAATTGAATTGTCCACTTAAAGGACCTAAATAATAGGTTTTAGGAAGAAAAATTAGTTTTTTTTTGTTAAATTTGGCACCGAAATCTAGCATTGCACTTAAATGGCCCAGAGCGAAAGGCCTAAACTCGTGTCGAGTTGCCCCCTCCTTAACCATCAAATTGCCCCCTTGTTGTGGGCCCCACTTTGGGAAACACTGATATAGATGAATGCTACCAGCATTTTGGAGTACTTAACGAATTTAGGACATCGAATGTTACGACATTGAATGAACATAAATATTTCATCAGATATATTGAGCTCGTGGGGTTTCTTTCAAAACATTGAACTATTCTAGATTCTTCAATTTCATTACTTTCGTTCATATAAACATTTTTTTCCTATAATCTTTGTATAAATTCTATAAGAAACTTGCTCGGCAAATGGATAAGTCCCAATTTAGTCACCAGTCTAATTCAGACATGATCCACTGGTATTTAATAATGACCATGGAGCAAACAAAAAAATAAAGGATCCTCCATTAGACTATTCAATTCTTACAGGTTGAATACTGGTTTCGTAAACTAGTCGACGACTCAACCGATCGCAGTATGGCGCTACGTCGTCGAAAACAGTACAAGATTCTTCCCGATGACGATTTGTGCGTCTTTGGATATATATGGAACTTAGTATTTTCATTTAAATTTTAACTAGTGACAGTAGTGGGTGTATGTAGACTACCATAGCCACAACGTCTTAAAGGAACCCATTTTAACCCATTTTAGGCTGCTGCATCTTTGGACGTTTTACCGATAGGATTGTGAATATTGTTGTTTCGCTGATAGGATTGTGAAAATAGCTATGATCCCAGATTTACTTATCTTTGCTTAATATGAGTAATTCAACAGCAGTACCACAAAAACAAACCAAGGTTTTGACTAGAACGATAGATATAATATTATACCCGCCTTTTGGTTTCCACCTAAGTAGAATAGACCACCCTTATTTCTTACAGAGGCGTCGTAAAACGCGACGAAGGTAGGTTAAAATAAGGCAGGGGGCCGGTCGAAAATAACTATTCAAATCATGTAAAAATTTTAAAAACAATATGTGCCGGCACGTAGAGTGCGATAAGGACTGAAAAATTTTCAATCGGGGTAATAGATTGTCTAGTGTATAGGTTTCAGATTTAGAATAAGATATTTTAAATCTTAGACGTATGTGTTATTTCTGTTATCGATCAGTTCGCACCAATATGTAGTGAAAAAAAGGTTACTTACTTATTAGTTATCTCAGAGACGTTATATGACATCACTTGTATTCTATAGAGCCTGAGAAGGGTTGACAAACGAAATAGACCCTATTTAAAGGGACGTTATGGCGGTTTGGTTCCTTTTGTCTGAATCGATGGTGTTACTCTATCCTACTGCTATGCAAAGATCTCTTTTCTCCTAGTAAAGAAGAATTGACAAATAATCAGGTTAGAGACCCAAGATTCGTTGAGGTATACGCAGGTTTCATGGATGCTTTGACTGTGTAATGTGTATGATGAAATAAAAATTAAATTTTATTTTAGTAGTTTTAAAGATGCTTGATTAGGATTTGCACTCGCCAACCTTTGGGTTAAAGGCGCTCTTAAACATACAATATGCCTATTAACGGGCACCAATCGGCAGCTAGCGAGCGCTGTGGACCGATTGGAGCGCAAGCCGTGGAAGAAGCTACTTTAGAAGCTCGGATACGAAGCACTCGATCACTGTGGAGCAATACGTCTCAAAGACGACCACCTAGGGCTCCGTCACCTCCGCCTGTATCCAGGAAAATGAGGGCAAGACGACGACAGCCCCGAAGGTTGACGTTGGCACCTCCTCCGCCTGCGTATTGCTTGGAAGCCACACCCCGACTCTTTTGTGACCCAGCTTGTAAGGTACTTTAACCTTTTTTTCAAATTCAAAATTTTCAAATTCAAAATATTCTTTATTCAAAATAAACTTGTAAACAAGTGCTTTTGAATCGTCAACTCTACTGCTGGTTCGGAAAGCTGTTCCTACCGAGAAGCGCCAGCAAGAAACTCGGCGGCTGCTCTTTTTAAAAAATACAATTCTTAATACTAGTTCCATTTAATCGTTTCTATCTTGTACAGGGCCGAACAATATCTATATCTACGCATTCTTAACGTCTAAATAATCCTCAACAGTATAGTAGGCTTTCTGTATCAGCCTCTCCTTAATAGTGTTTTTAAATTGCTGTGGCAAAGCTAAAATTGATTGTGGAATTTTCAAATTAAATCTTAGCGATACCCACAGTTTCGTTCGGATCGTCTTTACATATAGTGGATTTTTTCTTATTCCAAAAGAAAAACGGAAATTTCATCTATATTAGCTATGAGAGCCTAACACAATTGTTATAACAGATTTGGACATTTATAAAATTAGTATGGACTAAGAAGATGGGTTCTCTATGGCTTAGAAAACTTGATTTAGGAAACTTTATATATTGGTTTATATATTATGCTACAATTTAATTGAGTTACTAGTGACTTGCAGGCTTCCTGTACATTCTTAACGATTTTTTTATATATTTTTGCGAGACAGATCTTTTCCCTTCATCAAGGATATAATGATGTTGCCATTACAGTCTTCTGATATCATAAATGTGAAATCTATAATATGTATATCACTTAATCACGCAAAAACAGTTGAGAAGACTTGGATCAAGGAGCACACACGCAGTTTTCACGTTTAAATAACGTGAAGGATATACGAATATATGTATGTCCCATTACTGAGGGTAGGTTTTATTTTTTTGATATGTAATCTTTTTTTTTCAGATTCAATTCAACGCTCCTTGTCAACAGATATCAGATTATCAACGAGCAATGGGACGACTGTCAGCGAGTGTGCAAGCGGTAATGAGAGCAAATGCATGTCGATGCCCACCATATCGTGGAACAAATATCAGTAGATACGCACCCACTGCACCACGACCCATTCGATTTCCGGACAGACGATATGGTATCTGGTGGCCACGTGAAAATCTATCACCACGCCTAGAAAATAGATATAATATTACACATATACAAAACGTCAATATAAATCAAAAATCGGAAAAAACAGTCCCTGATATGAAGACAGATGTAAAAAAAGAAGAACCTGAAAACACATCTACGGATGAATTACCAGCAAAAGAACCAGAAGTGCAACAACAAGAAACAGAAACTTCTTCCCTACAAAAGGATAAAGTTGTTGTTGACGATCAATTACCATCGACTAGCACTGCTATCGATGGCGTAAGAAAAAAACGTCTCTACAGTACAGTTCTTAGTATGAGCCCACCACCCCCTATAAATTTAAACGCAGTCGGGTGTCTTAGGCTGTCACAAAAATTGGCTCCTGGTTTAATAAAATTAAACCCTAAAATAATGCTCACTTCTAGAACCCGACCTAATGTCGATAACAAATTCGAGGAACTAGAAAAGGAAGCTTTGGAACAATATAAAGCCTCAGACGAAAGTATAGACACAAAGTTTCGTGAACTAGAAGAAGAAGCTGTCGATCAATACAGCACAAGTAATAGCAATACAAGCTGTAGTAGTGGAAACTCTGGAGAAAAGAAAACTTTAAAATTATCACCAGACAGTGAGATGAAAACAAAAGCGCAAACAGCAAAATTTCATAAAGATAAATCCGTAGATAGCGTTGTGATATACTCACAAAATTTTCCCGATATTAATACTAAGGGAAGCGCAAATAGTGTTACAAATTTAAAAAACTTCCACGCCCCCCCGAGGGGGGAAAAAAAGGAACACAGCCATAGATCAAGTAAATGTTTAAGAAGTACTAAAATCGAGTCTCAGAGACCAGCATCTGACACAGACTACGAAGCTCGAGAGTCGAACAACAAATCTAATCACAAAGGAGCGATGCGTTGGACATTACACGTGATGCCACCAAAAAAAAGGCATCTAACTTCATGTGTGTCCGATTTCTCATCCGATGAGGAGTTGGAAGAATCAAGTTTATCGATAAAAGACGCTGGGCCCTGCATAAAAAATCGCGTGACTGGAAAACTTAAAATGTCAGCTCACGGTGGTGGTGATTTGCAACCAATTATGCGGAAGACATAGAATTAAAATGCACTTATTTTAATTCTCCTGTAAAACTAGTCTGGACTTAATCTAAGTTTGACGAGTGTAGTGAGATTCGAACTGCAGTGAGGTGTAGTGAACTATATCGTGGCCGGTCTTTTGTACCTTGTTCAGATTAAGCTGTCAGCAATGTGCTTTATTTTACTAGTCATAAACAATTTGTATATATATTTTAATTTTTGATTTTATATTATAAAAAATAATTTCAGTTTAAAATTACGTTGCAGATTATAAAATTCATTAGGTGTTTAGTCGGAAGACAATAAATTTTTATGAATTGTTTAACTGTAGGTATCATTTTATCGTAGATTTGATATGGTTTTTTACCCATCTGTTTTTTTTAGAAAAGTATGATAGAAATGCGAATGTTGAGGTTTTAATTATTTTTATAACTAATTTTATTTTTAGACATTCATTTTTACTATCCCTGTCGTGTTGGTGAAAGGGTTTGGGAGCTTAGAGCTACCAAGCTGCATCAATTTGGATTGGTAGGTTACACATTTTTAAATTTACATACAGATATACAGGTTCCCTGGCGATGTTTTTCTTCTTCGAAAAGTGTAAGTATCAATGTAATTGTAAATATCAAAAAGGCATATAAGTTTTAAAAAAAAGTCATTGTTGCTTAACTCTATAAGTAGCAATTTATGAAGTAAAATGCTCAACAAAAAACCATCTTAGTTTCAACCTTCAACTAAAAATTATTAGAGATAAAGTCAGAGGTGTGAATTTAATACGAAGTTCCGTTTCAAGTTTGATTCAGATTCATTCAAAGCACAATATCTTTAATTCTGCACTTTATTTTTCTTTTATTACTCTGTATATAATTTTTTGTTAAAAAATCTCTATCAAGATTAAAATCAAACTAGTGCCAACATTATTTATTTCATCTTATGCAACATAACAATAACTTACAATCTAAAAAGCTCTGTTTATCACCACTATATGTTTTGTACTCCACATTCAACTTTCAAGAAACTTCTCCAGGTCTGTGCGATCATCTTCCAACTGTATTTGATCTAGAGACACCTTAGGTGCTGTAGAGGTGGCTGAAACAAAGGAAAAATTTAATTAATAATTAATTTTATTTAATTTATACTACTCATGTTCGTTTCACATTGTATAATAAAATAAGTAAAATCAAATATCCAGTACTCAATGATTTCTAGTAAATTTATATAACGCAGAAAGCATGTATGTATGTTATTTATATACACTGAAATGGGTGGACCAATTATAATGCAATTTTTATATAATCTTTAGATTGACCCTAGCAGATAATCTTATAAAGTTTGTTGGTGTTCCAAGCATTTTTTTTAAAGTGTCAATGAGAGTTTTGCAGTCGAAACCAGACTGTAGAGTACCGCTGCAGGACTGCTAGTATTTTGTTACAACATGTTTTAAATACAACCTCCTTCAGATAGTCAGGTTAATGACATAAAAAAAATTGCTAATCATTTATTGAATAAGTGTGTAGGGAAAATATTATTTCTATAATTAATTAAAAACTGAAATAATATCACCTGGTACATTACCACTGGCTAAGTACTTTGCCATGTCACTTTGGAATGCAGCTGCACTGTTTTCTCTTTTTGCCTGTAGCTCTACAAGCTGTTGCCTTTCCAATTTATTGTTCTTTTCTATGTTATCTTTTGATAGCTGATTGCGAACCTCTTCTAAGCCAGCTGAAAAATTTGTGAGACACCACAATGAATAGCATGTATAAAATGTTATACTAAATAACAGAATTTTATTTTCTCATTAACCCTCTAACATTTTCCTTTTTTAAAATTCCAATAGGACATAAAAAATAGCTTTAGTTTTTTTTTATGACATGCAATATAACAGTTTCATATAATTTTGTATAGAACAAGCACAGAACATTGGAACATTTCCATTGAAACTTCATAATATAAATATAAAACAACTGCTACAGGATGATGATGAAAGGCTAATTGATGAGTTGATAGAGCTGAAGGTTATATTTTAACTGTGAATCTTATTACAAGTGTATGTTGTATAAAAATTTCTTTTTGGGTCAACTTTATACATAATGTACTATAATACCTTCAATTATTAATGTAAACAGTGTCTTATTTGGATGTATATATTATAGGTAATATACCAAATTATGTATTTATGTGATACTTAGAGCAAGATCACTTAAAAATTGTTAAGTCAAACGTAATACTAACCCATTTTTTTTTCTTTGTACAATGTTAAATGATAATGATGATCCAATTTCCATTTTTCCATATTACTCCTTTCAATGATGTCCTCAAACTCCACCAACTGGTTTTCCACATCGAACAAAAGGGTTTGTACGTTTTTCAAACTGTCCAAACATTGCGCCACGGCAACTGTTAAATTGGGTAAATATGCTAGATTTTGCGCCAGCTCCGTTGCACTTTGCAAGCGCTTTTTCGTCGTTTCGTGCAATTCAACAATTAATTTATCAACTTCCTCAGCCGCCTTTGCATTTTTGTCTGCATTTTCATGTATTTCCACCCACTGTTCTTGATATTTTTCTAGCAATGCTCCTCCAGCACCATAGCTTACTTTGCTATCGCTCGGAACTTTTTGCCTGTCCCGAAAAATGTTTTTAACTTTTTGCACTTCCTGCAAAGTTTGTCGTAAATTATTATTCGAAGTTAAGCCATCCTGTACCACTGAAATAAATTCTTTAAGGTTCCCTAACATTTCCCTTTTTAAAATTCCAATAGGACATACAAATGAACAAACAAGAAAACAAAACAACAAAACATAAATAATACAGAATAATTTTTGTCTATGAATATGTACAGATAAATTAATAATTAATATGGCCGTAAACGTAAGTAATCACGGACCAACAATAGGATAAAAATAAAAGTATTTTAGTGATGTTAATAGATCGCAGCATAGATTACTACATTTTTTCACTGCTTTGCGTGCTTCAATTTACTAGTTAAATTTAACAAAAAACAAAACTAACATATGTTTAGGAAATTTCATTTAGAATATTTAAGTAGATAGAAAAAATACCTGCTTATTAATAATTTTTTAGAAGTTATTTGTCTGTATTTTCAACCGTCATGTTTTGAATTAAAAGCTAAGCTATAAAATATTTTTGATATCAAACATTTGAATTAAAGTGAGAAAATAGTAGGTACGTTAATTTGTTAAGAATATTATGAGCTCTGGGAAGTTAAGAAGCGATGAAGTGCCACAAAAGTTTATTGAATGGCTGCTGCCAATGGGTTATCCTGACGAAAAAATACCATCGCTCGAAAAGATGACACGGTATTCTATGTTTCTTCATTCATTTTTAAGAATATTAATGGGGTATAAAGGAACTAGAATAACGGGGACTGAAATCTTATAATATCCTTATCACTTTCAAAGTGTTATACGTTTCGATCATCAAAGACAAAGTATCATAATTTCATTGCTGACTGAAGTGATAATTAATTTTTTTCTGTTATTAGAATGTGCAGAGCTCAGTACTACATGATTTGGCGTAGTCTTTTGGAGCATGCTCAAGCTATAGATATAATACGTCCTAAAAGATTAAATGTATTTTATGATGATATAAAGATATGTCAAGAGATGAATCTACTAAAAGAGGTTTGTTTACTGCTTATTTTTAAAAGTAAATTATAGTGTACAATAATTAGTTAGTGGAATTAATATATTATAATCTTATAATAATCCTTTTTTTATAGTTCCCCCATAGAAATGAAATAAAATAATAATTGATATTAAGATAAAAAATATTTTTCATTGGCCATGAAAACGTAACAGACAGACTTTTGTACTTATAAAATTATTAATTTATTTTTTAGTTTTTTTTAAATAATGTCATTTTATTCCTGATTTTGGGGTCTAAATATTTTATTGATATTTATGTTGAATACAATCACAATTTTTTCGCTGTCAAACGTAAAGTCATGGTAGTTCATTTGGGGAACGGGCGGTCTAGAGAAGTGAAAATACGTAGGATCAAGCCCCACCTACCCTATTATTTTTTCAATTTTTTTTAAATTTTTATTTACATCATTTTAAAATTACTGAGCAAGATGTGGTCACCCAGATACTTATTATTATATATTATTCATATTATATATATTTATGTTTTTTTTTTATTTACAGAGTACCTTAGGTGCAGAGATGCCAGTGCAGTTATCACTCTGGAAAGACCATACAGATATGAAGCAGAAAGTAACTGAAGCTGAGTTTCAAGTGTTACTGGCAAGAGTAGCTCTAAATAAAATTACAGAGAAAATATCCTGTACAGGCAAGGATTACTATAATCATGTTAAGATCTAATCTATACTAATATGTAAAGCTGAAGAGTTTTTTGTTTAAACACACTAATCTCAGAAACTACTGGAGCGATTTGGAAATTTTTTTGAGTGTAAAATAGTCCATTTATCAAGGAAGGCTTTAGTCTATATAACATCATGCTAAGATGAATAGTATTAGGGCAGCAATAAAAAATATTACGAAAACAGCAAAATTGAAAGCTTTCCTTGCATGCGCTGAGAAAACGGTGGAAGTTATTCAAAAATCATTTATTACAAAATTGGTCACCTGTAAAAGTTCTAAATAAAAGTCTGCAACAGCATATGTCTAGCTTTTAAGATTGATTCACTTTAACTATTTTTTTGGTTATCAAAATACTATATAAAACCGTATTATATATAAATATATATAATACGGTTTTAATCTTTCCATGCGGGTGAAGCCACTGGCAATATCTAATTTGTATTATGTATCACAAAAAACTATGTTTTTAAAATTGTTCAATTAATTAATAGAATTAGGCGTTACTTTAATTCATACTTCAAAGTAATAATAATATTCTTTTTCTATAATCTGTGATAAATATTAATATATGTATGAAAATATAATGAATGGCCCGTTGGCGCAGTGGGTAGTGACCCTGCCTTCGGCTCCGCAAGTCGCGGGTTCGATTCCCGCCGACGGCCAACATTTTGTATAAATGAATTTGTTGGTCTTTGAGCCTGGGTGTATTTAAGTATGTATTTAAAAAATATATAAGTATATATTCACCAGTTGTCTATCGACCATAACAAAAGTATTAAGTTACTTTCTTTGGTGGTGGACGACCGTGTGTGTAAGTGACCCATATATTTATTATATGTAATGCTAAATGTAGAGAACTATCCATTTCCATACTTGATGTATGATTTCATATATGACATTGAAATAAGGATAACAATGTATCTAACTCAAATAAGTCTAATTTTGAAAATTTATAGAATTAGGCGTTACTTAGCGGAGGTCCATAATACAAAAGTAATGAGAATATTATTTTGCTATAATCCGCGATAAAAGAAAATATATGTAATGCTATTGTATGTAATAGTACACTCTACATTTAGCATTACATATATTTTCTTTTATCGCGGATTATAGCAAAATAATATTCTCATTACTTTTGTCTAATTTTGAATTAGGTCACTTTAATAATAAGTGTACAATATGATCCTTACCAGTACACAAATTCTCAGCATTTGTGTCGAGATAGAGTTAAGACTAATTTGTGTAAATATTCTCCAGTCAGCCACCGTAATGGATCACGTCATCGCATACAAAACTTGGAGCGTCGATCGTGGCTTCTGAGACAAGTTGCGAGTGATCTTAAAGCTAAGATATCAAACTTTAACAAAAATTTATCAGTCGCAAACTCTCTATGTAATTTTAATGGAAAACTTCAAGATGATATACAGGTATTATTTTTTTCTTGACATTTTTGACGCTATTATAACTACTGTGTATTATTATTTTAAAATAAGACTCATGTATAAGCTCCCCGCCGTGTGGTATCCGGCCGAATAGAATAGTACCACACTCTTTTCTTATCGATGTGTCGTAAAAGGCGACTAAGGTAAGTCGACCCGCTGTGTGGTATCCGGCTGAGTAGAATAGACCACCCTCATGTCTTGCCGAGTTGTCGTAAAAGGCGACTAAGGTAAGTTGACCCACCGTGTGGTATCCGGTTTAGTAGAATAGACCACCCTCTTTCTTATCGATGTGTCGTAAAAGGCGACTAAGGTAAGTTGACTCACTGTGTGGTATCCGATTTAGTAGAATAGACCACCCTCTTTCTTATCGATGTGTCGTAAGAGGCGACTAAGGTAAGTTGACCCACCGTGTGGTATCCGCTTTAGTAGAATAGACCACCCTCTTTCTTACCAAGGTGTCGTAAAATGCGACTAAGGTAAGTTGACGTCAGGCAGGCGGCCGGCCGTAAAAACGCAGCCAAATCATATGACAGCATGTTTGTAACATGTTGTGCCGACCCTACTTAGAGTGGGATAAGGGCAGGGGGATGATGAATATGTAGTATAATTATTGATTTAATATTTTTTATTCCAGAACAAGGTTGATAAATGTATGGAAATTCTGCAGAAGAAAAAAAGTGGTACCTCAAGTACATTGCCTTTGTCCACTCCCATAGCCAGCTCATCCATTGTCTCTAACCATGAAAATGATACTGCTAGTAATGATAAAGGTAATCGAATGATATTAGGGGCCGTTCATAAAATACGTCACGCTAAAATAAGGTTTTTTTTTACCCCTCCCCCTACTGTCTCGCTGCGTCACACTTTCTGCTAACCAACCCTCCTAAAAATATTACGTCACAAAAACTAAGACCACCCCTCCCTGAATATGTTAAATTATACTAAATAGTGCACAAATTTTGAGAATTGAAATTAATCTGATTAGTTTTTATAATAAAATTCCAATAAATCAATAAAAATCTTTTTTAGCGAACAAATCTATACTAATAAATAAAGCTGAGAAGTTTGTTTGTTTGATTGTTTGAACGCGCTAATCTCAGGAACTACTGGGCCGATTTGAAAAATTCTTTCAGTTAAGATAGTCCAATTATGGCTATGTAACATCACGCTAAGATGAATAAGACAAGAGCAGCTATAAAAAATAGTACAAAAACAGCTAAATTTAAAGCTTTCCTTGCGTGAGCTGAGTAAACGGTAAATAGTTATTCAAAAATCATGTATTACAAAATTGCTCCCCTCTAAAAGTTCTTAATAAAAGTCCGCGACAGCATATGTCTAACTTTTAAGGTTAACCCACTCTAACCATTATTATGGTTATCAAAATACTATATTACGGTTGAGATCTTTCTACGCAGGCGGAGACACTGGCGATTGCTAGTAAATAATATTTCTATTAACTAGAAGTCTTGTAAGTAGCACCCTGGCCCGACACCCCCCTGCCCTCCCCCTCGCTACTCCACTAGAATATAATGACCTTAAAAAATTTAAAATACTTTATTATAAAGTAAAAGTGCCAACCCTAATCACAAGTCCTTTTCTTTTTGTTAAATTCACAATTTTCATGTCATGTTTTGATTTTATAAACGAATTATTATTACAGATGACCACGTAATGTCACTAGTCAACCGCCGAGGCGACATACTTTGGCCACATTTATGTGAGAGACACGCCGAAGTTTATCGACAATTGCCTAAAGCGAAGCCAACTGATGTTAGAAAAAATAGGTACAATTTTATTTATAAGAATCTAAATAAGAGAGACTGCTATGTGGTATCTGGCTGAACAGAATAGTACCAACCTCATTTCTTACCGAGGTCTCGTAAAAGGTGACTAAGGTAAGTGACTCATCGTGTGGTATCCGGTTAAAGAGAATAGACAAACCTCTTTCTTACCGAGGTGTCGTAAAATACGACTAAGGTAAGTTGATCCACCGTGTGGTATCCGGTTAAGTAGAATAGACCACCCTCTTTCTTATCGAGGTGTCGTAAAATACGACTAAGGTAAGTCGATCCACCGTGTGGTATCCGGTTAAGTAGAATAGACCACCCTCTTTCTTACCGAGGTGTCATAAAATACGACTAAGGTAAGTTGACGTCAGGCAGGCGGCCATGCGTAAAAACGCAGCCAAATCATGTGATAGCATGTTATAACATGTGTGTCGACCCCACTTAGAGTGGGATAAGGGCAGGAGGATGATGAATCTAAATAAGAGAGAGGGCTATATATAGAATCGTCAAGAACTTATCAAAACTAATCAACTGCGGCTGTAAAGTGAAGTCAATTATTTTCTATCACTTCATGTACCATGTACATGTTTAGTTTAGACCAAGACGTGTGGTTTATTGGTAATCGATTTGACGTCCATATATGGTACGCCAAAAGCAAGTGGACGCCATTTGCTTTTAAGTACATTATGGACGCTGAAACGGTTATATATACCTATATACATGTGTATATATATATAGTAAGTTAATTCTTAATGTTTCAAAAATGATATTTAATAGTACTAGAAAAACCAGAAACTAAATTTTATTTATAATTCCTTAAAATTTCAGGCAAAGTGTACGTCAACTATTAGCGCACATAGCCGCCTTGCATTCAACATTGGCTCTTGAGGTGATCAAAAATAAAGTTAAAATACAGCATACAGTTGATAAGAGCGCTGCCTCCATTGAGGATGTCATTGTGAGTAAACCATAATATCAGATATGTACATAATAAATATATCATAAGCTGTGGTAGCCCAGCGGTAACACCGTGCGCCTCTTTTCAGGAGGTCTAGGGTTCAAACCCCGGGCAGGCACCAACGAGTTTTCTAGTAAAACTTATGAACTTTCTAGGAAGCCTGCATATCTCTAGAGAATTCTGGGGCTATGTGTAACCTACCAATCCGCATTGGAGCAGCGTGGTAGGTCTCAGCTCCAATCCTTCTCTCCAAAAACGAAGAGAAGAGGCCTATTCTCAGCAGTGGGATAGTAACAGGCCGCTACTTACTACTTACTACTACTAAAGTAACGGTCCGTTACTATCCCACTTCTGGGTATAGACTTTCTCTCTCGATTTGTAAGAAAAGGGTTGGAGTTGAGACCCACCACGCTGCTCCAATGCAGATTGATAGGTTACACATATCCCCGGAATTCGCTAGATATATTCAGGTTTTCTCACGGTATTACAGCAGCTTAGCTTTGCCATTACAGCAGTTTAAAAACACTATTAATAAAAGGCTACAGAAAGCCTACTATACTATTGAGGAATACTTTGATGATAAAAATGAGTGTAGCTACTCTTCGACCCTGTACAAGACAGTAATAACTAATGTAAATAATAATAAGAATTATATTTTTAAAAAAGCAACCGCGGAGTTTCTTGCTGGCTCCTCTCGGTAGGAACAGCTTTCGAACCAGCAGTAGAGTTGACGATTCTTTTGAATCGTCAACTCTACTGCACATGTTTACAAGTTTATTTGAATAAAGAATATTTTGAATTTGAATTTATTTTGCTTCACCGAAAAGCGTGAAAAACGTTATCAATTATACGCATAAATTTTAACAGATTTTTTTTTAATTGTTTTGTTTTATATAAACATTTTTTTTTTTTCATAGAAGTCACAATAGAATTTTTTTGCTGTAATTCGCAATTGTTAAGAGAATCTTTGTAATGCTATGTTTATGAAGCAGGCAACATTAACATACCTATACATGCGGGACAACTCACCGCACGTATCACAAAATGCCGCCAACGCCAACACTCCATACAAGCACTACACACACTCATTACCACAATCTTTACTTTTCACCCCGAAACCGAAGCATCATTAGGAGGATAGGCTCCAAACCAAAACGTCATCATCTTCCTGCCCTTATCCCACTCTAAGCGGGGTTGGCACAACATGTTATAAACATGCTGTCACATGATTTGGCTGCGTTTTTACGACCTGAGTTCAACTTACCTCAGTCGTATTTTACGACACCTCGGTAAGTAATGAGGTTGGTCTATTCTACTCAGCCGGATACTATACGGCGGGTCGACTTACCTAAGTCGCCTTTTACGACACCTCGATAAGAAAGAGGGTGGTCTATTCTACTAAACCGGATACCATACGGAGGGTCGTCTTACCTTAGTCGCCTTTTACGACACCTCGTTAAGAAATGAGGGTGGTACTATTCTATTCAGTCGGATAACACACATGGGGTCGACTTACCTTAGTCGCCTTTTACGACACCTCGGTAAGGAATGAGGGTGGTACTATTCTATTTAGCCGGATACCACACGGCGGGCTCCAAACCAAAACGTAATAATTGTAAATTCTTATTTTTACAGAAATATGAAAGTGAGGATTCATTTGAATTACTGGAGACTCTACTGCGGAGAGATTACAACGAAGCGAGAGTGAAGACCCTGAGAAAGTCACTGGAAGAGCTCACTTCTGAAAGTGGGGTTTTTGCCTGTGGAGGGGATCCAATGTCACCAGTTTTGGACGACAAGACAACCCTGGGAAAGGTTGCTAGTATTAATAAATGTGTTGTGAGTATACCATTTATTTTTCAAGCAATATTTTAAGAAAATAAAGAAACATTTTCAAGATTATTTATTTTTAAATTAATTTATGCTATCTTAATATTTAAATGAGTTAATCTTGTATATATATATATTTTCCGAATCTCGGAAACGGCTCCAACGATTTTCCTGAAATTTAGCATGTAGGAGGTTTTGGGGGAGAAAAATTGATCTAGCTAGGTTTTATGTAAAAAAAAATATTGTTTTATCCCTATTTTTGGGCATTAAAAAACACTAACATTTATATTGAATTGAATTTTCGCCATTAACTGTCAAGTCGACGTAGCTTATTCGGTTAGCGGGCAGCCTCGAGAAATGTGAGTGCCAAGGATCGATCCCAACTAAATTATTGTTTTTTTCTTTTTTTTAAGTTTTTTTTGTAAAAAATTACCGAGCGAAGCTCGGTCACCCAGATATTACTTAATAAACAATCAAAGTCAAATCAAAATAATCTTTATTCAAATAAGGTCTTTCAATCACTTTTGAATAGTCTAGGATCAATATCTTTAATATTTAAATGAGTTTATCTTGTGTATATATACTTTGGAATCTCGGGAAAGGCTCCAACGATTTTCCTGAAATTCAGCATTTAGGGGGTTTTGGGGGAGAAACCCCCTACATGCTGAATTTTAGCTACAAAAATTGCAAAAAAGTCCGCGACAGCAGCTTTCTCTCATGGTTAACTCACAATAATTCAGCATGTAGGGGGTTTTGGGGGAGAAACCCCCTACATGCTGAATTTTAGCTATACTGCAAAAAAGTCCGCGACAGCAGCTTTCTCTCATGGTTAACTCACAATAATTCAGCATGTAGGGGGTTTTTGGGGAGAAACCCCCTACATGCTGAATTTTAGCTACAAAAACTGCAAAAAAAGTCCGCGACAGCAGCTTTCTCTCATGGTTAACTCACAATAACAACCTTTTTGTACAAATTTTCAATTTTTAATATTTAAATTTGCTGTCATTTGTCAAGTTGCAATAGCGGAATGGTAAACGGGCGGATTAAATAAAATTGGATTAGACAAAAATAAGTATTGGGTCATCTTCCCACTCCTATTTGTACAATACTTCAGACTTCCAACTCTGCCTATGGCTATGTATAATTTTTTTTTTTTTCAGGTGAATACAAGAGACGAACTCGAAAGTTTGATATCATCCTTGGAAAGTATAAGGAGAAAAATAATCAACATAAGGGAATGTTTACTGGCTTTTTTCAGCGCCCTTCACAATAATACGACAGTGAGCAGTGAGAGATGCCGGGGTAAGAAATTCTATTCAATCCTTTTTTTTATATTACGAAAGTACTTACATAATTGATAGAATTAGGCGTTACTTTTCGGAGGTCCATAATACAAAAGTAATGAGGATATTATTTTGCTATAATCCGTGATAAAAAAGTACCTATTCAAGTCGTCGTTTTGCCATTACAGCAATTTACAAACACTGTTAAAAGGATGCTGATGCAAAAAGCCTACTATACTGTTGTATATATAATAATGTAATATACCTACTATAATGTAACTAGTTATAAGAATTTTATTTTGAAAAGAGTCTCGAAGTTCTTTCTGGCTCTTCTCGGTAGTAATGATTTTACGAATCAGCAGTTCCGAGTTCGCAAGTTTACTTGAATAAAGAATATATCTTCCTGCCCTTATCCCACTTTAAGTGGGGTCGGCACAACATGTTACAAATATGTTGTCACATGATTTGGCTACGTATTTTACGCCGCCTGCCTGACATCAACTTACCTTTGTCGTATTTAACGACACCTCGGTAAGAAAGAGAGTGGTCTATTCTACTTAACCGGATACCACACGGTGTTTCAACTTACTTTAGTCGCCTTTTACGACACCGCGGTAAGAAATGAGGGTGGTACTATTCTACTTAGCCGGATACCACACGGCGGGTCGACTTACCTTAGTCGCCTTTTACGACACCTCGTTAAGAAATGAGGGTGGTACTATTCTATTCCGCCGGATACCACACGGCGTGTACTTGTATAAAGAATATTTTATATAAATAAAATAATTATATAATATAATATTTTAAATTAATATCTACTGTTAAACTAGGCATTATCTCGTCAATATCCTACCAATATTATAAATGCGAAAGTTTGTGAGTATTGGTGTATATTTGTTACTCTTTAACGGCGAATCCGCTGAACCTATATCGATGAAATTTTGGCACAATTGTTCCTTATACACCGGAATAACATATAGGCTATAGAAATCCTGTTAATTCTTCAGGAATAGAATGACATTGAAAAGCGCCATCTATCGTCAATCTATCACGCGAAGTTGCGAATAAAAGCTAGTTTCAATATAAATTACAGGAGTCATGTTAGATTTGCCAGTCGAATCAATAGCTCTCCTCTGTCAGTATTTCAAAAAGAGGCGTGATGGGAACAGGATTCTTGCGAACCTTAGCTGGGACTTAAACATTTCGGATTACGCTTTATTTGAAGATAACATAACAGGTAATATGAATAATTCTAATTGTATTCTTAGCGCACACCCAAACAATTTCTAATTCAAATAAATTTATAGAATTAGGCGTTACTTTGCATTGTAATTTGATGATTCAAAAGCGCTTGTAAAAGCCAATTTGAAAAAAGAATGGTTTAAATTTGAGTTTGAGATCAATAATACGAAAGAAATAGTAAATATCGTATTTTTTTGCTCAATATTTTAAATTTATTATTCTATTTAATTAAAGCATTATACAGCCAATTTGAATAAAGAACTATTTGAATTTGAGATCAATAATACGAAAGAAATAGTAAATATCGTATTTTTTGCTTAATCTTTTAAATTTATTATTCTATTTAATTAAAGCGTTATAAAGCCAATTTGAATAAAGAATTGTTTGAATTTGAGATCAATGATACGAAAAAAATAGTAAATACCGTATTTTTTGCTTAATCTTTTAAATTTATTAATCTATTTAATTAAAGCATTATACAGCCAATTTGAATAAAGAATTATTTGAATATGAGATCAATGATACGAAAAAAATAGTAAATACCGTATTTTTTGCTTAATCTTTTAAATTTATTAATCTATTTAATTAAAGCATTATACAGCCAATTTGAATAAAGAATTATTTGAATATGAGATCAATGATACGAAAAAAATAGTAAATACCGTATTTTTTGCTTAATCTTTTAAATTTATTATTCTATTTAATTAAAGCATTATACAGCTAATTTGAATAAAGAATTGTTTGAATTTGAGGTCAATAATACGAAAGAAATAGTAAATACCGTATTTTTTGCTAAATATTTTAAATTTATTATTCTATTTAAATAAAGCATTATAAAGACAATTTGAATAAAGAATTATTTGAATTTGAGATCAATAATACGAAAGAAATAGTAAATATCGTATTTTTTGATAAATATTTTAAATTTATTATTCTATTTAATTAAAGCATTATACAGCCAATTTGAATAAAGAATTGTTTGAATTTAAGATCAATAATACGAAAGAAATAGTAAATACCGTATTTTTTGCTAAATATTTTAAATTTATTATTCTATTTAATTAAAGCATTATAAAGCTAATTTGAATAAAGAATTGTTTGAATTTGATATCAATAATACGAAAGAAATAGTAAATATCGTATTTTTTGCTAAATATTTTAAATTTATTATTCTATTTAATTAAAGCATTATACAGCCAATTTGAATAAAAAATTATTTGAATTTGAGATCAATAATACGAAAAATATAGTAAATATCGTATTTTTTGCTAAATATTTCAAATTTATTATTCTATTTAACTAAAGCATTATCTTTGATAACCTTAGACTTTCCTTCAGCTTTATAAACTGAGATTAAAGAAACATTATATTACTTTACTCATTATTTTGCATAATGTAAATGTTGATATTTATATATATTTTTAGTATAAAAATTGTCTATTCTGTCAGTTAGCTGGCAGAGATCTCTGTCATAGCGATAAGTTAACCTTTGTACACATTTTTTAATTAGTATATAATATTTATATAATATAAATAAATAAATGTAATTATTTTGCTTTAATCCGCGATTAAGTAAAAATATATATAATGCTAAATGTAGAGTGGACTATCTGTTTTCAAACCTGGTACATGCAGGAATCGTTAAAACAAATACATAAACCTCCACCATCGCCACAATACAGGATTGGAACCTTACTTAAAAAACACCTCTAAAATCTAGGCTTTTTCAAATATATTTAAAATGAAAATTTCATTTTCATAGATAATCCAAGACACAGTGATGAATTGAATGTATATTTGGGGAAATTTAAATTGGAGAAGAATAGAAAAATTGTTATTGACAGGTGAGTGAAAAATATGAATGCACTGGATAATTTTTTTTTGAATAATTATTTAAATAATTAATGTATAGAAACCGGCTATACTCACGTATTATTTTATCGGATGAGCCCGACTAGTTTCAAGCCCATACGGGGCTCTTATTCATGAGCTCTTTACGCGGCGTTATCGCGGCGGGAACTGCGTGTAGCAGCTCGCAGGGCGCGACTCGTGAAACTAGTCGGGCTCATCCGATAAAATAACACGTGAGTATAACCGGTTTCTATACATTAATTATGAATTCCACTCACGATAGTTTAAATTCAAAAATTATTAAAATTACTTAAACACATACCTAATAATTTGGAGTCTTATATATTAATTATCTTATGAATGAAAATGAATGTTTTTCTGTTTCCTTTATAGACTCCAGAAATTACTGGACCGTTTTTAAGTGAATTTTCATATAATGTTTAGAAAAAGTGTGGTGACGATTTTTTCTACTGTTGATTTATGTTTCGAGGGGAATTCGAAACCAGACTGAGTCACAGCAAATCGTAATCTAACAGCTAGTCTATACATTACATATTATAAAACAAAGTCCCCAAAAGCTGTCTGTTTGTGTGTCGATTTTCTCAAAATATGTATTTACTAGCGGCCTGCCTCTGCTTCGCACGGGTATAAAATATATATCCCATGTTATGCAGTGTAAAAAAAAATGATTAAATTCGATCCAGTAGTTTTGATTCATTCATTACTGCCCGTGGCCCGCAAGCGTTAAATTTGAAGAAAAACAATTTCCTTTCCCTATACCAAGAAGATTTCCTGCTATCTTTGGAATATCTAAATTCATATAGTACATTTTTACTTATTTACTTGTACATTTTCCCTATGTATTTTATTTTTACAATTAATTACAGAATGTCTTTAAACAAACTCTTGAAAGAGCGACATCGCTGCTAATGTCGAAGTGTTATAGGGCGAAGCGCGGCGTCCTCACGGCATTTTAAATCTGTAATATCTCCGAAAATGTTCACTTAAATTACATGCTGTAAACGGTACCATATTGATCTATATTAAATCAACAATTTATTTAAGGTACTTAATTAGATAAGGATTAATGCTGTATTGTATAAAAATTGCTTCAAAAATAAGGCATTATTTTTCGTAAAAAGTAAATGACAAAAAATGCTATAGTGGGTTATCCATAAGAGATAGGCATATACCATCGGGGACTTTTCTGTAGACCTTTTAAAGGTGTACAAATACTTAGTACATCATTTTGATAAATCTCGTAGGGTTTAGCCTGCGTTTGCAATGTAAGCGGAAAAAAATTTAATTATTTACAGAAACCTCAAAAATTACAGTATTTCTCTACCTCGTATTGAATGTTATTATACATACAAACCTTCCTCTGGAATCACTCTATCTATTAAAAAAAAACCGCATCAAAATCTATTGCGTAGTTTTAAAGTTTTATTCATACATAGGGATATATGGACAAACAAAGAATGCGACTTTGTTTTATAATATGTAGTGATATCGGAAGTTGTTATTATTAATTTTAATATACTGGCCTGTACAGAGAACAAATTTTAATTTGTCAAACTATTTTTAGTGGTGAAAAGATATGGATATTTGAGACTTTGCAAGCGCTGTCTTCGAAGTTGTATGCCCAATGGTTAAATGATGGTGTCACCCCCATGCTATGGCCGGCCGTTCGTCCCTCGCGCAACCTTCGATATTTGCATGATACATTAGGAAAAGAGGCATTTATCGGATTTTTGGAAGACTTAAGCACGAAGCATACATCCGATTACTATATTGGTGAGTTTAATTTATAGAATTAGGCGTTACTTTGCGGATATCCATAATACAAAAGTAATGATAAAATTATTTTGCTATAATACGCGATGAAGTAAAATACAAAATATATATAATGCTATATGTAGAGTGGACAATCCGTTTTTATTCCTGATACATGCAGGATTCGTAAAAACACATGCACAAACCTCCACTACCGCCACCAAAATACACAAGCACTACATACGTTCACTATCACAAACTCAACAATCGTTTCGCCTTAGAGCGTAACTTTGCTATTTTGTCGTGGAGTCTATCTCCTGATGATGCTTCGGTTGCGGGGCGAAAGACAAAGACAATTAATGACTAAATATAACTAGTAATAACAATTATATTTTGAGAAGAGTAACCGTCTACTTTCTTGCTGTCTCTTTTGGTAGGAACAGCTTTACGTACCAGCAAAAGAGTTGACGAAAAGCACTTGTTTACAAGTTTTGAATAAAATATTTTGATATCGTAGTAATTTTTTAAATGCGAAAGTTTGTAAGTACTGATGTATATTTGTTACTCTTTCACGGCGAATTAACTGAACCAATATCGATGAAATATGAGACAATTATTCATTATACACTGGGTTAACATATAGGCTATAATTAATAATATGTAAATACTGTTAATTCAAGAGGAATAGGATGACATTGAAAAGCGCCATATATTATCGACCTTATCACACGACAACAGTCCACGCGAACGAAGTCACGGGTAAAAGCTAGTTTGCAAATATTTTGAATTTGAATTAAATTAATAACAACTATTCTCAGCAGTGGGATAGTAACAGGCCGCTACTTTAATAACAAAATTTCTTCCAGATATAACTGCGATAAGCCAAAAAGAAGCTGAACAAGTGGATAAAATAAAAAAGAAGATAAGAGATAATCTTTATCTTTTACAGCAAATAGATAAAAATTTAGACAGCTGTGATGAAAACCTGCAGTTTTGGTCTATGCATCAACTTAAGAAATATATATCGTCCAACAGAATTGTAGATGGGAAGACATATAGTGATTTGGAGAGATTGTATTTGGAACGATTAAAGTTTAACTGGTAAATCATATCATTATATTGAACTCATCATCATCCTGCCCTTATCCCACTCTAAGTGGGCTCGGCACGTGATTTGGCTACGTATTTTACGACCTACCTACCTGCTGTCAACTTATTTGGTCGTATTTTACGATACCTCGGTAAGAAAGAGGGTGGTCTATTCCAGGGCTTCTTAAACTTTTTTATATAGCGACCCCCTTCAAGCTTAGGAAATTTTAAACGACCCCCTCCTCCATATAATGAAATATATATTAACCGTAGATGTAATATCGCACTATTTTACAATGTAATTAACAGTTTTGCATTGCCACTTTTTTCAAAAAATAATTATAATAAAACATTAGTATTTTTTATGATTTTTATTTGTATTTATATTTGTACGTAGTGTGTATACTAATTTTAAAATTTTATTTATAATTGTAGTAAACTAACCAATCATAAATTTAATAAAATATATTTAATTAAATTTAATGAAAGGGGTAATGAAGGAACTTAGGAGGAGAAATATCAATAAATCTTTGTTAGAAAAGTTCTTTAAAGGACAGCTGCAGCCATGTCAGTAGTGACAGTTTAAGAAGCCCTGGTCTATTCTACTCAGCCGGATACCACGCGGGGTGTCGACTTACCTTAGTCGCCTTTTACGACACGATAAGAGATGAGGGTGGTCTATTCTACTCAGCCGGATAGGATACCTCACGGTAGGTCGATTTACCCTAGTCGCCTTTTAAAAGACCTCTGTAAAAATTAATGTGTAAATTCCAGCTAGATAACATACGGCATATCAATTTATATTGAACTATCTTATAATTTATAGAATTAGGGCGTTACTTTTCGGAGATCCATAATACAAAAATTATAATAATATTATGTTGCTATAATCATAAGTGAACAAAATAGGTAGAAATTGTAAAATGTGCATATGCATTTTACACTTAGTATTAAAGTGACCGATTTCTAAAAAGTTGTTTTGTGTCAAATTGCAAAAAAGTGTTACAACATGTTTTTAATACAACCTCCTTCATAGAGTTGGTCATTAATATGAAAAAGCATTGTGACTGTCATATTTTTATGTGTCATTCATTGAGTTTTTGAGAAAGAGTAAATGGGTTGACTCTGGGAAAACTGCTTTTTATTTATTGAAAATATAAAGGAGAAATATCGTCTTTTTATAAAAGTTTTTACAAAATTTCTTCTCGTGACTTTTGTAGCGCCTACAAAATTCATGACTTTTAAAGATATCCATAACCTGGAAGAACAAGTAAACACTAGTTTCTTGAATAATTTATAGCGTTAGGTCCATGGCATTGAAATAAGGATTACATTGTATGTAACTCAACTAAGCCTAATTTTGAATTAGGTCACTTTAATACTAAACGTGTGTTTAGTAATTTATCTACAATGACGCTGCAGTTCTAAAACTCGAAAACAAGTATTTTTTGCCATATATTATCAAAACTGAATTTTGACTGTATACTAGAGAAAAAAGCAAGTGTGTATTTTTTATATTGATAATAATTTAATTATGTACGCCGTGTGGTATCCGGCTTGATAGAATAGTACCACCCTCTTTTCTTACCGAGGTGTCGTAAAAGGCGACTAAGGTAAGTCGACCCGCCGTGTGGTATCCGGCTGACTAGAATAGTACCACCCTCTTTTCTTACCGAGGTGTCGTAAAAGGCGACTAAGGTAAGTCGACCCGCCGTGTGGTATCCGGCTGACTAGAATAGACCAACCTCATTTCTTACCGAGGTGTCGTAAAAGGCGACTAAGGTAAATTGACCCACCGTGTGGTATCCGGTTTAGTAAAATAGACCACCTTCATTCTTACCGAGGTGTCGTAAAATACGACAGAGGTAAGTTGACGTCAGGCAGGCGGCCGGTCGTAAAAACGCAGCCAAATCATGTGACAGCATGTTTATAACATGTTGTGCCGACCCCACTTAGAGTGGGATAAGGGCAGGAAGATGATGAATAATTTAATTATGTAAATATTTCTAGTAAAATATACCTTATGTTTAAAAAAGTGTTTGAATTTATTCTCCTGGTTTAATGATTTTAAATTCTTTTATAGTAGGATGCATTACTTTGTGGAAATCCATAGTAAAAAATAATTTATAGAATTAGGCGTTACTTTGCGGAGGTCCATAATACAAAAGTAATGAGAATATTATTTTGCTATAATCCGCGATAAAAGAAAATATGTGTAATGCTAAATGTAGAGTGTACTATTCTTCCTCATACCTGATACACGCAGAATTTGTAAGAACTCATGCACTACCCGACACCGATGGCACAACAATACACAAGCACTGCACACATTCACCACCACAATCTCAACAATTGTTTCGCCCCGTAACCGAAGCATCGTCAGGAGATGGACTCCACGACAAAATCGTACAGCTTTACACATATTTTCTTTTATCGCGGATTATAGCAAAATAATATTCTCATTACTTTTGCCATAGTAAAAAAATAATGAAAATTATATTTGGTACTGTGACTTTATGATTGTATAAATATAAAAAAAGTTAACACTAACATATCTATACTAATATATAAAGCTGAGGAGTTTGGAAATTCTTTGAGGAGGAGTCTGAAAATTATTTGGAAGAGATCCCTTTTAGGGATGAGTCCGCCTTTATAAATGTGTTTTTTTTTAATTTTTCTTTCTCTTTTTTAACTATATGCATAAAAAGAAATATAGAATAATATAAAGATAATTAAAAGACTTTCGTCGCTTATAATGCATTACCTAAATTCAGTTTCAGCTTATTATAGCGAAATCCAAAGCCGTCCCACACTTTTCACACTTCACACTCATAAAGTCCTCGGATTTACGATATAGATTAAAAATCATTAAATATTTTTCGTTAGCTATGTACATTTGAAAAATTAATATAGTTTTAATTAATTTAAGCAGTGAAAACTTGAAATCTATACTAAAAACTGTTTTAATACAACTTATGACACAGTGAAACTATATACTTTATTGTTCTGTAAAGTCGCCTACATCGTGAAAGTTGTGACGAAAAACAAAATTGGCCGTTGGCTGTATTTAAAACACATTAATACATCCGTTTTTAAACCGTATATGGACAGACATATGCAAATATTGGAATCAAAAATGGTAATAAGTCATTTGTTTGTGCATTATCTTATTTTAACACTAATCTCAGGATCTACTAAACCGATTTGAAAAATTCTTTGAATGTAAGATAGTCCATTTATCGAGGAAGGCTATAGACTATATAAAATCACGCTAAGATGAATGGGAGAGGAGCAGTACTAAAAAATATTACGAAAACGGCAAAATTTAAAGCTTTTAATGCGTGCGATAAGTAAACCGTGAAAGTTATTCAAAAATTACGTGAGAACTATTAAATATCACATTAACCTATATCCTATAAACCTGAGAACTTAGAACTAATATGAATAAGATTTTTATGCACGCACGGTCGTGGTAGACAACTGGTATATATAAACATTTAATTTTAACTTCATACATAAATACACATAGACTCAAAAACAAAAAAAATGTTTTTAGGAAATATTGATACTCGGCGGGAATCGAACCTGCGACTCGTGGAGCTGAAGGCAGGGTTACTGCCTACTACGCCAACGACCCAGTATATATTCATCATCGTCTTCCTGCCCTTATCCCACTCTAAGTGAGGTCGGCACAACATGTTATGAACGTGCTGTCACATGATTTGGCTGTTTTTACGACTGGACGCCTGCCTGACGTCAACTTACCTCAGTCGTATTTCACGACACCTTGGTAAGAAAGAGGGTGGTCTATTCTACTAGCTTATAGGGTACGAGTGAAGGTTAGTTGATACAATCGTGCATTCGTTATCCCATAATAATCGGAGAGAGAGAGAAAAACAAGCACAAATGTCACATTGACGGCGGCGACAATATTATCTATATTGTTACGGAAGTAATAATAAGGGTGAGATTGGTGTGGTGCGGAGGCGCTATTAATTTTTTTGACGTGGCAACGTCTTAAATTAGGTTGCGGCTTGGAGTCACTCATGAAAAAGTGTAACGCCCGCTCACGTCTGTTACGATGAGTCACCGAAAGAAAGAGAGGCCCGCCGGACTGGCGAATGCCTTGCGTCTCTCTCCCACTCCAATCCAACACATTTAAAAAGACGTTGTCACATAAAATCTTTGCCCGTAAAGCCGACTTTACAGGCAACCGGATTTTTTTAAATGTATTCAAAGCTCGGAGGTTTTATGTTGTCAAAAAAAAGAAAATTAAGTTAACTTTGACTTATGAAAAAACGCTTCTTATTTCTATCTAAATAAAGAATTTATCTTATTTAAATTAATAATATTATTTACATAATTAATTGAAGCAATAATACCTATATACTGGTAGCCGTGTCGTATCTGGCTGAATAGAATAGTACCACCCTCATTTCTTACCAAGGTGTCGTAAAAGGCGACTAAGTTAAGTTACCCCCGTGTGGTATCCTGCTAAGTAGAATAGACAACCCTTATTTCTTACTGGATGTCGTAAAAGGCGACAAAGCTAAGTTGACGTTAGGTAGACGGCTGGTCGTAAAAACGCATCCTATTCAGTGACAGCATGTTTATAACATGTTGTGCTGACTCCACTTAGAGTGGGATAAGGGTAGGAGGATGATAGTGTAAACAAATCATGTTCGTGCTAATAAAAAATTATAAATAAATATATAAAGATTAATAAATACATACATATTGAACCAACATAAGAGGTTATCATATGCTGATTATTAAATTATTAATAACAAACACGTGTAATTGTATATTTCAAAACTTATAACAATGTACGTTTTCATTGCATTATTCATTGAACGAGTTAAATGTAATCGCTGTTTGAATATTCAATAATCATTGAACATTTTAACATATTTCATGGAACACACTAGTACCGGTTGTGTCGCGACTCGCGAGGGGCATAATTACCGGTTTTTGTATGTGTGCATATCTTTAATGGCTTTTAAAGTCGTTGTGTGCATCGTATTCCGGAAGCGTGAGCTGTGTGTGCGTTATATACCTATATAAACATATATATAGTTAGTACGATATAGTCTACTGATTGTGGTTGTGGTTAACGATTGTGCGCGTTGATTCTAGTAAACTCTAGCTCATTGAATTGAATTATTTAATTTTGATTGAGTAATAAATTTCAGCACTATAGATAAAACTAAACAATAAAAGAACGGATTTGTTTTTATTATCCTTGTTAGATAATTACTTCCACTTTTTATGTGTATGTTTAAAGAGGGCAATAAATGGTACAATTATCATACTACACACAATAATCATTATTAACCCAGAGAGAGTTAGGTCTGTATCCTGCGACGTAAACAGTACTGTGGCTGTGTGGCGAAGCATCTTATCTACACTTTATTTTTTATTAGGGATGTTCATGTTAGGGTTTTCAAAGATATGGATTTCAGAACATATTTGACAAAAATACCACCAAATATCAAACCCAATAGTTCAGTACATGGAAATGGCACATTTACCTATGAAGAAGAATTGTGTCATCCTTAAATATATACCAGCTAAAAACGGCGCTTATTCGTATCCTTTTGGACAGGTTACATTAATATTGTTACGGATTCGTGGATTTGGATGAAAATACCTGGTAATTCGTTAAAAAAACTCTATTCAGGTTTCACTACAAAATTAGTTATTATAGTCACTATACAGTCCAATAACAAAGCTGAGATCACTATTATATAACTTTTATTTTCGCTGCTTGATTTGCTTTTGATAGCTATTCGCAAACTGATGCCCGGTTCACATTATTCCAGTCGACCTTTCCAGTCCAGCGCTGGAATGCTACTGGAATAATTTGAACCTGCACTGGAATGTACCAATCCAGTCCAGTCGACTGGATTGGCGTTCTATTTTTCATTCCAGCTCGCCCATTCCAGTGCCACTGGAATATTGTGAACGGCCAATCCAGTTGAATCCAGTGCTTGACTACTACGCTAAACAGTGAACACGTGTTGTTTTATTTGTGGAATTCTATTGGTACAGATGCGACAGCTTTTAATAACTGGAATAATGTAAACCATATAATCCAGTCCAGCACTGGACTGGATTGACTCGCTAGATTATTGGACTGGAATAATGTGAATCGGGCATGAATTCCGAGGCGCCTGATACGACCGCTTATACATATAGTGAATAAACTGACTCTAGAATGTTTGCGAGTTGTAGCAGGTATACGGAACAGGATTCGTAAACAACATGAATGTTTACGAATTAGCGTCAAGCGAATTTAAACAACTCTATGACATAAAAATTAAGAACTCATTTTGCATGTTCATAAACTACCCCTCTCCAATTAGAACTTTATGATATATGAATTCCGAACTTGTTTCGTATGTTCGTAACAATATTATATTAATTTGCCCATACATTTGAACGAATCCAAATTTCATAACACCTGTAAGTTGAGCTTCAGGAAGGTCAAAGCATTGACATTTGGGCGGAATTTTTTTTTGATTTCATATTTTCATCCTAAAATTTGTAGATTTCCAGACTCATCCCTGATCTTCTAGAGGTCAGAGCGCTATTGCAATGGCGATATTAAGAACTGTTTTAAGTTTAACAATGTAGATGGAGCTAAAACGTTCCACGGTTTCAGGTCTGTTCCTAGGAGTACTTTATCCCATCGAGGACCCACTGTGTATAAGATATAGGCCTGTTGCTTGGCTCATCTGAACTATAATTTCATCTGAATTATCTTAGGTATTATGAAATTGAAAAGCCAAGAGGATAATACCGGGGCATACTGAAAGTTCCGGGATACATATTCATACGCCTTTTGATTATAGAGATCTAGGGTTCCATACTTGGTTGGCAACCGGTTTTTAATGCAACTAAGTCGATTATATTTCCCGATTCCACTTTTGCAAATACCATCTCCGCGTGAATCAGCATTAAATACCACCCCAGAGGTTGCTGGAGATTTGACAGGGATTCCCTGCCCAAACTTCCGCTTATAGATTGTATGGACTCAGAATTTGGTGGACTTATACCTATATATATTCGTTGATCAACCAAGGTCCGCATTATACGTCGAGTTAGATTTATTTCCGCATTCCTTGCGAAGATATGCTACCGCAGAACGGTTGTCGGATTGAACTAATACCGTACCAAGCGATGTTCTCCTTGATGTTTTAGGACTTTCTAAATGGCAATCCACTCCTTTTTTATTGCTATTATATTTCAGGCGCCCGTCATTTTGCTGCTGACGAGTGTCACAGGCAAAGTTCGCAGCTTCGGTGACAAAAAATTGTGATAGAGGAACGTGTATTAAAGTTAAAACAAGACAATTTTTAGTCATCAATTTCCAGTCTCACTTGCTCTAAAAGCGAATGTTTCATCGTTATTATGTGTTCTGGTAACGAACAATGATTAGAAACTTGCACGTAGCTCGTGATTTATTCTCTGTTTGTATTCTAATATATTTAAGAGTCTTGATGTTTGACATTTTAGATTCTTGTTGTAGTAGAGTTATCCAATTCTTGACGAATTATCCAATTATTATGACGAGTTATCCGATTCGTCTAGAATTGGATAACTCGAAATCTTCAGAAGCACAAACTTTTAGTGCTGTGCTGCAGTCGTAAAAACACGTAATTTATGACACTGATCCCTGAAACCCAGTCGTAGGTAACGATGATGCGCATATATAATGCAAAGTCATTAAGTACGAAAAGCCACGGACCCACTTGATGAATGTAGAGTGCAAAATAATTAAATATACTATTTTGGAAAAGAAGTATTAAAAACATTTGATAAAAATCGTATACATCATATACATTTTGTTACGCCTATCAAAAATTGTTGGCATATTAAAAATAATAAATAATATAATACTGTAACGCATGAAAAATTTGGTGGTCATGGCGCAATTTTGTTTTGGCCCAGCAACACACGTCATCACAACACCTCTCAGCCCAGCACACGACAAGTTAGCTTAGCTCACAACCTAGATATCCACATCTAATAGTCGCTCGACTCTGGGCAAGAGCCGGCCTCCGTGACAACCTACTGAAAAACTTTAGGGTACAAGTGAATAAAAGATCAATTAACGCAACCGTATATTCGTTAGTCCAGAATAATCGAGACTCTCGATTAGAGAGAGCCCAAAACACTCACAAATGTCACAATGACGGTGACAATGTTGCCTATGATTGACCTATTTGGAGCAGGTTGTATTTGAAACATATAACAATACATTACCATTCTATTATTGGTACGAGTTCAAAAACTAGGAGACAAATTTACCTAAGTTGAAAATTCATTCTCCATTTATTTTAATTTGATTATAGCCATTAATAATCGTCAACTTATATAATCATAAATTCAATGTTATGAGCGCTGGTTATAGTTTCGCTGAATTCGGGACAGCGTTATTGATAGAATCGCTTCATGCGCAAAATGAAAGAAGCGTAGCGTGGTTTTAACCGGTCGAAACCTGTCTTGGACTTTGGAATGTTCGTACTGCGCAAGGCACAACGGCTTTAGAGATAAAACGCCATACCTCGAACCACTATTGTACATATTTGCACGATCAACCAGTTTTGAGTTCGTTTAACACGCCCTATATAATAAATTTAACCAATTTTTTCTGATCGATTATAGTACAGCCAAAATGTAATTGTGAAAATGCAATGTATACCTAATAGTTATCAAATAGATAAGGATTTAAATTCAACTAATGTTATATATTAAATTTTTCGTGTCACAATGTTAGTTACCATACTCCTCCGAAACGGTTTGACCGATTTTTATGAAATTTTATATCCAAAAGGGGTGGGTGGGGTTTTTTATATTTTTACACTAGAAATTTCCTAGATTATTTCAATGATAAAACAAAGTTTGCCAGGTCAGCTAGTACCTATAATATATAATTATAAATAAAAAAGTTTATAATGTTTGGATATTTGGTACACACCACGTAAAAACGACTGAATAAATTCGGGAAACATAGTTTAGATACGTTGACACAATACATGTTTCAAATACAATCGACATATTTTGTGCGTTTTAGGCTTTCACGATTATTCTGGGCTAACGAATGTACGCTTGCATCAACTGATCTTTTATTCTTTTGTACTCTAACGTTTTTTTTCTTTTCTTTTTTTTTCGATTTGGCTATATGCTGTTAGCCCTAACGGCTTTTGCAGCGTCACCGGGCGGGAAGCAGAAGCATCGCCGAGGTTGCGAAATGCGTCGAATAGAGCGCAGAAGCTCTACTAGCGTCGGGGAACGTCGTCCTAAGGGTGCCTCCTGTGAGGCCGGACCACGGCTTAGGACGACGTGTAGCAAAAAGTAGGTTGTCACAAAGACTGGCTCTTGCCGAGACTCGAGCGATTATTAAATGCTGATATCTAGGTCGTGAGCTAAGCTAACGTGTCGTGTGCTTGGCTTATGTTTGGTGTGGTGATGGCGTGTGTCTTGCTGACCCCAAATAAATTACGCCACGGCTACAAGATTTTTATTACAATATTTTTATGTCAGTATCTACTTAAATTTACGCAACCGAAGTCGTGGACGTATACCAATCAGAAATTGAGCTGCAATTAAGATTTTTAATAGCGTCCATAGGTCGTAGGTACATCCACATGAAGCCTCAATGGTAGGTTAGCAAATTTTAAAATAATTGTCATAAAGTGTATCTGATTTTTAGAAGGCTATAAAGTAACAAACGTGAATAAATGTATACATCTAATTAAAACTTGTAAGAGACTAATGTACGAAACCAATAATATTAATCTCCTATTTATGTTTTCTTATAGGTAAATTTTTGTTTTTAATATTATACATATTAAAAACTAAAATTAATTAATTAAAATTCCTTTGTTTAGGGTTTTGGCATACGATTATATGATAAACTTACACAATTAATTTTATTTTTTACCTTACAGCAGTTTGTAACTATTAGAAGGAAGTTTATACAGGTTACTTATACTATGGAGGATTATATAAAAGACAATATATGCGTGGATTTAACGTATCTCCGAGCTTGAAAAAGACAACAATTTCGAAATGAAACTCGTTATAAGTATATTTTCTGCTGACTCTCCTCTATAGGAGGAATTTACTTTATTTTTTTAATTTATTTCAGTAATTGTAGAATTCAATTATTAAAATAATATATTTGACTGTTACCTATGTAAATTATATAATTTGAATAGTATATTTATAATTATAATTAATGTGGGTAATAATAACCTATTTCATCATCATTTCAATTATTATATAATATAAAAAATTTAAGAAAATCACCATTCAGAGAATAGATGACTCATTTAGTGAGATACCGCTTGCTCAAATTTTCGTGAAGGCGATGTAGCCGCCTTATTATTATTCTTAGCAACCAACGTTCTGTTTGTCTACCTGAGTCGAACGAGCGAGGTCATTACGGACATAAATCTATACGACCCGTTCCGATAATAAATGATTCTGTAGCCGACGTCGGGGGTATCGTCGTAAATGGCGCCGCAAATAGAAAGTAAAGAAAGAGACAGAGGCATTATGCTGTAGTTTGTGAGATAGGGATAGCGAATAAGACACCTACCTAGGATTCTGCCAGGCGGCCAATACTGGCATTGCACTGTACTGGCAATGGCATCTGTGTCTGTTCTGTGTCCGCTCGCCTGTGAGTGAACGGAACAGAATTTTGTATGCTCAGTGGCTAAGCCTAGATATCTGCGGAGTGCGGTTGACTGAAGTATTGGCCTCAGGCTCAGCATACCAAAAAATATTGTTATTCCAATTACAATTGTAATTTGCATAATTTAATTACAATTGTAATATAAAATAGCTTGTGTCATTGTTCGCGTCTCTAACATTTTGCGGTTTGTTCGTGTAATTTTCGAGTCGGTGTTGTTCTTGGCGTTTATTTAGCCGGCCATTTTGTATTTTCATGCAAGGCAAGACTCGCAGGGACTGAAGTTACAGAAAAACTGGATTTCCTTGTTTATAAAAACTTTTGGAGAGTTGAATGTAAATCTGTAACGAGTTTTATCGTATTGTTTTGATTTGTGGATGAACTGTTACCGTTGCTATATCTGTGATCATTCGTGTATGTGAATTGGATAACTTGCAAAGACGATAGACGCACAAATATTACAAAGTAACTAAACCGAATATTTTTTGGCCATAATATATAAAATGAACGTGAGTATCTGGTGCTATATAATCAAATATTTTTTTTAGATCCGTGCATGATTGAATATGTTGTGGTGTGATGAATATTTATTACAATTGACTCTTAGTTTTGCAAACACTTTTCTTCATTACACTTTAGTATTATAAAAAATAAATCAATTTGAAATTCAAGCTTTTTCCTTATTAACTTGTTGTTGCCATTACAGTAGATGTTTAGTTTACTAACAACTAATTTCATAGAGGCAACTGTATAAACGTATAAAATCGTTCGCATACTACATTGTTTGATTCTTCGGTGTTTATTTCTCAAAATATTTCTCGACGAAGTAAATTCTTTCATTTTCTGTGCATCAAAACAATGGCTCTCATAACTAATACATATATAAACATAAGTTTCGCTCCCAATACTCAATTTGATATCAGAATTTATCATTATAATATTGTTATAATGCTTATGACATTTTATTCTTAGTCCTGTGTCCGTCACAGAGTCTTTACAATAATATAGATGTTCAAACCTGCCCATAAAATATTTGCAAGAGCCATTAGTAGTTTAAAAAGCAATGTAACCTGTCCTGGTTAATCACAAACATGGGTTGGAAGTAATGATTCTCAAACAGAACCTTTTAAATCCATACTAGATTGTTTGTTTCTATTTACTTAGTTATCATTTGCATATCAGTCTAAAATAGAGAAACATTGTAAACAACAAAATCATTTTTATTTTATGTTAGTATAGCATTAAGTTAATTGTTTTCAGGTTAAACATGAGCACAAAGATTGAATCTGAATTCCCATCATCAACACCAAACGATGAGTCAGGTTTGTTTTGTTTTAATTTTATTTTTACCATTTATTTATCATGTACTTTTGTTTTCCAATTACATTGTTTATTTGTAACAGGATACAAAGCTTAGCTTAGAATAATGTGAAAAATTTATTTAGTTGTCTCACATTTCTACAACAAACATTTATTATTGGCCTCGTATAGTAGAACTTAAAATATTTATCGCTTAAAATTATTTTTTAACTTAATTATTATGTGCTAGATATTTCACAGGGTAATTTTTTATTACCCCCTGAAACGATAAATCACATTTTATATTATTAAAGTACTTAGAAAAGATTTCCAAAAAATATCAAAACAATTAGTAAACACTTTATTTCTCTTAATTACTTTAATTAATAACAATTATTTTTCGTCAGAACAGAATGCTGCCAAAATAAATTCCTTTTCCATTTTTAAAATTCTCCGCTTAAGTTGAGATTACAATATTGAGACTAATGCGAATATTTATACTTCCTAATACTCTAAACTTAAAAATTATTGTCTGATTATGCAATTGTTAAATTTGCTAACAATATTCTCCTTGAATATGTATCCAGTCCTTTATAGTATAATCGTCAATCGAGTTTGAAAATTCGTAGTACAAGTAGCTGTTGTAAATTATGTACTCTAATTCTAAGTTACATAGTGGAGGTGTATAAAAGGACCAGTTTTTTTTTTATTCAAGTCCCCAAGTGGTATGTTTATATATTCAAAAGTTTCAAAATTAAAATTGTTTCTAATGCTAATTTGATGCAATGCTTCGAATTCAAATTCAAAATATTCTTTATTCAAATAAACTTGTAAACAAGTGCTTTTGAATCGTCAACTCTACTACTGGTTCGGAAAGCTGTTCCTACCGAGAAGAGCAAGAAACTTGGCGGTTGCTCTTTTTAAAAAATACATTTCTTAATGCTAGTTACATTTACAGGGTCACTTACTTGTACAGGGTCGAACAATATTTATATCCACGCATTTTTATTGTCTAAATAATCCTCAACAGTGTAGTAGGCTTTCTTTATCAGCCTCTCCTTAATAGTGTTTTTAAACTGCTGTAATGGCAAAGTTAAAATTGATTGTGGAATTTTATTATAGAATCTTATACCCAAACCCACAAACGACTTACGTACTTTTTCAAGCAGCAAAGCAAGGGCCGCAAGCTTATGTTGGTTCCTACCTTTGTCTATTATAAACATCGCCTATTGTTTTATAATTCTTTATATTTTTATATACAAAAATTAAATTACTTAAAATATACTGTGAAGCAAATGTAAGAATACCTATTTCCTTAAACTTCTCTCGCAGGGAATCCCGCGGACTTAAATTGTAAATGCCACATACAGCTCTTTTTTGTAAAACAAAGATTCATAGAAAGAACTAAGTAAAAGTTTTGTAATGAATATGTTTGATGGTTTGAACAATATTTCACTTGCATTCACAGATCTTATATCATAATAACATTACATTTGAACCCTATTAAGTTACTCAGGTTAACAGTCTAAATAGGTCTAAATATTAAAATAATATCAAAAATACTATTGAAAAGTAATTTTTTTTGGCTGTTTTATTAAATATATGTATAGTTTCCTCATTCTTATTACTCATGCTTTATATCATTGTGTTTGCTTGTTTAAGATGTTGTCTTTGTAAATATTTATTTATTTATAATTTATAATTTTTTTTAAACCTCAGATTGTAATTAGTGTGAATGATATGTATCTGCTTATGAAGTCAAATAATAGTTAACTCTATTAAATTATTATATAAATCAATATATCATAACTTTACGCTGTGTGGTATCCGGCTGAATAGAATAGTACCACCCTCTTTTCATATCAAGGTGTCGTAAAAGACGACTAAGGTAAGTGGACCTGCTGTGTGGTATCCGGCTGAGTAGAATAGACCACCCTCTTTCTTATCGAGGTGTCGTAGAATAGACCACCCTCTTTCTTATCAAGGTTTCGTAAAATACGACTAAGATGATGATGACTAATTATAGGATGATGATGATGATATATATCATCATCATCTTCCTATAATTAACTCTATTAAATTATTATACAAATCAACATATCATAACTTTATTTATAATCCAAATGAACTTAATGCATTGAAGCCTTAGCTCCTGAACTAGAAAAACAGTAGAAAACTTTTTAAAAAGTTCGATAAATTTACGCATGGAAAAATATGAGAACCCGCTCCCGCTCGTCACCGTCTCATCAGTCGTCACTGTGGCTGGTTCTCGAATACTGTAGTTATTTATTTATGAACTTCATCCTCCGGGTGGTATCCAGCTAAGTAGAATAGACCACCCTCATTTCTTACTAAGGTGCCGTAAAAAGCGACATGTAAGTTTACCCGTCGTGTGGTATCCGAATGAGTAGAATAGACCACCCCCATTTCTTACTAAGGTGCCGTAAAAGGCGACATGTATATTTACCCGTCTAGTGGTATCCGAATGAGTAGAATAGACCACCCTTATTTCTTACCGGGGTGTCGTAAAAAGCGACTAAGGTAAGTTGCCCCAGCGTGTGGTATATGGCTGAGTAGAATAGACCACCCTCATCTCTCACCGAGGTGTCTTGAAGTGCGATTAAGGTAAGTTAACCCGGCATGTGGTATCTGGCTGAGTAGAATAGGTTACCCTCATTTCTTCCTGAGATGTCGTAAAAGGCGACTAAGGAAAGTTGACATCAGGCAGGCGTCCGGTTGTAAAATATCTAGCCAAATTATATGGTTATTACATGTTGTGCCGACCCCACTTAGAGTGGGATAAGGACAGAAGGATTTTGAATGATGATTAGTTTATGCACTTACATCGAAATATCCGATAGTAATTTTAATTTTATTTAAGTGGACTTTTATTTAACGGATCTTATAAATACTGATTACCAATATTATAAATGCTAAAAGTTTGTTGCGCTTTCTCGTCTATCTGTTAAGGATTATTGATAAAATTTTGTACAATTGAATCTAATAATAATCTACTGGGCTTACAAACACTACAACTCGTACTGAATAAATTCTTATCAGAATCTCTTGTTGGTCTCATCTCAATTGTAACACATATAAGTTTTCATAAATTACATAATTTTCATTAAATATTTAGTTAACGTTCTTGTTTTTATGTATTCTCGAGTCTGCTCCAAACTTTTTTAATTGCATCGGAATCTTTATAGAGAAGATACATTAATCATTGTTTGATTTGAATAATATACTGTGACGATCTTTGATTTGATTCATTATTAATCTGCTAAAACAATATACAACCACAAGAAAAAATATCTAACTATTTTTATTAAAATTATTTTGTTATAAAAGCGTTTCTCTTGAACCTAGACAAAACAAGAAAATATTGGCGGCTTGAAATGTTTTTTCAAAACTATGTATGAAATCTTAGTAACTTAAATCCGCGATAAGTGGGGGACGATAATTTGCTTTAGTCGTGAAGTCACAAAATCACGTATTCGTTAATGTAGAAATACATTGGTACGCATTAAAGTAGATTATAATATTAAAAATTAATATTTTATTTTATTGATTAATGTTTAAATCAAAATAACAGTAATATCGCTTCATATACATACTTAAATAATCACAGTCACACTAACAATCTATTGCCATCTCCATTTTTCTAGTATCATACAGTTACTTACTTCTTGCTAGTAAAAATCTGAGGTGTTGAAAGCGTGTTGAGATTTCACCGTGACAAGCAAGCGCAATTTATTTGCAAACCAAAAATCTGCTTAGGTGCTATAGCCAACAAACATTAAACGATTCCTACGACGCCGTGAAATTTTACCTATAATAGGAAATCTTTGAATCTTAAAATATTTGATGTTAATATTCCTAATATTAATATATTGTAAACAAAATATAATAAAATTCTATTGTTTGTTTTTCAGATGGTGAGGAGGAATGCGATATAGATTCAGTTGAGCAAGCCATAGACGAGGAGCTGGAAGAAAAGAAACTAGAAATTATCAAGTCGGAGAAAACAGATGTGGCAGGTCTGTTAGCGCGCTTACAATCCTCTGGGGCGTTAATTAAAAAACCTGATCAACGGAATCATTGTTATCACTGTAATATAGAATTTGACGACTTAGAAGACCTAAAGAAACATATTACAAACCACGTTACTTTACCCTCGTTGGTTTTAGAAAGGCTGCCGTCCGACGACGAAGACCTGCCACCCTCAGGAGATGAAAACTGGTCCGATGAAGAAGAAGTACCAGTGCAAAATAAGCCAAGTGCACCTAAAACGCCCCAAAAGATAGACATATCTCAAATACTAAAAAAAACAGGGCTGTCTTTTAAAAAAACAACAGATTGCGACACAAAAAGTTCTGATTCAGCATTAAACAAATTAAGTGGATTAGGTTTTACGATCAAGAAAAATTCGACTCCAATAAAAAAAGAAAAATCTGATATTGAACCTGACACACAAAATGATGTGATTCAAAAACTGGGTAAGCTTGGCGGTATAAAGCTTAAGTTAAAATCGGACGGTAATAACACAAATTCATTTAAAGTAGTTAACGGTCTCAAAGATTTTAAAGCTTCTGATGATGAAGATGAAGTGAGCGGTAATGATGAAGATAAAGATGACCAAGAGTCTAATGATGAACAAGAAAAATCTGCTGAAAATGATGGAGATGATTCAGACGATCAACAGAATCACAACAAACGAAACAGTTCGGATAGCAATGGTTCTGAAAACAATAAGAGAAAAATTATTAATTTACCTAAAGTTATTCAAGGAAAACTAGTAATACCAAAAAAGGAACCAGCGACTGTTGGTTCCATAGGGACACCACTTAAGACACAGATAGGGGAAATTGCAAAACCCCAACCAAGTAGACCAGCAGTAAAACAAACACCTAAAAGAGGAGCCATCCAACAAATGGCTTCTAAGGAACCTCCAATAATTAATACCCCTGTAATACGAAGACTATCTCAGAAAGAACAAAAAGAGCTATCACCAACAGTTACCCCAGAAAGATGTGAATCAAGTGAACCAGCTGAAAATATTGTTGTTAAAAAAGAAGTTACAGAGAATATCAGTGGAAAAACCCAAATGACTGATCTACCTCTATTTTCAGGTCAAATTAAATCTGAAAGGTCTACACCACCATTGTCTGAGAGATCCACACCAGTATTAGCACGAGTTAAATCTGAACCTGATGCCTCAATAACAACAGAAGAAAATCAGTCTCTTTTCAGTTACCAGAGCACAAATAATTCAAGCAGTGCTAAAACGCCTTTGCTTCCTGTGGCGAAAACTGAAGATACTGGTGTTACAGTCATAGAGATTAATGGAGATTCAAATGACGAAGATGACGATTGTTGTGTTGTATCAACTACCCCTGCACCAGATATTAAGCCTAAAATAGAAAATTTGCCACCTGCTTATCCTAATCCTCCTGCATATTCATCATCTCAAACTATCTATAGCTCAGCACCAACATTATCATCACGTCTATCATCTGCACCCTCAACTGAAAAACAGCACAATTTTAATTGGAATGCTCCAGATACCAAACCACCTTTGGATATGCTTGAAAAAAGTGCAGATGATATATTTGAAAGTCTTCTATCAACTGCAACAAAAAAGGAAAACTCATTATCAGATGCAAGTGAATATGTTTCTTTGGATTCATTAGGACCGCAGCACACTTGTGATATTTGTAACACCAGATTCACAAATATATCACTTTTAGATGAACACAGAAGGGTTACCGGTCACTGTTCAAGCCTTGTAAGTGCTTCCGCCGCATCTTCACTTATGCCCTATAATCATTCATCAAATATTCTTTCAAGCTTGCTACCAGTAAAACAACTTGCAGAACAAGTTGGAAAGTTGTCAACAATAGGTGGTGGTGGTCCCGGATTTACTCACCAGCAAAATGTGATGATTAATATACAAGCTTACCCTGGTGCAGGAGGCGTTATGGTACCACCTCAACCATATAATGCATATGCGGGTGGACAAAGTATGCCTAGTAATTATCCTCAATCACCGAGTAATATTTATGGTTCACCTGGTCAGCCAATGTCAATGCCCAATCAATATCCGGGATCGAATTATATGGGCCAAGGATATGGACAATACCCCTCGCCAATGTCTAAATCTGGTTACCCTGGAACTATACCACCGAATTCGTACTCAATGCCTTCATCCCCTTACTCTACAGCATCTCCATTGCAAAGTATGCAACAGAGTGTGTATGGACAGACTTCAATGATGAACCAACCTGGAGCTATGGGTCCACCTGGCTCTTCACCTAGCCATTCCTATGCCTCGGCGTCAAGTCCCGGCGGAGCAATGAAAGCGCAGACAGGTAGTGGAATAAAAATACAAAACATTCAAACTTTTCCTCCAGGGCAAATGATTGGACAATCACCATCAGGTCAACAACTGGGCGATTTAGGTTCAGGACAAATGGTTCCACCTGGCCAAAGTATAGCAGGTCAAGTTCCTGGACAAATTTCCGGACCTACACCTATAAGAATGGCAGCAGGAGCAAATATCGCAGGCGCTCGGCCGCGAATGCCAACAGTACGAGGACAACGACCTACGATTCGACCTGGCATTCAAGTTCATGGGCAAGTTCGTGGAGGCAAAATGGGACCGCGAATGCCGCTAAAACGACCAGGTGGAATGGTCGGGGGACCAGGCCAGAAACGACGGCCTGACATGTTACTCCCTGGTAAACATGATAATGAGGACTGCCAAGTTATGGCGTTACAAAAACAACGTGAAGGTCTGCCTTTGATCCAAAGTGTCCAAGGTGCCAAAGACAAACTTAATATTGGTAGTCAAATCTCTATAACAAAGAAGGTGAATCCCGTGAATAAGGAAGCGAATGCAATGGCAAATGTTCTTGCATCCAGAGGTATAAGTGTTAAACAAAAACAGAAGAGCAGGTCTCCAACACCAGAGCGTCCTTTGCCAAATATTCCTAATCTTGGAGCCGGCGTTAGTATTAAACATACATCTAAGTCGAGTAAATTTTCAATACCAGAAGCAAAGGTTGGTTCTAGTATGTTCTCATGTAAGATATGCAAGAAAATGTTTATGAATCATAGTTCACTGCAAGTTCACATGTCTAACGCACACCCGCAAACAACTAGTAAAATACCAGTATTTAAATGTGACGAGTGTCCCGCTTCATATCCAAAGTCACTGCAATTGCAACATCATAAGAGAGTGTTCCACAACGTGTCAGGGCCTAACAGAGAGCTTGGATTGCCAGTAGTAGATCTGTCACAAGAGGATAACTTAAAGAGATTGAGTAGTTTAGGTATTTATAGTTTTATACCGTTGGCAAATCGGGAGCAGGCCAATGGTTGTTTTGGTATACCTGTGATATCAGTGCACCACATGCAAAATGGTTTAACATCAAGTTTGCAAGCACTAGGTGCTGATGGACTATTGAGTCTTGGGCCGCTAAAACCTTTGCCTAACACATAATTATTAATTAGAAAGAATGTGCAGTGTTATGAAATAGTGATACTTAAAAGTCTAAATTATTTATTTTTAAACATTTGTTAAATATTTGCAAAAATGACATAGTTAAGTTTAGATATATAAAGAGTAAACTTATAATTTGTGTCACATTCTAAACAAAAGTGTCCCTAAATTAGAATTTAAAAGTTTCAAAGACAAAGTAAGTATAACTAAGTTTAGTTTTTTTTTACAAGAAACACTAATATTTCCAACAAACTATGACAAGGAAGTAGCAAAATAATTTGTGATTTCACAAATATGTGAAAATATACTCATAAATGCACTTTTAAGAAATACTTAAAGTAACTATGATCTTAATCAAACGATAGACTGCCATTTTGTTGTTTGATCAGTTCTAATGACTGATTTAATTGTATTTGTAACTTTTATTCGATTGATGATATTTGTAACTTGATCATACTCTTATCATTTGTCAATCTTTCCTGTTAGTATTATTATATTGACTGTGTACAAGGCCACTCAATTCGTTTATCATAGTCTTATACAGGGTGGTACCGACGCGACATTAAATGAATCCACTAATCATTTATACGTAATAAATAAATTTGGCATGATTCAATCTGAAATATCCTTATAAAAAAATGCATTTTCGAAGAAATTAATTAAAATTTAATTGAAATCTGGCTTTGTCAGTAATGGCCGACCAACCTGGCGCTTGATAAAAAAACGGGAGAAAATAACATTTTTGTTTTATGTCCCTTGTACCAGTACGATTAGTTTTTGGGTCAAGGTTTTTTTCGTTTCGTGTGCCGTAATAGAGTAAGGTCGTTGATCTCTGTTAATCGTGTTTATCTATTTTTTAAATTTAAAATAATACCTGTAGCTAAAATACTTCGCTGAATGAATTGATTTTTTATCTAGGATGCGGAGGTGACTAAAATTATAATTAATGTCGTATGTTCAGTACCGTCTTGTATAAAAATTGGGCACAAACTCCATACGGTGTATTTTTAGTTCATATTCAATGCTAATATATTTACCTCAAAAACTTATGTATTTTTTGTAATATCAATTACATTTTTCTGGCTGCTAATCTGAAAGTTTATTATGTTAATCTTTTTATTAGTGTCAAATGAGCCTTGTGAATAAAGAGGTTATTCTTGTGGAGTCTGTCAAATGCATGTATGCATTATTTTTTAAACTCTGTAAGTTGAAGATGGACGTTAATAATTCATTTTAATTCATACATTAAGCGTATCTAATGCATTCATGTTACCCTTTTTCCCGCTGCTAATTGCAGCAAATAATCAGTTATTTAGTAATGAATTATTATAAAGTATATAGGGTGGTACAGACCAATTCGACATTCAATGAATCTACTGAATGTAATCCATTTCTACGTATTAGATAACTTTGGCATAATTCAATGTTCTAAAACATCGTTTTAAAAACATGTTACAACAAACAACAAAAAAATAATATAATGCAATTGATATCAGGCTTGTCAGAAATGATTGACGGAAATGGCGCGGCGCGTTTTTTTAAAAAACAGGAGAGAACAATAATGTTATTGTTCTCTCCTGTTTTTAAAAAAAATTGATTTATCTCCCTCGCACCAGTACTATTAGTTTTTGGGTCAAGGTTATTTTGGTTTCGTGTGTCGTAATAGAGTAAGGTCGTTGATCCATAAAATGTTTATTTTTTTTAAATGTATAATCATTTCTGGGACTAAAAATAATAAGGTAAACTAAAATGAAAATGTCGATGGTCGGTACCACCCTGTATATTATACACTAAAGATGTATATACAAATAAATTTAAATTACTTGTACGTGGAAAATAAATGTTCTAATCCAAACGCGAGTTTCGTTAGAACTTACAAATGTTATAAATTCGTAAACAAGAAAGTACCAATAACTCAAATTCCTTATGTGTATATTTTCTATGATGTTTCACGATATATATATATAGCCTTTATTTTATGCCTAAATTCATCAGTATCGGTCCAGCGTATCAGCTATCAAAGCGTAATGTAATGACACTCGCATCTATTATATTATTTATAAGAAAACTTTCAATATAATTTTCTCAAATAAGCCCTAGTTATTTCCATCAATTTTTGTAAGTAATTTAGATGTTATGACATTGTAAAGAAACATTTAACTTTAACTATCAACTATAAATGTTAAGTGCAATAAGGAATTACAGATCTTGTATTTAGATATGTAAGTAAAACTTAAAAATACACGAAAATATTGTTTAAACGTTGGAAATGTTTTGCTGTATAACAATATCATTATTTTCCCTTAAAATTATGCTATATAGGCGTTAAAATATATAAAAAAATAATTATAGACATAAAATATATATATTTTTTGTGATATATAAAAGTTTATTTTACTAAAGTAAATTAATTTTGTAAAAAATTATTCCATTTTAAAATTATTAAAATAATTTAAAATGAAATAATTTTTATGTCTCAAGTAAATAAAATTTAGTTATTTTATTTCTGATGTGCACAATTTATTGTAAGTTAATAAACGCCTACATAGAATAATTCTATAGATATGGGATACTTTAAAATTAAGAAATTAAATTATACTAATAGTTACAGCTTTGTATATAACGCATTACGATACAAATAGTTAAGAGGAAAGATATTTTTTTGTGTTGAGTGTAAGGGAAGCGAATGTTTTTTTATGTTATGGTTTACTTTAAAAGAGTATCTATTAGAAAACGAGATTTATGAATAAAAAGAATTAATCAAATTATAATTGTTTTCTTATCCTTATTACGAACTACATTGTTACATGTTTTAAATACAACCTCCGTCAAATAGGTAAATAATAAAAAAAATCTTGTCGCCATCAATAGAAGTTTAAAAAAAATAATAAATTGATTTACTTAAGAGAAAATGTCTCTTTATTTAATAAATATGAAGGAAAAATATCGTCATAACTATTACAATTAGATTCATAGATAATACACTATATAGATTAGATTTTCAGAATTTTTAAACGGAGCAACTGCCGTTTTTGTATTCAGTGACGTAGTTGGCTACTGTAGGGCTAGACAGGGCAGTGCCCCGACGCCTGACTTATAATCTATAAATTGAAGTAGTGAAAATTTCTATATCCGGAATATAAATAAGCCAACTTTCTCGAATGAGACTAATAATGTCATACATATTTGAACAATACAGGAAAATTCCTGTTAAGCCTTTGTTTGACACTTATGAGTAATTCCCTGGTATTCTTAGGCTGTTTTTATTGCGCGGCTACGATAAGTTGCGATCTGCGACGCGATCGCATGTTTCATTCACATTAGACCCATAAGTTTTAATAGGGTTCATACCTGGGTTTGAACCCGCGACTTACACTAAATGTGAAAAAAAAAACATGAATATGTTAATATGACATTTATTAATCTTAAGTTTTACATAAAGCCTTTCAATTGTGTATTCTGTTCATATTAAAAAAATAACCTTAAAATTATCATTGACATTTCAAAGGAAAATATAGAAAAAATAACTAAGAATCGTTTATAAATTTGGGCTTAATTGACGTTAAATGCTTGTGGAATGTAAAACAAAAGTGTGAAAAAATATATCATATCAAAACATTGCCACAATAAATTGCAAAGAGTCCCTTAGCTTGAGATAAGTATTATAAGGTTACTTATAAGGTTTTATAAATGAACACTATTTGATGAGACTTTAATTCAAACATAGTGATTTAAATGAAAAAACTACATTTAGTGTGTGAGAATAAAATATGTGGGTCTCTAAATTTTGTTGTAACAATATGCTGCAGTTTTTAAGTGTTGCAATTGAACAATTTTAAAAATGTTCATTGAAACATTAAGTTGAATGCTCATAATAATATAGTACCATCTAACATTTACTTTTTTTTCTTTAACTCAGTCCTCGCGTATGAGGTATAAGGGCGCGGTAGGACGAGAATGGGGACTAAGGTATGTACAGGCCTTTTGTATATCACGCTACGGGCGCTCGCGAAGTCTGAGTCAAATGGTAAGTCTATAAATAAAATGTTTTTCACTCACAGTAATAGTGAGTTTGATAACATTGCGACTTTAAGATCAAATAATTTAATTTTATCTACAGGAGTCTTTATCCTCTTTCCAGATAAGATGCTATTACAATTATTATTCAGTATATTAAAAACATCACAAAATGATCCAACAGATTGCTTTTAAATTATGTTATTAACCGGCTTTAAAACTGCAATATAAGAAACAAACTGCATACTTTGGTTGAACGCCACATAGGTATCCTTTAATGGCAAATTCAAGTTTAGAGACCCGTTTTTGCACAGTAATTTATTCTAGACGAATGAGTTCAACATCAAAGATTAGAGTTGAATTGGGCGGGATGACTCCAGGATGACCTTGTTGGCCATATGCATAATCAGGAGAGCACGTCAGCTTAGCACGCTCTCCTACAGACATCTGTAATAAAGTTTTAATATTTAAAGAGTTAATCTTGTATGTATATATATATATATATATATATATATATATATATATATTCAGAATCTTGATTTTCTCTCCAACGATTTTCCTGAATTTCAGCATGCAGGAGGAGAAAAATCGATCTAGCTAGGTTTCTTGTAAAAGAATCTCGTTTTATCCCTGTTTTTGGGAATTAAAAATACTAAAATTTATATTAATACAATATTTTTGCCATAATCTGTCAAGTCAGCGTAAATTATTCGGTGAATGGGCAGTCTCTAGAAATATATATTATTCTTTTCTCTTTTTATTAAGTTTCTTTTTTTTATTTTGTAAAAAATTACCGAAAATAACAGATAATGTTGAAATTGTGATAGTGGAAGATCAAGAGTCCGAGGATTCCATATGCACCAATGAGTAATTATAAAGTAAGTAAGTGGCATGTTACTATCCCACTGCCTAGAATAGGCCTCTTCTCTCCGTTTTTAGAGAGAAGGATTGGAGCTAAAACCTACCACGCTGCTCCAATGCGGATTAATATGTTACACATATCTCCAGAATTCTCTAGAGATGTGCAGGTTTTCTATTGCAATTAGCAATTAGACACATAAGTTTTAACAGAAAAACTCATTGGTGTCTGCCCGGGTATGAACCTGCGACCTTTTCGAAAGAGTCGTACGGTGTTACCGCTGGGCCATCACAGCTTTTTTGAATTATTATATGAATACTTAATTAATATTTGCAATTTAGCATGTTTTATTGCAAAAAAACCACAATAAACCCACAATATCTCTGTAGGGTCAGAGGAAATATGAATGTAGCAAAAAGCAACAGTTAAGGGTGTTACATACATATATTAAGTAAATTCACAATTTATTTGTTGAATGGACTGTTAGTGTAGTTCTCAATGACCCTGCCTTCAGCTCTGCAGGTTGCAGGTTCGATTCCCACCAAGGGCAAACATTTTCTACCAATTTATTGGTTCTTTGAGTTTGTGGTGATCATATGTATTTAAAATTATACATGTATATATTACTAGTTGTCCATATAACACAAGTATTAAGTTTTGAGAGCAGACAACCGTGTGTATAAGTGTCCCATATATTTATTTATTCACTAAGCATGTATAATATGGATATTAGGGTCAACATACTGATAGTGGAATTTTGTAGATCTCAGAATGCCTTACATATAAGTTGAGATACATCTATCCTTTATTCTTAAAATTATATGATTAATTAAAAAGATACTAAATTTTATAGTTATTTACCTGAGCAACACCTTCGTCCCAGCCTTTGATAACCTCTCCTTTGCCAATCTTGAACTTGAAGGGCTTGCCACGATCGCGAGATGAGTCAAACTTCTTCCCATTTGTTAATGTTCCTGTGTAGTGGACTACTACAGTTTGACCTTTCTTAGGGTATGAGGAACCTGAGCAAAAGAAATTATACACATATTAGATTGCAGCATTACAGGCACCACTCCTGTGACTTTATTTACACCGATTTAAGTGTTTAAGTATCCCCCAGTAATGACTTTTTCTATCCCAAAAGTAAAACTATTTTTTACCCCAGTATATAAGCTTTAATTCTGCTAAATTTCCAGCTTCAATCCAGTATTAGCTTAGGATGCCTTTTGCAATTATGATAATAGCCTGGATATTATGAATATGCAACTAAATGTACAGATCATTAAGAGTGTATCACAATTTTTTTTAACATAGATAACCTATTATGTCATAGAAGTGCTAGTTCATTTTTCATTATGATCAAGGGATCTTAAGTTTGCTTATATCCCATATATATAACACATAATTAACCTTGAACTTATAAAAAAAATGCACTAAAATGTAAAAACGATTTTCAATACTGAAATACTTTTGTTCTTAATTAGTAGTAACTTATTAGCAGTTTATGCCTAAAGGCTGTTTAGAGTCGTAATTGCATAAAAAATATACTTTAACCCTCTTATAGAAAAAGAGGTGTACCAGCAAAACTGTTCACTTAGGTATTGAAACACTGTCTTACTATATTCTCCAAGGGAAAAGTAGAATTTTAGTCTATATATTAGGTATATGCTTAAATTGTATAAAATCATCAATATTATTTCAGGGGAATACGTATGATAGCATTGAAGACAGAGAGACTTTGGAAGTATAAAACTAGAATGGATAAGTGGAAAAACGGTTTGGAAGAAAATTTTGGAAGAATGGATGAATATGTTCATAAAATTTCACAATTTTTAAAGGAAAAAGCAAATAGATTTAGGTGACTTTGGACAAACTACTTTGGTTTGGTATTCGCATAATTATCCATTGCAGATGCACTGCTGCAATATTAAAATTTCAATATTATATGAAACCTTGGAACCATTGTGACATTACAATTAAATGAGGGAATTCGGATCATTGTTTTCTTGAATTTTCTAAAAATCGATAAAAAGTCACGGTTCCAGAATGAAGCCGACATTAAGGTTATTTCAACTAATTACCGTGAATAAAATTTTAAACATATAATTACCATCGCCAGGAGACAGGGTTTCGACGTCAACGCCCATTTTATAAATTGAATTAAATAGATTATTTTAACTAATTAACGCTCACAACGCGGTGTATGTAAATTTAACTATGGCCGAAAATTTAACGCAATTCACTCGATGAAGCGCTTGATTAAAAGGCGGCTTTTTATATTTAGTCTACGGAATCTATGGTATACAGGCGAAGCGTCAAGTTTTATTTAAAATCTGCTTACATTTTGTCTATGCTTTTCAAAGATGTAAAATTTGTATATTTCACGCTTAGGTGTTTTTCGTCAAATTTGCTAAGGCTTAATTTGCGCAGGTTTGAGTTAAAAATTGTTACTAAAATATTTTAATCTCTTAAAATAGTTTTATCGGGATTTATGAAATGACGATAACATATTATACATAGACTACAAAAGTACAAAGTAAGTAAATTAATATTACATATATATATATATATAGGTATGTATATATTTTTTTTCACAAAAAACACATGCATGTGTTATTACATTCTTTATTATTTTTGGGATTGTTGAATAATTGATTTCCACTATTATTTGCAAAGTGTCTTTGGATAATGTTACCAAAATATATATGTGTTCTCCGTGTAATATAGATGTTTTTGGTGTTGGCAACATTTCTTTGTTTTTTCGTCCCTAGATCACCACAAAAAATTATAAATTTATAATTTCGAACTTTAACGTTCACCGTTATGAGCATGTGTTATTAGAATTCACAATCTGTGACTTTATAAAGAATTAGGGCTAGTTGCCTATAAGGATACAATGATTAAGTAATTTAATATATGTTGGAGTGGAAATAAAATAAAAATGCGAATATACAAATATAAATATTTTATAGCAAACATCTTTTATTATAATAACACGTAGTGCCAGGCTTTAGTACTATGGGATCACCACAATTATTTCACATAAAGCAATTTTCTTCTTTACACAACGCATAATATAATCAGAGCTATATTTAATCAATAACAATCACAAATAGTTTTCATAGCTTTCCATCATGCTTTCCAGAAGGTATGGTTTATTAAAATAGATGTAACTTTGATAAATTGCATTATTGAATTTATAACATAAGTTAAATGTAAAATTAGTTCAAATAACAGATTAAGTTGCTCTCTAATTAGATTAGGGAAACTAATACAATTTTTGAATGGCGTAAGAAATTGGGAAAAATTATACAAAGTATAATTTTAATATGAACCATGAGCGGCGATACCCTTAGTGAAGTCAAATATTTTGTTCTAGTTATAGTGATTTTTTTATTTCACGGATCGTATAAGAAAATTAATAATTAATTCATAATGTTTGATATTTGCGTACCTTTTTCTTTAATATAAATTGTCTCACTTCGTAGGTTAGCTGGCAGAGATCTTTGTCATAGGGATAAGTTGACCTTTGTACACTTTTTTTTACCAATAATGTTTTTTTCCCAACATTTTTTATGGTACATAAATAAATAAATAAATAAATAAGAAAACTAAACTTAGGTAATATTAAAGAGATACCTAATTGTCTCATTAAGAAGTAGCCTAAAGGAATTCTTGGACTTTACCGGGTATTGTAGAAATAATAGCCTTAATATATCTAAAAATTTAAATAAACATCTTGGACTTTTTGACATGGTTAAAGGAGACGCAGAAATAATTTTAGCTCTGATTTTTTGTATATTATACATAAAAAAAATTAACAATTAAATAAATATGAATATACTTTTTGAATAACATTTATTAAAATATACAATGATAATACAAATAACTTGGCATTTTGTGCATTTGCATTGCCTTATATTCTATAACAATCATCACAACATCAATACAAAACGTTAAATATACGGTATGAATTGGAACATGTTTTAAATGATATACTTGAATAGTTTACCCCTATGATATAGAGCGTTGGATCAAATATAAAAATATTTAAATTTAAAGCAGAAGAATAAAAGCAGGATTTTTTAACTGCTAATATTATGACATTGAAAATAAAAATAGCCGCTTTTTCTATTATTTGTATCTTTTTAAATAATCATAAAAATCGATTATTTGATAGGATATATTTGAAAACGATTTATTTTAAAGGGGAAAAAATCGATTATTCATCAATCGATTTTTTCTACTTCAAGTCACATCCCCATGTATTATTAATATTATACCGTGGAAAATTATTAAGGATATCATTTTTTTAATAAATAAAAAAAATTAAGTGAATTCCATACATTTTGCCCAACCATAGCTACCCAGTAGAGGAATAGTAGCAGACAGTCTTTAAACTTACTTATTTTTAACACAACACTACTTTAGAAGTCGTTAATGTGCTGAATACTTCTGTACTGAGATAGATTTCTACATCTGAGAGGAATATATAGATATATATTAAATATATTGTAACTCATAGTTCAAATCTCTTTATACATGTAGAGATTTAGACAAGAATATAAGATTCTCATTCTTGTAGCGATAATCGTAAAGTAATTTGCAATGGTCTCTTTCATTTTGTCGATTTTACAATATATTGTTAGTAATGTCTTTTAAAGTGTCACCGTGTAGGACGGAAAGAAGAATTTCGAAGGTGAAAATAGGGTAAAGTAGAGAGCTGAAGTTCTTCTAGTGTCCGAATCGTCTAACGTTAAGCGACCTTTAGTGGAGGGCAGTTAGTGATGTAACTGTGAGAATTAATTTTTTGCGTTTTTTCGAATTGACTAATGCTTCGAATTGCCTTCACAGCTTTTACAGCTTTGCCAGAGGATAAGCCCAGATTAGAGGATTAGATTAGTGTTGAATTATTTGAAAACTGGGTGCATTAATTGTTTTGGTCAAAATCGGTTTGTTTTAAGGTTATTGAATCTAGGATAAGCACAACAAAAAAATTTTCACTTATCAACAATTTATGAAAATATATTTCATTTATCTAAATAATTTGGCAAATATTTTGGCTTGTGACAATGAGTTTTAAATGAAGTTTATTAATATTACAAAATTTTCAAAGAACACGTTCGTCGCATGTAATGTTCAAAGAATACGCTTTCTTGGTAAATATAGAATTAAATATATATATACTTATTTTGTTTTACATACTTGATGCGTTCTTGTCACCAATATAATGTGTCAGCGATTTTAAATATTTATGAAGGTAGAAAGCGCTTTTATTTTTTAAGTGGCTTGATATTTGAATACTTCAGCATACATTTATAACTACTATTAAACTAAAAGTGACGTGCACATGAACCTGAACCGATTTAGTAAATCATTAATCGAAACTTCCAGTTTTAATGGAATAAATATAATCTGTGGTAAAATTACGTTATTTCAAAACTAGGATATAGTGTAGGAAGGTTATTTTGTAACCTAAAAAAGTTTGTAAATAAAAAATTGTAAAACTCTATGAATTTAATTTAAGCAAATATCTTTGTACATATTCTTGTGCACGCCACCATAAATATCTAATACGCATTACAGTATACATTCTACTAACATAGACACACAAACAAGATATAGAATTCTATATAAAATACTACAGGCAAATTTGCAATATTTTCGGTCGATTTATATCTCAATCCTAAGGGGGGATTGTCGGTTTTTAGTACATATTTATAAAAATAAAATTAAAAAAATAATAATAATTATGATAGTTGATGGTTAGAGGTACCATATTTGGCGAGTATTGTTAGGACGATAAAATGGGATGCCTAAAAAATATGATTTGTATGTATGCCCAATTATTAGTTTGAGGTGATTTAAGTAGATGTTCGCTTGATTGATAGCCATACAGTTCTTTAAGCTCGCCTGATTATTTCATCGAGTGCGCGGCGAAAGGAAACGGGAGACAGTACCCTAACGCACTAGCGTTAAGCCTTCTAGGCGATCCGTTTCAGCGGCCAGCTGCCTTGGTTGGCCGCTACGGTGGCCAATTGGATGCCATCGAAGTATTTTGTAGTTTTACCACCGAAATCAAGTAAAACGAAAGAAAAATAAAAAAACGATACTGGATTTATCCTTTCTCTGTGTTGAATTTTAACTATGAATTTCTCTGAATGGCTGCGTATGTAAAACATACGAATTCATCGGTGGCACGCTAAATACTGAACCGCCAGTACGTATAAAATTAAACAAGACGGCGGCGTGCCGCGGAAATTCATGGCAATGAAGTGCGTATAAATACAGGCGGTAGCATTTTAAACTTTAAAAGCGGCTAGCTGCGCGGCTTGCCACTCCTGCGGCTAACCGCTAGTGCGTTAGGGCACTTGGGTCGGGACTTTTTAGTCTTTTGTCGGGACTTAGAGTATAATAACCGAACGATAAATAGTAATAATACGCATTGTTTATAAATTTATTAAAACCAGATTTCTCTCTCTTCTTTTTAAAGAACATTGTCTTATATTTTAAATTAAAGTGTAAACTCGAGAAACTTCTACTAACCCAAAAGTTTCAAGAATCTAGGTTGCACACTTTATTTATACATAAAAAATCTAAGATTTATATGCTGTTGATTTTTGTTAGGTAAACGTTTATATCGAACATAATAGTGTACATAGAAATGTACATTAAAAAAAACTATATTTAAAAAAAATTGTGAAGAGGGTAAAATGAAATTGAAACTAAATAAAACCGTTTAAAAAAATAGACTATAACTTTATAATCTGTGACAAATTTTTACGTAATAGCATTATAGTTGAATAGTTTCTTATTCTCTTTGAATTCTGTAAAGAAATACCTAGCAATAAGTAATAGATGAAGGGTAAAGGAATTTTATGTCAATTGGCTACTGGGACGGAGTGGCAGTTGCGTTCTTAATTTCTTATGGAGTGGATGCTTCTTCTTCTTGATTATGCTTGGCGAGTGCTAAGAGGATCATCGTCAGCTGTTTTCTGCTGATCTTCCCCTCACTACTGTATTCAACGCCTTGGAGTATAGTTTCTTCAAATTCGAGAAGATCTTGCGCGTCGTAATCCTGTAAGGAGAAAATTCATGTAGAGCAAATTGCTTTAGAAGATTTTTTGATCTTTGTTAAGGGGCTGTTCAAGTATTACGTAAGCTGATTTATTATAATTATTTACCCCCCATCCCCCTTGTCAGCAAAAGTAAGCAAAGCTCTTACCCCCCTCCCCCCCATGCTAAACGTAACGTAACCATTTAACGTATGTAACGTAAACTTGTCAATCAATCTCTTTTTAAATATTATAATTATAAGGTTTTAATTATAATTTGAAAAATAAGAAAAAAGATTTAGAAAAGAGATTATATTTTACTGATACGGTATTCAACATAGAGTAAAGCCGGATACCATACGGCGGGTCGACTTACCTTAGTCGCCTTTTACGACACCTCGGTAAGATATGAGGGTGGTCTATTCTACTCAGCCGGATACCACACGGCTAAGATGAAATATTTAATATTAAGTTTAAATATATTTCTTAAAACATTCTGGTCTATAAGTTTAAAAATAAAACATTTAAAATTGTGTGCAGTTAAACACCTTTTTAAAATTAGTTGTAATTTGTATAGTGTAAAAAGAGCATACAATTGCAAAATAGATTATCGATCTCTACGTTAGACATTTTGTTTGTTTGTTTGTTTAATTTCTTTATTGTACAAAAGTATAAAAAAAACATACGTGGCACAGAAATATATATAAAATAAAAATTGTACAAAGGCGGACTTATCCCAATAAAGGATCTCTTCCAGCCAACCTTTCAGCTCTGAAAGGACAAAATAACAATGCGAGAGGCGGGGAATGCCACGAAAGGACAACAATATATAAATAAAATAAATATTACTTAATATTACTCATTTTAGCGTCTTAAATACAATTTAATTTATAAAGAGACAATGTTCTGACCGTTGGAGATGTTATAATTTAATATTTAAGAACCTCGTCTGAATAGTTCGTAATTTAAAGTAGTATTTTCGCTTACCTTTTTCACTAATTCTAAAAGGTCTTTCAAAAATCCACGTAGTTCTTCATTTTCTATGGAACCATTATTATCCTGCAAAAATGAGTGAAAATTTGAGTATATAGTTTATATAACATGTAAACAAACGTGAAAGACGAGTTGTACTGCCGACGGCATATTTTCATCTGATGACGTAGTTATTTGAAGACGGTTAAGACAGAGTCTCCACCGTGTGGTATCCGGCTGAATAGAATAGTACCAACCTCATATCTTACCGAGGTGTCGTAAAAGGCGACTAAGGTAAGTTGACTCACCGTGTGGTATCCGGTTTAGTAGAATAGACCACCCTCATTCTTACCGAGATGTCGTAAAATACGACTGAGGTAAGTTGACGTCAGGCAGGCGGCCGGTCGTAAAAACGCAGCCAAATCATGTGACAGTATGTTTATAACATGTTGTGCCGACCCCACTTAGAGTGGGATAAGTGCAGGAAGATGATGGTTAAGACAAAGTCTAAGCTTTTGTCTTTTGCTGAGACAAAATCAAAGCTACTCTTACGACAGAACCTAAGTTTTTTTATGAAGCATAGTTTCAGATTCACTCGTAGGTGATGCAGGCAATACGTACGTTCAAAACCTTTGATCTTTGAACAAGTTTAGTCAAACAAGAAAAATTCTCAAATTTAATATAATTACATTATTAAAAATCAATACTATTAAATGTTATAAACATGGATATATATTTCTTACAATCATAATACTTGTAACATTGAAAACTTACCCTGTCGTAAAGAGAGAAAACTCGTTCAATATCGTCTTTTGTTAATTTAGTTGCACCCTGTAAAATTGGAACGATTTATAAAAAAAAAATTGCATACAAAATTTGTCTGTGTATGATTCAGGCATATAATATCTAATATTATTTGTTTGGACTAGAAAAATCCATTTAAATATTAAAATTATTTTACAACATGCCAGAATTAAACACGTGTTAGCAACATTTATTGTTTTAATAAATTATATTTATATTTAGAAGCAAAATAGATCATACGAAACGAAAACAAAAAAAAACAATTAAACAGAAATTAAATTGGCCGCGAATTGGACTTCAACCGAGTACACAATGCCAAATATTTAATTTATAATAATTATACTGAAATAAAAAAAACAATTCTAAATTTTATATACTCTATGATTTATAGGTTTAATTTATTGTTTCATTTTTAAATTTCATTCATAGATAACTAATTCGATTACAGATCGCGCGTCACCGAAGTTTTACGTAAAAAATGGTCTTAATCCACATCATAAATAAAATAAATAATCGTAAGCAACATACATATAATAATAGTAAACGGAAATATTCTATATACAAAGAGTGAAAATAAAAAAATTAAAACTTAACTTTATTTTAATTTAAAAATATATGTTCATAGCCTACCAAGGATGCCATATATACGAGTATATTAAAGTAATTATTTCGCAATTAAAACTTTTGATTTAATGGATACAGACTGCCAAAAGTCTTAGTCTTCTTTGTTAATATAATATTTAAATAAACTAATAATCTTACAATATAAGGGGTCTGCACTAAGTACACTTCTTTATTTCAAAATGTTAAAATAAACCTCGTTCATTTGGTTCGATTTAGTATTGTTAGCGAGATAAGAGTGAGCTATGCTAGTCTATAGTAATAATTTACTATATAAGAGCAGCGTACTCTTGTCTATTTGTCGTACAATAATCATTTAATTCAATAATTATCTTCAGTGTAATTTCGGCTGTAAATATTTAAGGAACGGCCGCTAGTTTGTGTGACGAATACAGCCATCTTCTTTATTTGAATATGGATTATATCGAATTCTATTGAAAACTGAAATCTATTGGTTATCTAATATCTATAATAGCGTTTTGCTTCTTCTAAGTTTCTAATTAGATAATAATTTACTAATAGCAATATATGTATACTACATTTAGCAACTATATATACCTACTTTTATTTGTGTTCGTTTATATTTCATCTTAATAATTATCGTTATCGAATATGTGTGTGTGATATACATGACTTTTATGAATGTTTGTATGTAGACTTCGAAACAGCTGGACCTATATTAATGACATTTTCAAACAATCTTTAGGGTGACCAAGCGGATAATCCTGTAAAATTTGGCGGCGTTCGGAGCACTTTTTTAAACCGTCAATGACAGTTTTGCATCTGTTTTGTTAGCAATTTTAACATTTGCATATTAATATAATAATTATTGTATTAAGTTTGGTGTATTAGGAAGAATAAATATTGGCATTAGTCACAATATTGTAATCTCAACTTCAGAGGAAATTTAAAAATGGAAGGGGAATTTCATTTTGGCGGCATTCTGTTATGACGAAAAATAATTGTTATTAAAGTAATCAAGAGTAATAAAGTGTTTTAAGAATTGTTTTAATATATTTTGAATTGTTTTGAAAATCATTTCTATTAGTTTTATTATAAGTATTTTAGTACTATATACCAAATAGATTGTATTAAAATTTGAATAATCAGGCATCGTTGTTAGTCTACGGAACACTCACCTCAATGCCCTCCTAAGAGTGCAGTGCAGACAAGCAGCAGTGTTAGGATAGAGAGACAGGCAAATCAACACTAACATTCATGCTATCTGTTATTTTATATTTAATATTTATATGAGTTAATCTTGTATGTATAAATATTTTCTGAATCTCGGAATCGACTCCAATGACTTTCCTGAAATTCAGCATGTAGGCTCTTGGGGGAGAAAAATCGATCTAGCTAGGTTTCATTTTTTTTTAAATTTCGTTTTATCCCTGTTTTTGGGCATAAAAAAATGGTAAAATGTAGTATTGAAGGCAAATGATTTTTTTAGTTGTCAAACGAAATGTTGCGATAGCCGATGGGTAACGGGTGGACCGAAAATGTTTAAAACCCGGGTTCGAATGTCATCGGCGCCGTCTCTCTTTTTTTTTTTTAATATTTTTTTATATCTTTTAAAAATGTAAACGTAAACGACTATTTGAAATAAAAAAAAAATGTACAATACTTTTTTAATGTATTCAATTACATAATTAAATGCCAAAGTCTGGAAAGCTATATTTTGGGACTTCAATGGTCATAAAAATAACTCCAATAGAATAACTTTTCTGTTTCTTATTGTGTTCTGTAATTTTTAGATAATATTATATTTAGGTTAATTGTTATTAAAATACAGTTACTCAGTAATTTTAGTGATATCAAATTAATAAAACTAATTATCTATGTCTAATGAAAAAAATGTATCTGAATCCGATATAGTGAAGTGTAATACAAGCAAAGTAAAATTGGAAATGATAGTTGAAGTGATTTCTTTTATGCGATATAGTATTTTAGCAATTATAAACAAAGTTAATATTAGCGTATAACCTAAAGTAAACGAGCAAAGTAACATCACACTATGCAAACACACACTAACGTGACAAATTATATATTAATATACCGTACATTAACTTATTTTATTTTATTATTTCATTTGTGAATTTTTATTTGTTTTCTTTTATTATTTAATTTTATATAGAATTTATATAATAAAACTACATAATATTTGATTTGATCAACACATATCCACCAAGCGTTAATGTTCTAATTAGGGTTTTAAAATCCTTACTTCAGATTTCCATGAAAAATGATGTCTTTATTTATGAAAATAATATTCCAGAGAATTTACTTTCAAAATGCTGATACTTTCGAAAATGTCAGCGCTTTTTTAATCAAATAGGTTTAAGCATATAAATAAGCTATGAAATGAATGTCGTTTTTTATGTTAAAATCAAGATAACTTTATGGTTCTCAACATGAAACATCTATTACAAATATGAAGAAATAAAACATTTAAGTAAATTTCATTACTGTTCAAAAGTATTTTAATGTTCAATTTTGCGAGCAAAGTTCGCTGTAACAAAATGTCGAATAAATAAAATGGCGCGCGTGAAACAATGTTGTCGCCATTTTGGCGGGAAATGACTTGTCACTCACCTTGAACACCTGTCTGCAGAGGAAATTCTCTTTAACGGGTAGCAATCTGTGAATTATGAAAATGTTATTTATTAATTTAACTATAGCCATAGGGTGAGAGTGAGACTCTTTTGAATGGGTCGCGGGTTATAGCCCTGGGTATGCACTAATAACTTTTTATGTTAAAACTTAGGTGTCTTATTGATATTTGGAATTTACTATACGAAAAACATCGTGAGAAAATCTGCATAGATATGCAGATTACTACAGATGTAGAGTATTCTGGGATGGGATGGAATATTAGTCACATACCAATTTGAGAAACGAGCTAGGTCTTAGATCTAACTTTTCCCTCCAAAAAAAAGGAGCCTATGCTCAACTGTGGAGTCATAAGAGGCATTTAATTTACTTATGATTTAATTATATAATACTTATTACTATAAGTATTATATTATTATACTTTATTAACTGCTAAGATATGGTACATTTCAATTCGGCAGCAAGAATTCGGGAGCCATTGTAATATTAATTTATTGGATACTAATTGAAAAAAAAGTAAAATAAACAGGTCAAAAAAGGTATACAGTACGTTTTTTTAACTTAAATTAATATAAATGAAATATAAAACATTTTTATACTACGCAGAACAATATTATGGAATATTATAGTTTTAAATTGCCTGACAAAAACTTTTGATCCTGACGATGCCGCAAAATGGCAGAACAAGCGAATTACATAATCCGGTCTCGTCTCTAGCGGGATTATATTGGGAAATACGATATTTAATCACTTTTATGGGAATAATAAAATAACTTTCCTTTTAAAAGCTTATATTTACCTTGGCGTGTATGTATGTGAAGGTAGAATCTTGCAAGTTAAACTTGACCTATTTCCCGATATCCGATTGAGCTGAAATTTTGCATATGGATCCAGTCCCGATGACAATGCATGTTTATGAAAAGGAAGTCCTGATGGTGTTTCCAGGATTGACTCCAGAAAAGGGAAATTCTAAACGCTTAACAATAGGGACATGAAAGTTTTTAACTAGACTTGTATGCAAAGTATTTTTTGGTTTACCTGAAGGCAACCATCGTGAGGAAAAACATCTTGAGGAAACCTGCATATCTCTAGAGAATTCTGGGGCATATGTGTAACCTACCAATCCGCACTGGAGCAGCGTGGTAGGTCTTAGCTTCAATCCTTCTCTCTAAAAACACCAAGAGAAGAGGCCTATTCCCAGCAGTAGGAGAGTAAATAAGCCGCCTTCAGTAAATAGGCCGCTATTTACTGAAGGCAAATTATTATTTTATAATTTATGCAATAAAAATACTCACTTCGCCATTTCCGAAAGCTGAAGTCGGCCATCTTTGTTCGAATCAAAAACTTGGAGCTGCACAAAATTTTACTATAAGTTTTAAAGTACAAGTGAAGAATGCAAATCGGCCTAAACCGTTAAAAGTTTATCTAATACTAGCGGCCTGCCCCTGCTTCGCACAGGTATAAAATATATATCCCATGTAAAAAAACTCAGTGTAAAAAAATGATTAAAACCGATCCAGTAGTTTTGATTTATTCATTACTGCCCGTGGCCCGCAAGCGTTAAATTAGGAGAAAAACAATTTCCTTTCCCTATACCAAGAAGATTTCCTGCTATCTTTGGAATATCTAAATTCATATAGTACATTTTTACTTATTTACTTTTACATTTTCCCTATGTATTTAATTTTTACAATTAATTACAGAATGTCTTTATATACAACATTCACAGCTTCCTTGTCGTTAAACAAACTCTGGAAAGAACGATATAGCTGCTGGATTCGATTTCGATTGCTATAGGGTGAAGCGCGGCCTCCGCATGATATTTTAAATCTGTAATATCTCCGAAAATATTCACTTAAATTACATGCTGTAAACGGCAATATTGATCTATATTAAATCAACAATTTATTTAAGGTACTCAATTGAATAAGGATTAATGCTGTATTGTATAAAAATTGCTTTGAACATAAGGCATCATTTTTCGTAAAAAGTAAATGAAAAAAACTGCTATTGTGGGTTATCCATAAGAGATAGACATATACCATCGCGGACTTTTCTGTAGACCTTTTTAAGGTGTAGAAATACTTAGTACATCATTTTGATAAATCTCGTAGGGTTTAGCCTGCGTTTGCAATGTAAGCGGAAAAAAATGTAATTATTTACAGAAACCTCAAAAATTACAGTATTTCTCTACTTCGTATTAAATGTTATTATACGTACAAACCTTCCTTTTGAATCACTTTATCTATTAAAAAAAACCGCATCAAAATCGGTTGCGTAGTTTTAAAGTTTTATGCGTACATACGGAAATATGGACTTTGTTTTATAATATGTAGTGATGACTTTTATAGTTTGTCTCGATTTATTTTCACTCCATTAATAATACAAATATGAAATATAAATAAACAAGAATATTGTAAATAATAAAAAAGAGAGTGTAATGTACATTATGATGAAGAATATTTACTTCCCTTCCGACGTAAGTTAATTTGTCAAAGTGTTTCACGAGACAAGGGTTTGGTTATTCCTGGGAACAGTACATCTAGTTTAATTTTAGAGACACGGATGTATTAGGCTCTTAAAAGGTACAAGGAAGATACGATAAGTCGTTTAGATAAATATCACTTTAAGTAAGTAGAGCATGATTGATCTTTTTCAATTTTTCATTGATCAATTTATAGAATTAGGAGGTCCATATTACAAAACTAATGAGAATATTATTTTCCTATATTCCGCGATATATATATATATATATATATATATATATATATATATATATATATATATCGCGGAATATAGGAAAATAATATTCTCATTAGTTTTGTTAGAGCATGATTCATTAATCAAGCTCAGAAAATTTGTGCATTGATTAACGATTCTTTTTCATATACATCCATTGTATAAGAGCAGCAAATACCATTCTTTTATTCTTTTTTTTATTCATTCATTTGAATACTTAATTTATCTTAATTGAACTGCTTTTCAATTTGCAACAAAAAGGTTTTTAGAATTGGTAGATTGGAATTTTTAATTTCAAAACTGTTAAAGCGTTAATAGTTGTATTAATTTGTTTTACTTTTACTATTTAACTAACTAAATATTTCATTGATTAAATAAACACAGATGATTAAAGTGTTTAACTGTGCTCAGGTTATTTTCTCAACAGTCTATCTGCAGTTGGAACCACCTTTCGACTGGATTACATTGATTTAATCATCCTAAATGAGTGCTAAATTAATTAAGTCTCAATTCATCCCGTCATTTTCTATGTCTATACGTAATTGAAATCTAAACTGATATCATTTTGAAATTTTAGTTTTCTGTACTTTACCACATTAACTAATTACTCCGCTTCAATAACTAATAACTATAATTTTAATAAAAATAAAATAAGTTATAAAAATTGAATGTGTTAACACATGCATGCCAATAATAATATAAATGGCGATACCATGGTGTCGGTGTATTCGATGAGTTTATCTTCAGATACATCGTTGATTTTCTTTGCTTCTTTTAATAAATCACGAAGGAAGTTCTGAAAAAAAATGGGATTGAAATTGAAAAAAATTAAATTGATATAAATTCGGTATCATTATTGTCTTTTAATTAATGACGTCAATATTCGAAAAACAGACCATTCTCAAAGTGTATGCATTCATATTATTTTTATATTATAAGACCACGTAAAAAATTAAATTATTTTCTACGTAAAAAATTAAAAGAAAATTAATAAAGTGTCAATTTTTGATGGGCTTGTATCCATACTTATTATTTTTTTTAATTATATTTTATTTTATTAGACATACAAAACAGTTCACATCAGTTATTAACTTAAAATGTATACTTATTGTTTATATTAATAATAGAGTTGCTCACAAAAATGCAAAAAACATATTGCAATGATAAACTAATTCTAAAATTAAAGCTAAATAATATAATAGAGATACTCTAATTTTACTATTTTACAATCTATTAGATAGCTCTACCAGAAGTAACACAGAACTTAACAATTTTTTTTGTGATGGCTCACGAGAATCGAAAATGTCTTAGGTCCAAAAATTCAGAAGAGAAATCATTATAGACCCCATACATTCTTACTAGGGGGTTATAGCAAGACTAGCAATCACCAGAGGCTCCGCCCGCGTGAAAAGATTAAAATCGTAATATAGTATTTTGATAACCACAAAGATTTTAAAAGTGGGTCAACCTTAAAAGCTATATATAATATATAAAGACATACGCTGTCGCGGACTTTTATTGAGAACTGTTTTAAAGAGGAAAACAATTTTTTAATAGATGATTTTTGAATAACTTTCACCGTTTACTTAGCGCACGCAAAGGAAATCTTTAAATTTTGCCGTTTATGTAATATTATTTATTGCTGCTCCTCCTATTCATCTTAGCGTGATGTTATAAGCCTAGTCTTCCTTGTAATCGGGCCATTAGTCCTGAGATTCAACGCGCTCAAACAATCAATCAATCAATCAAACAAACTCTTCAGTTTTATATATAAGTATAGATATAGATGACTAATAACTCAGCTCAGTGCATTTTTAAGTTAAAATAGCTTTCAATTCCGTTATAGTTATTTAGATAATAAACGCGTGTTGCTATATTTATTGACCAGAATTTTGCCTAACTTTAAATTGCTTCTCTATATGGCACAAACAAACTCTACAGCTTTATATATTAGTAAAGATGTGTTGTTTCGATACTTCGGTTTTTAATTTGAATATTAATTGTTACCTTTAACTCGTCAGCTTCAATGTATCCGCTGCCATCCGTGTCGTATTCCCTCCAAATCTGTAACATTCATATAATCTGATATAGGATTAATTGTTGCTTACGATAGATTAAAAACTGTTGATTTTACTTACTTAAAGTTTATTAGTTATTTTAATGCATTTTTATTGTTATATTTTATTGTTATATTTTTATTGTTATATTTGTTATATATTTTATGCCTGTAATGGACTTACTTACGAACCTTAGTTTATAATGATTGTTGGACAAACTTGTATGTAAGTTATTGGCCTAATAAAGAAATAAATAAATAGATTCCAAATAGCTCTTCTAAGATGTGACTAAATGGATGCGCGATGATATAGCCTAGATGTGAGAATGTCAGTTACTTAATGTAACGTCCTTTTACCATCCTATTGCTAGGCACAAGCAGTCTTCTATCATTTTTTGAAGAGAGGTTTTATCTATGATCCACCAGCTGCTATAATGAACGTTGAGGCCGTGTGCTTCTCTAGCGGGTCATGGGTTCAAATCCCAGGCATTAAACTTTTCTATTAAAACTTATGTGCCTAATTGATACCTGCGCTTTATCACACGCTTTATGAAGGAACGTTTTCCTTCATAAAAAAAAATTGTTTTATCCCTGTTTTTAGGCATTAAAAAACACTAACATTTATATTGGATTGAATTTTCGCTATTAGCTGTCAAGTCGACGTAGCTTATTCGGGTAACGGGCAGACTCGAGAAATGTGAATGCCAAGGATCGATCCCCAACTAAATAATTGTTTTTTCTTTAGTTTTTTTTTTGTAAAAAATTACCGAGTGAAGCTCGGTCACCCAGATATTAAGTAAGTAACTAAGTAACGGCCTGTTACTATCCCACTGCAAGGCATAGGCCTCCTCCGTTTTTGGAATGAAGGATTGGAGCTAACACCTACCACGCTGCTCCAATGCGAATTGGTATGTTTTACATATCCCTAGGATTCCTTAGAGATATGCAGGTTTCCTCACGATGTTTTCCTTCACCGAAAAGCTTGTGATAAATTGCAATTATCAATTAGACACATAAATTTTAATAGAAAAACTCTTTGGTATCTGCCCGGGTTTGAACCCGTTATCGTTTCTAAAGATTCACACGGTCGCAACGCTGGGCTAACACAGCTTTATTATTCATTATATAAAACAAGAATATTGTTGATGTTAAGAATGTTGAAGTTGGTGATGTTAAGAATTGTCACATAAAATAGTTCGCAAATATTTCAAAAAGTAAGATTTAGATTTCGTCTAGATAGGACACTCATAAATCACATAAACTGACACGTGGTGTCTGATCAAACTTATCGAGAGAGATACCTTTTGATAGATTTCCGATAAATGGCGCTGTTCTCGAAATCGGAATAATTTAGTGTACATACAAGTATATTCGATAAGGCAGTTTCCTTTATATACTTATGCAATGAAAAACTAATTACGCAGATAATACCTTCCTCCACCGTGGATGCAACTGTCATAATAGAGTTAGTTAATATTGAAATTGATTTGTTCAAGATATCTTTATTCAAAGATATCTTTATTTATTTAAAGAAACTCTTCGTATGACACCTTAACTTATTTAAGTTAAGGTGTCATACGAAGAGTTTCTTCCCTGCCCGTTTGAAAGTTTATGTAAGTATATATATTTTATATTTATTTTTCTTTTATTTTTATTAATTAATATGTAATTTAACTTGTATGTGTGTTCTATTTGTTCTTTTCTGTGAAGACTTTTTTGGTTTATGTTTTTCTTTTGTTTCTCTTATAATTATGTATTGTATAACTAACTTTTTGTCTTCTTAATAAATAAATAAATACTTGTCTCTATTAATATATTACAGGCCCTTCTGAGCGACTAGTCCATACTAATATTATAAATGCGAAAGTCTGTCTATCACGTTTTCACGGCGAATCCGCTGAACCAATTTCGATGAAATTTGGCACAATAAACGGGGTAATATAGAAGCTATAAATCCTAATAATTCCAGAGGAATAAGATGATATTTAACAACGCCATCTATTATCAACCTATTAAAGTTTTTTTTATTCACGATGTGTCAAAGTGAAGTTTGAAAGTGATGTGAAGAAATAGTTTTTATGTAACGCTGTCTGCCTTACGTCGAAAAAGCTTTTTAAGAAAGTTTTTATATATTTCGGTATTTTTTATTGGATATATTTAACTGAGCTAATTAATATATATAGGTAATTTATATGTCATACGGGGTATTTACTAAAATAATTCAACTATTCTTTGGAAACGGTATATCACTCTCAGTCTTGTCAGATCGATATGATTTTTGTGATGGAGATATTTGCAGTGTTGGAGAGTGACAGAAGCTATTTCAAGACGAACGAAGTTACGGGTAAATACTAGTATATAAATAATTAAAAGCTAATACTTACTTTCATAAACTCCACACTAGATTCTAATGGATTGTCGAATCTAAATAAGAGTAGAAAATTCTCCTCCATTGGCAAAAGTTGTGCAAGCTGCAAAAAAGTAAGTTTTAAGTAGTTCGTATTAAAATGTATTTAAATTTAGTTTTTAGTACGCTTAATACAGGAAGAAATATGAATTATTATGCCATCAATGTAGAGCCACGGTACAGAGCCACAGCCATATCTTCGATTCAATGTACATATTGATTTATATGCAGTTAATACAATCAAAAGTTAACAGGGGGTAATTGAATGTTTAATTCTTGAAGCAAGGAAGAGCGAAGTATTAAATGGTAGATACAGAAATACAATAAATTTTATGTATTATGATGATAAACTGTTGTAATGGTGGCCATAAAATTATAAAACGGCAAAGTTTGTGAAAAGTTAGGGTAGGTAATAAAAATTTCAAATAGCATATTGCAATATATTTTTGTTACAATTGTGATAGTAGCTTGAAATACATTATAGCGTTTTGAAACAAATTATACTTATACGGGTAAAACATGAATAATGGAAAATCGATATATTATTTGAAAAATATATATTTATATAGGTTACAAAATAAGTCAGTGGCCTAAGTCAGTATAATTTCCTAACAAAATTTGCAATGAATATTTTTTTTAAACTCATATGTGAATGCTTGGTGTTGATTCCGCAAACACTTCGCTTTTTTTTTCGTGTCCTGAAATTATTTGATTAAGATCTCTTTGGTTCAATGTACATATTAATTTATATGTAGTTAATACAATCAAATGATAACAGGGGTAATTAAATGTTTAATTCTTGAAGAAAGTAAGAGCGAAGTATTAAATGGTAGATACAGAAATACACAAAGTATAAAGAATATTTTTTTTTATAGATTACTCATATGTGAATGCTCGGTGGTGATTCCGCGCAAATCTTTCGCTAGCGTGAGACACTCTTACTGTTGGTCCATATATTTTTTTAATACTTTTAGAGAACAAATTAAGTAAGCTATCATACCTCTCGAATGTCAATCTTGCCATCCTGATTGTCGTCATAGGCCTCCATGAAACACGCTTTCAGTTCTACCAGCATAGAATCCGACACCGCCTTAAAAAACATTCAAATTTTTAGTACTGTTTTAGTTTAGTTGTCAAAATTCTGTTAATTTTTCCTTCTTTTGTAAAACCGGTGTTATAATTAACAGCCTGTTACTATCCCACTGCTGTGCGTAGGCCTCCTCCCTCTGGTTCTGGAGAGAGGTTGGAGCTTAGACCTACCACGCTTCTCCAATGCCGATTGGTAGGTTACACATATCCCCAGAATTCTCTAGAGATATGCAGGTTTCCTCACATATTTTTCTTTCACCGAAAAGCGTGTGATTGCAATTATTAATAAGACACATAAGTTTCAATAGAAAAACTCATTGGCTACCCAGGGTTTGTCTGGTGGTCGATCCCGTCTAGCATTGAGGGACGTTGTCCTATCGGTCCTAGGAGCCGGAACAAGGTTGAAGTATAGTTATTGGTTAGTGATACTAGTTAAAACACATTGGGTGAGTAAATAACCGCGATCGACATTTGAAAGAAAACCTTATTCTTTGCCAGTGAAGACTCTATGTTAAAAAAAATGAATGACTCCATTGAAATTAAAGTACGTATTTATCATAAAAAAAGTTAATATTCGAGACCTGTAATAATATTCACGCGTGTTTTTGTCTATTTTATTTTGATATAATCTGATCGTAAGTAGTCCAATTTAATAATAATTTATTTCATTCCATAAAGTGCAAATGCAGTTGGTATGCATCACAATAAAAAATTATGTCACAATGAAAAATTTGACTAAAAAATAACTGAAAATAAAAAGGAGCGGACATGAAAAGTTCATGAAATTCATATTTAAACTTTGTTTTCAGAACTATGATGACAGCGGCAGTTCGACGTTTGAAATTGCGTTCTATTCAAACGGCTATCCGGCTTCGTTGGATTCTTTTTAAGTACTACAGAAAAGATTTCATAAATTTTGTTTCTGTAATATTTAAATTGTTTACTCTTTAAATATAATTGCTTATAGGTTTAATGAACGAATAGAAATAAAAGATTGTAATATAAACAAAATATAATAAAGAGTTATGCTGTGGATAATTTTTATAGATAGGAGCGAAGAATATGAAAAAATAAATAAAACTTTGCAACCAGTTTCACCCGCGTAGAAATCGGGTGTCAATTTTGAATATAAAAGTAGTTATTGTGTGTTACCTATAAAAGACAGAGACATATTATCGGAGACTTATTTGTAGTATTTTTGTAGATCTATAATTCTCTAGTACTTTGCTCAGTGTATCTACGCTGGTTAACGAAGCGGACGTGACTAAAGTTCCCAGCAGGCGAGTTTATTTACAACCGCGCGATCTTTCAACACGATTTACACAAAACCGTAATGTACAAACAACTTAAACCTTCCGGAAGAATGGCACTACCTTTTAGTAAAAACCGTACAAATATCCATTCAGTAAATTTTGAGAAAAAAAATCTATCACATATAGGACTTTGACTTTTTTTTCAGTGTTGAACAGTAGTAACTTCCTAAATCAAATTAGACTAATTGTAAATGTTAATTCGATACCTAAGTTCAACCTTCGAAGTGTTACTAACTCCTAGTAATTCTTCCAAGGAATTAGTTGATAGTTTCATCCATAAACTCCGCGGCATCATTTTAGTAACACCGCACACATTGACTAAGACGTAACATCATGTCGGTTTTTATGTCTTTCATAAATCGTGTTTTTTTTATAAATCTTCAACTCACAATGATGCTTTGCAAATTTTCGCAAGCGTCGTTTAAAACAGGATTAATAGATGCCGTAAGAGGACATGAGAGCGTCCTTTGTTTACTGTTTGACAAATTGCGTACATTAGTTGTTGCTGGTGCTGAATCATTACTTTTTATTTAAACATGTGTGAAGCGACGCTAAAAGTTCCAATTTTAAACAATTTATAAAATACTAGTAATATCCCGCAGTTTCACCCGCGTACATACCGATCTTATGGCAGTGGAAAGTCTACTAAGTCGGACTTTTGATTTATTTTTGTTAAATATATCATCAATAGTTTCTGCAGCGAAAAAAATCTGTCATTGCATGAATGACAGATTTTTATGACAAATTTTTTACACTTTATTACAGAGTCCTATTTTTTTTATTGTAATATGTTGCCTATGTTGCTCAGTAAAGATGCAGCTTTCCAATGGTGAAAGAATTTTTGAAATTGGTCCAGTAGTTTTGTGTGAAAACATTACAAACAAACATACAAATTTTTCTGATAATACTGTCTATAACAGTGTAACCTTTTGTACCTTACCCCTACCTAAGTAGATGGTATGAATGATGATGATTAGAGGATTTGATATTACTTACACCAAAGTTTATGTATGAGCAATCAATCAGTAGTTATAGAGATCAATATACATATAATAGACAAGATGTATATAATAGACAAAGTAGGAACCGAGATAAGCTTGTGGCTCCTGCTTTGCACCTTGCAAAAGTACGTAAGTCGTTTGTGGGTTTGGGTATACTCGTAAGATTGTACCAATAAAATACCACTATCATACCGCGGATAAAGAATATTTTGAATTTGAAAATCTATTTTTTCTACTGAATGTTCTATTGAAAGAAATATTTTTAAAAAATCGACAACGATTATAACGCGTAATAAAAAATATATTTTATTCACACTACTTAAATGTTAGCTGAGTATTCATCTTTAATCTATGCCTTGTCTATGCTTCGTACCTAAGTTACACAGATACTTAGTTTATTATATAATTATATTTGTCAACGTATTGTTCAGTTGGCTGCACGCCAATGTGCATTCACAATTCACGTTTATGGCTGCAAATGTAACGTGAATTTCCATATAGAGAAGCAATTTAAAGTTGGCCAAAATTACTGGTCAATAAATATAGCAACACGCGTTTATTATCTCGTAAAGTAAATTTATATATGGCCACTATAACAAAATTTAAAGCTATTTTAACTTAAAAATGCACTGAGCTTAGTTATTATTCATCTATATCTATATCTACTAATATGTAAAGAAGAAGTTTGTTTGTTTGATTGTTGGAACGTGCTGATCTCAAGAATTACTGAACCGATTTGAAAAATTCTTTGAGTGTAAGATACTCCATTTATTGAGGAAGGTTATAGGTTATATAACATCACGCTAAGATGAATAGGAGAGGAGCATCATTAAAAAATATTACGAAAACGTCAATATTTAAATCATTCATTGCGTTCGCTAAGTAAACGGTGAAAATTATTCAAAAATCTATCTCATAATCTCATCTAAAAATCTATTAAAAATTGTTCCCTCTCTCTAAAATAGTTTTAAATAAAAGTCCGCGACAGCATATATCTAGCTTTCAAGGTTAACCCACTTTAACTATTTTTATGGTTTTCAAAATACTATATGACGGTTTTAATCTTTCTATGCCGTCGGAGCCACTGGCGATTGCTAGTAAAGTATAAAAGTCATACAGAAGCAGTCATATATTATGCAATAGGATACAAACAGATAGAGCTAAGCCTCAAATACTTATGTTGGCAAACATCCAAGTATTAACGGGGTATGGGATGGCATAGGTATCAGTAAATATACAGCTTTAGTTCTTTTAGACTTGAAACAATGAAACCTTTTATATATGTGACAGGTGTATTTAGTACATGTTACTTGTTTTCAAGATATTTCTATGGGTTTAAATTGAGATTGGCGTAGACCAAATAAATACCTGTAAGTGTATATATTACTCACACATAAATAATCATGTGTCTTTTATAGAATTAGGCGTTACTTTGCGGAGGTTCATAATACAAAAGTAATGAGAATATTATTTTGCTATAATACGCGATAAAAGGAAATATATGTAACATGCTAAATGTAGAGTGTACTATTCGTTCTCATACCTGATACATGCAGAATTTGTAAGAACTCATGCACTACCCGACACCGATGGCACAACAATACACAAGCACTGCACACATTCACCACCACAATCTCAACAATTGTTTCGCCCCGTAACCGAAGCATCTTCAGGAGATAGACTCCACGACATGGGCTTTGCGATTTTGTCGTGGAGTCTATCTCCTGACGATGCTTCGGTTACGGGGCGAAACAATTGTTAAGATTGTGATGGTGAATGTGTGCAGTGCTTGTGTATTGTTGTGTCATCGGTGTCGGGTAGTGCATGAGTTCTTACAAATTCTGCATGAATCAGGTATGAGAACGAATAGTACACTCTACATTTAGCATTACATATATTTCCTTTTATCACGGATTATAGCAAGATAATATTCTCATTATTTTTGTAATCATGTGTCATCTAACTTATTTTTTATGATACAGGTCTAGCCTACATGGTATCACACAAGTGTTGTACCATGAAGCTAAATAAATTACTTTATCCTTAGACAGTTGTAGAATATTACGGAATTATTATTAGCAATTTATAGAATTAGGATACAAATAAGAATTAAAATGGAAAAGTAATAAAAACACTATTTTGCTGTAGATTGGTAGAAATGGATAGGAAGCTGTGTAATCTACGTAAGGAACTAACTGCGCAATGTATCCTCCTATATCACTTCATTAAATTGAGAAGCCCACGACTAACATCTATCGAAAATGACACCTACGTTTTTCACTTTATTTATTTACTAGCTTTTACCCGCATCTTCGTTCGCGTGAACTGTTGTCGCTTTTCATTGTCATCATATTATATAGCCTATATGTTATCCCTGCTTATAAGGAATAATTGTGCCAAATTTCATCGATATTGGTTCACCGGATTCACAGTGAAAGAGTAACAAACATCCATACTCACAAACTTTTGTATTTATAACATTAGTAGGATAGGACAGGATAGGATAGGATTTATTTATGTACCGTAAAAAACGTTAAATTTTTTTATTAGTAGGCAAATGTTTACCATCAAGTAATATAGGAGGCAAACTTGACAATGTGATCTTTTATCGTTATAATTCGCGATAACAGAAAATATATGTAATACTAAATGTAGAGTGTACGTATGGACGTGTCTAAGATTTGACGTCTCGGCCGATAGAAGTTTCCAGACAATAGATTAACCAGTCTATCATACATCTTAATGTCCGGTTTAGGCTGCGATATCATTTAAGCAACAAGTAATGTCTTTTATAACCATTTCAGCCACGAAGCGCCTATTCCACTGAATATAATATGACCTTGTTACGATGCTATAAGTAACAAGGGAATAAGTTTCATCGGTTTATCGGCTTTCGCGGGAATATATAGTATTATATAACACTTCGCCAACAAACAGGGTTAACCTTAACGCTCTCGTTGGCGAATCGCCAAAGGTTACTGGTATACGGGTTGGCATATTATCAGATGTATGACTTTGTTTTTGCTCTAACTGAAACAAATTAGGATTTAAGTCAATGAATGTGTGTTCAGAAGTTACAATAGAACTATTTTGCTGTAATCCGAAAAACGTAATGCCATAATCGTAATCGTTACGTTTTTGTCGTAGAGCCTATCCTCCTGATGATGCTTCGGTTTCGTGGCGTAACGATCGTAGAAATTGTCGTAGTGAGCGTGTGTAGTGCTTATGCGGAGTGTTAGTGGTGGTGGCTTTTTGTGATACGTGTGGTGACTTGTCCGGCATGTAAAATGTACGTGATTGTTGCCTACTTTATACTCTTCTGTATAAAGTATGTGAATATTACCTGCTTCATATAATTAGTTAGTAATCCGCGTTTGTAAAGATTCTCTTTACAAACGCGGATTACAAACCTCCGAGTCTCTCTCTATACAGTGGCCCCTCTCGGGATGCATCGGGAGCACCAGATGCATCGACCAGATGCCTCGGGGACCTAATCCCAACCAGCGTCCGATAAACCCACACACACGCACACACACACACACACATATATATATATATATATATATATATATATATATATATATATATATATATAAGCTGTGATGGCCTAGCGGTGCGGCCGTGTGAATCTCTAGAGACGATCATGGGTTCAAACCCGGGCAGACACCAATGAGTTTTTCTATTAAAACTTATGTGTCTAATTGATAATTGCAATTTATCACACGCTTTTCGGTGAAGGAAAACATCGTGAGGAAACCTGCATATCTCTAGAGAATTCTGGAGATATGTGTAACCTACCAATCCGCATTGGAGCAGCGTGGTAGGTCTTAGCTCCAATCCTTCTCTCCAATAACGGAGAGAAGAGGCCTATGCCCAGCAGTGGGATAGTAACAGGCCGCTACTTACTTACTATATATATATATATATTTGTCCCCGCTAATCTTGGAAACCGCTAATCCGATTTGGACGCTGTTTTCACTAATACCTATGTAGTAAAATACCTCACTAAACATGTAGGGTATGTTTTATTTCAAATGGTCAGCAAATAAAAAAGGGGTGTCAATTTTAAGTTCAAGTCGTATACTATGATGCTGGTACTTGTTTTTTTTTGTTTTCGCCACTCCTTTTAGAGGATTTTCTTTATAGACCCTGAAACGGCTGGACCAATTTTATTGAAATTTCAGACAATCTTTAAAATGACCCAGCGGATGATACTGTAAATTTTGGTGGTTTTTTTTATAACTGTAATTAATATATCTTTAAAATAAGCACGGCGAAGCGGGCTAGACATACTAGTAATAAATAAGTACAAATGGGTGTAGCTCTTTATGAAACAAATACAAATAATCTAGTCGTGCGAAACATATTATCTTTTCAGATGCAAATTACTTGCATCATTGGCTAATGAAAAGGTATTAAAATTATTTCTTGCTCGATAATATGTACATGGTGATATTATAAATGGGATGTTTTAATGGCCAGGAGAGAAAATATATAGAGTTATTACTATGTTATATTACACTATTATACTAGAGTAATACTATTTAAACTATACTAAAGTAGGAAGGCAGCAAAAAATGTGTCCATAGACAAGAAAGAGACAGTATATGAGACTTATTAATCTTAATCTGTCTCTTCTCATGTATGCTTAGATATATCCTATCCTAATATTATAAATGCGAAAGTTTGTGAGTATGGATGTATGTTTGTAACTAATACACGGCGAATACGCTGAACCAATGTCGATGAAATTAGGCACATTTATTCCTTACACATTGGGGTAACATATAGACTATAATTCTACAGGAATAGTATGGCAATGAAAAGCGCCATCTATTATCAACGGATAGAAATATTTTTGTAGGGTTGGAGAATGACAAAAGCTACTGGTTTATTCCAAGACTACAGTCCATTAGAAGTTGCCGGTAAAAGCTAGTACTGTATATAATAATTCGATGAAAATATCAATGACTGGTAACTACGATACAGTTGGAAACACTTTGTTATCGATTTTTATCTATAAAGACACTCGTCTACACAATGATTTGAATCATTGTGTAAACGAGTGCCTCTAGATGACGTAAGTTCTTTAAATAAATTAATGCTAGGGTGATCGATCATTATATATCGATATGTTAAAAAACATTAGCCGAGAACTTTATTTAGAATTAGCTGAGAACTTAAAACCATTTTAATATATCGCCCCATTAGAAGAATAAAGTCACATGTTCCATGTATAAACATAGAACATGTAAATCTCGTCTAAGCTAAAATGACGAGCCCAACAATAAATAAATATAAATATATGAGACACACAAACGGTCATCGGTCTCCAAAGTAAGTAACTTAATACTTGTGTTATGGTAGACAGACAACTGGTGAATATATACTTATATAATTTTAAATACACATTTAAATACAAATATACACCTAGACTCGAGGACCAACAAATTCATTTATAGAAAATGTTGGCCCTCGGCGGAAATCGAGGCCACGATCCGCCGAGCTGATGGCAGGGTCACTTCCCACTGCACCAACGAGCCAGTCAACTCTCGTATTTATTTACCAAATTTAAGATATGTACGAAAAACACAAAAATACAATTGTATTGGTCAATCAGTTGGTAAGGACAAGGTACTTGGTAGGGAACGGTTGCTCTTGAACTTGTTGTTCAACTAGCACATTTTCATCGAATCCGCAAAGTTGTTTCATTTAATTCGTACAATAATCTAGCGCTACTTCATATAGAGAGCGTTGCTAGATTTATCACGTGACCAGTTTGATTACGTAAATCACACAACAGTTCACACAAAGACAAAATGTCATTATAAACTTTTTTTCGAACTCTCACTAAAGTCGTTAGCCCTAGAGGTTTTGACAGCGTTACCGAGAGAGTGGGCGAGCGTAGAAGCGTCGCCGGAGTGAAAAACTAGGAGAGCGAGTCTCGAGCGAGACTCGCAGCATCCTGGGAGCGTCGTCTTAAGGGTGCCTCCAGTGAGGCAGGACTTGGGCTTAAAACGACGATAAACATTAGTAATCACACATTTATATCAAGTAGTTAAGTAGTGGGGCGCGACATTTAAAATTAGACAAGCTCTAATTTTATTCCTCGCATGTGGCGATATGCTATGAGATAACAAGAAAAACAGTTGACTGGCCCGTTGATGCAAGTGGTAGTGGCCCTGTTTTTAGCTCCGGGGATCGCAGGTTTGACTCCTGAAGATTTCGGTATTTAAGTATCTACATATATATAAAATTGTATATGTAGCATATTTAACAGTCGTCTGTTTTCCATATCACAAGAATTAAGCTACTTAGTTTGGGAACGGACGATCGTGTGTGTTGCTCTAAGTTAGGTGTTAGTTATCCTTTGCACACTAATTTTTATAAATAATAAAATAAAAACACATTTGAACTTATATATAGGTATATAAATAGTAAAGTACCTGATTGACCGAGCTCGGTAATTTTTACAAAATAAAAAAAAATATATAAATATATAAATATATTTTGGTATTTTCATTTCTCAAGAATTGGCAATTTACGGCTAACATAGTTTTATTATATTAAGTTTAATTCATATGTTAATAATTTCTTTAAGCCCAAAAACAGGGATAAAATTATTTTTTTTTAAATAAAGTAACCTTTAACCTTTTTTTCCGTAATGGTTCTCTTAATGATACCATCAAAAGAGCTCTTGCCACCATCGACGTTCCTGCTCTTCTCGAGCCTTCGGGGATATGTCGGGACGATGGCAAGAGACCAGACGGCTTGACGCTGGTTCCTTGGGCACGTGGATGGGCAATAATGTGGGACGCAATGGCCCTACGGTCTCGACTATATATATTTATATATATACAAGATTAACTCAAACAGCGCGATCTCTTATTGTCTTTATAATTAATTTTCAGAAAGCGTTAAATTTAAATAAAGAAAACTATAATGTTTACCTACCTACATTTCTTACCTACATGGTACACACTTACACTTGAATCTGCAATTGTTTACCTATAAATGAATCATTGATAAGAGATACCAGTTATCAGACAGCGAGAGTACTGTATAAATATTATCCTTATAGATATCAGAGAAACCTTAGTTGGAGCTTGGTGCCTGAAGTGTTTGTACATTCTGAAGGTGAGTTATTTCTACTCATAAGTGATGTCATCTGGGCCGCGGAATTAGGACAGATAAAAAATTGAATAGTATGAGACAATTAATTTTAAGACCTAATAATGAGGTTAAATCAAATAGTTTTTATTTTCCATCGGGAATAAAATGAAATGTCCTTTGCGCTCGTAGTCCGTTATATCTTTAATATTTAAATGAGTTAATCTTGTATGTGTATATATAAATATATTTTCTGAATCTCGGAAATGGCTCCAACGATTTTCCTGAAATTAAATATGAAGGTTTTGGGGGAGAAAAATCGATCTAGCTAGGTTATATTTAAAAAATAATCGTTTATCTCTGTTTTTAGGCATTAAAAAATTATAAAATGTATAATTGAAGGCGATGAATTTTTTTAGTTGTCAAACGTAATGTTGCGATAGCCGATGGGTAACGGGCGGATCGAAAATATTTTTTTTTTTTATATTTTTTTGTAGCTTTAAAAAAATTACTCGGTCACCAAGGTACTTCTTTTAAAGTAATTTGTAGTCTATTTTACGTAAATGTGAATAACGTAAGTACATATAGTGGCCCGTAGGCGCAGTTGACAGTGACTATGCCTTCAGCTCCGCGGGTCACGGGTTCGATACCCGCCGAAGGCCAACATTTTCTAACAACAATTTGTTGGTTCTTAGAGTCTGGGTGTACATATGTATTTAAATATGTATTTAAAAGTATATATGTATTTAATTAGTTTTCTGTCACCCATAATAAAAGTATAAAGTTAATAAATTAACTTATAGAATAACAAGCTTTTACCCGCAACTTCGTTCGCGTGAACTGTACTCTTGGAATAAACCAGTAGCTTCTGGCATTCTCCAAACCTGCAAATATCTCCATCGGTTCATAATACATGGCGCTTTTCAATGTCATCCTATTCCTGTCATCATCCTCCTGCCCTTATCCCACTCTAAGTGGGGTCGGCACAACATGCTATAAACATGTTGTCACATGATTTGGCTGCGTTTTTACGACCCACCGCCTGCCTGACGTCAACTTACCACAGTCGTATTTTACGACACCTCGGTAGGAAGAGGGTGGTCTATTCTACTAAACCGGATACCACACGGTGGGTCAACTTACCTTAGTCGCCTTTTACGACACCTCGGTAAGAAATGAGGTTGGTCTATTCTACACAGCCGGATACCACACGGCGGGTCGAGTTACCTTAGTTGCCTTTTACGACACCTCTGTACGAAAAGAGGGTGGTACTATTATACTCAGCCGGATACCACACGGCTATGTTTTACTATTCCTGTATAATTTCTATAGCCTATACTTGTATATCACGCCGGTGTATAAGGAATAATGGTGCCAAATTTCATCGATATGGGTTCAGCGGATTGACCGTGAAAGAGTAACAAACATACATACTCACAAACTTTCTCATTTATTATATTAATAGGATTATTATATGCGTTACAATTAATATTTCCTCATTTCAGATGAAGTTCGCAATAGCTTTTTTGATTGTGACTATTCTAGCCACAGTCACCAATGGCGCAGTGGTAAAAGGTATCAGCAAGTCAAATCTAAGTACTGGATACACTTACCCAGGGGATCGGTTGCTGCAGAGGTAAGAAAACCGTTAAATGTGCTACACCTTCTGTTCTGTTACATTACCTTAGCTTTAGGGATATTTTTTACCTACTTTAAGCTAACTAAATATGTGTAAATATGTATATATAAATATATGTAATAACTAGACGAATAAAAGCATACACTATTTCTACAACAAACGCCGTGTGGTATCCGGCTGAATAGAATAGTACCACCCTCATTTCTTCACGATTCAAAAGCACTTGGTTACAAGTTTACTCGAATAAAATATAATTTGAATTTAAATTTGTGGGTCGCAAGCGTCTCTTTCGATGTAACATTGTGGCTTTCCAGTTGAGGACGCGATTTTTTTTCGTAAAAACCCTTTCTCTCAAAAAGGTCTGAATAATGCAGGAATGCATAATGAATAATGAAGAATTGTGTTAAAATATCTTTATATTTTTATAGGAATAAATATTATTTCGTTCTGAATCCGAAATTAAATAACTTATTTCACTTTGTCTTTCTCTTTAACTAATTGAATTTCTTTTTAATTATCAAATATGGCTCTTTAGTCTTAGCTTTAGTTTTAGGGAAGCCAGTCTAAAATATGCCATATTACAATTAAAAATAAAACAAATGACGGTGTATCATCTGTCTCTCCTTTTTATGTGTGATTAGACAAAGATGAACCCTTAATGGTAATAGTCGGAATAGACGAACTCTCGGAAACGTCGAGGATAGGACAGTCATTATCATATAAAACCTTCGGATTTTAGACACCGATATACACAGACTTGGGTCGCCATTGTTTAAACAACGCAATCAACTGATAAGCATTATCGCAACTAGGCCACCACCCCAACGTAAATATATTGTAACTAATGAATATACTGTTTTTGTATACTAAGGTTTGAGTATTCATTTTGTTCATTCAAGTCATTTTATAGAGATGTAAAGAGCTTAAAGAGCGTTTATAAAAGTAATGTTCCGTAAGCCGCGGTTGTTTCCGATGAACTATAAAAACTTTCTCAATTAGTTTCATTAATTCACCGTTCGCCAATTATATATAAAACACTACAATGCGATTTCATTACTACTGTTACGGCTCAATACTGTTACTCAATACTGTTACGGCTGCCACGCTACTGTAGTGCTTCGGCAATGTTTGCCGAGGCGCGAACAGATGGATTCGATGCTGTTTGGCGGGAAAAGACCGCCTCTCTGTTAAACAGGTTGCGTGGTAGCAGTAACCGTATTCTGAACAATATAGCTAATAAGTATGATAGTCCTCTGGTGTGGAAACTCATTCAGAGGACTAGGTCATTTTTAGTTATTAAGTACTAACCTAGTCATTAAGTAATATTACTAACATTATATGTGGACTAAGATGTCTTTTTAAATTAAATTAAATAAAAAAAAAAAATAAAAAAAAATAATAACTACAATTTTCCACAATTTCCTTCATCACCACGGCGTTGAATACAAATACCTAGAAGAAACACAAACTTTGGTCGACGACAATACCTAGGTCCATTTCTGTATAAGAAATTCAATAGAAGACAAAAAAGTCTTACATCTAAACAGATACGAGTTAAAAAAATATTTATTAAAATTGCTAATAAGCCTCAATTATGAGTATCCAGAAAAATATTAAGTTAGCTGACGCATATACACACATGCATGCACACACACCCACACGCGCGCGGGAAGGTACTGACCCCCTAAGATACAGGTTTTCCTAGTTTAGGGGACAAGAAGTGTATTGTAAATATTATTCCTGTATTGAAACTTAAATAAAAATGAATAAAGAAAGAAGTTAATTTAATAGAATATAGAATTGGACAATGAACTCCAAAGTTTAAAAGCAGTCTAACAACACTGTGTATGTACTGAGTATGAAATTCGTAAATAGCAAATAAAGATGAAGTAAAACCATTTAGCTGTGATGAACTAAATATTTATTTCAAAGAAATGTTACTTAAATACAGTCCAGTTATTGTTACTGGTATAATTAATAAGTACCTGCGCGATTTTTTTTTAAGATATAAAAATGATGCAATATGAAAAAAACAAGAAAAGTGATAGCGATTGTAGCAGTTTTTCAGTGGCTGAAAACCGGGATAAAACATTTTAAAATGAAATCTAGGTAGATCGAATTTTTTATTTATAAATAAATAAAAAAAACCGTTAAATCAAACCAAAAAATATGTCTTAAATATAGGAAAGAATTCATTAAACATAGCAGAGTAATTACGAAATGAAATTCATGGTATGTTTATAGAAAAGGTGGATTTGAAATTTGAGAAAGATCTTTAAAAACCAATGATGAAATAAGAAAAATAAATGTAGCATCTATATGCTATCTATATAAATTATATGTACAATAAATATGTTACTGCACCAATAAATTCAAACAAATTGAAGTAACGCATAAAAAAGCTTCAGAATTTATTAGTAGCATAACTATAAACAAAGTATATAAATCCTAAAAACCCTAAGAATACTCATTGCTACTTAAATGAGTTTCAGGGGAGTAATCCTTTAATGCTATCAAGCAGTTTATTCACAGGGATACAGCATTCAGTACGAATGAGTTGGCCGTAAAGTCAGATTTATGAACCGGGAACTTAAGTGAAAGGATTTCAGTTGATCTTAAATCTTTATTGTGGGCGCCCGCTTGAAAATTGAATTTAAGTTTGGAATTGGATTTTTTTTCATACAGCGTATATTTCTAACTATATTCTACTAATACTGATATCTAAGTTACAGAAATAAGGCCTGAACAAATATTATAATTAATGAATTAGTTAGTTGGTGGTCACCTGGGTGACCGACCGGTAATTTTTTTAAAGATAAAAAAAATGCGATAAGGAAAATAAAAAAAACAAAAAGGGCCGGTGACATGTGACATTCATTTAAAAATTGAATTTAGACTTAATTTCTAACAATAGGTATATTCGTACAAGATTAACTCATTTAAATATTAAAGATACTTTTTTATTTTCTTTTATTTGATTAAGTTCAGAGATTTAAACGTAGAACTCGGAATATAATCTAATAATAGAAATAGATAAGATAATCTCAGTTTCTTTGCTGTAGTAACATTTCTTATAGAATTAAACAATAAGAACATCATCATCATCGATCATTGTTTTTGGTTTTAATACTGTTTTAAATAATATAAATAAAAAAATTCTCCATCTTGAGGAAATTCATCACTACCTAAGTCGGTTAAGAATGCACGCAATTAAATCTTCTGGCACAAGCATATTTATACTTAAAAGAAGGCTCCAACCTTACTTCAACGTTTGTAACTCTGTTGATTATAAAAAAACAAAAAAAAAAATTAAGTCTCCAAATTATGTCCTGTAACAAAGAATTATTAAGTATTATTTTGTTCCTTAACCGGTGTTGCCACACTACACGGTCTCTTATCGCTTAAATGCAGATTAATCCGCAGTTAAGCTTAAAAGCGTTTCTGCGTCAGTTACTTTATGGCAAGTAACAAAAGTATAAGTTTAGTCCATACTACCTAGACCAGTTTACAATTTTTTTTTAATTTAGTGTAAGAGATAAGCTTATTCGTAAAGCACATTACAAAATTTGCGATTATTTGGATGTTAAAATTGCCTGGATCTGAAAATCCTTTCAGCTACACACAAAACTGCGGTTTAATAATGTTTAAAAGATTGACCGCCGAGTTTCTTGCTGATTCTTCTCGGTACAAGCAACATTCCGAACCAGTTGTAGCTTCATTAATCATATTAATCCTTGACGATTAAATAGTCCTTGAAAGGGCATATTTAAATAAAGATTATTTTGTTATGATTTGACAAGAATTCTTTCATGCGGTTTTATTGAGTAACGCTATGAATTGACTTTTTAATTTCTTTTTCAGGCACTACCTTTATCAACCAGCAATAGCGAACACAATCCAGTACCAAAATTTCACTTATCGAGGCAACTACACTACCCGTATATCCGCAGTGACGGCCACTGAGGTCGGATATACACAATATGCGTCCGCTTGGATCATTAATGGCGGCGTGGGATTTAATACTGTTACAGTGCGGGTGCAATCGGCAAGAGGATACGGATTTTATTATGTTATAGATGTTTGGGGACGATAAGAAACAAGAAAACAGAGTCGAAATTTATTACATTATTTTATCATACAGTATAATTATACGTGTTCGTTATTGTTTATCTATTTTTCTTTTTGATCTGTGACGCATTACGGATATATGTTAATAAAATTAAAAAAAGTAACGTAATCCTGAACGCAACATTTACGAAATCAAACTTATTGTATTATACGTTCTTTGGTAAGTAATTATAATTCTGTTCAAGACACTCAGGTATTAAGGAATTTGCAGATTGGTTATATACCTTCTCCAAATTTGTTACGTTATATTACGGTTGAAATTCGATTATAATATTATGTCATAACATTGTGTTACAAATGATAAGAAACGTAAAAGATTTTTGTTGATATATTTATTGTTACTTTAATCTATAATAAAATTATTTTCATACCAAGTGACTTGTTTTTATTTATTATTCATTATACTGTTGCATTATAGATTTATTACATTATGGATTTATAACTAGGAGGAGACCGAAAAAGAGATGGTCGGATGGTGTGAAGTTATGACACGCATATAAAAAGAGTGTGTAAAGTAAATGGAAGCGAAAAACATGTGCCGACTCCACTTAAATGGTTGATATATGGGGGAGAATCATGATATACTGTTGCAAAAGTAACGAAAATATTATTTTTCTTGTATTATGGATCTCCGCAAAGTAACGCCTCATTCTATAAATGATAGATGGTGGGGGTTGAACTAATTAGTATATAACTTTACTTGCTTGGGTGATGCGTCGCTTTGCGAATTTGTCTGGACTCTATCTCTTGATGCTTCGGTTGCGAGACGAAATGTTATTGTTAAATTTGTGATAGTGATCGTACGTAGTGCTTATGTTTTTACGTATCCTGCGTGTATCAGGTATGAAAACGGATAATCCACTGTATATTTAGCATTATATTATATATATTCTATTTACTTAGTCCTATATATATCCTCCTGCCCTTATCCTTCTCCAAGTGGGATCGGCACAACATATTATAAACATGTTGTATCATGATTTAGCTGCGTTTTTACGAAAGGCCGCCTGCCTGACGCCAACTTACCTTGGTTGTATTTTACGACGCCTCGATAAGAAAGAGGGTGGTCTATTCTACTAAACCGGATACCACACGGTAGGTCAACTTACCTTAGTCGCCTTTTACGACACGTCGGTAAGAATTGAGGGTGGTCTATTCTACTCAGCCGGATACCACACGGCGGGTCGACTTACCTTAGTCGCCTTTTACGACACCTCGGTAAGAAAAGAGGACGGTACTATTCTATTCAGCCGGATACCACACGGCATGGATAATCCATTGTGCATTTAGCATTATATATATTTTCTATTTACTTAGTCGCGTAGCAAAATAATTTCATTATTACTTTTGATAAATGGTATCATGTTGCTAATATAGGTTAGGTACCTGAGTTTTTTATCAAAACATACATTCATACAATATATTTCGCGTTATTCGGCGAAGGAAACCATTGTAAGTAGAATTGTACAAAAAAAATATTTTCGGCTCTCTCTCCATTCATCTCTATCCGATCTGCATCATTTTCCATCTTGAGATACATATATACATATACTGAGTTAGAAAAAGAACCTCGCATAACAATCTGACTAATTATAAGGTGACACAGTTTTTTAAGGTACAAGTAAACTTTTCTCATAAATTTTCTTAGACTGTTTCTACGTTATACAACTAACGAAACAAAGTTTTCTAAAGAACTATAAAAGATGCCACGGTTGCACGGATTCTTTAACTGGGACAATACCTAACCCGATGCGGTGTACAATATCTATGGATTTAAAAGACAAAAGTTATTGCATTGGAAATATTGAAAACGAAATACTAAAGGCTAAGGATGTAAGCCCTGTCTGCCTACATCAAACAGGACAGGAAAATGACTTTGAAAATTATTGAAAATGAAAGACTGAAGCCTAATTCAAACAGGAAAAATATAATTATAATATAGAAGGGGCGCTAGCCTAAAATGTGTTTAATGATAAGGAGAAAGCAAATAGGATTTATTATCATCTGTCTCTCTTTTTTATGTGTGATTAGACAAAGATAAGTATATGAGTTTCATTTTCCCTGTCATTATTTGTTGCGACGCTTTCATTTCCAGGCCTGCCTATTGACTCTCTTACTCTAGTATAATAAATTATAATTAAATAAAGTCTAAGGAAGTAGCTTACTCTGCCTAATTTGAAGTATATTAAAAAACGAAAGAATGAATACAAAAGCAACAGCCTTGTCTGCCTAATTCAAACAGTACGGCATGATCACTATTATATAAAAAACGACAATTTAAACATGTTAATAAGTTGCAAATGCGTTTATTTTATTAAATGCATTATCTTTTATGTACATGGCCTTCGAATGTTATCACGAATTTCGGTAACTAGGCTAACCGTTATTTTGTATGCAGAACAGATTCTGCGGGCATAAATGCAGATAGTGCTGCCTTATGTAATATAATGACTTTGGCATTCAGGAATAGGGAGGGGATCACCGGACTTTGTTCCCGTTTTGGCAAGAGAATATTAGACTTATTTAGTTCCTATTTAGAATACTGTAGGTAATGAATAATGAAGTATTTAAAGGTAAACCTTTAAATAGCCGGTATAATGGACTGTTAGGTTTTTAGGTAAACCTAAGTCCATAATACCGGTCTTCAAGTCGTGTGGCATCCGGCTGAGAAGAATAGATCCCACTCATTTCTTACCGTGGTGTCATAATAGGTGACTAAAGTAAGTTCACCCGCCGTGTGGTATCCGGCTGAGTAGAATAGACTGATAGATAAAATGAGGGTGCATTTCTTACCGAGGTGTCGTAAAAAGCTAGTAAAGTAAGATGACCCGCTGTGTGGTATCCGGCGGAGTAGAATAGGTCACCCTCATTTCTTACCGAGGTGTTGTAAAAGGCGACTAAGGTAAGTTGATCCGCCGTGTGGTATCCGGAGGAGTAGAATAGTTCACCCTCTTTTCGTACCGAGGTGTTGTAAAAGGCGACTAAGGTAAGTTGATCCGCCGTGTGGTATCCGCCTGACTAGAATAGACCACCCTTATCTCTTACCGAAGTGTCGCAAAAGGCGACTAAGGTAAGTCGACATCAGCCATGCAGCCGGTCGTAACATACCTAGCGGAATCATGTGACAACATGTTTAAAACATGGTGTGCCGACCCCACTCAGAGTGGGATAGTGGCAGGATAATGACGGTACCTGCAAGTCCATTATAGTAACTCCATTTACCATTACTAATTATAGTAAACAGTGGTACTCGGTAAATGAGGGTAGTCTCTTCTACTCAGCCGGATATCACACGGTGGGTCAATTAACCTTAGTCGCCTTAAGCGATACCTGGGTAATATATAAATATAAATATAAATATATAAATATATGGGACACTTACACACACGGTCGCCCGTCCCCAAAGTAAGTAACTTAATACTTGTGTTATGGGTGACAGACAACTGGTGAATATATACTTATATATTTTTTAAATACATACTTAAATATAAATATACACCCAGGCTCAAAGACCAACAAATTCATTTATAGAAAATGTTGGCCCTCGGCGGGAATCGAACCCGCGACCTGCGGAGCAGAAGGCAGGGTCACTACCCACTGTTCCAACGGGCCAGTCAAAGTAGAGGCCAGGGTAAGAAATGAGGATGGTCTATTCTACTCAGCCGGATACCACGCGGTATCAATGATAATCTATAGATGCTGATAGAAATAAGTAGTGATGATATACCGTTCTGTTTGAGGTGAAAAGAAAAGGTTCTAAATTTTGTTTAACCATTATAGCGTCAATGTTTGTTGAACGAACGTATGTGGGCCATACGACTGCAAAGCGTATGATAAATATAGGTTTTATTATAGCTTCGAGGTCAGGCACCACAAAGTAAGTCTTTCTCAGTCAGGGACATCAATTTAGGGCCACAGAACATAGCTGCAATTGGCTTTCACCTCTTATAACTAGACGGTATAAAATATATGTCGCCTGTCTATTGCTCTGTAATGAGATATGCCAAAGAGTCTGTGCAGTGAAAATATAAGTTATTTTTCTTTTAGTTGATTGATATTATAAATGAAACACGAAATATTCAAAGATAACAAAAAGACTGTTCAAAAAAAGTAAATGATTTTTGTACGATTGTTACTTTAAATAAACATACGGGTCACTTCGCGTTATAATCGTATAAAGCCTGCACTACACTACTCGCGAAGTTGATCGAAGTTGAACGAATACGATAGTGTAGAAGGGCACTTCGGTTCGCTTCGTGCAACTTCGCCTCGCCTCGGAAGACTTCCATTCGTTGTCGGTTTTTGCGCCCGAGTCAAAGGACTCGAAGTGTCTCTTCGCGAAATTGCACGAGTGTGTAGGCGCATACTTCGAACTTCGATCAACTTCGAAGAGTACTTCGTCGAGGTAACTTCGCGAGTAGTGTAGTGCAGGCTTTATGTTCAACGTTTCGGCAGAGTTGCATCCACCGTGGTCACGAACTGACTGGAGCGCCGCGGCGTCTTCGTTCCCGAGTACTACAGTCATTATTTTGTTCATCTACCTTCACTTGAACCGCACAATCCATGTAAAGTCTGCTGCACACCACACTGATATTATCCGCAAGCGATATAGCTTGCAACGATTTCTTTCGCGAGTTATATTTATTGATCACTGGATCCCAAGTCGTTGACAATCTATTATAACGCGATGTGACCCGTATATTAATGATAAATTGCAATAAGTTTTAATAGAAAACTCATTGGTGCCTGCCCGGGGTTTGAACTCGTGTCCCCCTCGAAAGAATTGCACTGTGTCACCGCTGGGCTATCACAGTTCACACCATTCATTCAACTAGAATGTGTAAGCTTATTCACTAGTTTCATTGTTTATCGTATTTTTGACAAGAATTTAGAGCATTTTGAGTAAGCAAGAATCGAACTTTGGACTACGTAGATGACGAATAATTAACGACCGTCAAAGCATCAACATCGATTTCATATCTCCAATTATAAAATGATATTTTAATAACGAGCAATTAAGGACTATATAAGCTTGGTATGTAATAGATTCCTTTAAAAATTAACAATACTTAAGTCAGAGAGGTGTCTTATCACAATGAAGACGAAAAGAGTGATTTTTGTTTTTCTATTCCTAGTACAAGTGATTTTTGCGACTTTCATTAGAAAGAGTTTACATAAAGATGGTGTAAGAGCCGAAATTAATATACATAAACGCATTACAAGAGGAGCAGATACATTATTATCTGCGAAAAGAGGTGTTAAAGATAATATTGTTCCCTATACAGCGTTTGCACCGTGCCCTACAGGAATGGTCAAAATATACAATAGATGTATTAAAATACATTAATGATATATTTTATATTGTTTATTTTATATATTTTATAATGTTTTATACATGTATACACATTAATGTTCTATAGATTACTAATTAATTAAATGTTGTATATGTTACTTTTTTATTATTGCATACTTACTGTAAAGTCTGTTGCACACCACACTGATATTATCCGCATGCGATATAGCTCGCAACGATTTCTTTCGCGAGTTATATTTATTGACCACTGGATCCCAAGTCGTTGACAATCTATTATAACGCGATGTGACCCGTATGTTTATATAATAATCAGTGTGAATCCCGAAAGTTTAAAATCTACTGTTACTTTAAAGTGTAGTAGCTCGAATGTACTTGAACTCAGAGGGGTAATTATTTTAAAAAACGGTCAAAGGAGAATGACTAGATACGGTATCATTAGAAAAAAAGCAGAGTAATCTCCTTTGTTACATGTTACGTGAATTCAGTGTCAAGTCATCCCGGAAAATCACCCAGCATAAACTTTATTCTACACAAAACATGTATGAAGGTGGCTGTTATATACCCATTAGAAGAGCTGGCATGTTGCCAGCGCGAACTTGCCAATCCTTTGTGAATTTTGTAATTATTACCAATTTATAACCCTTTCCGATAGCTGTGTAAACATTTTGTATAAAACTTTGCTTAAACTAACGCTTTCATGTGCATGTTCATAAAAGCTACAATAAAACTTGGTACTAAAAAGTAGCTTATACAAATATGGTGTTCATCATTCTCCTGCCCTTATCCCACATGTTGTCACGTGATTTGTCTAGGTATTTTACGTCCAGCCGCCTGCCTTACGTCAACTTATCTTAGTCGTCATATACGATACTTCGGTAAGAAATGAATGGGTATTCTACTTAGCCGGATACCACACGGCTTATACAAATATGGTGTTATTACTGACAATTAAACAGTTTATATAATCATTTGTATGGAGTGCTCTTAAACTCCTAGAAGATCGCATCCACCATGTTATTAAGTATTTGCAAGAGAAATTACTGTTGTCGCCAATGTGCGCTAACATTACCATACGACGAAAAAAGATAGAAAACATATTCTGTAACTGTTGCAAGTATTTTGCAAATCGTACGCAGAAATTATGCTTTTAAAGTTAAGCTATCATGGTTTCTTGATATTTTAGTTAATATTGAGTAGTAGTGTCATAATATAAAGCTTTCAATAATTTATAGAATATTTCGTTATAATATTTTGCTATAATCTGCGATAAAAGCAAAATATATGTAATGCTAAATCTACTAAGTTTTCATACTTACAGGATTAAAAAAAATAGATGCACTACCAACCTCCACCTTCACAATACAGAAGTACAGCACACATTCAATAGAACAATCTCGACAATCGTTTCGCTCCGTAACTGAAGCATCATTAGGATGTAGACTCCACGACAAAATCGCAAAGGCTTTGAAACTGATTTTAATCAGTAGTACGAGTTTTTTAACATACTCGATCGCGTTAGCGTAAAGACAATTGGTATGGCGCTAGAATAACGGTCACTAGATGTCGCTGTTGCAGCGTCATACATATGACATAACGCTTAACTCGCACCAAGCACACTGAAACGATTTAATGAACAAATATTGCAAAAAAAGCAGAAATTATAACTAGGGCAACTTTCGCACTGAAGAAAAACATCTATTTCATGTCACTATAAACTCACCACGAGAAGTAATAAATTGCTTTTAGCGCTACACTTGCTTGTTTTCGTAACGCACGATAAATTTTGTCACAGTCCTTGTTACGACGACATTGTGTTCCACACAGTCAGGTAAGGTGAACTTTAGGGTTCCGGAATTAAATTGAGAAAAAACCTTAATTACGTCCCCTTCGCCTTTTCAGCGTATCCTTAGCACTTTATTAATCTGAAACTATTTGCAATGTAGACGAAATTCAGAAATGTAAGAGCATTCAAGTTAAATAACGGCCTGTTACTATGCAACTGCTGGGCATAGACTTCCTCTCTCTATTTTTGGAAAGGATTGGAGCTAAGAACCAACCTACCACGCTGCTCCAATGCAGATTGGTTACACATATCCCCAGAATTCTCTAGAGATAAGCAGGTTTCCTCGGGATGTTTTCCTTCACTAAAAAGCGTGTGATAAATTGCAATAAGTTTTAATAGAAAACTCATTGGTGAATGCCCGTGGTTTGAACTCGTGTCCCCCTCGTAAGAGTTGCACTGTGTCACCACTGGGCTATCACAGTTCACACCTTCATTCAACTAGAATGTGTAAGCTTATTCACTAGTTTCATTGTCTATCGCATTTGACAAGAATTTAGAGCATTTTGAGTAAGCAAGAATCGAACTTTGGACTACGTAGATGACGAATAATTAACGACCGTCAAAGCATCAATATCGATTTCATATCTCAAATCATAAATGAGATTTTAATTACGAGCAATTAAGGACTATATAAGCTTGGTATGTAATAAATTCCTTCAAAAATTAACAATACTTAAGTCAGAGAGGTGTCTTATCACAATGAAGACGAAAAGAGTGATTTTTGTTTTTCTATTCCTAGTACAAGTGATTTTTGCGACTTTCATTAGGAAGAGTTTACATAAAGATGGTGTTAGAGCTGAAATTAATATAAATGGGAAAACAGGTGTTCAAGGTAATATTGTTCCCAAGGCAGCGTTGGTAGGCGCACAGTGCCCTACAGGAATGGCCAAAATATACCATAGATGTGTCGAAACACATTAATGATATATTTTATATTGTTTATATTATAATGTTTTATACATTAATGTATACATTAATGTTCTATAGATTATTAATTAATTAAATGTTGTATATGTTACTTTTTTATTGTTGCATACTTACTGTAGTGTCACAAAATACTAAATTTAGTAATTTTCTTTCTTCCTCCTGACCTTATCCCATTCTAAGTGGTGTGGCACATGTTATAAACATGTCACTTGATTCGGCTACGTATTTTATGCCTGGCCGCCTGCCTGACGTCAACTTACCTTACCGTATTTTACGAAAACTCGGTAAGAAAGAGGGTGGTCTATTTTACTATACCGGATACTAACGGCGGGTCATCTTACCTTAGTCGCCTTTTACGACACCTCGGTAATAAATGAGAGTGGACTATTCTACTAAGCCAGATGCCACACGGAGGGTCTACTTACCTTAGTCGGCTTGACACTTCGGTAAGAAATCAGGATGGTCTTTTCTACTCAGCCGGATACACGGCTATTAGTAATTTTTTATTCGTACGGAAAATATCGACATTTATAAGACAATATTTTATGTGTATTATAGACATACGAGAGGTCACAAAAGCTTGTGATACCTGTGTCGCGACTCAGCAGAGTTAGCAACTCATTCGTTGGTCTCGTTATTCGCTTCTACAATAAAACTACGCCATCCATAATAGACCAGTCTACAGAAAGGTTAACATTAAGTATAAGAAATATGCTTATACGTAAAGCATATTACACAATTGAAGATTAGTTAGATGATTCTTTTAGCTCCATAGAAGACTGCTGTTTAATACTGTAAAATTGAAAAGATTAACCGCCGAGTTTTTTGCTGGTTCTTCTCGGTAAGAGCAACATTCCGAACCAGTTGTACCTTCATTAAATCTAATTGATCCTTCAGTATTCAAAAGTACTTTTTTTGAATAAAAAGTATTTTGATTTTATTGTTAATTTTTTTTTGTGTTCCAGTCCTTCATTAATTTTAAGTTTTATTTTAAATACTTCTATACTCTATACTTATTATAAAACTAAGTCCCCAAAAGTTGTTTGTCTGAATGTATCGTTTTTTTTCAAAATCTACTAAACGGGTTGTTGTACGGTTTTCATTGAAAGATAGTGCAATTCTTACGACTTGCTTAGGTTAATAGTGCATTACGGTTTTATGTCAATTGTGTTGAAGAGGTCGCGCTGTTGTAAAAAAGTCGCCTGCTGGAAGCTTTAATCGCGTGCGCCGCGATAACCAACGGAGATACACTAAAGTAGTGTATTAAAGAATTGTAGGTCTACAAAAATACTACTAAAAAGTCCTGGACAGCATGTCCCTATCTCTTATAGTTAACTCACAATAACTACTTTTATTTGCAAAATTTCAATTAAATTTCAAAAGTAATAATAAAATTATTTTGCTATAATCCAAAGCCTTTGCGATATTGGTCGTGGAGTCTATCTCCTGATGATGCTTCGGTTGCGGGGCGAAACGATTGTTGAGTTTGTGATAGAGAACGTACATAGTGCTTGTGTATTGTGGTGGCGGTGGTGGAGGTTTGTGCATGTGTTTTTTACGAATCCTGCATGTATCAGGTATGATAACCGATTCTCCACTCTACATTTAGCATTATGTATATTTTCTATTTTACTTCTTCGCGGATTATAGCAAAATAATTTTATTATTACTTTTGTATTATGGATCTCCGCAAAGTAACGCCTAATTCTATAAATTATTCAATTATATTTATAAAAACAACAATATTTCTCCTTTATACTTCTGCAATAATAAAAAGCAATTTAAATGTATATAAGATTGTAATGTAATGTAAATAAGATTAAATTTAATCCTATTTAATCTTCCTCAACAACTCAGTGACACACAATGACGGCCATAATGTTTTTTACATTATCGACTGATTATCGACTTTGTAACATTAATATTTAACGCGGGTAAATCCGCAGGCCCAGCTAGTTTCAATTATATATTACTCCAAGAATAGCAGTGAAAGCATAATAAAGAGACCTTCGACTACATCCCATTATGAGTTACAAACTTCTTAACCAGTGTTCAAGTAATACTGCACCATATTATTGTGTATTTATTTATTTCTTTTTATATATATAGTTAGAAAAAAGAAAGAAAAAGTATAAAAAAGCACATGTATTATCTACGCACTTCAGAAGACAATATAACGGAACGTCCAACCGTTTTCCTCATCAATCTCCTGCTTTTAGAATGCTAAAGGGGGTCTGCACGTTTTATGCATGTTAAATGTTTTGTCTAGTTATTATACGACTGGCCGCCTGCCTGACTTCAACTTATCTTAGTCGCCTTTTACGACACCTCGGTAAGAAATGAGGGTGGTCTATTCTACTCAGCCGGATACCACACGGCATTTACCTTAGTTCCCTTTTACGACACCTCGGTAAGAAATGAGGGTGGTCTATTCTACTCAGCCGGGTACCACACGGCATTTACCTTAGTTGCCTTTTACGACACCTCGGTAAGAAATGAGAGTGGTCTATTCTACTCAGTCGGATACTACACGGTGGACCACCATCGAACCATTGTTTTCAAATTCGAAATTCTAAATTTGATTTCTAAATTAGCATCTTTTGCAATACTGATTATATACTCTTATACTTTTGTTAAAGTTCGCAATAAAAGTATTTATACCAATTCAAGCAGACACTTTATTTGAAGAATCACTTAGTATGTTATCAAAGGTACATGTTTACAGTGGTACTAAAATTGGCTGGCCCGTTGGCGCAGTGGGTAGTGATCCTGCCTTCAGCGCCGCGGGTCGCGGGTTCGATTCCCGCCGAGGGCCAACATTTTCTATAAAAAGAATTTGTTGCCTCTTCGAGCCTGGGTGTTTATTTGTATTTAAGTATGTATTTAAAAATTATATATGTATATAATCACCAGTTGTCTGTCTACCATAACACAAGTATTAAGTTACTTACTTTGGGGACGGACGACCGTGTGTGTAAGTGTCCCATATATTTATTATTAAAATTGATGATTATACCTCAAATGCCCATAATATTAACATTGTGACGTTTATTTTCATATCACAAACGATTATGTGAGGTTTTATTAATGACTTATTGAAATAAACGACTTTTTAATTACATAAACACTGACAACTACGTTGACTTGATATAAAATAATTTCTATGACAATAATTAACTCAAATAGCTCTTCATAACGTTGTCAACCATGAAGAGAATTGGAATTCATATTTTACTGATCTTACAAGTTATTATTGAATAATTTGCTCATAAACAGTACTTGAAGGAGGGTGTTGCTCTAAATACAAAATTTTATGCAAATTAAGAAACAACGGGATAACATTAGAAGAATTAAGAAGAAAAAGGAAACAAAAACATAGTTATAACGTATTTAATGATCGTAAATTTTCATCTTTCTGTCCGACTGGTTTGGCTAGAGTAGATGAAATATGTGTATATCTTACACGCTTACATTGCAAACGCAGGCTAAACCCTACGAGATTTATTAAAATGGTGTACTAAGTATTTGTACACTTTGAAAAGGTCTACAGAAAAATCCACGATGGTATATGTCTATCTCTTATGGATAACCCACAATAACATTTTTAGTCATTTACTTTTTAAGAAAAATAATGCCTTATTATCAAAGCAACTTTTATACAATACAGCATTAATCATTATCCAATTAAGTACCTTAAATTCATTGTTGATTTAAGATAGATCAATATGGCCGTTTATAGCATGTAATTTAAAAGAAAACTTTCGAAGATATCACAGATTTAAAATCTCGCGAGGAGGCCGCGCTCGGACGCGCAACTAAATGTCGCTCTTTCAAGAGTAACCTCTAAAGAAAATATGTTTGTATTGTCTTTTGATAAGAAAGCTATGAATGTTGTATATAAAGACATTCTGTAATTAATTTTAAACATAAAATATATAGGGAAATATGTAAAATGTAAATATTTAGTATATTAATTTAGATATAGCAGGAAATCTTCTTCGGGCGTGCGGGCCACGGGCAATAATGAATAAATCAAAAGTACTATATCGATTTTAATCATTGAGTGACATAAGCTATATATTTTATACCCGTGCGAAGCAGGGGCAGGCTGCTAGTCTTTAATATTTAAATGAGTTAATTGATGTATTACAAACGCAGGCTGAACCCTATGAGATTTATCAAAATGATGTACTAAGTATTTGTACACCTTGAAAAGGTCTACAGAAAACTCCGCGATGGTATATGTCTATCTCTTATGGATAACCCACAATAACATTTTTTTGTCATTTACTTTTTACGAAAAATAATGCCTTATGTTCAAAGCAATTTTTATACAATATAGCATTAATCCTTATCCAATTAAGTACCATAAATAAATTGTTAATTTAATATAGATCAATACCGTTTACTAATAGCCGTTTACAGCATGTAATTTAAGTGAACATTTTCGGAGATATTACACATTTAAAATGCCGTGAGGAGGCCGCGCTTCGAACTATAGCACTTCGAATTTAGCAGCTATATGTCGCTCTTTCAAGAGTTTGTTTAATGACAAGGAAGCTGTGAATGTTGTATATAAAGATATTCTGTAATTAATTTTAAAAATAAAATTCATAGGGATAAATGTAAAAATAAATAAGTAAATATGTAGTATATAAATTTAGATATTCCAAAGATAGCAGGAAATCTTATTAGTAAAGTGGGGAATTGTTTTTCTCTAAATTTAACGCATGCGGGCCACGGCCAGTAATGAATAAATCAAAACTACTGGATCGATTTTAAGTTTTTTTTTCACTGATTGATATGGGATATATATTTTATACCCATGCGAAGCAGGGGTAGGCCGCTAGTATATATACATATATACACATATATATATATATTCGGAATCTCGGAAATGGCTCCAACGATTTTCCTGATATTCAGCAAATAGGGGGTTTTGGGGGAGAAAAATTTATCTAGATAAGTTTTATTTAAAAAAAATGTCATTTTATCCCTGTTTTCGGGCACTAACATTTTTTGAAATTTACGTTGAATACAATCACAATTTTTCGCCATCAAACGTAGTCATGGTAGTTCATTCATTTTCAATTTCTTTTTTTTACATCATTTTAAAAATTACCGTGTAATGTCTACACAATAACTACTTTTATTTGCAAAATTTCAATTATATCATTATTTCACGCGGATGAATCCGCAGGCATGTATATTTTATTCCAAGAATAGCCGGAAAGCATAACAGAAAAACAGACTTTCGTATTTATAATATGAGAATAAATATAAAACATAGTGGTCCAGTTTGAAGTGGGTGTTAAATATCTTTAATATTTAAATGAGTTAATCTTGTATATATATATATATATATATATATATATATATATATATATATATATATATATATATATATATATATATATATATATATATATATATATACATTTTCCGAATCTCGGAAACGGCTCCAACGATTTTCCTGAAATTCAACATGTAGGTTTTATGTAAAAAAAAATTGTTTAATACCTGTTTTTGGGCATTAAAAAACACTAACATTTATATTGAATTGAATTTTCGCCATTAACTGTCAAGTCGACGTAGCTTATTCGGGTAACGGGCAGACTTGAGAAATGTGAATGCCAAGGATCGATCCCCAACTAAATAATTGTTTTTTTTTTAAGTTTTTTTTTTGTAAAAAATTACCGAGCGAAGCTCGGTCACCCAGATATTGTAAATTAATAGTTTTAACCAATTGGAATAGATATCGGTATGAGAATGAAAAATTGGACTAACCGCTTGGCAGAGATTTTTTCTTATATTTGTTGATACAATAAAGGAGACGTAAAAAGCCAATTTTCCAACATGTCCTAAAATTTATACCAATTCTTGGAGGGTTGCCATATTGAATAAAAAGTAGATTGGATTGAAAAAACCGTATTATTATCGTGCTATTAAATTAAATTTTTGTGCTTTTTTTGAGTTGATAGACTAATCTTGCTACTTAAAGATAAACTAATCTCACTTTTACTAGATATTTCTTATAATAATCACTCTATTTTGAGTACACCTATAACAAGTTGTCCTAGATAGTCTTTGAAATATTTATATCACGGCGGTTCTATAATGAGCAGAATTAAAAATCGGATGTACCTAATTGTATTTTTTTTTAATATTTACAAACATATACACAATACCGCCGTATGGTATCCGGCTGATTAGAATAGACCACCCTCGTTTTTATCAAGCTGTTGTAAAATGCGACTAAGTTAGGTCGACTCCCCGTGTGGTATCCGGTAGAGTAGGATAGACCACCCTCATTTCTTACCGAGGCGTGTTGAAAGGCGACTAAGGTAGGTCAACCCACCGTGTGGTATCTCGTTGAGTAGAATAGACCACCCTCATTACGTACCGAGGTACAATATAACTTTTTTTGAATTTAAACTATCGTGAGTAGTATTCATAGTTAATGTATAGAATTTTAACAGAGACGGTGGATGGACACTACCTCCGGCGTGGAAACCGATTTTTGACACTACTGGTTCATATAAAGACCGCTTTGAACCCGACACCGTAAGCGTCGCGTGCACAAATTTCATCCGTGCATGCGATGACGAAGACCAGAGCGACAGGGATCACTTGGAAGAGGTGCGGTCACCGCCGCCACCGTGTCCCCCCGCACCCCCACCACCCACGAGTCGCGCCCAGCGAGCTGCGGGACGCAGTTCCCGCCGCGATAACATCGTGTAAAGAGCTCATGAATAAGAACCCCGGTTGGGTTCGAAACTAGTCGGGCTAACCCGATAAAATAAGACGTGAGTATAGCCGGTTCTATACATTAACTATGTACAATATAACATTTAAATATAATCATCTTAGAATAACTACCCCGTACATCTCACTAATATAGACTAACTTAACTCATCATGATATAAAAAAATGTCAAACAGTGCTTAAACTGTAAATTTAAAAACAAAGAAAATAACTTTATTGTTTTCAAAAAACGTCCAACCGTTTTCATAATCATTCCTTTTTTTAGAATGCTAAGAGGGGTCTGCGCAACACGTTTTATACATGTTGTTAAATGTTTTGTCTAGTTATTTTACGACTGGCCGACTGACTGACGTCAATTTACCTTAGTCGCCTTTTAGTCGTAAAAGGCGACTAAGGTAAGATGACCCGCTGTTTGTACACGGTTCAGTAGAATAGACCACCCTCTTCCTTACCGAGTTGTCGAAAAATACGACTAAGATAAGTTGACGTCAGGCAGGCGGCCAGTCTAAAATACGTAGACAAATCATGTGACAACATGTTTTTAACATGTGCCGACACCACTTAGAGTGGGATAAGGGCAGGAGGAAGAAAGAAAATTACTAAATTTTGTTTTGTGACGCTTCACTAAGTATGCAATAATAAAAAAGTAACATATACAATATTTAATTTATTAGTAATGTATACAGTTGATGTATAAAACATCATAATATATATAATATAAACAATATAAAATGTATCATTAATGTATTTGGACACATCTATTGTTTATTTTGGCCATTGCTGTAGCGCACTGAGCGCCTACCAATGCTGCTTAGGCAAAATAACATCTAGAACACCTTTTTGCGCAGCTAATACTGCATCTGCTGCATCTCTAATGGGTTCTTTTAGGACTTGAACACCTTTAATAATTATGTTTGGATCGATGGTCGCGAAAATCACTTGTACTAGGAATAGAAAAACAAAAATCACTCTTGTCGTCTTCATTGTGATAAGACACCTCTCTGACTTAAGTTTTGTTAATTTTTGAAGGAATTTATTTCATACCAAGCTTATATAGTCCTTAATTGCTCGTAATTAAAATCTCATTTATGATTTGAGATATGAAATCGAAATTGATGCTTTGACGGTCGTTAATTATTCGTCTTCTACATAGTCCAAAGTTCAATTCTTTCTTGTCAAAAAATGCGATAGATAATTTAACTAGTGAATAAGCTTAAATATTTTATGTGAATGAAGGTGTAAGCTGTGATAGCCCTGTTCGAGAGGCTCTCGTGACCCCCCTGGTCACGAGTTCAAACCCCGGACCAATTAGTTTATCTGTTAAAACTAATGTGTCTTGATAATTGCAATTTATCACACACTATTCAGGAAAACATCCTGAGGAAACCCGCATATCTCTAGAGAATTCTGGGGTGATATGTGTAACCTACCAATCCGCATTGGAGCAGCGTGGTAGGTTGGTTCTTATGTCCAATCCTTTCCTCCAAAAATAGAGAGAGGAAGTCTACCAAATGCATAGTAACAGGCCGTTTTTTAACTTGAATGCTCTTACACTTCTGAATTTCGTCTACATTGCAAATAGTTTCAGATTAATAAAGTGCTAAGGATACGCTAAAAAGGCGAAGGGGACGTAATTATAAGGTTTTTTCTCAATTTAATTCCGGAACCCTAAAGTTTCCTTACCTGACTGTGTGGAACACAATGTCGTCCTAACAAGGACTGTGACAAAATTTATCGTGCGTTACGAAAACAAGCAAGTGTAGCGCTAAAAGCAATTTATTACTTCTCGTGGTGAGTTTATAGTATGATGTATACATGAAATAGATGTCTTTCTACAGCGCAATAGCTGGCCTAGTTATAATTTCTGCTTATTTTGCAATATTTGTTCATCAAATCGTTTCAGCGTGTTTAGCGCTACGCCAACAGCGACATCGAGTGACATCTAGTGAAAATTACTAATAGCCGTGCATCCGGCTGAGTAGAATAGACCACCCTCATTTCTTACCGACGTATCGTAAAAGGCGACTAAGGTAGGTAGACACACCGTGCGGTATCCGGCTGAGTAGAATAGACCATCCTCATTTCTTACCAAGGTGTCGTAAAAGGTGACTAAGGTAACACACTGTGTGGTATCCGGTTGAGTAAAATAGACCACCCTCTCTCTTACCGAAGTGTCGTAAAAGACGACTAAGACAAGTTGACGTAAGGCAGGCGGCTGGACGTAAAATACCTAGACAAATCACGTGACAACATGGTGGATAAGGGCAGGAGAATGATGAACACCATATTTGTATAAGCTACTTTTTTAGTACCAAGTTTTATTGTAGCTTTTATGAACATGCGCTACATGAAAGCGTTATTTTAAGCAAAGTTTTATACAAAATGTTTACACAGCTATCGGAAAGGGTCATAAATTGGTAATAATTACAACATTCACAAAGGATTGGCAAGTTCGCACTGCCTACATGCCAGCTCTTCTAATGGCTATAACAGCCATTAGACCTTCATACATGTTTTGTATAGAATAAAGTTTATGCTGGGTGATTTCCGGGATGACTTGATACTCAATTCACGTAATGTCAGGGCTTCTTAAACTTTTTATATAGCGACCCCCTTCAAGCTTAGGAAATTTTAAACGACTCCCTCCTCCATATAATGAAATATATGTTAACCGTAGATGTAGATGTAATATCGCACTATTTTACAATGTAAATAACAGTTTTGCATTGTCACTTTTTTCAAAAAATAGTTATAATTAAATTACAATAGTATTTTGTATGATTTTTTTTGTATTTATATTTGTACGTAGTGTGTATACTAATTTTAAAATTTTATTTATAATTGTTGTAAACTAACTAATCATAAATTTAATAAAATCTATTTAATTAAATTTAATGAAAAGGGGTAATGAAGGAAATTAGAAGGAGAAATATCAATAAATCTTAATAAGGACAGCTGCAGCCATGTAGTTGTATCAATAATGATTGAAAAGTATCAGATCTTTGCGACGCCCCTTTCAGTAGTCTCGCGACCCCACTGGGGGTCGCGACCCACAATTTAAGAAGCCCTGTTATATGTAACAAAGGTGACTCTGCTTTTTTTCTAATGATACCGTATCTAGTCATTCTCCTTTGACCACCCTCATTTCTTACCAAGGTGTCGTAAAATATGACTAAGTTGACGGTCAGGCAAGCGGGTGGTCGTAAAATACGTAACCAAATCACGTGACAACATGTCTATACCCCACTTAGAGTGGGATAAGAGCAGGAGGATGATGACCAACATGAACACAATATTTATTTTAATAACTTTACCGTTCTAATATTTCATAATGTCCTGAAGCAGTCAATTATAAAACAGATTGAATCGTGGATATAAATAGTCTTGATTACATTATACTATTATAAACTGAGAACTTCTATAACTATTGTAGGCGTCTTCAATCAATTTATTCTTGGAGATTATTAAATTCCCATTTCTTTATCTTTAATATTTAATATTTAAGCGAGTTAATCTTTTATATATATATATATATATATTATATATATATATATATATATATATATATATATATATATATATATATATATATATATATATATATATATATATATATATATATATATAAATATATTCGGAATCTCGGAAAAGGCTCCAACGATTTTCCTGATATTCAGCATGTAGGGGGTTTTGGGGGAGAAAAATCGATCTAGATAAGTTTTATTTTAAAATAATGTCGTTTTTCCCTTTTTTGAAAGTTACGTTGAATACAATCACGATTTTGTCGCTATCAAACGTAAAGTCATGGTATTTGGGGAACGGGCGGTCTAGAGAGGTGGAAATACCTAGGATCAAGCCCCACCTGCCCTATTATTTTCTAATTATTCTTTTAATTTTTTTTTTAAATCGCTTTAAATTTTTAAATTTTAATTTTTTTACATCATTTTAAAAATTACCGATCAAGTCTCGGCCACCCAGGTACTGAATTCTAATAAAAGTATCGTACAAATTAAGGTAATCATTCTGAAATTTTTAATCTGTATCAGATAATTCATGTCGTTATTGTATAATTAAGATCCACTAGCTGAACAAATTTTAATCTGTATTTATAGTTAATGTATAGAACCGGCTATACTCACGTCTTATTTTATCGGGTTAGCCCGACTAGTTTCGAACCCAACCGGGGTTCTTATTCATGAGCTCTTTACACGACGTTATCGCGGCGGGAACTGCGTCCCGCAGCTCGCTGGGCGCGACTAGTGGGTGGCGGGGGTGCGGGGGGACACGGTGGCGGCGGTGACCGCACCTCTTCCAAGTGTTCCCTGTCGCTCTGGTCTTCGTCATCGCATGCACGGATGAAGTTTGTGCACGCGACGCTTACGGTGTCGGGTTCAAAGCGGTCTTTATATGAACCAGTAGTGTCAAAAATTTTTGGACCCAGCGAGCTGCGGGACGCAGTTCCCGCCGCGATAACGTCGTGTAAAGAGCTCATGAATAAGAACCCCGGTTGGGTTCGAAACTAGTCGGGCTAACCCGATAAAATAAGACGTGAGTATAGCCGGTTCTATACATTAACTAATCTGTATTTGTTTTTTTCTTCGCAAAGCCTTATTTAGCAACCCTAATCATCTCACTCAGTACGCTATTGATATCAAAAGGATCGTAGGGCCCCGGTTTAATTTAAGTTAACGAGAGTCGACCTCCAGCAACGTCGAGGATCCATTTTGTCTCTATTACCCTCTTATTACGGTATATTACCGAAACAGTTTGGCTTCATAAAATAAGTATTAGATTGAAGTTGAAAATCTTAATTTCAGTCATCATCTTCCTGCCTTTATCCCACTCTAAGTGGGGCACAACATGTTATAAACATGCTGTCACATGATTTGGCTGCGTTTTTACGACCGGCCGCCTGCCTGACGTCAACTTACCTCAGTAAGAAAGAGGGTGGTCTATTCTACTCAGCCGGATACCATACGGCGGGTCGACTTACCTTAGTCGCCTTTTACGACACCTCGGTAAGAAATGAGGTTGGTCTATTCTACTCAGCCGGATACCACACGGCTACTCTGTGTTACTAACATTTACAATCTTAATTTCAGCGTCAATTTGTAATGTTGTAATTTTAAAATGAACGCGTAATAACATTTTATGCATTTATGCCATCGAAAAACGTTTTCTGTCTTCCGAAGTAACCCCGCCTCCCTTCTTAGTGCAGGTTAAGTTTTAAAGCAAGTCATGATTTGAAAAGGGTGAAAGCACGTAATCTTTACCGGTGATTCGCAGGTTCAAACCCTGGGCAGATATCTATGATACCTACTAAAAACTTAAGTGATTAAGTACAAGTTACAACCGTGTATACTTTGAACTGCGTTATTAAATGCGATTAAATATTCATAATATATTTTCTGAAGTTCACCTTTAGTTTAACAAATAAAACAAAGTTTAAAGTATAAAAAGTCTTTAAAACTACGCAACAGATTTTAATGCAGTTTTTTAATAGAACGAGTGATTCAAGTGGAAGGTTTATATGTATAATAACATTCAATACGAAGTAGAGAAATACTATAATTTTAGAGGTATCTAATGTGATGTCGTAAATAATTACATTATTATATTACTAATAATTACATCATTACATTTTTTCCGCTTACATTGCAAACGCAGGCTGAACCCTATGAGATTTATGAAAATAATGTACTAAGAATTTGTACACCTTTAAAAGGTCTACAGAAAACTCCGCGATGGTATATGTCTATCTCTTATGGATAACCCACAATAGAATTTTTTTGTCATTTTCTTTTTATGAAAAATAATGCCTTATGTTCAAATCAATTTTAAATAATACAGCATTTATCCTTATCCAATTAGGTACCTTAAATACATTGGTGATTTAATATAGATCAATATGGCCGTGGCATGCTGTAAGCATGTAATTTAAATGAACATTTTCGAAGATATCACAGATTTAAAATCCCGCGAGAAGGCCGCACTTCGCCCTATAGCACTTCGAATTTAGCAGCGATCGGACGCGTTTGATGACCAACTATGTATATGTCGCTCTTTCAAGAGTAACCTCAAAAGAAAGCTGTGAATGTTGTATATAGAGACATTCTGTAATCAATTGTAAAAATAAAATACATGGGGAAAAATGTAAAAAATAAATAAGTAAAAATGTAGTATATGAATTTAAATATAAAAGATAGACATATACCACATATGTCTATCTCTTATGGATAACCCATAATAGCATTTTGTCATTTACTTTTTACGAAAAATAATTCCTTATTTTCAAAGCAGTTTAAAACAATACAGCATTAATGATTATTCAATTAAGTACCTTAAATATATTGTTAATTAAATATAGGTCAATATGGCCGTTTACAGCATGTAATTTAAACGAACATTTTAGAAGATATTACAGACTTAAAATGCAGGGGTATAGCGGTTTTGTTTTACTCTAAATTTATCGCGTGCGGTCCACGGGCAGTAATGTATAAATCAAAACTACTGGATCGATTTTAATCATTTTTTTCACTGAGTGACATGGGCTTTATATTTTATACCCGTGCGGAGCCGGAGCGGGTCGCTAATTAATAAAAGTAGGCGTTACTCTATGGAACACTAGCACAAAAGTAATGACAAAATACTTTAATTAATTATCTTACACATATTTTATAATTAATTATAAACTATATATTGTTATTAATTATAAAATGTCTATAGTCTTACTAAATATCAAACAATTTTAGTTATGTTTCAAGGTCTTCTTAATTTCAATATTAATGAATTATGGTCGAATTTTGACTACTATTTCGAACTTTGGCGAATTTTGGCTACATATGAAGTACCTTTATTATAATAATCCAATGATATTTAAACACTGGATAATACAATCTTTATTTATAGATATATACCACGACAACAGTATTATGAACTTATTCAAGATTACAAGAACAATATATATCCTCCTGCCCTTATCCCACTCTAAGTGGGGTCGGCACAACATGTTATAAACATGTTGTAACATGATTTGGCTGCGTTTTTACGACCGGCCGCCTGCCTGACGTCAACTTACCTTAGTCGTATTTTAGGACACCTCGGTAAGAAGGAGGGTGGTCTATTCTACTAAACCGGATACCACACTGCGGGTCGACTTACCTTAGTCGCCTTTTACGACACCTCGGTAAGAAATGAGGGTGGTCTATTTTACTCAGCCGGATACCACACGGCGGGTCGACTTACCTTAGTCGCCTTTTACGACACCTCGGTAAGAAGGAGGGTGGTCTATTCTACTAAACCGGATACCACACGGCGGGTCAACTTACCTTAGTCGCCTTTTACGACAAGTCGGTAAGAAATGAGGGTGGTCTATTTTACTCAGCCGGATACCACACGGCGGGTCGACTTACCTTAGTCGCCTTTTACGACAACTCGGTAAGAAATGAGGGTGGTACTATTCTACTTAGCCGGATACCACACGGCTAGATCAAGATTACAAGAATAATATCATAATAAATATATGGGACACTTACACACACGGTCGTCCGTCCCCAAAGTAAGTAACTTAATACTTGTGTTATGGTAGACAGACAACTGGTGAATATATATACTTATATATTTTTAAATACATACTTAAATACAAATATACACCCAGGCTCAAAGACCAACAAATTCATTTATTGAAAATGTTGGCCCTCGGCGAGAATCGAACCCGCGACCCGTGGTGCCGAAGGCAGGGTAACTACCCACTGCGCCAACGGGCCAGTCAACAGTAATATATTGCCTTTGATGAAAAATGGAGTCAACAAGGAAAAGAAAATAATAAAAGTATTATCTGCAAATGTGACAGCCCTAAGGTTCACAGAACATAGCCTCTGAAAGGATTAATTGCACGTTAACGAGTGTCGACCTCCAGTTACGTCGAGAATCCGTTAAGCTATTAACCTCTTGTTAGATTAATACTAAAAACCATTCAACTATTCTGTAATAGTATAGAATATGTATTTCTTGCAAGCTGTGATGGCCTAGCGGTGCGACCGTGTGAATCTCTAGAGACGATCATGGGTTCAAACCCGGGCAGACACCAATGAGTTTTTCTATTAAAACTTATGTGTCTAATTGATAATTGCAGTTTATCACACGCTTTTCGGTGAAGGAAAACATCGTGAGGAAACCTGCATATCTCTAGAGAATCCTAGGGATATGTGTAACCTACCAATCCGCATTGGAGCAGCGTGGTAGGTCTTAGCTCCAACCCTTCTCTCCAAAAAATGGAGAGAGGAGGCCTATGCCCAGCAGTGGGATAGTAACAGGCCGTTACTTATGTATTTCTTGTGAACACGCCGTGTGGTATCCGGCTGAATAGAATAGTACCAACCTCATTTCTTACCGAGATGTCGTAAAAGGCGACTAAGGTAAGTCGACCCGCCGTGTGGTATCCGGCTGAGTAGAATTGACCAACCTCATTTCTTACCGAGGTGTCGTAAAAGGCGACTAATGTAAGTTGACCCACTGTGTGGTATCCGGTTAAGTAAAATAGACCACCCTCTTTCTTACCGAGGAGTCGTAAATACGACTAAGGTATGTTGGCGTCGGGCAGGCCGGTCGTAAAATACGTAGCTAAATCATAAGAACATGTTTGTAAAATGTTGTGCCGACCCCACTTAGAGTGGGATAAGGGCAGGAAGATGATGATGTTTTTCTTGTGAACGTAGAAAAATATGTTTCTTTGCTTGAATAAAATTATTAAAAATTTTACTCACATCTGGGCTGATGTCCGTAAAGTTGGCACTCGAAACAAATTCTCTTAGGAAGCCATCCAGTTCGGTTCCCTCGATGTAGCCGTTACCTGTAAATGAAAACTGTAATTGAAGAGAGGTATATTAAATATAATACTCCATTGATCGATAGATAAGCTGTGATAGCCAGCGATGAGACCGTGTGACTCTTTCGAGAGTGTCAAGGGTTCAGGCATCTGTGAGTTCTGTGAAATCAAATCAAAACAATCTTTATTTAAATAAGCTCTTTCAAGCACTTTTGAATCGTCAAGGATCAATATGATGAAGCAACAACTGGTCCGGAATATTGCTCTTACTGAGAAGAATAAGAAAAAAATTCGGCGGTCAATCTATTAAACAGTTTCAATTTTACATTATTAAACCGCAATCTTGTGTGAAGCTGAAAGTATTTTTAAATCTAGGCATTTTTATCATCCAAATAATCTTCAATTTTGTACGTATAAGCATATCTCTTACACTTATTTTAAACCTTTCCGTAGACTGGTCTCGTATGGATTGCGGAATATTTAATATTGCTAACTTTGCTGAGTCGTAATACAGGAATCACAAGCTTTTTGTGACCTCTCGTATGTTTATGATATAAATCAAATCTTATGTGTCTATAATAATAGCAATTAATAAAACGCTTTTCAATGAAAGAAAATGAGGAAACCTGCACATCTTTAGAGAATTTTGGGGATATTTGAGCTTACAAAATCGCATTGGAACAGCGCGGTCGGTCTTAGATCCAAAACGTCTCTTCCAAAATGAAGCGAGGAGGCCTACGCCCAGCACTTGATAGATAGACCCACGATTCGTGCAAGCAATCATACATTTAATAGCGGTCTAAGTAAGGACATCTAAATTATTGTTTTGCGATAATGGATATCTCTAATTAGGGGCCACACCCACCCTAAATATCTATGGCCCTAAAGTAATAGTCTCTTGCAATTATATCATCACTAAAGAGTTCTTAGATGAAACAGTCGTTTGTGCGTGTAATATATTATAGCGTGACATATTTGGATCGTAATATATGAGAATAATAGGTTCGGAGCTATATGCCGCCAAAGTCTCAGGAAGTCTGATGCTTATTAAAATCATAAGCTATAAATTTAATTAAAAACTCCCTTGTTCGTAAAAGTTGGCTCGTTATTCATTGTAGTAAGAAACAGACAATTTCTTTAATGACCCTCTCTCTAAGAATTCTCTGAGGAAAAAGCTTTGCCTATTTCTAGGGCTGCCAAATACGACTTTCGTGTTTTAATACAAACATTTCATATACATTAATGTACAAGAAATAGTCTTCTTATACTGCGTCCATCATATTATCAGTCTTTTGACAGCTCACGCTCATTAAGTTTTGTATTGCTTACGTACAAATATCATACAAATAATATTTGTACTTTATGGATGGGTACCGCCCACTTAGTGATGTCACACATAATGGTTACTACGATTATGCCACAGATTAAAAATAATCGGTAGAAATCGATGTTACGAGTATTAAAAGACATTTAATAACATTATATAAAGTTTTACTTTCTTCTTAGTTAATACATGAATACAAATAAAACAATCAGGATATTTTAATTTATTTTATTAGCACGAGTCGTCGGAATGATAATCAACACTAGACTCCTCCGATGAGGAGTCTTCAGTAGCAGTTATTATTAGCTCTTGTGTAGATAATATATTATCAAACGCAATATCACGTTCCCAATCAGAGAATATTACTCTTTTAGTTCTTTCCACCACACTTGCCCAGTTCTCGGCCGTTACGTGGGTGCAAGCATTTTTTAGCAATTGCAACATTTTATTCGCTGTGAATGGGGGGCTTGTATTGCATCTCGCAGCATGCCCTTTTACTTGTGCCCATATAAGTTCTATTGCGTTGTACTGGCAGTGGTATGGAGGAATCCGAAGAACAGTATGGCCATATTCTGCTGCCATTTCATTGATTACATAGCGTTTTGCTCTCTTTTTGGTTTTTAATATTTTTATTAATTCAACTTTTAACATTGAGTCGTCCACATTTTCTCCATTGTCCCGAAGCCAATTAATTATTTCATGCTTTTTATTAGCCTGTGTTGGCATTTTGTCAATTTGACGGGAGTGGTAGGGCGCATTATCAATAAAAATTATTGATGGTTCTTCCAATGAAATGAGCATTTTTTTGAACCACTCTTCATACACATTTGCATTCATCTCTTCGTGGTAGTCATTTGATTTCTTCGATTTAAATGCCAACAGTGCGTCTTGTACAAATCCTTTTGCTGTACCTGCATGGCAAATGATTAGGCGCTCACCTTTTCCCATTGGTACTGAGGAAGTGGTATCAGCAGTATCATCAGTCCAGAAACGAGATAGTGTGTGGTTAGCGTTGAGCCATGTTTCATCCGTGAAAACAATATTTGCCCAATCTTGTATTTTCTTTGCCTCTCTTAAAAAATCACAACGTGCTATAGCTATATCTGTGCGTTCCATTAATAATTTTCTTTTATTTAACTTTTTATATGAAAAGCCAATTGTGTTCAAAACTTTGACCAAAGAAGATTTTTCACCATGAAATAGACCACTTCTTTTCAAAGAAACAATAAGTTTTCTCAAAGTTGGAATTTCTTTTCTCAAGTAGTAATCATATACATGACGACGAATAGCGTCAGCGTCAAAGTCATCAACAGCTGTCACCTTATGAGCCCGGCGCTTTCTTTTTGGTGTAGATGGTTTGTTTTGCTCCAAGCCGCTCCTGCCGTAGGCATCAGTAGTGATTTTAGTCACAGTTGATAGACTGATCCCCAACGCGGCTGCAACACGGTTTCGGACTTGCGTGATAGGTATAAGAGGTCCGCCATTTTGATTTTCTTGCTCAAAATACTCATGAAGTTTTAACACTAACTGTCTCGATTGTGCTTTCAACACACGTCCTTTCGGCATTTTCACGATCAATTAATATAAGTTTCACAAAAGTTTTTCCGAGGAATAAAGCTACTTAACTCAAGGTGTAACAGATGCGAGAGAACACTCAGCGAACGTAAATGCGTGTGACTATCACGGGCGTTTCGTTGAGAGTGACAGATCACGTCAAAATGGCGGCCGAGCGGAAGGTCTGTTGATGTTGCCAGTTGATGTATAATATATTTTTTATGATTATAATAAATACACACGGATTAACATTTATTTTCAAAAAACTAAGGCAATATTAAATCAAAATGTTGATTTCTATATCTGTTATTAGTTTACGTAGGTTATCATTAATCGAATTACTTAGGTACGTAATTCGATTAATGATAGTAGGTACTATAATCGGAATGGTATCGCATACGAGAATCTTTAGGACATCACTAAATATGTAAATCGTCAATCTGTCAAAAGATGGTTAATATAATGGACAGTGTATAGTCTTCTTTTTAAAGATTTTTTTAAATATATAGGACATCGCCGTGTGATATGCGGCTGAGTAGAATAGACCAGCTTCATTTCTTACCGAGGTGTCGTAAAAAACGACTAAGGTAAGTTGTCGTCAGGCAGGCGGCCGGTCGTAAAATACGTAGCCAAATCATGTGACAATATGTTTATAACATGTTTTGCCGACAAAGCTTAGAGTGGAATAAGGGCAGGAGGATGATGTTTTTGAAATATATGGGTCAATTACACACGCGGTAATTCGCCCCAAAGTAAGTAATTTACTTGTGTTATGGACGACAGACCAACATATTCTATTTAGAAAATTGTTTACATTTTTTGGTCTTATAATTGATTAAAATAATATTATAGGACTATTGATTATTGACTAATCACTATTGATACTTAAAGATTATACAAAACCTAGAAATTATTGAGCATGTACTAAAATGCAATATATGTCCCTTAATTTAATATACATAATATACTATGTGTTATGTATAAATCAATGATATCACGACAACTTATTTACAAGCTAGGACCTAATGGCTAAAGGATATGATTCTTAAAAAAGCTTCTGTGGGTTGGAAACCCGGGTAGGGAAATATGAGTTTTATATAAAAGTTTCACGCACTTTATAGGAAAGGAATACAACGTGAGAAAATATACGTATGCGAAGAGAATATGTGACCAGTCATGCGTATTAGAGTCGTAAAGTATCAGTCCCACTACCTTGTGGTGTTGTTACGAGTAGTTGTTTTATGAGTTAAAGATGTAATAACTAACTAAACTGGCAGCTATTTACGTCAAAGTGATAAGTTGATAATATTTTTTTACCTTTGTTTTTCGTGGTACATAAATAATAATAAATAAATCTACAGCTTGGTTATAGAGCGGGTACTAAGCTGTAGTTAGTAGTGCAGTACTCATTTAAAATCTTTGGTGTCAACAGTCGTCATTTTTTTTAGTCTTTAGGCAACCCTATTTTTTGGTGACCTCAATTAAGCCAAATAGGACGTATTTGAAGAACATTAAGAGCTGTTATTTTACAGGCCCACGGACAAAAAGGTCAGCGCAAAAACAAAAAGCAATTTTGTTTTATCTTTACCGTAACTATTAATTACAAATACTTTTTTAAGAATATAGTCAAAGAGACACAACGTTCTTTCACTGTTAATACGTATTTGTGTAATATTTGTCTTTGCATTTATTTATATATCGTTATAATCTAAGACAATGTATCGATTGTTTCTAATACAAAAATGAGAAATTTTCTACCTAGTTTCAGAATTTCTTTCTATCAGCTCTCAGTAGATACTTACACTTAATATATTTATCTGGTAAATTTAGTTTTAATAGCTTTAATAGTATTAATAATATTAAGAATTATATTTTTAAAAGAGCAACTGCCGAGTTTCTTGCTGACTCTTCTCGGTAGGAACAGCTTTCCGAACCAGCAGTAGAGTACCAAAAGCACTTGTTTACAAGTTTATTTGAATAAAGAATATTTTGAATTTGACTTTGAAAATAAATACTCTTTGTCATTCTGAATTCAGATTTAAACTTTAATTTGTGTAAAAAATACACCATTTTTTAAAAAAGATATAAAAAAAGATGCAATATGAAAAAGAAAGAAAGAAAGCGCTGGTGATATCTGGACTTTATCCAAGGTTTTTTTAACTTCTTCAGTCCACCTGTTTTCAACTAAGTTATAACTTTGCAAGTGACAGGGTAATTAAACTTTCTTAAAATATTATAGCAGTTTTTCAATGCCTGAAAACAGGAATAAAACTAAAATGAAACCTAGCTAGATAGAAATATCGTTCCCGAAACCCCTAATTAACCAAGTTTCATAAAAATGGTTTTGGCCGTTTCCGAAATTGAGATAACATATATATAATTAGCTCATTGAAAGATTAAAGATGTGTAATATTAAAATATTTTCAATATATATATTACATGCATAAAATACCACCACTTTGCCATATTAACAAAAATTAAATTAAATTTTTCGAGTTTATAATTCAATTAACCACACTACCGTCTTATTCTATAAAATGAGAGATTTATTCTTTCTTTTAGTGCTCTAAGACAGTATACATTTTATAGGATTGAATCTTTTAAACGTATGTTCTATTTATCTCCATTCAGACCAAATTGCTCCAATATTTCAAGTCACATATCCAACTTTATAGCTCTTGGATTTCGTCTAAGTGTTAGATTATAAAAATTTATTTTATTAATAGAAAGTAAATAGCATCTGTACGGGCTGCTACTACCCTGTACGATCTTTGGATGATAGATTGATAATAATTGATAAATTGATAGATTTATTTTATATAATGATAATGTGATATGATATAAATTTTATACGTTGAGCACGCACGGCCGCTAACGTCTTACTGATTTATAATTGCTTCGATATTAAAAATATGCCGTAAATGCCGATGTTGCAAATGTACGTGCTAGCCCGTACAGCATCTTCTGCAAAATATTAAAACAAGAAAAAGATTATTTTATAAGATGACGTGAAAATACAAAAAAAGCATAATTCGAATACATTTTTTATAAAAATTTATATAGTTTGTAATGTATGTAATGTAACTTGTCTGTGGTTCTTCCCTTCTTCCGCTGTCATTAAAATGTCGATTGCTGTGTGCTGTGTGCGAAATAAAGTTTATAGTAAAAGGTATTGAATATTATTATTGCAACGAAGAAAAACCCACGTACACAAGATAGTTATAACGGCAATACGGCATAAATACAATATAAATTGGCATAGAGTTATTAATAATAGAGTAAGAGAGCCATAGACAAGCCTGTAATGACATAATAAATAACGTGAGGGAAGATGTAACTGCTATAATTCATATTTGTCTAATCACACATAAAAAAGAGACGGATATATTACCTACCATCTCTTTATTGCAGTAGCTGCTATATTTGCTACTACGTTATTGCTACTTAGCTACTTTATTGTGTTAGCTTTTACCTGCAAGTTCGTGTGCGTGGACTGTAGTCTTTAAATAAGCCAGTAGCTTGTGTCATTCTCCAACACTGCAAATATCTCCATTTTCAAACATAGATCCATACTCACAAACTTTTCTAATATTAGTAGAATCATAAATTCTCTATTTTTTTTACTACGTGACATTGGGTAATAAATATTGAAAAAATGGGACATTCGGAGCAAAAATAGATTTATATATAATTTTAAATGATTGTAATGGAAAGACTTATGCTCGGTGTATTTATGTGTTAAGGTCTACATCCTCACGCACGAATTTTGCATGAATAAGGTATGAAAACAGATAAACTCTACTGTAAGCATAACATAGTTTTTTTCGCTGAACATAGCGAAATTATTCATGATTTTTTTTCGATTTAAGGTTCTGAGACTATGGCGTGAAAGTACCTTACAGAGACTGAAGTATTTTGTGCATACTCATGTTGAAAGGGAAGATACTTCTCGATCTTACGACGCAACGACTTAATGTAAATAGTATTAAGAATTATATATTTAAAAGAGCAACCGCCGAGTTTGTTGCTGGCTCTTCTCGGTAGGAACAGCTTTCCGAACCAGCAGTAGAGTTGACGATTCAAAAGCACTTGTTTACAAGTTTATTTGAATAAAGAATATTTTGAATTTGAATTTGATCTAAAGAAAATGTTTATATGTGCTAGTATATATAATCAGGACTAAGGTCGGAGGTTAATAAACTACCAGAGTAGAGGTCGACTTATACAGGTAAAGTTTTGATTGGATCGCTCGCCAAAAGTAATCAAGTCAAACAAATTTTGATTATTTTAATCAAAATTCGCAGTTTATCTCCAAAGAAACACATTTCATTTGCACATCAATGATTTCGCTGAAACTTATGCTTTTGATCGAATATTACGTTCATTAACCCCAGGCCGTCTATCGTAACCTACGAGTATATTATGCTTTCTAAGTTCTTTTTGTTGCTTTCTAATTGTATGTAGGCATTTCTTTGTGGAATTCAAAAGTGATATCTTTAATATTTAAATGACTTAATCTTGTATATATATGTATATATCTTCTGAATCTCGGAAACGGCTCCAACGATTTTCCTGAAATTCAACATGTAGGAGGTTTTGGGGGAAAAAAATTGATCTAGCTAGGTTTAATGTAAAAAAAAAATATTTTATTCCTGTTTTTGGGCATTAAAAAACAGCTTATTCGGGTAACGGGCAGACTCGAGAAATGTAAAAGCCAAGGATCGATTCCCAACTAATTGTTTTTTTTTAAGTTTTTGTTTTGTAAAAAATTACCGGTCACCCAGATATTACATATATTATAACAAATATAATATATATATATATATATATATATATATATATATATATATATATATATATATATATATATATATATATTATAGTAATAAAAATATATAATTTATAATAATAAATATGATTGATTGATAACACGGGTAATTAGCTAGTTGCTGTATAAAACATTCTAAAAGGAAATCTTTTATCGGTAAGGCGAACAAACATATGTAAGTATATTTATTTTATAAATTATTATTAAAATAACAGTAAAAAAGCGGTGGTATCCGGCTGAGAAGAATAGACCACCCGCATTTCTTACCAAGGTGTCGTAAAAGGCGACTAAGGTAAGACGACCCGCCGTGTAGTATCTGTTTTAGCCAAATCATGTGACAACATGTTTATAACAAGTTGTGCCGACCCCACTTAGAGTGGGATAAGGGCAGGAGGAAGATATATTAAAATACCAGTCAAAATATTTCCAATTTCGTAAAATAATTTTAATAGCATTTATAATTGTCCATGAAAACTTGTGGTCTACTAAATTAAAAAAAATGACAAAAAAGTTCGCGATTAAATAAATAAAAAATGTCGTGTTAAGAGAAAAGGTAAAAAGTAAGTAGCGGCCTGTTACTATCCCACTGCTGGGCATAGGCCTCTTCTCTCCGTTATTGGAGAGAAGGATTGGAGCTAAGACCTACCACGCTGCTCCAATGCGGATTGGTAGGTTACACATATCTCCAGAATTCTCTAGAGATATGCAGGTTTCCTCACGATGTTTTCCTTCACCGAAAAGCGTGTGATAAATTGCAATTATCAATTAGACACATAAGTTTTATTAGAAAAACTCATTGGTGTCTGCCCGGGGGGTTTGAACCCTAGACCTCCTCGAAAGAGGCGCACGGTGTTACCGCTGGGCTACCACAGCTTACTAAACTACACAGGAAAAAAGGTAAAACTGTTTAACTTCGCAATATTTTTCTTAAATATTCTGTTGCTTGTTCAACGCGTGCTTGACCGATTTACCTGAGGCTAGCTCCGCTTTGCGATAAATTTATAATGACTTGTTTTATGTAGCACCATTTTTTGGCGTTTATGTCACCTTGAGGGGACAAAGAACTCTTGAATTTTTTAGTTGCAATCTACGACAGAGCAACAGACCTAATTACCAAGGATAAAGAAAAAAATAATCCTCAACAAGAATGCGCTTTAGGAATCCTGAGTTTAAAATATTCAGTGTCTATTTTTACATTAGGATTTACATAAATATGTCTACCCTTATTGAAATATATATTCCAGTAATTGTTTTTTTAATTAATTTATTTATTTGCATTTAAATATGTTACATATATATGTGCCCGATTAGGGCTTTGCAAAATATTGTTCACACATCATCATCCTTCTGCCCTTATCCCACTCTAAGTAATCATATGACAACATGTTACAAACAATTTTATATACAATCGAATTTAGTCGGAAAAATAGTATTTAATTATATTAATACTGTAGCAATTTTAATAAAGTACATAAGTCAAATTGAAATTATTTTGATATGTCAAATAATTTATATTTGTGTGATTGCCACTGGATTTGTCCTTGGACCTGTTTTCCATACTGCTCGTCTGTCATGATAACTTATTTTCTTAGTGAGTTATATCTAGTTTATATAATTATACAAGTTATATATAGTTACTATATATCATCATCCTTCTGCCCTTACCCCACTATAAGTGGGGTCGGCACGACATGTTATAAATGCGTTGTTACATACATGTTTTGACTTGGTATTTTACGCCGGGCCGCCTGACTGAATGTAGCTTACCTTTGTCGCCTTTTATGACACCTCGGTAAGAAATAAGAGTGGTCTATTCTACTCAGCCTGATGCGACACGACATATAATAACACATTTATATCTATAGCAAAAAATATGTTTCTGCACTTTTCTAATTCATGAAATTTGATGGTAAATTTCATACTTTTTCAGTTTTTCAAGCATATAAAGCTCGATAAATTAACGTTAGGTATATAGTACGGTAGAGTCCAAAAAAGGTTTAGTTTACGGTGCACGATAACACACGATATATAATTTTATTATAAAAGTTGACAGTCGTATAGAAAGCTTTATTCGATTATTAACATAAATTTTATATATACTGCACAGTTGTTGCATATAATCATAAAAATTTATTAAAATATTACTTTGGATTCCGATCTTTAATCAATCTAGAAAGCTCCTTAGAATAGATAATTGTGATAAAATTTTAATTTAATGGTTTAACAACGTCAGTTACAGTACAATACCGAGTTAAGACCACAATCTACTGAAACAACAACTATTTAAGCTGAGCGTCCAAACTAATAGACACAGAGTGGCCCATTAAACTCTTCTTACTTATTACGAATAGACAAAATTGTAATCTGACTTAATTTGTTAATTTAACCATTTCACTAAATAAATAAAGATACAAATTTAAAAAAATTAATGACTCATCATCCTCCTGCCCTTATCCCACTCTAAGTGGTTGGTACAACATGTTATAAACATGCTGTCACATGATTTACGACACCTCGGTAAGAGAGAGGGTGGTCTATTCTACTTAGGTAACCGGATACCACACGGTGGGTCAACTTACCTTAGTCGCCTTTTACGACACCTCGGTAAGAAATGAGATTGGTCTATTCTACTAAGCCGGATACCACACGGCGGGAGACAACTAAAGTATTATAGATGGAAAATGGAGATGGCGAAACCTTGGTATTCCATTGGTATTGTAGCAGTTTTTCATTGCCGCAAACACAGATAAAACTACTTTTTTAGAAGTAAAATCTAGATTGATTTATCGCTGCACGCTAAACTTCATCGATAGAGCCGTTTTTAACTCCATATTATACATAAGGATTCATTGTTCAAAGGTTTTTTTGTGAGGAAAAGCCCATTATGGGTCACCGCCCGACGGGGACGAGCGGCAGGTATGTCGGACTCGACTGAAAACCTGAGAGCATCAGATGCATCGACTGCTCCGGGGAACTTTTCAGTTAGGGGTCCGCTTAATCCCGTTTGGAGCGCCCAAAGGTCCCCGTCGCCCAAAGGGCGGCATGGGATAATCTTGAGTCGCCTGCGCCCAGCTCGCTTGCGGAGGATCGGTTCCGTCGCCGTTTCCTATCGCGAGATAACGTCCAGGGACGTATAAGGAGGCCATCGCTGCCCACGATCCCTCTCTGTCAACCATGGCGTGGACCAACCGTGTTAAATGTGACCTAACTCTCATTATTTAGTTAGTAGTTGTACGCACGCAGTTGGTAGTGACAATGCCTTCAGCTCTGCGGGTCATGGGTTCGATTCCCACCGAGGAGCAACATCTTCTAACAAAAATTTGTTGGTTCTTTGAGCCTGGGTGTAAATATGTATTTAAGTATGTATTTAAAGTTATATAAGTATATATTTACCAGTTGTCTGTCACGCATAACACAAGTATTAAATTAATTACTCTGGGGACGGTCGACCGTGTGTGAGTGTACCATATATTTATTTATTTATTATTCCATCATGAAAAAAAGTAAAATAAAATATACGATGGTCTCTGAGACTATAAACGTTTGACCGCGATTGTAACTTGAAGTCGTTAGTTAAGTCGATTGCGCTATTGCCTCGCTATCGTTCGCTAACAGCCAACCCGTTTTACAATAAAGAAAAGCTTAGACGCATTACAGCCGCTTTTGAGTCCTTTCCGACTTGAGAGGGGATTACATGTCAGCTAAAAATAAAAGAGCTTTCTAGACATTTGTGACTGAAGGTTGCCTTTTTTGAATTGAGTTTAACATTACAATATTAGCGAGGTAGGAAATTCGTATAATAGAACATAGTCATTTATCTCTCAACAATTTTAATAATTAATTATTAATTTTGTCCAAAGGTAATAATAAAATTATGTTGCTATAATCCGCGATAAAGTAAATGGAAAATGTATATAATCTTAATGCAGAGTGGACTATTTGTTTTCATAACCAATAGATGCTGGATTCGTAAAAAACACATGTACAAACCTTCACCACCGCTACCACAATATAAGCACTAACACAAGTTCACTACCACAAACTCAACAATGCCAAATCCACAGAGTTTGGTTCAGTAAAGTGTATCTGCATAAAACTGCATAAAAAATATTTAAAACACATTTGACATTTTAATGGAAAGATTATGGCAGTTCGGAGTTCGCAGACTCAGCTAATAAAATATAAATTAAATAACGATTAAACAAATTTAATCCGCACGAACAACAATCACAAGCAGGACAATATATTCATCGTTCCCGCACACGCCGTTGATTACAGAGTGGCTTTTCATATTAACGTTATGAAAAGCTCTCCCAATCCAATTAGTCACGCCTCTTAAGGCCTGTTGACTTCGGTCCACAAACAGAATCTGATTTAAAATTACTGCCCTAGTTCTAAAGAGGTAAAAGCTTTGCCTGACATACACATCAGTGTAACTAAAACCCATTAATTATATCAATTTAAATATTCATATGTAAAAATATCGTGAAGACATTAAGAAAATAAAATACACTCGCTTGAATAGGCATTGATTCCGATTTTGATTGTGTTTGCTTTTCCATTTGTTCTCCACTATATATTGAATGTGAATTTCGTTTCCTGGATGAGATTAGTTCTTTCTTCTTCAGCTATTTTTCGTATATATTGTATTAAAGTTTACGAAGCTTCTTTTCGACGAAGATTGACAAAACGGCACAGATTAAACATGACACAAAAGATGAAATTGAACCTTAGTAGCTAGTTTGTAGAATTGTCAATAGATGGCGCTGGCTGTCTATTACAAACAAGCATGTTAAGTTACATTATACATATAAAATCAATACTTATAGTTTAACCTCCCGCTGAGTAGAATGGACCACCCTCATTTCTTACCGAGGTGTCGTAAAAAGCTACTAAGGTAAGTTGACTCGCCGTGTGGAATCCGGCTAAGTAGAATAGACCATACTTATTATAACCATAGGCTAAAATTTAACGAGAGCTACCTCGATTTTCAAACGAAAAAACCATTGCGTGATTCAAAGCGAATAACAGTCACTTCTTGTATTTACTTCAACTCTATATACATTTTGATATTATGTAATTTAAAATAACATATTAAAGCACAATTCCACACTACTCAATACAATCCTTTCGACCCGTCATGGTCTCATGACTAGTAATATAATACCATCCGATATCCTGTTTCATGATACAGTCACAAACGAGCCCCTACTTTTATATTGGTCACGTGACTATCGGGTTGTCAGTATATCCGGTATTTAAAACCAAAGAAATGATATTTGACTACTTCCGTTCCCACAACAATAATAATACCTATATAATAATTACCAATAATAAGGTAAGGTAAGTTGTAAAATATAAGGTAAGTTGACCCACAGTGTGGTATCCGGTTGAGTAAAATAGACCACCCTCTTTCTTACCGAGGAGTCGTAAAATACGACTTAGGTAAGTTGACGTCAGGCAGGCGGCCGGTTGTAAAATACGTAGCCAAATCATATGACAACATGTTTGTAATATGTTGTGCCGACCCTACTTAGTGTGGGATAAGGGAAGGAGGATGATGGAATAATTACCAATAATATCTTACAATTGCATGACTGGTATGACTTGAAATACCTTGTAAGTTGTTAAGTATAAAAATAACTTTTTTATTTACAACGGAAATAAAGAAATTAAAGGTAAACAGAAGTTAATATAACTGTCAATCTGGATGGAACCTCGATTAATAACTTATCAAGACCTTGTCCGTGACTGAAATAGTACGGACTGCTAACTGTAAACAAAATCAATACACGAACATAACGTATCTGCTGATGGCTAATTTGAACGCAAATGGATTGCAAAGTGAGCTGTCATGGAAATTAAATGATCTCAGCACACTCTGAATATAGATCAACGAGAAATGACTGATTGGTATCTACATCTATACTAATATACAAAGCTGAAGAGTTTGTTTGTTTGATTGTTTGGACGCGCTAATCTCAGGAAGTACTGGACCGATTTGAAATTTTTTTATAGTGTAAGATAGATCTATTTATCGAGAAAGGCTACAAGCTATGTATCATCACGCTATGTTGAATAGGAGAGGAGCAGCAATAAAAAAATATTACGGAAACGGCAAAATTTAAAACTTTCCTTGCGTGCGCTGAGTAAACGGTGTAAGTTATTCAAAAATCATGTAGTACAAAAATGTTCCCCTCTATAAGTTCTAAATAAAAGTCCGCGACAGCATATGTCTAGCTTTTAAGGTTAACCTGCTTTAACTATTTTTATGGTTATCAAAATACTATATTACGGTTTTAATCTTTCCACGCGGGCGGAGCTGCTGGCGATTGCTAGTATGATATAATAGATCTTTACACACATAATTTGGTTCTGTTTTATATTGTTTGTTTTACAGTTTTAATGCTTCAAAGTAATAAACAAGGTGCGATTATAACGTGATTCCAACGGTTAACAAAGGAGGCAGTAACCCACTAGATTTTATTAAATACTTCATTATTCTTCTACCCTTATCCCGCTCTAAGTCGGGTCATGTTTTAAACATGTTGTTACATGATTTGGCTAGGTATTTCACGCCCAGCCTGCGTGAAATACCTAGCGCATGGTCTGCGTGACCATAGTCCGCTGCTACACCTCGATAAGAAATGAGGGTGGTCTATTCTTATTCTACTCAGCCGGATACCACACGGCGCGGCGGGTCGACTTACCTTAGTCCTCTTACGTTAACTCGGTAAGAAATAAATTCAAATTCAAATTCAAATTCATTTATTTTTGCACAATACACTTACAAAAAGTTGTTACAATTATTGTTTTAGCGTATTACCAAAAAATAGGTATGCAAATATGATAAACTTAAAATTATAAGTTTTTAAGTTTGACACAGATAAAAAAGAGTTTATTTACATATTTTTGATGACATTAAAAATCACATATAAAGTTTATATTGTCAAATTACAAGGGCTTATTCTGAAAATTTAAATATTCATTTATCGAATAAAAACAATTAGATAATAACCACTCATGTAGCTTGTATTTAAATTTAGGAAGACATAAGTCTTTTATATGTTTAGGCAGCTTATTAAAGATTATAATTGACATACAATATGCATTATTTTTATAAAGTGACAATTTTATTCTGGGTAAAAGTAATCTATCTCTATATCTTGTGTCATTACTTGTAAAATAATCAGGATATTTTTTTACAAATATGCATATTTCCTTGATATAAATACAGGGCAAAGGCAATATATTGAGCATTTTGAACAAGGGCTTACAACTATCTAATACATTTGCCTTACATATCGAACGTATACATTTCTTTTGCACCTTAAATATTTTATCCGCATCCACTGAGTTACCCCAAATTACAATACCATAACTTAGTACCGACGACACATAACCATGATACGCGCACAATACAGACGTCTTAGTTGATATCTGTCTAAGCCTCTTAATAGCGTACACAAATTTATTTACTCTATTGCACAAATCAATAATGTGATATTTCCAACTGCAATTACTATCTAGTTTGATTCCTAAAAATTTTATAACATCTACTTCTTCTATACGTGTATTGTTATGTTGTAATACAAGAGGTATGTGTTTCGATTTATAAGTTTTAAAAGCGATAAATTTAGTTTTTTCTAAATTTATTTGTAAATTATTTTGTTCTAACCACTGAATTGTTTTGGAAAATGAGCAATTTACATCAGTTTCAAATACTTTTTCATTTTTACATTTAATAATTAAGGAAATATCATCAGCGAATAATAAACAGTCATGTTGAACGACATTAGGTAAATCGTTTATATATAATAGGAATAAACTGGGCCCCAGAATACTGCCTTGGGGAACACCCGTTTTATTGCTTTTAAAAGAGGACGTAATTAATTTTTTATTGCGATTTATGATTTTACTGACCTGTGTACATTGTACACGGTCCCTAAGATAACTACTAAACCAATTATTTGCGATCCCTCGTATTCCATACTTATCAAGTTTTGAAAGCAAAATGTCATGGTTCACGAAATCAAATGCTTTACTCATGTCTAGAAATATTGTTATAACTGGAATTTTATTGTTTATACACTCGGTGATTATTTGGATTAATTTAAAACATGCTTTGGTTGTAGAACTATTTTTTTGAAATCCGAACTGTTCTTTTTTTAGTAAATTTGAAGTGGAAACAAAGTTATCGAGTCTAGCATACATAGCCTTTTCAAATATTTTTGAGAAGATAGTGATAAGTGCTATTGGCCTATAGTTATTCATTTGTGTTCTTTTTCCTTTTTTAAGTATTGGAGTAATTAATGTTTCTTTTAGTTTGGTCGGAAATATACCCTGTTCAAATGACATGTTAATGAGGTGACTTATGGGCACACTTAACTCTTCGGACGCAAATTTAATAACATCTGTTCTCATGCCATCAGATCCTACAGAAAAGCTATTTCGTAGTGTCTTAATAATTTTCGTTATTTCATATGGGTCTGTGGGTGAGAGAAACAGAGACTTAGGATTATGTTGTATATGGTTTTTTATTTTATCTTGACTTTTTGTATTATCTTTCTTGGTGAGTTGTATAAAAAAATTATTAAATTTTTCGGAAATTTCTTTAGGATTATTTATTATTTTATTATCAATTTTTATGCTATCAATTGTGTTTTTTTGAGGAGTGTTTCCTATTGAGTCCTTTATTATTGTCCATGTTGCCTTACACTTATTTTTTTGTTTAGATATATATGTACTATTTTGTATTTTTTGTGATGTTTGTATACATTTTTTTAATAATCTACTATAACTTTGATAATTATGCTTATTATATCTTTTATCAGTAGCCGATTTAATGTACTTCAAATAAAGCTTTCTCTTTGTTATGCTTGATTTTTTTAACCCTTTAGTAATCCAAAATGTGTTTTTACTTTTATGACTTAATTTAATTTTCATTACAGGAAAACATTGATTATAAAAAAATTCAATTATATCCAAAAAGTTTTTAAATGCTGTATTTATTTCTAGTGATTCATAAACTTCACTAAAAGATAAAGCTGCTATGTATTTTTTGAATTTAAATTTATTTTCTTTGCTATAATTTCTTTTAAACTCATACCAGTGCGGAGTAGTGCACTGTGATTTTGTTGCAAATGATACAGTTTGAGCCGTTTCATGGTCAGATAAACCAACAGTGTGTACAGCACTCGTTATTGAAGCTATGTTACTAGCAAATAAATCTAAACATGCATTACGCCTAGTAGGACTTTGTATATGTATATTCATATTATGATTACTAAGAATCCCCCGGAGTTCTTGCGTTGTTTTATTGTCAATTAAGACATTTATATTCCAATCTCCACAAATAATAACCTTAGCTTTTGTTTTACGAGTTAATATATCTAGCAATGTATCAAGTTTGTTTAAAAATTTGTTGACATTTTTAGCTTTTGGAATTCTATATATACAACTTATTATAAGGTTGTATTTTGGAATCTCAAGTGCGCAGCATTCAAAATCAAAGATGCACGGCAAATTATTAATTAATGTAATTTTTTTGTAATCCAAATTATTTTTAACAAGTATGCATGTTCCTCCTCTTTTTTTATCTGGCCGAGAGTAGAAGGTTCCCATTGTGAAATTATTTAATTTAATATTGTGCTCACAACCTGATTTTAAAAAAGTTTCACTTAGACAAATAACTTCGATATTTAGGTTCTGACTTAGCTGTAGTTCATTTAAAGCTATTTCTATAGATTCTGTTTTTGCTGAAACTGATGCAATGTTTTGATGTAAGATCGTTATCGTCGATTGATTTCTTTTAATGAAAAAACGATTTTGTTGCATTATCTTTTTTGTTATTTATTTTCGGAAAATAATAAGGAATTGTACCTTTTGGAATTAATGACTTAGACGTTTTTTCTTTTATTTCTTTGTAATCGCTTTGTTTTTTGAAGTAAAAAGGAATAGTACCCTTTTGATATTTATTTTCTTGTTGCTTTCTAATTTTTGAAATAATTTTATTTGTTTTACCCTTTTCAATTAAATATTGTGACTTATAATCATCAAAATCAATAGTAAAGTTAATTAATTCCGAGTACAATTCTGACAAATTATAGTGACCTTTTAATTTTTCTTTATCGAGTTTTAAATATTTGACATTTGAGTATAGCTTTGCAATTGAAGACATGAAATTATTCAATGAAGAAGTATTGAGGTATTGACTATTTATGACCGGCAATATAAGAACGTTTGTGTTAGATGTTTTTTCTAGTTTCAAAGATAGTGCATCAATAACTTCAAACGGGTTAGTGTCATTTGCTCCAACCACAATTACTAGTTTATCATTTTTATCTAGGAGTTCTACATTACCATTATCCGAAAGGACACTAGAAGATCTTGCGTTAGGTTTTACATAGCCAAAAATATCATAAACGTTGTTCCAGGAGTTTTTCCTAGACTGCAGTAATGTTAACGACAGGCCACAAGCCTGCTGATCACCAACTATAATTATTTTACGTTTCGAAATTTTATTTACTTTTGGGCTTACTAGGTTAGACTTAATGTTCATATTTTTTGATTCACTTGTAATACTACTGTTACGCGTGTTCCTATTTTTTGGGGCTGCTTCCATTTCTACTGCTTTTCCTTTAGGCTTGTACGAGTCATTTTCATCATTAACTTTCTCTGTTTGTGTCGATATGATTTTATTAATTTTTCTCACTGCAGGTGATGAAATATTTGTTAATAAATTATCCGATACACCAATTTTCTTGAATAGACTGATTTTTTTGTCGTATTTTTCTAATGTTTTCTTGAGTGTGTAATTTTCTGAATTCAATTTTCCTATTTCTTCATGCGCGCTATCTAACTGATAATTCAATTGCTGTAATTGTAGCTTTAGATCTTGTATATAAGAGATATCACCCACCGATACATTTGGTAAGCTCTTCATTGTAGAATTCATTATGGTAGAATTCATATGACTATTATCCTGCAAAATGTCTGACAAGTCTGTAAATGATCTTGAAATATTTTTTTTCCTCATGGTCACATTTGAAGACTGTGGATCCATCTTGAATAATAGAATTTTTTTTTTTTGCTGCCCTTTGAATTCTTCTATTTTTTTTTTTTTTAATTAAATAGAATTATGCATACAATAAAAAACAGAGAATAAAAACAAACTAAAAAAAAAAAAAAAAAAACACAAATATTTCTCAGTCTCGAACTCATGTCCAAGTACGTCGTATCATAGTTCTCTTTGTTACGCTTAGGAACCACTACACCACTAACGGCTGAATAAATATGTTATAATTAAGTATCAGTAAGTAATTGTCATTAGAATAAAATGCACCGATAGGTAATGAGATATGAGTCACTGCAGTAAGTAAAACACTGATGCACAATGAACAACGGAATAATTTTAAAATTGATTTGTTGTTTATCACTAGGTTTTAGCACAGTTTATTATAAATTTACACTGATTTCTTATATTTGACTTGGAGAAAAAGAAATTTAGTAAAAATTTACGAAACTGTTACTGTTTATTATTTTTAATTATTTTTTTTGCGGAGTAACGTAACAATCGTGACAGCAGTGACAACGGCCATCAGCCAAACAAAAAAATAAGTGTGGTCTATTTTACTCAGCCGGATACTACACGGCGTATAAAGTAAATCAATATGGTAGATAATTTTAAAAAAGCCAATATACCTCGAATTCTCGCAATAAAAGGGGATAAAACACTGTGTGCCAAATTGTAAAGTTTCACAGCCAACGAACAATTGGTCCGGATTGCGATTTTTGGATGCTCCAGTGAGCTGACTATATCTTGGCTCTCAGTAGGCAAACTTTATTCCCTTGCTTTTGCTATTATAAAAATTGAACAGTTCTTTACTATTTTGATATTTTTCCCATTTTATTTTATTGAAGATTATAAGGTGAGACTAAAAATATTTTTTTTATTTATTTCAGCCAGGAGCCGATACTATGCCGTCAGTAATATAGTGCATTTAGTCCAAGTATACATAGTATTGCTGAGCAAAATTATCCACTCAACTTTGGGGAGAAAATATAGATTACGTAACCTACCGTAACGTAACGTAATCGTACCATGCGGCTCAATGAAACCAAAACATCAAATAAAATCAAAACGCAGTTATATAAAAGAATATTTAAATTATTGCGTATTAGGATTCGAATTTAATTTAATTTAATTCCGCAAACATGTTCAAACGCATCTTTAAAACTATTTATTTAAACGTTTCTTTATTTAAAAATTTCTCGATGTCCGATTGAGCTGAAATTTTACATACTGATCCAGTCCCGATGTCAATGCATTTTTATGATAAGCATGACCTTTTGCCAGGATTGTCTCCAGACGAGGGTACTCCTCAATGGTTAACAGTAGGGGCTTTAAATTTTGTGAAAAGCTTTTTGTACTTGGCTTGTTTCCTTATTAAATTTCTTCGTATAGTAAATAAAGGTCTTAAGAATATTGACAGTTAATTTTATGAAGTCATATAAAACGATTATAATACCAATAAAATTTCACACACAATTCTAAAAATCATCTCCGTTCAACTCACATATATACAACAGTTGCGATTCTGAATAAGCGCCAGCTGATGTCCGTTACGAATAGGGATGTTCTTGTGGGAATTGATGGCTAATTTAAACATTTATCACATAACCTATGTATGTATGTATTAAGTAAGAAGTGATAGCTCAGTGCTGAGACCGTACTACTCGTGAGGCTGTCACGATTTTCAGCTCCGGGCAAACTCCAACGACTTCCACAGTAAAAACTTGTGTCTAATCGACATTTGTAATTTATCACATACTTTTCGGTGAATAAAATTTTCGTGAAGAAACCTAATATCTCTAGACAATTCTGTGGATATGTGTAAACTTCCAATCCGCAGTGGAGCAGCGTGGTTAGTCTTATCTGAAACCTTTCTCTCCAAAAATAAAAAAAGGAAGCTTATAACCAGCCTGCAAAAATAAGAGCTTTTACTTTACTTTTCTATAAGTCACGCCCACGTTAATTGACCCCAAGAGGTATACCTCAAGATATAATCAGTTGTAAGATCATATTTCTTACTATTTTTCTTTTTGTACAATTTAAAGTGACTTTGGATGTGGAAAGCGCTTCAAATCAGGTCACTTTCTCACTACAAAATGAACGCAAGTATGTTTTTATTATCAGAAAATAAGCCCCTTATGGGTGCCAACGCCACACGGGGCCGAGCGATGGGTATGTCGGACTCGCAACTAATATAACAACCTGAGTGCTCCACCACGCTGCCAATGGAGGGGACAGGGTAGCGTTGTACACATTGCCCCCATCCCCTCCAGCAACAACTCTGAACCAAAGAGTGAGCCGCCTCTGGGCCTGTCTGAAAGTCGCCCCTCCCTCTGCTAGACGATGCATCGCCAGCACCAGATGCATCGACCGCCTTGGGGACCTTTTCAGGTGGGCGTCCCATAAACCCCGTTCGGAGCGCCCGGAAGGTCCCCGTTAGGCACACGATGATCTTGAGCAAGTCGTCTGCGCCCGGCTTGCTTGAGGCGGATTGGAGTCAATGACTCGACTTCCCGGATCCGCCTCTCCACCTCACACTCTCATATCACTAATATGTGATCTAATATTCTACAAGGACAATTTACAAGTCTTCAAGTTTCGCTGCTTATGTTGCATTGTATATATGCATTGTATGTATTTAACGGGTAGATTGGTTCCTTTTCTAGAACGATTATAGCTCAACCCTAACATTTGAATCTTTCCGTTTAGTTGGGTACGCTTTTAGCTAGCAAAGAATATATATTTCTATGAACGCAAAATAAACACAAATGACTATCTCTGTTTGATATACTGCACAAAAACTTCAGTTTTAATATTTTTGATGAAGCTCGGTTGTTGAAAAATATTTCGGAATTCACATTCCCATACCATTTTATTATTCTATTCTATTCTGTTATAAAGTTTGGCTTTGCAAATAGTATTGAACTTCTTTTGGGTTTTCTCATTTCTTACCGAGGTGTTCTAAAAGGCGAATAAGGTAAGTTGGCGTCAGGCAGCCGGCCGGTCGTAATATACGTAGCCAAAAGATGTGACAACATGTTTATAACATGTTGTGCCGACCCCACTTATAGTGGATTAAGCGAAGGAGGATTAGGAGGACAATGATGCTTCTTTTGGGTTTTAAATTTTCTTTTGATTACTTTAGAGATAACGTGCATTATACCTTCATTTACTTAAAATGTTAACTTCTTTCATTGTTGACTTACTACTTAATTATTTGCTGACGTACTTAAAAATTACACGAAATTAAAATACATAATTTTTATTAGGTGATTATATTATTATAAAATAAGTAGGTCCTAGTGACCTACTTATTTTGTAATAATATAATCACCTAATAAAAATCTACATTCGAATATGAGTATCTGCAAATATCTTGCACTGCAATCTCTGGATGTAAGTCAAAAGTAATTAAAAAAACCAACGGAACGGAAATTTCTTTTAAACGGGCTAATGTACACTACCTCTTTAAACATATATTTCACAGAAAAACTACGTAAATATTTGCTTTTAATTTACAATGAAGCCGATGTTGTATAAAATTAATCTTTGAAACGGGGGTACGATTTGTAATTACCCTTAACTTTTAGTAATTTGAACTTATTTTATTTTTTAATAAACCACACAAACCACACAAAAAGTTAAAAATCCGTAATATTTTAAATGTGAAAAAAACAGTCCCTTAAGTTTCACGGCTAAGCCGCTGAACCAGTATTGATTAAATTTGATATAATTGAAGCTTCCATACCGGGCCAGCAAAAACCAAGAAAATCCAATTTTGGAAAATACACAAGGTTTATTATTGAAGTTATTTTAACACTAAAGTTCACGTGAACAAAAAACGAAAATTGTAAAAAAATTTAAGTTATTTATTTTATAGTATCGTTATTGGTTGATGGAGATATTTGCAGGGTTGGAACGTCACAGAAGCTATTGATTATTCCAAGAACGTGCACGAGAACAAAGTTGCGGGTAAAAGCTATACATAAAGGTGAACCTATAATAAAGCGTGTAAAAATAATAGCAACTTGTTATACTTACCGTCTCTGTCATAGTGACTCCAGATTTCCATGAACTGGTTCGCAGATAGTTTCTTCAACTCCCTGGAATCTGGGTCTCGAAATTGTCTCATAAAGTTGGTCGCTCGTTCCAAATTGAATTTTTTTGCTGACGACGGCGACTCGCAACTCATTTTATCTAGCTTTAATATTTACTTTTACAAAAATATTTTCGATAATCAAACTATCGATAGATAACTAACATACACTATACTGTAATTGATTTATCAATCTAATACGAAAAGTATTTAAATATAATTTAAATGTATAAATATTTTGGCTTTATTTATTGTCTGTAGAATGTTAGGATTATTGAAATTTATGATTTTTTCAATTGTATATTCTATTTAAATATTATATTATGTTGAATTATTGAAATTTATGATTTTTTCAATTGTCTATTATATTATGTTGAGTATTTTTTTGCAGAATATCCTCGAGTTCTCATCTGAAACAAAAAATGTTTTTTTAATGTAAATAAAAATTATTTTTATATAAGTGAAGTTATTATATAATTGATGCAGAATATAGGTCGCTTTGAATAAAGCAAGTTAGAATCGTTAGTCTTGGAAAAATATATTTGACATTATTATATATCATATTTAGTAAAGTTAACCAATATTGACGACTGTCTTCTTATCACCCTAGGAAATGGCTAAATATGGTTTTTCCAAGTCAGCAAAGGTTATTTATTGTCTTTAATATTTAAATGAGTTAATCTTGTATGTACATATATTTACTGAATCATGGAAACGGATCCAACGGTTCATGAAATTCAGCATGTTTTTGGGGGGAAAAATCGATCTAGCTAGGTTTCATTTAAAAATAAAATCATTTTATCCCTGTTTTAGGTCACGGAAAAAATGCTGAAATTTACATTGAATATAAAACACTATTTTTACTGTAAATTGTAAAGTCAGCGTAGCTTACGAGTATTCGGGGAACGAGCGGTCTAGAGAAATGTAAATATCTAGGATCGTGCCCCAACTACCCAAAATTTTTATTGAAGTTACTTTTTTATCTTGTAAAAAAATTACCGAGCTAGGAACTCAGGTATTTATATATATATATATAATACGCAATATAGTAATAATATAACAATATACAAGGTGTTATCTATACTCTGTACTAATATATAAAGCTGAAGAGTTTGTTTATTTGTTTTTTGCCCGATACACACACGCACACGAACACACACAGCGTCTTCGCCGGCGAAGACGAGGTCCCCGCTTCCTCACGTCTAGCAGCCGGGGTGTCCAGCCCCGTAAGTTATGATATTAGGACTTATGCACAAGTCCGATACAGTCCTCCACAACGCGTCGTTTTAAGCCGAGGTCCGGCCTCACAGGAGGCACCCTTAAGGCGACGCTCCCAGGATGCTGCGGGCCTCTTTCGAGACCCGCTCTCCCAACTCAACCCCGGCGATTCTTCTGCGCTCGCCCACTCTCTCGGTGACGCTGTCAAAGCCTTCACGGCTAACAGCCTTAGTTAGTATTCGCAAAAAAAATGATTGATTAATTGTTTAAACGCGCTAATCTCAGGCTCTACCTATGGACCGATTTGAAAAATTCTTTGAGTGTAAGATAGTCTCTTTATCGAGGAAAGCTATAGGCTATATAATATCACGATATGATTAAGAGGAGCAGCAATAAAAAATAGTACGAAACGGCAAAATTTAAAGCTTTCCTTTTATGCACTGAGTAAACGGTAATAGTTATTCAAAAATCATGTACTACAAAATTTTTTTTTCTCTAAAAGTTCTAAATAAAAGTCCACGACAGCATATGTAACTTTTAAGGTTAACCCACTGTAACCATTTTTTGGTTATCCTATATTATTTAATCTTTCCAAGCGGGCGGAACCGCTGGCGACTGCTAGTATAACATAAGACACGTCTCGGCCTAATTTTACTTGAACCTTGAGTGACTGTGAGACAAACATCCAAGTATTAATATTAATAAGATGTTCGGGCGTCGTTCGGGAATTACAAAGTTCTTGTGGTCTTAAACTACTAATGCTTTTGCAGGATTGGGGAAAGCTTTATGAAGGTCACCCGATTTTATTGTTATAGAGAAAGTTTTCATCATTCTCCTACCCTTATCCCACTCTAAGTGGGGTCGGCACAATATGTCTTCTTTTTCCATTCTCCTCTATCATTCGTCAACTCTGGTGCCACTCCTCTAACATGCATATCATTTTTCACACAATCCAACCATCTTTTTTTCGGCCTTCCTCTAGCCATACATCCATCCACATTCATATTTAAAACTCTTTTGGTCACATGATTTTCATCCCTCCTCATTACATGACCGTACCAACTTAGTCTCGCACTTCTCATCTTTTCTGTAATGGGCGCAACTTTCAGACTTCCCCTAACATACTCATTACGTATTCTATCAAGTTTTGTCACACCACACATCCACCTTAACATTCTCATCTCATTCGCATGCACATTTCTTTCATCCTTTCCTTTTATTGCCCAACATTATAGAGAAAGTTTTATTCGGAAAATTATGTCGTCATTGGCGGATGTCGGAATAATAAAGGTTACCAAGGTCGTCTGTGAAAACATACCCATAAATTCTTATTTGTTATAAATATATGGAAGTAGTCTTACGCCGTGTGGTATCCAGCTGAATAGAATAGTACCACCCTCATTTCTTACCGAGGTGTCGTAAAAGGCGACTAAGATATGTCGACCCACCGTGTGGTATCCGGTTTAGTAGAATAGAACACCCTCTTTCTTACCGAGGTGTCGTAAAAGGCGACTAATGTAAGTTAAACCACCGTGTGGTATCCGGTTTAGTAAAATAGACCACCCTCTTTCTTACCGAGGTGTCGTAAAATACGACAGAGGTAAGTTGACTTCAGGCAGGCGGCCGGTCGTAAAAACGCAGCCAAATCATGTGACAGCATGTTTATAACATGTTGTGCCGACCCCACTTAGAGTGGGATAAGTGCAGGAGGATGATGATATGGAAGCAGTCTTATGGATTTATACTGAGCAACTCTAACGTTCATTTATAGATGATATTTAAATAGTATTGCGTTTTTCGAACCGTGTGTGTATCAAGTAACCCTGTATGAAAACAAATACTACACTCTACATTTAGCATAATATATATTTTGTATTGGCTTTTATCACGGATTACAGCGAAATAATATTATTATTATTTGTTCATTATGAATCTCCGTACAGTAACACTTAATTGTATAAATTACATATTATATTATTATTATTTGTATGCCATTTTTTTCCGCCTAGTCTGGTAGTAGGAATTTCGGAGGAGGCCATTGCTAAATAGAGTGATATTAACTTTATTTCTTAGACTTAGAGAGACCGATACTTAAACTATATGTAATGTATTCGTTTTTAACCGTTAAAGTAAGTGCTATATATTGTAACGTTGTCACTTTATCCTCCCAGATTCCTGATTACAGATTGTTTGTACAAAGGATCTGTCAACAGCCCGATTTCCGTAACGTCTGAGTAGCTCTATTGTGTACGTGCAATTGAATTTCACTCAGTAAATTGCTTTCGCAAACTAAATTTCATGTCCCTACTGATAACTACTGTGGAATTCCCTTGTCTGCCGCAGCATAGAGAACAGGGGTAAAGACACATTGTACATAACAGAAGCATTAACAATTGAGTTGACGTGAACAAAATCTCAGGTACGGCATATAGCATGAAGCATAGAGAACAAAGGTAAAAAAAAACATTGTACATAATTGACGCTTTAACATTCAAGTTGCCGCGAATATAATCGCGAGTACAGCATGTAGCATCGTAGAGTACACCTATTGTGTATGCTATGATCATAGAACAGCAGAGAGAATAGGAGGAAAAACACATTGTACATAATTGACGCTTTAACAATCGAGTTGATGCGAACAAAATCGCAGGAACAGCATGTAGCATCATATAGCATAAAGCATAGAGCAGCATAGAGAACAAAGGAAAAAAACACATTGTACATAATTGACGCTTTAACATTCGAGTTGACGCGAACATAATCGCGAGTACAGCATGTAGCATAATAAAGCATAGATCATAGAACAGCAAAGAGAACAGCGGAAAAAACACATTATACATAATTGACGCTTTAACATTCGAGTTGACGCGGACATAATCGCGAGTACAGCATGTAGCATAATAAAGCATAGATCATAGAACAGCAGAGAGAACAGGGGAAAAATATATACTTTAACATTCGAGTTGACGCGGACATAATCGCGAATACACTATGTAGAATCATAATGCATAGAACAGCATAGATCACAGTGGGAAAAACATATTGTACATAATTGACGCTTTAAAATTCGAGTTGACGCGAACATAATCGCAGGTACAGCATATAGCATCATATAACATGAAGCATAGAGCAGCATAGAGAACAAAGGAAAAAACACATTGTACATAATTGACGGTTTAACAATGGTTTAACATTCGAGTTGACGCGAACAAATCGCGGGTAAAGCATGTAGTATAATAGATCATAGATCATAGAACAGCAGAGAGAACAGGGGAAAAAACACATGTACATAATTGACGCTTTAACATTTCACTTGACGCGAACAAAATAGCGGGTCTAGCATATGATAAAATAAATTCAAACTCGACGTACCTATATACAAGATTTTTCTTTCTCAGAGAGCTAGCACGTGTCGCATAAATTTGTCATAATGGAATTATTTAGAAAGCTTTCTGTGAGATATTTTTCTCGATCGCTTTATTACATTTGCGAGAGCCGTGTTATATCTTCGAGAAAAATGTCAATTTGACAAAGTAACATTGCGTTTGCCTGAGGTGCCCGATGCATCGAGTGTTCCTGATGCACATATTATATTTTCTAGTTTCGCACCAATTGTGTTTGACAGTTTTAGTAGAACAGTTTTATACTGCAACACGTTCAATGGAAAACTTAGACTTGCGAATATGCTATGGTGCGACGATATTTATATATGCAGTATACTGTAGACTGACTCGTTGGCACAGTGACTAGGCCGTTGGCGTTAATGGCAGTGCCAGGTCAACATTATCTATAACAGAAGTTGTTGGTTCTTTGAGTCTTGGTGTATGTATGTATTTAAAATAGTAATCCTCCTGAATCGGCACAACATGTTGTCACATGATTTGGCTACGTATTTCACGAGCGGCCACCTGTCTGATATCAACTTACCTTAGTCTTATTTTACGACACATCGGTAAGAAAGGGGATGGTCTATTCTAGATAACCTGCTATCAGACGGTGGGTCAACTTACCTTAGTTGCCTTTTACAACACCTCGGTAAGAAATGAGGGTGGTCTATTCTATTCAGCAGAATACCAGGCGGCGGATCGATTTGCCTTAGTCGCCTTTTACTAACACCTCGGTAAGAAATGAGGGTGGTATATTCTACTCAGCCGGATACCACACGGCAAATATATTTATATATTCACGAGTTGTCTGTCAACCATAACACAAGTATAGTTACTTTACATATATATACTATAAAAGAATTAATATGGTCAACTAGCTAACGTTACACTAACTTCAAGAAGAAACGGTTCAAAATGGCTGTCACAACTTATATAAATCAAAGCACTGTTTATTTTAAAGCGAAGATTGTAGTATTTTAAAAATATTCTTTTTAGGGTTTCACATAATTCTTTCAATCACAGAAGCCGTTTCAATACGGATATATTTAAAATGGCTTACGGCTGGCCTTGTTAATTATCCAGACTGTATTTAGCTTAGACTCGTTAAAAACTGTTTTACTCTTGAGGCCGAAGGTAGCTTCCTGCCGTTAAACTATTTCTTCCGCACTTGGAAATTATGTATTGTAGAAAAAAGTAAAAATACTTACGGAAAATGAAATTATGGATGACAAAAGAAAATTTATTCTGAACTGAATGCAAGTTTTATTAAAATTCAACGATTCGAAAGAGCTTGTACAAGCCAATTTGAATAAGGAATAGTTTGATTTTGATAAACGATAAGACAACGATATTGTAAAGTCCACAAATTTGCCGCAATGCTAGTAATATTAAAAGTCGAAAGTTTCCATTGTCCCAGAGAAAACTAATAAAGTTCAATACTTTCCTCTTTAACTAAATACTTGTAGTCGACCATAGCAGTCTACTAGTATCAGATCATCTGGTTACTGCGGTACCAGAGTCACTCAATAATTGCAGTAAGTAAATACCCGTTTATCCACAACCTGTCTCCAACGCTTCTTCTTCTTCTTTGTCAACTGATGGACGTCCACTGCTGGACATAGGTCTCTTCAAGGGAACTCCATACCACACGATCTTGTGCCGCTTTGACCCAGCGGCTCCCCACGACCTTTTTGAGATTGTCAGTCCATCTTGTGTTCTATCGACACTGCGTTTCCCGGTGCGGGGTTGCCATTCCAACACCTTGAGACCCCAACGCCCATCGGTTCTACGCACTATGCCCATCGCCATTTCAGCTTTGTGACACGCTGAGTGATGTCGGTAACTCTGGTTCTTTTACGGATCTCCTCATTTCTGATTTGATCACGTAGAGATACTTCAAGCATAGCTCGCTCCATCGCCCGCTGAGCGACTCTGAGCCTTCTTATGAGACCCATCCAACTCTCCAAATCTCCAACGCATACGTTCCTATTTCGGCTACATCTTCCGAAGAGGCAATAGATAACATATAATGATAGCAACCTTGAAAAGCTTGTCATTGTTAGCATTACCGAAAGCAAGAGACCACTAAGCCGGTGGCCAACAGGATGGTCTGACCAAGTGAAAGAAAGTCACTTCCTCATCATATTTCTATTAGACGGTGAGGGCCACTTTAGACCGGAATAGATGGAGGCAGGACATACCGAAGGAAGTGTTTAGGTATACACTACCCTCAGTAAATGCGGATTGATACTCGTATGTTACACATATTCCAGCAAATCTCCAGAGATACGCAGGATTCCTCACGAGGTTTTCTGTTATCGAAATGCGTGTGATAAATTGAGAATATCGGTTAAGTACATAAATTTAAATATAAGCTTGAGATTTGATCCCATGACTCCTCATGGCATGGCATACAGCCTTACCGTTCGTCTATCACATTATTTTCACATTTATATTCAATACTTGTATAATTATAAATTAAAATAAATTGACGAATAATAATCGTACGTAAAAAAAGTTTACGCGGTGCCGTTAAATAGGCCAAAAGTACGCGACTTGTGAGATTATTTCATTTACATCCCAACATTTTGTTTAATGAGGTAAATATTAATTAAGCTCTCGACTATAGCGTTGTGAAGGTCGACAGACTTAGGTGTTTGAAGAGATTTTAACGGTGTCTTAATTTTTATTTACATAAAAAAAATACTTCTTAACTCTTATCCTTTTCTCCTACAACGGAGAGAGGAGGGCTATGCCCAGCAGTGGGATAGTAACTGGGCGTTAATTTACTCTTCTCGGCAAGAAATGAAGATGGTGTATTCTACACTGCCGGATATCACACGGCGGATCTTCTTACCATAGTCGCCTTTTACGACACCTCGGTAAGAAATGAGGGTTTCCAGTTCTACTCAGCCGAATACCACACGGCAGTCAATATTTGACATACACTTTATTCAAATATCCATTAATTTCCGTCCGTAATTTCTTTGTACTCGTAAATGTATCTGTGTGCGTTAAAATAAATGCTATCATACACGATCATTATTTATTTGTGTGCGTAAATATTACAAGACTCTTGACATGTCTGTCCATAAAATAAATGGAATTTCAATTTTTTTTTTACATAAGTTCAAATGTAGTCTTTTAATGTACGCTGAGAAATTAAGAAAAAGGTATTTCTTTTCAAGCCTACGTCGCGCAAAGCGCCTCTTACGACATGAGTGGTTTTAAGTCGTCTACGAAAATGTTTTATACTAGACATTTCGTAATAAAATATATTTTTGTAAAAGCTGAAATTTTTATCAAACCTTGGTATATATGGTTATGAGCTTTAGAAGAACAGTTTTTAAGACTTTTGTATATTATTTACAACTGCTATTTGTTATTACACGGACAATTGTTTTTATCATACTTTTACTATATGCACGATTTTATCTATCATAGAATAAAAAAGTTAGGTAGGCAACCTACTTTTATAACTACTTAAAGTAACGGCCTCTGGCTATCCCACTGCTGGGCATCCCTCCAGGCCTCCTACATCCATACCCACCCATGATGGTAAAAGAAAATATATGTAACGCTAAATGCAGAGTGTACAATCTGTTCTCATACCTGATACATGCAGAATCCGTAAAAACTCATGCACTTCCCACCACCAATAACACAACTATACAATAGTACGACAAAATAGCAAAGCAACGCAATCACGCAGTTATATAGCAATAACTTAAACCCCCATCGTTAATTTTGTTTTCGAACGTTCGTAGAAAACTGAAACTAGTAACGTTTATCTGTTTGTTAATTAGTATATATATCCTCCTGCCCTTATCCCATTCTAAGTGGGGTTGGCACAACATGTTATAAACATGCTGTGACATGATTTGGTTGTGTTTTTACGACCGACCGCCTGCCTGACGTCAACTTACCTTAGTCTTATTTTACGACACCTCGGTAAGGAGGAGGGTGGTCTATACTACTAAACCGGATATTACACGGTGGGTCAACTTACCTTAGTCGCTTTTTAAGACACCTCGGTAAGAAATGAGGGTGGTCTATTTTATTCAGTCGGATACCACACGGCGGGCCGACTTACCTTAGTCGCCTTTTACGACACCTCGGTAAAAAATGAGGGTGGTACTATTCTACTTAGCCGGATACCACACGGCCTGTTTGTTAATTAGTGTCATAGTTATTTTCTTATTAATGTTTTATACAATTTCTGACAATAATATGTAATAGACACTTACGCTGAAAACATTTATGCTAGTCATATAACGTTTTGGAGTAAAAATAGCATTTGGAATTTTACTGTCACAGTTTATAATAGATCAATAAAAGGATAATCAATTTTCCATTAGCATTAATATTACATAGCGTTACGCTTATGTTATATTGATCTATTTATATCAAACTTTAATGTCTATAGACTGGGCTAATAAACTGATTCCGATTGCTGAACGAATTAAATTGAAATTCGTTATCTACAAGCATAGGACATTAGGTTTCCTTTGTTTGAAAGGTATTGCGTTTTGACAAACATTCTCATAAGAGGTTAAAAAATTTGGACGCTATTTAGCGTTAACTCTTAGCCAGAATTGAAACTTTTTAACTGGCCCGTTGGTGTAGTTTATTTTATTTACAGTTTTTAGTTAAAACCGTACAAAACCCGTTTAAATATGAAAGACGTCATGTCATGTCGGAAATATTTAATCGATCTAAGTTAAGTTTCCTATAAAATTGTAACTACCTGTTTTGATAATAACATTTTTTGATTTGATTTTGATTTGATTTGCAATGTTGTACCACTCAAATACGAACGTGTTCAATGTGCCTAGGAATGGATTAAACGACGCCCATCTCTTGAGATTGTTTTATATAACACTCTCTGTTATTTATTTAACTCTATCAAATAAGTAAATAGGATTTCTTATTGAATTCATATATTATATCGAAATCCGTAATTTTATTTTAAATAATTCATTAATTAATTTTAAATGGCGACAAGAAGTCGTCACTTTAAAGAGAAAAATAGCATATCCTTGGAATGCTAATTAAAAGCTGTGTTAATGTAGCGATTAACTCAGATATAATATTATTTTCTTGTGTTATTCTTGTTAACAAATACTTTCAGTTTAACTCTTTTTCGGCCTTCCTTTAGTCATATATTCATCCACATTCATATTTCGTGTGGTCACATGGTTATATATTTTTTAATTGTACAATTAACTTAAAAAAATGGTAACCAACCAAGCAATTTGGGTTACAAAATAACTATTAAACTTGTCAACCCCTCCAGCTAAGCTAAATGTTTGTGTTAGGAATGGGTTCACGTCGGTAATATAATGACAGGGATTCGAACCCACGACCTCTCGATCGCAAGACCGTTACTCTAACCATTCCGCTACCGCCGCATTAAACCGCCGTATAAATTGATTATTTAACAGCTCAATAACGTCTAAAGTTTAGCGATAAGGCTCCAATTGTACCAATATTTGTTCTAGCAATAATATAGCCTGTAATTTTTTCTGTATACAATAAAGAGTATTCTGTCTATCTATCTATGGTTTTGTATACAGTCAAAAGCAAATATCGCTTGAGAAGAATTCTTTTGTAAGTAAAAAGGGCGTAAATAAGTCCCTACTTCGGAAAATACGGATCAAATCTCCCCTCAATTTCACGCTGCTGTAAACATGTTCAAAGTACTAAAAAAATAATAATGACGCACTTCCGAAATAGTCCATTATATTTCGCACTTCCGACGTACGAGAAATATAGCGTTCGACCACCGTAATTGGAATTTCAAGGACAAAGACAATATGGTGGCGTCCGACTAAAATGTTACGCCTTGTATAATTAGACATCGAGAGCATATTGTATGCAATTAAGATTTGTGTTACTATTTAAGATTTACGAGTATGTTGAACACTGTAGTTGCTTTGTTTCGCGTAGGAAAAACAAGGCTGATTTGACTAAAATGAAAGTGTATAAGAGCAAATGTACCGACTATTTTGTCACATCAATTATTTTGGCGCGGACCAAGCGAGCAGTCTTCGTGATTCGTGAAAATGAAAAGAATACTTTTGTTATTTAAGTTCGAAACTTGTAGTAATAAAAAATATACAAATTTTAAAGAAAAAATTCAGATCAACATTAATTCCAATTTTACGTACGTAAAATTCATTACAAAGACGACATCACGGCGGGAGGTCACAATAAGCTTGTGGTTCCTGTGTCGCGACTCAGCAGAGTTAGCAACTCATTCGTTGTTCCCGATATTCGCTTCTACAATAAAATACCGCAATCCGTACTAGATCTGGTTTTAATTAAGTATAAGAAATATGCTTATACGTTAAGCATATTACAAAATTGAAGATTATTTGAATGATAAAAATGCCTGGATTCGAAAATCGTGTCAGCTTCATACAAGACTGCAGTTTAATAATGTAAAATTGAAAATGTTAGAAAGATTGACCGCGTTTCTTTATGGTTCTTCTCGGTAAGAGCAATGTAACTGAAACAGTTGTAGCTTTATTAATGATAATACCTTATCTGAATAAAGATTATTATGAATTGATTTATATGCCACAAAAGAAATGGATTTGTCTCTAAGTACCATTATCAAAAGAATAACAATTCACTATAACTGAAAATTTCAATTACGTTTTCCACTTTAAGCTTATTTTGTGGAATTTTCTAGTACGAGTATTCGGGCGTCGTTCTTTGAATTTTAAACGCAAATATCGGTCGAAGTATTTTCTCTTTTCAACGATAAAGTCGTAATGCCTGAGCATGATGTTACTGGAAATGTTCTAACAGTTGAATTACCGGGACTTTCCGAGCAAAAGCAAATATTATTTCTTATGTTTGTTTGTTGACAGAGCGTAGGCGCGCCTGTTTGTTATTGCTATTGATGATTTGTTTAATCTGTTACGCTTTAATCTCGAGATTGTTATTACAAAAACAAGGTGGTCTTTAAGAGATTATATAAATAAGCATTTTCCGTGAATGTACAACGTGTAATTTTCTAGAAATAATGAGTTTAAGTTTTTGGGAATTATTAATGTAAATAAGTTATCCTTTAAAATAATTAATGCTGTTTAAGTGTAAATTAACCAAAAACGGAAAACTCACTACCCTCCACTAGGTGGTCAGAACACCTCAAAAAGAGTCGCGAAAAGCCTCTAAATCCAGGATCCAGGGGGGATGGTGTCCAAGTCCTTAAAAGAGTCCTTTATCCTCACAACTATGATAGCACGGAAACTCTAATTTATTAAACACGCATTTATATAGTTACTCTGACACAAAACCACGCTTACACTCTCTCTCTCTCTTTCTCACACACACACACACACACACACACACACACACACACACACAACTTACTTTATTTCAGGTCTCGGTGGTTTTGGTGGACCGGGCTGTCACCTAGTACAGGGGTCTTTGCAAAACCTGTGCACCTATATTTTAAAAAGAAATAAAGCATTCTGATTTGATGATTTTATTTTCATCCAACAGTGGACGCGATAGAGAGAGATTGAGAAACAAAAGCGATTTACCTTTTTGTTACAGTAATAATAATTTCAAACAACCAACCGTACAACATAATTTAAATCAGGTAAAATTGTGGACATGTTATAAAAAATCAAATGAAAAAAGTTTGAGAAACGTATGAGCGCTTAAAGTTTGATCCCACTATACTTAAATATTAACGTTCATTTTATCATAAGCACTTCAGTAAAACACTGATTCTCGAGGCGAAATGTAGAATAATTTATTTACCTGTGTAGATGAATCTTTTGAGGTAAAAGAAATTGCAAAAAGCCTTTGATGTCTCATGTGGGATTCATGTTATACATAGGTTTATTGAGTCATTTCTTTAATATTTAAATGAGTTAATCTTGTGTGTATATATATATTCGGAATCTCGGAAACGGCTCCAACGATTTTCCTGAAATTCAGTATGTATTTAGTATGTATAGTGGTTTTGGGGGAGAAAAATTGATTTAACTAGCTAGGTTTTAATTTAAAAAATCTCGTTTCGTCCCTGTTTTCGGGAAAATGCGAAAATTTATGTTGAATTCAAAAGATAATTTTCGCTAACAAATGTCAAGTCATGACAGCTCATTTGGGTAACGGGCGGTCGATACAGGTGAAAAAACCTAGGTTTGAGCCCCACCTCCGCAATTTTTTAATTTTTTTTACAATTTTAATTATCTTTTATCTTTAAAAAAATACCGAGCAATTACCGGCTACCTAGGTACGAAATATATAAAGTAAGTAACATTTATGTCTAAGTAGTTTTAGTAAATCAAATCGTACTGACATTATATAGAAGAAAATTTGACATTACAATGGTTTTTCGGATTGGTAAAAAATCCGACAATATCACTTATAGATAATTTCATTAAGAATACTATACACTTCTTTCTGCGATATATATGGCATAGATAATACACTATATAGGATAATATATGGTCGAAGGGAATCAATTCTTCCAGAAAAAAAAAATTATATAATATTTTGCGATAATCTGTAGCAAAATAATTCTGCTATAACATTTTTACTATGGAATTCCGTAAAGTAACACCTATTTCTATAGATTATAATTAAAAAAAACTGTTTTCGTTTACATACTATCGTATTTTTTTGTACCGCAAATGAAATCGCCACCATATTGCCGCATAACATGGTTTATGTTATACATGAATTGAATAAAGTCAAACTTATGAATAATACTTGTTTAGACTTTAACAAATTATTTATTGAACTGTACAGTTAGGCAAAATTTGTTTAAGTCTATATCAAAACCTTGCTAGTATTAAATATCTAAAACCTGTTTGTTCAATATTTTTTTTTGTAGAATTATTATGCAAATGGCCTTTAAGAGAAACGTCTGGTATCGATTATAAGAAAGTTTTCGATTCAGAAACTTATTCTTTCATGTCCTTGTGGAAATTTCCAAGTCCATTTCAAAGCTCCATATAATTGAGTATTTTTCCCGGCCTATTGGGATTTAAAATATAAATATCCACACTTAACTCATAAAGATCATAAAAGTAAATATAATCTTAGTCAGACCGAAAAATATAATCATATTGCGCTTTAACAAAATTATATGCAGTGAAATCACGTGAACGAATTTTATTTTAAATAATTAGTATATGTATAGACGCTTTTTCATTCTACGAGAATTGTTACCAAACAATTGAAAGAATGAAAATATAATTTGAACACATAATAAAATAAAAAAAAAATTAATTACAACATTAACAAAGAAATTTAATCTTCTATACTTATAATAAATCTGTAGAGAGGTCAATTCTGTAACTGGAATATATTTCCAAAATAACTATCAGGGGGTGATTAGGGATCGATACTGATGCCAAAAATGCAATCAGTAAAAATTTTGTCTGTCTGTCTGTCTGTCTGTATAACCGTTATAGAAACAAAAACTACTCGATGGATTTTAACGAAACTCGGTACAATTCTTTTTCATACTCCTGAGCTGGTTATAGTATACTTTTCATCACGCTACAATCAATAGGAGCAGAGCAGTGAAGGGAAATGTCGGGAAAACGGGAGAAGTTACTCCATTTTTTAAGCTTCCTTCGCGTGTGCAACCTTGATAGTTAAAGCTACACAGAAATCATGTATGACGGAAATGTTTTCCTTAAAATTATATAAAAAATATCCCACGACACCATATGTCTATCTTTTATGGTTGACTCACAATAAGACGTGTAACTCCCGATAGCTTAGCAGTTCGAAGCTTTCTGGTTATATTTGTCTACTCCTACGTTTATATCACTCTCAGTCATTCCTAAATAAAAAAGTGAATAGTATTAACCATTGTATAAAAAAAAGAATCATTGAAATCGGTATAGAAACACCAAAGTTATACATGAAATACGCTAATAATAAGCCATCGCGCGTGAATACTGAATCATGCTATAGGGATTATCACTACATAGTATAAAACAAAGTCACATTCTTTGTTTGTCCCTATATCCCTATGACTGCTTAAATCTTTAAAACTACGCAACAGATTTTGATGCGGTTTTTTTAATAGAGTGATTCAAGAGGAATGTATAATAACATTCAATATGGAGTAGAGAAATACTGTAATGTTTCTAATGTGATGTCGTAAATAATTTTTTTTTTCTTTATAATTAATAATTAATTTGATGTTAGACATAGCAGGAAATCTTCTTGGTATAGGGAGAGGGGAATTGTTTTTCTTCAAATTTAACGCGTGCGGGCCACGGGCAGTAATGAATAAATTAAAACTACTGGATCGATTTTAATATTTTTTTTCACTGAGTGACATAGGCTATATATTTTATACCTGTGCGAAGCAGGGTAGGCCGCTAGTCAAAAATAAATTTTTCGAACGTAAAACCGACAATAGTATTATAAACTTCGCATTTATAATATTATTTTCGATTAAATTTGTTGATCGAGTGTGTTTGTTTTTGTCCTTTTCTACTTAAAACCAGGACAGAAAGGCTGAATGTGATTCTGTTATGGAGATAGTTGAAGAATTAAAGAGTAGCCAGCAAAAGCAAGTAAAATACAGAATTATTTATAGTAAAACTATAGAACTGATAATTATTGCACGTTTTATAACAACAAGGTACTCATGACAACAAATGAGCGATTCAATGAAGTGCCCTCAGAAAATCTACGTTGGCATTCTCTGGGGTCTACTAATTAGAATCGGAAGCTGGCGTGTTGCCCGCTTAATAAAGCTCGGTGAAAACATCATTTTGATAAGAAACAGTAACTTTACTTTAAATCTCTTTAATTTAAATTTGAAATCTGTACCACATCGTCAGCTAATATCGAATGTCAGCATTAGGTGCAACTTGTTAGACAATATTCAGTCGCTAATTAATACGCAAACTTGTAAGGCGTATCATAATAGGTAAATATATTTCCATCTGCATTACTTTGATTTCGCTCCACACAAGAGAATTTGTGCTGTACGTGTTTAGCTTGTAGTTGACACTACAAGCTAAACACATACAGCACAAAATCTCATGATTATATCAAATCATCAAATTTTGTTTACAATATATAGTGAAGTTTATTTTTGTTAACGTTAAATCGATTATAGAGGTTAGATTTCATGTAAAAGGTAGTTTAGTATTTTGGATATTGCTGAAGTCGTTGTAATTATTGGGGATGGTTGGGATAGAGCGATGCTTTCGCACACGACCTAAATTAACAGAATATCAACTAGATATCTAATAGTCGCAGGAGACTGGCTCTCTGACAACGCGCACCGCTTTTTTACCCAATTCCTTCTCTAAACTACATGTCAGTGTTTCTTCTTTCAGTAAAAATTGTTGTAACGAGTAGCTTTTAATAATCAGACTCAATCAATATGCGGGTTGAGATGTGTAACTTACTTTGTATATTTATATACAAGACACATATTATATGTAATACATATATGAACATACACTAAGTCACACTAATACTGATGTACAAAGAAACATACACGGTCTCAGGATGTACCACGTTAGTAGCACGAGAGCCCTTGGTGAGAGTGAATGTGAAGTGACATGTTGTTACTTGTTAATGCTGTGCTATATCATACAACATTAGTTTATACACACTACACTAGGGGAAAAATATTCCAGACTTCATGTATGCAAGTTGCAAAATGCTACAAAGTTATAAGCCTAATAAACAAAATGCAAATAAATAATAAAATCTTATATTACAAAGTTGTCAAATCAACGGTTTTCCTTCTTACTTCCTTGAATGTTTCTCAAGACTAAATAAAAAACGCGTAAATTCGCGTCCAAATTACTGCCTTCAAAAACTTCCCTCGAAAAGAAATAGGCAGCGGAGTATTGGTATTACAGAAAGAAAGTTTATTTTTCAAGACAAAAATTATAGAAGAGGTAATATTATCGAATAAAATACGACGAATCCTAATTCCTCCTTACTAATATTGTAAATGCGAAAGGCTGTCCGTCTTTCTTTCTGTCTGTTACGATTTCACGGGCCTTTCTCGGAACCAATATCGATGAAATTAGGCACAATTATTCCTTGTACACGGGGGTAACATATAGGCTATAGAAAACCTGTAATCAACAGCTTTCATTATGTACACTGTAATCTTTGTCGACAGCAATAAGATGACATTCAAAACGCGAACTATAATAAACCTATGGAAGTTTTTTTTAATTACGATGTATCAAAGTCAAGTCAATTCTTTATTTACAGAAGTATTTAGATTCCTAGATTTCTTACGTCTTACGCTTAGGCTTAGGCTTACGTCAAAAGAGTTACCTTTTGAGAGTATTTATATTAGGTCCTTACATATGAAATTGGCGTTTTCTATGGGAGGAACATAAAGTCGTTTTTTTTTAATGTAATATATTTAATTAATCAAAGTATGTACCATTGCTATGTATGCACTTTTGCCATCTCATAGGTAGTTCATTGATCCCCTTACTAAAAAAACCATTCGGGCGGAAATCAATAAAATCTTTGAAGGCGGTTTGGACTGCCCCATCGGAGTTGAATATTTTTCCTTACAAGTAGTTATCCAAATTGCGAAAAAAATGGTAATCTGTTGGAGTAAGGTCCGGAGAGTACGGTGGATGTCTAAGACATTCTAATTGAAGCTCCTCTAATTTGGTAGCCGTCTGTTGTGCAGTGTGTGGTCTAGCGTTGTCCTGAAGCAGCAGTGGCCTAGAGCGATTGACCAGCCTCGGTTGTTTAGCAGCTAGCTTTTCCATCATGGTTTGCAGTTGCTGACAATAGATATCTGCCGTAATCGTCTGGCCAGATTTAAGAAAGCTGTAGTGAACGACACCGGCACTAGTCCGCCAAACACTTACAAGCAACTTTTTTTTTAGTCAATTTTCGCTTAGGGCAGGATTTGGCTGGTTCGCCAGGGTTCAGCCATTGCGATGAGCGCTTCCGATTATTGTAGAGGATCCACTTTTCATCACAGATTTAAAATTCCTTCATTGTTATGCCGGTTGAGTAACGTAACGCAGCAGTCGACGCGCGTTTGTCGGTTAACTTCACTCAATTCATGAGGTACCCACCTTTCAAGCTTTTTCACCTTCCCAATTTGCTTCAAGTGGATTAGAATAGTTTTATCACTAACACCGGAGCCTGCAGCTAACTCGGACGTGGTTTGCGATTGATCCGCTTCCACAATAGCCTTCAAATCTTCATTATCAACTTTGGTCTCCGGCCGTCCACGAGGCTTGTTCTGCAGGTCGAAATTTCCAGAACGAAAACGTTGGAACGAAAAACGCACTGTGTTTTCTTTTGCGACACCGTCACCATACACATCATTAATCCTTCGAGCCGTTTCTGCAGCACTGGTGCCACGGAGGAACTCATACTCGTAAATAACGCGATATTTCATGTTTTCCATTTTGTAAACAGAGTGACACAAAGAAAAAAACAAATGAATTAGGGGGTTTGAAACACAAATGCATGAGTAAATAGCTGTATGAATTTTAATTTGGAATTCCTAACCATCATGAGTAATATTTACTAATATTTGAGATCAAAGTGGCCAGTACGACAAAACGCCAATTTCATATGTAAGGACCTAATATTTATTCGTTTCGATTTACTGCATATATTTGACTGAGCTATTACAATGAAAAATTAATATAAGAAATACGGGTTAATTAATATAAGAAATTAACTAAAATAAATAAACTAATCCTTACCAATATTACAAATGCGAAAGTCTGTCTGTCACGTTTTCATGATCATTTCGCTGAACCAATTATTGATTGTTTCAAACAAGTTACAGTAACTACATATATACTGTTACATTTTATTCTATAATAATGTTACAACGTGTTTTCAATACGACCTCCTTCATAGAGTTGGCGATTAATATGAAAAAGCATTGTGGCTGTCATATTTTTATGTGTCATTCTTTGAGTTGTTGCGAAAGAGTAAATGGGTTGACTCTGGGAAAACTGTTTTTTATTTATTGAATAAGAATAAAGGAGAAATATCGTCGTTTATTATAATAATTTTCTTTTTCCACGTACTTCTCTAGATAAATGAAAAGAGCTGGGAAATCCTGGATTAACTTTGAACAATGTAGGATAATGAGTTACGTTAGGTATTCGTCTAATCCATTATTAATTAATTAAAGATTATAAACATTTGTAGCAGTCTGGGTGAAGGCCTGATATTGTTACGCAGATTTTCAGCGTAACAGCTAATATCTTAATTAAATTAAATTAAAATAATCTTTATTCAAGTAAGCTTTTTACAAGCACTTTTGAATTATCAAGGATCAATATGATTAATGAAGCTACAACTGGTCTCTTACCGAGAAGAACCAGAAAGAAACTCGGCGGTCAAACTTTAAAACATTATCAATTTACATTATTTAAGCACAGTCTTGTTTGAATTTGAAAGTGTATTGAAATCCAAGCATTTTTTAATTCAAATAATCTTCAATTGTGTAATATGCTTTATGTATAAGCATATTTCTTACACTTAATTTAAATCTTTTTGTAGACAGGTCTAGTATGGATTGCGGCATTTTATTGTAGAAGCGAATACCGAGACCAACGAATGAGTTGCTAACTCTACTGAGTCGCGACACAGGAATCACAAGCTTTTTGTGACCTCTCGTATGTATATGATACACATCAATTTTGAAAATGAAACGTTATACAAATCTAAGTATTTTTATCAAATAAACTTCGATCGTGTAATATGCTTCACGTATAAGCATGTTTCTTACACTTAATTAAAATCTAAAGACCACATCAGTTCATTACGTCAAAAAATTTGAATGCAGTTTTTAATTTTGTTTCATATATACATTTATTTTTATTTATACTTATATATATTTCTATTTATTATTTTATCGATTTAATGTAATTTATTTTATAATAATATAAATTTTCAATATCTGTCAAGGTCTGATGAAAGCAAACTGTTAAACTCCGTCACACGGATCCCACGACACAGGTCTCCTAGTGTGGGGTCCACTGAAATAAAAATTGGGAAAATGCTTCACAAAAAATGTAACACAATTGTAATATTTGTAGGTCTGTTTAATCTATCTTTAGTTATAAGTTCTTTTATATTCTAAGCTATTTTTCATTTGTATACATTTTTTGTCTCAATAAAGATTATTATTATTATTTTATAATCAACGGCCTATTACGGGTCTGTACAGAGCAAAATAACTGTTTTGCAGAGGAAACTCATATCCCTTCAGTTGATGCCTGTCAGGAAGACTAATTTCCGTAACGTTATGCTTTGTTGACGAGTTATGGCAGTATTGTTGATCTTTAAACTGTTGTTTATTATCTAAATTATAATGTCCCTAAAAGATCTTGCAAAAACTTGTTTTGTTTTTCCTTTAATAAGAGTGCAAAAAAATCATCATATTCATCATCCTTTTGTCCTTATCCCACTCTAAGTGAATAAGTCCAAGTTTTAAACATGTTGTTAAAATGTTTTAGCTAGTTATTTTACGACCGCCTGGCTGCCTGACGTCAACTTACTTTAATCGCCTTTTGTGAGACCTCTGTAACAAATGAGGGTGGTCTATTCTACTCGACAGGATACCACACGGCGGGTAAACTTACCTTAGCCACCTTTTACGACAACTCGGTAAGAATCGAGGTTAGTCTATTCTACTCAGCCGGATGCCATAAAGCGGGTTAATTAACCTTAGTCGCCTTTTACGACAATTCGGTAAGAAATAAGGGTGGTCTATTCTACTCAGCCGGATACCACACGGTGGGTCAAACTTACCTAAGTCGCCTTTCACGACACCCCGCAAGAGATGAGGGTGGTCTATTCTAATCAGCCGGATACCACACTGCGAGTCAACTTACCTTAGTTGCCTTTTACAACACCTCGGTAAGAAATGATGGTTGTCTATTCTACTCAGCAGGATATCACACGGTGGGTCAATTAACCTTTATTATTGTAGCGATACCTGGGTAGGAAATGTGGGTGGTCTATGCTATTCATTCGGATACCACACGGCGTAAGAGAGAATAAAAGAGACATAAGACAATATACGAATTTAATTAATTTAATTAACTGGCTCCTTTTTCGCACAAAGAATAAGCTTAGCGATTCAGCGCGGAAACGCTGCCAGCATTCTTGGGACCATTCCACGTGGGCATGATTTGTATAGTCCTAGCGTGTAACTAATTTAAGATAGATATAACTTGTACATTTTTGCTGTAAATAAAAAAAATAAAAAATTTAATTAAGCTACCTTCAACCTACGAAGTAAAAAGATGAACACCGCTGTTTCTTGTACATCGTTTATAACCCTCCTTCTTGTTGGAGGTTAAATTAAAGTTCCATTAAGGATTCAACTTTAAAAAAGGCAGTGTAGTAAACACGAGATGCATTATTCATGCAATCAAGGCGATGAATTTCCCGTAGCGAAGCCGCGGGGATTATTCGAACATAATTCATACTGGCAGTCTACATAATAACTTTATTTCATTTGCCGTTATTATATTCCATTTATAACCATGATAGGGTTGCGTTTTATATCTGTCTTTTTCACATCTGTGTGCGTAGTGCGAGTTTTTTTTAACCTACTCGATCGCGTTAGCGTAACGCAATTTGTATGGCGAAATTTGTAATATGTGTAGCAATCACTAGATGTCGCTATTGCAGCGTCATACAAATTGGCGTTACGCTAACGCGATCGAGTAGGTTGAAAAAACTCGCACTACGCACACTGCTCACTATAATAATTATTATTTCAGTGTGTCTGGAACTTGTATAAGAAGTAAAGTAAAGTAAGTTACTATTAGTATCCCACTGCTTAGAATAGGCCTCTTCTCTCCGTTTTTGGAGAGAAGGTTTGGAGCTTAGACCTAGACGAATGCGGATTGGTAGGTTACACATATCTTCGAAATTCTTTAGAGATATGTAGGTTTCCACACGATGTTTTCCTTCACCGAAAAGCGTGTGATAAGTTGCAATTATCAATTAGACACATAAATTTTAACAGAAAAACTCATTGGTGTCTGCCCGGGTTTGGACCCGTGACCTCCTCGAAAGAGTCGCACGGTGTTACCGCTGGGCTACCACAGCTTATATTATGCATAAGAAGATGTACCTCATATTTGCTTATACTTCGCTTTCTTCATATTTTATCATTTCTTTTACCCAATCATTTTTTTTTACTGTCGTTATTGTGGGTTCGGCAAGACATGTTATAAACATACTAGTTTTTACCCGCGACTTTTTTTTGCGTGGACTGTTGTCGCGATCATCATCATTATCATCCTTCCCTTATCCCACTCTAAGTGGGGTAGGCACAACATGCTGTCACATGATTTGGCTGCGTTTTTACAACCGGTTACCTGCCTGACGTCAACTTACCTCTGTCGTATTTTACGACACATCGGTAAGAAAGAGGGTGGCTTATTCTACTAAACCGGATACCACACGGTGGGTCAACTTACCTTAGTCGCCTCTTACGACACCTCGGTAAGAAGTAAGGTTGGTCTATTCTAGTCAGCCGGATACCACACGGCGGGTCGACTGTTATCGCGATATAGGTTAATAATAGATGGCGTTTTTCAATGTCATCCTATTCCTGTAGAATTAACAGGATTTCTATTGCCTATATGTTATTCTAGTGTATAAGGAATAATTGTGCCAAATTTTATCGCCGTAAAAGAGTAACAAACAAACAACCATACTCACAAACTTTCGAATTCATAATATTAGTTGTAACATCTTTTGGTTAGTTATTTTACCACCGTCCGTCTGCCTGACGTCAATTTACCTTAGTCGCCCTAACCTTTTACTTTACCTTGGTAAGAAATGTGACCCTAGATACATTTTTTGCCTATATTATATTGAAGAATCTAAATCACTTGTTTAGTAGTTTATTTGGACAAAGAATATTGTGAATTTGAATTTGTGCAAATCCAAAAGTGGCCTATTTAAGGTTTGTCTTTTTAACAGATAAAAAAAAATCCATTTCAATTATAAGGTACATTATAAATGTAGCTATTTTTGAATATTAAAAGCCATATTTAAAAACAGTTTACCACTTTGTTTCAAGGCCAACACTCAACACTAAAACAACAAAGAAAAGCCAAAATTTAGATTCACTTAGGAAAAGTTCTTTTACGACACTGTTAAAGCCCGGTCCTAAAATAAAGTGTCCCTTTCTTCGTTTATGGCCACCTTAGTTTTATGTAAGCATATAGCACTATGAGAACAAAAGCGACCTTTTCCCTAAAGTATAAATTTTGTATTTAGTTAATTGATTGAAGATGATTTGATATTAGTTAAATTAATATATAATTTATATAGTCTATGATTAACTGATTGTGATAATAAAATAAATTAATAGTAATATATAGAATAAAAATTATCTTATACAAAAAATGTTGTTTAAGTGACCTGTTTTCGAGCACTGAAAAAACTGCTAAAATAAAAAAGATTCATCATCTTCCTGCCCTTATCCCACTCTAAGTATGGTCGGCACAACTTGTTATAAACATGCTGTAACATGATTTGGCTGCGTTTTTACGACCGGCGGCCTGCCTGACGTCAACTCACCTCTGTCGAATTTCACGACACCTCGGTAAGAAAGAGTGTGGTCTATTCTACTAAACCGGATACCACACGGTGGGTCATCTTACCTTAGTCGCCTTTTACGACACCTCGGTAAGAAATGAGGTTGGTCTATTCTACTCAGCCGGATACCACACGGCGGGTCGACTTACCTTAGTCGCCTTTTACGACACCTCGGTAAGAAAATAGGGTGGTACTATTCTACTCAGCCGGATACCACACGGCTACTAAAATAAAAAAGATTGTAAAGCTTAAATTTGGTAATAGTATAATTTTGGTAATAGAGGTTGTAATAGCGCAATCGTAAAGGGACGGATTAAATATGTGAAAATACCTGGGTTCCAGTCCCACATGTCACGGAGCCTTTTTTTCTTTTTTCATCCAGGTACTTATTATATTAATTAGATTTGCTTTAAAAGGCACATGAAAAATTAAGATCAAGTAAATTGTCTGTTTAGATTCACTCCTGGGTGTTCCTATGTTAAAGCTTAATTATAATCCTAGCGGTGCGACCGTGTGAATCTCTAGAGACGATCATGGGTTCAAACCCGGGCAGACACCAATGAGTTTTTCTATTAAAATTTATGTGTCTAATTGATAATTGCAATTTATCACACGCTTTTCGGTGAAGGAAAACATCGTGAGGAAACCTGCATATCTCTAGAGAATTCTGGAGATATGTGTAACCTACCAATCCGCATTGGAGCAGCGTGGTAGGTCTTAGCTCCAATCCTTCTCTCCAATAACGGAGAGAAGAGGCCTATGCCCAGCAGTGGGATAGTAACAGGCCGCTACTTACTTATAATTTTATCCTTGGCCCATTGGTAGTAAGAGATAGAATGATTCTGAAATCGGTAAATTATTTACTCCCGTAAATTGCCGTGTGGTTGACAAATTTAAATTGTGAGATTTAGAAGTAAATGCCACAAATATCCTTATACCTATTTATCATTTATTGACTATTTTATCATTATACATAACAAATTGTACAACACACTACACCTAATACGACGAGTAAATCCAGTGGTTCCGGCATTACGTTTGACGGCATCAGTCCAAAAACAGACAATATATCTTCAGAAAATCGGATATGTAATGTATAATTGTTTGTTTTATGTTTTTTTTTATTCTTCAGCATTGCACCTTACTCAATTTTGTTGATTTTTCTACGGCTGTTCTAATTTCAGTTAGTTACATTGATTAGGCTAGACTCTAGGTCAATATAAATTCATCGCTAATAAAATACCCTATTGCTACCTTAATACCTTATTAATGTTTTATATTATTTATAATATAACTGATACACGACAATATATTCCAATTCAATACGGGAATCAGGTGGAATTATTTATGGTATATCGATCGTCGATATAACCGCGAATCGGACAAGCTTTCCGGTTTTGGAACGCAATGGAACCGTATATCATACTATATCTACTCTAAATATTCATTTCAATGCAGTACGCATGTTAATTTCAATTTTGGATATGCCTATCGAATTTGAAATTTCCTATAGATTTTTTGATGTATAAATTTAATGTGAATTTATTGTTCGAATATTCGTAGATACTTTACAAAGTAGATATAAATATGTAACAAAAACTGGAAAAATTCAATTTGATAATTGAAGTTCTCTAAGACAGAAGGAAGTATAACTATAAATAAGTTTATAGGCAAATTATAGGATTTTTGAACGGTTTTTACTAAAAGATGGGATAAGGTGCATTTCTTACGAAAGATTAAAGGTATAATCTACGGCTAAACCGATTTTGATTTGATTCACTTGAAGATAGAGAAGGATATAAATATATAGGCTACTGTTTATCCTAGAATTCCCGCAAGGTCGGGATTTGTGCTAAAAAAACTATGGCATACTCATTACCACGCTGGCGAAACAGCGGGCATTGACTAATAAAAATGGCAGCTCATATTAATTTACTTTACCAATTTCAAAAATTCCATTTCTATCATCATCTTCCTGCCCGTATCCCACTCTAAGTGGGGTCAGCACAACATGTTGTAAACATGCTGTCACATGATTTGGCATCGTTTTTACGACCTGTCGCCTGCCTAACGTCAACTTACCTCTGTCGTATTTTCCGAAACCTCGGTAAGAAACAGGGTGGTCTATTCTACTAAACCTTATACCACACGGTGGGAAAATTCCATTTCTATGTTATGATTAAATATTTTCTTCTTTCAATGGCTATTGAAGGTAAGTTAAGAAAGATTGCATTGAACAATTAGTATATCTATCTTTTTTTAAACAATTCAAACTTTAGAAGAGTTCACGTTCACGTTTAGTAAAAATTTGACTACAAATATATCTGAGTCAGGAAAATTTCCGCTGTCGATTTATCCTCCCTTCTGAGAAAGCGAATAACTTATCGTTGGCAATAGAATTGTCGCTATTTTGTGGTCAGGAATTACCTTTTAAAGACAATATTGCAGCCAAAGTTAATTTGAATGAATTTAAATATCATCATTATTCTGCCCTTATTCCACTGTAAGTGCGATCGGCACAACATGTAATAAAATGTTGTTACACGTTTAAACTAGTTATATTACGATCGTCCGCCTGCCTGATGTCAACTTACCTTAGTTGCCTATTACGACATCGGTAAGGAATGAGGATGGTCTATTGTACTAAGCCGGATGCTACAGGGCGGGTTAACTTACCTTAGTCGCCTTTTACAACACTTCGGTAAGAAATAAGGGTGATCTATTTTACTCAGCCTGAAGTTTATTTACTAACTGGCTTTGCTTTTGATACTATTTAATGCTTTTAGGTGAATGTAGTAGTCTTGATTTGGTCGATACTAAGCTTTTACATGTACAACTGAGAAGCTTTCACAACTGTCAATAGTTGAAGAGTGTTATTTATTCAAGCACGAGTCACCTTTAACTAGAATATACTAGTCCTCCTCCTCGCATCGTTCTCCTCATTACTGAGGGTCGTGATCCCTAGTTTCAAGTAATGATTTTGTGGACAGTTGCTCGCCATTTGTTATACTAGTAAATGCCACGAAATATTTTTACTAAGCTCTTTTCATAGGAATTATTTACGCAAATAATTATTATATTATAAAGTGAAAAATAATTTTTAAGAATTAACCCGTATCTTAATTATAAGTATAGTACCTACACAGTTAATAAAAAATTTGGTCGTCATACTTTTTCAAGTTTATTTACTTAGCAATAAGACGTTGAATAATTCAATGTGTAGATTAAGAAAACAGTAAAGTGAAAAATGGTCAAGGCTGTATTACACACGCAACGTGAAATCATACCTTTTCTCACACAAACACCAAATGTTAAGAAAATAATTGTTTAAAAAATAACTAACCTTAAATTTTGGAACTCCTACAAAATGATGTATGCTTCTAAATTTTTAATTAATTTCATCTTAGCAGACTATATTTTAAGCATCTATATTGTAAGTCGAATTCTACTGAATTCTTTATATGTTAGTGGTAAACTCTCCGTTCTGAATATTTTGTCGTAATTTTAATTGTTCAGAATATTTCTACCTTTAAAACTATTTTTATTAAATACCAGAAGGTTAGAAACAATAATTTAATACGATAGTTGTACTTTACATTTGTATTTCTTTCAGTTAAAACAATTTTTGGCTCTCATACTGACTTTCCAAAAGGTGTATATGGAAATTTAAATTTAAGAAATTTTACAAACAATTTACATACTTTATTTTCGAACTAGCTTTTAACAGTGGCTTAGATCGCGTGCAATGTTGTAGCGTGATAGGTTGATAATAGATGGCGGTTTTTAGTGTCATTCTGTTCCTATAGAATTAACAGAATTCTATACCCTGTATGTTATTCCAGTGTATAAAAAATAATTGTGCCAAATTTTATCGATATTGGTTCAGCAGGTTCGTCGCGAAAGAGTAACTAACATACATCCATACTCACAATTTTCGCATTTAAATTTTATTAGGATTGTCAATTTAATGTTAGTAAGACTAAAAAAAGCAAAAAAAAGAAAAGATAGGCAAGTGCCGCTACGTAGGCGAGGTCTCAAAATGCGAAAAGTAGAGAGCAAAAGCTACTATCATGTCAAGGGTTGGTAATATGACTGTGTGCGGCGTAAAGTGACAACCAACCTACATCAGAATGTGGAATCTTTGTATTAACTGTTGAATGCACCTGCCAACAACAATACGAGCCGAGGAACAATAGCAAAGAACAAGGAAAAATTGAAATCTTAAAGCCTTTGTACCAGAACTTAGACCTTTAAGACTTGGTCTAGACGGTCAGGGCAATATTAGCTTGGCTGTTGGCTCTTGACTTAACCTGTGGCTTGTTGTACCCGCCGCGCTCCAGAACTGACCTCAGGCATTTTTCTTTAAGTAAGTGATATATTCAGCGATCCATTTATTAAGTTTAAAAAAAATATTCTGAAGCTCCAGACATTGGATCCTTGTTTACATTGGAGTGTTTACATTTAGTTTATTTTAGTTAAGTGTGTGCTGTGGCACCTAAAGGCAGTGCATTTAATGCCTTTTGTGGCGTATTTAGTTTATTCTAATGTTTTGATGTAACTGCCACTGGTTGTTCCGAATAAATAAAATAAAATATTCTTACATTAAAAAATTAATTAAATAAACAGCATTACGTTCAATTCACATAACACTCCCATTTTTTATACGTAATAACTGGGAAACGTATACATCAGATAAAAGGAAAATACTAAATGAAAATATATTGAAAAGCAAAAACCTTCTAGTCAGTGTTTTCCGTGTATCTACGGACGAGGGATCGAAAGTTCGCGACAATTACCGAGGAAATATAGAATTCTGTCGCAAAAGTTTTTCGAGCAAATAAAGAAATGAGAATCATGTATAACACTACATTGAGTCCTTTATTTTTGTAAGAAATTATTTTGTTTGTTTTGTATGTAGAACACATCTTCTCCTGCTCTATCCCACTAGAAGTGGGGTCGGCACAACACGCTACAAATATGTTGTTCAATCATCCGCCTAGATATTTTACGACCGGCCGCCTGACGTCAAATTACCTATGTCGCCTTTAACGACACCTCGGTAAGAAATGAGGATGGTCTATTCTACTTATCCGGATACCACACGGCGAGTTAACTTACCTTAGTTGCCTTTTACGACACGTCAGTAAGAAATGAGGTTGGTGTATTCTACTTAGTCGGATACCACACGGCGGGTCAACTTACCCTAGTTGCCTTTTACGACACCTTGTTAAGAAATGAGGGTGTTGTATTCTACTCAGCCAGATACCACACGGCATGCAGCATGAAGAACATGTCTGTATTATATTTATAGAATTAATACAAAAATAATGAGAAAGAATATTATTTCGCTATAATCCGCGATAAATCGCGGATTTTATCGCGGATAATAGCAAAATAATATTCTCATTTCTTTTGAAGTCTGTATTAATTAGCCGGTCGTAAAAACGCAGGCAAATCATATGACAGCTTGTTTATAACATGTTGTGCCGACCCCACTTAGAGTGGGATAAGGGCAGGAGGATGATGAGTCCTTAATATAACTCATAGCAGTCACCCTTATTACCATATTAAAAGATTATACGAATAAAAAAGGGTTTGAATTGCCATTTTTTCTACGTTTGTATAAGATAACAGTTTATGTTACTTAAAAATGTTTAAAGATTGACCGCCAATTTCTCGCTGATTCTCCTCGAAGAGCAACATTCCGAACCAGTGCTTCATTAATCTAAATCATGTTGATTCAAAAGTGCTTGAAAAAGCTTATTCGAACAAAAGATTATAAAAATGGACTGTATGAAAGCGTTTTTTTAATTGGACCATGCAAGATGGATATTACGAACTGGATTCCATTATTATAGAATATTATTATACGATTAGAATACTTCACGATTCGGCAATTGGGACGCAGTCTTCCTTGATTTTTAAAGTGTAATTTTTTGCTTACGATAATCGGAACGCTCGTGACCGATAGCACGCCTAGCGAATAGATAATAATGGCAAATAAATGTATATTATTTTTTTTGTAATAAATTTATGTATTTATTTAGCAAGACACAACAGAAATGGCAACATTGTAATACAATTATTACCAATCCATCTTGTGCTCTGACAGCATGCTTGAATATTATTTTGTATTGGGATATTAGCTTATTGAGAGTTTTAACCATAGATTATGTTACAATCATAGATAATACAGTATGTTACAACTAAGCTTCATTCTAAACAATCCTTTGAGTGCATAAATATATAATTATAATTTTTTAATATCATTATTATAATTTGTTTTTTTTTTTATTTAAAACTATATCTGTATATATGGATCTCATTTATAAATTTATATTTTACCATCCTCATGTCTTACCGAGGTGTCGTAAAAGGCGACTAAGGTAAGTTGACTCACCGTGTGGTATCCGGTTAAGTAGAATAGACCACCCTCTCTCTTATCGAGGTGTCGTAAAATACGACTTAGATAAGTTGACGTCAGGCAGGCGGCCGGTCGTAAAATACGTAGCCAAATCATGTTACAACATGTTTATAACCCCACTTAGAGTGGGATAAGGGCAGGAAGATGATTACTCTTTCTATATATATTTATTCTAGTGTATCTAATAATTTTACCATAAGGTTTTACGTTACGTTGCACCTAAACATAAAGGATTATCTGCAATTCATTTTTTCCTGACCCCGTTCACACTATGAGGTGTTAAATGGCCACATTCCGCTGACACCGCACTTTATGCTGTTAAGTTTTGAACACACTGCGCCCTACCTTATTTATTTAAGTCTTCTTATTGACTTATAATTGGAACTGACTGTATGCGACACCACTTTTTTAATTTATATCTAGTCCACTGTGACTAGTTACCACCATACTGGCTTGTTTGTACATACATTTTAGTGTTTCAAAACTTATTTCCTTTATCTTTAATATTTAAATGAGTTAATCTTGTATGTATATATATATATTTTCGAAATCTCAGAAACGGCTCCAACGATTTTCCTGAAACTCGGCATGTAGGGGGTTTTGGGAGAAAAAAATCTAGCTAGGTTTTATTAAAAAATCTTTTTATCCCTGTTTTTGGGCATTAAAAAAGACTAAAATACACTTTTAATTTATTGAATATATAAAATAATTTTTGCCGTTAAATGTCAAGTCAGCGTAGCTTATTCGGAGAACGGGCGGTCGCGAGAAATAAAAATACGTAGGAACAAGACCCACCTACCCTATTAATTTTATTTAAAGTTTTTTTTTATTTTGTAGAAAATTACCGGGCAAGGCTCGGTCACCCAGATATTTGATATTTACAGCATAATATCATGCATTTTATGGTAAAGGAAAACATCGTGAAGAAATCTCTATACAGGTTGTCCCAGATTGAATAGATAACCTTACCACCTGATAGTAGATTTATTCAAGGCCCAAACTGCATAAAAAAAAATGGTTTTACCACACCTAAAAATAAGTGAAATTTGTGGGTTTTTGGTATTATAATAATCTTAATGAGCTATACAAATAGAAATGTAGTAAGTAGTCATATAAGTAGCTTTTGTAACGTTTTTGGAAAAACAACATTAACAATAATTTTTTATCTAAGTTTAGGCGATGAATTCGCCTGAAGCTCATTCTAATCATATTCCTGTTGAATTTACAGAATTCTATAGCCTATATGTTATCCCGGTCTATAAGGAATAATTGTGCCAAATTTGATCAATATCGGTTCAACGTATTCGCCTTGAAAACCTAACAAACAGACCTACTTTCGCATTCAGAATATTAGTTTACTACTCTAATTATTATGAATTAATACACATAGCTGTTATTTAAAGTCGTGAAAAATGAACTTCAAATCAAACATTTCATTGAAGATAAAAAATGCTGTGTATTTAGAAAAAACATGTACACTATGTAAATATGATAAACAGCTGTCGCGAAAGAAACGTAAACAATGGTAAAATCATATACATTCGTAACGAGCATTCATGAACAATAACACAAAGGCCATGCCTACCTTAATATACAGTAGGCTTCTTTCTTCTCAATAAGATATCGTCGTTTTTGATAATTGTTTATATTCGACACGACGCGGAAAAGCTACGAAAAGCCGTACACCCGCTTCGAAGTTCGGGCCGCGAATGAATGAACCAGGGGATGTTCGAGGGCGGGGTTGAGTTAGATAATCGGGCGGAATCTAAGAGCCTTTACAAAGTTTTATCACAGGGCAGGGAAACGACGTTCCAACTTGGACGGATTACGGAAAACTCGAGCCCGTCTCTGAGTATAAACTTGCCGGGTTGAAGAGGCTGTTTGCTGTTCGACTTTGTATGAACAGACGTGATTTTGCAACTTTCCGCTTAGCACAGATGTGTATTAGGTTCTATTGAAACCGTGGCTCGTAGAGTTTTTCGCCCACTTCATTGAGCACATCGGGTATTTATATACCCTGTTATAGTTGTTTCATTAAAAATATTAAAATTTAAATACGTAAATTATGTTGAATATAAATCTTTAACTTTTGATTATTACCAAGGTAACTTAACTTACGGAGATATTAAAAATTTACTTTGTAATATCGAGAAAAAATTTGATGTTCCAAAAAGCATTATTTGTCACATAAGTCTCTAAAAATAAAGATTTTATTTTTAGAGCTTTTACTAGCTTTTACCCGCAACTTCGTTTGCGTAGACTCTTATCGCGTGATAGGTTGATAATATATGGCGCTTATCAATGTCATCCTATTCCTGTAGAATCAATGTTTTATCTTGGTCTATAAGGAATAATTGTACCAAACTCCATCGCTATCGGTCCAAAGTCGTGAAAGAGTACAAAACATACATCTATACTCACAAACTTGCGCATTTACAATATTAATAGGATAGGATAGGGTAATGGTCGAATATAGAAACCTACCTGAACATGCCAGCAAACGGATTGTCAAACAATAAAATGGAGTTCTTAGGCCTACATATCAAGAAAAATTTTGCAACTATAGCTTGAATCGACATATTTCATGATCCACTTGTTGCTTTTAAAAATAAACTAATATTAACTATATTATTTATTCTTGATAAAATATACGCCGTATTTTATATATTATTAATACTTTTACTTGTATCTTTAGTATTTAATATATTTTTAGTTTACATGATATTAATTGGTAAATGTTATGTTCACTTCTAAAAGATATGCATATAAGTATGTTTTTAAAGTATGTGTAGTATTTTATATACAAAATAATGGTTAATGTCATGATATGTATATTGGTAGTGTACTTATTAAATAATATATATATATATATATATATATATATATATATATATATATATATATATATATATATATATATATATATATATAAATTCTAACCTGATTCTGTGAAGTGGGAAGAAACTATTATATCTAATATGAATACCGCACGATCTTCCTAAGTTATGCATAATAACACATTATTAAAATGTGCTCATAATAGAATATATATTATGCTTACTGTTACCCGTGACTACGCATGCGTTCCCTATATATTTTAGCAGATTTACTACTATTATAATATTAGGTTTAGTGGAATAACATTATTCCCATACAAATTAATTATATATTCTTGATATTTGACGGCCTTGAGTATATTGATCACAATGCCACATTATTAGTACAAATGGGGTTCAATCTACACATTAAGCTTTTACTTATAGACATCCGAATATGACAAAATTGGCGTAAGTAATTCATCCCTTAAACAAATAATTATCAAGACCATATTTTACTTAACATAAATTTGATATTGAAATAAATAAATTATAACAGAAGGAAAATGAGTAGAGGGGACGTTGTAGTATAGAGACGTGAAGTTAGCTGTAGCGAGGTGTGCTGACGGGCGGAAAGGTTCGGTTCGGAGAGGAGCGGAGAGGAGAGTGGAAGCGCCATTTGACTTAGTCGTGATTTGTGTGCGGAGTTGACAAGTTGTTTTAAAAGAATAAAATAGGTTAACTTTTGAGAAAATTGTTTCTTATTTATTGAATCGGTGTAAAGGAATAATATCGTTGTTATAGATAGCACAACCGTAAAGCCACACAGAAAAAATTACACTTTTTTTATAAAGCTATTAACCCAAAAATAGGAAATCACAATTTATTAAAAATCTCGGAAATTAACTATGTATGTGTTCATCACTGGTCCCGCATGTATAAGGTATGAGACCATTGCCTGCTTCCTACTGTTAGCATTACATAGATTATCTTAACAAACGCGGGTTATAGAAAAATTATTTTATCATAACGTCTGTTGAATAATATTTTCATTCACGTAAAAGTAATATATAATATCATCCTCCTGGCTTCCCCCATCCCACTCTAAGTAGGGTCGGCACAAGTATATAGAAACATGTTGTCACATGATTTGGCTACGTATTTTAAGACCAGCCGCCTGCCAGACGTCAACTTACCTCAGTCGTATTCCACGACACCTCGGCAAGAAAGAGTGCGGTCTATTCTACTCAACCGGATATCACACGGCGGGTCAACTACCTTAGTCGCTTTTTACGACACCTCGGTAAGAAGTGAAGGTGGTTTATTCTACTCAGCCGGAAAACACACGGCGGGCCGACTTAGTTTAGTCGCCTTTTACGACACCTATTCAGCCGGATAAAACACGGCGTAAAAGTAATATATAATAATTGATACCTAAATCCAAAATCCACCAGATCGTATGATTACGAATTAAATATCATATTCCAAAAGATTTTCAACACACAAACTTCTCAGCCCTTTTATTTTATGTATGTTTTATAGAGTATTCATAGAGAATATTAATATTATATCCAGAGTGAAGAGTTGAAAATAGGCGTGAAAGCATGTGAGATTAATTTTGAAACAAATTACCGCTCCTTGGAACGCCTTAGGAATTTATAATAGAACTACTATTATATTACAAAACTAGTAGTGCCTACGGTTTTATCCGTGTGGAAATTTGTGTTACACAAAGTTTTTCCCGCGTAAATAAATAAATAAATATATGGGAAACTTACACACACGGTCGTCCATCCCCAAAGTAACTTAATACTTATGTTATGGGTCACAGACAACTGGTGAATACATACTTATATATTTTTAAATACATACTTAAATACAAATATACACCCAGGCTCAAACACCAACAAATTAATTTATAGAAAATGTTGGCCCTCGGCCGGAATCGAACCTGCGACCCGCGGAGCTGAAGGCAGGGTCACTACCCACTGCGCGAACGGGCCAGTCAAATAACGTACCTAATATTTTAAATTTAAATGTTGAATAGTAAAATAGTTATTGTGTGTTACCTATATAAGATAGAGACGTGTTATTTAAGACTTTTTTGTAGATCTACAATCCTTTAGTACATTACTTATGTGTATCTCTGTTGATCGTGGCACACGTGTCTAAAGCTCCCAGCAGGCGAATCTTATTACAACCGCGGGAAATCTTTTATTTATTAATCGGGAAATATCTTTTATTTAATATCTTTTTTTAATATCTTTTATTTAATATTTTTATTTAATATCTTTTATTAATCGGGAAATAAAACCGTAAACCTTTTTTAAAAATTACACAATCTTTTAGTAAAAATCGTTAAAAAATTAGTTTAGTAGTATTTGAGAAAATCGGTCACATACTGACAGACAGCGTTTGAGACATTGTTTTATAATAAGTAGTAGCTGGGTGACCAAGCTTTGCTCCGTAACTTTTTAAAAGATAAAAAAATACAATTAAACAATAAAAAAGCGCCGGGCGACATGTGGTAATCGATCCCAGGTTTTTTGTACTATATTAGTCCGCCCGTTACCATAAGCTATCACAACTTTACAACTGACAGCTAAACATAGCATATGCATTTTATTGAAAATTTTAGAATTTTTCAGTGCCCCAAAACAGGGATAAAACTAATTTTTTGTTTAAATAAAAACTAGCTCGATCGATTTTTCTCCCCCAAAACCTTCTTTCTATATACTGAATTTCATGAAATCGTTGGAGCCGTTTCCGAGATATATTAACCAGATTAACTAACTCAAATATTTTTATTTATTCAACTTTAACTTTACAATAAGTTCTATCTAATATATATATAAAAGATATATTTTATATATATATCTAATATATATATAAAATATAGATATATATTAGAGATATAATAGTAAGATATACAGATAATAATATAGTTTACTAAGCGTATTGCTTACATAGAGTTGCTATATTTGAAGAGGGAAGCCAGCCTAAAATGTTCTATATTACAATAAAGAGAAAAAAAGCACATGAGGTTGATCTATCTTTCTCTCTTTTTTACGTGTGATTAGACAAAGATAACTATACGATTAATCTTACCTTTCATTATTTGTCGTGTCATTATCACATACTTTAGTATAATATCCCTTTAATTTCTAATTTCAACAAATTCATGTCACATTCTCAAATTCATGTCTAGAGGCCTGTGTACGTCATTATTCGAGGTTAACCAAATTACAGAGTGTACTACATCTTTGTAGGATGAATATGCTATTTACACTAATGAGTGATGATTGTGGGTGATGCAATCATTATATCGTATTTATATACATACCACTAATATCCCCCGGTTTCACCCGCGTACATACCGATCTCATGGCAGTGGAAACTCTACTAAGTCGGACTATAGATTTATTTTTGTTGTCCGCAGCGCATGCGATGACAGATTTTTATGACTAATTTTTTACACCTTATTACATTTTTATAACGGATCCTTATTTTTTTTTAAATGTTATATATCTTATATTGCTCAGTAAAAATGCAGCTTTCCAAAGGTGAAAGATGTATGTAATGTTTTCACAAAAAAACTACTAGACCGATTTCAAAAATTCTTTCACTATTGAAAAGCTGCATTTTTACTGAGCAACATGGCTATATAACATTTTCAAAATAAGGTGTAAAAAATAAAAATTACGCGGGTGTAACCGCGGGATATTACAAGTTTTAAATAAAAGTCTATTTAGAGTATGTTAAAGGTCAGCGGGTTTGATTTAAATGTGGCCAGACGATAGAAGAAATACAAAAATATATGATGAATGTATAAACATTTTGAACTGATTTGCAAACATCTTTCTGCTCTTATCCCACTCTTAGTAGGGTCCGCACACCATGTCATACACATGTCACATGATTTGGCTACGTATTTTACGACAGGCCGCCTGACCTATGTCGACTTACCTTAGTCTTATTTTACGACAAGAAATGCGGGTGGTACATTCTACTCAGCTAGATACCTCATGGCAGGTCGACTTACCTTTGTCGCCTTTTATGACACCTCGGTGAGAAATACAGGTGGTATATTCTACTCAGCCGGATCCACACGGCTAATTTTAAACTGATTTTCAATACAAAAGTAATAATAAAATTATTTTGCTATAATATATAAAATAGAAAATGTATATAATGCTAAATGTAGAGTGGACAATCGATTTTCATACCTGATACATGCGGGATTCGGAAAACACATGCCAAAACCTCCACCACCGCCACCACAATACACAAGCACTACATAAGTTCAGTATCACAAACTCAACAATCGTTTCGCCCCGCAACCGCAGCATCATCTTTTAGAAGCATCATAATTTTCAATATTAAAAATTAGGGGACTGGAAAAAAATCATAATTTCTTATTGATTATTACGTGTTTATATCTTTAATATTTAAACGAGTTAATCTTGTATGTATATATACATATATATATTCGGAATCTCGGAAACGGCTCCAACGATTTTCCTGAAATTCAGCATGTAGGGGGTTTTGGGGGAGAAAAATTGATCTAGTTAGGTTTTATGTAAAAAAATTCATTTTATCCTTGTCTTTGGGAATTAAAAAATACTAAAATTTATATTAATACATTATTTTTGCCATAATCTGTCAAGTCAGCGCAGCTTATTCGGGGAACGGGCAGTCTCGATAAATGTAAATACGATCAATCGATCCCCAAGTACCTAAAGTACCAAGTACTAATTTCTTATTTGCCTTTTTACATAGATTTTTTTTCTTATTCCCATAAAACTGTCACCGGTCTGATTTTCCACTTTCTTGGAATATTTATTTATAAACACAAAGACTAGATAAAAAATGGATAGCCTTTCGATACATTATTTATAGTTCGCACTAACACGTAGAGCATTAAAAATATCGTTTCTTTGAAATAGTCTCTTTGATGTTCGATGAGACGTTACTTTAAAGGAATTCCTATCAGTAAGTACTCTACGCTGTTATAAACTTATCAGACAAGATCCTATATATTGAAAATTCGAGTACCTACTTTGGGAAGATTGTTTAACAATATTTAATATATTATGCTTTAATATATTATGCTTAACAATATTTAATATATTATGCTTTAATATATTATGCTTAACGATATTTAAATTATTAGTATCTGATTGACTGAGCATTGGTCGGTAATTTTTTACAAAATAAAAAAGAAACTTCAAAAAAAATAAAAAATTAATAGGGTAGGTTAGGCTCGATCCTATGTATTTTCATTTCTCGTTTCCCCAATAAGCTACGCTGACTTGACATTTAACAGCAAAAATTGTGTTTTATTCAATAAATTAAAAGTAAATATTAGTCTTTTTTAATGCCCAAAAACAGGGATAAAACGGTTTTTTTAATAAAACCTAGCTAGGTCGATTTTTCTCTCCCACAACCTCCTGCATGCTGAATTTCAGGAAAATCGTTGAAGCCATTCCCGAGATTCCGAAAATATACATACAAGATTAACTCATTTAAATATTAAAGATTATGTATATTGAAAATTCGAGTAACTACTTTGAGAAGATTGCTTAACAATATTTTGTTAATATTGAGAGAGACTAGAGAAACCGGCAGCCTGTTGACGTCAACTTATCTTAGTCGCCTTTCACGACACCTAGGTAAGAAATGAAAATGGTCAATTCTACTCAGCCGGATACCACACGGCGGGTCAACTTACCTAAGTCGCCTTTTACGACACCTCTGTCCCTGTCTGTCTATCCCCACCGAACAAGACATCCGTTAGGTCACCTAGGTGACCTGGGCTTACGGCCCAAATACCGACACTTTGTGTCACCTAGGTGATCTCGGCCTACGGCCGGAACACATACCGGGCTTAAGTGAACGCGAGGAGATGCCCGGGTAGAGAGGAATTCCTCGAGGTCCGCACCCCGTTTACCCCCACCCGGGAAGTAAACGAGAAGACCCTGCTGGACACCTCTGTAAGAAATTAGGGTGGTCTATTTCTCTATTATACTCTCATACTATATATAAAACGTAAAACAATATTAATAAAAACCAATTTAAATATTGAAAAGATTTTTTAAATGTCAAATGCGCATGCGTGTTGCATCGCCGCGGACTCGTTCATTGAAACCTTTTTTTGAGGCAGAGGTTCAACCTCCTTGGTCCAGCTGGAGGTTGTATAGATTAAAAATAATAATAATAATAATAATAATAATAAGCCTTTTATTCCAAAAAAAAAAAATAATAATAATAATAATAATGTCAAGTTCTAATTAATTGGTATAACAATGTTTCCTTATAAACTAATTTCTATTTTATTATATAACATCGTCATTGTTTTTAATCCCTTATTTTTGTTTGTAATTTGGACGCCCATAATTGGGCTAAGGCCTCCTCCATGTCCTTCCATTTTTCCCTATTTTGGGCTGTTCTCGACCACGTTACTCCGGCTATGTTTATTATGTCGTCATCCCAACGTGTTGTTGGTCGTCCTCGTGATCTTTTCCCGTCTCTTGGGTACCAATTTACAATCTTCTCTGTCCAACGTCCGTCCGTGGTTCTTGCGATATGGCCTGCCCACTTCCATTTTAGTCGACATACAGTTGCTAAAATATCGATAACTTTCGTTTCTTTCCTTATGTCGTCGGCTCTTATTCTGTCTTTAAGTTTAAGGCCAAGCATAGATCTTTCTGTAGCTCTTTGGAACGCTCTTAATTTTAGCACTGCCGTTTTTGTTAATGGCCAAGTCTGGCAGCCATATGTTACTGCGGGCAAAATTGTACTGTCCATGAGTTTTTTCTTAAATTTTAATGGCATATTACTTTTAAAAATCTCTTTGCAAGACCAATATTTCTTCCACCCTAAAGCTATTCTTCTATCGATTTCATTACCTAATGTTTTTTTGAATGATACGTTTTGTCCAAGATAGACATACTCCTCTACATATTCAATATTCCCAGATGCTATTGTTGTTATAGAATTTATCCCATTTGTCATTATTTTTGTTTTTGATGGATTTAAATTTAGTCCTACTATACGGCTTTCTAGCTCCAACTCTGTAAGCATGAGTTGTATTTCTTCATGAGTTTCCGTGAAAACAACAATGTCGTCCGCGAATCTCAAATGTGAGAGCAACTCACCATCAATGTTTATTCCATATTTTAAAGATTTCCAGTTGAGGTTCCTAAATATTAGTTCTAATAAAGCAGCAAATAATTTTGGTGATAGTGGGTCTCCTTGTTTGACTCCTCTTTTTATTGGAAATATTGGCCCTAGGCGTTCAAGTTTTATCTTCCCGATTGAATTTTGATAAATAGCTCTTATTATATTAATGTATTTCGTTTGGATTCCTTGTTCTTCCAGGGAGGTCCATACATGTGAGTGGAAGATTGAGTCGAAGGCCTTGGTAAAGTCGATAAAAGCGATATATAAGGTTTTATTATATTCCTTGTATTTTTGTATGATTTGAGTTAAGGTGAAAATATGATCAATAGTAGAGAAACCTTTCCTAAAACCAGCCTGTTCTCGAGGTTGCTGTTCCTCTAGATTCTTCGATATTCTGTTAAGAATTACAGTTGAAAAGACTTTGTATAATGTTGGTAATAAAGATATTGGTCTATAATTGTCTATACATTTTGGGTCTCCTTTTTTATATAGTAGTATTATTAATGAAATTTTCCATTCGTCAGGAATTTTTTCTTGGTTTATTATAATATCAAATAGTTTAGCTAAATGTATAGAAAGAGGTTCCATCATTGCTATTATAGAATCATTTGTTAATCGGTCTTCTCCCGGGCTTCTGTCTTTCTTTAGTTTTTTAATTGCGTATTCTACTTCTGATTTTAGTATTGCTGGCACTGTTTCATTTGTTCGGTTCCCTATAATGTGTTCATCTGTTCCACTGTATAACTGTTTATAGAATTCCGTAGCTACATTTATAATTTGAAATCTGTTCGAAATTTTATTTTCCTCTAAATCTTTCAAGCTTGGGATCCATTCTTTATTGAAGACTAATTTCTTCAATGTGTTTTTAATTGAGCCTCTACTCTCTATTTCTATTTGGAAGGAATTAAGTTTCGATTGTTTTATATTTTCATTTATTTTATCTTTGATTTTTTTATGAAGTTTTTTCAATCGCGTTCTTTGTTTTTCTGATCTCATAGTAATGTTTTGTAGAGTGCTTCTTTCTTCTATTAGAAGTTCAATGTCTTTTGTAATATTCGATTCGATTAAGCTGATGGTTTTATTGCTTGTCGGTAGACTGTTGATCGTGTCCTTAATTGATTTGATCGTTTTTGTGTAGTTCTCTTGGATGTTTGTCGTTTGTAGATAATCTAATTTCCTCCCTATTGTGTCTTTTAAGTAGTCCTTTTCCATTGCTGTGTAGTTTTTAAGTTTTTTACTGTAGTTTGATCTATTTTTCTTTATTTGTACGAGTGCCTTGTATTGTATTCTCACTAGTCTGTGGTCAGAAGAAAATGTAGTTCTGATCACATCGTTATTTTGTACTTTTAACTTGTTTTTCACTATAATAAAATCTACTTCGTTTTTTGTTTTTCCGTCTGGGGATAACCAGGTCCATTTTTTCTTTGATTGTTTTTTGAATAATGTGTTAGTTATGACTAGTTTGTTTTCTAAGCAAAAGTTGATAAGGGTTTGTCCTCTTACAGTTCTTTTTCCATAACCATATGGTCCACAGATGAAGTTCTCTTCTTGCTTTGGATATCCTATTTGGGCATTGAAGTCTCCCATTATGATAGTATCTTTGCTTGTTTCGTAAAGAGCTTCTTGTAGTTGGTTGTAGAAATCGTTTATCTCTTTTTCTCTAATATATTTATTTTTCTTCTTTGAGATTTCTGTAGGAGCATATACTTGTATGATGTTGATTAATTTATTCTTATATCTTAGGTCAAGCCTTGCTATTCTATCAGAGAAAGTCTTAAAGTCTATTATATGCTTTGCGAGATATGTTTTTATCATAAAGCCAATGCCATTTTTTCCACTTTTATCTCCTCTGTGCATGAGTATGTATTTTCCTTTCTCTATAATATGCTGCCCTTCCAGTTTTACTTCTGAGAGTCCAATAATATCCCATTTTATATTTTTCAAGCAAAATTCTAGTTCTGGGAGACGAGAAGCTGACTTTAGGGATCTTACGTTGTATGTGCATACATATAATATATCTAGCTTAGCGATCTTAGTTGTAGAATCCAGGTTGCATGGAGGGTTGTGGTCATTAACTCCCGCGGTGACCAACCGTATTGGGAGAGATGGAGGGGCCTTTATATGTTATTCGTGCATGTTTGACGTGTCGCGAAGAAAACGTTTAATGTCATACTTGTTTCTTTTCTTGGTAGCATTTTGATCTCTTTGATTTTTAACATAGGTATTCTCAGGTGATTTTGACAAGCTTCTCTTTCTATTAGTAATGTAGGTGTCGTTTTTTTGATTTTTATTTGCTGATAGAATAACTATTTTATCATATTTTATGATTGCTTTTTTTCCTTGTTTTCTCTCCTCTTCTAATTGTCCTTGTAATTCCTTTCTTTTCATTAGTACTTCCGAGGGAAAATCTTCTTTGATATAGTAGTTAGTATTATTTAACAACCTCTTGTTCCGTAATAGTTCAATTTTTTTCCCCATAGTCAAGAAAGAAACTAATACCGGCCTTGTTTTTGTACCCTGTTTACCTAATCTTTTACAGTATTCCAAATCTTGTTTATTGCAATTTAATTTCATATCATTGCTTATGATGTTTAATATGCAAGTCTCCAAGTGATTGTAATTTTTCTCATTTTCTTCTACTCCAAAAAAGATTAAATTTTTCTTCCTTGCTTGTTTTTGTAAATTATAAATAATTTTTCCTTGTTTTTCTATTTTTTCTGACAGATTTTGATGTCTTAATTCCATGTCGTTAATTTTTTCATTCATATTGCTATTAATAGTTTGGATTAAACTTTCCTTCATTTCTTTCATTTCTGTTTTCTGATTACACAGTTCTTCTTGAATATGTTTCAAAGTGATCAAAATTTCTTCCATTTTTATTGTCAGAAAGTAGTACAAATTAAATTATGATTGAAAACTTTTATTTGTAAATTTTAAATTTCTTAGGGATCGATCTATGATCTACTTATATTGTTCATTAAACGCAGTGTCACTGTGCGATAGAGCCAAAAAATAGCTATCTTTCTCGCCCGCGCGGGGGAGAAGCGCGTCGTCCCTCCCGATGCACCGGTGCACTGTTCACTTGCACTTATTACGTAAAGTCATAAAACAATCACAAAGATTCACAGTATATTAGTTTTTATTTCCTTTGATAGAAGTATTATAATTGACAAGCACTACTTAGCGAATTTTTCTTTAGAATAGATACACGTCCACTCTGAACAGCGGCCCGCCGGAACTCCTACTAGATTAAAAAGTTATATTATATATTGTTATAGTGTCCATACAAGACCTGTATCATAATAAACCTTTTTAATTTTTTATTTTTGGCCTGTACGTAATGTTTGTCATCAGAATTTTGGTTTCAGTTTTATAATCTTTGTATTATATAATATATAGTAATAATAATATATAGTATCATAATTTATAGTATCAGAAAGAATATTTTGAATTTGAAACAAACTACAATAAAATCCATCATACGTTATGCATACATGGGAATGTATTCAATTTTATTGGCAGTTAATCACAAATCGATTATAAAGGGTTTGTTTAACAAGTACTATTTCCATGGCAATAAAAGGGATCTAAATCCGAATATCGTAAACGTATCGAGTGTTTGTAATCGAATGGCAATGTATACGAATCATATCGAATCCGTTTACTGTTCGGACATCATTTCTAAAATCGTTCGTCGATACCTGTTACGTAATGTTTATGTGACACGTTTATGGGAACTTTGATGTTATTAATGTGTTATATTGGAAATTTTAATAGCGTTATAAGCTTTATATTACATGACATGATATATTAACCAGGTTTTGCTCGTATAATATATTATTTATTCATTTAAATCAGTGTCTTCTCTCACACTTCAAATTGCAATCCATTTTGAATACTCCTTACAGAGATGTAAATTAAGAAATGCTTATACATAAAATATTTTACGTATAAGCATTGTGGTATTAAAAATTGTGGTATCTGGCTGAGTAGAATAGACCACCCTCATTTCTTACCGAAGGGACGTAAAATATGACTTAAAAGTTAAGTTACCATCATCATTTACCAACATGATTAATACATGTTGTAACGACGCCAATTAGAGTGGGATAAGGGCAGGAGAATGATGTAGTATTTTTCTTATAAACTCCGAAACTGGTATACCGATTTTAACGAAATTTTCAGTCAATTGACCCAGCGGAGTTCATATGGAAAATACTCCATCATTCTTCGGCTCTTATCACCATCCCACATGTTTATAACATGTTCTCATATGATTTGGCTAGGAATTTTACTATCGGCCGCTTGTCTGACGTCAGTCGTTTTTTCGATACCTCGGTAAAAAAGAGGGTGGTCTATTCTACTCCGCCGGATACCACACGGCTAAGGAAAATACTTAATCTTTTTTATATATAGATATCAATTTCCACATTTATATTAGCAAATATATGTCACCTTACCTTAGTCGTTTTTTCGATACCTCGGTAAAAAAGGGGGTGGTCTATTCTACTCCGCCGGATACCACACGACTAAGGAAAATACTTAATCTTTTTTATATATAGATATCAATTTCCACATTTATATTAACAAATATATGAACGCCGTGTGGTATCCGGCTGAGTAGAATTGACCAACCTCATTTCTTACCGAGCTGTCGTAAAAAGGCGACTAAGTTAAGTTGACCCACCGTGTGGTATCTGGTTTAGTAATATAGACCACCCTCTTTCTTACCGAGGTGTCGTAAAATACGACTAAGGTAAGTTGACGTCAGGCAGGCGGCCGGTCGTAAAAACGCAGCCAAATCATGTGACAGCATGTTTATAACATGTTGTGCCGACCCCACTTAAGAGTGGGATAAGGGCAGGAGGATGATGATATTCACAAATATATGAATTTACTATTCTAATATATAACACATCCATAATTAAGTAGCGGCCTGTCACTATCCCACTGCTGGGCATAGGCCTCTTCTCTCCGTTATTGGAGAGAAGGATTGGAGCTAAGACCTACCACGCTGCTCCAATGCGGATTGGTAGGTTACACATATCTCCAGAATTCTCTAGAGATATGCAGGTTTCCTCACGATGTTTTCCTTCACCGAAAAGCGTGTGATAAATTGCAATTATCAATTAGACATCCATAATTACTTACAAGCAATTAATATATAACCTGTAAATAAATCTACCCCCACCCCCGGCCCACCTTTTCGGTTTACGGGTCCCTAGCGACGGAAGATCGCCATTTCTACATTACACAGTAATTAAACCCGTATTATTAAGGGTTGAGCGGAGCGGTGCGGGATTATTTGATTTACATTATCAGTGCTATACAACCATGTACATTTTATATATCATGTACATTCCATTATATTTATTATATATAGTATTATATGATGACGAAAGGATAACTTGTGCCCGCGAGTTAAAATCGCGGGAAGAACGTGTAAGTTTTCTATAATAGTTTACTAGTGAGCTTAATACTTTAAACGACATATGGGTTTTCTTATGAATGGTGTACGACACCACATTCCACCGTGTGGTATCCGGCTGAATAGAATAGACCAACTTCATTTCTTACCGAAGTGTCGTAAAGGCGACTAAGGTAAGTTGACCCACTGTGTGGTATTCGGTTTAGTAGAATAGACCAACCTCATTTCTTACCGAAGTGTCGTAACGGCGACTAAGGTAAGTTGACCCACTGTGTGGTATCCGGTTTACTAGAATAGACCACCCTCTTTCTTACCGAGGTGTTGTAAAATACGACAGAGGTAAGCCAAATCATGTGACAGCATGTTTATAACATGTTGTGCCGACCCCACTTAGAGTGGGATAAGTGCAGGAAGATGATGATGTTGTACGACACCACATTGGTACAAGCTTTTGCCGTTTATGCACGTTGTTTAAAGAAAGACATATTTTTGTCGACGTCTATAAAAGTTGTGTCAATTAGCGTTTATCTTGAATTATATTATATTGAATTATAGCGAAACGGCGGGTCGACTTACTTTAGTCGCTTTTATCGACACCTCGGTGAGAAATGAGGGTAGTACTATTCTATTCAGCCGGATACGGCACCACCACACGGCGTTAATGTTGATTTTCAATATAGAATGTTATATTTACTGTTCATCTAACACCGAAAAGTAAATAGGCTCACGACAAATAGACGTAGGGTTGTTACTGTTTTATTTACACAGGACAAAGCAGTAAATCTCGGGATAAGTAATTCTGTAAACTGCCTCAAAGGTCCCTCGGGCTGAGCACAAAGCTTGTCTTTGATGCTACAATCTATTCGGCCACAGACATTATAAATAATATAGATAATTTTGACAAACCTTAACTTAATCTCTCTCTTTTCAACCAATGGACTTTTACTCAAGAGATTTCCGAGCCACACGATCGTGTGCCGACTAAATCGAATGGCTTCAACCTATTTTATGTATCAGGTAGGGCAGCAAATTGAGAAAAAACTTTCATTTATTGAATAATTTATAGAATTAGTCGTTACTTTGCGGAGATCCATAATATAAAAGTAATATTAAAATTACTTTGCTATAATCCGCGATAATAGTCAGGCAGGCGGCGGGTCGTAAATTAAATGCCAAATCATGTGACAACATGTTAATAACTTATTGTGCCGACTCCACTACGAGTGGGATAAGGGCGGGAAGATGATGATGATGACTTTGCTATAATCCGCGATGAATAGAAAATCTATATAATGTTAAATGTAGAGTGGGCTATCCGCTTTAAACAAACGCAAAACAGTATATATTATTAAATTCCATGGTTTTGCGATTTTGTCGTGGAGTCTCTACCTCCTGATAATGCTTCGGTTACGGAGTGAAACGATTTTTGAGTTTTGATAGTGACCGTTTGTACTGCTTGTGTACTGTGGTGACGGTGGGGGAGGTTTATGGATGTGTTTTTAAAAAATCCTGCATTTATCGGATATGAAAACGAATAGTTAGGTCACTCTATATTAAGCATTATATACATATTTTCTATTTACTTCATCGCGGATTATAGCAAAATAATTTTATTAATACTTTCATTTATCTGATAGGTTTTCAGACAAAATAATTTTCTAATAAACTTTTATTTTACTTTGCAATATTATAGAATTGTACTGTTTTTACTGATATAATACGTTCTCTGGTAAAAATGGTTTAGGTACGACAAAGTAAAAATAATTGTTACAGAATTCTTTGTAAATATAATAAATAATAGCGATAAAATCGGTTGCCGTAAACAATTTTATTATCTTTCACCAAAAAATATTGTTGTTTACCACATTTAGAATTGTTTACCAGCTTTTCTTATGTACAAACAGAATTGTGATAACTTTCCTTTAAAAGCTATGCTATGCTTATATTAATTGCTGCTATGTAATAAGATTGAATAATCTGTGGATATAATTGACACATGACTTTTACCCTAAATATTTTTCTTAGTATGAAATACTGATTAAATAATAAATGATATAAACCTTAAATTTGCTGTAGTGATTTAATTTACGAGATATTGGTATCGGATATTAGAATTAATATAAAATTTATGTGTTTTATTAATAATATAAGTTCACTGACATACAAACAATAGATATAGATCTAAATTTGGAAATAAGTTGTAATCGAACCTAAAAAACAGTAGAATATTCTGATTTTGACTATAATTACTGATCCAAATAGTTCTATGATTCTGTTTTATACTTGAGCTCACCGAGTAATTTTTGCTTAGTTAATTCTTAGGCGACTAATCACGTAACTAACAAATTTTACATTAGGCACATATGCATAAATTTAATGGGAACAATGATTTACATACATGTTAAATCTTATCGCTCTGTCTACACTTATCTTTTTTTATATAGCTTCGCATTATGGTTGGAAGGATAGCCTTTTCTGTTTTTCATACTAAAACTAGAACTACATGTCAAATGTCACATCTATGTTTAACGTCCCTGTTTTTGCTATACTTTACTAAGTATTTTTTTATTATACCTGAATAATATAATACTTTTATTTGTTTTATGTTCATGTGTTTGTTTCAATCTAAAATACCTATATTATATAGTACTTTGGTGATTGAGCTTTGCTCGGTATCTTTTTAGAAGATATAAAAAAGATGCAATATGAACAAAAAGAAGAGTTTGTATTTGGTACTTGATCCGGGGTATATTCACTTTTTGAGTCCGTCTATTCCCACTGAACTAACTTTACAAATGACAGCGTAAGTAACCTTTGATTTCTAAATAATATTGTTTAATATTGTTGTTTTTTAGTGCCTGAAAACAGGGATAAACCAACATTTTTTTAAATTTTAGCTAGATCGTTTTATCTAAGTTTCATAAAAATCGTTAGAGCTATTTCCGAAATTTTGATTTTATACATATATGTATATACAAGATTAACTCATTTATAGAGTAAAGATATTTTTGTCTAGTGATGTAGAGCACTCCGACAATTTGTACTTACCTCAGAAGCCATATTCATTCAAGTACAACTTACGGCATAAAGTATTCTTTAGCCAAATTGCAACACGGACTATTAAAATTTATGAGCTGAGCAGTTTACATGAGGCTAAAACTAGCGGTAATGATATATTTTATCTGTATTTTTGTCATTCCATAGTATTTCTCAACCCGTAAATTGGTTACTGAGATCATCAAATAATATTTCTGAATATTCTAAGGTTTAGAACATTTTATTGAAGAAAAGCAATGAAAAACCCGTTTATAACTTAATTTATACGATTAGGCGATACTTTGTAGAGGTCCATTGTACAAACGCATTAAAAAATATTAATAAATATTCCATTTGTTATTCTTTAAAGTTAAATTTACAAATGTATTATTAAGTATATTAATTGCTTATTACTGAATTAAGTCATCATCCTCCTGCCCTTATCCCACTCTAAGTGGGGTCGGCACAACATGTTATAAACATGCTGTCACATGATTTGGCTGCGTTTTCACGGCCGGCCGCCAGCCTGAATTCAACTTACCTCAGTCGTATTTTACGACACCTCGGTAAGAAAGAGGGTGATCTATTCTACTAAACCGGATACCACACGGTGGGTCAACTTAACTTAGTCGACTTTTACAACACCTCGGTAAGAAATGAGGGTAGTACTATTCTATTCAGCCGGATACCGCACGGCATTTATAACTGAAGTAAGTAACACTTAAATATAAACTTTACATACTTTTTTAATTATTACAAAAAATACATACACATACATACAATACACTTTTACAATACAGTTTAAAGTACCTACTAAAATTTTATGAAAAAAAGTATTGGACGTAAAACGCATTAACATTAGAAAAACATCGCTTGTCAAAGTGGCAAATTAATGACGTACTTTTTGATGGATGTTTTTCGTTTCGATCCCATTATTAATTTACTTTTTGTGACCTATTTTCTTTTATTATTATGAGATGTAAGTATTTCTAGTTTGTCCACTACTGTCTCTAATTAGGTATATACATAAATGAGTATTACATGGCATTATTATAATGTATTTATTATACTATATTTATCTCGTGAATGGTCTATACAGAATGTTATCGATAATCACTTAAACGTATAACTTTGCCATAATTCAATCTTCTTAAGTATCATCATCCTTCTGCCCTTATCCCACTCCAGGTGGGGTCGGCACAACATGTTATAAACATTTTGTCACATGATTTGGCTTCGTATTTTACGATCGCCTGCCTGACTTCAACTTACCTTAGTCGTATTTTACGACACCTCGACAAGAAATAGAGTGGTTTATTCTACTCAATCGAATACCAAACGGTGGGTCAGTCGAGTATGTAGTCGCCTCGTTACACCTCGTTAAGAAATGAGGGTGGTCTATTCTACTCAGCTGAATACCACACGGCGAATCAACTTACCTAAGTCGTAATTTACGACACCTCGGTAAGAAATGAGGGTATTATTTTCTACTCAACCGGATACCACACGGCATCAACTGAAACGCGTTATAATTAATATAAAGTAACGGCCTGTTACTATCCCACTGCTGGGCATAGGCCTCCTTTCTCCATTTTTGGAGAGAAGGGTTGGAGCTAAGACCTACCACGCTGCTCCAATGCGGATTGGTAGGTTACACATATCTCCAGAAATCTCTAGAGATATGCAGGTTTCCTTACGATGTTTTCCTTCACCGAAAAGCGTGTGATAAATTGCAATTATCAATTAGACACATAAGTTTTAATAGAAAAACTCATTGGTGTCTGCCCGGGTTTGAACCCATGATCGTCTCTAGAGATTCACACGGTCGCACCGCTAGGCCATCACAGCTTATATATAATTAATATAATAGCGAGTAATATAGAGGTTCATGATATTGCGGCACCAAATTCTAGAACAACAACGATCGGTGATGATGAACGTTCTCCGTTCCATGTTCGGGGGGTGCAGCAGCTCTGCTGAGAAGGGGGAGGTGCACGACACGGTGCGAAGGATTTTCGGTAGCGAGTTGGTTATGAAAGATAACACCGACAAACACAACCAGTAAGACTTCTAAATTTATATATAGTTAATTTATATTACAAAAGTAATAATAAAAATTATTTTGCTATAATCCGCGATGAAGTAAAATAGAAAATATATATGATGCTAAATGTAGAGTGGACAATCGGTTATCATACCTGATACATGCAGGATTCGTAAAAAAAAAACACATGCACAAACCTCCACCACCGCCACCACAATACACAAGCACTATATACATTCACTATCACAAACTCAACAATCGTTTCGCCCCGCAACTGAAGTATCATCAGGACATAGACTCCACAACCAAATCGCAAAGCGATTCGGTCGTGGAGTGAATGTATATAGTGCTTGTGTATTGTGGTGGCGGTGGTGGAGGTTTGTGCATGTGTTTTTTTTTTTACGAATCCTGCATGTATCAGGTATGATAACCGATTGTCAACTCTACATTTAGCATCATATATATTTTCTATTTTAATTCATCGCGGATTATAGCAAAATAATTTTTATTATTACTTTTGTATTATGGATCTCCGCAAAGTAACGCCTAATTCTATAAATTATTTAATTTATATTATTTAATTTATATATATTATATTAAAGTACAATATAATTTGGATACTTTAATATATGTGGGTGTAAGGAAATATTTATATTCTTCTGCGATGCTAGTCAAAATTACTTATGATTTAAAGTATACATAAACTAATTATTATTTACAATAGATTATATACAAATTTATTGATTTATGACGCCTCTTAGTTATACCAACGCTAAAAGTTTGAAAGTAAATATATAAAAAGCTGTCTTCTCTCAAATAAGATAGGGCTTAGAAAACTGTATCGTCACTTTATTGTAGAGTGGAAAGAGTTCTTGTTGTATGTACGATGTACTGTATATTTGTTATATTTTGATATATATACTATGATTTATCCAAAAAAATGTTTAAGGAGAACAAAATACGTAAGCCACATACAAGAAAACCTTTCTAAAATCTTGGATTCAAAGACAACTCCAAAATCAAAATCAACAAAGAAACACGCTCCAGTGACGATAGAGGTAAAAGATGTTCATGTTTTGTTACATTGCTACTAATATTTATAAGTAAACTTTTGGTAAGCTTATAAGCTGTGATAGCCCAGCGGTGCGACAGTGTGAATCTCTGGAGACGATCACGGGTTCAAAACCCGGGCAGACACCAATGAGTTTTTCTATTAAAGTTTATGTGTCTAATTGATAATTGAAAGAAAGAAGAAAGAAAGAAAGAACGTTTATTTCACCTTCCGCGATACACAATTATTAACTAAAACTAAACTTAAACACATAAAACAATAGAACAAAAATATAACAAGAACACAAAACAATATCATATAAACATACTGCATACCGCAAGAAGAAGAAAATGGCTCAGCTCAGTATAAATTGAGCGACAGAATTCTATCGCACAACACTGTTTTTCAGCAGTAGCCAGGAGCGACAGTTTAATTTAGGATAAACTTGTATAATTACTTAAATCACAAATATTTTAATGAACACATAATGATAATAAATAAATTGTATTTTATATGAAATTAATAAATAAACTGTAATATATTATGTATAATAATATATATATTTTATAATGATACGAAATAGTATATATGTTAATACAATAATTAAAACAAAAATAACTAAAACAAAAATAGATACAAAGATTAAATATTGAAAATTATAAATCGATTACATTAGACATTAAAGAATAGAATTTTCAGTCGTATACTGCTCGTAATATATTTGATTCTCTAGTAAAAATATCTTTAATTTGTTCTTAAAATTGCCGACACTTCTCAGATCCTTTATAGGGGGTGGGATATTGTTCCAGCAACGAGTAGCAGCATACCTGAAACTCCCCCGAAAAGCAGTAGAACGATGCCGTGGCGTTCTTAGCTTTCTGCATCCACGTAAGCGCCTGGGATTATCGTCCATCCAAACGAGCTTATCAACGAGATACACCGGCTTTCCAGATTTAAACATACCAAAGAGAAGACAAGCCAAATGAAGTTTTCTCCTAGCTTTCATTTTCAACTGTTTATGTCTGTTAAGAAATGGTGTTATATGGCTTCTCGATGGTATATCATAACTAAATCGTGCGCACGCATTCTGTACTCGCTGAATAAGACGAATCGTTCGGGACAAAAGACGAGGCCCATAAACAATATCTGCGTATGTTAATTTGGACAGGATTAAAGTTTCCACAAGCTGTACTCTCAATTTCTCTGAAAGATACCTTCGTATCTTATATAGGATTTTCAGCCGGTAGAAACAGTTGCGTACCGTTGATGCGATGTGATTTTCGAAGCGTAAGTTAGAATCCATTATTAGACCAAGATTACGAACTTCATCTTGCCTTTCCAACTTCTCACCGTTAATATTAATTGCCACGTCCACCGTACTTAACTTAGCCAATTGTTTCTTAGACCCAAACATTATAAATTTAGATTTGCTGGTGTTAAGTGCAAGTGAATTACTATCTGACCAGTCCTTTATACGAGCTAGATCGTTATTAATCGAATCGACTGCACTTTGGTAATCACAGGGCTTGAACGAGAGGTATACCTGCAAATCATCTGCATACAAGTGTGACTTACAATTTCGTATTCTAGTTGTAATGTCAGCACAGTATAAAATGAATAACAGTGGCCCCAAGACAGAGCCCTGTGGAACACCCCTTGATATATTTATAATGGAAGAGGTTAACTTTTTACCGTTATCTTGTACTATCTCAACAAATTGCTTACGGTTACTGAGATAGCTTTCAAACCACTTTACTGTGGATATATCAAAACCATAGTATGAAAGCTTGGAAAGCAATAAATTTATATTTATACAATCGAAAGCTCGAGAAAAGTCCAATAAAACTAATAATGTAACCATACCATTATCTTGTGCGAATAAAATATTGTCGGTTACATCCAAAAGAGCTGTCGCAGTGCTTAACCCGGCCCTGAAGCCAGATTGATTATCTGGAAGAAGGTGATTTTGCTCCAGGTATCTAGAGACTTGAGAGCATACCGCCTTCTCCAAAATTTTAGAAATACATGGCAAGATGCTTATTGGACGAAGATCTTTGTATGCCTGGGGGTTAGAAGTCTTACTTATAGGACGGACGACGGCCACTTTCCATTTTTCAGGAAATGTAGACGTTCTTATGGACTTATTAATTATTGCCGTGATCAAGTTGAAGCTGTATGGAAGTGTCCAAAGCAATTGCAATTTATCACACTCTTTTCGGTGAAAGAAAACATCGTGAGGAAACCTGCATATCTCTAGAGAATCCTAGGGATATGTGTAACCTACCAATCCGCATTGGAGCAGCGTAGGTTTTAGCTCTAATCCTTCTCTGCAAAAAAACGGAGAGGAGGCCTATGCCCAGCAGTGGGATAATAACAGGCCGTTACTAACTTCTTTACTTAAACTTCTCTCAATATTAAATTATTTTAAAATCTTTCTTCAAAAATAATCTATATATTAAGTAGTTACTACAAGAAATTATTTTGTACCCATTAAAAAATAGGTCGTATTTTTCCTGAATGTCCCATATATGAGGTTCGAGTTGTGGAATGACGTAAATTTTTTTATAAATTTTTATATTTTTTAGAATACTGATTCTGCAGACGAAAGACACGGACGTATTGGACCAAAAATAGTAGTTTTCGATGCACTGACCGGTCTGTATTAAGTTTATAAAGAGTATTATTATACCGAAAAATAAAATAACTATTACTTCACCATATAGTATTTATATAGATTCCACTATACATAAAATACTTAGCTTAAATATTAAAAAGAAGTTACTTAACTTCCGTTTCAATAATCGTTGCTACGCCAAACATATTTTCAAGTAATAAGCTTTATAGAAATTTCCATAGATATGGAAACCACTGAGCGTGTGTTCTCTTGAGCTCTTTTTAAAAGACCTTATTGAAAACCGTATTGAATGTGTAATATTTAAATGAGTTAATATGGTATATAAATAATAATAAAAATCGATCTAGCTAGGATTTTTTTTAAATCCTTTTAATCCCTGTTTTAGAGCATTAAAAAAGTAGTAAAATTTACATTGACTATATAAAACACTATTTTTGCCGTAAATTCTCAAGTCAGCGTAGCTTATTCGGGGAACGGGTAGTCTCGAGCCCCACCTACCCAATTATTATCTATTTTCGAGCATTGAAAACTGCTAAAATAGACATAGAGTGCAAAGATTAATTTTGTCGTCATTTGTGAAGTTGTAATAGCTCAGTGAAGAACGGGTGGATTTAAGTGGTGAAAATAGCAGGCATCGAGGCCTAATCACCAGCCTTTTCTTTGCAGTAGGACTTTTAACGATTTATCTGACTTGTACAAGTAACGGAGTAAAGATTTGAGTAGTCGATAATTTAGTTGAAATAATATTAGCGGTAGTTATTCAGGTACTGGCAGATTAGTGCTTGTGGGCGATGAGCGAGTCAGCGTCCAGGGTCTATCAAATTTCGCCACAATAAAGGCCACAGCTTGTGTTTACGCCGGCAAATGGATGTATGAAGTGCAACTTGGCACAAAAGGGATTATGCAGGTAAGCTTTATCAAGTTGATATATTAAGAACTAAAAATTTCCAGCGGCTCCGCCCGCGTGGAATTAAAACCGTAAACCGTATAGTATTTTTATAACCATAAAAATGGTTAAAGTGGGTTAACCTTAAAAACTAGACATATGTTGTCGCGGAGTTTTATTTAGAACTTTGAGAGGGGAACAATTTTGTAATACATGATTTTTGAATAACTTTCACCGTTTACTCAGCGCACGCAAGGAAAGCATTAAAGTTTTCTGCTTTCGTAATATTTTTTATTGCTGCTCCTTTCCTATTCATCTTAGCGTGATGCTATATAGCCTATAGCCTACCTCGATAAATGGAAATCATCAAACAAACAAAACAAACTCTTTAGCTTTATATATTAGTAAGTATAGATATTATAACAAACGATATTATTCCTTTATACTTATGCAATAATAAAAAGCAATTTTCCCAAAGTCAACCCATTAACTCTCTTTCAACAACTCAAAGACACATAATGACAGCGACAATGTTTTTTATATTATCGACCAACCACATAAAGGAGGCTGTATTTAAAACATGTTGTAACAATATATACTTCATGCCTACGTATTCTTTAACGTGGTCATAAGTTAATATTAGTTATTTTTAAGTTATTGTTAATAGTTTATAGTTAATTTTAAATCAAATAATTCCTTTTTCACTCTAATAGTAGTTACTCGACTTTAAACCTAGCTATTACATTAATTCAGTAACTCGACCTTATAAATTTAAAAATTTGACAAAGATAATTAAGGGATATTCGAGAAGATAAGCAGAGACAAAAAAGTATAGACTGACAATTATACATTACTGATATTACGTAGCCGTAAGTTAAATACCAAAAACTCTAGTATTTCTCTGATTTCTTTTCATTTATGGATTAGTATGCTCTCAGTATTGAATCTGGACCTGAATATTTTTCGATCAATTTAAGATATACATTACACCTAATAGTTTTATCGCTATTAAGTTTTTAAATAGCCATTTTCCAACAATGGCCATATCTTATGAAGTTGTTTTATCATGTACCATAATTTATTTATTTATTTATTAAAGGGACTCCAAAGGTACACACAAAAGTTCCGTTATAACTATCAAAACAAATTGGCTTAAGTGTACCCCCAATTACAGGAGAACACAACATGCTTAATTAATATTGTTTCAAGTGTTATAAAAAACATACAAACTTACATAAAAACCATAAAAACATACAATCTTGTATTAAGTAAGATATTTTACATTGGTTAATTAGGTTAGGTAAATATTAATTTGAGACAATGGCTATACTAACATTAATTATTAAAGAGGATGTTTTACGCTGACTGCATTTCTGCAATGTCGCGACAGCCTCTCAATTAACTCATCTACTCAATTAACCTCATCGTATAACTAATTAGACTAAAGGGGAACTAATTGAGACGAGGCGAAGTGCCCTTTTGGCGTCGACGTCATATTGATTTCGGTCACTGCTTATATATTGCGTGAATTGATTTATTTATTAATGGAGTAATCATCTTCCTGACCTAATCCCACTCTAAGTGGGGTCGGCACAACATGTTATAAACATGCTGTCACATGATTTGGCTGTGTTTTTACGACCGGCCGCCTGCCTGACGTCAACTTACCTCTCTCGTATTTAACGAAACGTCGGTAAGAAAGAGGGTGGTCTATTCTACTAAACCGGACACCACGCGGTGGGTCAACTTACATTAGTCGCCTTTTACGACACCTCGGTAAGAAATAAGGGTGGTCTATTCTACTCAGCCGGATACCACACGGCGGGTCGACTTACCTTAGTCGCCTTTTACGACACCTCGGTAAGAAATAAGGGTGGTACTATTCTATTCATCCGGATACCACACGGCGTATTTATTTATTAATGGAGTAATAAGTAATGTTAAACAAGTCAAGTTAAAAATATTTTTAACAAAATTTCAAGCCCCTACTGTGAAACGTTGAGTCATTTTTAGGTCAAAACGTTGAGGTCATGCTAATCATAAACATGCATTTTATTTGGAACTGCACCAGTATATAAAATTTTATGTCCCCTACTGTTACTGTTGAGCAGTCCCTTCGTCTGGAGCCAATCCTGCCAGCAGCATCAGATCATTCTCATCATAAACATGCATTGTTATCGGAGCTAGAGCAATATATAATTTAGCTCAAGCCGGCCGCAAAAAGTGGGTCGATTTAACTTACAAGATTCCACCTTGTCATACATACATTGCAAGTTGAATAAAAGCTTTTTATTAAAGGGTTCTGAAACGTGAAGCCTTAAAGCTGGTCTGATCCGAAAGCTTAAACTTGCTCTTAAAACTAGGAGTTCCTCTGCAACATAGAATGTAAAGCAAAGAAATTGCAAGGAGAAATAAGGTCACCGATATAGCTTTAACCATCAAACTAAAGTGGTCAGACCATTCACTTATATTAAGCAACATCATAATCCTCCTACCCTTATCCCACTCTAAGTGGGGTTGGCACAACATTCTATAAACATTTTATCCTATGATTTTGCTACGTTTTTAACGACCGGCCGCCTGCCTGATGTTAACTTACCTTAGTCGCCTTTTAAGACGCCTTTTACGTCACCTTGGTAAGAAATGTGGGTGGTATATCCTACTCTGCTGGATACCACACGGCGGGTCAACTTACCTTAGTCGCCTTTTATGACGCCTCGGTAAGAAAGAGGGTGGTATATTTTATTCAGCCGGATACTACACGGTGCACTATTTTTTTTTTAAATACTGCTAAATATGTACTAAATTTTCGTCACAGTTGCATCATTTTCATTTTATAAAAATAGTTTCATAGATATTATTTTTAAGGATAAAACTACTACTATGATTTTTTTACTTTCTTAGGCTGTATTTGATTTCCAAATTTGGAACGAATAATATTTAGTTTGACTATTATTGTGCTTTCTGATGATATGTTACCAAACCTTACTGCACAGGTCGGATGGTGTACTGGATCCTGTCAGTTTTCAATGGACACAGGAGTTGGGGACACGGCTCATTCATATGCTTACGACGGCGGTAGAGTAAGGCGGTGGAATGTTGCAACTTCTCCATATGGGCAGCCGTGGTTACCCGGTGACGTCATAGGATCCTGTATAGATTTGGACAAAGGAACTTTGGAGTACTACCGGTACCTTATTAATTAAAACTTTGAACTTGATTAGGGTATAGTTGTTATTAAGCTAGATTACTTACTAACTAAAATATCATTTCTAGAAATGGCGTGTCACTCGGAGTTGCATTCAACCGGGTAAATCGAGGATCCGGCCTTGCCTACTTTCCAGCCGTTTCTTTAGCAATGCAGGAACATCTATATGCTAACTTCGGACATTTACCATTTATGTTAGTATATTTATTGTACATAAAACGGTACTATATACAATGTACTATTAACCCAAACCTTTCAGAAGAATTGCTTTATATTTTAGTAAAAACCATACAAAAGTACGTTCAGTAGATTTTGAGAAAATCGATCACATACAGACAGACAGCTTTTGGAGACTTTTGTTTTATATCAATAATATTAATATGCAATAACAATTAACTAAAGAAAAGATGTGCTACTCTTGTATGATGTGATCTTCCCATGTGCATATAAATCATTACCAAGCCTTTAGCACTATAAATTTTGGTAGTATATCTATTGTTAAAAATTAAGTCTAAATTCAATTTAAAATGAATAATAGAAAAATAAACCATTGCGTTTAGAGAATCACGCCGGGCACCTTATTGTGCACCAACACTTTTCACTACAAAATGCAACGACAGAATGATTCTACCACCAGTTCGGAACACTAATCCACTTGAGAAGAACTGGCAAGAAACTCAGTGGTCGCTCTTATCACGAATAGCGATTATTTGAGGTTAGATTCTAATAACACAAAATACAAAAAAGATCTCCCAAACGCGTCTACCTCCTTCGAAAGCCACAGGCCAAAACAGAAAGAATGACGTAAGCCGTTGTCTAATCTTAATGACGTAAGCCTTGCTAATATGTCTTGTCTTACTTAGCTTACTCATAAATTGTCTTTAGCTTTCCTGTAGAAGGTTATGCTCCCATACAATCAGCACCAACTCGGGAATGCGCGCGTGCCACTTTACTTTTGAAATCACTTGATGCCTTGATCGATGAACTGGATCAGTTATCTGAACTCAAGCCATCATCAGTGACAGCCAAAAGTAGTAAGGTAAAATTTCACTAGCTTCAAAGTCTAACAAACCTTGTTGAATAAAGTTAACATTTGACTAAGGTAAGCTTCGGGTTTGCGCTTCAATTTCTCTAAAAACCAAAAGACGAACGAAAACGAAAGAAAACCGAGTTGAGATCTGTCATATTTAGACGTAGAACATAAACGTACGGCGTATTGTGATTTGTGGAAAGTCCTATAACAGAATGTATAACACTGTCCTCAATTGAAACGTCCTTATTTTGGCTATACAAAATATAATCTTTAGACTAAAGTTGCCGTGAATGATTCATCATTCTCCTGGCCTTATCCCACTGCAAGTGGGGTCAGCACAACATATTTCAAACATGTTATTTAATTTAATTGCTAATGATTTACCTAATTATGTTTCGGCCGCCACCGCTGGCCGCTTTCCTGACGTCAATTTACTTAAGTCGCCCTTTACGGCACCTTGGTAAGAAATGAGGATGGTCTATTTTATTTAGCCGGATACCACACGGCGGGTCAACTTACCTTAGACACCTTTACGACACCTTGGTAAGAAATGAGGCGGATATCAAAAAATGATTATAAATATTAAAAAAAAAAATATTTTTGTTTCTTAGTTTTCGTTATATCATTAATTAATGTCATTTATGTTATCTATGTTGTAGTGTATACGTTTTTACGTACTTGAGGTCTTTAGCCTTTAATTGTCTCTAGATTAAATTTTGTGGTTAAATAATTTATGATTAGACCACTTTTAACAGAGTTAATACGTTACCACCACTATAGCTTACTGGTATTTAACAATATTAAAAGCGAATTATTTAAATTTATATTATAAGTTCACTCACTATTGTTCTAACTACAGGCAAAGTCTGAAACATCAAAAACGGAAGAGGAAGTGCCTCTACGTATCCATAGCTCGAATTCCGTTTACAGCCCTAGACCTTCACCACACAGTATAGATACACAAAACGTTGAAATTAAAAAAATGTCGAATAAGGTATTTCTTTTTTTTTAATCTTTATTTTTGGGGGTTTTTTTCTCAAAGAAAATGCCACCCTCATAGTAACTACAAACTAACCTTACTTTCTACGACTTATGCCTACTTTAACCACATTGTAAAGCAATTTCGCTTCTCCCGAATCTGGAGAAGCCAAAATGTTATTACAAGTGGCAAAATCAAATATTACTCCTCATTTAAATCTAAAATCACTCCTAAAGTCCTCGTTCCGCACACACTCCATCAAAATATGAAATGCATCTTCGATAACACCGCATTCAACACAATTAGGAGATGGCACTTTCTTCATCAAATAGGTAAATCCATTAAGTGGAATGTGTCCGGATCGGAGCCTTAATGCTATAACTACATCATTCCTAGTAAGATTAGAATCTTCAAACCACGCTTTTTTTAATAAGCCAGGTTGAACTGTTCTGTACCAAATTCCCTTTGTACGCGATCTTTCGTAAAAGTATTCACGCCAATTTTGATCAACTTGAGCTTTAACTAAGTATAAAAATTCCGAATAATGTGGCAAATAGACCAGTAGATATCCATCAACAATAGCTTCTTTAGCAAGCTAAGGTATTTCTATTATTTTTTATTGCATCTTTGACTGAATAATTAATATTAAGAATTTATGTATTTTTCAGGCTTTCCTAATGTCCCTCGCAAGACTTGTGGTCGCGGAGTTGTGTCCGGTGTTAAAATCTTCTTATGTAGTAGTCGCAGAATTACTGCCTAGATTTAAAGGAGCTCTAGGCTTGAAGGCAAAAGGTCAAAGACCTGAACCAAGTGCTATAGAGTTTTATCAAAAAGTCAAGGAACTAAAATTTGTAAGATCTAAATTCAAAAATATCGCAAATGAGTGTAAATGTTTTACAGGCAATGCATAAAGTCTTAGTAAAACATAGATTAATATTTGAAATGGTTATGCATTTTACTAAATGTGGCGAGTTCATTTACCCGCTGTGTGGTATCCGACTCAGTAGCACAGACCATCCTCATTTCTTACTGAGGATTAGTAAAAAGTGACTAAGGTAAGAAGACCCGCCGTGTGGTATCCGACTGAGTAGAATTAAACCACCCTCATTTCTTGCCGAGGTGTAGTAAAAGGCGACTAAGTTAAATTGACGTCAGGGAGGCGGCGGGTCGTAAAATATATAGCAAAATCATCTGACAACATGTTTAAAAAATGTCGACGCTACTTAGAATGAAATAATGACAGGAGAATAATGTGAAAAGTCCATTCCCATCAAATATGCAAACCATTACTAATATATAAAGCTAAAGAGTTTGTTTATTTGTTTGTTTGATTGATTGTTTGAACGCGCTAATCTCAGGAACTACTTGACCGATTAGAAAAATTCTTTCAATGTAAGATAATCGATTTATCGAGCAAGGGTATCGCCTTTTACGACACCTCGGTAAGAAATGAGGTTGGTCTATTCTACTCAGCCAGATACCACACGGCGGTTCGACTTACCTTAGTCGCCTTTTATGACACCTCGGTAAGAAATGAGGGTGGTACTATTCTATTCAGCCGGATACCACGCGGCGTATTATGTGAACTTATATAACTTCCTAAAAATAATAAAGCAGAGTAACAAATATAAATTTTGCAGTATGGACTTTCGCAAAAACTTCTGATGCAATCGAAGTCGCGACTAACAAGTCTCTTGAACTTACTATGGATATTTCTAGAAGAAGCTGCCTTGTGCGATATATTGGAACATTGCGTTGTTAGAGAATGCCTACTCTATGATTTAGTACCACCGGTAAGAAATCGTCTGATTTCATAGTCTAAGAATTACTATTTAATTTGGTTAATTGGTTATACAATGCATTAAACGGATTTTTAATAGTTAAGTTAACGGAATAAAATATGTTAAAATTATACCTCATTTTAATCAGTTTTTACTAGTGATGCAAAACTTTCTATTGTGTTTACTAACTAAACTTTTTGCTAACCGTACATGCTTTCCATAATAATTATTTTAATTTATTTTATTTATTTATTTATTTCTAATTAATAAAAATATTGCGTAACCCACATTTACAAGATGTTATTAAAAAGAAAGTTATAATTTGGCCGTTGAAGTGGGAGAACATCTGACTCCTAACTAAGAAAACTTGTGATAATAACACAACAACAACAGTGATAACACAACAATACACAAGCACTGCACACATTCACCACCACAATCTCAACAATTGTTTCGCCCCGTAACCGAAGCATCGTCAGGAGATAGACTCCACGACTATACGAGTCTATTGTGTATTGTGCTTGTGTATTGTTGTGTTACCGGTGTCGGGTAGTGCATGAGTTTCACAAATTCTGCATGTATCAGGTATGAGAACGAATAGTACACTCTACATTTAGCATTACATATAATTTATATCAAAATATAATATAAATAAATAAATAAAATAAAAATGAGAGCCAATAATTTACACAATTCGGACGTTCAAGATCGGGTAAAGTGAGAGGCAACTAAGTAGTAAAGCGGTCTTAGCCGGGATAGCGCTAAGTTGAAGAAGAAGATGTTTTATATCAAAATAATATAAGATTATAGTAAAATAATATTCTCATTAGTTTTATTTTATAGACCTCCGGAAAGTAACGCCTAATTCTATAAATTACTGATAATGATGGTAAAAGTTGCTGGGAAGAAAAGACCTGGTCGTAGGAGGAAATCGTGGTTACGAAACATCCGGGAATGGACTGGAATTAAGAGCCTTCCCGAACTTTTTCGAACGAATAGGAAGGCATATGCAGAGCTGACTGCCAACCTCCACTAGTTGGAGTTAGGCACTCAAAAATCTGTTTATAATACTATAGTTGAATTAATGATTTATATCATCATGTGAATTCTTATTCTAGGATATGAGCTTTAATCAACAAATCGAGGGAGTGTATGTATTATGTGGCCTGATGCAACACCGGGAAACAAGGCACTACCTTGTGAAATACGTTTTTTTCAACAAAATAACGTAAGTAACAAATCAATTAATCAAAAACTTTTGTAATCACACGTTATGTGCATTATTTTGTTTTTAAAATTTCGATATATTGTATTTATTTATGGTATTATGTATTTCAGATTTCAAATTCAAAATTATATTTATTCAAACATACTTGTAAACAAGTACTTTTGAATTCTACTGCCGGTTCGGAAAGCTGTTTCGAGAAGAGCCAGCAAGAAACTTATAACTAGTTCCATTAAGTCATTACTATCTTGTACAGGGTCGAACAGTAGCTCCACGCTTATCATATAAATAATCCTCAATAGTATAGTAGACTTTTTGTATCAGCCTCCCTTTAATAGTTTTTAAACTGCTGTAATGGCAAAGCTAAATCTAAAATTCTATTTAATTCCATAATTGTCTAGATTCGACAACTTTCTGAATGTAAAATGTCCGGATGATAGCGTTTTGCGTTCCGTTATACGGAAGCCTTGGTGGCAGCGCCCTACTTCTGTACAAGGAGAAACCGATCCTAGAATCGCAGGTGAACTTCACAATTTCTTATTTGAATTAAAATTAGAACAAAGGCGTTAATCGACTTATAATTTACTTAGAATTATAATTATAAGTAAATTCCTATCTATAATTCTATTCTAATCTATAATTTTAATTCTAAGTATAATCCTATTCTATAGGAGAGTCAGAGCCAGAAAGCATCGGTCTCTCCTGTTTTTCATCTTCTTTCTCTTATTATTAGTTCGATACTTTCACTCACGCGCTTGTCTATGGCTCCCCTATTCTATGTATATATAACTCTATGATAATTTACCATTTTATTTTTATTTTTAGAAATAGCAGAGAAAGGAATTTTGGAACATTCTGCATTTACACCAGACGGCACCGGTATTTTACTAAATTCTGTTATTAGTAAATTACGAATATATATACTTTAATGTAATCATATTATAGTTGATTGAAAATAAATAGAAAATATTTTTTTGGTTAACTTGAAAGTAACAGGTCCTTTCAATGACCTAGATGAACTTAGCCGATGTAATAAAATAAATTTATGCACTTAATGAAGATTTCACAATGAGTTATATTTCAGAAAAGATATACAAATTGCAATCATCTCCTGAAAGCAATGGCAAATTAGAAGCTCAGTATAAGGAAGATTGTAATAAAATTACTAAAGCTATTGCACCTTTAGAAAGAATCCAGGTAACTAAAGACTAAAGAATGTTATTAAAAATAATGTTTAAGTGTCAATCATTTCATGATTGACAATTGATTTAATTGTGTATGAAACTCTAGCATTCCAACCCGATAAGACAATAAACTTCCTTCTTTACAATATATGCGTATTTTCTTTCAATTTAAATGTTCTCTTTTATACCTTATTATATAAACATTTGTCCGAATTAGATGTTGGTTCTGCTTTATCCGCCTAGCCATCCTGTCATTCTCATACTCGTTCCAAATCGCAATATCGTCCTGATTTTTCCCTTAATTTTGTATTTTCAATAAACCTAATGTATATACTTAATTTTTTCTTTTTTATACAACCTTAGATTAATGAATTTTTGTTTATAGTTAGAATTCCTTCTCATGTTACTGGATAACACAGATGGTACAAATATGGTACCATCAACTAGGAAGATTTTTTTGGAAAAATTTAGAAGATACATTATGGACAACTGCATACTGGATATGGTAACTCTTTATTATATTTTTCATTATACTAATACCATTTCTAACAATCATTAATTTAACAAGATTATTAAACAAAACTATGTTTGAAATGTAGATCACTAGCCTCTTGAACAAGGTTCTTTAGTTATGAGAGGATCTTTGTTAATGCGGCATTGCTAAGAATTATCAGTAACATATCTACAATAATATTGTGTATAATACACCAAATATTTCATAACATTAACGAGAGATCAACTACTAAATGAAACTAGGAAACCGTAATCGGTTACTTGTTTCGTAGCCGACTTTTTACTCAGCTAATGCTTTAACTGCTCATGTAAAGTAAATCGGATCGTATTATGCAATATATAGTTATATTATCATAAGTTTCCTAAAAGGTTGAATGAGATAATAAATTTAAGTGTTAAATCTTCAATGGTTGAACGTAAAACAAAATTAATTTAAACCTTAATTTACCGGTTCCTTAAAAGGGGAATCAAGTAATTATTTTCGGTAATAGTTATAGATTTCAGGAACCAATTGCAATATACCATTTACCTTTATGGCTAAATTTGTCATTATATTTTGAAGACCAAAAAAGTAGTAAAGTAAACTGACATACTCACAAAGCTTACAGAGGAAAAATATTATTATTTTATATTTATACTAATATACTAACTATAATAATTTACAGAGATTATTTAATGTATCTCGTAACTCACCCGCTATATCCTGGTGTTGCCATTCTCGACTGCTTGCAGCTATTCTGCATCTATGGTCTGAAAATCCATTAGGTAACCCGTAAGTACATAGATTAAGTATCTCAACAATATTAATCATCCTTACATTCAAAATTGCAAATGAATTCACATATCCAAGAGAGAGTATACAGTAAAAAATCTGCAACTTATCATTTCCTTCTACCTACTTAACGTTGTCCAGAATTATTTGAGTCAAAACTTGTAGACCTTGTTTCTATCAATTTAAACGACAATCGTGTTGAAATTAATGTTCATTGGTTTAAATATTGTGTTGTTAAAGGCTTTTTCGTATACATACGCGGAATAAGTAACTCTATGGACCATCCATAAAAAAAAAACATTTTAATAACTTTCACCACTTACTTAGCGCACGCATATTTTTTATTGTTGCTCATCTCCATTTTCATTTTGAAACATCATATTCATTTTGAAACATTCCAGTTACATTATTAAAACATCTAAAATGCAATTCATTATATCATTTCTTGTGACCACATATGTGTGTACATAAATGATAGAGCTAGCAAAGTAATCTATACGATTCACATATAAGACTAATCATGTTTTATATAGTATTTAGTATTTAGTAGTAGTAGCATTTGTTCCAAGTAGCAGAAGCTATTTACGAGTATGTCCCGGTGCTCGAGCAATGACACATGTTTTTGCATTTGTTTTTCATACATAATATTGTGAAATCAAAGCAAGTTTATCATCTATATTAAACGTATATTCTCTTACTATCATAAAGAAATATAATATCGTAAGCATTATGTGTTTTGTTGTTTATTTCTAGCCATAATCCTCCTCACGTACCTGCGAAAACCTTTATTGATGGTGAACTAGACTTCTACAATGTTGATCGACTTGGGGGAGTTCTACCTTTCCTCGTCAGAACTTTACGGTCAGTAAAGTAGTCAGATTTTTTGACCTTCAATATGTCGACTTTAAAAACAATCGACTTAAACGGGATTCAGTACTTGTTAAATATGGAGTTATCTCTCATGTACATATTAATACTTGTTGATAAGAAAGGATAACACAAAAGTTATTTATGTCAATTCAGTAGCAAACCTTCGGCCTCTAGAAATATAACAGATTTTAGTCTGAATTGCCGTCACGATAAGATAATTTGTTGGAAATATTGTATTGCAGGTTGCTATCAAAATTTTTTCGAGAAAATAAATTATTTTATTATCAATTAATATTATTATAATTTCAGCCAAGATTTGATCAATGTCCTTGGTGAGGATAACATGTTTATACAAAGCTTCGAACCAAATTACAACAGGGCAGGAGGCATCGATACCGGTATTTGAGTTCCTTATAAATAAAAAAATAATATACATAATACTCTACATAATAATAGAAATAAGTACAACAATAGCCTACATGTGTGGGATAGGAAAAAACATACAATACAATAAATTGAGCAATACAATAAGCCCGACTTATCGCTAACTCGTGATTTCGTCCAAATAATGAAAGGGATTGGGATTTCTTTAATAAAAGAAACGGTTGCTAGTATACATATATTTCTTAAACCTTTTCTAAGACTGTTAGACACTAGCGTACAATAGTATATAAGGTATAGTATATATTATTGTAGATATAGGCATTCAGATGCATTGATAATATTAAAGACATTATCAATATATCTGATAGATGGTAGATGAATGTTTAAAAATTAATCAAAGAATTAAATTTTTTCTGACGTAGAATTTCTGTATAAAATGTAGAGCTGATGGCTTTTCGACATTTTATGATTACAATAAATCACATACAACATATAAACGCAATTTTGTAACGATATAAAAATTTCTGTCACTAACACTGCAATTATGATATACCTGATACTTCCTTACATAAAGTATCACCTGCCGCATTCAATACCTATATTACATAAAATGAGATAGATTGTATTACTCTCCAGCTATTAACTATATGCAATACGTTGCTCCGTTCGGACATAAAAGAAGGGCCAACGAAATTTTCGTATTTAGAATATCAATATCTATTTGCTACCATTTTTACAATTTGTTAACTCCTCAGGTGTAAGTGAAATGGTAGCTGGATCACCGGGTCTAGCTACTTTGCCCCAAGTGATATCGTCAATAGCGCGATTTATGCATCCGCCCATGACTCCTATGTCTAACAGGTACATATAAACTTTAAGTTGGATTTATTAACCCGCGCGTTTTCGGAGTAAAACTTGATACACAAGAACCGGTTATGCGGCTTTGTAGCAACTGTATCAAAATATTTAATATTTAACTTAACTATTCATTAATCCTATTTTAGTGAACTTACTAAATGAATATTAAATTTACCAATAGTATTTAATGAATCCTATGCATTGATGGCCATTAACTACATTTTTTCGTCTATTGAAAATTTCCGTGTAGTGACACTTTTAAAATAACTCCAATATTTATTACAAATTAATCAAAGTTATATTATGTTTTCAAATTTACATTCTGGGAAATAAATTATACAAAATAAGTAGGCACCGAGGCAGTAACATTAACTAGATATATGTTATCTTTATATTCTAGAACAACTGGTGAAACAGCTTTAGCCTTAAAAGGCACGAGATCTTTGATGCCAGGTGCTGGACCCATCGACGATAGGAATGCATACTTAAGGCTTCTCGATGGATTACTTGCATTATATCACGGTGCAGCTATCAAACATGCCGAGAGAGTAAGTACGAGCGAGAATTTTATGATAAAAGAAAGTTCTTCCTAATATTAAAAGAAGGAATCAATTTTATAAATGCTTCAATGGAGTTATTTAGAGATGATTGTAAAAAATCCTATTTATAAACATTTGATTATGACTACAATATATTTGTTTTATTCCATCTATAACACAATTTATAACCTAAATTCATATTGTCTTACAAAAATTACAAAAATTAAGGCCTGTCAAGTATATACCATATCATTGTTTAAATAAACCTTAATAATATAACCATTACTTTCTTATTGCGGTTTCATGATCTTCCAATGTCTTATTTATATTTTTATTTTTCCTTGCACTAACTTTATACTACCTTATTTCTTATATTTCAGCTTTGTGAGTTACGTGACAATCAACTTGATCTGGCTGACTGTCTTCATGATATTGAACACAGAATTACTATTGTCACATATGAACTTCAAGCGCTTTCAGCAGGTCTTGATTCTTAGTATACGGGTTGGAGTACTTTAATCTTTTTTTTACTATTAATGATGTGCTACATCATTAAATATTTCACCTCTGGAAAATTCGATGAAAAGTTTGTGTAATTTGATACTACGATTAAAAAACTTCATAATAAAAATTAGCTAAAGTTCTTAGACAACTTATTTTATAAATATATCCAAAGAGCCTTCTATCTGCAGGTGGAGCTATAGGAACTGAAGAGTATCAGAAGAAAACAGATCTCTTCAAAATCATGCTCAAGGAACTAGATAGATCGAAGTGTGTTTATGAGGTGAGTTATGTGCAAGTTCCAATGTATCTAAGTATCTTTCCGATCTCTAAAATATGTATTTTTTTTTTGCTTCATGTTGTGTTCAATATGAAATACTAAACAAGTAAATTTCACTGTACCAAGTCTTTAACCGAATATATGAAAATGGATCACAAAGTTGTGAACCCTTTTATTTAAAATAAATCTAGTGAGTTATCCGTATTGGTAAGACGTTATTTATTTTGACAATCAATAATAAATTCTATAGTATCATACCATTAAATAATATTTGATCATTTAAATGTCGATTGTTTGTTTTGTTTTTTTCTTGATCTTTTCTTACTCTTCTCTGTTATTATAAGTACGGTATAGTTTTTAACTATGGTTATTTTTGTATTTTCTTCTAAATATCTAGGAAAAGTTGGATTCTAGTGCATTGCAAATGGCGTGGGTTATCGGTGCCGTGTGGACTAAACAACGGCAGTCAGAACTCGCAAAGCAGTTCGCAGGTTCCCTACACTCGTTGCGTGTAGCTTCTGACCCTGACTACGCAGCACACGTCCACGTAAGTCATCAAATCATGTCTGTATGTACATTAACTTTGTTGTATGTAGCTAATTCTCTGTATGTGCAGGCTGCGAGTAAAGAAATATTACCCGGAAAGAGTTCACTGTTGGGAGGGAGCTACGCATCACTCCAGTTAGAATATACGTCTAGTTCTGACCAAAGGTAAAAAAATAATAATCAGGACAATATATTTATGAATGGCATATTGCAAATAGCCGAATCAATTAATACAAAGACGAAAATGTGCATCCTACAAATTAATTAAAATCATTATAACACTTTCTTATTTGATTTGTTAATTTTTGCAAACATTGCCATCAGATGATATTTATCATCTTCATCTTTCTACTTTACTTCACTTCTACAGTTACTTCTTGAATATGAATATTATGCTCCACACGATTCATCCCTCTATTTTTCAAGTCATATGTTCATCACAATTAACACTCTTCTGGTCACGAGATGAGCACCCTGCTTAATTAATTTCATAACAGTTCATGCCAACTTAATCTCACACTTCTCACCTTTTCTATAATGGTCACAACTTCCAAACTTCCTCTGATATAAAAAACTTAAAAACATTGTTAGTCCACAGACACCCACATCAAGAGCAGCTACTCCTCGAACTGATTCAAATACGCTTATAGAACCTATAAATCGTAAGTAATTTTTTATTAATTTGAATTTGCAATTCATTTACGGTTACATTTTCCTATTTTAATTAGCTGAATCTCACTTTTACAATTACAATTTTTATTCTTTTATAGCTGACACTGGTCCCGAATTTACAGAATCCTTATTTGCATTTGTACCAGAATATCACGTGGATGCGATGTTAGAACTATGCAATACGCTCAGACTGTATATGCATCCGACGATAACAGTTCAGCAAATACCAGGTATCAAAGTCAATTACAAAAAAGGCAATAAGCTCAACTTTAGATTATTACTACATGAATGCATAATTCTAGAATGGGACGAACTAGCTGTATCGTGTGCGGCGTTTCTTTGTGCTGAGTTTGCAGATCCGCGTATAGTTTTAGCAAGCACACGGGAATCTCTAGTACAGACTCTGGCTTCTTTCGCTACACAACCGGCAACTATGCGCGCTATCGAACGAGTTCCTTTGAAGCAGTAAGTAAAATTTTATGAATTTTAAAGTGTTTACCAATTAATATATTTGAAGAAGTCAAAATATTACTCGAAGATTTTCCGAGAAAATATTTCTAAACGTGATGTCGGATATAACACACAAAAGTGGGAAAAATATAGGGAATAACTAATGGGAAAATTACAGAAACATTGTTAAGAGACGGAAAAGCAGTCGAATTATAAGGGATTCGGCATAGCCAAAACTATTTTGTCTCAAGTCTGTATTTATTAAAACGGAACCAAAATCGATACCAACCACGACCATCAAACAATTGCATGTAGTTTATTTTCAGAACTGACATCCATTGACAAACGATTCCTACTCAAGACATAAAATTCCACATAATTTTGTGTTAGCAATGCTACAAACAAATATAAGCTGCTTTTTGGTTCTGTATTTGTATTTTTTTTTTTAATTAAAAGCAGCTGCTGTTAATATCATGTAAAAACTAGCAATCGCCAGCGTCTCCGCCCGCGTGGATCGATAAAAACCATAATACAACCATAAAAATGGTTTAAGTGGGTCGACCTTAAAAGCTAGACATATGCTGTCGCCGACTTTCAGTTAGAACTTTTAGAGGGGAACAATTTTATAATACATGATTTTTGAACAGCTTTCACCGTTCACCGCATTCACCGCTTTGCGTGCGCTAAGCACGCAAGGAAAAGCTTTTAATTTGCCGTTTTCGTAATATTTTTTATTGTTTCTCCTCTCCTATTCATCTTAACGTGATGTTATGTAGCCTTCCTCGATAAAGTGACTTTCATCTTACACTCAAAGAATTTTTCAACTCGGTCCAGTAGTTCAAACAATCAAACAAACAAACTCTTCAGCTTTGTATATTAGCATAGATTTATAATGGTGACAAACATATAAATATAGACAGATGTGTATGGTGGAAGAACTAGTTCGTCCTTATCAAAACCGTGCATGGGCGCAATCAAATTGGGTGCTTGTTCGTTTCTGGCACGGAACGGGATTTGGCTATCGACACAGACAATGGCCTCACTTAGCGGCAAGGTAATTTCTATATATCCAGAATTCAAAAAGGTATTTTACTTAGGTATATCAAATGATTGATTGGTGTGCTTCAGTGTTGAATCACGTATAAGGAACTGTGGAACAGAGCTTGCAAGAGTCCACTTTTTTCCCACTTGTGTTATTATTATCCAGTGCAGGTGCACTGTCTATTAATATTTGTCACCAAAATTAGTTCTAAGTACGAAAATAATGGTTTTTAAAGTGGTTTTAAAACATAGTTGTATATATTATATACTTGTTAAGCTTAATAAATTTAGTTTTGTCGATAATCCAAATAAACAGAAAAAGAACTAATAGTTTGTCGTCTTGAAAAATTTTATATAGCCCGACTGTCAGGTTTTTTCCGTAGCTCCCCTTATATTATTATCCTCATCGTCTTCCTTACTTCGTTGACTTGGAATAAAAAAAAATTAAGAGTGTATCTTTTCAGTTTTGGCGACAGAGAACCAACAGTGAACAATTTAGGCGCTAAGGTGGATGCTGGCCTTATGAGTCAATGTTTTGGTAAGCAATGAAACTAAAATTATAGCGTAAGCCGATTATTTACGAACTTACAATACTTGCGCTTGAAAACCTACCCCTGATGAAAATTAATTCGGTCTATTTTTATCTTTAAGTAATTTGAGCTCTTTAGCCTGAGTTAATCTAACCCCGTTACGTATATATATACGGTATCTACGTTTAAACTTTTTTCTTGCCAAAACATAATTTTGTTAAGTTAAAGAACTGGGAGTGTCTTTTTACCTCAGACCACCAGTATAGATACTGCCAGTACAGATACTGGAATACATTCATAATACTTGCTAATTTAGTTCATGTATTGCAGTTATTTCAAAATTATAACCCATACTATAAACTGGAACTTATAAAATTGATCCGGTATACGAGTAAGAATGATCTGAACTATTTTAAGGTCCATGCCCCTCTGAGGTAATACAGAGTCGCATTGCGGACTACTTGAAAGCACATCCAAAGGAGGCAGCCGCATATTTTAACTCGCTACTGAGTCAATTAAATTGGGCCTTCTCAGAATTCTTCACCATGATGCAAGAGGTTATGTGTTTTTTCAATATAAATTGTTAGCTCTTTACTATTTTGTTTGTACAAAATTTTTCTCCTCTTTATTGACTTGGTTGATTTATAATAATGAATCCTTTTGAATATCTATAGCCTACCTGAATGATGTCTACTAATAATTGCATCCGGTAGGCATCAGTAGCGTTGGCAAGATATTTCCCTAATGGATTATAAAATAAAATAAATAATATAGCACACTGACATAATCAACAAACAATCAATTTGATTTTGCAAGATAAATTATACGATATATGCAAAAACCTATAAATAAGTTAAAAAATTATTAATAAAAAATACACGAAGACTAATTTAGCAAAAATCTAATCTACTTTTTAACATTGTTTTTATAATGTTAATCATTTTTAATGGTTTTTCGTATCAGATGGATAGAGTTCACGAAGATGCACATCTGGAACCTCGGCAGATCAAACTTTGCGCAACATGTTTCGACCTCTATCACGGATTAGCACGAGCCCTGGAAATGACTCTCGCTTTGTGTCCAGAATTACTAACGAAACCAGAAGCTAGCAGCAACCAGAACGAACTTTTATTGGGGAGGACATGTCAGGTAATAAAAACTTTAAAGACCTTTCTATTGTCTGAAAAGTTGCATTGATCATTTAACCTTATAAAAGCTTAAGATTAGATACTATTACAAATACAATGAATTTAACACTTTGAGCGACGCATATGGCTTTTTGAGTGTTTGTGGTAAGGCACTGTACTTTCTCATTCAATATTAATTACGATTAACGCAATGAACATAGCTTAAAAGAATTGGTACAAGCTTCAGCCATTTGTGCAAGTTGTTTAAAATAGACATATTTTTAGCCGTCGTGTACAAACGTTGTCAATTAGCGTTTTTCAAATTTGAAATGTTATAACTTTAATCCACAAAAAAGTATTAAGCTGTCCATCATCATTCTCCTGCCCTTTTGCTAGGTATTTTACGACCGGCCGCCTGCCTGACGTCAACTTACCTCAGTCGCCTTTTACGATATCTTGGTAATGAGGGTGGTCTGTTCTACTTAACCGGATACCACACAGTGGTGTTAAACTATCCAAAAACTGAAAATTTAAGTGTAGTGTACAACAGATGTTCTGCTATAGCAGTACAACTATTTCGTTTGTATTATTGAGCCAGTAATTTGTACCAATTTCGCACACTCACGAAATTGGATTGATTTATCTCAGTAGCAAAGGCAATCACATACAGAAGCCAGGCCATTTTAGCGCCTGTGCTCATTTTTACGATCCATTGATATATTGAAGTATTGCTACCACACGTTTCTTTATATATGGACCTAATTTACAAAGTATATTCAATAAAAAAATGTGTCTAATCAAATGTGTTATGGTGAATGTAAAATTACATTCTTCATAAAACGTTATGTAACGAAACGAATAGTAAAACATTGTATAACAATACTGACATTTTAAATTTGGCTGAACTCAATTTGAACACAAAAGTGAACTAACGTCGTGTCGTAGTAACGTTTTTAGAAGTAGGTGATGGCTAACTAAACCATTAAATAAACCCACCCTAATTTTAATAAAAGATAGCTTAGAAGTAAAATCTTATCATTGAAATCATCTACAAAAGATATATCTGATATCCTAAATTAATGTAAATTTTGTCCTGACTCTTAATGTTTTTGTAATAAATGTAACTGTACTTTTATACAAATACAAATAAAGTATCATAAAATAAATTATTTATGGAAGCCCTACACTATTCCCGCTTTTGTTAAAGAAAAATGAACACTGTGTCGCAATGAAAGATTTACTGGATTTTCCGTTTTACAAATATAAAACTTACCTCTTTGTGTTTTGTACAGTTTCGTTTGTTGTGAAACATTTGAAGAAAAGGCAAAAACACGGTGTGCTCAATATGGTTTTGTAAATAATTATGATTATTAAAATAGCATATAATTCTTTCATAAACGAGCGTCTATTACTGGACATGTCTTCGATGGATTTCCACCCTACACGATCTTAGGCCTTTTCAATCCAGCGATCGACTGCGACTTTTTAAAGGTCGTCTCAATATCTAATAGGAGAATCTTTTTTTGTTTTTTGAATTTCAGATACTAATGGCGGTGCTATCTCGCGTCTGCGTGCCTGGCGGTGGTAGCACGAGTTTCGTTAGACTACTAAATCGAGGTTTACCTGATACAGATAGGATGCACTATTACGTAGCATTGGCACCCGTAGCCGGTTGTTTAATACGAATGTTGGACCCTAAGCTGCCCGACGAGGTTATCTTTGCATATATTAATAGCACAACTATGGCCTTTTACTGTAGGCATTGGTCTCCACTCTCATTTCTTTGGTGAGAAGGCTTGTAGCTTAGACGCCACGCTTCTCTAATTGGTAGGTTTAGATTTCCATAGATATGCAGGTTTCCTCACGATGTTTTCTTTCAGCGAAAAGCGTATGATAAATTTGAAATCAATTAGCCACATAAGTTTAAACAGAAAAACTCATTAGTGCCTGGCTAGGGTTTGAACCCGTGACTTGCACAACAACCACTCTCAATATTTTGACCCACGCTTGCCGCTTTATATTTTATATAAAATTATGGCCTGATATTATCCTATTCTGTCACACAAGCTTCACTTTGATGAACTAAATATTACACACATCTTTGTACACCTTATGAATATTACGACATTTTTGAATTAGATATTTGTCAATGCAATGTCGGAATTTCCATGTAGGTAAGCATCCACACTTATATTTTGTAAGTGTCCCATATATTTATTTATTTATTTATACAATTTAAGTTGAAGCTCTTTAAAATGGGCTAAAATATAGGATAAAAGTTCTTTTCTTTCAGAAATAGTGCAAAATCTATATATTTAACCACATAACAATATATTACGAATTAAGATAACGCGTACGCTGTCGCAGGTATTGTTTTTTTTATGATAAAACGAAATCTTTTCAGCACCTGAATAAAGTAACAAATGCGCTGGTCTCGGAGCCATTATTTCGGTTGGAAGGATTCGATTTTATGTTAGCAAAGGACAAAAGTAAACCCTTCAGTTTTTACAAATGTGAGTATGGCAACAATGACCTTATATTAGGTAGATATAAATATACAGTAGAACAGTCTCGTTCTGCTTCTTTTCCAATCGGGTACCCGGTAGGTCTCTGCATGGAAATTTCACGCCATACGAATTAGTGCTACTGAGGACTTTCCATCTAGAAATAAGTTCTTGGAATTCCTTCACTACATAATCTCTGATGTTTCTACATAACTGCTTCTAAATATTCCATCCATTCAAGTGACTTCATCATCCTGCCCTTATCCCACTCTAAGTGGGGACGGCAAAACATGTATAATTATGCTGTCACATGATTTGGCTGCGTTTTTACGACCGGCCGCCTGCCTGACGTCAACTTATCTTAGTCGTATCTTACGACACCTCGGTGTTGAGGTGAGTATATTCTAGAATGAGGTTGGTCTATTCTACTCAGCCGGATACCACACGGTGGGTTGAATTATCTTAGTCCCCTTTTACGACACCTCGGTAAGAAATGAGGGTGGTCTATTCTAATCAACCGGATACCACGTCACTTATGTAATTAATTTTAATTATGTAATTAACTTTATTTTACATAGAAATCCTTGTCGCCAATTTTATCTTTATGCATAATATTCCTTGAATGATATTAATTACCTGGTCGTAATAAGTATATGTAAAGTTTTAGGAGACGTCACTACAGAAGAGTTGTTAGCTCTGGAAGCAGTATTAGGACGATTACGAACAGCTAAGGATGTCATAGCAACGTCAGGAACGCCTGGTTCAAGTGGGGCACAGTCAGATCTTTTGTGCACCATTTGTTACGCGAGACCTGCTGATACGGCCTTTATCCCTTGCGGGCATCATTCATGCAGGTAAATTACAAACAATAAGAAAAAATACTTATATGTAATTGAGGTTATCTAAGCAGGTAAAAAAAGCTTTGATAGTTCAGCGGTGTGATCGTGCGACTCTTTCGAGACTATCACAAGTTCAAACCCCGTCAGGCACCAATGAGTTTTTCTATCAAAGCTTATGTGTCTAATTGATAATTGCAATTTTATCACACGCTTTTCGGTGAAAACTTCGTGAGGAAACCTGCAAATCTCTAAAGAAATCTGGGGATATGTGTAACCTACTAATCCGCATTGGAGCCGCGTGGTAGGTCTTAGCTCCGACCCTTCTCTCTAGGAACGGAGAGAGGTGCCCTATGTCCAACAGTGGGATTGTAACAGGCCGTTACTTTTTCTTTTTTACTTTACGAAGCAGGTAAGTTTAAGCGCACGAAGTCTTGGGTATAACTAGTAATTAATATAGATCGTTCCAGAATTGCTAGTTTCAAGGGCGACTTCTGTGACTACATATAGGAGGTTCCAGGTCATTTTGGCAATAACATTCATTATTAGCGTCTCTAATCCGATCTGATTAAATACCTCTTTGGCTGTGGCCTTTTATCAAACTACTTACAAAACCATACTATATGGCATACATAATTTAGTATTCTTGCACAAGCAACATAGAATCCATACTCCTTACAAGTTGTCCAAATTCATCTTAGACTCCATCTTTACTTAGTATTAGGTAGGTAAGAATGATTACTACGTTTATATGTCAATAATATTAGGCTCCGAAAAAACTTTACCCGTTACTTTATAAGACGGAGATTAACAAACTAACGTGGCGATTGGGGTGCTTAATCGGTTGGCCTCCTCGTGGCGCACCCTGGGCAGGACCTCGGAATACTGCAATATGTATTCCTTGGACTTGGCGAACGGACCGGTTGTGGGGTAGGGGGGAGGGGAATGCCGATTCCGTTTGTCCCTCTGGTGACAGAAGGCAATCCGGATAGGCTGGGGGCTCTAGGGGGGAATGAGTCTCCTTAATGGTTGGCGCGTTCTGTTTCGGCTTAGTCTAAGTTCTGCAGGACACGGCTTCGGCCTCCGTCAGCCAAACCCGCAAGCCCAGCGATGGGAACGGGGGCCTTCGGGCCGCGAGGAAGAAAACCTCTATAAAAAATTACCCCAATCCTAAGGTTTGGAGCCCGCTGATGGGATGAATGGCCGGGGGAATCCGGTCACTAGGGCTCCACAATAGGGGGGGGCTATTTTTTAGGGGTTTAAACAGAATGGTTAATACGCGCAGTTCACTGACTACCCAGGAGGGTCCCAGTTCTACTGGGGAATCCCTTGCTGCGTCGGAAGGGCGGCGACCGGAACACCGGCAGTCGTCTTCTCGACGTAGTCGCCCCATCGTATCTGGGGGGGCACCTTCTGTTAGGACGAAGGGGGTTTCCGATATGGAAACGGAAGAAATAGTGGAGAAACCGGCTAGTAGCCGAGACCGAAAGCGGCATAGTGCCGATAGAGGAGACCACGAGGAGTTTATAGATGTAGGAACGCGATCCTTGTCTGAAGAGGAGCTGGTGGAACCGGTATTTAAGTTTGGTATGTCCACGGAGCAGGTAAATGCTTTTGTCAAAAGAGCTCTCAAGTTTAGGAGGCAAAAAGATAAGGGAAACCCAGTTGCCGCTAATTTGGACCTATTGGATGGAGCAGTTAAATTCATACAGGCTAATAATGCTAAGATGACTAAGAAGCAAATCACCGAATTGGTGGACTTAGTCGATGGATATGGCATTCATTTGACAGAAGGTTTGCATGACTTGGTCAAGAAAACCGATAGGAGGAAAGAGCAGATTCGACGTTTCGAGATGGAAACCGATGATCTCCGTTCAGAGGTTAGAGATCTGCGGAAAGAGATAGAGAGACTCAAGAACTGTGTTTCAAGATTCTCTCATGATCAGGAAAGAGTGTGCCCTGCTGTTCCTGCAGCAGAGATTCAAACACGAGATGTGTCCACGATGGTCGATTTTAGTCACATGTCAATGACTCACAAAGAACCTTCTCTTGGACCAAAGCCGAATAAAATCCCTAGAGGTGAGACAAGTGGTTATAGTGATCACAGTTTTGTAAGACGCAGGCAAGTTCCTGTGCTTCCAACCGTGGCTGGAGATCTGACTGACGAGTGGACAACAGTGACAAAGAAAAATGGAAGGAAGAAATCAAAGGTGCAAAATCCAGGCTCAGTTGAGGTGGCGATGACAGCCAATCAGTCAGCTGGCCAAAAGGAAGCGAAGGGGAAAAAGAAAAGGAGGAGGAAGCGTAGACCGCGAATACCCAACTCCTCTGCAGTCGTGGTTACCCTGACTGAAACCTCAATAAGAGGCGGAGTTACATATAGAGATGTTGTCGCGCAAGCGATGGAAAAGGTTGATCCTTTAGCCTTAGGGATCCCATCCCTAACAATCAAAAAATCAGCTACAGGAGCTAGGATTTTCGAGTTGACTGGAAGTGAAAATGAGACTGGAGAAAAGGCAGACATCTTTGCCAAAAAAATTAGAGAGTCCGTGGGTGAAAATGTGATTATGGTCTCCAGACCCATTAAGTGTGCTGAATTGCGCCTTGTGGGGGTGGAAGACCTGGTTTCAGGAACTGAGGTGGCCAATGCTGTTGCTGTAGCCGGTGGATGTGCCCCCGACCAAGTCAAAGTTGGGGAAACAAAGTACAATGCTGCAGGATATTGCACGGTGTGGGTGCGATGTCCTATAGCTGCGGCATTGAAGATGGAGGGCATTGGCAAACTCCGCGTAGGTTGGTGTACGGCTCGCGTGGAGCTGCTGGAAAAGCGTATACAGCGGTGCTATCGCTGTCTGGAGGTTGGTCACTTTCGGGCTAACTGTGACTCGGAAGTTGATCGAAGCAGAGAATGCTACCGTTGCGGTGAGACCGGCCACATCGCTGTGCGATGCTCGCGTGTCCCCAGCTGTGGGCCATGCGCTAGGGCTGGTCTCCCCGCAAATCATAGAATGGGGGGCAGGCTTTGCAAGCCCACCAAAAGTCGCAGCGGGTTTCGGAAGGTTCCTTCTGGTTCCTCTTCGGGATCTGCAGTCGTGGCTGCGGTCAATACCCGACCGCCTTCGGCCAGCGACAAGTTAGAGACCCTGGACGTCGGGTGATGGGAGACCTGGCGCCCTGCCAAGGGTCGAGTTCTTGGATGCATCTGGTGTCTTGGATGCATTCTTGAGGTGGTTGGGAGACGTAAAGGTCTCCTTGCTCTGAGGAGGGCCGCTAGGGCGGCAACGCTGCGGAGTCGCGGATAATAGCAATGATATCGTGACTTCCGCTCAAGGCGTGAGATGGGACACCGGGGGGTTTTAGTGGGTGCAAACCCCACATAACCACGTCGCTGCCTCCCTTGGCGGCGTGTGTACTCGTCAGGAGTTTCCCCTCGAAAAAAAAAAAAAAAAAAACGTGGCGATAACGCAATGTGCAAAAGTAGATACAAAAAGATTCGCAGATAAGCATTTCCTTTATTTATGTAATAAACAAATATTCCACTGGCATGTGGATGCAATTATTTTAACAATATGATACTTTTCAGGCCATGCATAATGCAGCATCTGTTGAATAGCAAGCAATGTTTCTTCTGCAAAGCGGAAATTGATACAGTTAGAGAAATAGAAGCGGCGAATAATTGAATTAATCTTTTATACAGCCATCAGTCGGAGCCTTAAATGTTGCATTAGTATTTATACTGAGTGGATTATTTACATTTAGATATGACTTTTCTGAGAATGAGCAATAAAGTGTTTTATTTTTATTTATTTATTTAATTTCATACATATAGTGAGAAAAGAGAAAGGAAAAGTAAAAAAGCACATGTACGAGTATAAAGGCGGACTTATCCCTAAAAGGGATCTCTTCCAGTCAGCCTTTGAGTAACAGCAGAAAATAGGACAAGAATTGAAGAAGGAGAATACGGGTAGTATAGATAAAAAAAAGTTTATATAAATTTAACTATTTAATCTATTAATTTATTTTGGTAAAATAGATAAAAGATGCTACTAATATATAATTTAATAATAACTAATATATAACTTAATATAACTAATATTTATATATTAAGTTAATATTTATACTTAAGTTATCTTAAGACAAATATTTTCTAGTCTTTAACTTAAATACCGAAAGGAAAGAGATTTTTAATACATGTTGTACATATTTTTTTTTACTCGTTTAGAATAGAAAATCAAATATATACGCAACTAATTTGAATGATTGGTATATCAAATATTGAAGTAATTTTACGACATCAAAAGGTTTCCGTTCCATACCTGTTATATGCAAATGGTAAATGTTAGTTATTGATTATCACTTAAACTCTCTATTAACAATGGAATGCAGATGAAATTAAATTAATTTCGGTAAAAAATTGAAACAAAAGCTCTCAATACAAATAGAATAACTTTATTAAATAGTTGACAAAACTTAAGTACACGATCATTTACATTTTATCATACAAACAAATACAGTTTTTTGTATATATAAAAATATGGGAAAAATACTTTCTAAAATACTTCACTGAAGATGTTTTTGATTGAATACATTTCAGTGTACTAAAAATCTATGCTATGCTATCATTCTTAAACTTTTTTGGTAAACAATATTATGAATTAGGAATAATGTATAATTAGTTTTCATCGCTACAAAATAGCTTTACCCTACTTATTAAAAATAAACTTAAACTATATAAAGTAAAAGATCGTCCATTTCGTTATTACTACGAATATATTTAAACTATTTTTTAGCTTCAGAGTAATTAGATATCACGAACATAAGTATTAAATTAAATTCTTTCTTTTGTCGAGAAAACTGATTTAACTTTCTCCACTTGTCTTTTCAGTGTTTTCGATTACTTAAACAATATCATATACATTTCTATTCATGTACAGTTATCTGTCCTATAAAATTGATTTCTGATTGTGCTTTTTTATGTATACATTGTCTTCTATTAAGCTGTTTATGGATCTGTCATAAAGCAAATAGCAGAAGATATTATATCGCCTGCTTGTTTATGGAGATGTCATCATGTCTGTTATACTGAAGATGTTGTATCGTCTTCTTTTGTGATACACTTATTTTGACCTAAGACTTTTAGCAAAAATCTATAATAAATTCATCTTACATAGTTACAAAGCGACTATGTATATAAAGAACACGTTTTAAGTAACAAATCGTATAGCTTAAAAATGTTGAATACATTTCATAGAAGACTAAAATGACAGATTTAATTTTCCTTAGAGATGCTGAAATATTTATTTATATCATACTATTAAGAAGAAAGAACTAAATGTATCATGCCATCTTAGTCTTCTGGTCTTATGACAAATACAGTAGAATGTATAATATTAAGGTCCCTTATCATTTCTTATTGATGAATATGCATAGTATCCAAGACTAGGATATCCTATAGTAGGGCAGTCACAGCTACCTCTTGGTCCGGGAAATCCTCTTGGCCCAATGGGCCCTGAAATAAATTAAAAATAAGCAAATGCATACGTTATATGTTATTTATTTTCCTTGAATATAAATAATTGTGTATAGAATGTTTCATAGTAGGAATTTTGTTAGGCACATAAATTACAAAATTGTAATCTACCAAGAGGTTAAAAAAGTTTAAAACCTCAACTTTTTTCAACCTCCTTAACCCTTTGACCTCAACTTGCTTGTTGAGTACTTGAGTTTTTTTGATTGTACATTTAACTTAACCATTCTCTTTTTTTTTTGTATGACTAATTTAACTACACGACGATACGTCGAAAAATACTAACCTGTGCGTCCTGGGTCGCCCCTATCACCGGTTCTTCCTTCAGGGCCCGGTGGTCCAATAGGACCTAATAAAACGTAAGTATATTATTTAAAATAAATAAATGAAGACGAATGTGTAATATCTCTACTATCTCATATAATATCCTAAATATCTGGGTGACCGAGCTTCGCTCAGTAATTTTTTACAAAAAAAATAACAAACTTAAAAAAAAGAAAAAACAGTTATTTAGTTGGGATCGATCCTTGGCATTCACATTTCTCGACGCTGCCGTTACCCGAATAAGCTACGCCGACTTGACAGTTAATGGCGAAAATTCAATTCAATATAAATGTTAGTGTTTTTAATGCCCAAAAACAGGGATAAAACAATTTTTTTTTACATAAAACCTAGCTAGATCAATTTTTCTCCCCTAAAACCTCCTACATGCTAAATTTCAGGAAAATCGTTGGAGCCGTTTCCGAGATTCGGAAAATATATATATATATACAAGATTAACTCATTTAAATATTAAAGATTACCGCTTGAGTTAACATCGGTATCAGCTGATTTAATATCGGTAACGCCTGATATAATATTTGTACCGTGTGTTTTAAAGTAGGTTCTACCTGATTTAATATAAATCACCGGTACCGTCTCATGAAATATCTTTTCCATCTGATTTGATACCGGTACCGCCCGATTTAATATCGGTACCGCCTGATTTAATATAGGTACCGCTTGATTTAACCTCGGTATCGTGTGATTTATATTGGTTATGCCTGTTTAATTATCGGTTCCACCTGATTTAATATGGGTACCGTGTGATTTAATATCGGTTCCACTTGATTTAACATCGATACAGTGTGACTTAATATTGGTTACGCCTGTTGTTATATCGGTTCAACCTGATATAATATTGGTACCATCTGATTTAATAATTTCTACCACCACCTATTATACATATTGCTATCTAAACTAAACAATTTGTGTCTAATTTTTTAAAATAACCGTAACTCTTTCCCTATTTTAGAAGAACATGCATTTAGTTAAAATGTATCCTAAAACCAATACCTTATTTTAAAGATGATAAACGAACAATAAGCTAATTACGATTTACATAAGCGTTAAGTGGATTATTAGCAAATATACCTGGTAATCCCCCAGGTCCCTCTGATCCTGGAACACCAACGCCCTCAGGCCCTCGATCGCCTCTATCGCCTTTATCACCTCTAGGTCCTACAGGTCCTGGCCTACCTGGTTCACCTACAGCACCAGGATATCCTTGTAACCCTTGCGGGCCGGATTCACCGGGAGAACCTAAAATTGCAACAAATTTCCTTATTAGCTTATAATTAAAAATATGTGTATTTTGTATAAAATAAGATAACCAAGAGTATTTCATACCAAGACTAAAAAAGTTTAAAAATATCAAATTAAATCAGACTACTAGGTATGAAGAAGCATTTATTTATCTTCATGAATATATAACATTCATCAATTGGAGTATGCAAGAGTGTGCAATTTAATATTACGTTATATTATTTATTACTACTTATTCGGATTTTAATAATATTTCAAAAGGTCCCATAACATGGTCAATCATTTGGTATCCAACAACAACATACGCAACGGCAGGTGCAAAATTCGAAGCAATACCTCTTTTTTAATTACACTATCTTTAATATTTAAATGAGTTAATCTTGTATGTATATATATATATTATTATTTTTTCAGAATCTCGGAGACGACTCCAATAATTTTCCTGAAATTCAGCATGTAGGGAGGAAAATTGATGTAGATAAGTTTTATTAAAAAAAATGTCGTTTTATCCCTGTTTTTGGGCTCTGATTTTTTTTAGAAATTTACGTTGAATACAATCACAATTTTTCGCTGTCAAACGTAAAGTCATGGTGGTTCATTTAGGGAATGGTCGGTGTAGAGAGGTGAAAATACCTAGGATTGAGCCCCACCTACCCTATTATTTTTTAATTTTATTTCAATTTTTTTTTAATTTGATTTTTTCACATCATTTTAAAAATTACCACCCAGGTACTGTTATTTTAACAAAGAAAAAGCATAAGTTAAAGTTAAAAATTAATATACAGAAAGTATACCATTTATTCAATCAAAGGCAATTCAATCAATTATTGTTTAAAAATAAATGTTTTACAGATTTTTTTATTACTAGTAACTTTTAACGAAAACTAACAGTAAAAAATAAAGTTTTCATTGTTTTATTTTATACATTGATAAATGAAAAACGTTCAACACAAGAGTAGATAAGGTTTAATTTAAATTATTCTCACCTGGGTTTCCGGCTGGTCCGGGCCTACCTGGAGGTCCTCGTCGACCATCGCTTGTGGTTATCGTTGGTATAATGAGATTTGCTGCCAACTCTTGGAATCTCGCTGTTCATAGAGTTTTATAGAAGATAATAAAAGAATTTACATAAATTAAGTATTTCCAACTTCTAGCAATTTTCTAGTGTTCTAGTGTGTACATCCCTAATATTCGAGGTTCTATATTAAGTAATAACAATGTATACTTAAATATATAGGAAATAATGATTACAAAACATATATTGAAAGCACAACTAAAAAAAAAAATGATGAAAACAAAGAAAATAAAGTATCTAACCAAGATAGAGACTTTATTTTCTATAAGTATTTGAATTTATAAATTTTGAAAACAAATCATTCGAGGTTCAAACCTCGCGCTTTTCGGTTAAGGGAAATGTCGTGAGGTTAACCTGTGATCTGGAATATTCCTGGGATATTTATATCCTACCGATCCACATTGGAGTAGCGTAGTAGTAAGCCTCAACCTTTACCAAAAAGAGACATGAGGCATATGCTCAGCAGTATGTTAGCAGCAAATACAAACTCATTAATGTATTACTTTAAAAGTTCTATAAAAAGACACAATAATCATAATAAGAAAACAATAATAGTGAGGACTTACTTAAATTCTGTCTTAAGATATTTGCTTGTTAACTTACAATAGAGGAACTTTTAGGAAAAAATAAATTTAGACCAAAAATCTAGGTCATTGTGACCTAAAAGGACTAAGAAAGAAACTCTATTTGCAAACTTTTCCTATTTCGCTCCCGATTGTTATAACTTTCCAGTGTTTAGATTTGATCTTTCCTTTGTGACTTTAGGTGAAAATGTAAAAGTTACTTTGCTGAGGGTTAATGGCTTTTCTACGATGGACTTAATAAAATATTGAATTGATTTTAGTCTTATTCAATGTGACATCCAACACAAAACACTGAACACAATATATGCTTTAGGGATTGGTAAAAATTATGTTCATAATGTAGCCAACGCAAGTAAGTAATTTTGTATATTATACATTCAACGGCTAGATTGCACATTTTAGATAACATAATAATCGGTATCAGACAATTTGATAATTATAGTGACTCTAAAATATCCTATCCTAATCACTACATATTATAAAACAAAGTCACATATATCGTATGTACGCATAAAACTTTAAAACTACGCAACCGATTTTGATGCGGTTTTTTTTAATAGATAGAGTGATTCAAAAGGAAGGTTTGTACGTATAATAACATTTAAAAGAAATACTGTAATTTTTGAGGTTTCTGTAAATAATTACATTTTTTTCCGCTTACATTGCAAACGCAGGCTAAACCCTACGAAATTTATCAAAATAATGTACTAAGTATTTGTACATCTTGAAAAGGTCTACAGAAAAGTCCGCGATAGTATATGTCTATCTCTTATGGATAACCCACAAAAGCATTTTTTGTCATTTACTTTTTACGAAAAATAATGCCCTATGTTCAAAGCAATTTTTATACAATACAGCATTAATCCTTATCAAATTAAGTACCTTAAATAAATTGTTCATTTAATATAGATCAATATGGCCGTTTACAGCATGTAATTTAAGTAAACATTTTCGGAGATATTACAGATTTAAAATGCCGTGAGGACGCCGCGCTTCACCCTATAGCACTTCGAATCTTTTAAGAGTTTGTTTAAAAACATTCTGTAATTAATTGTAAAAATAAAATACATAGGTAAAATGTAAAAGTAAATAAGTAAAAATGTACTATATGAGTTTAGATATTCCAAAGATAGCAGGAAATCTTCTTGGTATAGGGAAAGGAAATTGTTTTTCTCCAAACTTAACGCTTGCGGGCCACGGGCAGTAATTAATAAATCAAAACTACTGGATCGATTTTAATAATATTTTTTACACTGACTGACATGGGATATATATTTTATACCCGTGCGAAGCAGGAGCAGGCCGCTAGTAATATTATAAATGCGAAAGTTTCTGAGTATGGGTGTATGTTTGATACTCTTTTACGGCGAATTCGCAGAACCAATATCGATGAAATTTGGCACAATTATTCCGTATACACCGGGGTAACAAATAGGCATATAGAAATCCTGTTAATAAAAAGATGATATTGAAAAGATATGGTGATCTATTATTAACCTATATCGCGACAACAGTCCACGTGAACAAAGTCGCGGGTAAAAGCTAGTATATCTATAAATGAAGTTGTGGAGAAAACTACTAACTAGTTGTGATTTACGTATATGACTTGCTATGTTGTTAAAAAGGAATAAATTTACTTTTTTGTATGAATTCTATTTATTATAGATTTTAAATTTATTTATGAAATACTTTTAAAATCTAATATAAAAAGTAATGCCTTATATTTGAAATCAATCAATGCTTTTCTCGAAAACATCTTACATTAAATGTTACTTTGACTTACCTCTAATTAAGTCTTCGCATATGTTCCTCACGTCATTTTCCGTGATTGATGGATTCTATAATATGACACAATAATTAAATATAGGTATAAAAAAACAATGGAGTTATTTTTTATGTCCGTCATCCCTGCGCATAGAAAGCGCGAGCCCCGATGCTTTCAAGCTATAAGAAGAAAGAGAGAGGTCCCCAAATACCTCTTTTGTATGACTTGTACGACAAGGGATATAAACATATTTAATCTTTTTATAATTCTTATAATATCTACGATCAATATACGTCCCTTGTTGGGTATATTCAAATCCAAACAATTCTTTATTCAAATTGGCTTTTATAAGCACTTTTGAATCATCAAATTACAATGAAATTACGACTGGTTCGGAAAGGTGCTCTTACCGAGATGAACCACCGAGAAACTCGGCGGTCACTCTATTCAAAAATAAATATTTCAATAATTTATTTGTAATTGTTCACAAATCAAAAATAACAATACAATCTGATGCGTAGCTGGTCGCAATTTAAATCCAAGCTTTTTTATCATTATACACTGTCCATTATATTAACCATCTTTTGACAGATTGACGATAGTGATGTCCTAAAGATTCTCGTATGCGATACCATTCCGATTATAGTACCTAATATCATTAATCGAATTACGTACCTAAGTAATTCGATTAATGATAACCTACGTAAACTAGATTACTACTTGAGAAAAGAAATTCCAACTTTGAGAAAACTTATTGTTTCTTTGAAAAGAAGTGGTCTATTTCATGGTGAAAAATCTTCTTTGGTCAAAGTTTTGAACACAATTGGCTTTTCATATAAAAAGTTAAATAAAAGAAAATTATTAATGGAACGCACAGATATAGCTATAGCACGTTGTGATTTTTTAAGAGAGGCAAAGAAAATACAAGATTGGGCAAATATTGTTTTCACGGATGAAACATGGCTCAACGCTAACCACACACTATCTCGTTTCTGGACTGATGATACTGCTGATTCCACTTCCTCAGTACCAATGGGAAAAGGTGAGCGCCTAATCATTTGCCATGCAGGTACAGCAAAAGGATTTGTACAAGACGCACTGTTGGCATTTAAATCGAAGAAATCAAATGACTACCACGAAGAGATGAATGCAAATGTGTATGAAGAGTGGTTCAAAAAAATGCTCATTTCATTGGAAGAACCATCAATAATTTTTATTGATAATGCGCCCTACCACTCCCGTCAAATTGACAAAATGCCAACACAGGCTAATAAAAAGCATGAAATAATTAATTGGCTTCGGGACAATGGAGAAAATGTGGACGACTCAATGTTAAAAGTTGAATTAATAAAAATATTAAAAACCAAAAAGAGAGCAAAACGCTATGTAATCAATGAAATGGCAGCAGAATATGGCCATACTGTTCTTCGGATTCCTCCATACCACTGCCAGTACAACGCAATAGAACTTATATGGGCACAAGTAAAAGGGCATGCTGCGAGATGCAATACAAGCCCCCCATTCACAGCGAATAAAATGTTGCAATTGCTAAAAAATGCTTGCACCCACGTAACGGCCGAGAACTGGGCAAGTGTGGTGGAAAGAACTAAAAGAGTAATATTCTCTGATTGGGAACGTGATATTGCGTTTGATAATATATTATCTACACAAGAGCTAATAATAACTGCTACTGAAGACTCCTTATCGGAGGAGTCTAGTGTTGATTAACATTCCGACGACTCGTGCTAATAAAATAAATTAAAATATCCTGATTGTTTTATTTGTATTCATGTATTAACTAAGAAGAAAGTAAAACTTTATATAATGTTATTAAATGTCTTTTAATACTCGTAACATCGATTTCTACCGATTATTTTTAATCTGTGGCATAATCGTAGTAACCCATTATGTGTGACATCACTAAGTGGGCGGTACCCATCCATAAAGTACAAATATTATTTGTATGATATTTGTACGTAAGCAATACAAAACTTAATGAGCGTGAGCTGTCAAAAGACTGATAATATGATGGACGCAGTATAATATAGACCTCAACCGTGCAACGTCATAGCCTCTACAAAGTTCTTCCTTACCATACGATCCTTACAAGATCCACCAGCGGCTCCCAGTGAATCTTTTCACGTCGTCTGTCCACGTAGTGGTCTCCCTACACTGCGGTTTCCAGTGTGGGGTCGCCTATCACTTTAAGACCCCAACGCCTATCAGTTTCCCGCGCTATATGTGCCCCGCCCATTGCAGCTTCGCGACCTAATGAGCTATGTCGGTAGCTTTAGTCCTTCTAGGAATCTCCTCATTTCTGATAGGATCACGCAGTGGCTAGCATAGCTCTTTCCATCGCTCACGGAGTCACACTAAGCTTTCTTATGAGGCCCATAGTTAGGCATTCTTATGATTAGTTGAATAAGTTAAGTAAAAAAATCAATGAAAATTGAATCATTACATTGCAAATAAATGATAATAATATCTTGTCTTTGAATATTACCTTATCAACAACATTATTAGTCGCAGGCACTCCGGGATAACCTCTCTGCCCTGGTGCTCCGGGTATTCCGTCGAGACCGTCTTTACCGGGGAAACCGCGAATTCCGGGATCACCTTTCTGAATGTTATAATTTATAGAATTAGGCTTTACTTTGCGGAGATCCATAATACAAAAGTAATAATAAAATTATTTTACTATAATTCGCGGTAAAGTAAAATAGAAAATATGTATATATAATGCTAAATGTAGAGTGGACAATCCGGCTTTGCGATTTTGTCGTGGAGTCTATCTCTTGATGATGCTTCAGGGCGAACACCCCGCTGCTTCTATTTCTGCTTTCAGCATGTTTCCAAACCAGAAGAAGCTTCATTATAATTTAACGATTAAAAAGTACTTGTAAAAGCCAACTTAATAAAGTATAATTTGAATTTTTAGAATACTTACAGGTCCCTTTTCCCCCTGCGGCCCAGGGAGCCCTGGTACACTAGACATTGTCATAGAGGGGTTCGATAAGCCAGGGGACCCTGGAGGTCCCGGCACACCTTGTCGTCCTTCCAGACCCTGGTTTAATAATGGGCATATATATTTTAGTTTAATTGATAAATAAGTGTTGAAAATATACTATCCATATTTGTTTATAAGGGTAATAAGGGCTTGTTTCACCACCTGCTGGTTGGTGACTGACTGTCGTCAAAAAAAGTTCATCTCTGTCTTAATATAACACTTCCGGTTATATATTTATTTTGTATTTTATCTTGTCTTGTCACACCATGTATCCACCTTAACATTCTCATTTCGTTTTTCGACTTTTCTTTAATCATTCTTATTTATTTCCCAACATTATGATTTATACAATACGACAGGTCTTATGACCGTTTTATAACATGACAAATATAAGTTAATCCTACTAACATTATAAATGCGAAAGTTTGTGAGTATGGATGTATATTTGTTACTCTGTTCGGCACAATTATTCCTTATACACCGGAATAACATATAGGCTATAAAAATCATGGCAATTCTACAGGAATAGGATGACATTGAAAAGCGCTATCTATTATCAACCGATGGAGACATTTGCAAAGTTGGAGAATGATAGAAGCTAGTGGTTTATTCTAAGAGTACGGTCCACGCGAACGAAGTTGCTGATCCGAATAAATATTATACAGTTGGGTAATTGGGTGGTTAATCAGAAACTCAGAACAGAGTTATTTATAGTATATTATAGTCACTTACTTGCGGTCCTTCGAGGCCTCTCTCCCCGGGAGGGCCTTGTAATCCGGGCGGTCCACTTTGTCCGGGGACACCAGGCAAGCCAGGTGGCCCTTGAAGACCTGGTACTCCCTTTGAAAAGCATTTAAGTGATTCCATAATGAAAACGATTAACAATATACAGTGAAACATGTTTTGGTAACAAAGATTGAGTCAAAAAGAAACAAACTGGACTTAAATTATAATGATTTTTTTGGTGTTATATAGTAATTTTATTATAACCAATAAAACATTGCTTTTTATATAGCCATCATAAATATCATAAATGCGAAAGTCCGTCAAATCTTGATAAAATTGAGCACTATTAAAGCTTATATACACTGCATAAAGATAACAAATAAGATAAATTACCTACCTAATTAGAGCCTATACTCTCAAATTTAAATTCAAATTCAAAATATTCTTTATTCAAGTAAGAGTCGCAGAGTAACTATGTCCACGCATTCTTTAATAAGAAAGTAAGTATAATTTATAGAATTAGGCGTTACTTTGCGGAGATCCATAATACAAAAGTAATACTAAAATTATTTTAAGCGGATTATAGCAAAATAATTTTAGTATTACTTTTGAAAGTAAGTATCTAAATAATCCTCAATAGTATAGTATGATTTTTGTATTAGCCTTTTATTATTAGTGTTTTTAAACTGCTGTAATGCAATCCAAAACTAATTAGACCAGATGTGAATCATAATTATGTGTGATTTTACATCTATAACACATCTAAATTTTTATTATGAAGACGTGGAATTCCGGAGTCTCGTAGAAGTTTCGATCTATCGGTCAAGTATTGCTAGTGTCCAAGCCTTATAACATTGCCATATGACAATATATTATACTACTTATATTTTCATTCAGAATCGTAAAACTCACAGCAGCTCCAACAATTCCTGGTGGTCCCCTCAGTCCCACTTCTCCATCACGTCCTGGTATACCAGGTGAACCCCGTTCCCCTTTCGCACCTTAACAACATATGCTTCAATTAAGCAGTAGCTTGAAAAAAATCAACTTATAAGCACATGGGACGCACTTAATGTAAGATTTGGTAATAAGACGTAATAAAATTATATAATAAAAATGTTGTTGTAAAATTAAATATTTATTGTTTATATTTGTCTATGAATTAGTTTGTCAATAATATCTCGAGATGGAATTATCTTATATTCCACTATATAGTGTATTATCTATTTTTAATATTTAAATGAGTTAATCTTGTATGTATATATATATGTTTTCGGAATCTCGGAAACGGCTCCAACGATTTTCCTGAAATTCAGCATGTAGGGGGTTTTAGGGGAAAAAAATCAATCTAGATTTTATTTTAAAAAAAAGTTTTTGGGCATGAAAAAATACTAAAATTTATATTGAATTAAATTTTTGTCGTTAACTGTCAAGTCAGCATAGCTTATTCGGAGAACGGGTGGTCGCGAGAAATGAATACCTGGGATCGAGACCCACCAACCCTATTATTTTTTCTTTTTTTTAAGGTTTTTTTTATGTTGTAAAAAATTACCGAGCAAGGCTCGGTCACCCAGATATTGTGACAGTAAATGTGATGAATACTGTGTATAGAATAAATAAGATAGTGAAAACAAAGAAAACGATAAGTTATCCAAGTTATTCTAAGAATCTTTTTATTTATTTTTTTTACTTTATGCGAAAAGAATAGGTGCTTTTTTTTGCATTTATCATTCTGAACTGTACATTTAAAGTGAAACTCCTTAATCTGTAACGTGTATCTTAATTAAATACTTACTATGAGTAAATGGGATAACAGCGGGTTGTCCAGGCGGTCCCATGGGACCAGGTTCACCTCGTGGCCCTATATGACCCGGAGGACCGGCAATCCCCTAAAAATTTATGTATGAATATTATGTAAAGTAAGCTTTAAGTAGCAGTAACAGGTTATAAATGCTACTTAAAGATTACCACTTTATGAGACTGTTACTATGTTATTGGAGAAATTGATATGGTCTTTTACACCCTAAGAAGCTTCAGCACATTTTTAAGCTATTCCTTTAATCAATGGATTTCGATTTTTCGATATATTTCATTTCCACTCTATGCAATCGTTGTTGCTTGATTCGTGCGGTTTTCTACGACTGTTTTGAGTTCGTAGAAGGAGATCTACGAACTTTGAATTTTCCAACACGAGAAAAATAACTATTTTATATAAAAATTTCGGTAGACACATATTAAGCTTCCAGTACAGTGTAGTATCCTGCTGAGTAGAATAGACCACCCTCATTTCTCACCGAGGTATCGTAATAGGCGGCTAAGTTGACGTTAAGCAGGCGGCCGGTTGTAAAATACCATGCCAAATCATGTAACAACATGTTTATAACATGTTGTTCCGACCCCACTTACAGTGGGCTAAGGGCAGGAGAATAAATGAACATATTAAGCCTCCAAACATCCAAAAACGCGTTCGCACATAAGTTGGACTATACTGTTACTTTATAAATGAAAATATTATTGTATTTAATAAGAAATAAAAAATATATATAAACATTTAAAAAAATTGTATGTACAACTTTAAATAACTTCATATTACTGACATCTTTCCCATCGACGCCCGGGAGACCAGCCAACCCGACCAAACCCGTCTCACCTGGTTCTCCTTTAAATTAAAAAAAAATTAGAAGCATAATCTTAAATGTAAAAAAATGACAAACAATCTTAAATGCAGCAACGAAAGATAATAAACCACTATACTTGACGGCTTATATTTACTAAGATTCATATAGTTTCTTTCTCACAAGAATATGTGAAAATGAATTTTACGTAACCTCCTAAATAGTGGCTATAGTCCTTTTTTTATAATGTATAGCAATTGCGTTACTTCGCACGACGTTGGGCAGTTGCTTCGGAATGTCGTTACGCGTATTGTCCAGGCTTGAATTTTTATCTGCTTCTTTCAGCCCGAAAGAAATACTTTGAATCCTAAATGTACACTTTGAATCGGGCAAGAAACTTAGTATTTTGACGACTCGAAGTATGTGGACGAAAACGATTCGTTATATAGAAGAAGAAGTTTATTGGCCAAATAAAAATACAAAGTAAAAGGAACATAAAAAGACATAAGTAATAGTTACAGTTAGATGTGTAAAGGGCGGTCTTATCACAGTGATCTCTACCAGACAAACATTGTACAATTATTATCCACGGATTAGCAAATGCACGCGGATAAATATGCAAAAGAAGAGAATAAATAAATAGAGAGAAAAAACTACAAATAGAACAAAGTAAAATAAATGATAACAATAAAACTCCTTCACACGAACTTTAACTATAGTTAATGAGGGAAATTCCCGAACTTCATACGGTAAAACATTCTAGTCCTACTGCCTTAACTGTAAATGAATCATAGTATCAATTTGAGATGCATTTAGGCATTTTCAACTTATTACTGTCTCGTCGCCTTGCAAAGGTATGAAATTCGTTTGTGGGTTTGGGTATAAGATTCTAAAATAAAATTCTGCAATCAATTTTAGCTTTGCAATTACAGCAGTTTAAAAACACTATTAAAGAGAGGCCGATACAGAAAACCTACTACTGCTGAGGATTATTTAGACGATAAGAATGCGTGGATATAGCTACTGTCCGACCCTATACAAGATAGTAATAACTTAATGTTACTAGTTATAAGTATTATGTTGACAAGAGCAACCGTCGAGTTTCTTGCTGGCTTTTCTCGGTAGGAACAGCTTCCCGAACCAGCAGTAGAATTGACGATTCAAAAGCACTTGTTTACAATTTTATTTGAATAAAAAATTTTGAATTTGAATTTTGTATTTGTAAGCGAAGGTGACGATGGAGACAGGTGCCTTATAATGAACGAATACATACCCGTCAGTCCCTGATCTCCTTTATCTCCTTTCAAACCTCGCTGTCCAGGTTCACCTGGAGGACCCGAGACTAAAGTAACCTAAAATCATAAAATGCAACAAAAGTAGTACTCTAGCGATCAATATCTGCAATAACCAATGATCTTATTTACTATTTTTTTTTGGACTTACTCTTATTCATTAAAACGCATATAAAAGTAAAAAATCCCTTACATTATTAGAATTCCCAGGTAATCCTCTTTCCCCTTTCTCGCCCTTAAGTCCAATCGGCCCAACTGGGCCTATAGGTCCGTCCAGCCCTCGTTGCCCCTTGAAAGTAAAAATTATATGACAAACGTAATTTTGTTAAAAATTGAAAAGTAATATTAGCGCACAAAGATAAACGGGAAAAAATAAAATTTCATTGAAAAAAAACACATTCAATTTGAAATTAAAAAACAAAAGCTTGTTTTAATATATTGAATTCAAAAATTGTTTTAATATATTGAACTTGAAATTTTATATTTTGCCTTGCTACGAAATTCGGAAAAAACACATACATAAAAGTAGAGCATATAAGCTTTAATGTAATTGAATTATTTACCGGTAAACCTGTGTATCCCGTAGCTCCTTGTTCTCCCTTCTGTCCTGGGGGACCCTCTGGACCCTGCAAGCATATACATACAGCAACACTCAACAGTTTATTCGTTTATATTATTATTAGACGTTTTTGTAAACCTGAAAGCAGTTCCCTGCAATTTGTTTATCCCCCACCATTGATCTCCAATTGATCTGATTGATGCAATTAATTAGGTGGCCATTCTTTTTTTTACTATCTCAAGTTGCTCCAAAGTATTGAGTCGGACACCCTTATCACATATGTGAAGAATATACAAGGAATGGTCGTTAGGTACTTTGTAAACGATTTCCAACAGATGTTTTGCAAAATTCGAATTTTCGATCTATTTTACTGAATGTAGCCATTTCATTAAAATAAACTAAGAAATAACTTACAGGCGGGCATGTTTGATTGCACGGTGGGAAAGGAATTTCATCTGGCGATACCGGTAGTAACTGTAAAAAAATTATATATTAGCAGAAAATTATTTTGGTGCTAAATAATCATACTAAAATAACATTGCATTAAATAACAAAACGAATGGTCGAACTAATATATACTCAAAATATCAAATATATGAAATGAACTTACTGGCAACTGTGGAGAAATTAGTGATTGTGGTGGTGTATCCTGAAAAATAAAGATTTGTATTAACTTATTTAAGCAGAAACTTTAATTTCAGCCTTACAACTTAGAAAAACCCTTAGATTAATTCCATGTATCTTCCCCCTATAAATGTTCAATACATGTTCCAGCAAACCAGAATATTTTTTTTATTTTTCTATATTTCTTTCTTTCTTTCATTACAATAAGTAATGAAAGTACTATAAGGAAACCTTTAATTTTATGTATTTTAAAAGTCTTTTGACAGCCATATGTGTTTACACATATGAAACATACTGTGTTTTAAACCTATAACACACCAATAAATTTAAACATGGCATATATTTTAGCATTACATATGTATGTCTACTTACAATCTCTTCACAGCTCTCATCTGTGATGTTAAAATGATTACAGCTCACCGATAACCATTGTAAGTCTATCTGGAAAGCCAAAAAATAAATGTCAGACATATAAGAGCAACACCAATAAAGATAAAAGAGTATACCAATAAAATAATAATAAAAGCTTTACATAAAAGGAACGGCATGATATAGTCCAACGAGTAGTAAAGCATAGCGATGGACGAAGTAAATAGTTCGAGAAATGTTTAAAGGCTTCTAGATGACAAAGCAGAGGTTCCCAGATATATTTTCTCATAGACCACTTTCATATATGACTTTCGCTTCGGGTTCCGGTGGATTCTCTGCAGCTAACATTTCTACCATAATTTCAAAACCCCACAAAAAATGTGAATTTGCGTTGTGGCTGAGTTCTAACCACGGAATAATTCTGTTCAGGCGTTCGTGATAATTTGTTAATATAGCAGTGTTTTCCCGCCTTTTTTTGGGGCCATGCCCCACGTTAGCCATTTTAAAATTCTAATGCTCCCCTTTAAAACATACAAAACTTTTAATATTATAAAAGTTGAAACGTTCACTAAATAAACTTAAGTGGTTAGGTTTTAGGAAGAGGAATTTGATTTTTCGTTAAATTTACCAACTAAATCTAGCATTGCCTTTAAATGGCCCTGAGCGAAAGGGTTACGTTTAACCCTTATTAACTCTTTACACAAGTTCATATCGAATTCATTTTCGAATCACCTTTCATAATAATTAAATTGTCCCGCCACTAGTCTATAGTAAAGTTACTGAGGATTGTAAACGATGAAAAATACTTAAACTTACTGGTGCTGGTGTTCCGTCATCGTTCACCACAATCGTTATAGACGAAGCGTTACCAAAATCATGCTCGATTATAGCCTCAGGTTCTAACTGCAAAGTAAAACACTATTTATATTATAACAATATAATATATTCAATTTAAAACATTGTTCATTCAGGTCAACTTGTAAACAAGTGCTTTTAAATGGTCAACTCTACTGCTAGCGGTTGCTCTTTTCAAAATATAATTCTTGAAACTAGTTACATTACAAAGATAGTAATGGCTATTACTATCTTTTACGAAGAGTAATTATTCACGTATATCCATTTTATTAGTCGTATTCCTGTTTATTATTTAATTCTCATCAGATAGCAGGGCCTTCTGTACAAATAATGGAAAACATATCTCACCTCAACGCAATCTACGGCGGCATGAACTGTGTCATTTGTAATTGCTATATGTACTTTGTGCCAACCTGATCTGAATAGCTGGAAAATGTATTCTAATTATTTAAATTTTAATACAATACTTTATATTTAAATTAATTAATTTATATTTTAATAGTTTATATTTAAATTAATTTATATTTAAATGGTTGCCTTAATATTGTTTGTAATTTATTAATGGATATTTCGTCGGAAATCAAGGAAGAAAATATGAAATCATGGATAAAGAGAAGACATAAACTGTGTCTTCTTATTAAAGAAAATGTGATTTAAAATGACTTAATTTATAATATAAACGTAGAATTATTTTTTTTCAAAATATTTATTAATTTGCATCCACCAAAATCCACTAAACCGCAAAAGAATTCTTAGCAGAACAAACTATCTGAATGGATATTTGAAGAAATAGGATGAGTGCGATAGGTATCTACATTTCTACCTCGATGTAAAAATACACTTACCTCTCGAGAAGAAAACAATACCCTCGAACCTTGTACATAAACCGCTAGCTTTCGCACATTGGGCAGTAGTGTCAGAGAGAATTGAAGAGTTTGTGAACGAACTCGGATCAAACTCCACGGACGGCGTTGTCCATGTGCGTTAAATGTTCCCACTACGGTAAAGTATTCTGGTAAGCCGTTCGGAAATACTTTCCTGGTAAAAAAGAGCAACAAAACTTATAGTACATGACTTTTTGCAAAAGCAAAGGCTTGCTATTGTCATGCTGTTGGTAAAAGACTACTATCTACTTCAGTGTTTCCCGGCCTTTTTTGAGCGAATCCCACCTTAGCCTAAAATTCTTATGCGCCCTCTATGTTATATATATAAATTTTAATATTAAAAAGATGAATTGTTCACTTCCTAAATGCTCCTCACTGATTTACTCCAGATCATTCAGTTTTCAATGTGTTCAGCTGTGATTTACCAGTATCAATCATCAAATCTCCTTCCGGCATTTAAGTTGCACACAAGAAAATATTTGCTTTAAGTAATTATATATCAATAGTATCTTCATTCATCTATTTAATTAGCAAAAAATAATTTTATAAATTAAATTTACTTTTATCTATAGTTTTAAAAAATCCTTTTGTATTATTTCAAGGCCAAATATTCATCTAGTTACATATTTTCGTTAATTTCTTTTTATTTCTTTCTATATTACCCTTATTTCACTTCTTATCTTTTTCCTTCTGTTACTCAAAGGTTGGCTGGTAGAAATCCCTTTTAAGGATAAGTCCGCCTTTATGTGCTATTTTTTCCTCTGTTTTCTAACAATATCTATGTAACATAAATAAATAAGATATGTACTTCAATGATGAAGTAAATTTTTTTTTTATTTTTTTATTTCTGACGTACCGTAAAGGTAAAGTGAGGTTTGCTCCATCACCGATCCGATAAGCCCTTTGTAAATCTTGGGAGCCCTGTACTAAAGTAACTCCCGTTGTATCCGGATTATCCAATCGATATATCGCTATTAGATCTACAGTTTGGAAGTCCACATCTCCTAAACTATGCGAGGAGCATGGAATATTTATTAGTGGTGATATCGTTGTATTATCTGTAACAGAAATCATTGTGATAGTGCAAGTACATTTATTTGACATGATATAACTGAGATAGATGGTTTTAATTGAAATGTACAATTCAAATATTTTAGAAATAAGTAAAAAAAACTAAACGGCCTGTTGTTATCCCACTGCTAACCATAGGCCTCTTCTTGTCGGTTTTGGAGAGAATGTTTGAGGCTAATACCCACCACGCTACTCCAATGCGGATTGGTTACACATATACCCAGAATTCTTGATATGCAGATTCCTTCACGATGATTTATTTCACCGAAAAGCGAGAGATAAATTGTAATTAAGAATTAAATACATACTCATAAATTTTGAACAGAAAAATATATTGGTGCCTGCCATAGGTTGAACCTGTGGCCCTCCCGATAGGCCGCATGGTGTCAACACTGGGCTATCACAGCTTTGGGATTACTAATATAGTCATAATTGTAAGATGTTACATCTAATGTACTGACCTAATATACCTTCTGTACAAACAATTGTCACAAGTGCCGCAAATGACAAAATAATGCTGTAACAATATAAAATACTATTATTCCATTACAAAATATGATTACATCCGACTATAAGACAGGCTAAATCATTAAACATCTTCAAAAGATTGGTGAAAAAACATTATCATACACTAACTGCCTAAACTGTATCGACTGACTCTTTTTTTTTACATTCTTATTGTGTTGTTCCTAGTTATCTTTATAAGCACTAGCTTTAACCCGCGACTTAATTCGCGTGACTATTGTTGTGTGATAGGTCGATAATAGATGGCGCTTTTCAATGTCATCCTATTCTTGTAGAATTAACAGGATTTCTATAGTCTATATGTTGTTCCGGTGAATAAGCATAATTGTGCCAAATTTCATCGAAATTGTTTTAGCGGATTCGCCGTAAAGGGTAACCAACATACGTTGCAGCAGGATAGGATAGAATATTAACAAACTTTTTCTTTTTTGTTATGATCATGCGGTTTAACTATTACATTGGCCCATCTATATATAATGTTAATGAACTGTCTCTACGTGCTATGTTTCTATCCATCCAATCAAAATGAATCGATCAGGCCTCGCAACCCAATTGCCGGGTCATCAAATCTCGATAGCGGCGGGTTAACAATTAATTGACATTCAGGAACCAATCAGCGACCCAGTTTTGATGACCTTCAACGATTTGCAGAATCAGTTGACACTATGCGATTCGATTAATACGTGAGATGTCAATATCATAGAAGCCTGTCAAGAATTTTAATTTAAACCATTAATATACACATGAGTAGAATAGACTGCCCTCATTTCTTACCGAGGCTTCGTAAAAGATGACAAAGTAAGTTGACCCACCGTGTGGTATCCGGCCGAGTAGAATAGAGCACCCTAATTTCTTATTGAAGTGTCGTAAAAGGCGACTAAGGTAAATTGACTTACCGTGTAGTATCCGGCTGAGTAGAATCGACCACCCTCTTTCTTACCGAGGTGTCGCAAAAGGCGACTAAAGTAAGTTGACCCACCACGCGTTATCCAGCAGAATAGAATAGACCACTCTTTTTCTTATCGAGGTGTCGCAAAAGGCGGCTAAGGTAAGTTGACGTCAGGCAGGCAACCGGTCGTAAAATAGCTAGCCAAATCATCTGACAACATATTTATAACATGTTGTCCCCACTTAGAGTGGGATAAGGGCAGGAGAATTATGATGATTTCATTAGTATAAAAGTAAAAAAGGAACGGTCTGTTTCTATCCCACAGCTGGGCATAGACTCTTCATTTCTGGAGAGAAGGGTTGGAGCTACAATGCGGATTGTTAGGTTACACATATACCCAGATTTTTATACTATTCTGAATGTCATAGTACAAAAGTACTCATAAAAATATTTTGCTATACTCTACTATAGATGAATAGCCGGGTGGTATCCGGCTAAGTAGACTAGTACCACCCTCATTTCTTACCGAGGTGTCGTAAAAGACGACTAAGGTAAGTTGACCCACCGTGTGGTATCCGGTTTACTAGAATAGACCACCCTCCTTTTTATCGAGGTGTCGTAAAATACGACTAAGGCAAGTCGACGTCAGGCAGGCCGGTCGTAAAAACGCAGCCAAATCATGTTACAGCATGTTTATAACATGTTGTGCCGACAGCACTTAGAGTGGGATAAGGGCAGGAGGATGTATATAATATACTCTACTATAATAGAAATTAATATAATGTAAAATACACTATTTATTCACTCTCGTTGAATGGATTATATTGTATGCATAGTAATTGCAAAGAATTTCTGTACCACGTTTCATATTACCATCATATAATAGATGTTCTCTCACGACTTACTGTCTGATGCATTAGTCATAGAATCAATTAAATAATTAACCGCTTATTCGGCGATTCAATTAAAAACAATGATGCATTCTTCACCAATAATACAAACAGTCGTCAGGGTATTAAGTTTTTTCAAACACTGTTTGAAAGGAATAGATTTTAATTTAAGAGCATTGACCCCAAAAAAATTAAGAAATAATAATTATTATAACATGGGTTAATTAAGTGCAAACTCGTCCGTTTCAATTCTATATCCAACCCTTACCAAAGTCTTCGGAATTAAGAAAAAACAATATCTATACTTATAATAAATCTGTAGAGAGGTCAATTCTGTAACTGGAATATATTTCCAAAATAACTATCAGGGGGTGATTAGGGATCGATACTGATGCCAAAAATGCAATCAGTAAAAATTTTGTCTGTCTGTCTGTCTGTCTGTCTGTCTGTCTGTCTGTCTGTCTGTATAACCGTTATAGAAACAAAAACTACTCGACGGATTTTAACGAAACTTGGTACAATTTTTTTTCATACTCTTGGGCTGGTTATAGTATACTTTTCATCACGCTACAACCAATAGGAGCAGAGCAGTGAAGGGAAATGTCGGGAAAACGGGAGAAGTTACTCCATTTTTTAAGCTTCCGTCGCGTGTGCAACCTTGATGGTTAAAGCTACACAGAAATCATGTATGACGGAAATGTTCTCCTTAAAATTATATAAAAAATATCCCACAACAGCATATGTCTATCTTTTATGGTTGACTCACAATAACACGTGTAACTCCCGATAGCTTAGCAGTTCGAAACTTTCTGGTTATATTTGTCTACTCCTACGTTTATATCACTCTCAGTCATCCCTAAATATAAAAATGAATAGTATTAACCATTGTATAAAAAAAGAATCATTGAAATCGGTATAGAAACACCAAAGTTATACATGAAATACGCTAATAATAAGCCATCGCGCGTGAATACTGAATCATGCTGTAGGGATTATCACTACATAGTATAAAACAAAGTCACATTCTTTGTTTGTCCCTATATCCCTATGACTGCTTAAATCTTTAAAACTACGCAACAGATTTTGATGCGGTTTTTTTAATAGATAGAGTGATTCAAGAGGAACGTATAATAACATTCAATACGGAGTAGAGAAATACTGTAATTTTTGAGGTTTCTAATGTGATGTCGTAAATAATTACTTTTTTTCCCGCTTACATTGCAAACGCAGGCTAAACCCTACGAGATTTATCAAAATGATGTACTAAGTAAAGTCCGCGATGGTATATGTCTAGGGCTTCGCCCTGTTGCACTTCGAATTTAGCAGCGATCGGACGCGCAGCTAAATGTCGCTCTTTTAAGAGTAACCTCTAAAGAAAACATGTTTTGTATTGTCTAATGATAACAAAGCTATGAATGTTGTATATAAAGACATTCTGTTATTAATTTTAAACATATAATATATAGGGAAAAATGTAAAATGTAAATGTGTAATATATGCATTTAGACATTCCAAAGATAGCAGGAAATCTTCTTGGTATAGGGAGAGGGAATTGTTTTTCTCCAAATTTAACGCTTGCGGGCCACAGGCAGTAATGAATAAATCAAAACTACTGGACCGATTTTAATCATTTTTTTCACTGAGTGACATAGGCTATATATTTTATACCCGTGCGAAGCAGGGTTGGCCGCTAGTATTACATAATTAACGATATATTAATACTTAAGTCGACGTAGAGGAAGTCGCTGGTACAATTCGTATATTTATATGTCTTAACATTATTTGTGATAGTCTTAAATAAAATAAAGTTTATTTTAAAGAATTCTAAGTTGTTTCCAAATTATGTTTAATTATTATATTTAAATATGTTTAATTTATTATGTTTAAATATGTTTAATTATATTTGAATCAATGAGGTATGTACACATACAAAAAGTTACGCTTTACTCTTGATAGTCTGTTAGGAAATGAAGAATTAGAAAACATTAAAATAGCGGTAATAGATATACAATAATTACAAATAAACAATAACTTGAAGAAGTAAACATACATATTTCCCTGTTTAATAACAGTGGTTTCTATAGCAACCAAGAATCTAATAACCTATTAATTGAACACAATTTACGAGCATGTTTCTAGTTCCATTGTTTTAAGTTCTGAAATCATTTTCGGGTAGTTAATAAGTTCGATTTTGACGCTTATTTTTAAATCTTATATTAAAGAACATTTACACAGATTATATACCATAAAATAATTTAATACAAGTTTTATATTTTCAAAAATAGAATCACTTTTCAAGCAACTTACCAAACAACTTCCATATTAAATTCTAAATACTAGAACTATATTTAAATTAAGACCACATATCTATGGTCTGCGTATTAGACCGAGAGAACTCAATAGACTGAAAGTCCAGCTGGCTAATAAACTATGTAGGTACGTACCGAGATTTTCTGCGGACGCAACGATATATATCAATCAATTTCGTCTGTCAAGCTTTTTAATGTTCATGCACGCTGGAATTATAAATAACGATATCATTGCAGACTCTGCGATATGCTGAATATTATGTGTATTATGCTAAATATGCACTAGAAATACCATTTTCCGGTGTGTTTAATGGTTTTTTTTCTATATTTTTTTTACGTTCTTGCTGTTATAAAATTAACACATTTATTAATAATCACAAAGTACAATCAATATTTGATTTATTACATCACACACATCAAATCTGGTATCACGCAGCGGTCTATTTACAAAACAAGCATTTCTTATAGCATGAACGATGTAAAGAAAAAAAAAATAATCTTGAGGACTTTATTTAAATTTTTTTTTACTTTAATTAAATATGAAAAATTGTTGAAATATAGTTTTAATGACTAGTAGTTATGTTAACAAGATTTCACTTCTGAATCTGGTTTTTTATTTGATTAAAATATAATAATTAATTATGTAATTGGAGTCCCAAATACAATCTAAGACAGAAGCACATAGGTCTTATATACTACACATAGGTCTTGCATACAGAGCATGTATTCATTTTAACTTTATACATAGTTAATAACATTTATTTTACCCTGAGCTTAAAAAGTTGCATTCAAGAACGTTACTTTTAAATATTTCAAACAGATATGAATAATAAGCTATGGACATCCTATCCAACTAATATTAAAAATGCGAAAGTTTGTGAGTATGGAATAATGTTTGTTACTCTTACTCGGCGAATCCGCTGAACCAATATCGATGAATATGGCACAATTATTCCTTATCCACATGAATAGGCTATAGAAATCCTGTAATTCTACAGAATTAGGATGACATTGAAAAGCGCCATCTATTAAAAGCCTATCACGCGACAACAGTTCACGCGATCGAAGTTGCGGGTTAGGGCTAGTGTATAAATATTGAAACAATATCCAAACGATGACTCTTATCTTATCCAAAATGTAAACAGTTTACACTTTTAATAAAATACAATAAAAGTTTATAAGCGTTATTAAGTGTTAAACGTACATATTTTATTTTAATTGGTATTTTTATTTTACTTAATTGGTTTACAATTAATAGATATGTATATTGTAAACTAAGAGAAAACATAATGAATTCATTGACATTAAAAAAATATGAGACCATACAAACTAACTGACGGACTATATGAACGAACCGTTAGGAAACTTTTTAGGTACTTTAAATTTCTAAATATTACTTTCTAAATTTTTTTTTTTTTACTTTATATTCTTATCTTATTTGTTTGTATAGTGAACGTATTATAACTAAACAACTAACAACATAGCAAGTTCAAACGAGTTTCCTCAATAAATATCAAAGCAAAGATCACAATAATTGTTGAATGTCCATTAGTATGAACTGCTTCAAAGAAAACCAATTAATGATCAAGTAACAGTAATAAATATTTCAATGAATAACGCATTCTTGCTTTACTGATCTTGACTAGGAATATATAATATATCTATCAATTAATTCGCTTATAACTTACAAAAATTCATGTGGTAACCAGAAATCGTTTATTCGCAAAGTGTCGAAATATTAAATGTATTATTGTCACGTATTAACAAAAAAGTGTTTAACTATACTGAATTAAATTTCAATATACTTTATGATAATATATTTTAATGATAGTTGTGTATTTTCGTCCAATTCAAAGACTGATCGTAACGCCTACCTAGAGGCTACAATAGAAATACAAATAGTTACTTTGCTTTAAACAAAGCCGTAGTATAAAAAGCATTGCACAGCTTTTTTAAAATATAAAACGAAAGAGCTAATCTGTTTGCGGTCAAGAAATTGTATTTAAATAATTATTTACAAAATTTATACACTTTTACAGGTGTTGTTTACGTAGAGGTTTGCGCTTTATATGGCTTCAAAGGTAGAAATATTTAAAAATCAGGCCAAAAAAAGATAAATTAAGCATTTTATGGCCCATAAAAAGCTATAGACATTCGATAGCCTTACAACTTTTACATATAAAATAAATTAGGTATTTTTTTCAACTAAATATTTTAGGGATTCGGTTATTTCCAGTAAAGTAAGAAACCATTACTCTTCTAATCCAATGGTAAAGTAGGCCATATAAGGCAGTAAACTTGACAGTTGACACTCACAAGTAGTCACTAGTCTATGCTCACAACAATAAAGTCAGGGCGGTTTTACTACAGGCGCCAACACATGTTATCTCGCATCCCTCTTGCACATGTACGTATTTATGAATGAATCGTATGAAAATAGTCTCAGCTGCATCTCGCTCCACTCCTACATACATATTTTTACGCACTCATTCTCATTTTGACTGTCTATCATATAACAAGACAACAAGTTGATTTTATTAATGAATGGGCGGTGTATTAAATTTTTAAATTTCCCGTTGTAAAGTTCTAGTACTTTAATTTTTACTAAAATGTATAATTTTGTTTTAATTTAGTTAGCAAAATTCTTGAAACAAATATCACTAGAAGCAAATTAAATGTATCAAGTCTTATTTCACCAGTAGCTGTTGAGATATTTCTTAAAATGAGAAATATAACAACGAAGAAACGTGCAGTTATAAAACAATAAGAAGAGGATTTACTTAATCATTATATAAATGTAAGTGTTGAGTTTTAATGAATTTTGTGCATCTCAATAATAGTAAGAGCTTTCTTAAAATTTACATTCTCACATCTAAATATAATAACCTAACCTTGCATGGATAGCCTAAAACCTTTAACATGCAGTATAATTTTTATTTCATATTTGACTTAGTTATCGTTATATAAAAATTATGATATGTACATTAATTTCGATTGATGAATTAGCTATATTCATTATTATATTAAGGATATGTCTTGCGATTTTATATAGCTTCTAGTGTCTTGTAGTGCAATAAATGATTAATAATGGAACATTAAAGTGAAAGTTTTTTAGAAGTTGTTCTAATTGATCATAAGTGTGTATCTATCTTAGTTATGAATAATTTGGACATAACTTAAATGGTCTACTTAATATTTTTTTTTAGAAGTATTTTTTAATTGAAGTTGTATACTTCATTGTATTATATTAGAACTTTAAAAATGATTGTCAAGTTTTTTATAATGAGACTCCGATGAAAAGGGAGTAAATAGCAAAAGAGAGCAAGTTTATTCTGTATAAAGCAATATAGGGTATATTGCTTTATATAACACTATTGTTGATTTTTAATTAAAAAGCAAAAGCAAAATTTAAATTTACGATTGATTAAACGATTGATTGATTAATTGCAGATTCAAGAATCCTCAGATCCAAGATTAAGAGTAATTTTTTATTTTAATATGATTGTCACATGATGTTATTTATAGTTATGATTTGAGATATCTTTACATTTACAGTGCTAATAAAAGATATAATAGTATGTGTAATGAATGAAAGAATAACAGCAATATTAAAAGACTGTTCTATAAAACTGAAAGTAAATATTTATGTAATTTATAAATCACTTAAAATGTGCAACTGTTTATATCTAACAGAAATTAAATAACAAACAATATTTCTCCTTCATACTTATGCAATAATAAAAAGCAATTTTTCTAAAAGTGAACCCATTTACTCTTTCTTAACAAATCAATGCATAATGACACAGACAACATTTTTTGTATATTATAGAACAACTATTCATATAGATTCAAATACAACCTTGTTCATAAGAGGTTCTATTTGAAAAGTAACAATTTTTAATTTTTTTAATTTTTTAAAATTATTTTCAGAGATGGAATAGCACTAGACTAAGTGCAACTAAAGGAAGGTAACTAATACTCAAGTGAAGTCTGAATTTATGAAGCTAAGTTAGATTCCCGTAATTTCAGCCACAGATGTAAGCGTGCACTCAAACATCAGTAGCCAAAAGCGACTGGGAAAAGAATTAAGGTTTTACATGTATTGCAGGTGCCAAATACCGGCTCTTTGCCAACCGCAACACATTACCATTACAAAAAAAAATGTAAAAATTAATGGATTGAATGAAATTAATGGATTAATTTTACAGGAGGGCAGTCCGACAGCTGGCCTCGTGACTCCACGAGCTACGCTGGTCTGGCCTCGCTGCTGCCAATGGAGACGTGCCGCCGCCCCTCACCCCAGGCCGGCCCGTCCGGCTATGCCGCAGCTGCTGTCGCTCCGCCGTCGCCTCGAGCGCTCGAACAGCGCCAGGCCGAACAGTAGCGTCAACCACCAGGACCTCTGTAATTTGAGAAAATGCATTTGAGGTAACTAATACTCAAGTGAAGTCTGAATTTATGAAGCTAAGTTAGATTCACGTAATTTCAGCCACAGATGTAAGCGTGCACTCAAACATCAGTAGCCAAAAGCGACTGGGAAAAGAATTAAGGTTTTACATGTATTGCAGGTGCCAAATACCGGCTCTTTGCCAACCGCAACACATAACCATTACAAAAAAAAATGTAAAAATTAATGGATTGAATGAAATTAATGGATTAATTTTACAGGAGGGCAGTCCGACAGCTGGCCTCGTGACTCCACGAGCTACGCTGGTCTGGCCTCGCTGCTGCCAATGGAGACGTGCCGCCGCCCCTCACCCCAGGCCGGCCCGTCCGGCTATGCCGCAGCTGCTGTCGCTCCGCCGTCGCCTCGAGCGCTCGAACAGCGCCAGGCCGAACAGTAGCGTCAACCACCAGGACCTCTGTAATTTGAGAAAATGCATTTCAGGTAACTAATACTCAAGTGAAGTCTGAATTTATGAAGCTAAGTTAGATTCCCGTAATTTTAGCCACAGATGTAAGCGTGCACTCAAACATCAGTAGCCAAAAGCGACTGGGAAAAGAATTAAGGTTTTACATGTATTGCAGGTGCCAAATACCGGCTCTTTGCCAACCGCAACACATTACCATTACAAAAAAAAATGTAAAAATTAATGGATTGAATGAAATTAATGGATTAATTTTACAGGAGGGCAGTCCGACAGCTGGCCTCGTGACTCCACGAGCTACGCTGGTCTGGCCTCGCTGCTGCCAATGGAGACGTGCCGCCGCCCCTCACCCCAGGCCGGCCCGTCCGGCTATGCCGCAGCTGCTGTCGCTCCGCCGTCGCCTCGAGCGCTCGAACAGCGCCAGGCCGAACAGTAGCGTCAACCACCAGGACCTCTGTAATTTGAGAAAATGCATTTGAGGTAACTAATACTCAAGTGAAGTCTGAATTTATGAAGCTAAGTTAGATTCCCGTAATTTTAGCCACAGATGTAAGCGTGCACTCAAACATCAGTAGCCAAAAGCGACTGGGAAAAGAATTAAGGTTTTACATGTATTGCAGGTGCCAAATACCGGCTCTTTGCCAACCGCAACACATTACCATTACAAAAAAAAAATGTAAAAATTAATAGATTGAATGAAATTAATGGATTAATTTTACAGGAGGGCAGTCCGACAGCTGGCCTCGTGACTCCACGAGCTACGCTGGTCTGGCCTCGCTGCTGCCAATGGAGACGTGCCGCCGCCCCTCACCCCAGGCCGGCCCGTCCGGCTATGCCGCAGCTGCTGTCGCTCCGCCGTCGCCTCGAGCGCTCGAACAGCGCCAGGCCGAACAGTAGCGTCAACCACCAGGACCTCTGTAATTTGAGAAAATGCATTTGAGGTAACTAATACTCAAGTGAAGTCTGAATTTATGAAGCTAAGTTAGATTCCCGTAATTTCAGGCACAGATGTAAGCGTGCACTCAAACATCAGTAGCCAAAAGCGACTGGGAAAAGAATTAAGGTTTTACATGTATTGCAGGTGCCAAATACCGGCTCTTTGCCAACCGCAACACATAACCATTACAAAAAAAAATGTAAAAATTAATGGATTGAATGACATTAATGGATTAATTTTACAGGAGGGCAGTCCGACAGCTGGCCTCGTGACTCCACGAGCTACGCTGGTCTGGCCTCGCTGCTGCCAATGGAGACGTGCCGCCGCCCCTCACCCCAGGCCGGCCCGTCCGGCTATGCCGCAGCTGCTGTCGCTCCGCCGTCGCCTCGAGCGCTCGAACAGCGCCAGGCCGAACAGTAGCGTCAACCACCAGGACCTCTGTAATTTTAGAAAATGCATTTCAGGTAACTAATACTCAAGTGAAGTCTGAATTTATGAAGCTAAGTTAGATTCCCGTAATTTTAGCCACAGATGTAAGCGTGCACTCAAACATCAGTAGCCAAAAGCGACTGGGAAAAGAATTAAGGTTTTACATGTATTGCAGGTGCCAAATACCGGCTCTTTGCCAACCGCAACACATTACCATTACAAAAAAAAAATGTAAAAATTAATGGATTGAATGACATTAATGGATTAATTTTACAGGAGGGCAGTCCGACAGCTGGCCTCGTGACTCCACGAGCTACGCTGGTCTGGCCTCGCTGCTGCCAATGGAGACGTGCCGCCGCCCCTCACCCCAGGCCGGCCCGTCCGGCTATGCCGCAGCTGCTGTCGCTCCGCCGTCGCCTCGAGCGCTCGAACAGCGCCAGGCCGAACAGTAGCGTCAACCACCAGGACCTCTGTAATTTGAGAAAATGCATTTCAGGTAACTAATACTCAAGTGAAGTCTGAATTTATGAAGCTAAGTTAGGTTCCCGTAATTTTAGCCACAGATGTAAGCGTGCACTCAAACATCAGTAGCCAAAAGCGACTGGGAAAAGAATTAAGGTTTTACATGTATTGCAGGTGCCAAATACCGGCTCTTTGCCAACCGCAACACATTACCATTACAAAAAAAAAATGTAAAAATTAATGGATTGAATGAAATTAATGGATTAATTTTACAGGAGGGCAGTCCGACAGCTGGCCTCGTGACTCCACGAGCTACGCTGGTCTGGCCTCGCTGCTGCCAATGGAGACGTGCCGCCGCCCCTCACCCCAGGCCGGCCCGTCCGGCTATGCCGCAGCTGCTGTCGCTCCGCCGTCGCCTCGAGCGCTCGAACAGCGCCAGGCCGAACAGTAGCGTCAACCACCAGGACCTCTGTAATTTGAGAAAATGCATTTCAGGTAACTAATACTCAAGTGAAGTCTGAATTTATGAAGCTAAGTTAGATTCCCGTAATTTTAGCCACAGATGTAAGCGTGCACTCAAACATCAGTAGCCAAAAGCGACTGGGAAAAGAATTAAGGTTTTACATGTATTGCAGGTGCCAAATACCGGCTCTTTGCCAACCGCAACACATTACCATTACAAAAAAAAAATGTAAAAATTAATGGATTGAATAAAATTAATGGATTAATTTTACAGGAGGGCAAACCGACAGCTGGCCTCGTGACTCCACGAGCTACGCTGGTCTGGCCTCGCTGCTGCCAATGGAGACGTGCCGCCGCCCCTCACCCCAGGCCGGCCCGTCCGGCTATGCCGCAGCTGCTGTCGCTCCGCCGTCGCCTCGAGCGCTCGAACAGCGCCAGGCCGAACAGTAGCGTCAACCACCAGGACCTCTGTAATTTGAGAAAATGCATTTGAGGTAACTAATACTCAAGTGAAGTCTGAATTTATGAAGCTAAGTTAGATTCCCGTAATTTCAGCCACAGATGTAAGCGTGCACTCAAACATCAGTAGCCAAAAGCGACTGGGAAAAGAATTAAGGTTTAACATGTATTGCAGGTACCAAATACCGGCTCTTTGCCAACCGCAACACATTACCATTACAAAAAAAAAATGTAAAAATTAATGGATTGAATGAAATTAATGGATTAATTTTACAGGAGGGCAGTCCGACAGCTGGCCTCGTGACTCCACGAGCTACGCTGGTCTGGCCTCGCTGCTGCCAATGGAGACGTGCCGCCGCCCCTCACCCCAGGCCGGCCCGTCCGGCTATGCCGCAGCTGCTGTCGCTCCGCCGTCGCCTCGAGCGCTCGAACAGCGCCAGGCCGAACAGTAGCGTCAACCACCAGGACCTCTGTAATTTGAGAAAATGCATTTGAGGTAACTAATACTCAAGTGAAGTCTGAATTTATGAAGCTAAGTTAGATTCCCGTAATTTTAGCCACAGATGTAAGCGTGCACTCAAACATCAGTAGCCAAAAGCGACTGGGAAAAGAATTAAGGTTTTACATGTATTGCAGGTGCCAAATACCGGCTCTTTGCCAACCGCAACACATTACCATTACAAAAAAAAAATGTAAAAATTAATAGATTGAATGAAATTAATGGATTAATTTTACAGGAGGGCAGTCCGACAGCTGGCCTCGTGACTCCACGAGCTACGCTTGTCTGGCCTCGCTGCTGCCAATGGAGACGTGCCGCCGCCCCTCACCCCAGGCCGGCCCGTCCGGCTATGCCGCAGCTGCTGTCGCTCCGCCGTCGCCTCGAGCGCTCGAACAGCGCCAGGCCGAACAGTAGCGTCAACCACCAGGACCTCTGTAATTTGAGAAAATGCATTTCAGGTAACTAATACTCAAGTGAAGTCTGAATTTATGAAGCTAAGTTAGGTTCCCGTAATTTTAGCCACAGATGTAAGCGTGCACTCAAACATCAGTAGCCAAAAGCGACTGGGAAAAGAATTAAGGTTTTACATGTATTGCAGGTGCCAAATACCGGCTCTTTGCCAACCGCAACACATTACCATTACAAAAAAAAAATGTAAAAATTAATGGATTGAATGAAATTAATGGATTAATTTTACAGGAGGGCAGTCCGACAGCTGGCCTCGTGACTCCACGAGCTACGCTGGTCTGGCCTCGCTGCTGCCAATGGAGACGTGCCGCCGCCCCTCACCCCAGGCCGGCCCGTCCGGCTATGCCGCAGCTGCTGTCGCTCCGCCGTCGCCTCGAGCGCTCGAACAGCGCCAGGCCGAACAGTAGCGTCAACCACCAGGACCTCTGTAATTTGAGAAAATGCATTTCAGGTAACTAATACTCAAGTGAAGTCTGAATTTATGAAGCTAAGTTAGATTCCCGTAATTTTAGCCACAGATGTAAGCGTGCACTCAAACATCAGTAGCCAAAAGCGACTGGGAAAAGAATTAAGGTTTTACATGTATTGCAGGTGCCAAATACCGGCTCTTTGCCAACCGCAACACATTACCATTACAAAAAAAAAATGTAAAAATTAATGGATTGAATAAAATTAATGGATTAATTTTACAGGAGGGCAAACCGACAGCTGGCCTCGTGACTCCACGAGCTACGCTGGTCTGGCCTCGCTGCTGCCAATGGAGACGTGCCGCCGCCCCTCACCCCAGGCCGGCCCGTCCGGCTATGCCGCAGCTGCTGTCGCTCCGCCGTCGCCTCGAGCGCTCGAACAGCGCCAGGCCGAACAGTAGCGTCAACCACCAGGACCTCTGTAATTTGAGAAAATGCATTTGAGGTAACTAATACTCAAGTGAAGTCTGAATTTATGAAGCTAAGTTAGATTCCCGTAATTTCAGCCACAGATGTAAGCGTGCACTCAAACATCAGTAGCCAAAAGCGACTGGGAAAAGAATTAAGGTTTTACATGTATTGCAGGTGCCAAATACCGGCTCTTTGCCAACCGCAACACATAACCATTACAAAAAAAAATGTAAAAATTAATGGATTGAATGACATTAATGGATTAATTTTACAGGAGGGCAGTCCGACAGCTGGCCTCGTGACTCCACGAGCTACGCTGGTCTGGCCTCGCTGCTGCCAATGGAGACGTGCCGCCGCCCCTCACCCCAGGCCGGCCCGTCCGGCTATGCCGCAGCTGCTGTCGCTCCGCCGTCGCCTCGAGCGCTCGAACAGCGCCAGGCCGAACAGTAGCGTCAACCACCAGGACCTCTGTAATTTTAGAAAATGCATTTCAGGTAACTAATACTCAAGTGAAGTCTGAATTTATGAAGCTAAGTTAGATTCCCGTAATTTTAGCCACAGATGTAAGCGTGCACTCAAACATCAGTAGCCAAAAGCGACTGGGAAAAGAATTAAGGTTTTACATGTATTGCAGGTGCCAAATACCGGCTCTTTGCCAACCGCAACACATTACCATTACAAAAAAAAAATGTAAAAATTAATGGATTGAATGACATTAATGGATTAATTTTACAGGAGGGCAGTCCGACAGCTGGCCTCGTGACTCCACGAGCTACGCTGGTCTGGCCTCGCTGCTGCCAATGGAGACGTGCCGCCGCCCCTCACCCCAGGCCGGCCCGTCCGGCTATGCCGCAGCTGCTGTCGCTCCGCCGTCGCCTCGAGCGCTCGAACAGCGCCAGGCCGAACAGTAGCGTCAACCACCAGGACCTCTGTAATTTGAGAAAATGCATTTGAGGTAACTAATACTCAAGTGAAGTCTGAATTTATGAAGCTAAGTTAGATTCCCGTAATTTCAGGCACAGATGTAAGCGTGCACTCAAACATCAGTAGCCAAAAGCGACTGGGAAAAGAATTAAGGTTTTACATGTATTGCAGGTGCCAAATACCGGCTCTTTGCCAACCGCAACACATAACCATTACAAAAAAAAATGTAAAAATTAATGGATTGAATGACATTAATGGATTAATTTTACAGGAGGGCAGTCCGACAGCTGGCCTCGTGACTCCACGAGCTACGCTGGTCTGGCCTCGCTGCTGCCAATGGAGACGTGCCGCCGCCCCTCACCCCAGGCCGGCCCGTCCGGCTATGCCGCAGCTGCTGTCGCTCCGCCGTCGCCTCGAGCGCTCGAACAGCGCCAGGCCGAACAGTAGCGTCAACCACCAGGACCTCTGTAATTTTAGAAAATGCATTTCAGGTAACTAATACTCAAGTGAAGTCTGAATTTATGAAGCTAAGTTAGATTCCCGTAATTTTAGCCACAGATGTAAGCGTGCACTCAAACATCAGTAGCCAAAAGCGACTGGGAAAAGAATTAAGGTTTTACATGTATTGCAGGTGCCAAATACCGGCTCTTTGCCAACCGCAACACATTACCATTACAAAAAAAAAATGTAAAAATTAATGGATTGAATGAAATTAATGGATTAATTTTACAGGAGGGCAGTCCGACAGCTGGCCTCGTGACTCCACGAGCTACGCTGGTCTGGCCTCGCTGCTGCCAATGGAGACGTGCCGCCGCCCCTCACCCCAGGCCGGCCCGTCCGGCTATGCCGCAGCTGCTGTCGCTCCGCCGTCGCCTCGAGCGCTCGAACAGCGGCAGGCCGAACAGTAGCGTCAACCACCAGGACCTCTGTAATTTGAGAAAATGCATTTGAGGTAACTAATACTCAAGTGAAGTCTGAATTTATGAAGCTAAGTTAGATTCCCGTAATTTCAGCCACAGATGTAAGCGTGCACTCAAACATCAGTAGCCAAAAGCGACTGGGAAAAGAATTAAGGTTTTACATGTATTGCAGGTGCCAAATACCGGCTCTTTGCCAACCGCAACACATTACCATTACAAAAAAAAAATGTAAAAATTAATGGATTGAATGAAATTAATGGATTAATTTTACAGGAGGGCAGTCCGACAGCTGGCCTCGTGACTCCACGAGCTACGCTGGTCTGGCCTCGCTGCTGCCAATGGAGACGTGCCGCCGCCCCTCACCCCAGGCCGGCCCGTCCGGCTATGCCGCAGCTGCTGTCGCTCCGCCGTCGCCTCGAGCGCTCGAACAGCGGCAGGCCGAACAGTAGCGTCAACCACCAGGACCTCTGTAATTTGAGAAAATGCATTTGAGGTAACTAATACTCAAGTGAAGTCTGAATTTATGAAGCTAAGTTAGATTCCCGTAATTTCAGCCACAGATGTAAGCGTGCACTCAAACATCAGTAGCCAAAAGCGACTGGGAAAAGAATTAAGGTTTTACATGTATTGCAGGTGCCAAATACCGGCTCTTTGCCAACCGCAACACATTACCATTACAAAAAAAAAATGTAAAAATTAATGGATTGAATAAAATTAATGGATTAATTTTACAGGAGGGCAAACCGACAGCTGGCCTCGTGACTCCACGAGCTACGCTGGTCTGGCCTCGCTGCTGCCAATGGAGACGTGCCGCCGCCCCTCACCCCAGGCCGGCCCGTCCGGCTATGCCGCAGCTGCTGTCGCTCCGCCGTCGCCTCGAGCGCTCGAACAGCGCCAGGCCGAACAGTAGCGTCAACCACCAGGACCTCTGTAATTTGAGAAAATGCATTTGAGGTAACTAATACTCAAGTGAAGTCTGAATTTATGAAGCTAAGTTAGATTCCCGTAATTTTAGCCACAGATGTAAGCGTGCACTCAAACATCAGTAGCCAAAAGCGACTGGGAAAAGAATTAAGGTTTTACATGTATTGCAGGTGCCAAATACCGGCTCTTTGCCAACCGCAACACATTACCATTACAAAAAAAAATGTAAAAATTAATAGATTGAATGAAATTAATGGATTAATTTTACAGGAGGGCAGTCCGACAGCTGGCCTCGTGACTCCACGAGCTACGCTGGTCTGGCCTCGCTGCTGCCAATGGAGACGTGCCGCCGCCCCTCACCCCAGGCCGGCCCGTCCGGCTATGCCGCAGCTGCTGTCGCTCCGCCGTCGCCTCGAGCGCTCGAACAGCGCCAGGCCGAACAGTAGCGTCAACCACCAGGACCTCTGTAATTTGAGAAAATGCATTTGAGGTAACTAATACTCAAGTGAAGTCTGAATTTATGAAGCTAAGTTAGATTCCCGTAATTTTAGCCACAGATGTAAGCGTGCACTCAAACATCAGTAGCCAAAAGCGACTGGGAAAAGAATTAAGGTTTTACATGTATTGCAGGTGCCAAATACCGGCTCTTTGCCAACCGCAACACATTACCATTACAAAAAAAAATGTAAAAATTAATGGATTGAATGAAATTAATGGATTAATTTTACAGGAGGGCAATCCGACAGCTCGCCTCGTGACTCCACGAGCTACGCTGGTCTGGCCTCGCTGCCGCCAATGGAGACGTGCCGCCGCCCCTCACCCCAGGCCGGCCCGTCCGGCTATGCCGCAGCTGCTGTCGCTCCGCCGTCGCCTCGAGCGCTCGAACAGCGCCAGGCCGAACAGTAGCGTCAACCACCAGGACCTCTGTAATTTGAGAAAATGCATTTGAGGTAACTAATACTCAAGTGAAGTCTGAATTTATGAAGCTAAGTTAGATTCCCGTAATTTTAGCCACAGATGTAAGCGTGCACTCAAACATCAGTAGCCAAAAGCGACTGGGAAAAGAATTAAGGTTTTACATGTATTGCAGGTGCCAAATACCGGCTCTTTGCCAACCGCAACACATTACCATTACAAAAAAAAAATGTAAAAATTAATGGATTGAATGAAATTAATGGATTAATTTTACAGGAGGGCAGTCCGACAGCTGGCCTCGTGACTCCACGAGCTACGCTGGTCTGGCCTCGCTGCTGCCAATGGAGACGTGCCGCCGCCCCTCACCCCAGGCCGGCCCGTCCGGCTATGCCGCAGCTGCTGTCGCTCCGCCGTCGCCTCGAGCGCTCGAACAGCGGCAGGCCGAACAGTAGCGTCAACCACCAGGACCTCTGTAATTTGAGAAAATGCATTTCAGGTAACTAATACTCAAGTGAAGTCTGAATTTATGAAGCTAAGTTAGATTCCCGTAATTTTAGCCACAGATGTAAGCGTGCACTCAAACATCAGTAGCCAAAAGCGACTGGGAAAAGAATTAAGGTTTTACATGTATTGCAGGTGCCAAATACCGGCTCTTTGCCAACCGCAACACATTACCATTACAAAAAAAAATGTAAAAATTAATGGATTGAATGAAATTAATGGATTAATTTTACAGGAGGGCAGTCCGACAGCTGGCCTCGTGACTCCACGAGCTACGCTGGTCTGGCCTCGCTGCTGCCAATGGAGACGTGCCGCCGCCCCTCACCCCAGGCCGGCCCGTCCGGCTATGCCGCAGCTGCTGTCGCTCCGCCGTCGCCTCGAGCGCTCGAACAGCGCCAGGCCGAACAGTAGCGTCAACCACCAGGACCTCTGTAATTTGAGAAAATGCATTTCAGGTAACTAATACTCAAGTGAAGTCTGAATTTATGAAGCTAAGTTAGATTCCCGTAATTTTAGCCACAGATGTAAGCGTGCACTCAAACATCAGTAGCCAAAAGCGACTGGGAAAAGAATTAAGGTTTTACATGTATTGCAGGTGCCAAATACCGGCTCTTTGCCAACCGCAACACATTACCATTACAAAAAAAAAATGTAAAAATTAATAGATTGAATGAAATTAATGGATTAATTTTACAGGAGGGCAGTCCGACAGCTGGCCTCGTGACTCCACGAGCTACGCTGGTCTGGCCTCGCTGCTGCCAATGGAGACGTGCCGCCGCTCCTCACCCCAGGCCGGCCCGTCCGGCTATGCCGCAGCTGCTGTCGCTCCGCCGTCGCCTCGAGCGCTCGAACAGCGCCAGGCCGAACAGTAGCGTCAACCACCAGGACCTCTGTAATTTGAGAAAATGCATTTGAGGTAACTAATACTCAAGTGAAGTCTGAATTTATGAAGCTAAGTTAGATTCCCGTAATTTCAGGCACAGATGTAAGCGTGCACTCAAACATCAGTAGCCAAAAGCGACTGGGAAAAGAATTAAGGTTTTACATGTATTGCAGGTGCCAAATACCGGCTCTTTGCCAACCGCAACACATAACCATTACAAAAAAAAATGTAAAAATTAATAGATTGAATGAAATTAATGGATTAATTTTACAGGAGGGCAGTCCGACAGCTGGCCTCGTGACTCCACGAGCTACGCTGGTCTGGCCTCGCTGCTGCCAATGGAGACGTGCCGCCGCCCCTCACCCCAGGCCGGCCCGTCCGGCTATGCCGCAGCTGCTGTCGCTCCGCCGTCGCCTCGAGCGCTCGAACAGCGCCAGGCCGAACAGTAGCGTCAACCACCAGGACCTCTGTAATTTGAGAAAATGCATTTGAGGTAACTAATACTCAAGTGAAGTCTGAATTTATGAAGCTAAGTTAGATTCACGTAATTTCAGCCACAGATGTAAGCGTGCACTCAAACATCAGTAGCCAAAAGCGACTGGGAAAAGAATTAAGGTTTTACATGTATTGCAGGTGCCAAATACCGGCTCTTTGCCAACCGCAACACATAACCATTACAAAAAAAAATGTAAAAATTAATGGATTGAATGAAATTAATGGATTAATTTTACAGGAGGGCAGTCCGACAGCTGGCCTCGTGACTCCACGAGCTACGCTGGTCTGGCCTCGCTGCTGCCAATGGAGACGTGCCGCCGCCCCTCACCCCAGGCCGGCCCGTCCGGCTATGCCGCAGCTGCTGTCGCTCCGCCGTCGCCTCGAGCGCTCGAACAGCGCCAGGCCGAACAGTAGCGTCAACCACCAGGACCTCTGTAATTTGAGAAAATGCATTTCAGGTAACTAATACTCAAGTGAAGTCTGAATTTATGAAGCTAAGTTAGATTCCCGTAATTTTAGCCACAGATGTAAGCGTGCACTCAAACATCAGTAGCCAAAAGCGACTGGGAAAAGAATTAAGGTTTTACATGTATTGCAGGTGCCAAATACCGGCTCTTTGCCAACCGCAACACATTACCATTACAAAAAAAAATGTAAAAATTAATGGATTGAATGAAATTAATGGATTAATTTTACAGGAGGGCAGTCCGACAGCTGGCCTCGTGACTCCACGAGCTACGCTGGTCTGGCCTCGCTGCTGCCAATGGAGACGTGCCGCCGCCCCTCACCCCAGGCCGGCCCGTCCGGCTATGCCGCAGCTGCTGTCGCTCCGCCGTCGCCTCGAGCGCTCGAACAGCGCCAGGCCGAACAGTAGCGTCAACCACCAGGACCTCTGTAATTTGAGAAAATGCATTTGAGGTAACTAATACTCAAGTGAAGTCTGAATTTATGAAGCTAAGTTAGATTCCCGTAATTTTAGCCACAGATGTAAGCGTGCACTCAAACATCAGTAGCCAAAAGCGACTGGGAAAAGAATTAAGGTTTTACATGTATTGCAGGTGCCAAATACCGGCTCTTTGCCAACCGCAACACATTACCATTACAAAAAAAAAATGTAAAAATTAATAGATTGAATGAAATTAATGGATTAATTTTACAGGAGGGCAGTCCGACAGCTGGCCTCGTGACTCCACGAGCTACGCTGGTCTGGCCTCGCTGCTGCCAATGGAGACGTGCCGCCGCCCCTCACCCCAGGCCGGCCCGTCCGGCTATGCCGCAGCTGCTGTCGCTCCGCCGTCGCCTCGAGCGCTCGAACAGCGCCAGGCCGAACAGTAGCGTCAACCACCAGGACCTCTGTAATTTGAGAAAATGCATTTGAGGTAACTAATACTCAAGTGAAGTCTGAATTTATGAAGCTAAGTTAGATTCCCGTAATTTCAGGCACAGATGTAAGCGTGCACTCAAACATCAGTAGCCAAAAGCGACTGGGAAAAGAATTAAGGTTTTACATGTATTGCAGGTGCCAAATACCGGCTCTTTGCCAACCGCAACACATAACCATTACAAAAAAAAATGTAAAAATTAATGGATTGAATGACATTAATGGATTAATTTTACAGGAGGGCAGTCCGACAGCTGGCCTCGTGACTCCACGAGCTACGCTGGTCTGGCCTCGCTGCTGCCAATGGAGACGTGCCGCCGCCCCTCACCCCAGGCCGGCCCGTCCGGCTATGCCGCAGCTGCTGTCGCTCCGCCGTCGCCTCGAGCGCTCGAACAGCGCCAGGCCGAACAGTAGCGTCAACCACCAGGACCTCTGTAATTTTAGAAAATGCATTTCAGGTAACTAATACTCAAGTGAAGTCTGAATTTATGAAGCTAAGTTAGATTCCCGTAATTTTAGCCACAGATGTAAGCGTGCACTCAAACATCAGTAGCCAAAAGCGACTGGGAAAAGAATTAAGGTTTTACATGTATTGCAGGTGCCAAATACCGGCTCTTTGCCAACCGCAACACATTACCATTACAAAAAAAAAATGTAAAAATTAATGGATTGAATGACATTAATGGATTAATTTTACAGGAGGGCAGTCCGACAGCTGGCCTCGTGACTCCACGAGCTACGCTGGTCTGGCCTCGCTGCTGCCAATGGAGACGTGCCGCCGCCCCTCACCCCAGGCCGGCCCGTCCGGCTATGCCGCAGCTGCTGTCGCTCCGCCGTCGCCTCGAGCGCTCGAACAGCGCCAGGCCGAACAGTAGCGTCAACCACCAGGACCTCTGTAATTTGAGAAAATGCATTTCAGGTAACTAATACTCAAGTGAAGTCTGAATTTATGAAGCTAAGTTAGGTTCCCGTAATTTTAGCCACAGATGTAAGCGTGCACTCAAACATCAGTAGCCAAAAGCGACTGGGAAAAGAATTAAGGTTTTACATGTATTGCAGGTGCCAAATACCGGCTCTTTGCCAACCGCAACACATTACCATTACAAAAAAAAAATGTAAAAATTAATGGATTGAATGAAATTAATGGATTAATTTTACAGGAGGGCAGTCCGACAGCTGGCCTCGTGACTCCACGAGCTACGCTGGTCTGGCCTCGCTGCTGCCAATGGAGACGTGCCGCCGCCCCTCACCCCAGGCCGGCCCGTCCGGCTATGCCGCAGCTGCTGTCGCTCCGCCGTCGCCTCGAGCGCTCGAACAGCGCCAGGCCGAACAGTAGCGTCAACCACCAGGACCTCTGTAATTTGAGAAAATGCATTTCAGGTAACTAATACTCAAGTGAAGTCTGAATTTATGAAGCTAAGTTAGATTCCCGTAATTTTAGCCACAGATGTAAGCGTGCACTCAAACATCAGTAGCCAAAAGCGACTGGGAAAAGAATTAAGGTTTTACATGTATTGCAGGTGCCAAATACCGGCTCTTTGCCAACCGCAACACATTACCATTACAAAAAAAAAATGTAAAAATTAATGGATTGAATAAAATTAATGGATTAATTTTACAGGAGGGCAAACCGACAGCTGGCCTCGTGACTCCACGAGCTACGCTGGTCTGGCCTCGCTGCTGCCAATGGAGACGTGCCGCCGCCCCTCACCCCAGGCCGGCCCGTCCGGCTATGCCGCAGCTGCTGTCGCTCCGCCGTCGCCTCGAGCGCTCGAACAGCGCCAGGCCGAACAGTAGCGTCAACCACCAGGACCTCTGTAATTTGAGAAAATGCATTTGAGGTAACTAATACTCAAGTGAAGTCTGAATTTATGAAGCTAAGTTAGATTCCCGTAATTTCAGCCACAGATGTAAGCGTGCACTCAAACATCAGTAGCCAAAAGCGACTGGGAAAAGAATTAAGGTTTTACATGTATTGCAGGTACCAAATACCGGCTCTTTGCCAACCGCAACACATTACCATTACAAAAAAAAAATGTAAAAATTAATGGATTGAATGAAATTAATGGATTAATTTTACAGGAGGGCAGTCCGACAGCTGGCCTCGTGACTCCACGAGCTACGCTGGTCTGGCCTCGCTGCTGCCAATGGAGACGTGCCGCCGCCCCTCACCCCAGGCCGGCCCGTCCGGCTATGCCGCAGCTGCTGTCGCTCCGCCGTCGCCTCGAGCGCTCGAACAGCGCCAGGCCGAACAGTAGCGTCAACCACCAGGACCTCTGTAATTTGAGAAAATGCATTTGAGGTAACTAATACTCAAGTGAAGTCTGAATTTATGAAGCTAAGTTAGATTCCCGTAATTTTAGCCACAGATGTAAGCGTGCACTCAAACATCAGTAGCCAAAAGCGACTGGGAAAAGAATTAAGGTTTTACATGTATTGCAGGTGCCAAATACCGGCTCTTTGCCAACCGCAACACATTACCATTACAAAAAAAAAATGTAAAAATTAATAGATTGAATGAAATTAATGGATTAATTTTACAGGAGGGCAGTCCGACAGCTGGCCTCGTGACTCCACGAGCTACGCTTGTCTGGCCTCGCTGCTGCCAATGGAGACGTGCCGCCGCCCCTCACCCCAGGCCGGCCCGTCCGGCTATGCCGCAGCTGCTGTCGCTCCGCCGTCGCCTCGAGCGCTCGAACAGCGCCAGGCCGAACAGTAGCGTCAACCACCAGGACCTCTGTAATTTGAGAAAATGCATTTCAGGTAACTAATACTCAAGTGAAGTCTGAATTTATGAAGCTAAGTTAGGTTCCCGTAATTTTAGCCACAGATGTAAGCGTGCACTCAAACATCAGTAGCCAAAAGCGACTGGGAAAAGAATTAAGGTTTTACATGTATTGCAGGTGCCAAATACCGGCTCTTTGCCAACCGCAACACATTACCATTACAAAAAAAAAATGTAAAAATTAATGGATTGAATGAAATTAATGGATTAATTTTACAGGAGGGCAGTCCGACAGCTGGCCTCGTGACTCCACGAGCTACGCTGGTCTGGCCTCGCTGCTGCCAATGGAGACGTGCCGCCGCCCCTCACCCCAGGCCGGCCCGTCCGGCTATGCCGCAGCTGCTGTCGCTCCGCCGTCGCCTCGAGCGCTCGAACAGCGCCAGGCCGAACAGTAGCGTCAACCACCAGGACCTCTGTAATTTGAGAAAATGCATTTCAGGTAACTAATACTCAAGTGAAGTCTGAATTTATGAAGCTAAGTTAGATTCCCGTAATTTTAGCCACAGATGTAAGCGTGCACTCAAACATCAGTAGCCAAAAGCGACTGGGAAAAGAATTAAGGTTTTACATGTATTGCAGGTGCCAAATACCGGCTCTTTGCCAACCGCAACACATTACCATTACAAAAAAAAAATGTAAAAATTAATGGATTGAATAAAATTAATGGATTAATTTTACAGGAGGGCAAACCGACAGCTGGCCTCGTGACTCCACGAGCTACGCTGGTCTGGCCTCGCTGCTGCCAATGGAGACGTGCCGCCGCCCCTCACCCCAGGCCGGCCCGTCCGGCTATGCCGCAGCTGCTGTCGCTCCGCCGTCGCCTCGAGCGCTCGAACAGCGCCAGGCCGAACAGTAGCGTCAACCACCAGGACCTCTGTAATTTGAGAAAATGCATTTGAGGTAACTAATACTCAAGTGAAGTCTGAATTTATGAAGCTAAGTTAGATTCCCGTAATTTCAGCCACAGATGTAAGCGTGCACTCAAACATCAGTAGCCAAAAGCGACTGGGAAAAGAATTAAGGTTTTACATGTATTGCAGGTACCAAATACCGGCTCTTTGCCAACCGCAACACATTACCATTACAAAAAAAAAATGTAAAAATTAATGGATTGAATGAAATTAATGGATTAATTTTACAGGAGGGCAGTCCGACAGCTGGCCTCGTGACTCCACGAGCTACGCTGGTCTGGCCTCGCTGCTGCCAATGGAGACGTGCCGCCGCCCCTCACCCCAGGCCGGCCCGTCCGGCTATGCCGCAGCTGCTGTCGCTCCGCCGTCGCCTCGAGCGCTCGAACAGCGCCAGGCCGAACAGTAGCGTCAACCACCAGGACCTCTGTAATTTGAGAAAATGCATTTGAGGTAACTAATACTCAAGTGAAGTCTGAATTTATGAAGCTAAGTTAGATTCCCGTAATTTTAGCCACAGATGTAAGCGTGCACTCAAACATCAGTAGCCAAAAGCGACTGGGAAAAGAATTAAGGTTTTACATGTATTGCAGGTGCCAAATACCGGCTCTTTGCCAACCGCAACACATTACCATTACAAAAAAAAAATGTAAAAATTAATAGATTGAATGAAATTAATGGATTAATTTTACAGGAGGGCAGTCCGACAGCTGGCCTCGTGACTCCACGAGCTACGCTTGTCTGGCCTCGCTGCTGCCAATGGAGACGTGCCGCCGCCCCTCACCCCAGGCCGGCCCGTCCGGCTATGCCGCAGCTGCTGTCGCTCCGCCGTCGCCTCGAGCGCTCGAACAGCGCCAGGCCGAACAGTAGCGTCAACCACCAGGACCTCTGTAATTTGAGAAAATGCATTTGAGGTAACTAATACTCAAGTGAAGTCTGAATTTATGAAGCTAAGTTAGATTCCCGTAATTTCAGGCACAGATGTAAGCGTGCACTCAAACATCAGTAGCCAAAAGCGACTGGGAAAAGAATTAAGGTTTTACATGTATTGCAGGTGCCAAATACCGGCTCTTTGCCAACCGCAACACATAACCATTACAAAAAAAAATGTAAAAATTAATGGATTGAATGACATTAATGGATTAATTTTACAGGAGGGCAGTCCGACAGCTGGCCTCGTGACTCCACGAGCTACGCTGGTCTGGCCTCGCTGCTGCCAATGGAGACGTGCCGCCGCCCCTCACCCCAGGCCGGCCCGTCCGGCTATGCCGCAGCTGCTGTCGCTCCGCCGTCGCCTCGAGCGCTCGAACAGCGCCAGGCCGAACAGTAGCGTCAACCACCAGGACCTCTGTAATTTGAGAAAATGCATTTGAGGTAACTAATACTCAAGTGAAGTCTGAATTTATGAAGCTAAGTTAGATTCCCGTAATTTCAGGCACAGATGTAAGCGTGCACTCAAACATCAGTAGCCAAAAGCGACTGGGAAAAGAATTAAGGTTTTACATGTATTGCAGGTGCCAAATACCGGCTCTTTGCCAACCGCAACACATTACCATTACAAAAAAAAAATGTAAAAATTAATAGATTGAATGAAATTAATGGATTAATTTTACAGGAGGGCAGTCCGACAGCTGGCCTCGTGACTCCACGAGCTACGCTTGTCTGGCCTCGCTGCTGCCAATGGAGACGTGCCGCCGCCCCTCACCCCAGGCCGGCCCGTCCGGCTATGCCGCAGCTGCTGTCGCTCCGCCGTCGCCTCGAGCGCTCGAACAGCGCCAGGCCGAACAGTAGCGTCAACCACCAGGACCTCTGTAATTTGAGAAAATGCATTTGAGGTAACTAATACTCAAGTGAAGTCTGAATTTATGAAGCTAAGTTAGATTCCCGTAATTTCAGGCACAGATGTAAGCGTGCACTCAAACATCAGTAGCCAAAAGCGACTGGGAAAAGAATTAAGGTTTTACATGTATTGCAGGTGCCAAATACCGGCTCTTTGCCAACCGCAACACATAACCATTACAAAAAAAAATGTAAAAATTAATGGATTGAATGACATTAATGGATTAATTTTACAGGAGGGCAGTCCGACAGCTGGCCTCGTGACTCCACGAGCTACGCTGGTCTGGCCTCGCTGCTGCCAATGGAGACGTGCCGCCGCCCCTCACCCCAGGCCGGCCCGTCCGGCTATGCCGCAGCTGCTGTCGCTCCGCCGTCGCCTCGAGCGCTCGAACAGCGCCAGGCCGAACAGTAGCGTCAACCACCAGGACCTCTGTAATTTTAGAAAATGCATTTCAGGTAACTAATACTCAAGTGAAGTCTGAATTTATGAAGCTAAGTTAGATTCCCGTAATTTTAGCCACAGATGTAAGCGTGCACTCAAACATCAGTAGCCAAAAGCGACTGGGAAAAGAATTAAGGTTTTACATGTATTGCAGGTGCCAAATACCGGCTCTTTGCCAACCGCAACACATTACCATTACAAAAAAAAAATGTAAAAATTAATGGATTGAATGACATTAATGGATTAATTTTACAGGAGGGCAGTCCGACAGCTGGCCTCGTGACTCCACGAGCTACGCTGGTCTGGCCTCGCTGCTGCCAATGGAGACGTGCCGCCGCCCCTCACCCCAGGCCGGCCCGTCCGGCTATGCCGCAGCTGCTGTCGCTCCGCCGTCGCCTCGAGCGCTCGAACAGCGCCAGGCCGAACAGTAGCGTCAACCACCAGGACCTCTGTAATTTGAGAAAATGCATTTGAGGTAACTAATACTCAAGTGAAGTCTGAATTTATGAAGCTAAGTTAGATTCCCGTAATTTCAGGCACAGATGTAAGCGTGCACTCAAACATCAGTAGCCAAAAGCGACTGGGAAAAGAATTAAGGTTTTACATGTATTGCAGGTGCCAAATACCGGCTCTTTGCCAACCGCAACACATAACCATTACAAAAAAAAATGTAAAAATTAATGGATTGAATGACATTAATGGATTAATTTTACAGGAGGGCAGTCCGACAGCTGGCCTCGTGACTCCACGAGCTACGCTGGTCTGGCCTCGCTGCTGCCAATGGAGACGTGCCGCCGCCCCTCACCCCAGGCCGGCCCGTCCGGCTATGCCGCAGCTGCTGTCGCTCCGCCGTCGCCTCGAGCGCTCGAACAGCGCCAGGCCGAACAGTAGCGTCAACCACCAGGACCTCTGTAATTTTAGAAAATGCATTTCAGGTAACTAATACTCAAGTGAAGTCTGAATTTATGAAGCTAAGTTAGATTCCCGTAATTTTAGCCACAGATGTAAGCGTGCACTCAAACATCAGTAGCCAAAAGCGACTGGGAAAAGAATTAAGGTTTTACATGTATTGCAGGTGCCAAATACCGGCTCTTTGCCAACCGCAACACATTACCATTACAAAAAAAAAATGTAAAAATTAATGGATTGAATGAAATTAATGGATTAATTTTACAGGAGGGCAGTCCGACAGCTGGCCTCGTGACTCCACGAGCTACGCTGGTCTGGCCTCGCTGCTGCCAATGGAGACGTGCCGCCGCCCCTCACCCCAGGCCGGCCCGTCCGGCTATGCCGCAGCTGCTGTCGCTCCGCCGTCGCCTCGAGCGCTCGAACAGCGGCAGGCCGAACAGTAGCGTCAACCACCAGGACCTCTGTAATTTGAGAAAATGCATTTGAGGTAACTAATACTCAAGTGAAGTCTGAATTTATGAAGCTAAGTTAGATTCCCGTAATTTCAGCCACAGATGTAAGCGTGCACTCAAACATCAGTAGCCAAAAGCGACTGGGAAAAGAATTAAGGTTTTACATGTATTGCAGGTGCCAAATACCGGCTCTTTGCCAACCGCAACACATTACCATTACAAAAAAAAAATGTAAAAATTAATGGATTGAATGAAATTAATGGATTAATTTTACAGGAGGGCAGTCCGACAGCTGGCCTCGTGACTCCACGAGCTACGCTGGTCTGGCCTCGCTGCTGCCAATGGAGACGTGCCGCCGCCCCTCACCCCAGGCCGGCCCGTCCGGCTATGCCGCAGCTGCTGTCGCTCCGCCGTCGCCTCGAGCGCTCGAACAGCGGCAGGCCGAACAGTAGCGTCAACCACCAGGACCTCTGTAATTTGAGAAAATGCATTTGAGGTAACTAATACTCAAGTGAAGTCTGAATTTATGAAGCTAAGTTAGATTCCCGTAATTTCAGCCACAGATGTAAGCGTGCACTCAAACATCAGTAGCCAAAAGCGACTGGGAAAAGAATTAAGGTTTTACATGTATTGCAGGTGCCAAATACCGGCTCTTTGCCAACCGCAACACATTACCATTACAAAAAAAAAATGTAAAAATTAATGGATTGAATAAAATTAATGGATTAATTTTACAGGAGGGCAAACCGACAGCTGGCCTCGTGACTCCACGAGCTACGCTGGTCTGGCCTCGCTGCTGCCAATGGAGACGTGCCGCCGCCCCTCACCCCAGGCCGGCCCGTCCGGCTATGCCGCAGCTGCTGTCGCTCCGCCGTCGCCTCGAGCGCTCGAACAGCGCCAGGCCGAACAGTAGCGTCAACCACCAGGACCTCTGTAATTTGAGAAAATGCATTTGAGGTAACTAATACTCAAGTGAAGTCTGAATTTATGAAGCTAAGTTAGATTCCCGTAATTTTAGCCACAGATGTAAGCGTGCACTCAAACATCAGTAGCCAAAAGCGACTGGGAAAAGAATTAAGGTTTTACATGTATTGCAGGTGCCAAATACCGGCTCTTTGCCAACCGCAACACATTACCATTACAAAAAAAAATGTAAAAATTAATAGATTGAATGAAATTAATGGATTAATTTTACAGGAGGGCAGTCCGACAGCTGGCCTCGTGACTCCACGAGCTACGCTGGTCTGGCCTCGCTGCTGCCAATGGAGACGTGCCGCCGCCCCTCACCCCAGGCCGGCCCGTCCGGCTATGCCGCAGCTGCTGTCGCTCCGCCGTCGCCTCGAGCGCTCGAACAGCGCCAGGCCGAACAGTAGCGTCAACCACCAGGACCTCTGTAATTTGAGAAAATGCATTTGAGGTAACTAATACTCAAGTGAAGTCTGAATTTATGAAGCTAAGTTAGATTCCCGTAATTTTAGCCACAGATGTAAGCGTGCACTCAAACATCAGTAGCCAAAAGCGACTGGGAAAAGAATTAAGGTTTTACATGTATTGCAGGTGCCAAATACCGGCTCTTTGCCAACCGCAACACATTACCATTACAAAAAAAAATGTAAAAATTAATGGATTGAATGAAATTAATGGATTAATTTTACAGGAGGGCAATCCGACAGCTCGCCTCGTGACTCCACGAGCTACGCTGGTCTGGCCTCGCTGCCGCCAATGGAGACGTGCCGCCGCCCCTCACCCCAGGCCGGCCCGTCCGGCTATGCCGCAGCTGCTGTCGCTCCGCCGTCGCCTCGAGCGCTCGAACAGCGCCAGGCCGAACAGTAGCGTCAACCACCAGGACCTCTGTAATTTGAGAAAATGCATTTGAGGTAACTAATACTCAAGTGAAGTCTGAATTTATGAAGCTAAGTTAGATTCCCGTAATTTTAGCCACAGATGTAAGCGTGCACTCAAACATCAGTAGCCAAAAGCGACTGGGAAAAGAATTAAGGTTTTACATGTATTGCAGGTGCCAAATACCGGCTCTTTGCCAACCGCAACACATTACCATTACAAAAAAAAAATGTAAAAATTAATGGATTGAATGAAATTAATGGATTAATTTTACAGGAGGGCAGTCCGACAGCTGGCCTCGTGACTCCACGAGCTACGCTGGTCTGGCCTCGCTGCTGCCAATGGAGACGTGCCGCCGCCCCTCACCCCAGGCCGGCCCGTCCGGCTATGCCGCAGCTGCTGTCGCTCCGCCGTCGCCTCGAGCGCTCGAACAGCGGCAGGCCGAACAGTAGCGTCAACCACCAGGACCTCTGTAATTTGAGAAAATGCATTTCAGGTAACTAATACTCAAGTGAAGTCTGAATTTATGAAGCTAAGTTAGATTCCCGTAATTTTAGCCACAGATGTAAGCGTGCACTCAAACATCAGTAGCCAAAAGCGACTGGGAAAAGAATTAAGGTTTTACATGTATTGCAGGTGCCAAATACCGGCTCTTTGCCAACCGCAACACATTACCATTACAAAAAAAAATGTAAAAATTAATGGATTGAATGAAATTAATGGATTAATTTTACAGGAGGGCAGTCCGACAGCTGGCCTCGTGACTCCACGAGCTACGCTGGTCTGGCCTCGCTGCTGCCAATGGAGACGTGCCGCCGCCCCTCACCCCAGGCCGGCCCGTCCGGCTATGCCGCAGCTGCTGTCGCTCCGCCGTCGCCTCGAGCGCTCGAACAGCGCCAGGCCGAACAGTAGCGTCAACCACCAGGACCTCTGTAATTTGAGAAAATGCATTTCAGGTAACTAATACTCAAGTGAAGTCTGAATTTATGAAGCTAAGTTAGATTCCCGTAATTTTAGCCACAGATGTAAGCGTGCACTCAAACATCAGTAGCCAAAAGCGACTGGGAAAAGAATTAAGGTTTTACATGTATTGCAGGTGCCAAATACCGGCTCTTTGCCAACCGCAACACATTACCATTACAAAAAAAAAATGTAAAAATTAATAGATTGAATGAAATTAATGGATTAATTTTACAGGAGGGCAGTCCGACAGCTGGCCTCGTGACTCCACGAGCTACGCTGGTCTGGCCTCGCTGCTGCCAATGGAGACGTGCCGCCGCTCCTCACCCCAGGCCGGCCCGTCCGGCTATGCCGCAGCTGCTGTCGCTCCGCCGTCGCCTCGAGCGCTCGAACAGCGCCAGGCCGAACAGTAGCGTCAACCACCAGGACCTCTGTAATTTGAGAAAATGCATTTGAGGTAACTAATACTCAAGTGAAGTCTGAATTTATGAAGCTAAGTTAGATTCCCGTAATTTCAGGCACAGATGTAAGCGTGCACTCAAACATCAGTAGCCAAAAGCGACTGGGAAAAGAATTAAGGTTTTACATGTATTGCAGGTGCCAAATACCGGCTCTTTGCCAACCGCAACACATAACCATTACAAAAAAAAATGTAAAAATTAATAGATTGAATGAAATTAATGGATTAATTTTACAGGAGGGCAGTCCGACAGCTGGCCTCGTGACTCCACGAGCTACGCTGGTCTGGCCTCGCTGCTGCCAATGGAGACGTGCCGCCGCCCCTCACCCCAGGCCGGCCCGTCCGGCTATGCCGCAGCTGCTGTCGCTCCGCCGTCGCCTCGAGCGCTCGAACAGCGCCAGGCCGAACAGTAGCGTCAACCACCAGGACCTCTGTAATTTGAGAAAATGCATTTCAGGTAACTAATACTCAAGTGAAGTCTGAATTTATGAAGCTAAGTTAGATTCCCGTAATTTTAGCCACAGATGTAAGCGTGCACTCAAACATCAGTAGCCAAAAGCGATTGGGAAAAGAATTAAGGTTTTACATGTATTGCAGGTGCCAAATACCGGCTCTTTGCCAACCGCAACACATTACCATTACAAAAAAAAAATGTAAAAATTAATGGATTGAATGAAATTAATGGATTAATTTTACAGGAGGGCAGTCCGACAGCTGGCCTCGTGACTCCACGAGCTACGCTGGTCTGGCCTCGCTGCTGCCAATGGAGACGTGCCGCCGCCCCTCACCCCAGGCCGGCCCGTCCGGCTATGCCGCAGCTGCTGTCGCTCCGCCGTCGCCTCGAGCGCTCGAACAGCGCCAGGCCGAACAGTAGCGTCAACCACCAGGACCTCTGTAATTTGAGAAAATGCATTTGAGGTAACTAATACTCAAGTGAAGTCTGAATTTATGAAGCTAAGTTAGATTCCCGTAATTTCAGCCACAGATGTAAGCGTGCACTCAAACATCAGTAGCCAAAAGCGACTGGGAAAAGAATTAAGGTTTTACATGTATTGCAGGTGCCAAATACCGGCTCTTTGCCAACCGCAACACATTACCATTACAAAAAAAAAATGTAAAAATTAATGGATTGAATGAAATTAATGGATTAATTTTACAGGAGGGCAGTCCGACAGCTGGCCTCGTGACTCCACGAGCTACGCTGGTCTGGCCTCGCTGCTGCCAATGGAGACGTGCCGCCGCCCCTCACCCCAGGCCGGCCCGTCCGGCTATGCCGCAGCTGCTGTCGCTCCGCCGTCGCCTCGAGCGCTCGAACAGCGCCAGGCCGAACAGTAGCGTCAACCACCAGGACCTCTGTAATTTGAGAAAATGCATTTCAGGTAACTAATACTCAAGTGAAGTCTGAATTTATGAAGCTAAGTTAGATTCCCGTAATTTTAGCCACAGATGTAAGCGTGCACTCAAACATCAGTAGCCAAAAGCGACTGGGAAAAGAATTAAGGTTTTACATGTATTGCAGGTGCCAAATACCGGCTCTTTGCCAACCGCAACACATTACCATTACAAAAAAAAAATGTAAAAATTAATGGATTGAATAAAATTAATGGATTAATTTTACAGGAGGGCAGTCCGACAGCTGGCTTCGTGACTCCACGAGCTACGCTGGTCTGGCCTCGCTGCTGCCAATGGAGACGTGCCGCCGCCCCTCACCCCAGGCCGGCCCGTCCGGCTATGCCGCAGCTGCTGTCGCTCCGCCGTCGCCTCGAGCGCTCGAACAGCGCCAGGCCGAACAGTAGCGTCAACCACCAGGACCTCTGTAATTTGAGAAAATGCATTTGAGGTAACTTATACTCAAGTGAAGTCTGAATTTATGAAGCTAAGTTAGATTCCCGTAATTTCAGCCACAGATGTAAGCGTGCACTCAAACATCAGTAGCCAAAAGCGACTGGGAAAAGAATTAAGGTTTTACATGTATTGTCAGACGCTGCTAGTCATTAAATATTAAAGATTACAATATCTATATTTACCTAAGCTATGATTTAAACAGAGTAATTATGCAAAAGTAATAATAAAATTATTTTGCTATAATCGGCGATGAAGTAAAATAGAAAATGTATATAATGCTAAATGTAGAGTGGACAATTGGTTATCATACCTGATACATGCAGGATTCGTAAAAAACACATGCACAAACCTCCACCACCGCCACCACCATACACAAGCACTATATACATTCACTATCACAAACTCAACAACTCAAATGTTTGAATTTCAACAAACATTCTCGGATAAAATGTGAGTAGTTATCCAAAACTTAATAACAAATAAACTATACTTTTGCACTATTTAATACGAAGAAAATTGAAACGTACTGACTCACCTGAAACGTTCGTTATACGTAATATATAACTGTAATCACTTTTTACTTACGCAAAAATATATAAACCAACAAATGATTTTTAATTAAAATTAGACAATTCCATAAACTTCTTGTTAACGCACACTATATACAATAACACGATATAATAGGAATACCACAATTCCCGTTCCGAGATGCACTTCTCTTGAATGACGAACAAGGACTGAATGTCACTGAAACGTTTTATCAATAGGAAGACTCCACCCTCCACCGGAAACAATAACGGCACAGTGTTGCCCCTATTTAATCAAAAAGGGCGCGATTAGGGTTGCCACCTTTTTTTTGAAGAAAAATACTATTTTTCTTTTTAAATCAAAAAAATATAGTACTTTTAGGAAATTCAGGAAAAAAAAGGACACATCTATTTTCAATCATTATTTATTTTTCCATGATTATTTTTTATTACTTTTCGCTGGATAATGACACGGAGTTAGAGCTACTAACTAACTAAGCCCCGTAAATACATGAATGAGTTTCGTTCCTACATTCCCTATGCAGGGCTGCGGGTGCGTTCCATTCACAGTTAATTAAAAAAAGCACGACAATTGCAATTAGCGATAAAAATATAGTATTTTTCGTGCTATATTCTTTTTCTATAATATATAGTACAATTTAAGCTAGTGTTTTTCAATTTATATATACATTTATTAAAGCAGGGACCTCGAAGCATATAGCATTATAGTATATCCTTAGTGTTTTTATTGAACTGTGATAATATAGGGAAGTTTTATTTTTTAATTTTAAAATATAAGTAAAAATAAAACTAAAATAATAAAAATAAAACTTTTCCTTCTATAGTAATATTTATTGTGTATGCTTTATTGAAGTGTTGTATATCATATGTCATACCCAATATCAGTTATATTCTATGTTTTAGGTGGTTATTTCTGAATAGTTTTTATTCTTTCTGCGACAGACAATATGGATTACAGACATACTTTAATTATTTAACAGAAAGTTATTTGTTCAAGATACTTTAGTTCCCATTTAGTTATGCACATTTCAACTAGATTTTTTGTCTGAGTAACTGTGTCTGGTCAAGGCACTGCTACTGTTGTTGCAATGAATTCATTAATATCTGATACAATGGCTGATATTCTTCAAGTGAGTTAAAATGTTTCAAATATAAATCATTTTTGTTTGTAAACACAAAAATTGGCATGTGTATGTTTAAAGTAACGGCCTGCTATCCACCCCAGCAGTGGGAACCATAAGCTTCCTCTATCCGTTTTTTGGAGAGAAGTATTGTAGCAAAGACCTACCATCGCGTTGCTCCAATGCGGATTGGTAGGTTACGCATATCCCTAGAATTCGCTAGAAGTATGCGGATTTCCTTACCATATTTACCTTCACCGAAAAGCGTGTCATAAATTGCAATTGTCAATTAGACATGTGCCTGTGCGGGGTATAAACCCATGATCGTCTTTACAGAGTCGAACGGCCTCACCGCTGAGCTATCCATAGCTTGTTCCATATTTATTAAAATGTATTTGCAATAATTTTCAGATGAACCTGGTCATAGCCAAAGAGAGTACTCATTGGGATGACGTCTAAGGGCTATATGCTGTTGATGCTTTATGGGATGAAGCACATGATTAGGTCAATTGATTTGACTAGATGAAGGCAAGTAAATATTTGATGTAAAGTATGTCAGTCTGTCCATTTCACTTTCTATTAAAACTGAAGCTTATATGTCTAATGGGCTAACTCTATTATAGTGATGCAAAAAAGTGTGTGATATAAGAATAGCTTAAAAGACATATTAGTGATGATCATTGGAACTTTGTCACATACAATACAGTATTTGGAAAGCATAATATTTTTAGCCTGGTACTGCTAACAGTACAAAATCAAAGATATTTAACATAACACAAAGATTGTCACAGATACCCCTTATATTTTATTATTAAAAAAACAAAATTTATAATTATAGTCTCTATTCTATACTTAAAATATAACTGTAGACAAAGTTATAGACACGAAAAAAATATTTTCCAGACACTATTTAAGACCAGTAGAAGCTAAAAATATATTTTTAAAATTTAAAATCTCTGTTATTTGTCAATGCATCATTCTCCTACCCTTATCCCACTCTAAATGGGGTAGGCACAACATGTTTTAAACATGTTATCACATGATTTGGTATCTTACGACCGGTCGCCTGCCCGACGTCAACTTACCTTTGCAAACTAATGTTCTATCTATACATTATTAAAGAATAACTTATTTATTACAGGTTAAATATGCTGCGAACTCTTCCGCCGGGAAGTGTCCACGAGCCCGATGATGCAGATGAACATATATGAAGAGCTTCAGTCGAATCATAATTATTTAGCCTCATTTATTGACATTAGTAATAACATTTTCACAGCGCGAATGCTTTTATTCACTAACAATTTATTTTGCCGCCTGAACCATTCGGAATTTTGGAATAAGGCTGTAAAAGTCCGCTTCAATGCTAGAGGACTCAAGAGAAGGTTGTGTCTTCAAAATAGTATTCATATTAGTATAATTGACAAACATTATGAAGTTTCAAACTTCTTAACTAGGACCCAATGGATTTTTTCTCAAATCCGTGGATAAGGGGGCTCTAGCACACTAGAACGGATCATAATTTGGTTTCATTGTTTAAAACATGATTGGTTAATATTATTGTTTGATAGTTATAGTACCTTGTATTCCATCAGAAATATTTTCCAGACCCAAGCCATATCATATTACCGGTTCAGTATATTGATATATCGGTCATGTGCAGCAATAGCGGTACAACTCAAAAACTTATATTTTGAGATGAATGGGTTTAAAATTTTCATTACTCAGGAAAATGAATAACAATTGCTTAGTTGCTAGTTTAATTGTTAGTTTGCTTAAACGACGGGCTTATAATGAAATATGAGTTCTGCCTGTATTGCTGCTAAAAATTGTGTATTTTAACATTAACACCATTTATTCCTATTCAAAACACGTGTTTTTACTTGTGTAGCAAAACTAAAAACCTGAGCAATCCTGGGAGTAATATATTTTCAAAACAGGATTATTTAAATTGTGAAATTTTTATAATTACGCTATTGTCTAATAAAACTGAAAGATTTGATCTAGTTAAAATTATATTATCCATCACAAAAACTTATATATTTGGAATGGCATTATATGGCATGTAAAGTGTTAATTAGTCAAAAATGTATATAACTTAAAAAACTATAATTCCTGGTTAACTTGCATTAATCATAAATATGATTTGTTAAAAGTTTTTTGCATAATCGTAATCATAATGCGAGTTAGACAATGGTGTATCAATTAAGGAGAATTCACAGTACTGCAGATACTTGGAAAACGATAATGGAAATGGAAAATTATATCGCAAGTAAAGTTATAGAACTATGATACATGAGGCAAAAGTAACTAACTAATATTACTATTATTAACATTTAAAAATTGATTCAAAATTTTTATTATTTTACTATATATACTCCATAAGTATAGAAACATAACAAGATGTAAACAAACAAAACCATGTGATTCAGGAGTGACAAATATGTCATAACAATAATATTATTAACAAATGAAAAAATTGGGATTCAACTGCAGTTGTCAAAAGAATATCTCTAATATTTATAAATGTAATTTTCATAAATTGATTGGTATTTTCTAAAATTAAATATTTATACCTTTAGTATAGCAAAACAGCAATATATAATTTAATAAAATTCAGCAGATACAAATTAGCCAAGTAAACTACCTAAAATGGTAATTGGATTAACCAACGCAACATAATATCAATATTCTACGAGCTTCACTCTGTGATACTTAAATGTGTAGTAATTTAGTGTATTTATATTATCCATCGTTTTCTTTAAAAAATTTTAGAATTCTTATTTATTGTTTCAAAGTTTGTAAAAATTATTGATAGCAATCACGCCATAATAAAGTGGTGCGAATACTATCAATAATTTTAAATTCTTTAAAAGAATTAAAAATTATATTAAATGTTAGTATAATGTGTTGTAATAAAAAAGGTACTTTATAGTAGGCAGATAATGCCTACTATAAACTACCTGTTTTGACATGTTTACATTTAGTTAAATACTTAACCCATGGAGTATAGTTCCTCATGATGTTTTCTTTCATCGAAAAGCTTGGTATCAATTGGCACATTAATTATGGCAAAATTTCACAATTTAATTCTTACTTTATATGTATAAATCCGAAGTGTTAACTGGTTTGATGGAAAATATTATACTTAGAGATAAAAACCACTAAAAAAGACTAATATTTATAATTTACCATCAAGTATACTCCTTTTAAGTATAATGTTTTTTCCTAAATACTAAAACGGTAAAAACGAAAGCATCTATTGTTTCAAATACTAATCTTGTAAATTTGTTTTCGAGTGAATACTTATAATTAATTATATTTAATAATAATATATAATAATTTAAATTACAATTCCTATATTTTCAAGATACATGATCGCCGATTCTGTTTCCTATTTAAAAATAGTAATCATTTTTGAAGTTGCACTTTTAGCGTGTTTAGGAAAAAACTTTTTTTTTAAGAAGCATGCACATAGAAATGTAAAACGGCTGTTGAATATAAATTTTTTTATTACAGTAAAAGTCTATTAAAGAATTTCCTTAAATATTTTGTTTTATTAAAATCTAAAAATCATTATTAGTATGTTACAGGAAAACCGGTTATCCAAATAATCGGTAAGAGTAAAATGCGAATCGATAAAACTTAGCATCACTAGTTACGGTTTTAGCGCACCAAGTACATCACTAATTTTACTATGATTCGCGTCATACGTTATATATATTACTACTCCATATGTGAGAAAGAGTCAGAGCTGAGACTAAACCCGTTTTATGAATGAAACGGGTGAGAGGCAGATAGTTTTTTATGAATGAGAATGTAAGTAGCTATAGTGCTACTCTGCACCCCCCCATACCACCGAAAATAGGCTCGCGCCAATGTATGAATCTCAACCATCTATTTTATAGTTAATAATCTATGAATAAAGTTATTATACATAGTGTAGTCATTAGAAACTCACAGCCTACAGACAACATAATATAAATATAATCTGTGGCATTATCCTGTCAAATATCAATTGTTAAACAAGTTCTGTTATTTCCTAGTCTGTGGTGTTCAACGTGAACAAGTTGTTGCACTCACAGTTATTGTAAAATATATTCGATAATTTTATAGAAAAAATTCAAAACTGTCGTAAAGGTACACTTCTTAATTCAGCGTAGATATAGTTTTTTAAATTTTGCACAAATGTAATTTATTAAGGTTATGTTTGATATAATTCCAGATGCCGTTGTCCTGCAGATTTTATCAAGAAAAATATCCTGAAGTTGAGGATGTAGTGATGGTAACAGTTAGATCTATAGCGGAGATGGGAGCTTATGTTCATTTATTAGAATATAATAACATTGAGGGCATGATTCTTTTGTCCGAATTGTCGAGAAGACGTATCAGATCGATTAATAAATTGATTAGAGTGGGCAAGACTGAGCCAGTAGTGGTCATCAGAGTGGATAAAGAAAAGGGTAAGAGTTTGAAATGTCCAATGCTTTGAGGTTTTTTAAAACATTATTTCAATTAGTAAAAAACCTTTTCTCTTGTTCGTTGTAGCACACACAAAATATTTAAAAGTTACATCAGCTTTAATATATATTTTTTTAATTGTATTTATATAAGATTTTGTATGTATCATTTCCAATGTACATCTGAGCCAAGCCTTTCCTCTCACATTAAGACGCTTGCCTATATTTGTTCCACAAACCATACCCAAATCAGCATGATTAAATTTTGTCATTTGTTCATTATCCAGCATTTGTGGTCATATTTACATTTATATTGCAGATGTATAGAATGCTTTCTTAAAAATAAGTAAGAATTAAAGGTTTTGTGGTTTGTTTTTTTTATCAGTTTTATAAAAATTTATGCATAGTACAATCAATTGAAGAGACTAATAAAATAATGTGCTTAAGAAGCTTGAGGCTAAAATTTATTTTAAAAGTGTATAATATCTGATCCGCAAGAAATCTTTTTTTTTTAAATTAAATTAATAAATATATTGGACTCACACACACGGTCGTCCATCCCCAAAGTAAGTAACTTAATACTTGTGTTATGGTGGACAGAAAACTGGTGAATACTTATATAATTTTTAAATACATTCTTAAATACAAATATACACCCAGACTCGAAGACCAACAAATTCATTCATAAAAAATGTTAGCCCTCGGCGGGAATCGAACCCACAACCCGCAGAGCTGTAGGCAGGATCACTACCCACTGCGCCAACGGGCCAGTCAAGTTTTCAGTCAGTCAGTTTTTATTTTACATTAGTATATTTTGATAGCATTCTCACTTATATATTTAATAATTTCATTTAGGTTATATAGACTTATCAAAACGTCGTGTCTCTGCTGAGGACATAGATAAGTGTACAGAGAGATTTGCAAATGCCAAAGCGGTGAACTCCATCTTAAGGCATGTAGCAGAACTCTTACGTTACAAAAATTCAGAACAGCTAGAAGAGTTGTACAAACAAACAGCTTGGCGATTTGAAGAAAAATACAAAAAGGCTTCAGCGTACGACTACTTTAAGCAGGCTGCAGTGTGAGTTTCAATTATATGATTTCAAAATTGTTATTTTTTTCACTCATGTAAGTACTCACTCACTGTAAGTAATTGATATAGGTATTGTGCCAAAAAATGTACTAAGATTTTTTCAATATATGGTTTCTATTATTTATCATATCATAGATACCAATCTTATGATGGTTCAATCTCAGTATCAAAATAGAAAATACTTTTAGTTGTTATAAATAATAAATTTTTATTTTAATAAATAGAAAATACTTTTAGATGGTCAGAAAATAAATTCTTATTTTTTATTTTTTGATAGTCAAAAAACCTTGAATGGGTTGCAATATGCTTTCTTTTTTATTTACTTACAGCAAAAATGTACAAGTTATATCTATCTTAAATTACTTACATGCTAGGACTATACATATCATGCCCACATGGAATGGTCCTAAGAATGCTGGCACCATTTCCACGCTGAATCACTAAGGTGATTCTTTGTGCGAAAAAGGAGCCAGCCTTCTTGTCACCTGAAGAGGCAATTAACCGAGGTGTTAAAATGGTCAAAAATATTTTTGCACTTAGACTCCATGGCCCTAGGATCTCCACTGCAAACGGCACTAATATATAACTCTCGATAAGAGATGCATAATTCCGCCGTTTGCCGTATTCGGCAATATCTGTCGCAGCTCCAGGTCTTGACGCTGTTTTCTAGATATGGGACGAGGCTAACGTATCAACGCATGTTGCCTCCCACATAAGGGCTCCACTGCAAACAGCACAAATATAAAACTCGATGAGAGATGCATAAAATAAAAAAATTTGCAATATACTAAATTAAGATAGCACCAAATTTTCTCGCATAGAATTATTTTATATTACCAAATTTTCCTACGTAAATAATATATTTGACTTCCTTTATAGTTAATGTATTTTACTACCTTAGTGGTTATATTTCTTTCTATTGTAGAGATCCATCAGTTCTTGATGAATGTGGTCTTGATGAGAACACTAAGGAAGTACTCTTAGCCAACATCAAGAGGAAGCTCACATCTCAAGCTGTCAAAATTCGTGCAGACATTGAATGTGCTTGCTATGGATATGAAGGAATTGATGCTGTGAAAGCTGCGTTGAAGTCTGGACTTGCTCTGACTACTGCAGAATTGCCTATTAAGATAAATCTTATTGCTCCACCACTTTATGGTAAGCCTTGATGGTATTTTTATTATTTACAATACGAGAGCAACTTCTAGCATGTAATTGATATATTTAAAAGCACAAAATGTTTTTAATAGTTTAGAAAAATTCTTTGATAGCTTGGAAATTTCAGAAAATTTATAAAATTAAAGACATTAATTAATTTACCTACAAAAATAAACGAAAGATTAGAAGAGTTTATTTGAGCTTGGATATATTTTTGTATTTAGGTAGGTATGTATTTAAAAATTATATTTGTATATATTCACCAGTTGTCTCTCACCCATAACACAAGTATAAAGTTACTTTGGGGGCAGACAACCATTTGTGTAAATGTCCGATATATTTATTTATTTATAATAAGCATGACCTGATGCTGCTGCCAGGCTTGAGTCCAGACAGGGACTTCTACGGGTAACAGTATATATCCTCCTGCCCTTATCCCACTCTAAGTGGGGTTGGCACAACATGTTTATAACATGTTGTAACATGATTTTGCTGCGTTTTTACGATCGGCCGCCTGCCTATCATTATTATCCAATTAGAACTCCATCATCCTCCTGTCCTTATCCCCCTCTAAGTGGGGTCGGCACAACATGGAACAAACATGTCATATGATTTGGTTATGTATTTTACGACTGGCCGCCTGCCTGACGTCAACTTACCTTAGTCGTATTTTACGATTCCTCGGTAAGAAAGAGGGTGGTCTATTTTACTCAACCGGATACCACACGGTGGGTCAACTTGCCTTAGTCGTATTTTACGACATCTCGGTAAGAAGGAGGGTGATCTATTCTACTAAACCGGATACCACACGGTGGGTCAACTTACCTTAGTCGCCTTTTACGACACCTCGGTGAGAAATGAGGGTGGTTTATTCTACTCAGCCGGATACCACACGGCGGGTCGACTTACCTTAGTCGCCTTTTACGACACCTCGGTAAGAAATGAGGGTGGTACTATTCTATTCAGCCGGATATCACACGGCTATTCTACGAGTAACAGTAAGGACATGAAATGTTGTTAAAAGTTTTTAACTGGGTAACATTTTATTCCATACAGTGATGACAACATCAACACCCGAAAAAGCAAATGGACTCAAAGCTCTACAAGATGCTATTGACAAAATTGAAGAGACCATAACAGCTGCTGGTGGTGTGTTTAATGTTCAGATGGCAGTAAGTATCACTTGATAGTCCATACCTTGAAGTATCCTAAACTAGAAAGAGACGAATCATTGTGTTCATCATTATCATTATTATCTAACTATTTCCAATCTCAGACTCCAATATTACTTTACTTCTTTAATTAAAATTATAATGTACTATTTTTACTAGCTGAATCAGCAAACATTTTGCTATATAAAGTAGTGCTTCTCCCCTATTGAACTTAGCCTGATGTTATATAGCCTATAGTCTTTCTTGATAAATGGACTATCTTAGATTTTTTCAAATCAATCCAGTAGTTCTTGAGATTAGCAATTTCAAACAAACTCTTCAGCTTTATATATTAGTATAGATTTGCATTTCTTTCATACATTTTTACTAATTTCTTGGGTTAATACAAATTTAACATATTTAAGTATTCACAAAAAATTATTAACAATCTCCCATATATATTCGTTAAAATAGTTCTAATTGGATAATAACGCCGTGTGGTATCCGGCTGAATAGAATAGTATCACCCTCATTTCTTACCGAGGCGTCGTAAAAGGCACTAAGGTAAGTCGACCCGCCGTGTGGTATCCGGCTGAGTAGAATAGACCAACCTCATTTCTTACCGAAGTGTCGTAAAAGGCGACTAAGGTAAGTTGACCCACCGTGTGGTATCCGGTTGAGTAAAATAGACCACCCTCTTTCTTACCGAGGACTCGTAAAATACGACTAAGGTAAGTTGACGTCAGACAGGAGGCCGGTCGTAAAATACATAGCCAAATCATATGACATGTTTGTAACATGCTGTGCCGATCCCACTTAGAGGGGGATAAGGACAGGAGGATGATGGAGTTCTAATTGGATAATAATGATAGCCTTTATTCCAAAAAAAAAGTACAGTTAACTTTTATCTAACTAGTTAGCTTAAGTAAAACTACCAAATATTCAGCAACTTGGTATTCCTTAAAGCAAAGGTCTCTTCTAGCTCTTTCCATTGCCTTATATCTCTCGCCACTTTTAACCAAAGATGGCCCAAGGTTTTTTTTTGGTCAACCTCACATCTTTTCCTTCTGGGACCTCTGCTCCTATTGCCAATTTATTTAAAACCGGCATTGTATTTAGAAACGGCCTGTTACTATCCCAATCCAGCATACGCCTCCTATCTCCGTTTTTGGAAAGAAAGTTTAGAGCGTCTTACGCTGCTTCAATGCGTATTGGTAGGTTACACATATCTCTAGAATTCTCTAGAGATATGCAGGTTTCCTCACGATATTTTCCTTCACCAAAAAGCTTGTGATAAATTGCAACTATCAATTCGGTATATAAGTTTTAATAGAAAAACTCATTTGTGCCTGTCCCGAGGTTTAAACCAGTCACCTTCTCGAAAGAGTCGCACGATCTAATTTATTTATTAATTATTAATTCAAAAATTCGTATATTTTCTTAAAACTGGAGGTATATTTTTTTATGATCTCCGCAACAGCCTAAAGTGGTGACCGCAACTGATGAAGCTGAGCTCGCGAGGCAAATGGAACGCGCTGAAGCCGAAAACGCAGAAGTGGCTGGCGATTCGGCTGATGAAGATGAGGACCAAGGTTCGAATACTTTAATAACCTCTCATTTTTTTTTCTTAATTAATCGAGATCGAGTACAGAATGTTATTAAAAATAATTTTAAAAATTCAAATAATTGTTGAGCTTAACATATGATCTTGACATGCAATATTAAATAAAAGCTACTCGAACGGATTACACAAAAAAAGTATTAAAAGTAAATATAAAATAGACCATATAAAATAGAAATACAAAAACAAATAAAAATTAATACCTAATATCCATTGACAGTTCCTGTTTTGGAATACTACGGAAAAAGCTGATTCTTCCAAAAAAAAAAACTCAATTTGCCAAGCCAAATTTAGTCTGGCAAGCGACAGGTCGTAAATAAAATACCTATGCAAATCATGTGACAACATGTTGTGTCGATCCCACTAAGATGAGATCAGGGCAGGAAATGATGATTATGTTCATCATTGTTAACACTGTTATGATGTGGTCTGTGGTTTGAATCGATTGTTTTAGCCTTAATTAATTGTTATTAAGTGTGATTTGTTCTGTTTCAGGAATGGGAGACGCTGGCGTGGATGAGGAGCCTCAACAGAACGGCGCGTCCGACGAAGAAGACGAAAATTAATTTAACCTCAAATAATTATGTATACCTTCCTTATAAATATATATGTTTTATACATTCAGCTGCATTTATTTATTTTAAAATTAACAAAAATAATTTATAACAAATAAATAAAATATAAATATATGGGACACTTCAGACACCGTCGTCCGTCCCCAAAGTAAGTAACTTAATACTTGTTATGGGTGAGAGGCAACTGGTGAATATATACATATATAATTTTTAAATACATAAATACAAATACACACCCAGACTCGAAGAACCAACAAATTCTTATAGAAAATGTTGGCCCTGGGTGGGAATCGAAGGAAGGCAGGGTCTATCCACTGCGCCAACGGGCCAGTCAAAACAACAACGATATTTCTCCTTTATTCTTATTCAATAAATAAAAAGCAATTTTCCCAAAGTCAACCCATTTAATCTTTCTCAATAACTCAATCAGGGGGGTGAAACTCTCTTAAGAAGCACTCTTTAGGTCGCCGAGAGCGTCATCTCATTGCAAGCATTGGACAACAAAAATTAGTTTTATATCATTATTCACTAGATGTCGCAAATGATACACTGTAATATATATAAGTATCTGTCATAAATTTTCAAATTTTTCTGCCAAAAACGCATCACTGCTTATTTAAAGGTCTATATTGGAAATTATGCCGTCCAAAAATTATTTTATGTGTTATTTTGGATGTGAAAACGTTGGTAAGTAACTACTATAATGTTTTTGAAACCATTTAGTACCTTTTCCTAACAATAGAAATTTTTACTGCAGAAATTTAATTTTTAACCCTTTTAGTGCCGAGCGAAAAGGAAATGGCTACACGAGAATAACCAGCCTAATTTTTTTAATTTTATTTATGTACATTCTTATGCAATTAAAACCAAACGAGAAATAATATTTACACGATTCAAAAAGTAATATACTAAGAATAAAATAGGAACAAGTTTGCTCCTCCTTAACCCATTCTAAGTAGGGTTTTAAACAATTTGTTGCATGTTAGTTATTTTACGAGCACCCGCCTGCCTGACGTCAACTTACCTTAGTCGCCCTTAACGACACCTTGATAAGACATAAGGTTGGTCTATTCTATACCACACGGTGAATAATAAGACATACAGCATATCGGAGTAAAAATTCACAACAAATAATACAAACAATATTAAAAAATGAGTTTGCAACAAGATAAATAATACCTATTACCTAATACCTACATAACAAAAAAAGAGATTACTCGAAGGTAACACACAGGTAAAGGTAAAGGTAATCCACGCAGTAAGCGCCGTGTATCCTATATAGTGTATTATCTATGAACTCAATGACAATGACAGCCACAATGTTTTTCATATTATCGACCAACTATGACCAATGAAATGAATGAGATTGTATTTGAAACGCGTTGTAACAGATTGATTTTGATTTTAGATTTTAATTTAAGAATTTTTCGGGCAATTAAAACATCGTGAGAATACTTCCATTTTTCAAGACATTTTTTAAGATGCGAAACATGTCGATATGCAGTAACGTGCGACGATATTCAAAATAATATTAAACGTGTCTCTCCAGTTTCTTTCTGTGATTCAATGAAATAAAACGAAAACATTAGATTCCACAATTTATTAAGATTATATTTATATTAATTACAACGTCAATAATACAACTTATCCTATAAGCGTAACTCAATCACTAAAAAATAAATTATTTAATCACCATTAAATTAAATAGAAAAATCTCTAATACTTATTTAAAACAAAATAAAACGAAAACATTAGATTCCAAAATTTAATAACATTATATTTATATTAAATTACAACGTCAATAACAAAACTAATTCTATAAGCATAACCAATAAATAAAAAATAAATTATTTAATTACCATTAAATCACAAACAAAAAATCTTTAACACACAATTATTCTACTAAGTTCTACGAACTTTGTCTTTTTATTTATTAAAATGAAAGATTAAACTTAACCCTACACTTTACGAAAAATCGTAACATTTTTTTTATTCCTTCCTATACGCTTAATACATAATATATTCACTTAAAATACAGTATACATTTTCCAATTATTCAATCCTTAAATTATAGTTATTTTTAATACATTGATACCCGTCTTTAAAAAAAACTTCTCAAGTCAAACTATATGTTTATATCTTCCTCCCATTAATCTTATTTAATTTGCCTCTATTTATTTTGTCGAAAAATAACAAACCTGCTGCTCTTTCAATAGTTTCGGGCGGTACCTTGAACAGGATAGGGTAAATAATTAAGGAAGTAATAAAATTTGATAAACAAATTATGTAACAAGTCGACCCGGACGGACGTACGTACAGACGGAGAAAAGAATACGTGCAAATCAGGAAAAAAATCGATTTTTAATTTTGTAAAATAATCGATTTGTAATAATCGTTTTTTTTTTCACAAAAATCGATTATTTAATCATTCCCTTTTTCTTTTTCATTCTTTTTTCTTGTTTTTATAAAATAACATATGCATTGTTGGATGAAACCAATGTAGCCAAACTACACATTTAACTTTAATTTCACAAACAGTGCATCTGTTATTATTTATTGGTAATTGTCAACTTTAATTATCCTCTAATTATATTGAAAAGGGCGACTTTTCAAATAGTCGAATTTTTTTTTATCATTAATCGATATTGTGGTATGAATTAATCGATTTTTTTCTAGTCCAAGTACATCCCTATTTCGCGGACGGGTCCTTATGGGCATTCCAAGTATGCATGTACTGGAAGATGCAACGTTTCCAGTTTTGCTTAGGCTTAGTGTTCCAGCAGGTTGCACTTATATTTACTGAGATATTTTATTTCATAAAAAATATCTTCAATTCATTAACTAGGTGAAGGTCGTTGTATAGCGGGATCTTAGACTTATATGCCTTACTATTTTATTCTATCACAGCGCATTCAATTTGGGCCCAAAAAGCACGGGCAAGAAAGAATGGAATATCTTTAACTTCCTTACCCTATAATTGGTGACAGGCGTCTCATCAGGAATTTTCTGATTAGGCATAACGTAGGCCTCCATGTCCAGGGTTCCATCTGAGGTCTCAGCAATAATAACCTTATAAAAGTGCGTGGGAACTGCCACTGTATTGGCGCCAATCACTTGATACTTGACGTATGATTTTCCATCAGATTCCTTACTGCAAGTAGTTATTATATTTAATAATAGTTCTAAACTATTCTATTTATGTATATTAACTATATAAATAGAATTTTAACGCGTAATTAGTTGATAAAAGATGGCGCTTTTCATTGTCATCCTTCCTTCCTTAATTATTCTGTTAATTCCTATAGAATTAACAGAATTTTATAGTCTATATGTTGACACAGTGTATAAGGAACAATTGTGCCAAATTTCATTAATATTGGCTCAGCGGATTCGCTTCGAAGAGTAACAAACATACATTCATACTTGTTCGTTAGTTCAAAAAGTAATAAAAATATGATTTTGCTATAATCCGCGATAAAATAAATATATGCTAAATGTAGAGTGTATTATCCATTCTCATACCTGATACATGCAGAATTTGTTAAAACTCATGCACTACCAGCCACCAATAACACAACAATACACAAAGACTGCACACATTCATCACCACAATCTCAACAATCGTTTTGCCCCGCAACCGAAGCATCGTCAGGAGATCGACTCCACTACAAAATCGCATCGCAAATATTTTCATTACTTTTTTTTTACGGACCTCGGCAAAGTAAGTTTTGAATTTTGAACGAATGACGTTTCCTGACATTTGCCACTTCAGCATCGAGACATGATTTACATAATTTATAGAATTAGGTGGTACTTTGCGGAGATCCATAATACAAAAGTAATAATAAAATTATTTTGCTATAATCCGCGATGAAGTAAAATAGAATATATATATAATTCGCATATATATAAAATCGCAAAGCTTTGCGATTTTGGTCGTGGAGTCTATCTCCTGATGATGCTTCGGTTGCGGGGCGAAAAGATTGTTGAGTTTGTGATAGTGAACGTATATAGTGCTTGTGTATTGTGGTGGCGGTGGTGGAGGTTTGTGCATGTGTTTTTTTTTTTTACGAATCCTGCATGTATCAGGTATGATAACCGATTGTCCACTCTACATTTAGCATTATATATATTTTCTATTTTACTTCATCGCGGATTATAGAAAAATAATTTTATTATTACTTTTGTACATGATTTCCAATTTCGCTAAAACTTAAATGATTAGTTTCATTTACCTAGGGAGATATAATGGTCCTGTGCAGCAATATACATTGCCATACACTTTAGTTATTTTCCTGACACGCTTTTCCAATTTATTCCATGCATGACGGTTGAACCCTTCGCCCACCTGAGACAAAAAATAATATTAGTAGATGTAACCAGTATAGATACAAATCTATTTTGACTGGCCTGTTGGCGCAGTGGGTTGTGAGCCTGCCTTCAGCTCGACGGGTCGCGGGTTCGATTCCCGTCGAGGGCCAACATTTTCTATAAATTAATTTGTTTGTCTTCGAGTCTGGGTGTATATTTAAGTATGTAGTTAAAAAATATATATAAGTTTATATTCACCAGTTGTCTGTCTACCATAACACATGTATTAAGTTACTTACTTTGGGGATGGACGACCGTGTGTGTAAGTGTCCCATATATTCATTTATTATTTTTATTATATCAGAGCTATGGAAATAGATGGATAAATTTTTTTTCTCAAATTGGTCCAGTAGTTCCGGAGACTAGCGCGTTCAAACAAACAAACAAACAAACAAACAAACAATCACTTCAGCTTTATATATTAGTATAGATATAGATTAGTGAGATGGGAGATACTATAGGTAAACCGTTTAACTCAGACTTTGCTTGCGGGGTGCAGGGGTATATATAGTTTTTTAATATAGAACCATAATAATGGTCAATATTAATATGTAAATCAATTATAATTGAATTTCGTCCACCAGGCTAGTTAAATAAAACCCTACCAATAATTAAATAAAATGTACAAATATAAATACCTGAGGGGCTATATTACTCAGAAAAAATGTTTGTTCAACATGTTTTTGACCTTGGCGATGGTTACTAGCCGCAGCCATATGACCTCTGTCGAACCCTGAATTTCTATAATCGCTGTTCTCAGACCTGGAAGTCATAAAGTCGATCAATATCTAATATACCAAAGAAATTATCAATTACCTCTCATAAACTAGATACAAATAAAGTAAATGAATTCAAGCAATAAGCACTTCTGAAGTTATTGGATTATCTACTTAATACTAAAATTATTTTGAATCCATTTGAATAATAAATTATTAAGGAAAAGAAAATATGTTCCTAAATAGATTAAAAAATTATATCTATTTTTCACTAGTGAAAAAAAAAATTGTTATTAAAAATATTTATTTTTATTTATTTATTTTATTTCTTACATATGACAATTGTTGTTTAACATATGTTATTTTTCTTACAGCAAATAGTTAATAAGTCAGTTAGTAAGTCTTCGCTGTTTGTCGCTGTATGCCGAGATACAGTTTTTTAAATAGTTCGGCTCCAGATGGTTATATATTAAGTTAAGTCCTATTTGTTATATGTAAGTAAGAAATAAATAAATAAAATATATCGCACCCTTAGTATTAAAAGGATTCAAAATTAGGCCTAACTGAGTTAGATACATTGTAATCCTTAATGCAATGCCCTCCAATGTAGTGTGATGCTTTTCCAAGCTATGGGTCTCTTATGCACTCACAAGTTTTGTAGGCGCTACTCTATTGAAATTGTTACAAAACAATTTCGAATTAGGTCACTTTAATACTAATAGTGCGATATACACTCTATTTAATACATTACATAGAAGAAAATTTTCTTGTCTTTTATTCATTGATTGATATTCATGATATTCAATGTGACGAAGAAACCAATCCCCAGGTTAAGATAAAGGTCTGTTTAACATATCTGTGAGAGCTACTGGTAAGTTAGGAGTGGTATGGTGTTGAAAGAACATGAAAGCCTAAGTTTAAGCATAGCGAAAAGTGGAATGGTCGTTATTATGGATTTATCACCCATTGGTAAACTGTAAGTCATGCTGTCTCTAAATACAGTACAACTTTCATTACACCCAAGCTGGTTCCATATGAATATATTATTATGATTAGAGATAACAATATAAAGTAAATTACTTGTTAGTTTCAGGCAAATTTTATCCCTCCATGTCTCATTTATTTTCTGTATAACAATTTTTTTTATACAAAATATTTTTTTTAAAAACACATGAGATTCCAGACATAATCATCCAGCTGGTTTAACCCTTTTACACTTTGTTTGTAATAAATGGAATTCTTTTAGAACATCAGAGGTCATGGTTCCATCAGAACGGAGGAAATAAAACCCTACATAAAATAAAATAATACAATTATATTCTTCACATAATACTTTACCAAAATATATTGTATTCTTAAATATAGTACAAGCTGCCAGACTCTACATACTAAGTTTATATCAAATTACCCACTAGAGGGCATTATTGATAAATATAATCGAAATAACATAAAATCCCCCTATCCAAAGAATGAAATCACTCCAATGCTTATATGCGGGAGATGTAGCTTTATTTTTTAGATAGGACAAAATGGTTGTCATCAGTATGAAGTATCTGTTTATTATGTATAATTTTCTTTGATAGTTAACATTGGGAGATAATGCTACATATTAACCCCACCAACGTTAAGTCCCACTTCTGAAAAATAGCCTTAAGTTATTTGCTCTTTTTCCAACACTCTTGCAATAGAAATAATGACAATTATATAGGCAAGGTCAGTAGCCATTACCAATGGTGACCTCTATCGATAAATATGAACAAAAGGGTATGGATAATACAAAAGTAATAATTAAATAATAAAATTATTTTGCTATAATCCGCAATGAAATGAATTCATCGAGCATTATAGCAAAATAATTTTATTATTACATTTTGTATTATGGATCTCCGCAAAGTAACGCCTAATTCTATAAGGTATGGATAATATTTATAAAAGGCGGAACAATATCTCTGGGCCTTGCAACTATAAATGCACCATTTGGTTTGATAAGTTAAAGACATTTAAGAATTTTAGCTTGTATATTATCATTTAACTGATCGGGCCTAACATACAAATAAATTTGTTACATACCTAAAAAATTGATGTACACGAGGATCTGGAGCAAAATCACATTTGCTTCTATCAACTGCTTTATTCTTCTGAACACGTTCTAAAGTCAAATGCTCAAATACCCAATGGGGGACTCTATTACGTCTGTCATATGATAATACAAAATCATCATAAGCATAAACATTGTCTAAACTTGGGAAACCATACTTCATTATTTGAGACACCTTAAATAAAAGCATTTTATTAAAATACTACATTTGTAGAACTAATAAAATGTTATACCATGATAGTAAACAAAAATTAAATTTTATATTTAATTTAAAAGAAAAAAAGATTTTTTCTTTCAAATTTAATACTGTCTAATCAATTACTAGCTAATCAATTTCCACATCTGAACATTGGTATTTTCAAGGGATTTAGATGCCATGCAATTTAAATCCTCCATCCTTTCAGCATTCAACACTCTTAGGGTTGCTTGAAGAGATGGCTTATAGGGGTAAGCTTTCCTTTGTACACATTGTTTTTCAATTTAATTATGTATTATGTAAAACAAAAAACCTACCTAATTAAATAAATAAACAAAATTTTTGAAGTCATTTGTAAACCTTGTCAAGGACCCTACCAGTACTGTGTTTTCTGATATGAAGTCGTTAGTTTCAACACATTTAGTCTCCAAAGTCCATATGTCCTTTTTGTGGCCTTCTATGGCAACTCATCATCGCAAAATGTCAATTATGCTAGTCTCCCTAATTCGTCTACAGATCTCTTCATGTGAGCCTGCTGAGCAGCTCTGACCTTTCTCATTAGATTTATATTAACTTGTATTTTATATTTACATCTAAGTAAAAACTGGACAATCCTATTATTTATTTTAAACAAAAACAACTTTTTATAAACTCAACTTACTCTGTCACCAGCAGAGCCACTTTCTGAATAAGGTGTAGCAGCTGATACCGTCCCAAATATTGGTAAGCCTGGCTTACTTCTCAAAAGTTTCCCATCCACTGCTATTGCATCCTGACTGTTATAAAACTTTTCATGTTGTCCTATATAATAACCAGTAATTCCCACTAAGCTCAGTTGCCCTAATTGTAATAATCGCTTTGAAATCATTATTAATCCTTTGGCTGTTTAGATAACAACTATTTTTTTATAACAAGTAAAGCAAAAGCTTTACATACTTCAGAGTTCAGTCCATAAATTGTTCAGTCGAAGATTATGTATTATTACGGACACGGAAAAAGTATCAATATTCGATACTTTAAGGTATCGAGAGTACAATCATGAATCAATACCGATGCCTATTACTTTTGTAGTCGGCATAGATTACGTAGTCGGTAAGTGGTAACTCGATACCATAGATTATTAACTATAAAATAGATGGTTGAGATTCATACATTGGCGCGAGCCTATTTTCGGTGGGGGTGCAGAGTTCGGTGGGGGTGCAGAGTAGCACTATAGCTACTTACATTCTCATTCATAAAAAACTATCTGCCTCTCACCTGTTTCATTCATAAAAACGGATTTAGTCTCAGCTCTGACTCTTTCTCACATATGGAGTAGTAATATATATAACGTATGACGTAAAATCGTAGTAAAATTAGTGATATACTTGGTGCGCTAAAACCGTAACTAGTGATGTCAAAGTTTTATCGATTCGCATTTTACTCTTACCGATTATTTGGATAACCGGTTTTCCTGTAACATACTAATAATGATTTTTAGATTTTAATAAAACAAAATATTTAAGGAAATTCTTTAATAGACTTTTACTGTAATAAAAAAATTTATATTCAACAGCCGTTTTACATTTCTATGTGCATGCTTCTTAAAAAAAAAGTTTTTTCCTAAACACGCTAAAAGTGCAACTTCAAAAATGATTACTATTTTTAAATAGGAAACAGAATCGGCGATCATGTATCTTGAAAATATAGGAATTGTAATTTACATTATTATATATTATTATTAAATATAATTAATTATAAGTATTCACTCGAAAACAAATTTACAAGATTAGTATTTGAAACAATAGATGCTTTCGTTTTTACCGTTTTAGTATTTAGGAAAAAACATTATACTTAAAAGGAGTATACTTGATGGTAAATTATAAATATTAGTCTTTTTTAGTGGTTTTTATCTCTAAGTATAATATTTTCCATCAAACCAGTTAACACTTCGGATTTATACATATAAAGTAAGAATTAAATTGTGAAATTTTGCCATAATTAATGTGCCAATTGATACCAAGCTTTTCGATGAAAGAAAACATCATGAAGAACTATACTCCATGGGTTAAGTATTTAACTAAATGTAAACATGTCAAAACAGGTAGTTTATAGTAGGCATTATCTGCCTACTATAAAGTACCTTTTTTATTACAACACATTATACTAACATTTAATATAATTTTTAATTCTTTTAAAGAATTTAAAATTATTGATAGTATTCGCACCACTTTATTATGGCGTGATTGCTATCAATAATTTTTACAAACTTTGAAACAATAAATAAGAATTCTAAAAAATTTTAAAGAAAACGATGGATAATATTAAATACACTAAATTACTACACATTTAAGTATCACAGAGTGAAGCTCGTAGACTATTGATATTATGTTGCGTTGGTTAATCCAATTACCATTTTAGGTAGTTTACTTGGCTAATTTGTATCTGCTGAATTTTATTAAATTATATATTGCTGTTTTGCTATACTAAAGGTATAAATATTTAATTTTAGAAAATAACAATCAATTTATGAAAATTACATTTATAAATATTAGAGATATTCTTTTGACAACTGCAGTTGAATCCCAATTTTTTCATTTGTTAATAATATTATTGTTATGACATATTTGTCACTCCTGAATCACATGGTTTTGTTTGTTTACATCTTGTTATGTTTCTATACTTATGGAGTATATATAGTAAAATAATAAAAATTTTGAATCAATTTTTAAATGTTAATAATAGTAATATTAGTTAGTTACTTTTGCCTCATGTATCATAGTTCTATAACTTTACTTGCGATATAATTTTCCATTTCCATTATCGTTTTCCAAGTATCTGCAGTACTGTGAATTCTCCTTAATTGATACACCATTGTCTAACTCGCATTATGATTACGATTATGCAAAAAACTTTTAACAAATCATATTTATGATTAATGCAAGTTAACCAGGAATTATAGTTTTTTAAGTTATATACATTTTTGACTAATTAACACTTTACATGCCATATAATGCCATTCCAAAGATATAAGTTTTTGTGATGGATAATATAATTTTAACTAGATCAAATCTTTCAGTTTTATTAGACAATAGCGTAATTATAAAAATTTCACAATTTAAATAATCCTGTTTTGAAAATATATTACTCCCAGGATTGCTCAGGTTTTTAGTTTTGCTACACAAGTAAAAACACGTGTTTTGAATAGGAATAAATGGTGTTAATGTTAAAATACACAATTTTTAGCAGCAATACAGGCAGAACTCATATTTCATTATAAGCCCGTCGTTTAAGCAAACTAACAATTAAACTAGCAACTAAGCAATTGTTATTCATTTTCCTGAGTAATGAAAATTTTAAACCCATTCATCTCAAAATATAAGTTTTTGAGTTGTACCGCTATTGCTGCACATGACCGATATATCAATATACTGAACCGGTAATATGATATGGCTTGGGTCTGGAAAATATTTCTGATGGAATACAAGGTACTATAACTATCAAACAATAATATTAACCAATCATGTTTTAAACAATGAAACCAAATTATGATCCGTTCTAGTGTGCTAGAGCCCCCTTATCCACGGATTTGAGAAAAAATCCATTGGGTCCTAGTTAAGAAGTTTGAAACTTCATAATGTTTGTCAATTATACTAATATGAATACTATTTTGAAGACACAACCTTCTCTTGAGTCCTCTAGCATTGAAGCGGACTTTTACAGCCTTATTCCAAAATTCCGAATGGTTCAGGCGGCAAAATAAATTGTTAGTGAATAAAAGCATTCGCGCTGTGAAAATGTTATTACTAATGTCAATAAATGAGGCTAAATAATTATGATTCGACTGAAGCTCTTCATATATGTTCATCTGCATCATCGGGCTCGTGGACACTTCCCGGCGGAAGAGTTCGCAGCATATTTAACCTGTAATAAATAAGTTATTCTTTAATAATGTATAGATAGAACATTAGTTTGCAAAGGTAAGTTGACGTCGGGCAGGCGACCGGTCGTAAGATACCAAATCATGTGATAACATGTTTAAAACATGTTGTGCCTACCCCATTTAGAGTGGGATAAGGGTAGGAGAATGATGCATTGACAAATAACAGAGATTTTAAATTTTAAAAATATATTTTTAGCTTCTACTGGTCTTAAATAGTGTCTGGAAAATATTTTTTTCGTGTCTATAACTTTGTCTACAGTTATATTTTAAGTATAGAATAGAGACTATAATTATAAATTTTGTTTTTTTAATAATAAAATATAAGGGGTATCTGTGACAATCTTTGTGTTATGTTAAATATCTTTGATTTTGTACTGTTAGCAGTACCAGGCTAAAAATATTATGCTTTCCAAATACTGTATTGTATGTGACAAAGTTCCAATGATCATCACTAATATGTCTTTTAAGCTATTCTTATATCACACACTTTTTTGCATCACTATAATAGAGGAAAAATTGTACCAAACATTTTTTGTTATATCTCAAACGGATTAGGCAGTTAGCCCATTAGACATATAAGCTTCAGTTTTAATAGAAAGTGAAATGGACAGACTGACATACTTTACATCAAATATTTACTTGCCTTCATCTAGTCAAATCAATTGACCTAATCATGTGCTTCATCCCATAAAGCATCAACAGCATATAGCCCTTAGACGTCATCCCAATGAGTACTCTCTTTGGCTATGACCAGGTTCATCTGAAAATTATTGCAAATACATTTTAATAAATATGGAACAAGCTATGGATAGCTCAGCGGTGAGGCCGTTCGACTCTGTAAAGACGATCATGGGTTTATACCCCGCGCAGGCACATGTCTAATTGACAATTGCAATTTATGACACGCTTTTCGGTGAAGGTAAATATGGTAAGGAAATCCGCATACTTCTAGCGAATTCTAGGGATATGCGTAACCTACCAATCCGCATTGGAGCAACGCGATGGTAGGTCTTTGCTACAATACTTCTCTCCAAAAAACGGATAGAGGAAGCTTATGGTTCCCACTGCTGGGGTGGATAACAGGCCGTTACTTTAAACATACACATGCCAATTTTTGTGTTTACAAACAAAAATGATTTATATTTGAAACATTTTAACTCACTTGAAGAATATCAGCTATTGTATCAGATATTAATGAATTCATTGCAACAACAGTAGCAGTGCCTTGACCAGACACAGTTACTCAGACAAAAAATCTAGTTGAAATGTGCATAACTAAATGGGAACTAAAGTATCTTGAACAAATAACTTTCTGTTAAATAATTAAAGTATGTCTGTAATCCATATTGTCTGTCGCAGAAAGAATAAAAACTATTCAGAAATAACCACCTAAAACATAGAATATAACTGATATTGGGTATGATATATGATATACAACACTTCAATAAAGCATACACAATAAATATTACTATAGAAGGAAAAGTTTTATTTTTATTATTTTAGTTTTATTTTTACTTATATTTTAAAATTAAAAAATAAAACTTCCCTATATTATCACAGTTCAATAAAAACACTAAGGATATACTATAATGCTATATGCTTCGAGGTCCCTGCTTTAATAAATGTATATATAAATTGAAAAACACTAGCTTAAATTGTACTATATATTATAGAAAAAGAATATAGCACGAAAAATACTATATTTTTATCGCTAATTGCAATTGTCGTGCTTTTTTTAATTAACTGTGAATGGAACGCACCCGCAGCCCTGCATAGGGAATGTAGGAACGAAACTCATTCATGTATTTACGGGGCTTAGTTAGTTATACTGCGTCCATCATATTATCAGTCTTTTGACAGCTCACGCTCATTAAGTTTTGTATTGCTTACGTACAAATATCATACAAATAATATTTGTACTTTATGGATGGGTACCGCCCACTTAGTGATGTCACACATAATGGGTTACTACGATTATGCCACAGATTAAAAATAATCGGTAGAAATCGATGTTACGAGTATTAAAAGACATTTAATAACATTATATAAAGTTTTACTTTCTTCTTAGTTAATACATGAATACAAATAAAACAATCAGGATATTTTAATTTATTTTATTAGCACGAGTCGTCGGAATGATAATCAACACTAGACTCCTCCGATGAGGAGTCTTCAGTAGCAGTTATTATTAGCTCTTGTGTAGATAATATATTATCAAACGCAATATCACGTTCTCAATCAGAGAATATTACTCTTTTAGTTCTTTCCACCACACTTGCCCAGTTCTCGGCCGTTACGTGGGTGCAAGCATTTTTTAGCAATTGCAACATTTTATTCGCTGTGAATGGGGGGCTTGTATTGCATCTCGCAGCATGCCCTTTTACTTGTGCCCATATAAGTTCTATTGCGTTGTACTGGCAGTGGTATGGAGGAATCCGAAGAACAGTATGGCCATATTCTGCTGCCATTTCATTGATTACATAGCGTTTTGCTCTCTTTTTGGTTTTTAATATTTTTATTAATTCAACTTTTAACATTAAGTCGTCCACATTTTCTCCATTGTCCCGAAGCCAATTAATTATTTCATGCTTTTTATTAGCCTGTGTTGGCATTTTGTCAATTTGACGGGAGTGGTAGGGCGCATTATCAATAAAAATTATTGATGGTTCTTCCAATGAAATGAGCATTTTTTTGAACCACTCTTCATACACATTTGCATTCATCTCTTCGTGGTAGTCATTTGATTTCTTCGATTTAAATGCCAACAGTGCGTCTTGTACAAATCCTTTTGCTGTACCTGCATGGCAAATGATTAGGCGCTCACCTTTTCCCATTGGTACTGAGGAAGTGGAATCAGCAGTATCATCAGTCCAGAAACGAGATAGTGTGTGGTTAGCGTTGAGCCATGTTTCATCCGTGAAAACAATATTTGCCCAATCTTGTATTTTCTTTGCCTCTCTTAAAAAATCACAACGTGCTATAGCTATATCTGTGCGTTCCATTAATAATTTTCTTTTATTTAACTTTTTATATGAAAAGCCAATTGTGTTCAAAACTTTGACCAAAGAAGATTTTTCACCATGAAATAGACCACTTCTTTTCAAAGAAACAATAAGTTTTCTCAAAGTTGGAATTTCTTTTCTCAAGTAGTAATCTAGTTTACGTAGGTTATCATTAATCGAATTACTTAGGTACGTAATTCGATTAATGATAGTAGGTACTATAATCGGAATGGTATCGCATACGAGAATCTTTAGGACATCACTATCGTCAATCTGTCAAAAGATGGTTAATATAATGGACAGTGTATAGTAGCTCTAACTCCGTGTCATTATCCAGCGAAAAGTAATAAAAAATAATCATGGAAAAATAAATAATGATTGAAAATAGATGTGTCCTATTTTTTTTCCTGAATTTCCTAAAAGTACTATATTTTTTTGATTTAAAAAGAAAAATAGTATTTTTCTTCAAAAAAAAGGTGGCAACCCTAATCGCGCCCTTTTTGATTAAATAGGGGCAACACTGTGCCGTTATTGTTTCCGGTGGAGGGTGGAGTCTTCCTATTGATAAAACGTTTCAGTGACATTCAGTCCTTGTTCGTCATTCAAGAGAAGTGCATCTCGGAACGGGAATTGTGGTATTCCTATTTTATCGTGTTATTGTATATAGTGTGCGTTAACAAGAAATTTATGGAATTGTCTAATTTTAATTAAAAATCATTTGTTGGTTTATATATTTTTGCGTAAGTAAAAAGTGATTACAGTTATATATTACGTATAACGAACGTTTCAGGTGAGTCAGTACGTTTCAATTTTCTTCGTATTAAATAGTGCAAAAGTATAGTTTATTTGTTATTAAGTTTTGGATAACTACTCACATTTTATCCGAGAATGTTTGTTGAAATTCAAACATTTGAGTTGTTGAGTTTGTGATAGTGAATGTATATAGTGCTTGTGTATGGTGGTGGCGGTGGTGGAGGTTTGTGCATGTGTTTTTTACGAATCCTGCATGTATCAGGTATGATAACCAATTGTCCACTCTACATTTAGCATTATATACATTTTCTATTTTACTTCATCGCCGATTATAGCAAAATAATTTTATTATTACTTTTGCATAATTACTCTGTTTAAATCATAGCTTAGGTAAATATAGACATTGTAATCTTTAATATTTAATGACTAGCAGCGTCTGACTGCCCTCCTGTAAAAGCTGCAGGGCTTTTTCTTCTCATTTAACAGTATGGTTGAGGTGGACACTGCAGTGTTCTTTCTTCCCATACTGTGTAGGCGTTTTGTTGGTAATGTTCGTTTTCTGTATCGTCGAACATTAGCTTCAAAAGCGCGCTACTTTGTTAGACGTTTTATTAACGGGCTAGCCATTATAAAGGTGTCGTACTGATTTCTAAAATTGCGCAGTTTTGGTAATTCGTACGTCATTAACTTTTACATTTTTTTTTATGGTTATGTGTTGCGGTTGGCAAAGAGCCGGTATTTGGCACCTGCAATACATGTAAAACCTTAATTCTTTTCCCAGTCGCTTTTGGCTACTGATGTTTGAGTGCACGCTTACATCTGTGGCTAAAATTACGGGAATCTAACTTAGCTTCATAAATTCAGACTTCACTTGAGTATTAGTTACCTCAAATGCATTTTCTCAAATTACAGAGGTCCTGGTGGTTGACGCTACTGTTCAGCCTGGCGCTGTTCGAGCGCTCGAGGCGACGGCGGAGCGACAGCAGCTGCGGCATAGCCGGACGGGCCGGCCTGGGGTGAGGGGCGGCGGCACGTCTCCATTGGCAGCAGCGAGGCCAGACCAGCGTAGCTCGTGGAGTCACGAGGCCAGCTGTCGGACTGCCCTCCTGTAAAATTAATCCATTAATTTCATTCAATCCATTAATTTTTACATTTTTTTTTTGTAATGGTAATGTGTTGCGGTTGGCAAAGAGCCGGTATTTGGCACCTGCAATACATGTAAAACCTTAATTCTTTTCCCAGTCGCTTTTGGCTACTGATGTTTGAGTGCACGCTTACATCTGTGGCTGAAATTACGGGAATCTAACTTAGCTTCATAAATTCAGACTTCACTTGAGTATTAGTTACCTCAAATGCATTTTCTCAAATTACAGAGGTCCTGGTGGTTGACGCTACTGTTCGGCCTGGCGCTGTTCGAGCGCTCGAGGCGACGGCGGAGCGACAGCAGCTGCGGCATAGCCGGACGGGCCGGCCTGGGGTGAGGGGCGGCGGCACGTCTCCATTGGCGGCAGCGAGGCCAGACCAGCGTAGCTCGTGGAGTCACGAGGCCAGCTGTCGGACTGCCCTCCTGTAAAATTAATCCATTAATTTCATTCAATCCATTAATTTTTACATTTTTTTTTGTAATGGTAATGTGTTGCGGTTGGCAAAGAGCCGGTATTTGGCACCTGCAATACATGTAAAACCTTAATTCTTTTCCCAGTCGCTTTTGGCTACTGATGTTTGAGTGCACGCTTACATCTGTGGCTAAAATTACGGGAATCTAACTTAGCTTCATAAATTCAGACTTCACTTGAGTATTAGTTACCTCAAATGCATTTTCTCAAATTACAGAGGTCCTGGTGGTTGACGCTACTGTTCGGCCTGGCGCTGTTCGAGCGCTCGAGGCGACGGCGGAGCGACAGCAGCTGCGGCATAGCCGGACGGGCCGGCCTGGGGTGAGGGGCGGCGGCACGTCTCCATTGGCAGCAGCGAGGCCAGACCAGCGTAGCTCGTGGAGTCACGAGGCCAGCTGTCGGACTGCCCTCCTGTTAAATTAATCCATTAATTTCATTCAATGCATTAATTTTTACATTTTTTTTTTGTAATGGTAATGTGTTGCGGTTGGCAAAGAGCCGGTATTTGGCACCTGCAATACATGTAAAACCTTAATTCTTTTCCCAGTCGCTTTTGGCTACTGATGTTTGAGTGCACGCTTACATCTGTGGCTAAAATTACGGGAATCTAACTTAGCTTCATAAATTCAGACTTCACTTGAGTATTAGTTACCCCAAATGCATTTTCTCAAATTACAGAGGTCCTGGTGGTTGACGCTACTGTTCGGCCTGGCGCTGTTCGAGCGCTCGAGGCGACGGCGGAGCGACAGCAGCTGCGGCATAGCCGGACGGGCCGGCCTGGGGTGAGGAGCGGCGGCACGTCTCCATTGGCAGCAGCGAGGCCAGACCAGCGTAGCTCGTGGAGTCACGAGGCCAGCTGTCGGACTGCCCTCCTGTAAAATTAATCCATTAATTTCATTCAATCCATTAATTTTTACATTTTTTTTTGTAATGGTTATGTGTTGCGGTTGGCAAAGAGCCGGTATTTGGCACCTGCAATACATGTAAAACCTTAATTCTTTTCCCAGTCGCTTTTGGCTACTGATGTTTGAGTGCACGCTTACATCTGTGGCTGAAATTACGGGAATCTAACTTAGCTTCATAAATTCAAACTTCACTTGAGTATTAGTTACCTCAAATGCATTTTCTCAAATTACAGAGGTCCTGGTGGTTGACGCTACTGTTCGGCCTGGCGCTGTTCGAGCGCTCGAGGCGACGGCGGAGCGACAGCAGCTGCGGCATAGCCGGACGGGCCGGCCTGGGGTGAGGGGCGGCGGCACGTCTCCATTGGCGGCAGCGAGGCCAGACCAGCGTAGCTCGTGGAGTCACGAGGCCAGCTGTCGGACTGCCCTCCTGTAAAATTAATCCATTAATTTCATTCAATCCATTAATTTTTACATTTTTTTTTGTAATGGTAATGTGTTGCGGTTGGCAAAGAGCCGGTATTTGGCACCTGCAATACATGTAAAACCTTAATTCTTTTCCCAGTCGCTTTTGGCTACTGATGTTTGAGTGCACGCTTACATCTGTGGCTAAAATTACGGGAATCTAACTTAGCTTCATAAATTCAGACTTCACTTGAGTATTAGTTACCTCAAATGCATTTTCTCAAATTACAGAGGTCCTGGTGGTTGACGCTACTGTTCGGCCTGGCGCTGTTCGAGCGCTCGAGGCGACGGCGGAGCGACAGCAGCTGCGGCATAGCCGGACGGGCCGGCCTGGGGTGAGGGGCGGCGGCACGTCTCCATTGGCAGCAGCGAGGCCAGACCAGCGTAGCTCGTGGAGTCACGAGGCCAGCTGTCGGACTGCCCTCCTGTAAAATTAATCCATTAATTTCATTCAATCCATTAATTTTTACATTTTTTTTTTGTAATGGTAATGTGTTGCGGTTGGCAAAGAGCCGGTATTTGGCACCTGCAATACATGTAAAACCTTAATTCTTTTCCCAGTCGCTTTTGGCTACTGATGTTTGAGTGCACGCTTACATCTGTGGCTAAAATTACAGGAATCTAACTTAGCTTCATAAATTCAGACTTCACTTGAGTATTAGTTACCTCAAATGCATTTTCTCAAATTACAGAGGTCCTGGTGGTTGGCGCTACTGTTCGGCCTGGCGCTGTTCGAGCGCTCGAGGCGACGGCGGAGCGACAGCAGCTGCGGCATAGCCGGACGGGCCGGCCTGGGGTGAGGGGCGGCGGCACGTCTCCATTGGCAGCAGCGAGGCCAGACCAGCGTAGCTCGTGGAGTCACGAGGCCAGCTGTCGGACTGCCCTCCTGTAAAATTAATCCATTAATTTCATTCAATCCATTAATTTTTACATTTTTTTTTTGTAATGGTAATGTGTTGCGGTTGGCAAAGAGCCGGTATTTGGCACCTGCAATACATGTAAAACCTTAATTCTTTTCCCAGTCGCTTTTGGCTACTGATGTTTGAGTGCACGCTTACATCTGTGGCTGAAATTACGGGAATCTAACTTAGCTTCATAAATTCAGACTTCACTTGAGTATTAGTTACCTCAAATGCATTTTCTCAAATTACAGAGGTCCTGGTGGTTGACGCTACTGTTCGGCCTGGCGCTGTTCGAGCGCTCGAGGCGACGGCGGAGCGACAGCAGCTGCGGCATAGCCGGACGGGCCGGCCTGGGGTGAGGGGCGGCGGCACGTCTCCATTGGCGGCAGCGAGGCCAGACCAGCGTAGCTCGTGGAGTCACGAGGCCAGCTGTCGGACTGCTCTCCTGTAAAATTAATCCATTAATTTCATTCAATCCATTAATTTTTACATTTTTTTTTTGTAATGGTAATGTGTTGCGGTTGGCAAAGAGCCGGTATTTGGCACCTGCAATACATGTAAAACCTTAATTCTTTTCCCAGTCGCTTTTGGCTACTGATGTTTGAGTGCACGCTTACATCTGTGGCTAAAATTACGGGAATCTAACTTAGCTTCATAAATTCAGACTTCACTTGAGTATTAGTTACCTCAAATGCATTTTCTCAAATTACAGAGGTCCTGGTGGTTGACGCTACTGTTCGGCCTGGCGCTGTTCGAGCGCTCGAGGCGACGGCGGAGCGACAGCAGCTGCGGCATAGCCGGACGGGCCGGCCTGGGGTGAGGGGCGGCGGCACGTCTCCATTGGCAGCAGCGAGGCCAGACCAGCGTAGCTCGTGGAGTCACGAGGCCAGCTGTCGGACTGCCCTCCTGTAAAATTAATCCATTAATTTCATTCAATCCATTAATTTTTACATTTTTTTTTTGTAATGGTAATGTGTTGCGGTTGGCAAAGAGCCGGTATTTGGCACCTGCAATACATGTAAAACCTTAATTCTTTTCCCAGTCGCTTTTGGCTACTGATGTTTGAGTGCACGCTTACATCTGTGGCTGAAATTACGGGAATCTAACTTAGCTTCATAAATTCAGACTTCACTTGAGTATTAGTTACCTCAAATGCATTTTCTCAAATTACAGAGGTCCTGGTGGTTGACGCTACTGTTCGGCCTGGCGCTGTTCGAGCGCTCGAGGCGACGGCGGAGCGACAGCAGCTGCGGCATAGCCGGACGGGCCGGCCTGGGGTGAGGGGCGGCGGCACGTCTCCATTGGCGGCAGCGAGGCCAGACCAGCGTAGCTCGTGGAGTCACGAGGCCAGCTGTCGGACTGCCCTCCTGTAAAATTAATCCATTAATTTCATTCAATCCATTAATTTTTACATTTTTTTTTTGTAATGGTAATGTGTTGCGGTTGGCAAAGAGCCGGTATTTGGCACCTGCAATACATGTAAAACCTTAATTCTTTTCCCAGTCGCTTTTGGCTACTGATGTTTGAGTGCACGCTTACATCTGTGGCTAAAATTACGGGAATCTAACTTAGCTTCATAAATTCAGACTTCACTTGAGTATTAGTTACCTCAAATGCATTTTCTCAAATTACAGAGGTCCTGGTGGTTGACGCTACTGTTCGGCCTGGCGCTGTTCGAGCGCTCGAGGCGACGGCGGAGCGACAGCAGCTGCGGCATAGCCGGACGGGCCGGCCTGGGGTGAGGGGCGGCGGCACGTCTCCATTGGCAGCAGCGAGGCCAGACCAGCGTAGCTCGTGGAGTCACGAGGCCAGCTGTCGGACTGCCCTCCTGTAAAATTAATCCATTAATTTCATTCAATCCATTAATTTTTACATTTTTTTTTTGTAATGGTAATGTGTTGCGGTTGGCAAAGAGCCGGTATTTGGCACCTGCAATACATGTAAAACCTTAATTCTTTTCCCAGTCGCTTTTGGCTACTGATGTTTGAGTGCACGCTTACATCTGTGGCTGAAATTACGGGAATCTAACTTAGCTTCATAAATTCAGACTTCACTTGAGTATTAGTTACCTCAAATGCATTTTCTCAAATTACAGAGGTCCTGGTTGTTGACGCTACTGTTCGGCCTGGCGCTGTTCGAGCGCTCGAGGCGACGGCGGAGCGACAGCAGCTGCGGCATAGCCGGACGGGCCGGCCTGGGGTGAGGGGCGGCGGCACGTCTCCATTGGCGGCAGCGAGGCCAGACCAGCGTAGCTCGTGGAGTCACGAGGCCAGCTGTCGGACTGCCCTCCTGTAAAATTAATCCATTAATTTCATTCAATCCATTAATTTTTACATTTTTTTTTTGTAATGGTAATGTGTTGCGGTTGGCAAAGAGCCGGTATTTGGCACCTGCAATACATGTAAAACCTTAATTCTTTTCCCAGTCGCTTTTGGCTACTGATGTTTGAGTGCACGCTTACATCTGTGGCTAAAATTACGGGAATCTAAATTAGCTTCATAAATTCAGGCTTCACTTGAGTATTAGTTACCTTCCTTTAGTTGCACTTAGTCTAGTGCTATTCCATCTCTGAAAATAATTTTAAAAAATTAAAAAAATTAAAAATTGTTACTATTCAAATAGAACCTCTTATGAACAAGGTTGTATTTGAATCTATATGAATAGTTGTTCTATAATATAAAAAAAATGTTGTCTGTGTCATTATGCATTGATTTGTTAAGAAAGAGTAAATGGGTTCACTTTTAGAAAAATTGCTTTTTATTATTTAGTATGAAGGAGAAATATTGTTTGTTATTTAATTTCTGTTAGATATAAACAGTTGCACATTTTAAGTGATTTATAAATTACATAAATATTTACTTTCAGTTTTATAGAACAGTCTTTTAATATGGCTGTTATTCTTTCATTCATTACACATACTATTATATCTTTTACTAGTGGCCCGCTCCGGCTTCGCACGGGTATAAAATATATAGCCTATGTCGCTCAGTGAAAAAAATGAGTAAAATCTATCCAGTAGTTTTGTTTTATTCATTACTGCCCGTGGCCCGCACCATACTTTTTATTACACTTAACCAAAGACAAAATTACGTATAGCTGTCATTTATGTTTTGTTATTCCATGTCATAGTCATTTTTGTTATACCACGTTTTATAGTGACTTGACGGGATAAAATAAATGCGGTCGAACGGGATAAAAAGTATCCTATGTCCGTCTCCTGGTCCTAAGCAACCTCTCCACCAATTTTCAGCCGAATTGGTTCATCCGTTCTTGAGTTATAAATAGTGTAACTAAGACCAACTTTCTTTTATATATATATATATATATATATATATATATATATATATAGATTAGCACTGTAAATGTAAAGATATCTCAAATCATAACTATAAATAACATCATGTGACAATCATATTAAAATAAAAAATTACTCTTAATCTTGGATCTGAGGATTCTTGAATCTGCAATTAATCAATCAATCGTTTAATCAATCGTAAATTTAAATTTTGCTTTTGCTTTTTAATTAAAAATCAACAATAGTGTTATATAAAGCAATATACCCTATATTGCTTTATACAGAATAAACTTGCTCTCTTTTGCTATTTACTCCCTTTTCATCCGAGTCTCATTATAAAAAACTTGACAATCATTTTTAAAGTTCTAATATAATACAATGAAGTATACAACTTCAATTAAAAAGTACTTCTAAAAAAAAATATTAAGTAGACCATTTAAGTTATGTCCAAATTATTCATAACTAAGATAGATACACACTTATGATCAATTAGAACAACTTCTAAAAAACTTTCACTTTAATGTTCCATTATTAATCATTTATTGCACTACAAGACACTAGAAGCTTATATAAAATCGCAAGACATATCCTTAATATAATAATGAATATAGCTAATTCATCAATCGAAATTATATATCATAATTTTTATATAACGATAACTAAGTCAAATATGAAATAAAAATTATACTGCATGTTAAAGGTTTTAGGCTATCCATGCAAGGTTAGGTTATTATATTTAGATGTGAGAATGTAAATTTTAAGAAAGCTCTTACTATTATTGAGATGCACAAAATTCATTAAAACTCAACACTTACATTTATATAATGATTAAGTAAATCCTCTTCTTATTGTTTTATAACTGCACGTTTCTTCGTTGTTATATTTCTCATTTTAAGAAATATCTCAACAGCTACTGGTGAAATAAGACTTGATACATTTATTTTTCTTCTAGTGATATTTGTTTCAAGAATTTTGCTAACTAAATTAAAACAAAATTATACATTTTAGTAAAAATTAAAGTACTAGAACTTTACAACGGGAAATTTAAAAATTTAATACACCGCCCATTCATTAATAAAATCAACTTGTTGTCTTGTTATATGATAGACAGTCAAAATGAGAATGAGTGCGTAAAAATATGTATGTAGGAGTGGAGCGAGATGCAGCTGAGACTATTTTCATACGATTCATTCATAAATACGTACATGTGCAAGAGGGATGCGAGATAACATGTGTTGGCGCCTGTAGTAAAACCGCCCTGCTCGATACTTTACGATCGATAGTTTTACTAGGGATGTAATAAATAATCGATTTTTATATCGATTTTTTTTAAATAATCTATTATTAATAAACGATTTTTTAAATTAAAAATCGTTTATTAATAATATATTTAACTTATTAAGTTAATAATATATTTCTTTTAAAAGGAAAAAGTCAATTTATTTTTCTCCAAGTAACATCCTTCAAGTTTTACTCATTGTGTACTTCATGGAATGGTCTATGGAGGTACAATGATTAGGCAACCGTCCGTGTTAACTATTTATCTATTCTATACACTGTCCATTATATTAACCATCTTTTGACAGATTGACGATAGTGATGTCCTAAAGATTCTCGTATGCGATACCATTCCGATTATAGTACCTACTATCATTAATCGAATTACGTACCTAAGTAATTCGATTAATGGTAACCTACGTAAACTAGATTACTACTTGAGAAAAGAAATTCCAACTTTGAGAAAACTTATTGTTTCTTTAAAAAAGAAGTGGTCTATTTCATGGTGAAAAATCTTCTTTGGTCAAAGTTTTGAACACAATTGGCTTTTCATATAAAAAGTTAAATAAAAGAAAATTATTAATGGAACGCACAGATATAGCTATAGCACGTTGTGATTTTTTAAGAGAGGCAAAGAATAATTTATAGAATTAGGCGTTACTTTGCGGAGATCCATAATACAAAAGTAATAATAAAATTATTTTGCTATAATCCGCGAAGAATGGATATTCTTCGCGGATTATAGCAAAATAATTTTATTATTACTTTTGTAGAGGCAAAGAAAATACAAGATTGGGCAAATATTGTTTTCACGGATGAAACATGGCTCAACGCTAACCACACACTATCTCGTTTCTGGACTGATGATACTGCTGATTCCACTTCCTCAGTACCAATGGGAAAAGGTGAGCGCCTAATCATTTGCCATGCAGGTACAGCAAAAGGATTTGTACAAGACGCACTGTTGGCATTTAAATCGAAGAAATCAAATGACTACCACGAAGAGATGAATGCAAATGTGTATGAAGAGTGGTTCAAAAAAATGCTCATTTCATTGGAAGAACCATCAATAATTTTTATTGATAATGCGCCCTACCACTCCCGTCAAATTGACAAAATGCCAACACAGGCTAATAAAAAGCATGAAATAATTAATTGGCTTCGGGACAATGGAGAAAATGTGGACGACTCAATGTTAAAAGTTGAATTAATAAAAATATTAAAAACCAAAAAGAGAGCAAAACGCTATGTAATCAATGAAATGGCAGCAGAATATGGCCATACTGTTCTTCGGATTCCTCCATACCACTGCCAGTACAACGCAATAGAACTTATATGGGCACAAGTAAAAGGGCATGCTTCGAGATGCAATACAAGCCCCCCATTCACAGCGAATAAAATGTTGCAATTGCTAAAAAATGCTTGCACCCACGTAACGGCCGAGAACTGGGCAAGTGTGGTGGAAAGAACTAAAAGAGTAATATTCTCTGATTGGGAACGTGATATTGCGTTTGATAATATATTATCTACACAAGAGCTAATAATAACTGCTACTGAAGACTCCTCATCGGAGGAGTCTAGTGTTGATTATCATTCCGACGACTCGTGCTAATAAAATAAATTAAAATATCCTGATTGTTTTATTTGTATTCATGTATTAACTAAGAAGAAAGTAAAACTTTATATAATGTTATTAAATGTCTTTTAATACTCGTAACATCGATTTCTACCGATTATTTTTAATCTGTGGCATAATCGTAGAAACCATTATGTGTGACATCACTAAGTGGGCGGTACCCATACATAAAGTACAAATATTATTTGTACGATATTTGTACGTAAGCAATACAAAACTTAATGAGCGTGAGCTGTCAAAAGACTGATAATATGATGGACGCAGTATAGATTGTATATTACGTATAAACTATTTTAGTTAGTAATCTATGGTATGAACAACTTGTCTTGAAATGTTGACATTTTATTGTCTGTGTTATTCTTCTTAGAGATGTAACTTGGAGTGGAAAACTCGGCTAATAATCGATTTTTCTCCCTTCAAAAGAAATCGATTTAGAAAAAATTGATTATTCCGCAAAAAAAAGATTTATTAATAACTGATATTTTTCTATAATGAAATTTGCTTTTTTATTTTCATGATTAATTAGAACAAAGACTAATTAAAATGGAAACTACGAATAAAAAATAATTTCGATTCGCTGTTTGCTAAATTTGATTTAAATGTACGTGTTGTTTGACTACATTGGTTACATCCAGTAATGCATACCGTATCTTAAAAGACAAAAAAGAAGGTTACAAAAGAATAAACTGATGGTAATTAATAAAATCGATTCATAATGTTAAATATCGATTATTGTGATAAAATAATCGGTTAATAAAATATCGATTATTTTTGACATCCTTAATTCTAATTTCACTATAAGTATTTGCATTTCGCAAATTAAAATGTGTCAAAAAATATAAATAAGTTCAGTAAACAAAGCGCAAATTAATAAAGCACGCTGTAAGAACAAAGCAATGTCAATATATGGATATCAATTTTAATAGTTAAATACTAAACTTCAGCATGAAATTCTTATTCAAAACCTGTCGATTAAATTATACAAATATTATTGTAAAAAATTATAGCACAGCCCCGAGATCATTAGCAACTGTGCTTGTAAATGGAAATGATTATCGTACAGATGATTACACCAACATTACGCCTAAGATAACATCATATATAAATAGGAATCTTCACTTAAAGAAGGATAACCCTCTGTTTTTTGTTAGGCAACGAATTGTAAATTATTTCTACAAATCTTTCACACATAGAGGCAACCCTATATTTAGCGTTTACGATAATTTGTCACCAATAGTTTCGACGCAGCAAAATTTTGACGATTTATTAATACCCGAAGATCATCCAAGTAGGGCTAAGTCAGATTGTTACTATGTTAACTCTTCGACGCTTCTCCGTGCTCACATGACGGCACATCAGAGCGAGTTATTGAGGGCCGGGCTAGACAATTTTCTGATGATTGGCGATGTATATAGACGAGATGAAATAGACTCTACCCATTTTCCGATATTCCATCAAGTAAGTTACATATATTACGAAACATACATCTTAGGGATTAAAGTACCATGTTATACAATTCAAAACAACAAAATTAAATAACTATTATTGTTTTTTAATGTCTCATAAAAAAATTCAAATCTGATCATTTTCACATTGAATATCAATATTATGCTTGCGGATGGGTATTTTATGTAGGAACAAATATCTGTTTTAGGTTGATGCAGTTAGAATACAACGTAAAGAGCATCTTTTTGATAAGCATCCAGACTTAAGTATATTTGAACCAAGCTTTGATCCAACTAGACCATTTGCATTTACAAATTCAATATCCGACCCAGACAAGCAGAGCTGTCATACTTTAGAAGCAACAAAGTTAATGGAGGCACAGTTAAAAAGTCATCTAATTGGTATGGTTCAATCTTTATTTGGAGATAACATAAAATACAGATGGGTAGATGCTTATTTCCCATTCACCCATCCCTCGTGGGAGTTAGAAATTTATTATGAAGATAATTGGATGGAGGTCCTAGGCTGTGGCATAATGAGAAATGAAATATTGGCTAATGCTGGACCTAACAATAGTATAGCCTACGCCTTTGGATTGGGCTTAGAAAGACTGGCTATGGCACTATACAAGATACCCGATATAAGGTTGATGTGGAGTACAGATTCTGGGTTTCTGGTTCAGTTTCAAAATAAAGAAGTTAATGCCGATATTGTATATAAACCAGTATCAAATTACCCACAGTGTACAAATGATATATCTTTCTGGCTGCCTGCTACATTAACCATAGACACGTTTATGAATAATGATTTTTATGATCTAGTCAGAGAAATTGGAGGGGATGTTGTTGAACAGGTATGTTTCTATAATCTCCATTATGTATATGTTTCCTATTTGCTTTACATATTTTTTTAATATTTATTTCATTAGTTCTCACTTTGAATAGCCCTAATCAATAACAAGCAATAATGTTGGAAATATGCTAAGAATTAAAAAAAAAAACTATCCACAAAATTATGATTATTGGAAAAATCTTTAAAAATAACAGATTTATACATAGATACTTTTTCAAAATTGGTGCATCAGATAGCCTGTGGCAGTAATGTCTCTTGTTGCATTCATTTGTTTTATATAATGAAGACCATATGTAAGATGAAAAAGTAAATAAAAATATTTATTGTATATAAGAAAATAGTAGTAATAATAACTACCAACATTTAAGAATGTATATACACATCATCATCATATTCCTGCCCTTATCCCACTCTTAGTGGGGTCGGCACAACATGTTATAAACATGTTGTCACATGATTTGGCTACATATTTTACGACCGGCCGCCTGCCTGACATCAACTTACCTTAGTCGCCTTTTACGACACCTCGGTAAGAAATGAGGGCGGTCTATTCTACTCAGCCGGATACCACACGGCGGGTCGACTTACCTTAGTGGCCTTTTACGACACCTCGGTAAGAAATGAGGGTGGTACTATTCTATTTCGCCGTATACCAAACGGCGTAAGAATGTATATACACATATGAAATATTACAAAAAGCCTACTATACTGTTGAGGATTATTTAGACGATAAAAATGCGTGGATATAAATATTGTTCGACCCTGTACAAGATAGAAACATTAAATGTAACTAGCATTAAGAATTGTATTTTTTAAAAAGAGCAACCGCCGAGTTTCTTGCTGGCTCTTCTCGGTAGGAACAGCTTTCCGAACCAGCAGTAGAGTTGATGATTCAAAAGCACTTGTTTACAAGTTTATTTGAATAAAGAATATTTTGAATTTGAATTTGAATTAAATATCCAAAAGAATTCTTATGGCTGTATTTTATTTTGTGTTTTAAATTTCAGGTGAAACTAAAAGACAAATTTATTCATCCAAAAACGAAGAAACACAGCTTATGTTATAGCATAGTGTACAGACATCTAGAGCGGACACTCACTCAGACTGAAGTTAATGAAGTACACAACAAAATAGCAACAGCAGCTGTTCAGTCTTTCAATGTAGCCATTAGATAAAAACCAAGAATTTTTTGTGCATATATATATTAAATATCAACCACTAAAACTATTTATTTATTGTTGAAAATATAGATTTTCTTTATAAAGCTAATGTAAATTATTTTACATCATCTTACTGCCCTTATCCCACTCTAAGTGGGGTCGACACAACATGTTATAAACATGCTATCACATGATTTGGCTGCGTTTTTACGACCGGCTGCCTGCCTGGCGTCAACTTACCTCAGTCGTATTTTACGACACCTCGGTAAGAAACGAGGTTGGTCTATTCTACTCAGCCGGATACCACACGGCGCGTCGACTTAGCTTCGTCGCCCTTAACGACACCACGGTAAGAAATGAGGGTGGTACTATTCTAATAATAATTTAATAATCATTAATAAGACAAAAAAAATTATTCATAACTTTATTTTGGAGTAACTAATATATACAATATTTAGATAAAATAAATTAAATCTCGAGTTCAATGTTCACAGAGTTCAATACTCTATATTTTTCTAAGTCAATTTAAGGACTTAAAGAGTTAATGTACTTAAAGAGCCTTTCAGTATATTTTATAAAACTAGTTTTAGGTTTTCTTGTTACCCGCCAATCTAAACTAACAGGCAACTGTCATTTGTATCATAACTATTACAGCCCAGTCCAAAAAATAAGATAGAACATCATTGGTACACTAAATATAAGAATATGATTATTTAAAACTAACTTATGTTTAACATATATCACAGTTTCAGAGGATTTAACAACACTATATTTATTACAACTTAGTATAACACAATTGTTTTCAATGACATTCCCGCAACAAAAATAAGATACAACTGTATCTAATAATCTCACAAACTAAATAATTGAGCAACTTAAATTTTAGGTGTTTATACATAATATAATTAATTTTGAGTTTGAGTTACGTTCAAAATGAGAAAGGAGATGATTATTGTACATAAATAACATAGCTTCATACAAGACTGCGGTTTAATAATATAAAATTGAAAATGTTTAAAAGATTGACCGCAGAGTTTCTTTCTGGTTCTTCTCGGTAAGAGCAGCATTTCAAACCAGTTGTAGCTTCATTAATCATATTGATCCTTGACGATTCAAAAGTGCTTAAAAAAGCTTATTTGAATAAAGATTATTTTGATTTGATTTGAACAATCTTGTACGTATATTTTTGTAAACGAAATAAGACAGTTAAGTAAACATGTTATATCATACGCTTATCTACTACAAGTATGATGGAAGTAAGTGCGTCTAAGCTAGCTCATTTTTGATACTAGTAAAGTTTATCTAAAAATTTAAAATAAATAAAATGATATTAAAGAAATTGATATTTACAATAAGTAAATAAAAATATGGGACACTTACGCACATGATCGCCCGTCCCGAAAGTAAGTAACCCTATGTTATGGGTGATATACAACTGGTAAATATACATATATAATTTTAAATGCAAATATACACTCAGGTTCGAAGAACCAACATAGAAAATGGCCCTCGGTGGGAATCGAACCCGCGACCCGCGGAGCTGAAGTCACTGCACCAACGGGCCAGTCAATTTATTGAAATAAAGGTAGTTATAGCGGTTACTATTCAAAGTAATATAAAAATAGACTTACGATAACATAAAAATGTAAACAAATGTAAAAAGTTTAATGTAAAAAATTTCAATTATACTTTTAAAACAACAACTATTGAGTTTTTCGCTGGCGCTTGTTAAAGTTTATTTACTTAAATATATATATTTTTTAATTTGAGGAACATCACGATGCATTTAAAGATTCAGGGTAGAAAGGAGCTATATATATATATTTTTATTTTTCGTAAAGAAATTAAAAGAAACTGAAGAAATTATATTAGATTGCACCATAATCGTGTTTTTGATAATGTTCAAACTCTGTTTACTAGGATAAATGACGATCATATTACTAATTACGTTTTTATCGATTACCCGTTATTGATTACTAGGTTTTTATCGATTATTAGCTTAGTTGGTAAAATTATATTAATCTTGAAATAAGGATTTAAACATGAAATATAAAAAGAACATTTTTATTAGATGTCAATAAATATTGAAGTAATAACTAAAAAAACATAAAATAATGGAGAGCCATAACAATATAAAATTTTATCGACATCTAGATTTTATCATGTAGATACAGGTAGAATAGCTTTTAGCTATTTTTAATTAGCTAAAATTATATGCCTATAGTATCGATCATTGTTTATCATCGTATGTAAATAATGTCACTTTTTCTTAATAATAATTTTTAAACACCTAGGATACAGTCCTCTTCTGATGATTCAGGGTTATTGACTTCAAATCCTAACGGCTCTAAAAGTTCTGGATCTGCTTGTGGTATTGATTCAATATAAACTTCCTCGGATATACATTCAGGTTCTTTATTATTTGTGGAGTTCATACTGTCTGTATGTGTTTCCTCATTTACCATCTCGGTATGCTCATTATCTTCATTAACTTTTTGCGATTCTTCGTTATTTGCAATCGATTGATTTATGCTAACATTACTTGATTCTTTTTTACGTTTTGCTATTAAAGCTAAAGGTTCATCGTCTGAGTCGGATTCATCATCAGCTTTCGTTTTTTCCATCGTCATGGCGGAATTATCAGTTTCTGCATTGTCGTCTTTTATTTCGGTATCAGAATCCAATTCTATGCTTGTTATACTTTCCATTGGTAATTTACGTTTACGTATTTTTATTATGCGAACTCTGCTTTTCGTTTTAGGTACAGTTTTATTTATACTAGACTTTACCGAATCGAGTAATAAGCTTTTACGATTGCGTAATATTAATGGATGTACGGATGAAAATAGTTTTACTGGTACTGCCATTTCTTTCCTTTTCTGTTCTAATATCTTTAATATTGATGATGCTTGTGGCTTTGCAATATCTTTCATTGGAGCTTCATGAACATCATCATCATCAGGTTCATCCGTTAGATCTATTATCGATTTTGAACTTGTAAAGGTTGGCTTCGATTTAACAGATTGAATTTGTTTTTTGATACATAAATTGATAGGTATTATTACACCAGTTTCAATATCCATTTTAAAGAATTGGGCATTATTTTCAGAAGCGTATTTTAATTCCTGATATGAATAAACAATACTTAGCTCCGGACATCTACTTAAGGCGGCTTGGACCATGTGATTTGCATAGAGGGGATTATTTAATGTATTTTTATTGGGAGGGTGAGTAGATTGTGTCAGTAGTTCTTCTAGTGTAGATGTGGAATGGTGGATCAATTCTGGCTGTTGCTTAGTAGGACTATCAATATTTTTTAACGAAATATCTTCTGCCGATATACCAGACATTTCCATTAAATCTGATAATATTGTTTTCTTGTGTAATGTAGAAGTATCATCAATATCAGTCGCGTCAGCGTTAGTACTGTCATTACCAGGAATATCCGTTTTCGTAGAATTTAATATATCTTTAGTTTGAGTTAAGTGGTCTTCAGGTACTGAAGATATGGATTCTGCGTTTTCATTTAATATATCTTTAGCTTGAGTAACTTGGTCTTCAGGTACTGAAGATATGGATTCTGCGTTTTCATTTAATATATCTTTAGCTTGAGTAACTTGGTCTTCAGGTACTGAAGATATGGATTCTGCATTTTCATTTAATATATTTTTAGCTTGAGTAACTTGGTCTTCAGGTACTGAAGATATGGATTCTGCATTTTCATTTAATATATTTTTAGCTTGAGTAACTTGGTCTTCAGGTACTGAAGATATGGATTCTGCGTTTTCATTTAATATATTTTTAGCTTCAGTAACTTGGTCGTCAGGTACTGAAGGTATGAATGTTGCGTTTTCATTTAATGTATTTTTAGTTTGATTTAATTGGTCTTCAGGTACTGAAGATATGGATACTGCGTTTTCATTTTCTTTCTCGTTTTTATGTTCTAAGTTTATTTCAGTTTCATTACAATTTTTAATCGTATTTATAGTTTGATTATTTAAATCATTTTCATATTCATTAAAAAAATCTGAATCACTCAGTTGCTGCTGTATAGATTGCATAAGTACTGGTAAGTTAGCTAGTTCACTGGGATCTAGCTCAATTCCAGGGTCGATAGAAAGTGCTAATTCTTTATTAGGTAATAAAACAATCCGTACTCCGTCCGGTAAACTCACTTGAGGCTGTCTGTTTTCAAAACAATTATTGTAATCTCTTTGATTAACTTCAATCAGATTTACACTAGGTTTCTTAAATGAACAAAGTAAAATTTTATTTTTACCTAAGCATATTGGACTTTGAGAGTAATTATGTTTATTTTTTTCATTTGTTAAGAATAAAACCTTATCTATTTTCTCACTTCTTTCTTGTAATAAGACTTTTCCACTGTCAGAAATTAATGTAGCATTTCTAGATGTTTGCAAAAAATCCGCTTTAGGAGCAATTTTTCTGAAATAAACGTCAGACTCGGCAGAATGAATTTTACATTTTGGCTTAATGGTGGAGTATTTATTGTGTTTATCCTTTGTTAGGTCTGCTGTGGATACACTGTTTTCTGAATTGCTGACAATGGAATCCCTTTGTGTATCTGTCAGATTTACAGAAGTTTGTGTTTGATGAGAGACATTACGTTTAAATGTTGCATACGCTTCTTGCAAACTATCTGTGAGACGACTTTCTTGATTGCTATTTGTTTGTGTTGAATTTAGTTCTGACCAACGAGCTGCAAAACTATTTTCAAAGTCTTTGTCGTAATCAGTGTTTATACCAATAGATACCTTAATCGTCATTTGGTTTGATATGAGTTCTTGCTCGGATTGGACTGAGCTTATAACTTGAGAGTTGGTTACTTGAGAGTCGGTTACTTGAGAGTTGGTTACTTGAGAGTTGGTTACTTGAGAGTCGGTTACTTGAGAGTTGGTTACTTGAAAGTTGGTTACTTGAGAGTCGGTTACTTGAGAGTTGGTTACTTCAGAGATGGTTACTTCTTCATTATTATTTTGAGAAGGTATGAATTCTTTCACCGGTTCTACAACCTGCACTTCAAGTTCCACATCAGAATTGCCTACAGTTTCCTTGTCTTGTTCACATTTTTTTAACATCATTTTTACGAGTTCTTGCCTGCAACAGCACTGGCACAATGGTTGTGGACAGCGATGAGGTTTACATTTGCGCTTTGTTTTTAGATATAACATTCTTTCTTGTGCCCAACAGCAAAATTCTTTTTCCTCCTTTTTATTTATATTTTTGCGGGTTTTTATGGTTTTGGAATTACTTTTCTTTTTTTGTTTTCCAACCAGTTTTTTTCCAGAAGTAACTTGTATAGGTTTACTTTCGATCGTTACATTTTCACCTACAAAAGGCAATTTATTATCTGTTACTAATTCATTTATTAAGTTTTGTTTGTGATCTATAAATTTTCTTTTTGTTTCGGAAACGCCGTAGCTTACACCTATATCGTTCGAAGCCATTCGTTTCATTGCTTTTTTGAATGATTTGTATCGAGGCCATTTATCTACATGTCCTCCACATACGCTTAATATTTTTTGAACAGTATCAGGAGCCAAAAGTCGATCTTTTGGCATAACTTGGCTAGTGACAGGTTGATTCCATGGAACTTTAACGTGATTGACGCGTGCAATACTTTTTTGCCCCTTTTTTTGCTGATGCTCGTTATGAATGTTTCCTCTTTGGATAGTTGAAGCTATTCTATTTACATTAATCATTTTTGACGATTTTACGTTGGATAAAATACTGTTTTCATTGATGGCACATTCTTGTGATTTACCAGGATCTGGCTCTTCATTATTGGTGCTGATCGTCATAGTCTCGTCTGTTTTTATATTTACTGCAGTAGTATGTTTATTTTGTATAGTCGTCTCTAATTTTGGCTGCACAATATTGACAGGTGCTTTAACCGTATTTGTTACTTGTATAGGGGTAACTTCAGCAACAAGTAATCTTTCATTAAGCCGACGTACTTGATCTATATCTGGTAAACTGATTACTTTATTTCTTTCAACAGGACGACCATCTGTAACTGAAAACGTGGATAACTGATTTACAGAATCTGGTGTTACTTCCGTAATGTTTATGATTTCTGTCGTCGACGAGGAAGTATTGTCTTCTTCTACATTCTCTCCTTCAACTATTATTTTCTGTAGTAACTGCGTGTCTTTTAAATACAAGGTATTGTTTGTCAATTTATGTTCAAAAGCTTTGTGTAAGTCGATTGTTAAAGGTTTACAATCTTTTAGTAGGTCTCTATTTCGTGCTGAGATGAAAAATCCAGCAGATAATCTTTTAAGTCTTGTATTAAAATCAGGGTTTTTGCACAATAGTATTGGATTGTAACATAGGTTTCGTGGTTTGTTAAGTAACCAACTTGAACAACTGATAACCTCAGGACCATCATCGACTTCTGAGTTATTTTCTGATTCACTTTCACTAACAGCATCATTATCAGGTGTAGGCGCCCGCTGTTGTGATATCTCTTCCATTTTAACTGAATTTTTATCAACTGGTTTACTTTCGTGATCTGCGTTTTCTATTACACGTTTATCTTTTACCATGTCATAATCTATAAAACGAAAAACATCCATATCGTCGAGTTTTTTTGTGTAAACAACCGGAGTAAGAAGAAGTTTTAAATCGATTGTTGGCGTATTATCGTTGCTTTCATAATCTTCAACTTTAATTTCAGCAGTTAATTCTTCTGAAACAATAGTTATTTATTGTTAAATTATGAAAAGAATGAATTTAATGAATTCAACAATAATAAATAGTTACTATACTTCTATTAGGTACAGCAAAATTAAAGTCTTTGAGGTACTGGACCTACGGGATAGAAACAACGGAAATAAACAACAATATTAACATTTATCGTAAAAATTGCAACGATAAATAAATAAATATTTAATTCAAATTCAAATTAGCTTTTACAAGCACTTTCGAATCTACTAGCACTATCACAAGGACACCTAAATAAAACAAATTTTATAACTAACATAAACAAATTAACTTACATAAACTTAATAATTAACAGTTTTAAAGTTAATTTTGTAGTTACTTTTATATATTTTATATATTACAATTATTTTACCTTTTGGGAGATCATCTTCATCAACATATGCAATGCCATCATCTTCTAGCTCAATACCATCTAAAATATTCATGTCGTCTAACACTGTGTTCAGAGATTCCAATTTTTTTACTTCAGTCTCTTTCGCGTGTACTTCCGCATCTTTTTTTACTAAGACATCATGATTTTTTACATCATCTTGCAAAAGTAACATTCCGTCCGATTTCAGTGTATTATAAAATTTATTTATTGCAATTTTCTCAGCAACACTTTCTAGAATACATTCAACCTCATTATTAATAGCATAAGGTTCATCAGCTGGTACCGCTTTGCTTGACACATTAGTTATTTTCGGCATAATCGATTCAAGATCATCTTTTACGTTCTCAATCGACATGCTTGCTACTATTGTCGGCATTCTCATTTCTTTTTCTTCTTTAAAAATTTCACACGTAATATTTTTTAATTTAAGATCGTCATCGCCTTCTACCTTGGATATTACATTCTTAATTTCGATAGATGTACTACTACTACTGGGAAATTCTTTATTCAATAAATCTTCATTGGCCTTAAACATCATATCATTATGATTTTCATTTGGTGTGGGTATTTCACATTCTTCATTTCTGTTGTCTTCCTCATCACATATCTCAAAATTCTTCTCAGATTCTGTAGGTGTATGCGTAGATTCTAATATATGTACGTCATCTTCATCAGATATTTCAGCAATGGTTTCCGTTTTTACTATTCCTATATCTATACGAGAATCGCTAGTTGCAGTATTTTGTTTAGATAAGATCGTAGCATCCTTCTTATTTCCATCGTCACTCATCTCACGTACTGACGAAGAGTCTCTCGATACTTCGGAGTCTGACTCTAGTTCTAGGTCTATTGTTTCAACTTCTGGCTCAATCACTTCTAGATCTGGTTCATTATCTAAAATTAAAACATACATATATGTTTAGTATAAATTAAGATTCTAATAAGTAAATATGTAATGTAAATTTTTATTCAATATTTACAACTCTTTCTCGTGGGTATCTGCTATGTTTTGCTTATCATACAATAGGTAGGCTTATCATACAAGGCAAAATCTAAGTAAAACGGATTGTGTGCCGTCGAAGGATATCTTGGTCAAAGATTTTATGTCATTGGTACGGCAAAAGTACTCGTTCCGTATTCAGAGCATCGAAAGTCTGCCTGTCATTGCCTTAATGATCGCCGAACTTCGCTAGAAGATGGCACGTTAAGAAAAATATCTAAAATTTGAGTGTAAGCTATTGGTAGATAAATGAATTCATTACCATTTCGAAATATTTTTATTTTAGCCAGTTGAAGACGCTCCTGAAACAAATTATTTTATAGATTATCACGTTTACGTTTTACCTGAAAAACAACAAGAAACAAACAAATTCTGGGTAGAAACGGATACAGAAAGTAGAAATAGAAACAGAAAAATAGTAGCTCATTCTTGAACCCAGACCACTGGAAGCTTGACCTACGTTGCATTTCCTCACACTTTCATATATTATATATTTTTTTCATGCTCATATATTTTTTACATGTGCTTTGTAAAACCAGATTGAGGTAAGTCGGCCCGCCGTGTGGTATCTGACTGAATGGAATAGACCACACTCTTTTCTTACCGAGGTGTAGTAAAAGGCTACTAAGGTAAGTTGACCCGAAATCATCTGACATGTTTAACATTGTGTATCGATCCCACTTAGTGGGATAAGGGCAGGAGAATGGTGATGATATTTTTTAAAATGCAAGATATTAATAATTAAATAATTATTTAATTATTAATATATTTAAGACAAGATAATGTGTCAGTCTATCAAATTTAAGTTAATTAAAGATTAATTTAATATACTAAAGATTATAACAAAATAATTTTCTCATTTCTGTTTTTGTATTTCATAGAGGTTTAATTACTTAGTTTCTAGTATGTTTACAATCTATGAACTTATGATTGAGATTCCAATAAAAAAATCCATTGTAAACTCAAAAATGATGATAACTTACAAAGTCCTCAGGTAGTGAGACCTTTTTCGCTGTTATCAACTCCTCCCACGTTGGAAAGAGCTGAGTCGCAATGTAGGGGTACCTATAAACAAAAGATTTTGATTTTTAATTAATCATATAATAATTTTAATTAATTATCAAAGAACTTTTTACGAGAGTAGATAACTAACATTATGAATACAATGGAACTCTTTGCCATTGCCTATAAGGCAATCGGAAAGCTTATTTTTGTTTAAAAAGCGGGTTAAACAGCATTTCGTGTCTCTTGCTGGGTTACTGTGAAGCGTGACGATTTTTATATATTATGTACTCTAAATGATTTATATTTATATATGTATTAGTATATTGTATGTATCTATGTATATATTTATGTTTATGTATGTATTCGTATGTATATCTTAATTAATATTCTTTATTCTTCGTATATACACACCACCTACTATATATCTGTAGCTTTGACCTTTCATCAACCTAGTTGGCTGGAAGAAATCGCTATTTAGCGATAAGTCCGCCAGATTGTAGCACTACTTTTCAATATGTATTTATTATTATTATTTTTAGTTTTTACTGTTTTTAATGTGGTGTTCAATAAAAGTGTTCATTCATTCATTCATAACTAAATACAAAAGGCATAATAATTTCAACTGATCACTTTCAGGTAACATGATTAAATTAAGGAGTTTATAATAAAAATGATACGGAATAATAGGATAGATATATTATTAGAATATATACTACATTTATACTCTAATAAAATATAGTTTGTGGGCGACCTGGCTATATATATATGATTGAAAAGAATAAGTCAGAATCAATTGAGAAACATTCCTTTTATGATTTTGATTCAGTCGTGTAAATATATCATTATTTTAGTATTAAAGTGACCTAATTCAAAATTCGGCCCAATTGTGCTAGTTCTATTGTAATTCTTATTTCAATGCCTTCTATAGCTTATCTATAGTGTTTTCTTGGTATTCCAAGTTATGGGTTTCGTTAAGACTCAAAGGTAGTAGGCGCTATAAATAATAATTTTATCGAATCGGGTCACTTTAAGTATAAAAGATATGCTATATATTTGAAAAGAACGATACTTGATCGCTGAATTGAAGTGTTAGTGATGTACCTTGAAATTCAAGTTAAAAAAAAAACAATAAAAAAGATTTGAGCATTAAAAATAGAATTCCTCATCGCTTTATCTATTATAAAGGTCCGGGTGGCTTACTGTCTGACAATCTCCATATCCAAATCGTTGGGTCTGAACTGATTTGCGGTTGCCAGTTTACGTTGATCTCCGCGGTAATTAAACCAAAATTGATAGAACTTTTCTCGTATCGTCTCCTTTAATTGGTACCAGCGACGCTGCAACAGCATTGGGGAACACTGCCGCGTACTGAAAACATTTTACAATGATAAATGACCAAATGTATAACCTGTACAATTACGCCGTGTGGTATCCGGCTGAATAGAATAGTACCACCCTCTTTTCTTACCGAGGTGTCGTAAAAGGCGACTAAGGTAAGTCGACCTGCCGTGTGGTATCCGGCTGAGTAGAATAGACCACCCTCATGTCTTACCGAGGTGTCGTAAAAGGCGACTTCGGTAAGTTGACTCACCGCGTGGTATCCGGTTAAGTAAAATAGACCACCCTCTTTCTTATCGAGGTGTCGTAAAATACGACTAAGATAAGTTGAGGACAGGCAGGCGTCCGATCGTAAAATACGTTGCCAAATCATGTGACAACATGTTTATAACATGTTGTGCTGACCCCACTTAGAGTCGGATAAGGGCAGGAAGATGATGATGATGATAACCTGTAGAATTCTGGTTGTCCTTCTCTTATAAAATATTATGCTCACGCAAAAGTATGTTCATCAAAGATCATGTTATTAATATTTAGTAATTTCTGATATTCAATTAGGTACTTCGATACCAATTTTTTCATACATTAAATAAACCCGTGATAGGCCAACTATGGGAGTGCATGAGCATTAAAATATACGAGTATCGCGGGCTTAAGACGGGCAGGCACCAATGCGGGCGACCTACCTTAATAAGTACATATCTTTTAAATAAATAAAAAATATATGGGACACTTACACACCCCGAAACTTAATACTACTTTTATGGACATACAGGACCAGACAACTGGTAAATATTGAGGAACAAATTGTATTTTAGAAAATGATGGCACTCGTATTGATATTTCGACCCGCGGAACTGAAAGCAGGCGCTGTAACATGCGCCTGAAAGCCAGAAAACAACAACAGAAAACTTATCTGCTACATTGATATTTATCGTGAATGGTTCGTTTAAAAACATCAGTAAAGAAAATCATTGTGATGAAGCTTAAGGCCTGGACATATAGCAGCGTCGTAGTTTTTAATATGGCTCATAATTTCTTATACATACACCCGAAGCGCAAGCTTGGGCAGTTGGGCAGACCGACAAATATCGGGCAAATTCCTCTCCGCTCAAGAATAAAGGTGTTTGAGCAATTTGTCATGCTTCGTGCTCATCTATGGAATGGAAACCATGACTTTTACGCAAAATGAGCTGAAAAGTTGCGCAGGGAGCAATGCTTCGGATTACTCTGCGTGAATGAAACCGGAACAATTGGATTAGAGGAACAATTAAAATTGGACCAAAGTTAGAGACGTCATGGTTGGCATTGGTAAGAAAAGGTAGACATGGGCTAGACACTTTAGAAGAATGGATTCCACACGGTGGACAAAAAGATTATTTTTTATTATTAGGAAAAATATCGTTTGTTATACTATGCAATAATTTGATTTGATTATCGGTACCTCAATACTTTGGTCAGAAATATTTAACACGATTAAAAATCAAATCATAAAATTGGCAAAATGAAGTAAGTAAACTGATTTACCTGCCATTGTATTTTTTTGTAGCTTCAAACCATGCCTTTGTTAAGGCATCTCCCTGCAGATGTTCAATGTTGAATTGAAAAACCAGCCAAAACAAATCTTTAAGAATTTTAGGGTGTTCTTTGAGCTCTGTTGTTATGTCCTAAAAGCATATAAATATATTTTATTTATTTATTTTCAGTTTACCACTATCATTACAGTGAACACTAATACAACAGTGTAGTAAAACTTAAATAATTATAACTTATAATATACTAGCGGCCTGCCCCTGCTTCGCACGGGTATAAAATATATATCCCATGTCACTCAGTGAAAAAAATTAATAAAATCGATCCAGTAGTTTTGATTTATTCATCACTGCCCGTGGCCCGCAAGCGTTAAATGTGGAGAAAAACAATTTCCTCTCCCTATACCAAGAAGATTTCCTGCTATCTTTGGAATATCTAAACTCATATAGTATATTTTTACTTATTTACTTTTACATTTTATCTATGTATTTTATTTTTACAATTAATTACAGAATGTCTTTAAACAAACTCTTAAAAGATTCGAAGTTCTATAGGGTGAAGCACGGCGTCCTCACGGCATTTTAAATCTGTAATATCTCCGAAAATGTTCACTTAAATTACATGCTGTAAACGGCCATATTGATCTATATTAAATCAACAATTTATTTAAGGTACTTAATTGGATAAGGATTAATGCTGTATTGTATAAAAATTGCTTTGAACATAAGGCATTATTTTTCGTAAAAAGTAAATGACAAAAAACGCTATTGTGGGCTATCCATAAGAGATAGACATATACCATCGCGGACTTTTCTGTAGACCTTTTCAAGGTGTACAAATACTTAGTACATCATTTTGATAAATCTCGCAGGGTTTAGCCTGCGTTTGCAATGTAAGCGGAAAAAAATGTAATTATTTACAGAAACCTCAAAAATTACAGTATTTCTCAACTCCGTATTGAATGATATTATTATACGTGCAAAACTTCCTCTGGAATGACTCTATCTATTAAAAAAACCGCATCTAAATCTGTTGCGTAGTTTTAAAGTTTTATTCATACATAGGGATATATGGACAAAGAATGCGACTTTGTTTTATAATATGTAGTGATAAAGCTCAATATAATGTCAACATTAATCTTTTAAATAGAATTCAATGCAAGTTTATTAAATACATAAGTTATAAATTTCCTCATCATAATCCAATTGTAATATCTTCGTTAGAAAGTCGTCGGATGATTAGAGACCAAGTATTCTTATTCAAAATTATTAGAAACATAAGAGATTCTCCTTACTTATTAAGTAATGTTCGATTTAAATGTCCTAGGTTAAGTGCTCGTAATGTGTATATTTTTGGCATGCCCTTTGCTTGAACAAAATATACGAGTGGTACCTTTTTCTTTCGAGCTTGCAATAATTTTAATAAGATATTTAATAATTTTGATTTTTTTTTCTTTTTATATGGGACACTTACACACACGGTCATCCGTCCCCAAAGTAAGTAACTTAATACTTGTGTTATGGGAGACAGACAACTGGTGAATATATACTTATACATTTATTAAATACATACTTAAATACAAATATACACCCAGGCTCAAAGGCCAACAAATTCATTTATAGAAAATGTTGGCCCTCGGCGGGAATCGAACCCGCGACCCGCGGAGCTGAAGGCAGGGTCACTACCCACTGCGCCAACGGGCCAGCCAGATTTGTTTATTTGCTCTGTTGATAATTATAAAAAACAATTATTGGACTGCTTGAATGAGTCCAGTAAATCTTAAAAAAATTTTTGATTGTGTTATGTTGTAGTTAATTTTTTTAATTCTTTTTTTATTTCTCAGTATATATACCTTTTCACTGTCTGTGTATTAGTAATAAGTGGAAACTAATTTTGGTATGTGAATTAGTAATAATTTACTATATTTATGTTCAATATGTACTGTTTGTTTCTCAAATGAAAATAAAATAAAAATAGAGCTATCCTAGTAAGTTCACTCAGAGAACTGAAAACAAACATCTATTTTTGTGGCACATATATAGATAATACGTATGGCATATTACATATGGCATATAGTATAGTTATTGTTTCTTATTTATAGACACAAACCTCCAAACATCTACCATATCTCTACATACTATAAAACAAAGTCCCTCCAAAGTACGCGTCTTTCGGTCTGTATGCTCAGGTTAAAGTCGAAACTGTACGTGTAACTTAGTCGTATTTTACGACACCTCGGCAAGAAAGAGGGTGGTCTATTCTACTCAAACAGATAACACAAGGTGGCTCAACTTACTTAAGTCGCCTTTTACGACACCTCGGTAATAAATGAGAGTGGTTGATTCTACTCAGCCGGATACCAGACGGAGGGTCAACTAACCTTAGTCGCGTTTTACGACACCTCGATAAGAAATGAGAGTGGTCGATTCTACTCAGCCGGATACCACACGGAGGGTCAACTTACCTTAGTCGCGTTTTACGACACCTCGATAAGAAATGAGGGTAGTCGATTCTACTCAGCCGGATACCACACAGCATCAAAATTAATAATAAAATTATTTTGCTTATTTAAATAATATTAGTATTACTTTTGTATTATGGATCTCCAAATCGCTAAATCCAATCACTCCAATCGCAATGGATCGCAAAGTAACGTCTAATTGTATAAATTAATTTTCAAACCATTTGTTAAATAGTAAGACATGCACAAAAAAATGTAATTTTAATATTCCTCTCAACGTAATATTCCCCACAGTATCCAGTTAGCGTATTGTAGAGAATAATTAAGCCCTCAGCTAAACAAATTAAATCGATCCTTATTACCTGTCCAATACAGTCGATGTTTTCATGAACGAGCACGAGATCAAAAAGGAGCCAATCCGTAACGGAGAGTCGCGCTATGTTTGTAATGTTGCCAACTACATCTTCCGCTGTGAATAATCTTCTTAACTTCTTAATCGTCAGCGCACGCATCCGATCCCTGAACATACATTCTTAGAAAATATATCATAATATTGGTAATAATAATTACTTATATATATATTTTTAGAAGGAAACGGATGCTCCTGTAAAGTTTGATACTAAAAATAGGCTACACGACAAAATAACAAAAGCGATTTTATCTTTCTTACACTTAGCATTTCATAGAATTCATTAAAAAACGCGGATTATTGCAAAATATCATCATTCTCTTACCCTTATCCCACTCTAAGTGGGGTCGGCACAATATGTCTTCTTCCTTATCCTCTATCATTCGTCAACTCTGGTGCCACTCCTTTAATGCATATCATTTTTCACATAATCCATCCATCTTTTTTTCGGCCTCCCCCTAGCCATACATCCATCCACATTCATATTTAAAACTGGATTCCCGCAAATTAACACCTACTTCTTTAAATATCCTTATTCTATAAATATCTATTTTAATTTAAGAATTAGGCGTTACTTTGCGGAGGTCCATAATATAAAAGTAATGAGAATATTATTTTGCGGATTATAGCAAAATAATATTCTCATTATTTTTTGTATAAATATCCTTATTATGTGTTCAGGCAGAGTATAGCAAATTCCTTATACACTGTCCATTATATTAACCATCTTTTGACAGATTGACGATAGTGATGTCCTAAAGATTCTCGTATGCGATACCATTCCGATTATAGTACCTACTATCATTAATCGAATTACGTACCTAAGTAATTCGATTAATGATAACCTACGTTAACTAATAACAGATATAGAAATCAACATTTTGATTTAATATTGTTAACTTATTGTTTCTTTGAAAAGAAGTGGTCTATTTCATGGTGAAAAATCTTCTTTGGTCAAAGTTTTGAACACAATTGGCTTTTCATATAAAAAGTTAAATAAAAGAAAATTATTAATGGAACGCACAGATATAGCTATAGCACGTTGTGATTTTTTAAGAGAGGCAAAGAAAATACAAGATTGGGCAAATATTGTTTTCACGGATGAAACATGGCTCAACGCTAACCACACACTATCTCGTTTCTGGACTGATGATACTGCTGATTCCACTTCCTCAGTACCAATGGGAAAAGGTGAGCGCCTAATCATTTGCCATGCAGGTACAGCAAAAGGATTTGTACAAGACGCACTGTTGGCATTTAAATCGAAGAAATCAAATGACTACCACGAAGAGATGAATGCAAATGTGTATGAAGAGTGGTTCAAAAAAATGCTCATTTCATTGGAAGAACCATCAATAATTTTTATTGATAATGCGCCCTACCACTCCCGTCAAATTGACAAAATGCCAACACAGGCTAATAAAAAGCATGAAATAATTAATTGGCTTCGGGACAATGGAGAAAATGTGGACGACTCAATGTTAAAAGTTGAATTAATAAAAATATTAAAAACCAAAAAGAGAGCAAAACGCTATGTAATCAATGAAATGGCAGCAGAATATGGCCATACTGTTCTTCGGATTCCTCCATACCACTGCCAGTACAACGCAATAGAACTTATATGGGCACAAGTAAAAGGGCATGCTGCGAGATGCAATACAAGCCCCCCATTCACAGCGAATAAAATGTTGCAATTGCTAAAAAATGCTTGCACCCACGTAACGGCCGAGAACTGGGCAAGTGTGGTGGAAAGAACTAAAAGAGTAATATTCTCTGATTGGGAACGTGATATTGCGTTTGATAATATATTATCTACACAAGAGCTAATAATAACTGCTACTGAAGACTCCTCATTGGAGGAGTCTAGTGTTGATTATCATTCCGACGACTCGTGCTAATAAAATAAATTAAAATATCCTGATTGTTTTATTTGTATTCATGTATTAACTAAGAAGAAAGTAAAACTTTATATAATGTTATTAAATGTCTTTTAATACTCGTAACATCGATTTCTACCGATTATTTTTAATCTGTGGCATAATCGTAGTAACCCATTATGTGTGACATCACTAAGTGGGCGGTACCCATCCATAAAGTACAAATATTATTTGTATGATATTTGTACGTAAGCAATACAAAACTTAATGAGCGTGAGCTGTCAAAAGACTGATAATATGATGGACGCAGTATAATATATCGTTACACAGTACTTTAGTTTTTTTATCAATAACATGTCACACCCCCACCAAAATGCAGAGTTTTGAACCAACCAACCAACCGCCACCAAGATTCGCAACGCATGTGTGCGTGCTGAGACGGCTGTCAAATAAAAAACAAACCTATGAGTTTGTCGCACGACTACCGTCGACGACAATTGCTCATTATTATAGTGTGGCGCTGCACTGATATACTCAATGAAAAGGACACGTGCGTTATCTGGCTTGATGTGGCTTGTTATGATTAGTTAACAAATATGGTAATAAGTTACATTACAGATATTCTGAGTAGTGATTGCAAAAAAAACTGACTCTTACATGCAAAATCTTTCGTAAGGATGTGACTATACTCATTGAAACAGTAATTTGGAGAGGCGCGCCATGTATGGTTGATCTCTAACAATATTTTATATGGTACAGAGGTTTATATTTGTTGGAAAATATATTAAAACTTACCAAAGTAATTTACAGTCGCACCCAGTTTGTTTCTTCAGTTCATCCCAAATTTCATTAGATAGGCAATTATCTTTAAGCATCAAATGTGCGATGGCTCTTATCAATCTCCTTTTGAATTTATCCAAATCGTTTCCTCTGTCTTTAGTTTTTTTAATAGTTATTTGTGCCATTTCTTCGCTTTTGGGTTGATCATCCGGGACGCTCTCTTTGGAGTCCGTAGACAGTTCTATTGACGCCGGTTCATTGAGTTCATTCTTCTCAGCGGTTTCAGTTGCATTTTTGGTAGTTTGGAGATTTGCATCGTCATCCTCATCATCGATAAGCAATACTTCGTCGTCTTTTTCCATGCTTACGCTTGAACCGCGCGGTTGATTTTCTTAAACTATTTGCTGAAACAAAACAATATTTTTTCATTTTTTTTTCATTTCCCTACTGTTAAACGTTGAGGAGTTCCCTCGTCTAGAGCGAATACTGACAGCAGGATCAGGTCATGTTTATCATAAATATGCGTTGTCATCGGGACTGGACCAGTGTGTATAATTTCAGTTCAATCGGACACCGGGAAGTGGGTCAATTATAACTTGCAAGACTTTATTAATTTAATGGGTGAATACATCAATATGCTAACACAATCGCTATCACCATATATGTGAAAGTTGGTCCGTCTGTCTGTGAAGCGTTCAGTGCAAAAATGCCACAGCAAATTTTATTTAATTTTTGGTATTTTCTGTTTTGTAGCAAATTTGGTATAAATTAAACAATTTAAGCTTATATACCAGGCAAAGATATAAGATATAATAAATTCGTTTTTCCTTTGAGAAGAGAGAAAAGCACATAAAATATTCTTACACTTAAGTTAGCGAATTATAACTTAGCTTGAAAAGCTATAATATTTCAGCTTCCTTAAAGTTACCTTTATAAACCTCTAGTTAAGTTACTGACATTATAGTATAATTGACTCTACATATAGTTCTTAATGACATACTGAAATCTCCGATATACGTATATTTTATTTAGGAATTATTCACATATATTATGTTTTATTTAAATAAGGTAGGGGACAAAAAAGCTCTAGAAACTTCGATTTGTAGGTTCTTGTGTGTGTATAATACGAGGTTACGCAAGCGATGTACCCTTACATCTTGTAGGGGAGAATGACCGAAGGGGCTTCTACAAAAGACCCAGAAACATTGCTATTATGCAAGCCACGACCAATAATATCTTACTAATATTATAAATGCCAAAGTTTTTGAGTAGGTATGGATGTATGTTTGTTACTCTTTTACGGTGAATACGCTGAACCAATATCGATGAAATTTCGCACAATTATTCATTATACACCGGAAAAATATATAGACTATAGAAATCTTGTTAATTCTACAGGAATAGGACTTGAAAAGGAAAGGAATTGAAAAGCGCCATCTATTATCAGCAGTCCACCCGAACGAAGTTGCGTTTAAAAGCTAATTAATAATAATTTCAGAATCAGAAAGAATTTTTAAGAAAAGAACCATAACTTCCTGTTTGATTTGAATAATAGACAATGTAGAAACTGATATAAGCATACTGAGCATGTTTTGTGTAACAAAATTAATTTGTAATCTGTTGAATGCATTTCTAAAATAAAATATTTAAATTAATCTTACTATGTATATGATTTAATAAAGTAACTTAAACTGTAAATAAAAAAAAAATACTTTAACATAATTCTCATTCAAAGTATTCACTATTTAAGTGAACTGGTAACCATGTGCTTTTGAGTACCTACGGAGAAGAACCAGCAAGAAACTCGGCAGGTGCTCTTTGCAAAATATAATTCTTATTACTAGTACCTTTAGTCATTACTGCCTTGTACATGGTCGACGAATATATAGTAGGTGTAGGCTTTCTGTATCAGCCTCTTTTTAACAGTGTTTTTAAACTGCTGTTATGACAAAGCTAAAATTGATTGCGGAATTTTATTATAGAATATTGTACCCAAACTAGGCATGGACAGAATCACCGATCACTTAATGATCATGATATGAAAAACTTTTCATATAGCATCATCTTCTAATGAGTTTTAGAGTAACTGCTACTGCTATACAAAATTATGGATATTCTATGAAAAAGAAAATAATAAATTAATATTGAGACTAATTCACTGATATTGAGCAAAATTATTGTTAATACAAACAAATGTAATTCTTATTTCTCATAAAATACGGTCGATAATTCGTTGAAGATGACGCACTTTTACGTTATTCCAACTGAAACTATATCCTAGAAATTCCGTCTTTTGAAAACTAAAGTTAGAATTGCCAAAGTGCAATGTGTATAAGGTAAAGTAGTGTTACACTAGTAGAAAGAGATAACATATTTAAATATAGACTTAGAAGAGTCATAAAGATTGGATTAAATAAAGTTAAATGATGATTGAATAAAATAATATAAATATATTGAAATAGCGACATCTGTTCCGCAAATAGCAAAATATTTGGCGACTCTAAATAGTTCAAACAAATGTCAAAAGGTGGCGAGAGTTTGCTACTGTCGTTGGAAATATTCGTTTTAAAAATAAAAATCGTTAATCGGATCGTATTTGTTAGTAATGGATATAATTATGATAGTAGAATTTGTTGCTACGTTTATCCAGTCAACAAAAAAACATTATAACATTAGAAGACGCTATTTGAAGTAAAAGTATAACCTAGAAATAACGAGCGTATTATATTCGACCTAAGAATTACATTTGTTTGTAATAACAATAATTTTGCCTAGCAACATTGATTAGCAAAAGCGCTATCCGCTTTTATATTATTTACGCTAATGGACTATATGATTGCTTATACGAACAAATATAGTCTTTATGTCCTATACACTGCATATGACATAAAAATACATTTGCTTGTATTCCAATAGCATTAGCATTTCTTATACAAACAAATGTAGTCTTTATGTCCTATACACTGCATACGACATAAAGAATACATTTGTTTGTAATAACAATAATTTTGCCTAGCAACATTGATTAGCAAAAACGCTATCCGCTATTATATTATTTACGTTAATGGACTAAATGATTGCTTATACGAACAAATATAGTCTTTATGTCCTAAACACTGCATACGACATAAAGAATACATTTGCTTGTATTCCAATAGCATTAGCATTTCTTATACAAACAAATGTAGTCTTTATGTCCTATACACTGCATACGACATAAAGAATACATTTGCTTGTATTCCAATAGCATTAGCAGTAGCGGGTATAATCACGTGATTAAAATCGATCATATCATGGAACGAATATGATTCTTATATAGCAATCATACCCATGCCTAACCCAAACCCACAAACGACGTAAGTACTTTTACAGCAAAGCAGGAGCCGCAAGCTTATCTCGATTCCTTTGTCTATTATATACATCTCTTTTTTCATAATTATGTATATTCTTATGGACAAATAAGCTGTGATACCCCAGAAGTGAGAACGCGCAACTCTCTCGAGGTTACCACGGCTTCAAACCCACCAATGAGTTTTTCAGTTAAAACTTATGCTAATTCTAATTGATAGTTGCAATTTATCACACGCTTTTCGGTGAAGGAAAACATCGTAAGGAAACCTGCATGTCTCTAGAAAATTCTGGGGATATATGTAACCTACCAATCCGCATTGGAGCAGCATGGAGAGTTAGCTCCAACCCTTCTCTCCTAAACAGTGAAGAGAGGACCTATGCCCAGCAGTGGATATACAGGACGTTACATTATTTTTTTATGCACAAAAATTAAATTGATAAATATTTCCTATAAATAATACCTATTTCCTTTAACTTCTCTCTAATTTAATTCTTCATAATTTAAGATTTACCATTACAATCTATGTAATAAGCCGTGTGGTATATAGTAGAGATGATGTCATAGTAATATAAAAGAAATTTTTGAATAACAAATAGATTGATATATAGTTAGCCGTGTGGTATCCGGCTGAATAGAATAATACCACCCTCATTTCTTACTGAGGTGTCGTAAATGGCGACTAAGGTAAGTCGACCCGCCGTGTGGTATCCGGCTGAGTAGAATTGATCAACCTAATTTCTTACCGAGGTGTAGTAAAAGGCGACAAAGGTAAGTTGACCCACCGTGTGGTATCCGGTTTAGTAAAATAGACCACCCTCTTTCTTACCGTGGTGTCGTAAAATACGACTAAGGTAAGTTGACGTCAGGCAGGCGGCCGGTCGTAAAAACGCAGCCAAATCATGTGACAGGATGTTTAAAACATGTTGTGCCGACCCTATTTAGAGTGGGATTAGGGCAAGAGGATGATGATTTCAAATCATTTAATATCGCATTCTACAATGAGACTTTTATAGTCGCCTTTGATAATTGGTTTGTTTACTTAGTAGTAGATTTGCTGATACTTTATCTCGAGGTCAGTTAAGCATGAACATAACATGAACATTGAATGCAACTTTGTATTTATGTCTATGTAAACAAAAATGTTTATAAGTATATTAAATTATGCAACGGTTTCAATCAAAAATGTTCCACATTATTACTGGCGCTCCTTGGTTTATCACAAATTCACAGTTGCACCGAGATCTCAAGATTCCTACAATTAAAGAGGAAATAACGAGAAGGCTCAAGCTGTACTCTTGTCGCTTGGAAAGCCATCCAAACAAGCTTGCTTGCAATCTCATGAAGCCCAATTGCATTTTTAAAAGAATTAAAAGTAGAGCCCCGCAGGATCTCCTCCCAAAATCTAATCTTTAAACGAGAACAATTTTTAAATGGATATGCCACTGGGCGCATACCATGCACGCCAATATAAAATTCTTGACCACCAGCTAAATGCTTAAACGAGGCAGATTGCATGGTTTAAATGAGATTAAAAAAAAAAAAAAATTATAGAAATAGATATATGTAAACAAGCTTCTGCTCGTGACTTCGTCTGTGAGGACTCCATCAAACTTGCTCTATCTCTTGCCAACTTCAACTATGTCAGTCACACCGATTTTTTGCTCCATTAAGAAATGAATATTTTATTATTCTCCTGCCCTTATCCCGCTCTAAGCGGGGTCGGCACAACATGTTATAAACATGTTGTCACATGATTTGACTGCGTATTTTACGACCGGCCGCCTGCCTGACGTCAACTTACCTTAGTCGTATTTTAAGACACCTCGGTAAGAAAGAGGGTGGTCTATTCTACTCAGCCGGATACCACACAGTGGGTCAACTTACCTTAGTCGGCGTTTGTGACACCTCGTTAAAAAATGAGGGTGGTCTATTCTACTCAGCCGGATACCACACGGCGGGTCGACTTATCTTAGTCGCCTTTTACGACACCTCGGTAAGAAATGAGGGTGGTACGATTCTATTCAGCCGGATACCACACGGCTAACTATATATCAATCTATTTGTTATTCAAAAATTTCTTTTACATTACTATGACATCATCTCTACTATATCAAATTACAAATGACGCCCAAAGTATCAGATGCATTTTTAAATATATACGAAAAATGTATTGTAATTAAAATGAAACTTAGGTACTGTGTAATTTTGTGTGGCCGGTCGTAAAATACGTAGCCAAATCATATGACAACATGTTTGTAACATGTTGTGCCGACCCCACTTAAAGTGGGATAAGGACAGGAGGATGATGAAGTAGATTGATATATTGTATGTATATGTATGTGTAAATGTTTGTGATATTAATTGAAGCCCGCGTGTCATTATATTTATGTAAAGAATACCAAAATATTATATCAAAAATGTTCTTTACAAAAATAGAAATTTCGCTTGATACGTAAACTCTACTATGAATTCAGAGTCTTTTATTTATATAACAGAAATTATCTATAGTTAATTAAAATACATTAAAATTGCAGTTAAGAGTAATTTAATCTTTTGTAGAGACTATCATTGCATTTATTTTTTTAAGGTCACACAAAAGAAAAATGAACGATCGGGTAAATTTATTTGGCTAATGTGTAGATAAATAAATAAATATATTACACTTACCCACACGGTCGCCCGTCCCCAAAATTAGTAATTTTAATACTTGTGTTATGGGTTTAAGACAACTGGTAAATATGGCATATAAAATTTATAAATACATACTTAAATACAAATATAACCCAGGCTCGAAGAGCTAACAAATTCTTTTTATAGAAAATGTTGGCCCTCGGCGGAAATCGAACCCGCGACCCGCGACACTGCAGGCAGGATCAGTACCCACTGCGCCAACGGGTCAGTCAATGACCAATGATTCGACATTTGCATTATTAGTAAATAGTATTATTAGTAAACAAGTTCACCAAAACGCAAGTAACGCTCTGCAAATTAAATATATGTATATACAAATCCCAAGGGCATAAAATTACAAAAGTAATATTAAATTTATTCTATTAATTTATAATTATAATCCGCGATGAAATCATCGTGGATAGCAAAAATAATTTTGTTATTACTAAAGTAATAATAAAATTATTTTGCTATAGTCCGCGATAAAGTAAAATAGAAAATATGTCTACGTGTGTGAAAATATGTGGAGTCTATCTCCTGATGATGCTTCGGTTACGGGACGAAACGATTGTTGAGTTTGTGATAGTGAACGTATATAGTGCTTGTGTATTGTGGTGGCGGTGGTGGAGGTTTGTGCATGTGTTTTTACGAATCCTGCATGTATCAGGTATGAAAATGGATTGTCCACTCTACATTAAGCATTATATATATTTTCTATTTTACTTCTTCGCGGATTATAGTAAAATAATTTTATTACCTATTACTTTTGTATTATGGATCTCCGCAAAGTAACCCCTGATTCTATAAATTATTTGTTAATACTTTTGTATTAACGCCTTAGTAAGTAACGCCTAAATCTATAGATTATTTAAAGGATTTTTTGTTAAAACAAAATATTACAAGTACAGTAAAAAAAAAATCATTAAATTTATACATATGTCAAAAGTAATAAAAGTTGTCAATTTATGAAATCAATTTTAGTAATTTAAGTACATATAATAATATTTTTTTATTATAGAAAAATAGTGTTATTATTACTTTTATAATATAAAAAGTGCTTTGTTATATGTAAAATTCAAAATTCAAATTCAATACATGTCCAACGGTCCCCTTTAGCCCGGCGGTAAAATTAAAGCTGTATACACAATGTTCCTGATTTGAATTCCCGATTGCATCAAATAAAAAATTGTTTTGAGCTAACGCCATTCAGAAACCGATATGGGCATAAAAAAATTATTTATTTTTATAAATGAGAAAAAAAATATTTTCTGGGAGTAGACGCGTGTTTTATCTGTAACTAGCGGCCTGCCCCTGCTTCGCACGGGTATAAAATATATATCCCATGTCAGTCAGTGTAAAAAAAATGATTAAAATCGATCCAGTAATTTTGATTTATTTATGCCCGTGGCTCGCAAGCGTTAAATTTGGAGAAAAACAATTTCCTCTCCATATACCAAGACGATTTCCTGCTATCTTTGGAATATCTAAACTCATATAGTACATTTTTACTTATTTACTTTTACATTTTACTTATGTATTTTTATTTTTACAATTAATTACAGAATGTCTTTAAACAAACTCTTGAAAGATTCGAAGTGCTATAGGGTGAAGCGCGGCATCCTCACGGCATTTTAAATCTGTAATATCTCCGAAAATGTTCACTTAAATTACATGCTGTAAACGGCTATATTGATCTATATTAAATCAACAATTTATTTAAGGTACTTAATTGGATAAGGATTAATGCTGTATTGTATAAAAATTGCTTTGAACATAAGGCATTATTTTTCGTAAAAAATAAATGACAAAAAATGCTATTGTGGGTTATCCATAAGAGATAGACATATACCATCGCGGACTTTTCTGTAGACCTTTTCAAGGTGTACAAATACTTAGTACATCATTTTGATAAATCTCGTAGGGTTTAGCCTGCGTTTGCAATGTAAGCGGAAAAAAATGTAATTATTTGCAGAAACCTTTAAAAATTACAGTATTTCTCTACTCCGTATTGAATGTTATTATACGTACAGACCTTCCTCTGCAATCAATCTATCTATTAAAAAAAACCGCATCAAAATCTGTTGCGTAGTTTTAAAGTTTTATGCGTACATAGGGATATATGGACAAAGAATGCGACTTTGTTTTATAATATGTAGTGATTAAAAAAAAACATTTTCTATGCGAATATTGTGGAAAATACAAAATAAATAATACTTATATTAAAATTTATAATCTCATTCTTACAATTATTATTTATCCTAGCGTAGATAAAAAATATTCATGCATTTAAATATACCTGCATAATAAGTTAATTGTATCTCTTAATGACGTCACTATATCAAACTCAAACTTTAACGGCACCTCTTAATACAGAATATTACAGTACGCCGTTGACAACGCGTCTCACAGTCCCACAAAATAAAATAATATATTTTTATATAATCAAGTTTTAATCCGCCCCATTTCTGAATTCGCGCCCGTATTCTAAGTCAAACTGGTCATTCTTGTTTCTACCATCGTCGGAATAAGATGTCCTAAGAATAAACACACCTTTAATATAAAATCAATATTTTGGTACATAACGCAAGGTTGGCACTTTTAAATAGAAAAATCGATATAGTTAAAAACGAATTGTGTTGAAATGTAAACTTGGAAGTCTCTAGTATTTTATTTTAAAGTGTTTATCTGTCTAGACAACGATTACTTTTTGCACTGATATAAAAAAATTGATCCGTTGTTTCACATTGCGCGTCCATACGGAATGAGCGCTGATATAATAATGAGGCAAGCATATAAAAATGTTCGAGAAAATTTATTTACCTATTACCGCAGCTATCGTTGATAAAAGTTGTCCTTATAGAGACACATTTGCAATCACACAATGATTATAAAAATGTTTTAACTATTAATGTTTTCATATCACCAAAATAATACTTCGTTTTCAATAGATACACAGAGGCGCGTTCTCAATGACGTGTAAATACAAAATGGCGAAAGTACACATTTCAGAGGCATGCCCGGCCAGAGTAACAGGAGCGAAGAGTGACGATACTATCGCTTGCTCTTTCGGTTATGTGGCGATGCCGTTGAGCGGGGCAACAGTACGACGCTTCAAGCGGAGGGACGTCTGAGCTTGCCCACAGCGTGTTCGATATTAACCATTTTGTATCCGAACATTGAACGGTGTGGATGTATGTAACTTAGTTTATAATGTTATATGGAGTTTCTTTGATAGAATCTTATTTTTATAATATACGGAACATCTTTTTAAGATTAGAGTCTGATATTTTTTTCAGACCAGGTGGGTATCCTATAAATATTATTAACAAAAATCGCTTCAATCATGTTTATGAATGCCCCCTACTACTTTTTACAATGACATATCGCGTAGTTATCTTGTAACATTAATTTGTATTTATTTGTGTATTGAAGTACTATGATTCATTTTAGTTACATACAATTTTGGTTTATGTAGTTACATGTTTAAGATGTTAAATCTTAGATGAATACTGTTTTGAGTATGTATATATCTTTCAATCTAAAAACCTTCGAGAAATTGAAACTATTTAAATAACAGATATTTTTTATCACATTAGTGTAAAATATTGCGTATAAAGGTGAACCAGCTTCCATTATCCGCCTAATGTTAAAATGTTATATCTGCAGTTTAAAAATTTTAAATTACTGTACATATTTATTCATGTATGATTTACTGGTCACAATTTAATAAAGAGATATATATTCTACAGACCTTTTTAAAAGAATAAAAAAGGCCAAGAAGGCCCAAATGATATGTTGGGACACGTTAAATGTTCTTGAATAGAATATTCATAGGCGCCGGGGACTTGAATCGCGAACTCTTAGTAAAGGTCATACTCTCTCATCATTCGGCAATCGGCTCTTACAACAATAAAAACGTGTGGTAATAAAGAAATGTGAGATTATTTGCTACGCTATTTATTCTTGGTGCTATCTATTCTAAGTTTAAATAAATATATGAACTTATCTTTTCCCCTACTAATAAATAACGATTACATTCTTTTACAATGTATAATTAGTTTGTATTATTAATTGCAAATCTCGAGCTTCTCTCTTTTTGTTATATGGAAGGAAAATCATTATATGTACTTATCATTCATGTTTGACATTAAGGCAGTCTATGAAATATATACATATTATATTCAGTAAGAAATTAGGGTGATCTATTTTACTCAGCTGGATACCACACGGCTTAACAACTTACCTTAAACGCCTTTTACAACATCTCTGTAAGAAATGAGGGCCTTCTATTCTATTCAGCCGGATACCACACGGCAGTATTTTCGGTATATTCACTGTTGTCTATAAAATAATAAACCTTCGTTAAAATATATATTTTATGTTCCACGTTGTCTATAGAATAATACCCCTTACCTGAACTTAAAGATAATCATTATTACAGCATATGTATCTCACTAAATTATGCTTCTTTGGCGTAGTTTGATTAACTAGAAGGTTCATGTCACGTTTCGGGTCAATCTGTTGTCGGCTTGCCTCCTAGTAAGTAAACAAGTTCTTCTATAGTTCGTGCAGAACTTATTTCAAATGTATGGTGTAAAGAATTAATGCTAAAAATACTCAAGGTAAATGACGTATTTAAGTTAAGTATTAATACTGTATAAATATCTAAATAAAAATACTTTTAAAATACCGCATTTTACTAAACCACTTTGTATGGTTATAGCAACTTGTCATATAAGGATAGATATATGCTATTGCGGCATTTTTTGAGGCCTATAGGAGGAATAGAGAGAAAAACGGAAACAACGAAGTACACTACATTTTCTATAATTGCAAATGATAGCAAAACAATAAAATATTTTTTTATGCATTTTGATTCCAAATCATTTTACTGAATTTAGAATGATTTTATACATTGTGTCCATGTTATTCTGTCCCAAAATTTTTTTAAGGATTTTAATTTTAAATATTAATACTCCCGCCCTTATCCCGATCCGAGGTTGTGCCGACCCTACTTGGGTCGGCACAACATTTTATAAACATGTTGTCACATGATTTGCCTTCGTATTTTAAAACCGGCCGTCTGCCTGACGTCAACTTACTTTAGTCGTATTTTACGACACCTCGGTAAGAATGAGGGCGGTCTATTCCACTCAACCGGTTACCACACGGCGTGTCAACTTACCTTAGTCGAAATTAAATAGATTTAAATATTGATATATAAATAAATTTTGTATTCGAATAACAATCGAGTATCGACGAACAATGGTACGGGCGCCATCTACTCGTATATTTAGAAAGGAGTTCGCCTCATCGATGGTACCATTGGATTTTTTGCCACATGGCACATACTATGGTACTTCTGTTATAATTTCTTAGCAAATTTAAACCCGTTATTACATTAATTTTATTTATAGGTATATGTTACGTTAATAATTGTTGTGTAGTATTTATTTTACTTTATTAAATCTGAATCTGAACCTTGCTAATTGGATTTAGTAATATTTGGCAAGGACATCTATACATCATACACATATACAATATGTCGCTCCCACAATTTTTATTTATGAGCGACGTCTATAAATATGACGCTTTAAAATATATTCTGCCAAGGTCATTATATCTGGTCTCTCGACCAGAGGTCGGAAACTTTTTAAGTTGAAACAGTCAAAAATAGTTGTTCACAAAATTTCAAACTTCATAAAACCTCAGATATTGTTCAGAAGCGAACAAAACCCTACAAAAGGTTTTATTCGTTTCTAATTTAGCGTTATTCGAGAGCTTCCGACAAACTGACAACCGTAAAATAATAACTTATTATATAAAAAGGACAAAGTAAGACAGTTATAACTGTGAAAAATGACGTAATCTAACCCGCCCGGTGACGCTGTAAAAGCCGTTAGGGCTAACAGCATATAGTCAATTTGAAAAAAAAAGACGTAATCTAGCTGCTACAATTATAAAGTATATAAACTCTATGGCTACAATACAAAGAAATACTTACATTTAGGGATGTGATGTGGGGAAAAAAAAGAAACGATTAATAATAATCAACTTTACCTGACTATTTCGAAAGTCGCCTATCGATAATAATTAGAATCAAGGCCTACCAATAAATTATTTCAGATGCACTGTTTATGAAATTCGATTAATATGTGTGGCCTGGCTACATTGATTTCATCTAGCAATACATATCTTATCTTACAAAAACACGAAAAAAGAGCAAAAACAAAAAGATAATAATGCAAACAATCGATTTTAATATATAAAATCGCTTATTATATAGGTGTCGTTAAGGAAGTTGACGTCAGGCAGGCGGCCGGTCGTAAAAACGCAGCCAAATCATGTGACAGCAAGTTTATAACATGTTGTGCCGACCCCACTTATAGTGGGATAAGGGCAGTAAGATGAAAACATCATCTTCCTGCCCTTTAATTTCGGATAAAAATTTATGACACTTATTTCCACGCGGACGAAGCCGCTGGCACAGCTAGTTAACAAAATATTAAAAGAATCTTTTGTTATCAATAACCTTGAACATTTTTGGACTTGAGTACTATTTGCTATATCTATAACCTGGTGTTGAATACATTTCTTAATATAGTTCAAAAAACTATTTTCTTGCTAAATGAAAACAATATGGCGCCACCTTGTAGGGTAACATAGAACTTCGTGTGCAAAAATGGTTCGTTGAAAGTACTAGGTAGGTAGGTTGAAGGTACTAGAAAGCTTAAAGGTCCAGACTAAAACTTCACTCGTGGATTTCAGCATAAAAAGAATAATGCAAGCAACCGTCTGGGTAGAGCATTGTGCTATCGCACTGCTGGGCATAGGCCTACCACCCGTTCTTTCGGAGGCAAAAGGTTGGAGCAAAGATCCACCACGCTGATCCAATCCGGATTACACATATCCCCCGAATTCTCTGAAGAAATGCAGGTTATCTCACGATGTTACACATAAGTTTTAACAGAAAAACTCCCGGGGTTTTAACCCATGATCCCCTCGAAAGAGTCACACGGTCTCGCCGCTGCGCCGACCTTTGATAATCCGGACGTAATAGGCTGATTTGGATATGGAGATTGTCAAACAGTAAGCCACCCGGGCCTTCATAATAGATATAATAATATGATAAAGAGGAAAAATTTGTATGTATATTTTCACACAAAAACTACTGGACCGATTTCAAAAATTCTTTCACCATTGGAAAGCTGCATCATTATTGAGCAATATAAGCTATATTACATTAACAAAAGTAGGGCCCCGGAATAAAAATGTAAGGTGTAAAAAATTAGTCAACAAAATTTGTCATCGCATGCGATGTGGAAACTATTGATGATATATTTAACAAACATAAATCTATAGTCCGACTTAGTAGATTTTTCACTGACATTAGATCGGTATGTACACGCCGTGCGGTGTCCGGCTGAATAGAATAGTACAACCCTCATTTCTTACCGAGGTGTCGTAAAAGGCGACTAAGGTAAGTCGACCCGCCGTGTGGTATGCGTCTGAGTAGAATAGACGAACCTAATTTTTACCGAGGTGTCGTAAAAGGCGACTAAGGTAAGTTGACCCACCGTGTGGTATCCGGTTTAGTAGAATAGACTACTCTCTTTCTTACCGAGGTGTCGTAAAATACGACTGAGGTAAGTTGACGTCAGGCAGGCGGCCGGTCGTAAAAACGCAGTCAAATCATGTGACAGCATGTTTATAACATGTTGTGCCGACCCCACTTACAGTGGGATACGCGGGTGAAACCGCGGGATATTACTAGTTTGGTATATACAGAGACGTGTTTTCGTCTCGTATTGCGCTTGGGTAATGGCAAGCTGCCGCACAAGGCGCATGACGAACACAAATGCGACATTGCAGCATCGTAGACACAGTTTCGTCCATGTCTACTTGAGATGCAAGCAAGTTACACTCAGCCTCAATTGACGATGTCGTGCGGCTAATGTGGCCCTAATCGTAACACTTTAATATTTATTTATAGTTGTAGTTAAATTTATATCAATTACACAGCTATCAGCAGGCATAAAGCAAACTTTTTCATAACATACTAATTATAAAAGTATCATAGTAATTATAGAAGTATATCCTTAATTAAACTGTGTCGCTCCTGGCTACTGCTGATAAACAGTGTTGTCCGATGGAACTCTGTCGCTCAATTTATACTGAGCTGAGCCATTTTCTTCTTCTTGTGGTATGCAGTATATTTATTTGATATTGTTTTATGTTCTTGTTATATTTTTGTTCTATTATTTTATGTGTTTAAGCTTAGTTTTAGTTAACAACTGTGTATCGCGGAAATAAACATTCTTTCTTTCTTTCTTACATACTTTATAAATATACAGTGTGGTATCGACCATACCCACACCTCAGCACCCTACAAGAAATCAGTTAATTTAGTGCAATATTTTATCCACAAGAATTATTTAACGTTTTTGAACGTATTAATCGAGATCAATGATCGTGCACACTATTCTAACCTCGGCCTAAAAACTAGATACGGTACAATTAAAGAGGTGCCAGACAGACAAAACAATATTCAATATACAAAAGTAATAGTAAAATTATTTTGCTATAATCCGCGAAGAAGTAAAATAGAAAATATATATAATGCTAAATGTAGAGTGGAGAATCGGTTATCATACCTGATACATGCAGGATTCGTAAAAACACATGCACAAACCTTCAATCTTCAATATCTTCACAGGTTGCTCATAAATTAAAATAAACAACCACAGCATAATTTAACGTTTTATTAACAATTTATTAACGATATTTATTTTGAATATTTTTCTATATACATTAGGTACTTATATATATCACAAACTGCATTGAGAATATTTTCATAATTACGTTACACACATCTCACATAGTATTACTTAAGCTCGCAATTAAAAATACGTGATGGCCTAATGGTACCATCTGTATTCATTAATAAAAAATCTTTTCAGGCACCATAATAGAATTATATAAAAAAAATTCAACGTTTATTATATCCATTACGTGAAAGAAAATAATATAGAGAAACCTGTATTACTGTTATTACAATATTATTTACAAAAGAAATTAAATTAAAACTCAATTTTTCAAAATTATTTCTTTAATTAAAAATTTATTTTAGAATATTTATGCCTTTAGTATATCAAAAGAATATCTATTATTTTTAAGAGCCAATAAAATCAATAATATGTAATTTTGGCAATAGTTATTATATTAGACTAGCCAATGTAACGTAATATTATTCTTTTATAAAGTCTCTCTATAGCACTGGAGTATTTAGTATATTTATTTATTTTTTTTTTTGTTGAAATGATTATCCGTCGAGTTTTTTGCTGGTTCTTCTCGGTATGAGCAAACTTCCGAATCAATGGTAGCTTCTTTAAAAACATTTGACGATTCAAAAGTACTGTTAACAGTCCACTTGATTAAAGAATATTTTGAATTTGAATTTAATATTTCCCATCGTTTTCTTGAAAAGGTTTTAAATACCTATATGTTTGGGTTCTTAAAAGTAGTTTGCAACATAATGCATTAAATAATATTCTTTTAGATTTGTTTCCTTTTTTAAAAATAGCACAAATACTATAATAATTTTAAATACTTTGAAATAAATAAATAAGAGTAATATTTAATGGTAATAGTAATGTGTTGTAATCTGGTTACTAAAAGAACCTTATTTCGAAATGTTTACATTTAGTTAAGCACCTAAACCTATGGAGTATAGTGATTTTTTACATGTTTCAAAGTATCTTTACATAACAATTGTAAATGTTCATATGTAATATTGATTGTATGTGAAAAAGCATTTTTATTTATCTATAGCTCATTTGTTTATGGATCTTCACGCGTTATAGCGTTTTTACTTGTCGATGGTAAAGGCTTATTTATTTTAGTAACTGCAAGTCTAACAATATCTTCGATCATCGAAAATAACGATTCGTCTTTTTCAGTGTTTACATGTGCCACATCTTTACTAGTCGATGGTAAAGGCTCATCATTTCTTTCCGCAAATATATTTGTAACAAGATCATTACTTATAGAAGGTTCGTTTGGTTCAATGTTGATGTTTTTTAAAGAAAAGACATCTACAATTAATGGAGTTCTTTCTTTATCTGTACTTTTTTCTTGCTTAGCTTCTCGATATAATCTGAACGAATTTGCAGAACACTTTTTATTGGAGATCATTAGATTCTTAAAATTATTATATAAATTTACATTGGCGTGATCATATTTATTATTATATAAATTTACATTGGCGTGATCATATTTATAAAAATTTTCTGTTATTTCTTTTACGCTAATAGTGTCACAACCCTGAGATACTTTATGACGATTTCTTTTTTTAGTAGCAATTTTTTGGTTACAAGTACTATTGGAAAGCCTTTTTTTTCTATTCTGAGTATTGTCTTTGAGTTTAGTACTCTGAGTACTAGTAATGTTCTCATTTAATGTTGTATCAATAATAAACTGACAACTATTGTTCGAATCGGCTGTAATCGCCTCTAAGCTTTCAGTTCTATCATTAGTTTTTCTCGTGTTATTATTGTTTATATTTGAAGGCTTTGTGTTTACTTCACTTAAGTTTTTGGTATCTTCGCAAATATTTTGTAATACATTCGTAAAACTAGAATGATTTTGTTTGTCGTTGCTGCAGTTCTGGAATATGGTATTATCCGTTTTGATTTTAACTTCCAAACTAAAATTTGTTCCTGAAGGTAAGTCCAAATCTTTTGCCCGGTTTTCCACATTCAGGAGTATATTGGCCATGATTTTTAATTCATCTGTAAATGTTGATTGCGTGGTTATCGATTGTCCAGGCAGATTTAATAACGCAACAAATTTTTCTTGCTCTTTTGTTATTGTGAAATCAAAGGTTGTACATTTTTTAACAATAGCCATAGCTAACTGATGTTCTACGTTGTCCACCGTAAAGACAAACCCTGCTATCTGTTTGCAATTGAGTTCTAACTGATCCATTTCTTCTTCTCGTGGTGTTTCTAAAACTTCTGCCGACTTTTCTGTTAATGGGCCTTCTGGAAGCGTTTGGTCAAAATTTTCTTGTTCATATGATTTATTATCCTCAAGGCCGACTTTATATACTGTTAAAGCTTTTGTGTGTTCTATACATGGTAAATTTAAAAGTGGGCTAAGGGCATTACTATTTTTTTTCTCATTGTTCTCCTTTTCTTCGCAATAATCACAAATAAAGGGAACTTTAGTCTTTCTCAAATACCTTAATACACTTTCAGATATGTTACCGGCAGAGTAATTTGTAAAGAGAAACTTATCGCGTTTGAACTTGCAGCAAATTCGGAGCGAATAATTTAATTTATCTGTATCATTAGGAAAAATATTATTGAGCATACGCTGACCGTCAGCCCCTGCACGGGACCCTGTATTAAATACGATAGCCTGATATATTATATCTTGTTTGCTCGCAATTTCATAAAATTCAGTTTTAATTGTGGGCTTACCTTTCATATATATTTCTTCGGAAAATAAAAAACGGTGCGGAGGAGAATCATTTTTCCTAACATACAGATTATCATTATTTCTAATAAACTTCCTTTCGTACATCAAGGCTCTATTTATTAGATTTTTTTTATCTTTCTCATTGTAGGATTCTCTGACACTCATAACGCTTCTTGCATTTACACATACATTTTTTAAAATACTACATTCTGATGTCGTATATTTTGGCTTACAACAACATGTGCATAGATCAGGAGGGCATTTATGCGTCGTAGACAGAAACCGTGCAAAAGTGGTATCGCAAAGTGTTTTGTCTATTTGATAACGCCTTTGATACCAGCAACATGTATGCAACTCAAATCTTACTATGGATGGATCAATTTCATTTAAAACATTTTCTGATTTGGTGCTATGATATTCAACAATGTTACCATTCGAATCGATAACATAAATATCCCATAGTGCTAAGTTTTTGCTATAAATAACTATAACAAGATTCAATTTATAATTTTTAAGTAGATCAATATTATGTTCTACATTATTAACCTTAAAATCTCCACGATCAGGATTTCCATCATGAATAATACACTTACTTTGAGCTGAAACATCTTCAGTGAGGTCTATAACAGGGTGAGTGATATTTTTAACTAGATATTGCAACTTTTTTTTCAGCGGGTTCAAAGATCTTCTTTTTCTTATTTTTAATTTAGTATTTAACGTTCTTGACAGACAGAACTTTGGTTTACTTTCTAATAAAATTTCTTTTATGATGTGAGCCCTTGTAAATTTTTTCATTCTTCTTTTCAAAATAGCCATATCCTCCAATCTTGTAGTGTAGACAAATAAGTTATCCTCAAAAGGTATCTCCGATTTAGTTGTGTCTGAAATAAAAAACTAAGAGTTGTGCATTCATTTCTAACCTATACAAATAAAACTTGGACGGTACTTTATATACGCACACGATATATATTATACACATACGAGTATATACGATCTTTAGTGGGAATGATATGATAACTCTTATATCCTAACATCTAGAAACTCCTTTGACGGTTTATAGAATTAGGTGTTACTTTGCGGAGATCCATAATACAAAAGTAATAATAAAATTATTTTGCTATAATCCGCGAAGAAGTAAAATAGAAAATATATATAATGCTAAATGTAAGTGGACAATCGGCCACTTACATTCCCTCCACGACCAAAACGCAAAGATTTTGATCGTGGAGTCTGTCTCCTGATGATGCTTCGGTTGCAGGGCGAAACGATTGTTGAGTTTGTGATAGTGAACGTATATAGTGCTTGTGTATTGTGGTGGCGGTGGTGGAGGTTTGTGCATGTGTTTTTACGAATCCTGCATGTATCAGGTATGATAACCGATTGCCTACTTACATTTAGCATTATATATATATTTTCTCTTTTACTTCTTCGCGGATTATAGCAAAATAATTTTATTATTACTTTTGTCCTTTGACGGTATTTAGTTTATTTTTAATAGAAATTATGCCTTTTACTATTAGTATAAATATAATATCTGAAATTATTATATATTTTATTGTATGTATGTAGGAGGTTTTGGTGGTAGGTAGGTTTTATGTAAAAAAATCGTTTTATCCCTGTTGTTGGGCATCAAAAAATACTAAAATTCACATTGAATAAAAACACTATTTATATAGCGTAGCTTATTCGGGGAACGGGCGGTCTAGAGAAATGAAAATACCTAGGATCGAGCCCCACCTACTCAACTATATTTTTTTAAAGTTTTTTTTTAATTTTGTAAAAAATTAACGGTCAACCAGGTACTCTTTATAATATCTGAAAATAATATTAATAAATTACCTTCCATCTGTAGATAAGATTTTGACTTTTTATTAAGCTCTGAATTCAACGTTTCAGGTTTACGCTTATTCGATTTTATATTTTGAAAGTCTTGTGTTTCCTCTGATACCTTGTTGCGTTCTTGATACATAAAATCACTTGGATCGTGCTCAACTATATCAATTTCAGTTTTAATTTCAAGGCTGTCGTACATATTGTCTTCTATAATAATGATATCCGAATCTTGGGTATCATCGTTGACCATTGCCTGGTCTATTTTATTATTATCCAAACCAATACAATCATTTAAACTCATGTCTTCATTAGAAATTTCGTTGTTATCATTCTGTGAACAAAAAAATTAACTCAAATTAGGATCAAGAAAGTTTGTCTATAAAACTATCATCTAATAAATTTATGCGGATTTTATAGCATCTGCAATATTAATAACTTATTTGTATATCTATTCTAATGTTGTAATCATAAAGAAGGTTAAATAGGTATATTTTATTTATGATTGCTTCTCCACTCCTATTTATCTTAGCGTGATTATCCCACCTTCCTCTATAAATGGACTATTTTGCACTGAAAGAATTTTTCAAATCGGTTCAGTAGTTCCCGAGATTAGCGCGTTTAAACAATCAAACAAACAAACAAACAAACTCTTCAGATTTATATATTAGTATAGACTAGCTGTACTCGGTGCTACGCCCGTGTGGAGATCAGTGTCTACTTTATAAACTCTTTCTATTGAATAGAACCCGTAAATTAATTGTTAAGTTTATTGTAAGCAGACAGACGCTGCAGGGACATTGTTTCATAATATGAAGTGTAAAAAAATTTATAAGACGTTTTGGTCATATATAACCATGTTTTTATTAAATCAGGCATCATTCAAATTAACCCCAAGAATCGATTAAATTTTGTGATGGATATATTTGCAAGGTTGATAGAGGGTACTTTATATTCCGGGACTGAGGTGCACGCGTACGAAGTCGCGGGCGAAAGCTAGTTAATTAATAAAATAAAATAATGCAATGTTTAAGGGAGGTTAAGGTTAATAATGGATTTTCCAGAATGTCAAAACCGATAGAGGTTGTGAAGAAATATATAGCTATAGGCTATATCTTAAAATTCTAACGATGTCAGAATTTACGCGGTTTTTTTTGATACAATGATTTTTACGCGGACGAAGCAACAGGCACAACTAGTCTAGTACAAATCTGTTAAGCCGTTACATTATTTATATATAAGGTTTGAGAACGGTTTTGCTCCCTACACTTAGCATTACATAGATTTTCTTAACAAACACTGATTATAGAAAAATAATTGTATCGTAACTTTTACGCCGTGTGGTATCCAGCTGAATAGAATAGTACCACCCTCACTTCTTACGGAGGTGTCGTAAAAGGCGACTAAGGTAAGTTGACCCACCGTGTGGTATCCGGTTTAGTAGAATAGACCACCCTCCTTCTTACCGAGGTGTCGTAAAATACGATAAAGGTAAGTTGACGTCAGGCAGGCGGCTGGTCGTAAAATACGTAGCCAAGTCATGTGACAACATGTTGTGCAGACCCCACTTAGAGTGGGATAAGGGCAGGAGGTTGATGAATTGTATTGTAACTTTTGTATAACCACAAAATTAAATTTTGGTAGTATTTAATCAGAGTTACTTTGACGAACTAACATAGTTGCCATGGTCACTAACACTGTTTATGTTTAAGTAACTGCAGTGGATATATAGCCTGTGCAAACATTTGGTACACTAAAAATTACAAATAACTATGTTGCAAATATGTACTGTTTATGTATAATATAAGTTATTTTGTGAAAATTAACAAGTATATGAAATAGGCATCCAGTACCAATTGACATCTTTATCTTAATGATTCTTAAAACAAACTACTTCCATTATAATAGTAACACCAAAAATGTAAGTAAAAAAAAATATATTAAAAGCTAATATTCAACAATTAGTATAGTTAAAACTTCTATAGTTATTATAAAATTTCTCTTCTTCATCATTATTATTTTATTTGACACTAAACATGCCGTATTGATATGATTTAAATTTTTTTGATTTTGATTTGTGTCATAGTATCTTTAATATTTTATAATAATCTTTTTAATCTTTAATATTTAAGTGAGTTAATCTTGTATGTATATATATATATATATTCGTATTCGCTGAATTTCAGCATGTAGGGGGTTTTGGGGGAGAAAGATTGATCTAGCTAGGTTTTATTTAAAAAAAAAAACATTTTATCCCTGTTTTTGGACATTAAAAAATACTAAAATTTATATTGAATTGAATTTTTGCCATTAATTGTCAAGTCAGCGTAGCTTATTCGGGGAACGGTGGTGGCGAGAAATAAAAATACCTAAGATTGATCCTAGGTATTTTTATTTCGCACCACCTACCCACCATTTTTTTTTATTTTGAAAAAAATTACAGAGTAAGGCTCGGTTATCCAGATATTATTTATTAAGTCAATAAGACTGTGACTCTTTCCAAGGGTTACAAGTTCAAAATCTGGACCAATGAGTTTTCATTTTTCATTTAAAAAGTATTACATAGTGAAAAAACCTGCATATCTCTAGATATTTTTAACGATATGTGTAACCTACTAATCCACATTGGAGCAGAGTGGTAGGTCTTAGCTCTAGCCCTTCTCTCTAAAAACGAAGAAAGGAGGTTTATGCTATGGGTTAAGAATTAGATTCATCAAATACTTCTTTCTTCTACATTAAAGTTGTAACAAAAATAACACCTATAGTAACCAAAAATAAACTTAACTACAGCAGATTTAACTCTCTCACTATTCTATTTATAAATATCCTCAATGGGATATTGGTTTTTTAAGGGGTTTCTTTTTTGAGGTACCTAGTAATTTATCTAAGCCTCATAATTTCAGCTCCACAATATTAGGAGCTACACCATTAGCTTTTCTACATTAGTTTTTCTAAAAATCAAATATTTCTAATTTAAGGTAAATTTTCTAATTTAAAGTAAGGTAATCTAAACATAGCACTATTTCTTCCTTTCTTTGACATCTATAGTGGACCAACTTCAGATTAAAGAAGATATAAAAAATATATGTCATAACATTTTTGTTTTTTTAAGTAATAGATTTCAATTTGTTTTTTTATTTGTAGATAACCAGTTTCCAGAAAATAGTAGACAATTAAATGCAAATTAATATATCCATCTGAAAAAGGAGGACCAATATCTAAATAGAGGAAACAGTAGAAATATGGTTGAACATATAGAATGCTTGATTGATAAACAATTTTAAAGTATGGGGTAATTGATTCGACATTGTCTGGATAAGTTAGTTATCTTTGCTTATTTATGCTTTTATGCTTATAAGAATTTGCTAAAGGAAATATCACATAAAAAGATTATTATTAGTAACATAATTTATATGTGATAGATTCAGAACTTACACCTCAGTAAGAGATGAGAGTGGTCTATTCTACTTAGCTGGATGGGCACCTCAGTAAACAATAAGGGTGGTCTATTCTACTGTCGGATACCACATGGTGGATAATTTACCTTAATCGCCTTTTATGACACCTTGGTACAACATGAGGGTGGTTTACTCTACTCAGCCGGATACCACAAGGCAGGAGATAAAAATTTCTAAAAGTTTTACCTACACTTTAACATCGATTTTACAGTAATATTTATAATTTTGTTTGATTTGGTAAGTATAATTTATCTATATATTTAGCTGGTGTTGTTGCTATTTTAATCAGGCAATAAATATACCTATGTAATTTTCAATATGATAATAATAAAATTTTGTGGTTGTTATGAAATAAGTTAGTAGACATTAAAGTTAGCAATTAGGTATACAATTATCACCAACCTTTGATTCAATTTGCGCTTTCTTCTCTTCAAGCAATTGTTCAATATATGAAGATTTTGCATGAAAAATACTTGCCGCCTTTTTTACGCTGGCGTGAGTATTTTCTAGGAAATATTTTAATATACCATTATCCTTGATTGCATCAATACCGCTTACTTCACCATCGTTTTTGTTTTCACTGGATAAGGCACCGCTTTTTTTATATTTTTGGACCATTTTCTTTAAAATAGGTAATGAAGGTTTTTTACGCCTGGGATATCTATAAATGTAGTTAATTTGACAGAGATCAATTTTCTTATCACTGTCCAGGTAGCATTGAATTATGTCTCGAACTTCTTGTTCGTTAAATGTTGATTTTTCCGACATAATTTATTTATAAAGTCTTTTGCTGTTTACCAAATGTGTAATAGGGATGTGAAAAAATAATCGATTAGTTTTTCACCAAAAACCGATTTCTAAGAACGATTATTTTAATTATCCTCTTTTTCTTTTTACTCCTTTTCTTGTTTTTGATGTAGCCAAACTACACATTTTAATCGAATTTCACAAACAGCGCAACCGTTATTATTTCTTGGTTTATTTACACATTATTTAACCTTTATTGTAATTGATTATTAATATTAAAAAAGGCAACTTTTCAAATATTCATAACAGAAATCGATTATTTCGTATCAAAATAATCGATTATTTATTCATCGATTTTTCTACTCCATGTCCATCCCTAAAATGTAATATAAGCATAGATAATTCATTATACACTCTATACACAGACTACTTAGTAATATAAATATATGCGATGTCTACATTATTGAATTTCTCTTAAGTTAATTTCTACGTGTTATAAAAACACTGAATTAAAATGTAGCACATACCTAGTACAGTTAACTACCCCCTGCATGCAAATGGTATGAAAAGGAATAGTACACTCTACTCGTGGCATTACATAAATTTTCTCTAATTGCAGATTAAAGCAAAATTTATCATTATTTTGTATTATGGAATTTCGTAGAATAACTAAAATATATGAATTAAAAACTAAACTAATTCTATAAATTGTTTCTACGACGGATTCAATTGATGAGATTAAATCTAATATATTTGGAGAGAATATAAAATCTATACGATTATATTATTTGTGTTTGTGTATAAAATTTATACACAAACACAAAACTTAGGAATAATGTAATTAGGAAAAAGGTAATAATTATAATAAAATTTATAACGAAATTTTGAAATTTTTATATTAGTAAAATGGGTGAAGCGTTAAGCAAGTTGTATACAGCGTCTCGAGTTCCTGCAGTAGGTTCTGTTTTGGACCGAGTTATATCTCAACCAAGTACCGAAGATCATACTGTTCTCTACAAACTTGCAGACTATAAAAAAGGTATATAACTTACTAATATTATGCTTTTATTTAATATTTTTATTCATACAATAATCTTTAATAGGCACATAGGTCAACACTTAAATGATTGCCCACAATTTTAACAGAATAATTATATCCAAAGTAAAAATACCTACACTTATCCTACTCTTAGTGGAGTCGCCACAATATATTTTAAACATTTTGTTGCATGTTTTGGCTAGTTATTTTACGACCGGTCGCCTACGGGACGTAAACTTACCTTAGTCGTCTCTTAAGACACAGGTAAAAAATGAGGGTGGTCTGTTCTACTCAGGCGGATAACAAACGGCGTGTCAACTTACCTTAGTCGCCTTTTATGACACCTCGGTAAGAAATGAGGGTGGTCTGTTCTACTTAGCCGGATACCACACGGCAGTACCCAAAGTAAAAATAAAATATAGAAAACCTACAAATGCACTATTTGGCTAGAGGCAATCAATTTGAACTGTTTTTCTATTTGGAATTCGCACTAAGCTGCAACGATTAACTTGTAAAAATCAAATCATATTGTACCTAATTGTTTTTTTTGTTGAAAAGATTATCCGTCGAGTTTCTTGCTGGTTCTTCTCAGTATGAGCAAACTTCCGAATCAGTGGTAGCTTCTTTACAACATTTGTAGATTCAAAAGTACTGTAAGCAGTCCACTTGAATAAAGAATATTTTGAATTTATATTTATTTTTATATATTTAATGAGGAGGGATGAAAATCATGTGACCAAACGAGTTTTAAATATGAATGTGGACGGATGTATTACTAGGGGGACGCCGAAAAAAAGATGGATGGGTTGTGTGAAAAATGATATGCATGTTAAAGGAGTGGCAAAAGAGTTGACGAATGATAGAGGAGAATGGAAGAAGAAAACATATTGTGCCGACCCCACTTAGAGTGGAATAAGGGTAAGAGAATTATGAATTCCGTAGGTGGTTTACTTCTGGAAACGTACACCAAAGGAGGTGTGATAGCTGCTGAAAAATTAATACGCGAAGAGTTTTCGGCGTACATGTATTCTGGAGGAAGAGGAAGGGTCATCAACAGGGCCGAATACCTGCGATGGAAATTTAGGGACCAAGAACAGGTATCTTTACTTTATTGAAAGCGTTTATTTAACGTAGTTATTATACATAGTTTGTATGTGAAGATGGAATCTTGCAAGTTAAATTTGACCCAATTCCTAGAGTCCGATTGAGCTGAAATATTACATACTGATCCAGTTCCGATGACCATGCATATATATGATAAGCATGACCTGATGCTGCTCTCAGAATTGGCTCCAAACTATGTCGTGGAGTCTATTTCCTGAGGATGCTTCGGTTGCGGGGCGAAACGATTGTTGAGTTTGTGATAGTGAACGTGTGTAGTGCTAAAAACACATACACAAACCTCCACCACCGCCACCACAATAACAAGCAGTAAGCACTACATATGTTCACCATCACACACTCAACAATCGTTTTGCCCCGCATATATAGTCAGGAGATGATGTTTCGGTTGCGGATTGTCCACTCTACATTATATATATTTTCTATTTTACATCATCGCGGATTATAGCAAAATAATTTTATTATTACTTTTGACATTTTATCTTATATGTTAGCCCGGTATATAAATTTTAATGAAACGAAATGAAAATAACATTTGTATATTTACATTTCTAATATAGAACGCATTTAAAATATTGTTTTTTTTATTTATTTTAGTATGCCGAAGTTCTATTTGTCCATGTATTTCATAATTTTATCAGGTGGTGCTTCCAATAGAAGCATCATTGTCTCCTCACGATCCTCTCGCGAAGTGGGAGGATCACATGGCGTGTTGGCAGATGAGTTATCGCGGTGCGCTTGGTGAATCACTCTTACACGTTCTCATTATATGCGATACTAAGGTAACATCAGATGTCAAGTCATTATATTGAATAGGGTGCAATAAACTGACTGGAGTCAAATCATAAGTTATGTACGGGCTGCTACTACCCTGTACGATATTTGGTTGATAGATTGATAGTAATTGATAATAATTGATAGATTGATAGATTGTTAATTTATAGATTGCGGCGCTTAATCGATATATTTATTATAATGATAATGATAATGTGATATGATATAAATTTGATACGTTGAACACGCGCGGCCGCTAACGTACTGATTTATAATTTCTTTGATATTAAAAATATGGCGTAAATGCCGATGTTGCAAATGTACGTGCTAGCCCGTACAAATTACGAAAACAATTTTTCAAATTTTATATTTTGAAATATAAAATGTCTTCAAAAATTATTTTCTCCTTCTTGTTATATATAAAAATGAATATTTTCTGTATGTTCTTTGTAGACTTCGAAACGGCTTAACGGATGTTTCTTAGTTGTATAAAAACAAACTTATTAAATCTGTTCAGTAGACTCAATAAAAGTAAGTAAGTAGCGGCCTGTTACTATCCCACTGCTGAGAATAGGCCTCTTCTCTCCGTTTTTGGAGAAAAGGTTTGGAGCTAAGACCTACCACGTTACTCCAGTGCGGATTGGTAGGTTACACATATCTCCAGAATTCTCTACAGATATGCAGGTTTCCTCACGATGTTTTCCTTCACCGAAAAGCGTGTGCTAAATTGCAATTATCAATTAGACACATAGGTGAGTTTTAATAGAAAGAATAGAAAGAAATTGTTTTCATTAATGTCATCAAATGGAATAATATATTTTTAGATTCATACGCGTTTAGCAAGAACATTGGTAAAATGCTATCCAAAACTCTCTTTGGACGTAGTAGAGGGCGAAGAATACTTAGGTTAGTATAAAGTATATATATCGTTTATAGAACATTACTTTAACTGAATAAGCTTAACTTTCTTTTAATAAATTTAGGTGCCAGTTCTTTACACCTCGCAATAGCATACAGCAATAATGAATTGGTCCAGGATTTAGTTGAGGCAGGAGCTGATGTCAATCAAAAAGCAATTGGTAAATACACATTGAATTTTCTGAATCTTTCACCAATATAAGATCAATTACAGTAAAAATAAGACCTTCATCTTCCTGCCTTTATCCCACTGTAAGTGGGGTCGGCACAACGTGTTATAAGCATGTTGTCACATGATTTGGCTACGTATTTCACGACCAGCCGCCTCCCTGACGTCAACTTACCTTAGTCGCATTTTACGACACCTCGGTAAGAAAGAGGGTGATCTATTCTACTAAACCGGATACCACACGTTGGGTCGACTTACCTTAGTCGCCTTTCACGACACCTCGGTAAGAAATGAGGTTGTCTATTCTTCTCAGCTGAATACCACACGGCGGATCGACTTACCTCAGTCGCCTTTTACCACACCTCGGTAAGAAATGAGGTTGGTCTATTCTACTCAGCACCACAGGATACACGGCTATGTATTTAATATATTAATATCTAATTTATAGAATTACTTTGCGGAGGTCCATAATACAAAGCTAATGAGAATATTATTTTGCTATAATCCGAGATAAAATATTTTCATCTTTTTATCGCGGATTATAGCAAAATAATATTCTCATTAGTTTCATTTTAATATCTATAATTTTATGCGGATAATTAATATTCGCTCAGATAATTACATTATTCATAAAGAAAACCTTGTTTTTTAGGAAGTTTCTTTCTACCCCGCGACCAACAACGCGTACCGCCAACTCGTCAGACGAATTACGAAGGTCTGGCTTATTTGGGGGAATACCCCTTAGCTTGGGCCGCGTGCTGCGCCAATGAGGCGGTCTACAACCTATTACTTGACTCAAGCGCAGATCCAGATGCCCAGGACTCTTTTGGGAATATGATATTGCATATGGTCGTTGTTTGTGATAAATTGGTGAGTTTGCTCGTCAGGGGATTGTACATTTACCCTTATAATAAATAACCTACATATATGTTATCCGACTGTATAAACTTTAGTCGTATAGTCGTATATAGTATTAAAATGTAAAACTTTGTTTAAAAAAAAATAATCATCAATATTGGTACAGCAGACAAGTGTAACAGATCTATAGACTTTCATATTTATAATATTCTGAGTATGAATTTACTATTTACATCATCATCCCCCTGCCCTTATAAGTGGGTTCAGCGGAACATATTATAAACATGTTGTCACATGATTTGGCTTCGTATTTTACGGCCTCCTGTCTGACGTCAACTTATCTTAGTAGTATTTTACGACACCTCGGTAAAGAAGTGGGTGGTCTCTTCGGTAGAATAGACTAGGTTGAGTAAACTAGATATCACACTGTGGATCAACTCACCTTAGTTTCCTTTTACTACACCTCGGTTAGAAATGAGGGTAGTCTAATATTCAGCCGGAATCCATACGGTTTAGGATGTACTATAAACAATATTTTAAATTATAATATACCAATAATATAGATTTTTAAGATGAGGATTCATTATCTTTTAGGATATGTTTGGGTATGCCCTTCGTCACCCCAAACTGCCCGCAAGCAACGGCAGACTAAATAAAGCTGGTTTCACACCACTCACATTGGCATGCCAGTTAGGCAGAGCATCTGTATTTAGGGAGATGTTGGAGCTCTCATCCAGAGAGTTCTGGAGGTACTCCAATATAACGTGCTCTGCTTACCCACTAAATGCATTGGACACTTTGTTACCGGACGGACGAACGAGTAAGTTTAAATATAGCTTATTAATCTTTTATCCTAATTAGCTTAATTTAAACTTTAATTAGCTATCTTACTTCTAGTATTAAGTTGCGTAATGAAATTAAAGCTTTTCTAAAATATTGATGGTTACGTAATGTCTGATTTTTAATTTATCTATTGCGTCTTTTTTAAAAGATTGAAATTTTAAAAGATGAAGGTGGACTCTTTCAAGTTAAAAAAGTCTGATTTTGTAGGAAAACGACAGATTTTTTTAAGTTCAATACATATTTGTATACTCTGGATCAATATAATAAATATAAATACTATATGGGACACTTACACGCACGGTCGTCCGTTCCCAAAGTAAGTTACCTAATACTTGTGTTATGGTAGACAGACAACTGGTGAATATATAGTTATATAATTTTAAATACATACGTAAATACAATTATACACCCAGGCTCGAAGAACTAACACATTGTTTATAGAAAATGTGAGCCCTCGGCAGGAATTACTCGATGGATTGACTTATGTAAGACCTTAAGCTTAAAAAGTTAAGAGCGTGTTATTTTTAACAACAAAGATTCAATTTTGCAGACTGGAATTCAGTGTTGTTTATTATACTGAATGGTACAAAACAAGAGCACTTGAATATGTTGGATGGAGGCATCATACAGAGGCTGCTTGAGGAGAAATGGAAAACATTTGCGAGGGTAGGATTAATGACAAATATTCTAGTCTATACATATTTTAAAACAAAGTCCTCAAAAGCTGTCTATCAGTATGTGATTAATGTTCTCGAAATCTACTGAAGGGATTTTTGTACAGTTTTTACTAAAAGTAGGGCAATTTTTCCGGAAGGTTATTAATAGAATAGAATTAATAGAACATTACCGTTTTATGTAAATTGTGTAGCCTTCTACACGGAGTTATAAAAAAAGTTGCGCAGTTGTACAAAAAGTCGGCTGCTACACTAAAGTAATGTACTAGAAAATAGTAGATCTATAGAAATACTACAAAAAAGTCCGTGAAAGCATATCTCTGTCTCTTATGATTAACTCGCAATAACTACACACTTGTGCACAATCTTGTGCCGCAGGCAAAGCCACTGGCACAGCTAGTATCAAAATATTTATATAAATATTTGTAGTAGACATTTTTAGATTCCGTATTTGGTCTGTTAAAGTAAATAGCCTTTCTAAAACGATTTTCTTTTGAAATATTTGCCGTGTACTGTAGGTTTTTCTCGCAAGGAACAACCTTCCGTCTCTGTGGTAGCTTTAGAATACATACCTACTCGAAAAGTATATTTAGATAAAAAATACTTGTTCTTACTCTTTTTGTTCCTCCCTTCTAAATAATAAGAATACATAAAATATTATCTCTTTTTGTTACAGAAAAAATTTCTTAAAAGACTCCTAATTTTAATGCTCCATCTTCTGTTGCTCTCCGTGTCCGTATATCTTCGCCACAGCAGCCTTGAGGCCGACAATCATCCCGATTGGGGTCTGACGCTCAACGATGCGAGGTCCGGTATAAGATTGGCCTGTGAAGTGGGTACCATAATTAGTACGCTGTGCTACATTATACTGCAGCAAGGAGATGAAATAAAGAATCAAGGTCTTGTAGCATATTTCAAACAGTTGGTAGGTGAAAAAAAAACCTTTAATATCTTGACATTACATCTGGGTAACCTATCTAACCTTTGCTCGGTAGTATTTTAAAAGATATAAAAATGCAATTAAACAAAATAAACAAAGAAGAAAGCACCAAGTGACATGTGGGAATCGATTCTAGGTTTTGAACTTTTTTGGTCCGCTCGTTACCATTAGGTTATCAGCTTTGCATTTGACAGCTCAAATATCAATTGGATTCAATTTTACATTTATGCCCAAAAACAAGTATAAAACGACATTTTTTTTAAAATGAAACCTAGTTAGACGATTTACCTCCCCAAAACACCCTTCACGAAAATCGTTGGAGCCGTTTCCGAGATTCAGAAAATTTTGTTATTTTTAAAATTTTGTTATTTTGTATATCATATATATAATATATTTATGGTTTATACACAAACATATACATACGTACACAATTTATTGATAAGATAGTATATTATTTACTAAGTATCATTTTAATTCATAACTTGCATTAGAACATTTGCTTTACTATAAATTATCTCACTTTGTATTGTTTGTATTTTATATGGTACATAAATATATAAAGTTTATATGGGCTAAGTAGAAGTGGTCGCGATGAACGCCTATTTCTTCCTCATTTGAAACTGATAGATATCATCTGCTGGTCAGTTCTCGTCATCGGAGGTCAATGTAATCGGTGTACAGTTGCACATCATTGATTTTTCAGATCCACGAACCAGCAAAATTTATATTTTTGGCGTCGAACCTGCTTCTTTTAGCGTGTATTCCTGCTCGACTTAGCCGAAAGACAACGCTCGAAGAAGCCATACTCATCTTCCTTCTTCCTGGATCCTGGTTTCTGCTTATGTTCTTTGCTGGGTAATATTATTTGAATATTCAATCAATAATCAGCACACTCAGTAACACATTTGGGTTGAAAGATTTGCTACCAATTGCTTCTTGCCTAAATTTGTTGCTTGAAGCTCAAAACTCCAAAAAAGATCTACCTATTTAACAACCATGAGATAAAACTCTCTCCTTATTCACTTGGCAAGTAAACTCCTAGGAGCAAGTTATGACCCTTTATTTGCTGGACATAGGTCTGTATAAACGATAGGTAGACATTGTATCCTGTGATTTGTATCAAGATAGTGCGGTTTCTCCAATACTCCATTATAAGATCCCCATTTTAATAACATAGGGTTGCAATGTTGCAACATCCTTTGGATTCATATTACTACTCTGAGGAGCAACGTTAATTACACGTCAAATTTGATAAACTCTAATAGATACAATGGTGTTACACGTCGGCCATAAATATGTCTTTATTTAAACAACGAGTATAATCATCTGAAACATGTACCAATTTCTTTAAGTTACAGCATTGTACCTTATTACTTTAAATTTTGTCTGATACCGCCGCTCCAGGTTAGTTTTTTTTTGTACACAAGTACCAAAAGCAGAACGTCATTAATCATAATTTATTTTGTATGGGAAACGTTGTGCCGTACAACAAACATATAAAAACCAATATGTGCCGCTAAAAATGTATATTTCAAATTTTGGTTTTCAGAGCAGTGAAATTGACAGGTCCATTCGTCACTATGATCTACAGTATGATTACGGGGGACATGTTCACTTTCGGTATAATCTACTGCATCGTTCTTTTTGGCTTCTCGCAGTCTTTCTACTTTTTATATAAAGGTATTAGTATATATTTTGGATAATTACTATTTTTTTTTTATTTCGTTCACAAAACTGACATACAATTGAGGATATCAAAATTCAACATAATAATTCGCTTACAATTTTTTGTCTTCTTGATGTGAACCTAGCATGCTTACAAGTGTAACATACGTAAATTATTACAAAATACATAAATTATACAACAATAACAATAAATTATACAATTATACTGTTTCAACCGATCACCCGATAAAGTAAAAGTGTGCGTACCCTCATTTTTAACTGCTATGTCCCCCCCATACTTTTTTCACAATAATAGTAGTTTTTACGCTACGTTTTACTTTTTAGCTCCAATGCGTGTTTTTAGTTGTTTTTAAGTATTTTGTATTGGATTTTATATAGTGTTACTAGATTTTTGTTTCAGGATTCCCTAACGTACATTCAACTCTGTTTTCAAGTTACCCGAGTACGTGGATGGCATTGTTTCAAATAACACTGGGTGATTATAGTGTACGTCTTATATTATCGTTTTAATCAGAGTATTTATTCAATTTGGCTACTTATCTCCAGAAAGGGGGATATTATCAACAATAATACATGTAATAAATAAGACGTTTATAGAATGAATGTGGTATAAGCCTAAAATTTTGTTTTATAATGTTTTATGATTTTACCACCACGTTTCGCTCCGGGGTGTTTTTGTGCTGCGTGTATAAGGTATGAGAACGGTTTAGCTTCCTGCACTTAGTATTACATAGATTTTCTTAAGAAACGCGGATTATAGCAAAATAATTCTATCGTAACTTTTGTACTGCGGAATTCCGTAAAGTAACTTCTACTTCAAAAAATTATAGTGTTTATAGTAGAAATAACCTTCTAACGAGCGACACACATCGATATTTTTCAATATTTATTTTTAGGTTACAGTACGAAAGGGGGTAAATTATTTAATCAATTTTTGGTAAGAATATGTGTTTGTTTGTCTCACAGATTTGTATTTAAAGAAAACTGTCAATTAATGTGTCATCGTCCCCCCTAAATCGGGTGACCTATGCGCATAGAGTTATTATACTAGAGTAGGGGAGCCAGCCTTATATGTACTATTACTTTTTTTTACTTTATCTGTCTCTCTTTTTTATAAGTGATTAGACAAAGATGAAGATTTTTTTCGAATTGACTAAATGCTGTTAGCCCTAACGGCTTTTACAGCGTCACCGGGCAGATGAAGTAAACGAGTTTCATCTTTTAGCAAAAAATCTATTAATAAGATAACGAGTTTGTGGTGTTGCTTGTGAATTGGGAATAGGCAAAATTCTTTTTGTATGCTTACAGTTTTACTTACCCGTAGCTTGGTGAGCGTCATGTTTTTGTAGACTGTACTACGGGTTCTGCTTTAGCTTGGTAAAGGCGTGTCCTTTGCTGGCCCAATTCTGCTTTAGATAGAAAATACTTTCTATTGACAATTAATTTTCCGCAGTATACGGACCTTGGTCAGACTACTTACCCGAATCTATCGAAGACAGTATTTGCGCTGTTCATGGTGTTTGTGCCAATCCTGCTGCTGAACATGTTGATAGCAATGATGGGGAACACGTACGCACATGTTATAGAACAGTCCGAAAAGGAATGGGTGAAACAGGTAATTTCATCTTCTTCAAATTTTTAATTTATGTTACATACAATATCATTACTGCGCGATATGTTACATTTGAATTACGTGTCTTAACTTGCAATTATTAACATTTATCATTATTATTCATTTTCGTGCCCTTATCCCACTCGAAGTGGGGTCAGCACAAAATGTTTCGGCTTCTTATTTTACGAAGGGCCGCCTGCATGACGTCAACTTACCTTAGTCGTATTTTACGATACTTTTGTATGAAATAGGGTGGTCTATTCTACTCAATCCGATATCATACGGCGGGTCGACTTATTGAAGTTGCCTTTTACGACACTTCGGTAAGAAATGAGGGTGGTCTATCCTACACAGCCGGATACTAGACGGCTTACGAAATTTCAGTTTATATTTTTTTTAATTCGCATCATCCGATTTAAATGAATTCGTATTCCAAATTGAAATGCTACTTTATTCCAGTGGGCGAAAATAGTGGTGTCTCTGGAACGTTCTGTATCCCAGGAGGATGCGCACAGATTCCTTCAAGAGTACTCAATAGGTCTGGGACCCTCCGATGATCCTCGATACGAGCAACGAGGCGTCATGGTCATCAAGAGTAAAGCCAAGACCAGAGCTAAACAGAGGAAAGGTGCTTTGGCCAATTGGAAGGTACCAGTTAATTAATTTGAATATTAAAACAGTGGAATTTAGCTTTTCTTTCTTGACATACAATTTTATAATACTTCATGACTAGTTGCAAAAACACTAATAAGAATATTATTTTGCTATTAATCCGCGATAAAAGAAAATATATGTAATGCTAAATGTAGAGTGTACTATTCGTTCTCATACCTGATACATTTATTTATTTATTTATTTATTGGAACACCAACAAGAATGCACTTAAACTAAACATAAACATAAACATAAACAGTATTGTGTCCTGCTACAAGTACATCCTTACTTACAGGTGTACACAGCATGCGTACTTATGGTGCTATACGCGCTTAACAATTTGAAAGAAAACTAAATATGTAAATTTATATTTTAAAAAGTTACAATAAATAAAAAAGAGAAAGAAAAAGGCAATACTTAAGCTAAAAATAAAAATATAAGTATAAAAAGTAACACCTTAACAAATTAACAAATTAACGATTCACGCAGTAAACATTTAAAGGTTGGTAAATTATTTCTGTAGATGTCACCCTTAAAATCACCAGTAAATAGTGTGTTGTACTGTCGCTTCATTCTATTAATGGGGGCGAAAAACCCTAGATTAGTACGGCTAAATTTAGGTTTGAAGAGTTTACGCTTTTCATTTCTTGGTACTCTAGAAGGAATGCTAAAATTAATATTTTCCAGAAGTTGCGGACAGTCCAACACACCATTCACCAACTTAAACAGAAACAAGACATCATTTACATCTCTACGCTTTATCAATGACTGCATATGAAAGTGTTCTAGCTTTTTCTGATACCCATCGACACGCCCTATTTTGAATCGGTAACTTAAGGATCGAACAAGACATTTCTGCACTTTTTCGAGTATCGCGGCGTGAGACTCACAGTGTGGATTCCAGACTACGCTGCAATACTCAAGGCGACTTCTGACTAATGCGTTGTACATAGTTATAGTGGTGTTAAACTGCCTAAACTCCTTCGAATTTCGCAAAACAAAACCTAATGTTTTCATTGCCTGGGAGGCTATTGTTTCATAATGCGGTGTAAATCGCAATGCACTGTCTAAATAAACTCCTAAGTCACGTATACATTGAACTTTTCGGAGCGGTGAATCTCCTAATTTATAAATAATCTGGTACATGCAGAATTTGTAAGAATTCATGCACTACCCGACACCGATAACACAACAATACACAAGCACTGCACACATTCACCACCACAATCTCAACAATTGTTTCGCCCCGTAGCCGAATCATCGTCAGGAGATAGACTCCACGACAAAATTGCAAAGCCTAGCTTTGCGATTTTTAGTATGAGGTATGAGAACGAATAGTACACTCTATATTTAGTATTACATATTCTTTTATCGCGGATTATAGCAAAATAATATTCTCATTAGTTTTGTATTATGGACTTCCGCAGAGTAACGCCTAATTCCATAAATTTGTTGCAAATTATTAGTAAACTTACATAAAGGTAATACGTACAGAAAGACATTTGTCTTGTTGTTGTTGTATTTATTAAAAAATTATATCATATTAGCAGACCCGGCAAACTTCGTACCACCTTGAATAAGCTATTATAGGTCTACGCTATCTTCCTTACTAAATATTTCATTTCTTCATCTTATTTTCAGGTAAAAACAGTTTGTATGGGAATTTAAAATTGTTGCTTTTACTATATACAATTTCTTTACACTTTCACGGCTTTTAAACCTTCCTTGGATTTCTATTAATAGCTCAAAATCCAAAATATCTAAATAGATTTGGCCGTTATCAATAGTTTCAGTGAGAGTTACAAAATATCATAACTGCATATTATAAAACAAAGTCACATTCTTTGTCCATATATCCCTATGTATGCATAAAACTTTAAAACTACGCAACAGATTTTGATGCAGTTTTTTTTAATAGATAGAGTGATTCCAGAGGAAGGTTTGTACGTATAATAACATTCAATACGGAGTACAGAAATAATGTTATTTTTGAGGTTTCTGTAAATAATTACATTTTTCTCCGCTTACATTGCAAACGCAGGCTAAACCCTATGAGATTTATCATAATGATGTACTAAGTATTTGTACACCTTGAAAAGGTCTACAGAAAAGTCCGCGATGGTATATGTCTATCTCTTATGGATAACCCACAATAGCATTTTTTGTCATTTACTTTTTACGAAAAATAATGCCTTATGTTCAAAGCAATTTTTATTTATTTATTTATTTAATAATAATTAGCACGGATAAAATCCAATTACACTAATTATGTTATACTTACATTATATTATAATACAACATTACATATTCTATAACATTACACTATATATAAAATCATATCAAATTTTCACAAAATTTTAGTAATTCTATTCGAACATGTTGCCATTTACCTGCAAGGATATCACAGTGTGGGGATTCTTTAAGAAGTTCGTTGAGCAAAGACAGTGACCGCGGGATAGGTGACCTAGCACGCGCCACGGTGCGGGACGACGGTACGGCAAATAACTTATGACGCCTAGCACGAGTATAATTATTTGGAGCATATAATAAAAATAATTTGTAATTATACAATACAGCATTATTCCTTATCCAATTAAATTGTTAATTTAAAATATAGATCAATATGGCCGTTTACAGCATGTAATTTAAGTGAACATTTTCGGAGATATTACAGATTTAAAATGCCGTGAGGACCCCGCGCTTCGCCCTATAACACTTCGACTTTAGCAGCTATGTCGCTCTTTCAAGAGTTTGTTTAAAGAAATTCTGTAATTAATTGTAAAAATAAAATACATAGGGAAAATGTAAAAGTAAATTAGTAAAAATGTACTATATGAATTTAGATATTCCAAAGATTGCAGGAAATCTTCTTGGTATAGAGAAAGGAAATTGTTTTTCTCCAAATTTAACGCTTGCGGGCCACTGGCAGTAATGAATAAATCAAAACTACTGGATCGATTTTAATCATTTTTTTACACTGACTGACATGGGATATATATTTTATAGCCGTGCGAAGCAGGGGCAGGCCGCTAGTTTTTATATAAATAGATGTAGATTCTCAGTTACCTAATGTATAGAACCGGTTATATTCATTATATTCATTCTATCGGGTTAGCCCCACTAGTTTCGAACCCATCCAGGGCACTTATTCATGAGCTCTTTACACGACATTATACCGTCCGTTACAACATCGTCTATACATTAACTATGAATACTACTCACGATAGTTTAAATTTAAAAAAAAATAGATTCTATTTAGATAAAGTGATATGAAAAAAGACCAATATATCAAAATTTCTTTCAGCGTGTAGGAAAAGTCACAATAGCAGAACTAAGGAAACGCGGCCTAAGCGGCGAGGAGTTAAGGCGTCTAATGTGGGGGAGAGTTTCTATTTCTACCCCCACTAAAGCACCCATCGCGTGAGTTCCTCTTATTATAATAACACTGGAATTTTTAAACCATACTTTGTGTGAGGCTTTAGCAACCAAATCAATAAACTTTCTATGTAATGATAAATGTAGATAGTAATATAGTCATCATCATCCTCCTGCCCTTATCCCACTCTAAGTGGGGTCAGCACAACATGTTACAAGCATGTTGGCACATGATTTGGGAACGACCGGTCGCCTGCCTGTCGTCAAGTTACCTAAGTCGTATTTTACGACACCTTGTTAAGAAAGAGGGTGGTCTATTCTACTCAGCCGGATACCACACGGCGGGTCGACTTACCTTAGTCGCCTTTTATGACACCTCGGTAAGAAATGAGGTTGGTCTATTCTACTCAGCCGGATACAACACGGCCGGTCGATTTACCTTAGTCGCATTTTAGGACACCTCGGTAAGAAATGAGGTTGGTCTATTCTACTCAGCCGGATACCACACGGCGGGTCGACTTACCTTAGTCGCCTTTTATGACACTTCGGTAAGAAATGAGGTTGGTCTATTCTACTCAGCCGGATACAACACGGCGGGTCGACTTACCTTAGTCGCCTTTTAGGACACCTCGGTAAGAAATGAGGTTGGTCTATTCTACTCAGCCGGATACCACACGGCGGGTCGACTTACCTTAGTCGCCTTTTAGGACACCTCGGTAAGAAATGAGGTTGGTCTATTCTACTCAGCCTGATACCACACGGCGGGTCGACTTACCTTAGTCGTCTTTTATGACACTACGGTAAGAAATGAGGTTGGTCTATTCTACTCAGCCGGATACAACACGGCGGGTCGACTTACCTTAGTCGCCTTTTAGGACACCTCGGTAAGAAATGAGGTTGATCTATTCTACTCAGCCGGATACCACACGGCGGGTTGACTTCCTCACGATGTTTTCCTTCACCGAAAAGCGAGTGATAAATTACAATTCTTAATTAGACATATAAGTTTTAACAGAAAAACTCATTGGTTCGTACCCTAGGATTGAACTCATGACTCCTTGAATGAGTCGTAAGGTATAGCCGCTGGGGTATCACAGTTCCTCCTAGTTGTATAATAATTTAAAATTTGGTTGTATGAAAATATATAAACTCAAGTATACTTGTCATTTAGCATTAGGTAATAGATTTTGTGTAACCGAGAATTAAACGCTTTTTTATATGAATAGATTAGATATAAATAAATATTTATATATGGGACACTCGTCGTCCGCCCCCAAAGTAAGTAACTTAATACTTGTGTTATGGGTGAGAGACAACTGGTGAATATATACTTATATATTTTTTAAATACATACTTAAATACAAATATACACCCAGGCTCAAAGACTAACAAATTTATTTATAGAAAATGTTAGCCTTGTGCGAGAATCGAACCCGCGACCCGCGGAGTTGAAGGCGGGGTCACTACCCACTGCTCCAACGGGCCAGTCGATATACTTTTAGGAAATGATTTTTACATAACTGCAAAAACACTATCTTATGGCTAAAAACATTAAATTATGAAGATACAGAAGCTCTATTAGAATATACATCTTAAATACACAGATCTAAATGCACACACACGCACAACAACAGTCACATCTATACACACACACACACTCAACCACACCCTCCCACAAAACAAAACAAACACACCCACACACACCCACACATCACATACATGTACGCTATAATTATAACTTAATAAATAGTAAATACTTACCTTTAATATTTATATAACTTACTTTTGTTATGGAAGAGCGAGACCTTCTGACACAAGTATTCTTATACTTACTAGAAGGTCTCAATCTATATTTCTTGTAATGAATTTTGGTAAGAAATAAACATTTTTGATTTTGATATAATATCATAGAGCTATATTTTATTTTTAGCTGCTTACCTCCACCAGAGTTAGCGGGTACCGTCGAAGGTCCGGTCGCTGGTGTGGGCCCAGCTCTCTCATCGGCTCTCAATGTCATGGCATTTACTTATGATCTAGACCTTACTAACACTGGTTAGTATTTTAGGATAAACGAAAAACATCATAACATTTACGTATGTTGATACTGGACATTCAAGCATCACCACTCTCCTGCTCTTATATAAATCTCAGTAGGATCGTCACACGTCGTGTTTTTACTCCTGTTATCTCCTGCCATTTGCCAACTCATTCGCTTCTCTTTCTTTGTATCCATACTTCACATAACCCATCAATGTTTTTCGACATTCTTCTAGTCGCATATCGATCTACATTTATATTTAACACTCGTTTGGTCAAGCTGTGGTAGCCCAGCGGTAACACCATGCGACTTTTTCGAGAAGGTCACGGGTGCAAACCCGGGCAAAAACAGTGAGTTTTTCTGTTAAAACTTATGTGTCTAATTTACAATTGCAATTTATCACACGCTTGTCAGTGCAGGAAAACATCGTGAGGAATCCTGCATATCTGTAGAGAATTCTGGAGATATATGTAACCTACCAATCCGCATTGGAGCAGCGTTGCATGTCTTAGCTCCAATCCTTCTCTTCAAGAACGGAGAGAAGAGGCCTATTCTCAGCAGTGGGATAGTAACAGGCCGCTACTTACTTATGTTGATGCAGGATATACATTTAAGCATCACCACCCTCCTGCCTTTATATCACTCTAAGTGGGGTCGTCACAACGTGTTTTTGCTTCAATTATCTCCTGCCATTTCTAACTCATTCGCAAGATGTTCGGTATATATTTTTTTACAATAAAATAACGTAAATGTCAATGAATGTCTTCAGGCACGGAGTCAAACAAACAAACAACACCAGATCTTCTCGTCAACGGCGTTACTGCGATCTCATTAGCACCCACGTATCCTCAATCGAAACTCCCTCAACAAGGAAACATATCCTCCCCTAATTACTTGACAGTGACGATGGGCCAAACTTCACCGAAATCTGTTCTAGACACAAAGTTATCCACAACCGGACTTAGTCCAACACAAAGTCCGACCCCGATGGATATTTTGGGAATCAGTCTTCCATCCCAAGACCATCAAAAGCTACAAAACATAACTAACATATGTAAGTTTTTTTTTTGTTCTAAGGAAACCACTATCTGATCAAAAAACTTTTACTCTGTTTAACATAAAATAAATTTTAAATTGCCTTTAGAATATTTTGCCTGATCAGCTAAAAGTTTTCAGTGTACTCTTTGGAAAATTATTTTCACCCAAAGGTCCGAAAAACACTAGCGTATTATCCACCTCATCCATATCATCATCCTTCTGCCCTTATCCCACTCTAAGTGAGGTCGGCACAACATTTAATCTATGATTTGGATGTTTTTCACGACCGGCCTGCAGTTTAGTCGTATTCTACAACACCTTGGTAAGAAAGAGGGTGTTTTATTCTACTCAACCGCATACCACACGGTGGGTCAACTTACCTTAGTCGTATTTTACGATATCTCAGTAAAAAATGAGGGTGCTCTATTCTACTCTGCCGGATACCACACGGCGAACAAGCATATTATCAATCATAGTACTAATTTAGATCTGTTAAGTAGTAACGAATCGTTACTATAAATTACATTTTAATAGATGTCTTAAAACGAATAGAATGTTCACAATTTAATTTAAAATGGAGACGTAACGACGAAGAGTTAGAGGTAACCGTAGAGGCTCATGCGTGTAATAAAATTTTAGCACCGACTAATGAAGAAGTATTCAGAGATTATCTTCACGAGTTGGTATCTATAGAAGAGACTGCTGGACCAAACAATCCAGAAGTTAAAAGCTTAGCGGAGAAGGCAGCCGACCTCGGTGGTGTACCAGAAATAGACATCAACTTTACGGTAAATGACTTTAACTACTGTATTTTTAAACATCAAAAACTAAGAATAATTATACATACATATTGTAAAAGACAATTGAAATTTTTCTATAACTACCAAATTTTAAAATTAATGTAAAATCTAGTTACTTATACAATATATATCTCTCTCCATCTATCTGCATAACAATACTTGTATCGTGTTTTTGCCTTTATTATTGTTGGGCTGAAAGGAACGCCAAATAAACTTCCGTATCTTTAATATTTAAATGAGTTTATCTTGTATGTATATATATATATTCCGAATTTCGGAAACGGCTCCAACGATTTTCCTAAAATTCAGCATGTTGGGAGTTTTGGGGGGGGGGGGGGAAGGAAATCGATCGATGCTATAAATTGTCAAGTCAGCGTAACTTATTCGGGGAACGGGATTATTTTTTTCTTTTTTTTGAGTTTTTTTTTATTTTGTAAAAAATTACCGAGCAAGACTCGGTCACCCAGGTAATTTCTATTATACGATTAAGATGAAGACATATACTATAGATATTATATATACTATTATAGTATATTATATATACTATAGATTAAGATATTTTTTTCAAATAATTTATAGAATTAGGCGTTACTTTGCGGAGTTCCATAATACAAAACTAATGAAAATATTATTTTGCTATTAATCCGCGATAAAAGAAAATAGGTATATGTAATGCTAAATGTAGGGTGTACTATTCGTTCTCATACCTGACACATACAGAACTTTAAGAACTCATGCACTACCCGACACCGATAACACTACAATACACAAGCACTGCACACATTCACCACCACAATCTTAACAATTATTTCGCCCAGTAACCGAAGCATCGTCAGGAGATAGACTCCAATACAAAATCGTAAAGCATCATTTTTTTTTACTTTAGCATTACATATATTTTATTTATCACGGTTTATAGCAAAATAATATTCTCATTAGTTTTGTATTATTTTTTCACCTGACTTCATGACGGGGGATAAGTCACGAGAGAGAAGTCTCTAGTGTTATAACCAGTGTAATTTGTGATAAAGACAACCGCAAAGTCAGCACGGCTGGTGGTAGCAGGCGCGATGTCGGGCTTGTTTGGGGTCGCTGCCGATCTACCGCCCCCTGATGCCGCCTGGCGACGGGAGCGACAGGAACACACTGACAGTGATCCCGTGCCAGGTAAGGCTTACAGGAAAAAGATGAAATTACCTTAACTTTTTTTATGGTTGAGTCAAATGAACAACTCGAAAATCTTTGATAGGGCACAGTACAGTATTTTAGCTGTCCACTTCAATTAGCATATTATGAATAATATAACAAAATACTAAAATAGCAATGTGGTAGTTATAAGCTACAAAAAGAAGGAAGAGGCTGCTGTGGATAATAACCCACCGTTACCTGAACAAACTAAATTTGAAGGTGAGGGCTTATTTTTTTTTCTACATTTTGCGTATATTCGGATTCCAAAGCGGGCTATTCAAAATTCGTCTGCGGGCCACATTATGGCCCGCGAACATAGGCTTGAGCAGGTCTGAATTACCTTGTCTTATACAAACGAGAGTATGTATTTTTAAATGAATAATCATTTTACTGTCTTTCTCAATGTTCTATGTATATTTAGAAAAGGCGCCATCTTGTGTAAGTAAGATATTTAAGCGCCTTAATAGTAGATGACTAGTTATAAAAATACATGGATAGTTGAAACATGGAAGTGTAAAAGAATTGATAATGAAGAAGTTTTGTACTTATCAGATTCCGTTATATTGGGTAGAGCGGCGAGAGCGCGTCGCGCGCGCTCTGCATCACGTCGGGCTCCGCCCCCTCCGCCTCATCTTTATGTTCCCGCCAGGTACGAGTATCAATTGTTTTTCAGATTTAAGTCTATTAGTCCAGGGCAAATAGGGACTTTCACCTCGGAATGCGGAATAGTCGGCTATAAACTTCTAAAAACCTTTTTAACAATCCAAAACTTGTCTCAAAACCTACCTATCGTCGTAGGGTGTGATTAGGTATACATAAATTCTAAGATCAAAGAAATCTATTTTTTTACACTTTGCAATTATCTCGTTTTCTATGGGATTTATGCTTTTTGTATTCATTATAAACATTGTAGAGGATTCAAATTTTTATAACTTTTATATGAACTTGTTTTTGTTTTGTATCTTGAACCATTTATATGCCTCATGACTTACAGCTTTATCGGACGTGACAGACGATCACAAAAGCTTCACCGTTGCGAACGGTAGAGCAAAGATGTCTTGTAAAACCCGACGATTACTTTAAAAGCGTCCTTATAAATAAATATTTTTCAGATCTATGTATTTGGTGGCTTCAGAAAGTAGCGCTGTTGAAAGCGACGTGCCATTGGAAGACCAACTAAGTTCGGGTAATAACTCGTAAGTCAAAAAGTTCTGTAATTTATAATAAAGGTGATTATCGGATTCATCATCGTTCAAATGATAATTGAAAACGTTTAGGAATCTATAATAATTTAAGTTAAATTTATCTAGCGCTTTAATAGACGACCGCATGCGAGCTGCACGACCTTTATGCATACAGCATGCTACTGGACAAACTCAACAAGTGGAGCATTCTCTCTTTGTAATAGGTAACTAAATCGTTTTTTTAGAATAACTTTAGTGATTACTGGTTTTTTCAGGTTATATAACTAATATTTAGACTGTTTTGTTAGCTTAACGACTTTTTAAAAATATCTACCAATTATATGCAGTGTTACTAGCTTAGAAATTTATCCATAAAACATATTTAAAAAATTTAACACGATTTCAAAAAATAATGTTGTAAGCAATTTAATATGAGATAATATTGCAATTTTAAACATTTTTTTACTGTTCGTTTTATCGAGTAAAATAAGGTAATATTTTCAAATGTTATCAGCCAGTATCATTATTTATAGTCATAGACATCGTTCCTTTTTATATTCTCAGATATCTGAGGCATATTTTGTTAAATTAAGACATTTCAATCACCTTTTTGCTAATATCTATCATAAGATACTACAAATAATAATTGATATCGCTACAGGCGCTGGCAGTGGTGCTGAAGTTGAAAGTGCTGCGCCAACTTTGAGAATAGTGGACTTAAAGAAACAAAGACCAAAAACAGCAAGAACTCGAAGGCGTCACAATAGGTAAGTATAATTCAAGATTGATTGATACTTAAAGGTCATCCAGTGATTTCATAATGAATTGAAATGGACCAAGGATTTAATACAAGAGTTGGGTAGTGAAGGGATCAAGTTATCTTTTGAATATTCGATAATATTTGTATATATATGTGGGTAAAAGAATGAATGCAGGATGGATGAAGTGGCGGCAGGTCTCAGGCACAATATGTGACCCTCGAATGCCTCTTAAAGTTAAGGGAAAAATTTATAAAGCGGTCATAAGACCTGTCGTATTGTATGGATCAGAATGTTGGGCAATGAAAAAGACGGATGAAAGAAGAGTACATGCAAATGAGATGAGAATGTTAAGGTGGATGTGTGGTGTGACAAAACTGGATAAAATACGAAACGAGTATATAAGGGGAAGTCTGAAAGTTGCGCCCATTATAGAAAATACGAGAAGTGCAAGATTGAGATGGTATGGACATGTAATGAGGAGGGATGAAAATCATGTGACCAAACGTGTGTTAAATTTGAATGTGGATGGATATGTGCCTAGAGGGAGGCCTAAAAAGAGATGGTTGGATTGTGTGAAGTATGATATGCATTGAAAAGGAGTGGCGCCAGAGTTGACGAAAGATAGGACAGAATGGAAGAGAAAAACATGTTGTGCCGACCCCACTTAGAGTGGGATAAGGACAGGATGATATATATTTGTATATATACCACCGCTCACTTATTATAGTAAAGTAAAAAAGATATCTCTGGATAACTTGATAAATTGAATTTGATGTTGCTCTTATTATAGAGCAACATCAAATTCAATTTTTCTTTATTCAAGTAAGCTTTTACAAGAACTTTCAAATCGTCAAGTTATAATGAGGCTATCAGTGATCTTGAAATAGTTACTCAGCAGGAACAGTTTCCGAACCAGCAATAGAGTTGATGATTCAAAAGAACTAGTTCGAAGTTCACTGTTCACTTGCATACAGAATATTTTGAATTTTAAAGCATATAATATACTCTCCCTGTTCTTATTCCCAAAATGGTTGGAGATTTTAGTAACACGAACAGTGTTATGGTTGATTTTAGGATATCACCAGTTCCAGAAGCAGCGAGTCCCTTAGAACCATGGGCAACAGCTTCCTTATCGAGATTATCGCGTTTGATACAATCTTCCGGCAGCTCTTCGTCAATCAGCTCACAAAATTCTTCAGAAACTTCATCTAAACGTTATTAATCTCAATATAGAGAAAAGGATTACTTTGTCTAATATATAGTTTTAATATGTATAAAATGTTGACTATTTATAAGATTAATTATCAGGTACGTAATTAATTTTAAGCACATAAAGTAATAAATGAAACAACTTATTACTTTAATTTTTTATTAGAATTTCCCTGTATACTTGCAGTAAGAATTAAGCAAATTTTATTTGATTAATATAGGAAAATAGTTTATGTTGACGTAAATAATACAGAAAAACAAAATCAATAAATATAAATACTAACAACATATAGTAATACGATTCATAAAGAAACTTTTAAATAATTTAAATCAACTTGATGAAATAATAATGTTAATTAACTAAAAAATTATAAACAATAAAATAAATATTATATTAAAAAAAGTCTAAAGGAATATAAAATACGATATCTGTGCAGTAAAGAAAATGATACTCAATCTTGATTGAACGCGGAAATATATTTCTAATTATTGAAAAAGAAATAATTTTATGACATATTAGAATTGAAATTATTTTAAGTAAAAATCATTCTTAAAGTAAATATAATATTTTTGATTTCATCAAATATCACCGCTAATATCCTGATAAAAACTTAAAATAGAAGAGATGTATGACATGATAACTTAGTAAGTGAATATTTTAGAAGTTCATGATTAATTTTAAAGATCGGGTAAAGCGGGTTTAGCTAATGTTGTTAAAGGAAATAGGTGACGGAACCTGTATGAGGGGGGAGGGTCGTAAATTTAATGTTTTTGTGTACACATATGTATTATCACTATCAGGTTGGTTTAAATAGTTTCGGTGTATGTCACTTCGAATATGGAAAAAAAAATACTAGTGTGGCCAACCCAATAATTTTAAACTTTTAGAATTCGGTAATATATTAATTTCAGTATATTTTGGTTGAGAATATTATCAGATAGTCAATTTTTCATGTGCACTATAAGACATAAGCCCTGAATACCCGAATAACATTAAATCTACGACGGGAATATAAATCAATATTTTATGCATAGACAGTAGATAACACATTTTTTTTAAATGCCAAATTATGAATGGATGTCTATAACCTGGTCGTGACGTCATCGCTTGGCGCTTGCTAACAAAGAGCGTTTGCACATTGTGTGAGCACTATTATGTTTGTTTGCACTTTTTTATTAGATCTTGGAATTTAATTTTGCAAACAGTGATGTCACAATCAAGCGGAACATATTTCATCAAATTTAATTCCTTTTAGTATATCAAGGTTCCATTTATATATCTATCAGCGTAATTCTGATTAAATGAGGATAGTACGAAATTTATAGTTCTCTACTACTACAAATTTCATTTCTTTCAATTTTCCTATGAAGTTTTACTACAATTATAGAAAAGTATGTTTTCTGAAGTTGCCCCTCTTTTGGTATTTGCTGGTGATCTCTAAATTAATAAAATGTTGCATTTTTTTTAATGAAGGTCTCTATTTATCTAAAACTATGCAAAAGATTTATGTAATATTACAATCAAAATTACAAAATGTTTGTAATATTACGATCCTATTTTTTATGTTCATTTGTGCTTTATGACAACTACATATTAATAAACTTGTTTTAGGAAAAGTATTTTTTGTGTGAAAGAAGTAAACGTAATCAATTAAAAATTCAGTTCCAAAGACATCATCTTAAGCAAAGTTTTAAATAAGTCTTTCTAAACTTTTCCAGATCCCTAGACATTTTTATAATGGTAATTACAACCCTTATATGGTCATTATAGCTTAGCGTGATCAAGCTTATAGTCTGAGGCGCTTTTATAAATATTAATTTTTCTTCCAACCATAGTGTGGAACCTTTGTGTAAATAAATCACTGCATAGGATTTTCTGTCGTGCATTAAATACATTAATCGAAGAGTATATTTTTCTAAATTACTTTCGATATATTGGACTTACCCGAAATATCACCGTTGCGTCGTCGTTCGCTTAGAGATTGAGCGCAGTCATTTTCACCTATTGCCAATGTCCGAGTATTGATCTCAAACTTCTTTTAATGGCATGCGTTTAAAATATAAGGAGGGCTTCTGTCACCTTCAACAGATCGACAACAATAGAGACAGTGAAATATCACAGGATGAAATGCAATAATACAAAAATCAAAAACAGTGGTCGAGCACACATTTGTCATGAAAATTCACATAGTGTAATAAAAAACATATGCATACCAATAAACACATTAGATGTAAAAAATAATATATGAAAAACAATTTCAAGAAATCGCCGGTTTTTTCTTGATGTTGTGTGACGAATTATTTTGCTGTGGAAGGCAAATAAACACCCAAATGTCATATTATGCAATAAGTAAAAACGATATCAAAATCGGTGAAACAATAATATAGAAATATCGATATGACAGTACAAGGTCATCCAATAAAAACGTTCTATTTTTTGCAAAGTCTATTTTTAATAATTATAGCAGGTGTTGTCTATACTAATTAGCTGACAATAAATGCAAAAGTGAGTTACTTTAATCTTCAAACGCAGCAATGAATCTATTCGTTTGGTATGAAAATAGTAGTCTAGTGGGAGAGTGGAAGTAAAGATTGTTCAATTTTTTATTTCGGTAGTTAAATACACGCAGACGAAGTTTCAGAAAAGCTAGTATAATATAAGTAGTAATAATATATTTTAGTAAATATTACTTCCCCAACCCCTTTAAAGCCATTAAGGCTATATAAATATAGTTCGAAAAATGAAATTAAAAAGGACGAAAAATATTGTCATATTCAAAATTTTAAAAATACGTAATTGATTCACATACTTAAACTAATGTTTCTAACTGTAATGATTATGACGTATAATAAAATTGGATATTCTATAGCGATTTTCTGCAAAAAATAGCACGATCGTTTAAAATAGAACACTTTTAATGGACGACCAAAACCACACATACAAAAAAACATTTTGCATTAGATATAGATTAGAAAATCAAAATATCGACAAAAATATAATCAGGCTTTTTACCGAGTAGCAGTCAAATAAATAATGATATGTGCCCAATTTAGAGCTAAAACACACAAATAAAAAATAATAATTAAAAGAACGATGTATAGATGCCGTTAAAATTTTGACACTTGCAACATTTACCATAGGGATACTTACCTAAAGGGTCTGTGGAGAGAAGTAATGATTATAAATAAAATAAACACATCATTCAACATACACTTTATATCTTAATAATAATACAATTAGTCGGGACGCTTCCCGTTAACGATGGTTCTTAAATCAGCTTCTATTGAAAAAAAAAAAACATTTTCTGGGAATGTACTCTCACATTGCCTCCCAAAGATAGTATACTAAGTCTAATTATTACCAAAGCTAGATGTTTATTATTTAAAAATACATAATTCTAGGTTATGTCGCTACGATGTCCGTCCATTGGTTAAAATCTAATGAGCTGTCAAGAGAGGTCGCGACGACTACCAAGTCTTTGACACCTAACTTAAATCTAGACATAATTCAAAGATAAATTTCGAACGTGGAGCATTATGCAATATGTACGATTGGGCCCTAACTATCCACCAGGCTACTGATATAGTTTCATATCTCATTTCTGTACAGTACAGACTTCGTTATCTTTTGTATATTATTTATACGCTTCAAAGTTTTATCACGTATGTCATTCGAGCTATAATCAATAGCCCAACCGTAACTAGGGCATTATGTTCACTTTATCGCCTATATTTAATATTAAGTAATACTAATAATTAGTAATTAATTTCTAATATAATATTATTTACGTTGTAACTTTAAATTGAATTAAGTTCATACAAATTTAGTATGGAAAGGAAATGAAATCATTAAATTTATAGCACCGAAAATTAACTTGCTTATCCACCCAGCACATTTCACTACACTCGTAGAATTTACCAGATACATATGAGTCAGGATTTGAAGTGATTTAAGAAAAATAACAAAGTTCTTTATATGAACTATATGCTGGTATCCCTAATGGTACTTACTAGCATCCGGGAACGTCGTTCTACGCGTGCCTTATATAGGGCCGGACCATTGTTTGAGGCGACTTGTAGTGGAGGGCGAGTGGTTTGGATTATATTTAATCAACAAGTCTTCGGAAGAGTCTCGAGAAACCATATAAAAAGCGTTATAAGTAAAGATTTCGGTGCTATAAATTAAATTGAATTCACAGAATGAAATATATTTTTATGAGACACTATGACCAGTGCTAAAACGGGAAACACGTTCTCCACATTCGACTGTCGAGTTTACACAATTAGGTAAATGTACACAATGGAATAACACTGTGAAATTGCAATAAGCTAGTCACTCGATACGGTGCATTTACCTCGATTCCTCGCAGCGGTCGATATATCTCTGTCACTTTCATAACGCTTTCGTGTTTCGCTTTCTGTCTCACTCTAGCTCCGTCCGATCTCACCGTTAGATCGCTTTAGGCAGTGTGGCATTCTAAAAGTTTAAACCTGGACAAACTGGCACGTCAATGGTCAATATCGGCACAGATACAATAGTCAATTTACACGTAAAAACGGGACAATAACACAGTGCGAGAAGAAACACAAGAATGTACCACACAGCCGCGAAATTCATACGGGACATATAAGACATATCGAAATAATCACTATAACTTTGACAATATAATTTTTTATGAGTACCCACAAGAAATAAAATATTAGTACTTAAATTCTAAATCATGTGAAGTTTTATTTATTATGGGTATACTGTGTCCTATAGGTTTGCTTATATTCTACAATGGAGAGGTATCTTCTCGGTTCCGTATCGGGCGGTCCGGCTGGCTCTGCAATCACACAAACAAACAAACATGGCAACATTACATATAAAAAAGTACGCGGTAGTTTCGCGTTGAGCGGCAACCCCAGCAATGGCAGCCTACATACATCTGCAACACTACATACACTCGCCAACGAAAACTGATTTACACACAGACTAATAAACATTAACAATTTATATATTTAATTTCAATAGTTAATAATACTTGTGCAAACTGAAAGAGAATCCAATGAATTATCATGCATTGTAAACCAATACCCTGTAAGACAGTTTGTGACATATATTATAAAGTATACGATATCTACTGAATAAATTCAAAATCTTTCCTTAAAACACATATCACCTTACAAATAACAATTGCTGGTTTATTCAAGCATTCTCTTAGAACATGTTTTTGTAAAGTTGCATGCAGCTTTTAACATGTTTCATAGAAATATAGTTCTTAACAAGATTAATGAGAAAGCATCAAATATTGACGTAAATTAGTACATCAAATCATATTTACATTATGAACAGTTACTAACATAAAAGGGTTGTTGTCAAAACAAGTAGGACTAATTTTATTTTCAAAATTCTACAGTAAATAAAGGTAGCTATTTCTTAATTTAAAAAGTTTAGTATCTAAGCAAAATGAGTATATTTAAGGAAAAATATATATTAAAATGAACACAAAACACAATCTCTTCAAGGTGTTTCATATCTCATCATTTTTGTCGGAGTAATTACTTACAATTTGGGTCACCCGCATTACGTTTAGACCTCCACCATTGTTATAGTATAAGTTTCAATGCTATTATAAGTTTCACTATATTAAATAACTAAAAACAATACCTGTAGATAAAAAAATGTAGGCATTTTCATTGAGACAATTTTATTTTTAAGTTGTTATTATTCTTTTGTGGTCCCTTAGAAAATATTGGATATTTTTTTAATACAATAAAACTAAGATGCATTAATATATAACATATAGTAATGTCCAACATAATATATTTAAATTATTTTATTATTTAAGGAATTTAAGAAAAAGGAAATAACATAAGTCCGTATACACCTTACTACTAAGGTAAGTATAAAAAATAGTGTTTTAAAAATCCATTTCCACGTATTAGTTACTTAAATACAGCTATTGTGTTTGGAAACTTTACCCAAAGACGTAACTTGCTACTGTCAAAATAAATAATAAGCAACATATATAAGCAGAAAAGCGCAAACTTTTGGTGAAACATCGTGTCATGCAAAATTTATATCTTCATATAAAAGTTTTTTTTTAAATTAAGGGATATAAAATGTCATTTCTTTTCACACATTTCTAGAAAAACTTTCGATAAAATATAATTCTAAAACAAGTTTTTGTTAAAATTAGATACGTGTGTATGTAATACCAACTCCCAAATTCTTTGTGAAGGTTGCTAGCACAATCCTAAACACCGTATGCAATAAAACGCGCCATCTAATAAGCGGTATTTACCTAATTTCAAAGAAAATAGAATACCCAAAGTATCATATATCTAATTAATCTTGTAAGTGCATATTTTACCATCTATAAGCAGTACAAACAATCAATATAATCCAGTAAGAAAATGTTATCGAAAAAACTGACAGATTACCAATATTTATAACTCCAAATAGAAAATAATCTTTATAGAAAATTAAACAATAGAAATTTTATTCATTCATATAGTATTCCTACATACAACTTCACACCTGGTGATGCTATAAAATCTATAAGAGTAAGCAGCATACGGTCAATTCGAATAAATATATACAAACCTTATGGCCTTGAAATATATAATCTAACTCTTGTCATAGGTCTATTTTAAAAGGTTTATTTTAACTTATTACAATCTATACTATAAATGAGAGTCTATCTAATGACTGGCTCGTTGGAGCAGTGGGTAGTGACCCTGCCTTCGGCTCCACGGGTCGCGGGTTCGATTCCCGCCGAGAACCAACATTTTCTTTAAAATGAAATTTGTCGGTCTTTGAGCCTGGGTGTATATTTGTATTTAAGTATGTATTTAAAAAATATATAAGTATATATTCACCAGCTGTCTGTCACCCATAACACAAGTATTAAGTTACTTACTTTGGGGACGGATGACCGTGTGTGTAAGTGTCCCATATATTTATATATTATCTGTCAGTAACGCTTTCACGGCAAATCCATTTGACCAATATTGATGAAATTTGGCACAATTAAAGCTTACACGCCAGGGTAACATACAGGGAAGAATCCCCTTTTCAATCGGGAACAGTGAAATACATATTGTAATATTGAGTGTGCCTAAATGGTAAGTTGGTGTGATTTTTCTTACAGAATTCAACAGAGACACATATCGCTCAGCTGCAATAGCGGCATAACTCAAAAAATTATGTTTTGTGATAAATGGGTATAACATTTACATGGCTAAGGAAGATGAGTAAAAATGCTTTAGTTTGCTTTAATTAAGATTATCTTTAAGTTTATACCGTTTCTAAAGGGTATTTAATAACGTGTGTATAATTTTAATTTTTTGTTTTAAATTCATCTTTTCAATACCAGTTTCGAATTTTTTTTTTAGTAGTTGTGCCACTAATGCAGCCTCATCATCATCCTGCGCTTATCTCACGTTAAGTGAGGTCTGCGCAACATGTTATAAACATGTTGTCTCACGATTTAGCTACTTATTTTAAGACCGGCCGCCTTCCTGACGTCAACTTACCTGACTCGTATTTTACGACACCTCAGTAAGAAACTAATTGCAACCTATGAGCGATATAATTGTGAGTGATCGCGCCTCTTCGCATCGACTACAATGTTTCCTCAAATATGTATTGTATAATAATACATTATATTATAAATTCAAATTCAAAATATTCTTTATTCAAATAAACTTGTAAACAAGTGCTTTGAATCGTCAACTCTACAGCTGGTTCGGAAAGCTGTTCCTACGGAGAAGAGCCAACAAGAAACTCGGTGGTTGCTCTTATAAAAATATAATTCTTATGACTAGTTACATTTAGTCATTACTGACTTGTACAGGGTCTAAGCGATCTATATTCACACATTCTTATCTTCTAAGTAATAATGTTAAATTTATTACTTATATTATATGTTAATAATATAATAATAATAATGTTAAAATTATTACTTATATGATATTATATACTATGCTATTAGTGTGCCCTTAAAGTGAATGTATCATTAGCGGTAGGAAAAGATTTGTAGTGTGGTAAAGCTTACGTGTAGCGTGGAAGTCCATGTAAGAGACCTATGTCCAAGTGGACGGCTATTGGTTGATGAGAGAGAGAGTTGATGAGACAGAGAGAGAGAAAGCTTACGTTTATTGGTGTTGATGTTGTGCATGTTCTGGTGCTGGCGGCACGCCGGGGTACGGGTAGGGGTATCCGGGATACACCGACGGGTAGTACTGCCCGTACTGGGGCACCACGCCGCCGCTGGCCGTCGACGACGGCGGCGTCGGGTTAGGCGGCGTGGCTTGTGGCGCCGGCTGCGAGGGCATGTTGCCCGGCTGTTGGGATTGGTGTTGCTGAGACACACAGAGATAAACAGTACTCAATTCTATGTTAAGAGTAACTGCACCCTGTGGTAATATTTGCGAAGAGCCTAATCTTATTTTTATATGTTCTTTCAGTATAAATAATATTACGAACGAGCAGAAAAGTTAACGATATAAAAGAACTCGTAAAAGTATGAATAAAAAATAAGTAGTACTCGTAAAAGTATATGAGTATATTTGAATTACATATAAGTTTGTCTTGGGAGCCTAAACTTTACCTAATTGTAAAACTTCGAATAAAACCATATTTTAGTAGCTGCACCCTGCGGCTTATAGGTAGTTGATACGCATTAAGAACAACATGGATATCTAGAGTAATAGACTTTTTAAACTTTCTAATGCCACAATAATTTTGACTGTAATTAACACAAAAAAAAGGAATTAGAGGGAGCACATACTTCAATATTTCTACGTGAAAGTACTAAACATAAAAGAGCTTGGGAATTTATAAAATTGGACATTACTTTACGGTGGTCTATAATACAAGTTAATAATTTATTACTATACTTAAGTATTATTTTGCCATTATCCGCGATTAGGGGAAATCTATGTTATGGTAAAAGTAGAGTGTACTTATGCGTGTTCATACCTTAAGCATGCACAACGCGATTTTATCGTGGAGTCTGTCTTCCGATGATGCTTGCGGAGCGAAATGATTGTTGAATTTGTGGTAGTGAATGTGTATTGCAGTGTTGGTGTTGGTTTATAGTGCATACATAAGATGTGAGTGAACATGAATTTAGACACTAGTTTTAGCATTCCATAGATTTACTCTAATGGTGGTTTATAGTAAAATTATACTATAATTAAAATTATAGAAAAGATGAGAAGAGCGAGACTAAGTTGGTATGGTCATGTAATGAGGTGGGTTGAAAATCATGTGACCAAAAGAGTTTAAAATATAAATGTGGATGGATGTATGACTAGGGGGAGGTCGAAAAAAAAGATGGATGGATTGTGTGAAAAATGATATGCATATTAAAATTGACACCAGATTTGACGAATGATAGAGGAGAATGGAAGAAGACATATTGTGGCTACTCCACTTAGATGATGATACTATAATTAAAATAGTCCTTGATGAATTTGTTTAAAAAACATTATAGAACCTGTGGTAGCCCAGCGGTAACACCATGCAACTCTTTCGAGGAGTTCACGAGTTCAAACCCGGGCATACACCAATGAGTTTTTGTGTTAAAACTTATGTGTCTAATTGATAATTGCAATTTAACACACGCTTTTCGGTGAAGGAAAACATCGTGAGGAAACCTGCATATCTCTAGAGAATTCTGGAGATATGTGTAACCTACCAATCGGCACTGGAGCAGCGTGGTAGGTCTTAGCTCCTAACCTTCTCTGCGGAAAAACGGAGAGAAGAGGCCTATTCTCAGCAGTGGGATAGTAACAGGCCGCTTAGTAGTAGCAGGCTACTTACTTATAGAACCTATAAATGTTAACTTTGTCAATTGGTCAATTGCCACATGTCACCCGGTGCTTTCTTTCTTCTTTATTTTTTTAATTGCATATTTTTATACCACAAAATATAAATTTACAACACAGCAATATAAATTTAGCGCTTAAAAAAGCTTGGTGAAATAAAATCTCGTCATATCACAACATCATCAATATAAAGCTTCAGGAAGGTTTAAATTAAGTGTAAGAGCTTATTACAAAATTTAAGATTATTTCGATGATAAAGACGCCTGGATTTGTAAATCCTTTTAGCTTCATACAGGACTGTGGTTTAATAATGTAAAATTTAAAATGTTTAAAAGATTGACCGCCGAGTCTCTTTCTGTTTCATCTCGATAATAGCAACATACCAAAGCAGTTGTAGCTTCATTAATCATTTAAATATTAACATAGTAATAGTTAACCTTAAGCTTGATCTGGGCCTCGATAGCCTCGGCCTCCTTCACTTTGCCGATGCTGCGGTAGTACTCGGCCCACTGCGCGCTGTAGTCGGCGGCCGGTGATGGCGAGGGAGCCTGCGCCGGCGCTGGTACCCCGCCGCCACTGCCGGAGCTGCTGGGGCCTCCTGCCATTGTTCAATTAGTATTACAGGGAATGTAAAAGGGCGTCACGTAATATAAAAGCTGATTTTAACATATATAACATGGATAATAAGATGATGTTTCCTTACTAGCTAGAGTTGAGTAGCTCGCGAGTTAAAGACAAGAATTATATCTTCTGGAGAGATATATATCTATATATCTCTCCAGAAGATATAATCACTCTCTAGCTCGCATGTGTTTCAATTATATCTCTATATCTTTAATCTTAAGAGTCAATTTTCGTGATGAGTTACGGCTCGTTGAGAGTTAGAGTGAAAAAGATGAGCTTATATAGCAATTTACATGTCAGAAAGAGAGACGAATAACTCGTTTAGAGTTAGAGTGAAAGAGATGAGCTTATATAGCAATTTACATGTCAGAAAGAGAGACGAATAACTAGTTCAGAGTTAGAGTGAAAGAGATGAGCTTATATAGCAATTTACATGTCAGAAAGAGAGACGAGGAACTCTATTGCATATTTGTATTAAAAATGTAAACTAAGGATTTTCGGACCGACAACACGCGCCGGCGTTCAGCTTTTTTGTGCTTTATGTCAAAGACATAAAATGCTTAATTGGATGCAAATGTACCAAAAAAAATCACCAATAAAAAGAGTGATATATATCCCAAGATCGAAAAGATATATATCACTCTTTTCTTGTCAGGGATACATTTCGCCTATCGCTATTACTAGCCAGACATTTTTGCCAGTTCCAACCCCTGCCAGACAACCATGTAGGGTAGCTATAGGAGCGAACACGAGGTAAATATACGGGTAGGTGCGAGCGAGATCGCGAGTTTGGGTGTTATTTACTGTGCAGTTTTTGTTTACGCTGCGATATATGTACTAAGAGTACATGTTTACATCAATTTAAATAATTTTATAAGCTATCTTCAAGTATTGGTAATTTAATATTGGAATAACACAATCCTTTATACTTTGGCGCTCGTTTATTCCTCAAAACAAACCGATGCCTTTTTGTTCGCCGTCACGTCTTCTTTATAGAAACTGACGATGAAGAAGACATGGAAGGTATCGAATAGAGTAACAGTGACGAAGAATATGATAACATTGATAATAAATAAATTATTATCGTTCTTACCTGTATTAGGAGCATGCGCTGACAAACTTTCAGCTTTTATAAAATGACCGAAGGTCTGGGGTTCGCGGGCTCTCGCTCTATGAGCATGACCATGTGCACAATATCAATTTTGAAAAATCATATTCATAGGGGAATTGTATAACAAAGAAAATGGTGTACTACAAATCATAGGTATAATTATTATATAGTAAATAACATGATCTAAAAATGAATGTAAAATTCGTCTACCCGCTTTCCAACCACCAAACGTAAATATAATGTTACCTTGCTGCTGCTTGGATTGCTGCTCGACAGCCTCCGCTTGCCTCATCAGACCCAATGAGCGATAGTAATCGATCCACTGCTGCGAATAGTCAGGCTGGCCTGTCGCTGGGTTTATCTGCACCTGTGGCTGTGACGAACATCAGATCAAAATTCTTTGAAATATTACGTACAAGTTTATACACATAGTGAAATATCTGATGTTGAATAATTTACTATGACATTATTTATTTTATTTATTTATGTACCATACAAAATGTTAAATGGGTAAAAAAAAGTGTACAAAGATCAACTTATCCCTATAACCGAGATCTCTGCCAGCTAACCTACGAAGTGAGACAATTTATAGTTAAGTAAAAGTTGGTACACAAATATCAAAGATTATGATTTAGTATTACCTGACTAATAATTAATTTCAGTACTCTATATAGTATATAGTCATAGTTTATATTTTTGTCAAAAATGTTCGAATGTAACTTTTTTTTAAAGTGTAGCCATGTATATTTTATCTACAGTGTAGGAATGTTAATTTATTCTAAAGTGTATGCATGTATTTTTTTCTAAAGTCTAGGAATGTATATTTTTTTCTAAAGTGTAGTCATGTATATTTTTTTCTAAAGTCTAGGAATGTATATTTTTTCTAAAGTCTAGGAATGTATATTTTTTCTAAAGTCTAAGAAAATATATTTTTTTTCTAAAGTGTAGTCATGTATATTTTTTTCTAAAGTTTAGGAATGTATATTTTTTTCTAAAGTGTAGTCATGTATATTTTTTTCTATAGTCTAGGAATGTATATTTTTTTCTAAAGTGTAGTCATGTATATTTTTTCCTAAAGTCTAGGAATGTATATTCTTTTCTGAAGTGTAGTCATGTATATTTTTTTTTTCTAAAGTCTAGGAATGTATATTTTTTTCTAAAGTGTAGTCATGTATATTTTTTCCTAAAGTCTAGGAATGTATATTCTTTTCTGAAGTGTAGTCATGTATATTTTTTTTTCTAAAGTCTAGGAATGTATATTTTTTTCTAAAGTCTAGGAATGTATATTTTTTTCTGAAGTGTAGTCATGTATATTTTTTTCTAAAGTCTAGAAATGTATATTTTTTTCTGAAGTGTAGTCATGTATATTTTTTTCTTAAGTCTAGGAATGTATATTTTTTTCTAAAGTGTAGTCATGTATATTTTTTTCTAAAGTCCAGGAATGTATATTTTTTAAATATAGGAATGAATATTTTTTAAGTATAGGAATGTATATATTTTTTTTAAAAGTAGTAACTTATTTTTTTAATACCTGTGGCTGAGGCTGCTGCTGGTGATGCCAATGAGGGTTGTAACCCCAGGCAGGCGGGCCAGGTGCAGGCGCGGCTCCATAATAATCACCACCGCCGTTGCCACCGTTACCATTGTTGCCATTTCCCCCGTCACCGTTACCATTGTCGGGGATGAAGTTCACCGGCTGTTATGGAAGATATGATGAATTTTAATAGTTGAAACCCACCTACTATATTTATATTTAAATTAATTTAATAATGAAAGTTGACCAGATTGGTTCAATATATCCTTGTTATTTCAATTTGATTAATCAATTGAGTGGTAAAACTTTACTTTACTCTATTTTAATTGAATGATATTAGTAGTGACAGTTGTTATAACCTAAATTTAAAAAAGTTATACACAAAATGTTGATTTCATAAGTAGTTTATTTCGTAAGTATCAACAGAATATATACACAAAATACAAATATATTTGACTCCTACCAGCTCTGTATAGGGTTACTGATTAACTCGGAGTTCGCCTGCGGGATACAAGAGCGCAGAGGTAGAGCAAACTACCTACCTCCGCGGCCGCACGCGAAGACAGTTAAACGGTTAGACTATAGTTTTTTCTTCTTTTTACATTTATTTTAACCAATTACTATTGGAATATAGGGCAGTTCCATGAGTGATTTTGTCTCTTTCTACATATCCTCTAAATTCGTAATTCGATGAAGATCTCATTGTTTTCAACTTAGAGCTTACATTTTAAACGAAACGAATTGATTTTGACTATGACTAAAAATTCATACATACAGCACACACCAAAGAATTTAATCCAAAGACAAACACTTTTCAAAGACTAATTAGTTTCTCCAATGCTGCTTAGTCACATTTTAATGAAATCCTCCTCTTTTCAGAGGAGTAATGTTATTCATAATATAACATACCATTCCAACTTTTTCCATGATGATCCGTTTGCAATGCTCAACAGCATCAGGATGGCCGCGTATATAGAAGGTGCGGTTGTTTCTATCATTGTTCTGAGCGCGTCGATCTAATTCGCAGTGGGCACCCGATTGGGCATTGATTTGCTTAATTACTTCCCCACCTAATGAAAAATTTATATTAATTCTAAATGTATGAGTGTATATATGTTCAAACATTTTAATTTTGTACTTGTTTAATTGAGAGTTGAAGAATCTATCACAAGTGACAACCGTAGTTGATATACATATGTGAACTAAACTTTTTAATCTTTTTAATGTGACAAGAATATGGTGTACAATTTTCAATTAACTTAAAAATGGGGTGATACATGACATGACTTAAGTAAATTAAGAGGAATTCAGTAAAATAAAATCATTGAGTATGTGATACAAGTACATGAAATGAAATAAAATAAGGTTTTCTTTTGTTTACATTGGTCCAGTTAAAATTGGTATATGAATTTAAAATATTGTAATTTATTTATTTAACATATGAATATGATGCCCCTAATATACTAAATACAAATTTACATATTCTTGATCAATACAAATAATGAAATTATCTTGATTTACAGGTCCCAATTACATTCCAGGTAATTCTAAAAGATTTTGTTTTATTAATATTTTCTCTTTGGGTGAAATGTGACATCATATTCGACCACTTCAGACCAGTTTGTTCATTCGATTAGTAGTTTGTATGAATTATGTAACTGAGTCGTTATAGTTTCCTGAAGTACATTACCTCTTCCAATAATCAGGCCACACTTGACACTCGTCATCGTGAAGGTAACCCGGACCTCTTGGCCCTGTTCAGGCCACTGCTGGAAATCGCGGTCCCCTCCACCTGCACCGTTACGTTGTTGCGGGGCGCGGCCGCGTCCCGAGCGAATCGCCAACTGTACGATACAACATGGCCATTTAAGTCTGATAACTTCACTGAGTTTTGTCTGTTTTTTTTTTTGAGGCATGCTTATCTCAGTGCTTATATCGTTCTCAGAAGTAGTCATTCTATATTTTTTTAAATTTGGATAATTGTGTATTGTTAAAAAAGGCCTAAATTTTCGTAAAGATTACTTCAATTGTTTTTAGATTTAATAGCATTTTTTCTATAATTTATATAAGTAGCCGTTACTTTGCGGAATTACATAGCACAAAAGTTATGATAGAATTTTTTTGCTATAATCATAAGATAGATAATAAGAAAATCTAGTGTATAGGAAGCAGAAACCGTTTACATACATTATACATGCAGGATTAGTTACCGCACGTCTCACAAAACAACGGCACCAACAAACCCTACACATTCAGTACAAAAATCTCTACGATCGTTTCTTCACGTAGTCGAAGCATCATTAGGAGATTAAGCTTCATGATAAAACCCAAGAAAAAATAATAATATCCTAACTTTTTTAATTTTTTCGCAATTTCTTTTTGAGGCACTGGGCCTACAAAAAATTACTACGTTTTATAAATTCATTCCAAGTAAGTCCGTATGACCGTTCGCGATTATTTCAAAATTTACTGAACGGATTTTCATGATTTTTTCTCCTATAACTGACATATTTGGTGTTACTAATATAACCTTATATCGCAAATACAATACTCACATTAACGCTAGCTATCAGATCTTCTATCATCTGTCTAGCTTGCTCCACCTGATGCGGTTTGCCTTGCAAGTAACACCTGAACACAAAAATATTATTTTATAAACTATCGAACATGCTACATCATATAAATTCATGTTACTTAAATAGATTAAACAATTTTTATATATAAAATTGTGAAATAAAAATGAAATATAAAAAAATTATACTTTAAATTTCTATAGTTTAAAATTCTAACCTACGCCGTGTGGTATTCGGCTGAATAGAATAGACCAACCTCTTTCTTAACGAGGTGTCGTAAAATACGACAGAGGTAAGTTGACGTCAGGCAGGCCGCCGGTCGTAAAAACGCAGCCAAATCATGTGACAGCATATTTATAACATGTTGTGCCGATCCCACTTAGAGTGGGATAAGGGCAGGAAGATGATGATGAGTTTAAAATTCTAACCTCTTATCCCCAGGTCCATCGTCCCTCTCCTGGTGGAACTGTACTCGACAGCCTGTCTCTGCTTGGATCTTCTTGATCATGTCACCGCCACGACCTATCACTATCCCCACTGCTACTTTTGGAACTAGTACCTAAGTTAACAATATCTTTTTTTTAAATTCTATTTTATTTACAACTTAAAACAATTTGAATACTAAACAAATTATAATAAAATATTTTTAGTATAAAAGATAAATAAATTAGAAACAAAAAATACATAAAGCTGAAGAGTTGTTGCTTGTTTAAACGTGTTAATCTGAATAGTGGACCAATTGTTGAAAATTCTTTGGCCGTAAGATAGTACATTTATCGATGAAGACTATATAGAAGCTATATAACATCTGAGACGTATAGGAGAGAAGCAGCAATAAAAAATATTACAAAAGCTGCAAAATTTTAAGCTTTCCTTGCGTGCGCTAAGTAAACGGTCAAAGTTATGCAAAAATTATATATTACAAAATTGTTCTCCTCTAAAAGTTCTAAATAAAAGTCCGCGACAGCATGACTCGCTTTTAAGGTTAACCCAGTTTAACCATTTTTATAGTTATTAAAATACTATATTATGGTTTAAATCTTTCGATGAGGGCGGAGCCGCTGGCGATTTCTAGTTTGAAATAAAATTCAATTAAAACCATAGAATCCACTGCATCATGTTATTTATTTAAATGTTATTTTTAGTGCTATCAAAGAGAGTTTGTACATACCTCTGTAGAGTTGGTGGCGAGCCCATTCCCTTGGTCCTGTGGGTATCCATCATCATACGGTCTCGGGCCGCCTCCCTGCATTTCCTTGTCAGCAAGCAGCTCATACACCAATTGCTTGGCATGTTCCACTTTAGAAGCTTCGCCTGATATACGAAGAGGCTTCTCCTAGTTTGACCAAAGAGAAACATGTAAATAGGCTATAGCAACGATAATAATGGTAAGTTCTGATGACCTAGTGGTTAAAGCATGAGATCCTTAAAAAACGGCCTCAGCGTTTAAATGGTATAAATAATTGTGGCACTTTATGTAAAATTTTTGAAATGACCATAGGTCATTTAGATCTATTGCAAAATTTCCAACCATTTCTATACTTAGAACAAAGGTGCCCTTGTGGAGATTAACAAATCAAATCCGCTTACTATGTAACTTCGTGCGTTTGTGCGTTCGTGCTACTTAGTGTAGTGAGATTTTCTAAAAATCCACTAAACGGGTTTGTATGATTTTTATTAAAAGGTGCAATTCTTCTGGCACGTTTAGGTTAATAGAACATTACGATTTTATGTATACTGTACTGGAGAAGTCGCGAAGTTGTATAAAAACTCGCCTGCTCTTATCTTTAGCCACGTACGTCATGTAAACCAACATAGATACACTAAAATAATGTACTAGAGAATTGTAGATCTATAAAAATGCTAGAAAAAAAGTCCACGACAGCATGTCTCTATCTCTCATGGTTAACTCACAATAACTACTTTGTTATTGTTAACCCATTGGTACAGTGGGTAGTGACCTTGCCTTCAGCTCCGCGGGTCGCGGGTTCGATTCCCGCCGAGGGCCAACAATTTCTATAAATGAATTTGTTGGTCTTTGAACCTTGGTGTATATTTGTATTTAAGTATGTATTTAAAAAATAATATAGAAGTATATATTCACCAGTTGTCTCTCTCAGCCATAACACAAGTATTAAGTTACTTACTTTGGGGACAGACCACCGTGTGTGTAAGTGTCCCATATATTTATGTATTTATATTTATTTATGTATACTGTATTTGAGAAGTCGCAAAGTTGTATAAAAACTTGCCTAATAAACCTAATAATCTAAATTATTACTTTTGTGTTATGGATCTCCGCAAAGTAACGCCTAATTCTATAAATTACAATTAAATACACAGATTTACAGACGAGCGAAGCTACAGCACAACTAGTTCAATTACAATAATTACGTTTTTCACAATAAAATATAATACTCACATATTCCGTATTAGGGCCCTCCTGTATCACGACCATCTTAGCGCCTGATTGCTCTTGCAGCTGTTTGATGGTTTTCCCGTTCTTGCCGATGATCAGACCCACTTTGGGACCCGGCAGCATTATCTCTTCCTATTAAGAAATTGGTACACGTTTGTGGCAATAAATACATCTATTGCGCTCTTTTTCATTTATACGCCGTGTATATTTATAAAAAAAAGTCGACCCGCCGTGTGGTATCCGGCTGAGTAGAATAGACCACCCTCATTTCTTACCGAGGAGTCGTAAAAGGCGACTAAGGTAAGTCGACCCGCCGTGTGGTATCCGGCTGAGTAGAATAGACCACCCTCATTTCTTACCGAGGTGTCGTAAAAGGCGACTAAGGTAAGTGGACTCACCGTGTGGTATCCGGTTATGTAGAATAGACCACCCTCTTTCTTATCAAGGTGTCGTAAAATACGACTAAGATAAGTTGACCTCAGGCAGGCGGCCGGTCGTAAAAACACAGCCAAATCATGTGACAGCATGTTTATAACATGTTGTGCCGACCCCACTTAGAGTGGGATAAGGGTAGGAAGATGATGATGCGCTCTTTTTCATTTATCTGGTAAATGGGATTATCGGAGTCAAGCAAACACTTCTTTAGTTTAATTAATTTATTTTCACTCCACAACTAACTTCCAACAGTCCTCAGTCGTTCGTCCTTCCCTTCTTTCTCCCTTCTTCACATACTATCTCGCTCTCTTCTGCCCATGCTTTCCGTTCCACTCTTTCCTCTTACGTTCCATTCCCACATTTATATGTCGATTACAAGTAACTAAAGTTGTGATTGCGACCGTGTCACTCTTTCCAAGGGGTAAAGTTTCATTAAAATCGGTAGTTTTCAAGATAAGCGTAAACGCAGTGTCACGGGATATCTATACTAATATTATAAAGAGGAAAAATTTTTAACGTTTTCACACAAAAACTACTGGACCGATTTCAACTTTCTTTACCATTAGAAAGCTGCAACTTTACTGAGCAACATAGGCTATATTACATTTTCAAAAAAAATCGGGATACGTAATAAAAATGTATTAAGGTATAAACCCTGGGTAGGCATTGATGACTTTTTTGTAAAACTTGTGTCCCTAATTGATATTTGAGATTATTGGATAAATTTTATCCCATGCATTTTAGGTAAAATCGTGGGGAATCCTGCATATCTCGAGAGAATAGTGGATACGTTTTGTACCTACATACCTACTTTAAAAAAACTTTTACGTCTAAAATTTAAAAAAAAAATACTAAGAATGAACTATAGGGATTGACGCAGGAAAATGTTTGTGACACACTGATTTGCACGTGGGCATTGGTTTGCCGCGCCAATATATTGGGATAAATAAAAAAAATTGGGATAAGCGTAATAAAATGATGATGGCAACTCACGGTCATGTTACCGCCACCGCCGCCGACACCGCCGCCACCACCGCCCCTCATCGGCGGCATACCACCGCCACCGCCGCCGCCACCACCCACAGGGTTGTCCATATGCTGAGGGGCATTCTCACGGCCCCTGTGATTGACAATCTGGTTTACTAAATCCCTGTTAACAGATTAGTTATTTACTGAAGTGGATTACGACGAGCTAAGGCATCTAGGCTGAAACTTCACGTTTCATGTTTCCCGCGTTTATTAAACATACTACAAAATTATTTTAAGAAACATTTTGTTAAATGCAATTTAAGACCGAAAATTAAACAACTCAAATCTCAGGTAAAAAGAAAACTAAAAAAAATTTTTTTTCGTGAAGAATTTCGAAGTGTTTACTCTTGAATGAGTGCATGAATGGTAATATGAAGCTTCTTCTATCAGCAATGATCGTTTTTAATCGCCACGATCATAGTGCAAATGTCCACACGATCGTTCGTATTAAGGTGCGTACATACATTGCGAGGCGCACACGGCCACTAAACTTGACTCAAGTGAGACGAAACATTCACATGCCTCAAATTGTGTGGACGCGTGTGCTCACAGTAAGCATTCGCGTAACGCGTCATCTTTGCGAACGCCGCATCGGTGCGTGCCGTGCACTCCGTGTATATTTTGTGGATGTTTTGTTTGCCTTGCACGGTAAGTCACGGAGCCCATGTATTCCCATAATGTAATCGGTTCTTAAGAAATTTTTTTCTCAATAGCATCTTTTCTCTTTTATTAATATTGTATGAATTACTATATAGGCCGCAGCTGCAATCAAGACGTCTCGCCTTGTCGGAACCATTTTGCTTGTGACGAATACCATGCGTGGTTGTTGGTTTGCTCAGCTTGGGCATGTATCATTCGGGACGCATGTATAAATGTACCGTTGTTTGCCTTAGGTTGAAGCACGCGTGTCTGTACGCGACATTATCATACGATACATGCGATCATTTGTATCATCCAGCGATTCTCATTGATGCGTGTCCGACAAACCGATAATTCCCGAGCGATCATAGACGATGATTGGTGAATACAGCCGAGTATGCCCTATACTCGATCGTGCTCGCGCTTAATCAATTGTAATCGCCGATTATGTAGAGAAGATATAAGTAACAATTTAAGTTTACCTGAATAAAAAGTATGAATAGATTGAATTTATCACAAACAGATTCGTTTAGACTTAAAACAGGTTAACATTTTGTACACAAAATTCGAACAAAATTTATACAACGGAAGGTTGCGTTATAATTTTTTTTTCAGGTGGCTGCATGCCGTTTTACCTAATACAAGACAACGTGCGTCACATCGCTATTTATTCAGCTAGCAGCGGCAACGTTGAAATAAATACATTGAATAAATCATGTACAATGATCGAATGCTTAACGAATAAAAATATAAATTTCAGATGTTTGATAAAATGGTGGTTGGATAACAGAGCTATATGTTGAACTCTAAATCCAGCTTAAAATGAAATAATTCAATGAACTGAGAGAATTTATTGAACTGTCACTGACGTTTATCCAAAGCTTTAAAAAAAATAGAGCATAAAAAGCTTTTAATTCGCAAACAATAATTTTTAAAGAGCTTATATGCAAAATTAAATTTAAAAGTTTATGTAAGGATTGGCTCTTGAGTTGCCAAAAGTTGCAAACCAATTGGTCAAAAATTAAATAAATTTACATATACCTATGTTAAAGGTATTTCTTAATTATTATTTACCCAGATTGATTTTGTTGAAATGTATGTTTTGTCAATAAAGTTCATTTTATTTATTTATTTATTAACCGAGATAAGAACTACACAATTCTTTAAGTTTAGTTAAGTTCCTTTAAGCTTAAGTAACATTAAAATCAGTTCAGTAGTTTTGAAGATAAGCGTAAACGCACATAGTGTCACGGGATAATTATATATGAAGATCTGTGCCTAAATAAATGTAGTAAAAATATCATACTTAGCCCTCGCGATGGCTTCCCGTGAGCCGGTGAGCGTGCAGAGGCGGTCCGGCTGGCCGCCCGAGTCAGGCGCCATTTGGATCTTGCACCCGGACTCCGCTTGCAGACGCGTGATCTGTTCCCCACCGCGGCCTATTACTGATAAAAAACAATTATAATTATATATAATTGTATATCTTACCTTAGGGAACTAGCATAAGGAGAATATACTGAATATTATATGTACAGTAAATAAATTTTTATATAACCACTGCCTTGATACAGAATATGTCAGAACAACACCAACGCCACGCCCATCGCCACTTCTGCTATGCAAAACATTACTCTGCAATTTCTGTTTACATTATACCACTGAAATAATGATTATGGGTTTATCAAGAAATGGAACATTCCAGCTCAATTGGATTTTTCAAATTCAAATTCAAAATATTCTTTATTCAAATTAACTTGTAAACAAGTGCTTTTGAATCGTCAACTCTACTGCTGGTTCTGATTGCTAAAGAAGCAGCTGTTCCCTAAATAATAGGACCTAATAAGCGATAAGTAAGTGAACTAGCTGAAGCGATAAGTAAATGAAGTGATCTTGGCAACCATCTAGAACTATAATTTCTACAGTGGTCTATGGCCCAAAGGTACATGAAGACTCAACGGCTGTCAACATTGGTGACCAGGTTGATGTAGTAACTGCATGGGTCCACCAGAACCTGCTATATTTTGAAAGTGGACCTAATCAGATTGGATCCAGATGTACTGCGATAGCTAGACCTTGACTAGAAAGCTAAAATAGTTTCTATGAACCCTGTGTATAAAAATACTTACTGAGTCCAACCATTTTGTCAGGCACTCTAATATATTCATTGATGGACTGATCAGCCATGTTCATGTTAGGGGGTCCCGAAGGCGGTGCTGGCGCTGGCGCTGAGTTAGCGATACGTGAAGCTGCCGCCGCTGCCGCCGACGCTGCTGCTGCTGTGGCACTAAGTAGAAAAATAAAAAAATTTCGTTTAATTTTAAACACAGTGTAAACCCCATGTAACATCACTCGATTTAGCGATCAAATAAAAATTGTTTTTTTATGTAATTAGTAACTAGTCTGAAATAAACTTTTTCTCTTTCTAATACAGATTTTTCTTCTCTCCATTTAACAACAACTCTCTATAACGTCAAAATATGCATATAGTTCCTTGAGAGGCGTCATGTTATAGATAATCAGATAGAGTACTGATAAATGTACACATATGTAATTTTGAATAAACGCTGTGTGGTATCTGGCTGAATAGAATAGTACCATCCTCATTTCTTACCGAGGTGTCATAAAAGGCGACTAAGGTAAGTCAACCCGCCGTGTGGTATACAGCTGAGTAGAATAGATCAACCTCATTTCTTACCGAGGTGTCGTAAAATACGACTGAGGTAAGTTGACGTCAGGCAGGCAGCCGGTCGTAAAAACGCAGCCAAATCATGTGACATGTTTATAACATGTTGTGTCGACCCCACTTGGAGTGGGATAAGGGCAGGAAGATGATGTAATTTTAAATAAATACTTATATAAATATAATCCAGACTTGAAAACCCACAAATTATTTCTTAATTAGTAAATGTTGGCTCACAGTGAGAATGGAAACTGCTACCTACAAAGCTAATGGTAGAGTCACTACCACCTATGCCAACAGCCAGTAAAATTTTCAGATTCAAAAGTATTATGGAATGTTTTGCTTCTTCAATTGTTTTATTTTTGTTCTTTTTTGACTTTTCATAATTAATATCAATTACATCAATGTAACTAGACCATACTCTTTCAACTAGTCTTCTGACCAGATTTTACTCTCAATAAATAATCATTACACTTTAGTTAGAAAGCTTTAACTAAAGTTTACTATAAAAAATAGTTGCAGCGGTTTAGCTTTGAAAGTGTTACAGACAGATTGTTCTGTTTATAATATTAGTACAATCAAGGTTATAACTGCATGATTTATATAGGTAAGACCATTCAATAATTTTATAATGAAAAGGGCAATTCAGTACAATATAAAATATTTAAAAAAATTAACTAAGTCAAACCATTTACGAGTCAAAAATTGCTCACACAATTATCTGATCATTTATTTATATTATTATCTATATCATTGTTATGTTTTTTTAAATCATGAATATTAAAAGTTATTGCATAAAAATTATAAATATCTATAGAATAAAAAAATTATTAATGTTAGAACACTAAGGTTAGATTAGTTTTATTACTGAGTAGGTATTTTATGTTGTATAGTGAAATGTAGACAGTTATATTTATACTATATAATTATCTTATGAAAGATTATCGTAGAAATCTTCCACAAGATAATAATATAGTATAATTAAATAAGATAACTTTATACTGTGCTATGTTGTATTAATATATTGGTAGCATATCTTATCACAAAAATGTAGTGGAGGCCACAATATTATTAAAGGGCGGGAAAATTATTAATTTTTTTCGATCTTATTTCATACAATACCTCATTGCTTGTTGATGCTGTTGCTGTTGGGGAGGATATGACGATTCAATTGGCGCTAATTTCTTTGCACTTGGTTCGGGTCCGTCTTCTAAGGGTCTTTTACTACCACCACCTTCAATTCTGGCGGCAACCTACAAGCAATTGCGGAACTAAAATGAATGTTTGTAGATTGTAGAACGACGAAAGGGCAAAATCACAATGTCGCGTATACCTAATTAAATATAGGTTATTTAATAAATTTTATATGTGAAACGAAATTATAATTTTAAGAGTTGTTCGCAATATAAATTGAAAAGGAATTCTACAGGAGGTAATTTGAAAAAAAAAATAGTGGTAAATATGATGCTAAAATGTCAAAGTATAACGATTATGCAGATTAGTTCCGCTCACCAATCTAGCACGTTGTAAAGCAGCCGCAAATCCCGCCGGTTGGCTATTATTTTGAAGCGTAGCCATAGAAGAATAATCACTCATGTTTAAATTAAAGCAACCATTCAACCGCGCAATAGGGCAGCCATTAATATGGATCAAAAGATCCAAAAAATATTACGCCTTGTTTCACAAACTGGGAACGAAGACGCTGACCATAAGCAAAAGAAAATTTGTAGAGATTTTAGTAAAAATATGGTACGTCACAACAGAATAAAATAATTAACCAATCACATTATATCGACAACGCAACATCAAGTTAATCCTGTATTGCTATTGGATAATTTTCTGTAGCGTCCCCTCAAAAATGTACTTTCTATATTTGTAAACTTAATACTTCTTCAACGTTGGTAATATTAAATAAAATAAACAGTTTATTTAAATGCTTTAAAAAAAGAGAAAAAAGTTATTTTGATTTTATTATGGTTAAATATTGTTTAAATAATAAATTGTAAAACGACCTTTAAACTTTTTGTCTATGGTTTTAATCGTTTTGATATTGCAAATTATTACAATTAAAAAGTGCAATATTTATAATAATAAAAAATAATTTAAATTTAAAGTATAAAAAACTAAATTTTCATTTATTACGCATGTAATAACATGTAGCATTAAAATGTATATTATTGCGAAGATTCTCAGGACTGTGAAGTTTCATATTTAATTAATAATAATTTTTTTATTATCAAATATAGTAATTTGCAAACATTTTCCTGTATTCGATTTTATAAAATCAATTATATTGTAAAGCAGATCAAAATTTTAGTGTTGAATGCATTACATGAAACAAAACGCAAACTTTTTTTCTATGTTGTGGGTGCGTGCATTTGTGTTGTCCGGTGTTTGAAGACGCTTGGAATTCGCTTTCAATTTCTTCATAGAAAAATGTCGGGTGATACCGATAAAGCAAAAATCAGTGATAATCAGGTATAGTTGTGAAAAATGTATTTATATTAATTTTCTTTATACTGGTGCGCATCTAATAAAGACTAATTGGGCTGTGAAGTGATGTTATTTCCGTGTTATATCACTAATGTTTGCCTGCGTCTCAACATGGCTGACAGAACGTTTGCTTCCCGCTAAACGCGGGAACTACGCCACGAAGGGTTGTGATAAAAGTCATTTATTCACAATTAAAACTGTGAATGCGGTCTTGATCAGTTAATGAAACTGATTCTAATGGGATATTTTTCATTATTTCGGATATTTCGCACCCCCGCCCCTTTGCATTTGCTTGCAGGGCCTTTGTTAAATGTGCAAGATATAATATGACATTGATAGGAAATCCGCATGACCTTGATATTTTGTTTCTTGCGAATTTTCTATGTGATCATATCGTAAAAAGGTGTTATTCCACCGAGCGGTAGCTTGGCGCGTACTTTTCTACGCGGCGAACGCAACGGGCAATGTAAATAAAACCGGAGAGCCTCGTCTTGGGGCCTTTATTGGTGACCTCTTTAGTTTTTCTAGTCGATTTTTTTCGCATCTCTTACGATTCATATGTAGTGTAAATGTGTTATATGATAAAAAATATATGCGGATATAATGTATTTGTCTGGACGCTAGGATTATATCTTAGTATGAAAAATCACATTTTTGGTAATGTGCATAGCAGTCGTTATGTACAGTCTTCTATGTATACGACATAGACAATACGGTAGTGTTGTATTTGCGTATTGAACTATGTTTCTTATTTGTTATGTAGTTAAGGTCGAGATTCGATTAACGGCGATATAGTTGACGCCACTGGTAGCAAAGGTGTACATTTTGAATTGATTGCTAACTAGATAAAATTGTACATTACTCTGTATTTAGTATGTTTTATACATTTTAACTATAAAGAATTGGGTTAGGTTGTAAAATGTTTTTATTCTTGTCATTAAACATATCATAAATTGGCAAATTTATAATTTTTTTTAGACTAAAATGTCATTGTCATGTAATGTTTTAGATATAGCACAACTTAAAAAATTAATATGAATAGCATGTAACACATGAAACTTATTATAATATGATTCATACATTTTGTTATATCTAAGAAATGTACAAAAAACATTGCCAATATGGCAATAATGTATTCATATACCATAAAGGTGAAATGAAAAAACTTCACATGTGTGGTAATTCATACATTTTGTTCTATAAACAAATTATCAAACTAAATAACCAAAAAATGAATTAAAAGTAATGTCATTTTTTGTTTTATTATATTTTATTAAAATACTTCAAGCTTATAGTATAGCTTAATACAAATCCTAAGTACCACATGTTGAAAATAATTAAATTGATAGATTCTATGTTTTTCACCTAGTAGTTTCTTCTTGTTGTCTTTGGAGTTTTTATGTTATATTGGTGTAACTTTTAGTAGTGAATAAACAAGTCAGTATAAGAAAATTAAGATTGTAAGTTTTATTGAAGTAAAAAGTAAACATAGTGACTTTACGTAAACTAAATATGTGAACTGAAAATGTCATGTAAAATTTTAATTCAGTAAGATATATATGTTGTTAAGTTTTATAATGCAAGTATAAATAAATTTCATCCCATGTATCAGACGAAAACGTGAAAAGCTCTGTGGAGAATGTATAAGGTAGTAACTTCAAAATATAATACTTACCAAATACCAAATATACCATATACCAAATAAATTACCATATACCAAAATAAAAACCAAATTAATGATAAAATAAATATGAGAAAGTATTGAAAACAGTCATAATGTAATGCACATTATTAGTATTATTTTTAATTGTAAACAACAAAAAAAATGTCAAATTTATCGAATTATTATTTTGTCACTGGTACTTGACCAATACAAATTTAACATTAAATCTGTCTTTACAAAGTTGCTCAAAATTGAGATCAAAGGAGTCTGTTACATACATATAGGTTAAACTAAAATAAAGCATATAACAAACGAGTTAGTCACATACATACGAACATACAGGTGAGACTAATATAATATGTCAAAACTGAAAGTAAACAAATACAATATAAAAACTTAGTGAGTAGAGTGTGAGTGCTTCGTTATTTCATTAGACCCTATACTAACCATACATGATGTAGGCTTATTTGAATAAAGTGTAGCTTATATCTTAAAAAAACATTCAGATGCAAATATATATTTAAATTATGTGAAAGAAATTATTAATTTAATATTTTATTTATACAGGATGAAGACAAAAAGTCTACAGCAGGAGACGGGCACACAACAGAAGATGAGTCTTCACAAGATTCCAAAGGTAAGCAGTTTTTAGGAGCCAAATTTAACACCATCTATGGACCTGTATAACTTTTTGGTCACATTTCAATTGATCAGCATTTAAAAAAATAATCAGAAGTTATAAATCAGTAATTTATAACTTCTTTCATGAGATGGTGCAGAAACCTAACTCTATGACATTTCCAACAAGAAGAATTAGTATTTATGACTATAGTTAGGATTGTCATCTTGAAACAACAGTGAAAATTTTTCGTTACCGCAATTTTTTAAATTGACAATTTGGCCCGTAATGTGTTAATTTTTTACTAATTAAGTATTTCATAACCACGTTACAGAGTTAAATAAAAATTTGTCAAAAATGATGCAATAAACGTCTCTATGGGTGCACTAAGTCACATTTGCTGTTTTAAATAATATTTCTCCCAAATATTCGATTGATAAAATTTGCACTAATTTCCAAAGTTTTCTAAAAGGTTGTAACATAAATTTGTATGACGCTATAACAGTGACATCTAGTGACCCCTGTTCCAGCGCCAGTTCCAGTTTTTAACCTACTCCATCGCTTAGGGTAACGTCAATTTGTACGAACAAATTGTTTGAAAACAAATTATGAACAATTTGTATGAACAAACAAACGTTACCCTAACGCAATGGAGTAGGTTGAAAACAACTCACTAAGCACACAGTTCACTCACCTGTCTGGAGAATCATGTTCTTTTTTTTTAGTGTCAAGATTGCAAAGAACTAATAAATTGTTTTTATTTTTTTAATTTCAACAAAGCAACATTCACAACCTTAACATAAGTAAAGTACATACTAAGTTTTTTAAATGTTATTTTTGAATAAAAATGTTTATGCAATCATAAACTGCTAGACATTTATTTCATACAAGCTTCGTCTATGGCAGCGCATCTATAGTAAAAACGGAGCGCGGAAATTTTACAGTTGCGTAAACAAATTTAAAAAATTAAAATTAAAATTTTTTTTTTTTTAAAAAGCTTTAAATAATTAATGACCAATATTACCACACCATGTAATGTTAATAAAAACGCCGTGTGGTATCCGGCCGAATAGAATAGTACCACCTTCCTTTCTTACCGAGGTGTCGTAAAAGGTGACTAAGGTAAGTCGACCCGCCGTTTGTTATCCGGCTGAGTAGAATAGACCAACCTCATTTCTTACCGAGGTGTCGTAAAAGGCGACTAAGGTAAGTTGACCCACAATGTGGTATCTGGTTTAGTAGAATAGACCACTCTCTTTCTTACCGAGGTGTCGTAAAATACGACTGAAAATACGTCGTAAAAACGCAGCCAAATCATGTGACAGCATGTTTATAACATTTTGTGCCGACCCCACTTAGAGTGGGATAAGGGCAGGAGGATGATGATTACCAGTACATAAAAGTTTTACCATCAAAACGATCGGCCCTGAGTTGTCACCCCTATACAATCGCACGCGCGCGATGCGCTTCGCTTATTCATTTCTAATGCGCATAGATAAGAAGAGGCATATTGAATGAATTTCCTACATTCGAGCATAATATGGGAGACCTCGGAATAAACCTAAATTGGTTGCAAGAGGCAATGTTGGTAACAATGGTAACCACGTTGAAACTCGTGTAGACTTATCTGTTTGTATCTATATGAAAAATTGACGATGGTAAGTATTATATTTCCTTATTCTCTATTTAATCTATTCAAGGAGGGCTTAATGTTAAATATTCATGAAAAAGATAAAGCTAAAGATAATATAGGTATGTGAACAAATATGAGTATCCATCTTAACTTAACAATCTTTCTTTTTAAATTCAATTTCAAATTCAAAATATTCTTTATTCAAATAAACTTGTAAACAAGTGCTTTTGAATCGTCAACTCTACCGCTGGTTCGGAAAGCTGTTCCTACCGAGAAGAGCCAGCAAGAAACTCGGCGGTTGCTCTTTTAAACATATAATTCTTAATACTATTTACATTCAGACGTTACTGTCTTGTACAGGTTCAAAGAGAGCTATATCCACACATTCTTATCTTCTAAATAATCTTCAATAGTATAGTAGGCTTTCTGTATCAGCCTATTATTAACAGTGTTTTTAAACTGCTGCAATGGCAAAGCTGAAATTGATTGCGGAATTTTATTATAGAATCTTATACCAAAAAAACCCACAAACGAGTTACGCACTTTTGCAAGGCGCAAAGCAGGAGCCGCAAGCTTATGTCGGTTCCTGCTTTGTCTATTGTATACATCACCTATCGTTTTATAATTCCTTATATTTTTATGTACATAAATTAAATTGCTTAAAATATACTTGAAGATATTAATGCCTATCATTATATCTTTCTTATGCCATAAATGATATAAACTCAAAATGAAAATTTTCTTAAATCAAATAAAGATTACTAGAACTTTTGTATCGTCAAATCTATAAAGAGTTCGAAAAATTGCCTCTTTCAAAAAGAGAAAGTTAGAAACTTGCTTGCAGCTTTAAAAATATATTTCTTAGATAAATTTCGTCATTTAAACCCTATATAAGTTATCGACACTATTAAAACAGTAGTATTCGTGTTAAATAATTTTACTTATAGAATATTTTGCACGCTTAGTATTAAACTGACCTAATTCATAATTAATTAAGATAGATAATTGAAATCCTTATTTCAATGCCATCTATGACATCATGCTACGCACTACTAAAAAAACTAGTGTTTTCTGTTTTAACACACAAGTTTTGTAGGCGCTACGTTACGCTTTACGATTTTCTACAAAACAACTTTTTGAAATCGGATTTAAATACTAAGCGTGCGATTTGTTAAACTTGCGCATTTATTTCATTTAACACTGTAGGTATAACCAATATATAACTATCGCTTAGTGTTGATAAGAAAAAAAGGAGATATGTAGTGTTTTGTAAGTGTAATTTTCATTATCTGTAGTATTTACTGATGGTCTTACTTTTTAAATTTTAAATTTGAAGTTTTTAATATAAGGAGTTGAAGTTTTTATAAACGCCTAATAAAATGTAAAAGCAATGCATTCTGAGTTAAATGTCCAATGCAGATACAAAATTACTAGGCGCTTAGTACTAAGCTGTGATGGCGGTGTGACCGTGCGACTCTTTCGAGAGGGTCACGAGTTCAGACCCCGGGCAGACACCAATGAGTTTTTCTATTAAAACTTATGTGTCTAATTGACAATTGCAATTTATCACATGCTTTTCGGTGAAGGAAAACATAGTGAGGAAACCTGCATATCTCTAGAGAAATCTGGGGATTTGTGTAACCTACCAATCTGCATTGGAGCGGCGTGGTAGGTCTTAGTTCCAACCCTTCTCTCCAGGAGTGGAGGGAGGAGGCCTATGCCCAGCAGTGGGATTGTAACCGCCGTTACTTTAGTGCTTAGCATTGATGTACATGAGGGTATAAAGTAAAGTAAATGTTTATTACTAGCCCACTTTTGGGTAAAGATCTCTCGCTTTTCATTATTGGGACAGAAATGTCCAAATTCTACCTACCACGCTGGTCCAATGTAGATTGACTGGTTACACATACAATCAAGAGCTATGCAGGATTATTCACGATGTTTTCCTGAACCGAAAAACGTAGGATAAATTGTAATTATCAAGCAGGTGTAACCTGGTGTAGTGTATATAAACTAGGGATATTTCCTCCTCACGAGAAAAAAAGTGTATATAAACTAATGTTGTATAAATATAGCACAGGCTCAAACACGCACTAACAAGTAACCACATGTCACTTGACGTACACTCACCAAGGGCTCTCGTGTTACTAACGTGGTGCATCATGAGACCGTGTATGTTTCTTTGTACATCAGTATAAGTGTAAATTAGTGTGTGCATGTTTATGTATGTATTACATATAAGAACCTAAGTGACCGAGCCTTGCTCGGTAATTATTAAAATGATGTAAAAAAAATTAAAATTAAAAAAAAATTGAAAAGTAAAAGAAAAAATGGGTAGGTGGGGCTCGATCCTAGGTATTTTGACCTCTTTAGACCGCCCGTTCACCAAATGAACTACCATGACTTTACATTTGACTGGGAAAAATTGATGTTGTATTCAACGTAAATTTCAAAAAAATGTTAGAGCCCGAAAACAGGGATAAAACGACATTTTTTAAAATAAAACTTATTTAGATCGATTTTTCTCCCTCAAAACCTCCTACATGCTGAATTTCAGGAAAATCGTTGCAGCCGTTTCCCAGATTCCGAAAATATATATACATACAAGATTAACTCATTAAAATTTTAAAGATATGTGTCTTGTATATAAATATACAAGGTAAGTAACACATCTCAACCCGCATACACCTGGGATTGCACCCGGTTAGAGTCTATGACTCTTTGTTTATGTTTATACATAGAACATATAACTTTATTCTTCAGAAGGGTCGATATGTGATCTCACCATTCGACTAATACGGCTCTGCATTGATGCAATACTAAAACTGAATTCAAAAAAGCATTTACTCTATCATGTTGAACTTTTAGTCGGGGCTTTATGAAAATAAAACCATCTACGTTAAATAGAAATCTAAGTCCTATAACTTAGTTTTATTTTTATTACTAGGTAAAATTAATATAAAAACCTACTTATTGGACATTATTCGTTTTTAAAGTAATGAAACAGGTGCAATTAACGTAACAAGAAAGTATGTACAACGGTCATCACTTAGCTTAATTAGATCTGGAACAACAAACGTATAGATTCACTATAGTCACATAAATATGCTTGCCAATATGATTTATTGAGCAAGGATATGTTACTCCAGGCTTGCTCAACACTATACTTGAATCGAATATATCGAATGGCCCGCCTTTGAATCATAGAATATTCTCAAAATGTAATAATGTAGTAAAAATATTAAGCCCTCACCTCGTATCTATCAATTTATGCTAAAGGAACGGTGTGTTAGTATCCACAGCGGAGCATAGGCCTTCTCCTTCCTTTTGGAGCTTTTATACCTACCACATTGCTTTTTTAATATTTTGTCAGTTATTATTCATAATATGAAATGAAAATGAAATGCTATATGCTAGTGCTAGACGAATTACATCGTTAAAAAAGTTACACGGACGCTTGTTACTCAGTAAAGCCAAATGGCGATCGGTATATTTTTGGTCATATATATTTATTTATATGACAAAAAATACATGTATTTAAAGGACATATGTATTTAAAAGACAGTATCTGTCAATATAGTTTCCTTATTAATGTAAACTAATTTGATTTACAGGATTAGGCGTTACTCTGCGGATACGTTAAATAACATACGTTAATAGAAAAGTAATAATAAAATTATTTTGATATAAACCGCGATGAATTAGAAAATATGTAAAATGCTAAATGTATAGTGGACTATCCGTTTTTCCCGATACATGCAGGATTCGAAAACAAATGTAATATGTAATATAAACCTCTATCACCGCCACCACAATACACATGAACTACACACGTTCACGATCACATACTCGCCAATCGTTTCACCTCGCAACTAAAACATCATCAGGAGAAAAAGTAATAAAAAGCGGCATGTGCCCTCAAAATATGATTTTTTCATACTTGCAATCAAAAAAGGAAATGAAAATAAATACCTCGTAGAATTTAGCTAGATGTGAAGTTGATGACATATTCTTATGTCATTTTCTTGCCTCAGTTTCGTCGCATATCTGAATTGAAAATTTGCAAGTGAAGGCATCTTGAGTAAAGCGCGTTTCATTTTTCATATGTTCGCTTTAAGACTACTGATAGATTATTTTATGTAAGATAACCTATGCGATACCATTTTAATATCAACATCATCTTCCTGCGCTTATCCCACTCTAAGTGGGATCGGCACAACATGTTATAAACATGCTGTCACGTGATTTGACTGCATTTTTACGACCGGCCGCCTGCCTGCAGGTCAATCCGTAACATTTCGTATGATGACAAAAATATATACCATACCTACAAATATCCATATACCATATAACAGAATGTACTGTAAAATATTAATTAAATCATATTTGTAAAATTCACTATACTTTTATCTCGTGGTTATCAGTCATATTTTTTTCTGTAGCTATCGCAGATCTGCTTTCTGTATTATAAGCAACTACAAGTACTGTTGTACTATTAGTTTTATCAACGAACAATTGTTGTGTTGATTCCATCTCTTTGTCATTGCCAGGCGCCACTTAACAATAAAGGAGGTCGTCAAAGGTGTTGAAACTTTTTACGTAATGTTTTATTAATAAAAAGATGTTACTCACAATATTGTATGCGCGAGAGTTCAATAGAGCTCTTATTTCACGATTTTTATAATTCGAGATACTTTGTTTGATTATAATTTCAACAACAACAGACTACGAAACCTCAGTGTAACGATGTAGTGATAGCTTTTAACATATTTATTTTTGAACCCTATTGTTAAATATATTTTAGTAATTCTTGAGCGTTGATACACATCTGTAATATGTATCTAACGCTATGTCATATTTGCTCAACTCCTTCGGATTCTGTTCTATCATCTGGTCCACGATAATCGAAAACCGAATCAATAGTTTTTAGCTTCAGATGGAGACTTCTAACCACTCTTCTTCCATTAACTTGTATTGCAATCTCTGATCAATTGACTGTGAGGATCGCATATTTTCCACAAGAGTGTTAGATTCAAATTTGAGTGAGCGATAGCGCCAACTTTCTTTATTCTGCACTAGTTGTGCCAGCGATTTCGCCTGCGCGGCAATCAATGTCTCACAAAATTTTTCCCGAATTGAAATTTTTATCATAGTTATTTTAGAGATAGAGACATGCTATCGCGGACTATTTTGTAAATATACAATTCTCTAGTACATCACTTTAGTGTATCTCAGCTGGTTCACGCGGCGCGAGCGACTAAAGCTCCCATCAGGCGAGTTTTTCCACAACCACGTGACTTTTTAACACAATTTATATAAAACAGTAAACTATTACCCTAAACTTTCCGGAAGGATTGCATCTTTGTATTAAAACCGTAAAAAAATCAGTTTTTTACAAAACTATTTTGAGCCTTGTGTCTCATGTCGTATGTCCATAGAATCTCCAGCTCTAGAGACTAGCATTTTTTCTCTTATTTGTATGGAATTTTCGCGAATACCTATTTTTTTAATTTAAAGATTTGGTTAACGCTTAAATTTACTCATGATTTTATACTACTCTACATAGGTGACGCGAAATCAACAACCGCAAACGGCAAAGATGACGGACCTGCTAACGACTCTAAGGATGAAAAAGACGGAAAGGCTGATGCAGACTTCAAAAAGGTAAGTGGTGATAGAAATTTAGTTAGTATAGCTTCTTATTCAATAAATTTATTTCCTACAGAATAGTCTCATAAAAACAAAAATTTTTAATTTAAAATTGATTTCCAACTTTAGGAAGAAAATGGTGAAACTCACGATGAGAATGAAAAAGATGATGTAAAGGAAAACGACAAAGGCGGTAAAAAAGCGGCTCTTAAGAAAAAACCTAAGAAAGAGGTAAGGCAATCAGTTCAATATTATCTTTAAACATTTCTTACTGTATCACAATTAAATAAATATCTGATCGGTGTCTCTAGTCTTAATGTTTACTAATTATAGGATTAAAAATAGTATACAAAACAAAAAATTAAACGTTTTCACGAAGATCAGAACACATTTATCAATTTTTGTGAAAATTTGTGAAATTTAACCGCTACCTAGAACGTAACGCATAACGCGTATTGAAATAAAATATCTGGGTGACCGAGCTTCGCTCGGTTATTTTTTACAAAAAAAAAACATAAAAAAACAATTATTTAGTTGGGGATCGATCCTTGGCATTCACATTTCTCGAGTCTGCCCGTTACCCGAATAAGCTACGTCGACTTGACAGTTAATGGCGAAAATTCAATTCAATATAAATGTTAGTGTTTTTTAATGCCCAAAAACAGGGATAAAACAATTTTTTTTTACATAAAACCTAGCTAGATCAATTTTTCTCCCCCAAAACCTCCTACATGTTCAATTTCAGGAAAATCGTTGGAGCCGTTTCCGAGATTCGGAAAATATATATATATACAAGGTTAACTCATTTAAATATTAAAGATATTGTGTTTAATGCAAGTTGGTGTTACAAATTAAAGACGATGAAATCTTGGGCTCCCGTGGAATAGATTTTAAGATAAGTTTTGCTGTATTGCTTACAGAAGTTACAATAAAATTCATCACTTAGCATTCTTAGCTTCATACACTAATGTGTATGTATTCATATATTATCTTATACAAACGTAGATTACAGCAAAATAATTTTATTGTAACTTTTGTATGGAATTCCGCAAAGTAAAGCCTGCTTCTATAAATCTGTATTGCTTAGTTAACTAAAAATTAATTCGTCGTTTAGGAAACTGAAGAAGAAGATGAAGACGAAGAAGAAGAGGAGGAGGAAGACGAGGAAGGGGAGGATGGGGATGAGGAAGAGGAAAAGAAACCTAAGGATAAGTGAGTTTTTATGTCTTAGTTACGTGCTCTCCTTAACTATTTATGTATTTGTATAGTAGGATATTAAATATGAAGTACCTGGTTGACCGAGCCTTGTTCGGTATTTTTTTACAAAAAAGAAAAAAAATTATGTAATTGGGATCGATCCTAGGTATTTACATTTCTCGATACTGTCCGTTCCCCGAATAAGTTACGCTGATTTGACAGTTTAAAGTAAAAATTCAATTCAAAATAAATTTTAGTATTTTTTAATGCCCAAAAATAGGTATAAAACAATTTTTTTTTTACATAAAACCAGCTATACTGCGTCCATCATATTATCAGTCTTTTGACAGCTCACGCTCATTAAGTTTTGTATTGCTTACGTACAAATATCATACAAATAATATTTGTACTTTATGGATGGGTACCGCCCACTTAGTGATGTCACACATAATGGGTTACTACGATTATGCCACAGATTAAAAATAATCGGTAGAAATCGATGTTACGAGTATTAAAAGACATTTAATAACATTATATAAAGTTTTACTTTCTTCTTAGTTAATACATGAATACAAATAAAACAATCAGGATATTTTAATTTATTTTATTAGCACGAGTCGTCGGAATGATAATCAACACTAGACTCCTCCGATGAGGAGTCTTCAGTAGCAGTTATTATTAGCTCTTGTGTAGATAATATATTATCAAACGCAATATCACGTTCCCAATCAGAGAATATTACTCTTTTAGTTCTTTCCACCACACTTGCCCAGTTCTCGGCCGTTACGTGGGTGCAAGCATTTTTTAGCAATTGCAACATTTTATTAGCTGTGAATGGGGGGCTTGTATTGCATCTCGCAGCATGCCCTTTTACTTGTGCCCATATAAGTTCTATTGCGTTGTACTGGCAGTGGTATGGAGGAATCCGAAGAACAGTATGGCCATATTCTGCTGCCATTTCATTGATTACATAGCGTTTTGCTCTCTTTTTGGTTTTTAATATTTTTATTAATTCAACTTTTAACATTGAGTCGTCCACATTTTCTCCATTGTCCCGAAGCCAATTAATTATTTCATGCTTTTTATTAGCCTGTGTTGGCATTTTGTCAATTTGACGGGAGTGGTAGGGCGCATTATCAATAAAAATTATTGATGGTTCTTCCAATGAAATGAGCATTTTTTTGAACCACTCTTCATACACATTTGCATTCATCTCTTCGTGGTAGTCATTTGATTTCTTCGATTTAAATGCCAACAGTGCGTCTTGTACAAATCCTTTTGCTGTACCTGCATGGCAAATGATTAGGCGCTCACCTTTTCCCATTGGTACTGAGGAAGTGGAATCAGCAGTATCATCAGTCCAGAAACGAGATAGTGTGTGGTTAGCGTTGAGCCATGTTTCATCCGTGAAAACAATATTTGCCCAATCTTGTATTTTCTTTGCCTCTCTTAAAAAATCACAACGTGCTATAGCTATATCTGTGCGTTCCATTAATAATTTTCTTTTATTTAACTTTTTATATGAAAAGCCAATTGTGTTCAAAACTTTGACCAAAGAAGATTTTTCACCATGAAATAGACCACTTCTTTTCAAAGAAACAATAAGTTTTCTCAAAGTTGGAATTTCTTTTCTCAAGTAGTAATCTAGTTTACGTAGGTTATCATTAATCGAATTACTTAGGTACGTAATTCGATTAATGATAGTAGGTACTATAATCGGAATGGTATCGCATACGAGAATCTTTAGGACATCACTATCGTCAATCTGTCAAAAGATGGTTAATATAATGGACAGTGTATAGATCGATTTTTCTCCACGAAAACCCCCCTACATGCTGAATTTCAGGAAAATCGTTGGAGCCGTTTCCGAGATTCCGAATATATATACATACAAAATTAACTCATTTGAATATTAAAGATTGTTAACTTAGTGATGTTTTGATATATTTATAATACTAGCAATAGCTCCGCCTGCGTGGAAATATCAAAACCGTAATATATTATTTTGATAACCATAAAAATGGTTAAAGTGGATGAACCTTAAAAGCTAGATATATGCTGTCGCGGTTTATTTAGAGCTTTTAGAGGGAAACAGTTTTTTAATATATGATTTTTTAATAACTCACCGTTTACTTAGCGCACGAAAGGAAAGCTTTTAATTTTGCCGTTTTCGTAACATGTTTTATTGCTGCTCCTCTCCTATTTATCTTAGCGTGATGTTCCTTGATAAATGGACTATCTTACATGTAAAGAATTTTTCAAATCGGTCCAGTAGTTCCTGAGATTAGCGCTTTCAAACAAACAAACAAACAAACAAACAAACAAACAAACAAACAAACAAACAAACAACAAAAAACATACTATTCAGCATTATATATTACTATAGATATAGATTGTATACCTATTTGTATTTATTTTATACATTAACCATATATTTAAATTTAAAAACACTTAAAATTTTCTACTCACTCTACAACTATCACTCCTGAATTTGTTCCTTCAAGCCATTTAGGTACTTTAGTATTGATCGATATATAATATTGAGTTAGGTTTATTTGATGGCCCACTAGTAACACCGTGCGACTACATATTTCAAGGAAGTCACGGGTTCAAACCCCGGGCGGACACCAATGAGTTTTTCTGTTAAAACTTATGTGTCTAACTAATAATTGCGATTTATCACACGCTTTTAGGTGGAGTAAAACATCGTGAGGAAACCTGCATGTCTCTAGAGAATTCTGGAGATATGTGTAACCTAACACTCAGCATCGGAGCAGCGTGGTTAGGCCTTAGCTCCAATCCTTCTCCCGAAAAACGGAGTGAAGAGACCTATTCCCAGTAGTGGTATAGTAACAGGCCGCTACTAGGCTTATTTGATACTAGTTAATTACCGTGTAAACTGCAACAATAGTTAATTTGTACAGAGTAAAGAAACCGCCGGCAAAAAAAGCCAAAGACGGTGATGATGAAGGAGAAGATGACGAGGAAGGTGAAGAGGAAGGCGAGGAGGAGGAGGAAGAAGAGGAAGAGGAGGAGGAGGCGCCCAAACCTAAACCTAAAAAAGAGGTTATTTAAGTTCATTACATCTAAAATCATATGACCAAAGAAGTGTTGAATATGGATGTGGATGGCAGAATTGTAGGGATGTGAAAAAAAATTACGTCTTTAATAATGGATTATTTATTCAAAATAATCGATTATTAATAATCGATTTTTTAAATATTTTTTTTCTCTTATACCAAGAGTATAAAGGAAAAAACAAAATCTGTTTCTTGTTTTTTAAGATTAAATATGCATTTTTGTCTGAAATCAATGTAGCTAAACTACACATTTTAATCGAATTTCACAAACAGCTCATCTGTTATTATTTATTGGTAGTTGTTCACTTTAATTAGCCTTTATTCTAATGAATTATAAATTTTGAAAAAGGCAACTTTTCAAATATTATAATTAAAAAGAACAGATTATTTATTAATTTATTTTTTCTATTCCAAGTCACATCCAGAATATATTTGCAAATGTTTATTCGCACAGCCAACGGAACCTCCGGTCCCCCTGCCAGCCGGCAAGGGTATACCTCTCGGACATATCAGCAATGTTGAGATCTCATTATCACGGTTCAAGACGCAAGACCAGAAAATTTTGCATCAATATTTATATGGAGTAAGTATATTTTAATTTTATTTATTTTATAGGAAACCTTACAGCTTAAGGTATAGCTGCAAGGTTTCAAAATAGTAGTTTTAGCAGTCAAATATAGTTTCATACAAGCTAATAATAAGCTTTTATAGTTGCTGTAAAAGTTAAAATACCAATAACAGGATATGCAATGAAACTATTTATATTTATTTATGTACCATAAAAAATGTTAAAATAAAAATTATTGGTAAAAAAAAGTGTACAAAGGTCAATTTATCCCTATTTATTTATTTATGACAGAGATCTCTGCCAGCTAACCTACGAAGTGAGACAATTTATATTTAAGAAAAAGTTGGTACGCAAATATCAAAGATTATGAATTAGAATTACCTACTAATAATTTCCTAATTTATATACATTTAATTTACATATTTTCATCACTGTCGAAAATTTCGACATATGGCTATCCAATGTGATTCTTTGTTTTATTTTAACCACTCCAGATCAATTTTTAAATGTAGGACTGTTCATGGAATTTTCTAAGCTTCTAATAAACTTTTGATTAGGAATTTTACTTTTTTAGCATAACTTGTGTTCAAAATTCAGTACACACAATTGCTAGTACTTTACTTTTGTACTCGACCATTCTACTCATACTATAAACAATGACATTTAATACGTTGATAAGCTGGTATTTTTTTATCCCTTTTGGAATTCAGTTATCCCTTGAACCAATAAACAGTTATTATGTTCAATTAAGCTTACTACAATACTGATTTTATAACTACAATACTGATTTTGACTGGCTCGTTGGCGTAGTGGGTAGTTACCCTGCCTTCAGCTCCGCGGGTCGCGGGTTCGATTCCCGCCGAGGGCCAACATTTTCTCTAAATGAATTTGTTGGTCTTTGAGCCTGGGTGTATATTTGTATTTAAAAAATATATAAGTATATATTCACCAGTTGTCTGTCACCCATAACACAAGTATTAAGTTACTTACTTTGGGGACGGACGACCGTGTGTGTAAGTGTCCCATATATTGTGCCATATTGTGCCATATATTTATTTATTTTATAAAGCAACTATGTTGTACTTTACATAAATGAAACAATTTCTTCTGATTTAATGGAACATGCAGTTACTCTTTAAAAATTAAAGCTTTTATTATTTAAAAGATTTTATTTTGTTTAACTTATTTATTCTATGTAGTGGCGGTTTAGGGCAATGTTAAGAGAGTTAGCAACTCATTCGACGGTTGCGGTATTCGCTTCTACAATAAAATTCCGCAATCAATACTAGAACAGTCTACAGAATGGTTTAAGTTAAGTATAAGAGATGTACTTATACTTAAAGCATATTACAAAATTGAAGATTATTTGGATGATTAAAAAGCCTGGATTTGAAAATCCTTTCAGCTTCATACAAGAATGCGGTTTAATAATGTAAAATTGTAAATGTTTCAAAAGATTGACCGCCGAGTTGCTTTCTGGTTCTTCTCGGTAAGAGCAACATTACGAACCAGTTGTAGCTTCATTAATCATATTGTTCCTTGACGATTCAAAAGTGCTTGAAAGAGCTTATTTGAGTAAAGATTATTTTGATTTTGAGTTTTATTCTTTTCGTGACTCTCCATTACTGAACGTTGGCTATTGGACTACTGTAAGCCACTGCCTATTGCAATTCGAAACAATTCTTCAACGGAAGTAATCGAAACGTGTATTAGAATATCTGTATGTTGCAGCAATTGTGCCTTGATCGTAACGTGAAACGGAACATAAAGAAGTTCAGAGGCTACGAGTGGGCCATCGGTTCATCGGAGTACAAGGCCAAGCTGGAAGAGACAGCCAAGATGGAACCAAAACAATTGCGCACTATGTGCGAAATGCTAGATTTGGATAAAAAAGGTATGTATTCTGTAACATTGTTTGTTTACCTTTGTTTATTGTTTGATTACCGTGATATCGCCCCGTCCGAAGAATAAATTTATATAGGACATGTACCTTTATTCTTCGGACGCCGTGTGGTATCCGGCTGAATAGAATAGAACGCTCATTTTTTACCGAGTTGTCGTAAAAGACGACTAAGGTAAGTTGACCCACCGTGTGGTATCCGGTTTAGTGGAATAGACCACCCTCTTTCTTACCGAGGCGTCGTAAAATACGACTGAGGTAATTTGACGTCAGGCAGGCAGCCGGTCGTAAAAACGCAGCCAAATCATGTGACAGCATGTTTATAACATGTTGTGCCGACCCCACTTAGTGGGATAAGGGCAGGAAGCTGATGAAATACATCTATATCTATATATATATAAAAGAAAGTTGGTCTTAGTTACACTATTTATAACTCAAAAACGGATGAACCAATTCGGCTGAAAATTGGTGGAGAGGTTGCTTATAACCAGGAGACGGACATAGGATACTTTTTATCCTGTTCGACCGCATTTATTTTATCCCGTCAATTCACTATAAAACGACTATGACAAGGAATTACTGTAGTATATGAGTTGAGATATTCCAAAGATAGCAGGAAATCTTCTTGGTATAGGGAGAGGAAATTGTTTTTCTCCAAATTTAACGCGTGCGGGCCACGGGCAGTAATAAATAAAACAAAACTACTGGATAGATTTTAATCATTTTTTTCACTGACTGACATGGGCTATATATTTTATACACGTGCGAAGCCGGAGCCGGGCCACTAGTAATATATATAAATACAGATCATTACTTTGTCTGCTAGGTGGTCCCAATGAGTTGGCGGCGAGGTTGGTAGGGTTCCTGCAGCAGCCGGTGGCCAACTCGCCGCACGCGCGCGGCGTGGCCCGACCGCCGCCCGCCACCGCCACGCCAGGCGGCCGGCCGAGACGCTCCGTGGCCGTCAAGGTTCACAACCGAGGTAGGCTATATTATTCAAATTAAATCAAAATTATAATTATTGATTAAAATTTTGATTTCATTTGATTCATTCATTCTCATTTATTTGATTTTGATTTTTCACAAATTAAAATTAGTTTTTTTTTTATAAAAATTATAATTACCGGTATTATAGGTGATAATTAAAATCACTAATTTTGTTTTTTTAAAGATTAACTTAAATATTTCAGAAACGGCTGTAACGATTTTTATGAAGTTTGGTATGTAGGTGGTTTCGGGGGCAATAAATCGATCTAATTAGGTTTCATTTTAAAAAATGTCATTCTATCCCTGTTTTCAGGCACTGAAAAACTGCAATAATGTTATTAGAAAAAAAAAGATTAATTACGTTGTCATTTGCATAGTCATAATAGCTCAGTTAAGAACGAGCGGTCTAAATTTCGGAATACCCGGATCGAGTTTAGATAGCAAAAACTTTTTCTTTTTTTATATAGCATATTTATATTTCTAAGGTGTTTTCGCTAATTACCTTTGTGGCTATGTGGACAGATACAATATGTACAATCTTAAAAGTGAGATAAAATTATAATAGTTTATTTTCAATGTATGTAATTTTCAAATGAAGCATTATCTGACAGGCTATTCAGATGAAGAATATGAAACTGATCCAGACAACAAAGTCAAAGGTCCAAAACCCCCGAAGGATGGATCAGAAGATTCGGATGTAAGTTATTTTTATGAAGTGATTTCAAGTTAAGACTGATGTTTCTAGATTTTAAATGGAATTTGATTTCCTGTTAGTTCTATCGATAAATAAATATATTAGACAACACACTTTCTTATCCATTCCCTAAGTTAGTTACTTAATACTTGTGTCGCAGACATCTGTAAATATATACATTCATATGTAATTTTTAATACTTAAATACACCCAAACGAACCAAAAATTGATTTTTTTTTACCATTAATCCATAATATAAGAGAGTTTTTTAGACTTTGTCTCATAGACAATGTTAAAAATTTAGCTGGCACCTGTGCTCTGTTTTTCCTACCATATTTCCAAAACTCGTCAAAAACTTCGTTAATTATTTGAAATTTTTTCAAGCTTGTAAGCTTGTAGACCCTCTTTGAAAGTCATTATGACTGGCCCGTTGGCGTAGTGGGTAGTGACCCTACCTTCAGCCCCGCGGGTCGCGGGTTCGATTCCCGCCGAGAGCCAACATTTTCTATAAATGTATTTTTTGACCTTTGAGCCCGGGTGTATATTTGTATTTAAGTATGTATGTATTTAAAAAAATATATAAGTATATATTCACCAGTTGTCTGTCAACCATAACACAAGTAATAAGTTTGGAGACGGACGACCGTGTGTGTGTCCCATTTTTGTCATTCATTTTTGTCCATTTTTGTGTGTCATATTTATTATATTATTATTATTATATTTAAAGCTTCTATACCCAGGTTATGTACAGGATAATAAAATTCTTATTTTTGTCGCGGGATCAAGGAAAAAAAAACAGGATCGTGGGTAAATCTAGTAATATATCATCCTGTCCTTATCCCACTCTAAGTGGGGTCGGCACAACATGTTTTTCTCTTCCATTCTGTCCTATCTTTCGTCAACTCTGGCGCCACTCCTTTTATATGCATATCATACTTCACACAATCCAACCATCTCTTTTTAGGCCCCCCTCTAGGCACATATCCATCCACATTCATATTTAACACACGTTTGGTCACATGATTGTCATCCCTCCTCATTACATGTCCATACCATCTCAATCTCAATCTAGTAAGTAAATCTAGTAGTAAGTAAAGTAAATCTAGTAAGTAAAATATATTATATTTGATGGCATAGGGTTCATTTAATCCGAGTGGTTCGGAAGCGGATTCGGACTTCGACCCCGAGGGCGGCGAGGGTGTGAGCGGGCCGGGCCGCAAGCGCAAGAGTTCCGGCCGCCGTCGCTCGGCCGCCACCAAGCCGGGCAAGCGCGGACGTAAGAGCAAGGGGAAGAAGGCTAAGGTTTGTACGAGAAAGAAAGAGAATGAGAGAGAGATATGGGGTCGCCTAGCAAAATTCTGCGGACTCGAGAGAATTTTTTACATATCTATCTATATATATAAAAGAAAGTTGGTCTTAGTTACACTATTTATAACTCGAGAACGGATGAACCAATTCGGCTGAAAATTGGTGTAGAGGTTGCTTAGGACCAGGAGACTGACATAGGATACTTTTTATCCCGTTCGACCGCATTTATTTTATCCCGTCAAGTCACTATAAGACGTGGTATAAGAAAAATGACTATGACATGGAATAACAAAACATAAATGACAGTTATAATACGTAATTTTGTCTTTGGTTAAGTGTAATAAAAAGTATGGTGCGGGCCACGAGCAGTAATGAATAAAACAAACTACTGGATAGATTTTACTCATTTTTTTCACTGAGTGACATAGGCTATATATTTTATACCCGTGCGAAGCCGGAGCGAGCCACTAGTATTTTATATTTAATACTTACCACGCAACTACTTGAATATATTCGAGCGAATTAGGTCGGTCAGAATACACTTTTATTGTTGAAACTAATAAATACAATTTTATAATTTTTTGTGCAATTTTTAATTTAATATTTTTGTATGTTTCAAAACGAATTCTAAAGATATATATTTTCATATGAATATGTATATCGTTACCTTATTAGGTAACAATATACATATATATACAATATAAATCATCAAAAAATTATATATTTTTTTCTTTTATATTTGTATGGGGTCGTCCCCAAACTCGCAATCATAAATGAAGTCGGAAATGCCAAAAGTTTAAGAAGCCCTGATCTAATACATAAATATTTAAATCGCTCTATCCCAAGAACAAAGTCACATGTCCTATGCTTATATAAGGGAGATATGTTCGGATATGTTCGAAATATACAAATAAAGACACACCTGAAGAACTAACAATTTTTTTAGGAAATGTTAACTGTGTGAATCAAACCCGCGACTGACTAAAAGCAGGCTCACTGCTACTTGAGACAAAAGGCCAGTCTATAATCTTTCCATGATTTATTTAACATCATAAAAATATAAGACATCGCCCTATCCAAAGAATAAAGTTACATCCATGTATAAGCATAGGAAATTTGATTTTATTCTTCGGATAGGGCGACATAAGTTTTAACAGAACAGGATTTGTACTCGTTACCCCCTCAAAAGAGTCGCACTGTCTCATCGCTGAGTTATAGAGGTGACATATACAGTGGTTATTGTTGTGTAGGTTGCTATGAAAGGCCGCGGACGGAAAGCAAAGTCGGAGAGTGACGATGAGAGTGAGAAATCCGAGAGTGAAAGCGAGGGTGGAGAGTCTGGCAGCGACGCTGAGGAGTCCGATGTGAGTATACAGGCCGTTAGACGTTTAATCATTAGGTATTTTGTTTATTTATTTTAAATATTTTGGAAACATACAGTATATATAGAAACTTTATAAGTAAGAAACAATAAAAAGTAACTTCACTAACAGTTTTCTATGAGTAAAAATACATATTAACATTGTTATAGAAATAATACTTCTATACCACTTTTAATAAATATATGGGACAAACGAGGTTGTCTGTCCCTAAAGTAAGTATCTTACCGCTTAGGTTAAGGGTGACAGAGAACCTGTAAATAAATAATTTTTGAATATGTAAATAAACCTAGACTCGAAGAACCAACAAATTGTTTTAGAAAATGTTGGCTCTTGACGTTGAACCCAATAAGCATTAGAGCTTACCTAGAGCTAACAGGATCAGGATCACTGTCACCTGCCCCAACGGGTATACTTTTATCATTTTTATTTTACATTTCTTTCTTGGTTAGCCTTATCTTTTATCTATTAAGAGTTATGTTTTAACTTTTATTTATCTTAAATACCTTTTTATATGCCCTACCTAATAGAATATAGTATGTGAGCCACCCTTGTAAAAATAATTCTTTAGTCTGTACAAGGTCATTTATAATTTAGCATGTCTGTGGCAAACATTGAAAAATGAATATGAAACCATTGAAAAAGAATCCGAGTGATGATTGTAGAAAATTATTAGGTAAGTAAATACAAATATGTATGTACAGGAGCCGAAGACAAAGCGCGGTCGGCCGACTGGTGCTGCGGTGGCCAAGGGCCGCAAAGGCGCCGTGGCCAAGGCAAGTGCCAAGGCCACGCCGGCCAAACGGAAAGCGCCTACGCCTCCAGGTAGGTCCGATAAATAAATATATGGGACACTTACACACAGTCATTTGTCCCCAAAGTAAGTAACTTAATACTTGTGTTATGTTATGGGTGACAGACAACTGGTAAATATACTTATATAATTTTAAAAACTTACTTAAATACATATATCCACCCAGGCTCGAAGACCCAAAAATTTTTTTTTAGAAAATATTTGCCCTCGGTGGAAATCAAACCCACGACACGCGAAGCTGAAGCCAGGGCAAAATTAGTAATTATTGCAAATTTTTTTAACAATGGTTATTACCCATTCACCAAAATTTCCTTCCTTCAAAAGAAAAAAGTGTCTTCACTTGATAATGGTCAGTTCTGTTAATAATATAAAACGCCATCTATACTAATATTATAAAGTCTGTCTACGCTTTCTCCTTGAATCTTCTGGAGCAATATTTATTAAATTTGTTACAATCACACTTCATACACATATGTAACAAATATGTGGTAAATATGTGACTACGTCCCTACGGATGTAAATAAAGTTTATGTTAGGATTAACTTAAGTGTTAACATACATTCTAATTTTTTGCTTGTTTCTAAGACAATAAACGTGATTCTTTTCCTACATGAATATATTAGTATGAATACAAAAAATCTAATAATTTATGTTTTCTAAAAACTAATAGCGAAAAAGAAGATCCCGGTCAAGCCGGTAGGGCGGCCAGCAAAGAAGGGCAAGAAGGCGTCATCCGAGGAGTCTGGAGAGGGCAGCGAGGAGGAGGAGGAGGAGGAAGACGGCAGTGATGAAGAGAGTGGGGAGGAGTCCGACGCCCCTGCGGACAAGAAAGCCAAGCGGCCGCCGACGGTGAGTTACGTAACGACCGACAATGCAATAGAAACGTGGGCGCGGGCAGCAGGTTGTAAATATGGAGTTATGCTAGAGTATGAGAGTCGGCCATTAAAATGTGTCCATAAAAAAAACAGAGAAAGCAAATGAGACTATTTCTTTGGCGCATTATCTGCACATTGGATTTAGTTGGATCAAATTGGATATGAATAAATTACAAAAAAAAATTTGCTCTAAATAAACGTTTTAAAAAAAAAGTGTTTAAATTCAAAACATGGTATGAATATATATCTATCAGCACATGTGTGGTTAAGCACAGATAAGTATGGGTTTCTCACCGTTCTTTTATTATTTGTTGGACACACACACATTATGAAAGAGCAAGATTCTTCTGATACAGGCATTGTCATGCTTACTAGACCAGAAATAAACGTTATTATTATTTACACACACACATTTCCTATAGCTTACCTATTCTATGTTGGTGTTAATGTGTAGTATAATATAACAATAGTCCTATGTACCTATCTTGAACTTTTAAGTGAACAGTGAAGTCATATAATGTATTGTGGGTACAACTATGTGTGCATATTCTATATTTCAAAATAATACAAATAATGTATGATCTCAGGACGAGGAGATCAAGAAGTACGTGAAGCAGATCTTAGAAGGTGCAAACTTGGAGCAGATCACGATGAAAACGGTGTGCAAGCAGGTGTACAGCCACTACCCGGACTTTGACCTTGCGCACAAGAAGGATTTCATCAAGGCTACCGTCAAATCGGTGAGAAATTATGATTTAGAATATTCTGGTTACATCCCGACCATTCATACCACTTAAAATTTTATTGTGTGAAATCAAATTATAGAAAGCGCCTAAACTCATGACTTGCAATATACCTATTTTGATTTTCCTAATACTGTAGTTATGTAATAGAATTATTTTGAAAAAAGCGAATGGGCATTATATAGGCTGCTAGGTTACAACAATTTTACACAACGCAGAAAGTCCATGAAGTGTCAAATTTATTGAAATTCGAACAAATTGAATTCAGCCTTTCTCATTTTTTACTATCCATAGGCTTCTAGAGACTAATAAGATATATACAGTTGTTATAAAATCTTCATTTCATTTCAGTTCATTAAAAGCAATAAACCAAATTATAGTTACATTTAATAAAAGTATTTTCTATAGTAAATCAAATTTAATTAGTATGTCAAAAGTTATTAATCAAGTTCTCGGAATAAATAATTCATCCTAAAAAATAAAAATAATTTAATTAATATGCAGTATCTTCATTTTTATGAATGATATTATAAATTAGTTTACTCATTAATCACAGGAGTAACAATTAAATACGCAAGTAATTGTGAAAATGTGTTAAATTAAATAATAAAATTATTGCTTTGTATATATTTCTTACTTTATTATAATATGATTTCTAAGCATTTTAATGCATGAATATTATTTTTTACACAAGTTTTTTGCTTCAGCATGTTACCCAAAATTTGAAAAAATGTCATTCCAATTGCAAAATATTCTATGTTATTTGTAAAAATATTTTGATTTTTTTAATTTTAGCCATGTTTTTTTTTGTTTTACTACTTGTTTTATTTATTCTGTCATAAATAGAACATAAAAGTGGATATTATATTGCCCTGTATGGTACTCTATGGTTGCAGTAAATATTTTAATTAGTGTAGAAATTTCAGTTTCAGTACCTGATATTCTACTGTTGATTTGTTGATTAAATTATATTTGGATTGTTATATACATTTATGCACTATAGATACATGTTAATATGAAGAGAAGTTAAAATATTCATTATAAAATGACGTAGAAGGTTTTGCACATATCGCGCCAATATCATAATTTTTATTTTTATTTTTTTCTTTGTTGCAGTGTATTTAAGATGTTTAGGAGTTAAGGGAGGAGTGTAGATGTCAACGTAGCATACAATATAGTTTATAAACGGAAATAGTTATATATTATTACAATAATAATATATTATGAAAAATAAAATATCTGACATGAAGTGGAATGGATAACCTCCCGCTTTTCTTTTTCAAGGTAGAGAAATTAAGCTTACTTTTATGCATGTTTTCTTTTGTAGATGTTACCTTTTGATTTTTAACTGTTAGTATTGTACCAGTGTTTTAAACCTCAATTCCATCAGTTCTGACATTCCTGTTAATAGCAAATGCGAATAACATATTGCATCGATGTTAATAGAACCAAACATTTTAATTATTTTTGTCATAAATTTTTTGGTAGTAGAAACATATGTAACTCAAGATCGTTATATATTCATATATTTAATTATTAGGTTTTTATAAATCTATAGCTGTTTGTGTTGAAAAAATAGTTATTCACCATAGTTTACTCTATGCTGACACAATTTTTTATTTTATTCTCAAGTATAGGAATGTTATATTAATTTATTATAAAAAGAAATATATTATAAATGAATTAATATACTTCTCATGATATTGATAGGTGTTCCAAAATTTATCATTTTATGTGAGGTATTCTCATATTATTAATATGAATAATTTCAACATTGAACTGTAGAATGAGTCATTTTTGTTATATATTATGTGTTATACACATTTTTTTATCAGAAGTTTTATAATTTTCAGTTGATTCTTTTGATATCATTTTAAGTTCTGTTGTAGTATATACTTACTTATTCGAGTCATAATATAGTACACTTATACCCGAGAGAACAAAGACAACAATTTTTTACAACAACAGAACAAGATAACAGAATGTCAGGATAACATTAAAAAAAACCTCCATAGAATGTCAACTTCCTGTGAAAAATATACATCTAATAACATAAATAATAAAATTCTCATGATAAATTTACTTCCTGAAGCTTCAGAAATGCTTGTAAAAGTTTCTTCAGAGAAATAATAAAAAAATAATAATTTTATGTCATTAATCTGTGGTGTCACTCGAATAAGTAATATGAGGTATTATGTAGTAGTTTAAATACAGGTAGTACAAATAGTCTATTTGTTGATTTTATACATACTCCATAGCTTTAGGTACTTAACTAAATGTAAATAAATGAGTACGAAACATTACAATGAATAATATCATTTACAAATAAAGAAATTGAAATAAAAATGCACTTGTAAAAATAATTTGTTCAATCAAATATTTGTTTTTAAAATTTAATATTTATGCTTTAAGTATGAAAATCATTAGATTCATCAGATGGCGATTAGAGCCAATTCAATCATTTGATTGACTGATGTAACATATAATTTTTTTATTAAGTCACTTTGTGATACTCTAGTAGTATAGTATCCCACCCAAAGAATAAAGTTACATATCCTTTGTTATATACATAGTAAATGTGACCTTTTTCTTCGGATGGGGCAATTTCATTTTCCATCTTCTTATTAGAAAAGTTTTTAAATACCCGTGTGTTTAGGTTCTTTAAGAAGGCAGATTACAATACATTACATTAAAATTATTATTATTTGCTGTTTCTTAGTTCTAAAATTTATTGATAGCAATCGCGCAAATAAATTCAATAATTTCAATTGCTTTTGTAAAATAAATAAGAATAATATTTTATGTAATGTGTTGTATTCTGCCTACTAAAGAGAACCTTTTTTGACATGTTTACATTTAGTTAAGTATCTAAACCTGTGGAGTATAGTTGTGTTTGGATATAAATTTGGCGTATGTTTTTCAGCTCATATCATCGTGAGCGGTGACGTCGGCCGCAAACATTTAGCGCAGTAAGCAACATAAGTTAGACTAATACCCGTTCGCTCCGCTCCACACAACGGCGCGGTCGCTCGGTAGGAATTCCTTAGTCTAAGCGTTCAATTTATATAACACTTGTATTGTCTATTTTTATTTGTATCAATTTTGACTTGCACGAATTCTGTCTCTTCTGTTTGTATTTTCCAGACAAACATGTCCATGTTAAAGTATGGTGCCTTTTAAATATTGAGGTTGTACAAGTTGTTGCGACTTTGTATCTTACTAACGCCATCTATCAAGGCGACAAGTTACTATTTATTATATAAATTACAATAATTATCAGTCATGTATTCTGAAGTTAAATAAACTTGTTGCATTTTAGATTTTCATATTTAATTTTCCTATATTTTGAAGTAATCCAGCCCAGTAAACGAGTCATGGTGCCTTCTTCAGTAGGCTTCTTGGGCATAATCCTGGGTAGAGGCGCTTTGAGTTCTTTATTGAAAAAGTATTTTAAGAGTTCATGTTCTGATATTATATATGATATCTATTAACTGGCAGAATATCAAACTTGTATGTAATTTATAATCCCAGCAGAAAGTGCTTAATGCAATATCTTTGATCTAAGAATATCTTGAACAAGATAATGCTTTAGTAGAATATTGGCAGTCTATTTAAATATAAAAAATAACGTTTAAAAGTACCTAGATTCCATACTTTATTAAACATTAATTATTATCAAACATCGAGTATGTGAAATTTTAAATTCAATCTAATAGCAGAGACAGAATACGAATATGTCCTATATTTTTTTATTTTATTTTTGTATAACGTTAAACCGAATATTGACAGTGTTAATGACATCCTTTTGAAAATTTGTAATACTTTCTTTTCAGTCGAATACGCCAATGGTTAAAATTTGAACCAGATAAGTTAAGTTTGACTTCTACATGACTAGTAGTAAAATTTATATGTCTCGAAATAATTATAAACAAATCTCTATGAATTAACCGCAAGACATTTATTAATTTCCCTGAAGTTTACAGTTATATTACCTTTTATAAATTGAAAAGAGTTTTATTAAAAAAATGATATAACAAAGTTTACTTGTAGATACTTGCGATTTCGCTGCTGAAATAGAAGAAATTGTATTACATTATTTAATTTTTATGTAATAACTGCTGTAAAAATTCGACTTAACACTCGATTATAAAATATTACTTTTGTTGTGAAGGTGTACCGCGTCGGGACCATTTCGTTTTTATCTTGTACTATTTTGCTCCGTACACTATGTATATCTAAGCATCGAGTATTGTACAAAATATAATATTCGGTCCAGCTTCGACGGGCATACTAATAACACTAGGAATATAATAGTCGCCTAGTAGCGTATCATCAGATTGTATGTCTGTGTATAAAATGTTGTTAGTTGGGGACAGTTTATAAAATACGTTCGCATTGAGGATTGTTGTTGTTAATTAAGATTGTTTGCATTGAAGGAGTACACGGGGGCTCCAAATTTAAGCGAAACATGACGTCACCTTATATACAGGATGTACCGACGATACTACATTAAATGAATCCACTGATCACATAAACGTATAAGATATCTTTGACATAATTCAGTTTTAAAAATCGTTCTAAAAAAATGTATTTTTGAAGAAAATAAATATAATTTAATTGAGATTTTGCTTTGTTAGTAACGCGACTTGACGCGGAACGGTTCAATAAACAGGAGACAACAATAACATTGTAGTTTCGCTCCGCACTGGTATTAAGCCTCTCGGTCAAGGTTATGCATTACATACGAAATCGAATGAAATGGGGTACGGTCATTCACCCTATATCATGTGTCTTTTATTCAAAACTTAAAATAATTCCAGTGGCTAAATTACTTCACTGAATTAACTTGTTTATGAAGGCTGCTAAGGTGTGTAAGTTCCTGGTATTAAAATTAATGTCGTACGGTCGGTTCCACCCTGTATATAAAAGATATGAACATTCTTGGGATAATTTTGAGTCAGGTACTGTTGAGGTGTTTTCAAAATTTTATCCATTAGTTGTTCACTCATAGAAGTCCATTAATTGTTTTTTTAGCATATTACCTCGCATGCCTATTGTCGACAATTTCTTTAAAAAATAATTAATTTTGTACTTACAAGACAAGTGTACTTTTATCTTTAATAAATATTTCAATACACATAACTTGTATTATTGCAATGTTATTGTATGGTTATTAAACTATACAATAAAAAATTGCTATTGGACCGCAATTCAAAATTACATCGTTGTTACTTATATATTTAACGAATTAACGTAGAATAAATATAAGCGTCAAATGAGATAATTGGTGGGAGAAATCTTAGATATTGGTGAATTTTGTATGACGTATTTTATGTACAGTCCCTCGGTTTAAATGGTGTGGTATGTAAGATTATTTTTCTAATGTAGGCTGTAAATTATTATTTGCAGTCTAAGCACTATCGCGAATCTATGTAAGGTTTGATTAAGTGTACTTTTAAGATGTGTAAATACACAGGACTGCACAGTTTGGGAATCGCTTCGCTATTATCGGGTAGTTTGAAAAATAAATATTCTTATACAAACTTTGGTGGAGCCACCTGACTAAATTACAACATTTTGAGTCTATTTTATGTATTAAATTGATTTTGAACTTTCACTAATAAATATGACTGCAGCAACTGTTATAACTGATTAATTTATCAATTTGTGCAATATCTTAATCCAAGTGGAGATTGAGTTTAAAATGAATTGAGCTTAACAAATAAGTTCTTATACAATTTAGGTCAGGAAAATAATTAATTTGTTTTTATTGTTAAGGTGCTCGTATAGCATTTTTGTATTTCTCTAAGTGTTACTTGTGGCCGAACAGTCGCTAAGTCCGTGGGTGAGCTAAAATTCTAGATTTAATTCGGGTCTGGACGCTCCGAGACTGAAGAATGCCTTACCGAATGGAGACCTGTTATGTCTATATTAAATGTCTCTATTTCGTAATGCATTCAGAAATAGCTAAGTTAAGGCTGCGGATCTACTGACTTAGTAAACGCGTTAATCGTAACAGGATTAGAATTATCTTATCTAGTTCTAATTATTACTAGTCAGTCTATTCGCAGTCTTTATACAGATTAATTCCATTATTTGTCATTTTAAGCAGTACTTTTGATTTTACTATTGTTTTCCTATCTTGACATGAACGAGGGAACTCAGTTCTTTTAATATCCAATATGATATATAAAAATAGTTGTGCCCGCGGATTTACCCGCGTGAAATCAGTATGTCACTAATATGTTTCAGACAACTTAATCTTACCCTTCTTAAGAATTACTATCGTTTAGTAAAAACCGTACAAAAATCGGTTCAGTAGATTTTGGGAAAATTATATACAGACAGATGGCTGTTGTGGACTTTGTTTTATAATATATATGAATCTTACTTAATTTATATTATGTATATTATTGATAAACAAAAATTCTATAATTTTACTATAGATTTTGATTATCACAGTTAAGTGGATTTGTCGAAAAATGGTATTATTCTGTATGACCTTGACCGTTACTCTATTACAGTTATTGGTTAGTTATTATTTCAATCCTATCATAAAGCTCTCGGTGCGTCCAAACCTATATAATTCTAAGATAGATTTTAATCAACATTAAATGTGTATTTGTGAATTTTAACCTTATTTTGGTTGATGTTTCTTTATATTGTGTAAATGGCTGACGATCAGTAGAGATGTAGTGACACGGAGTGATAAGAGTGACTGGGTTCCCTTTTACAATTGGAATATAGATAATAAAGCAAATAAAAGTTTGAAATGTCTATATTTTGTTTTTATTTTTCTCTTTACAAATAAATTTACAAATATACAATGGTACATAGTTTACAATTTTATAACCTATAAAATTTATGAGGTGTACCTTTTTACAAATAAGATCATATTAATTGCTAATTTGCTAGTTTTTGTAGGAAACGAATATAACGTTATATTGAGACAATATAGCTAACTATTCACTCTCAGGGGGTGGTCGTCTGAAACAAAGTATTGTTACGGACAAGAATCTTATTTTAGTCGGTCAGCTGAGCATATACACTGCGTATATGATTTGGATGTAAAATAATGACATTTTTATTCTAATTAGAGTTAAAGAAATTTAATTTCTTAAATGGATATGGAAGTTTTTAAATCCTCGATTTATTATAATTAAAGAGCGTGGTAGTGTCACATTAAACAATAGATCAGTCGTTCTGTGTATATAGCTACAATATAAACTTGACATCAGCGACAAAACGTAACTAGACGGAAGAATTATGTTTTGTGTAAAGCACAATTATTGTTTCGATTATATTTTTTCGGTTAAAACAATTTACAAAACCAGCCAGTTGCGTTTATGATTCAATATTTCTGTCAAATTTTATTTGAATATACATGACTTTTGACTTTCTGTTGTAAGTTGTTAGTCTGTTTTTTTATTCTTACATTAACGATAATCGATTGAAAGTAAAAGCATAATCGATATCGATTATCCCTTAACTTTCAATTAATGTTGAAAACTTTTTAAATTCAATAGGTTTTTAGTTACAAGCAAATAACATCAAATATTAATACACAATTATTAGTTAAGTTCTATTACAAAAATCGATGCAAAAAATAATACAGCTAAATATACATTATGGCAGGACTTAAATATTATACATTATATTACTCAATTAGATCCCAGTTGTCTAAATAAATATTAGTCTCAAACTTAGATATACGATTAGATATTTAATGTTAAAGTTTAGTTTCCGGTTTTGGGCCTTGTTTCCTGAAGCCCCTTCGCCGCCTGTCCGGACATGCCCCATACACATTCTCGTTATACCTCTCCTCCTGCCGCGGCACCATATCCGGCCGATTATACTGGAACCCCTCCCCATATGTGGGGGGTTGGATCTGTGAAGCTGAGCAGTTGGAGCGGCGATCGCTGTCATTGTCTCCACTGTCGACGTCACCTGAGTAGTAAAAAAAAATGAATTCGATATTTAAATCAATTCTCTTCTGAATATATGAAATTATACACATAGTTCTTCAAAAACATATCAATAAAAAAAAGTATGGAAATAAATATACGAAGAATAAAGTCATTTCCTGTACATAGGTACATGGGAGATGTAACTTTATTCTTCGGATAGGGCGAAATATATGAAGCTGTTATTTCAAGCTGCTCTATGAAATATATTTCATATAATTAGCGGCCTGTTACTATCCCACTGCTGAGAATAGGCCTCTTCTCTCCATTTTTGAAGAGAAGGTTTGGAGCTCAGACCTACCACGCTGCTCCAATGCGGATTGGTAGGTTACACATATTTCCAGAATTCCCTAGAGATATGCAGGTTTCCTCACGATGTTCTCCTTTACCGAAAAGCGTGTGATAAGTTGGAAATATCAATTAGACACATAAGTTTTAACAGAAAAACTCATTGGTGTCTGCCCGGGTTTGAACCCGTGACCTTCTCGAAAGAGTCGCACGGTGTTACCGCTGGGCAACCACCGCTCAATATTTCATATATTTTACATCAATAAAGTTACATCTTCTATGTATAAGCATAGGAAAATTTGACTTTTCTTTGCATAGGGCGATTTGTTTCGATATTGTTAGTAGTTTTTTTTAATATTATTCTGCACTAGCGGCCTACCCTGCTTCGCACGGGTATAAAATATATAGCCTATGGCACTCAGTGAAAAAAAATATTAAAATCGATCCAGTAGTTTTAATTTATTCATTACTGCCCGTGGCCCGCACGCATTAAATTTGAAGAAAAACAATTCCACTCTCCCTATACCAAGAAGATTTCCTGCTATATCTAACATCAAAGTAATTATTAATTATAAAGAAAAAAAAGTAATTATTTACGACATCACATTAGAAACATTACAGTATTTCTCTACTCCATATTGAATGTTATTATACATTCCTCTTGAATCACTCTATCTATTAAAAAAAACCGCATCAAAATCTGTTGCGTAGTTTTAAAGATTTAAGCAGTCATAGGGATATAGGGACAAACAAAGAATGTGACTTTGTTTTATACTATGTAGTGATAATCCCTATAGCATGATTCAGTATTCACGCGCGATGGCTTATTATTAGCGTATTTCATGTATAACTTTGGTGTTTCTATACCGATTTCAATTATTCTTTTTTTATACAATGGTTAATACTATTCACTTTTTTATTTAGGGATGATTGAGAGTGATATAAACGTAGGAGTAGACAAATATAACCAGAAAGCTTCGAACTGCTAAGCTATCGGGAGTTACACGTCTTATTGTGAGTCAACCATAAAAGATAGACATATGCTGTCGTGGGATATTTTTTATATAATTTTAAGGAAAACATTTCCGTCATACATGATTTCTGCGTAGCTTTAACCATCAAGGTTGCACACGCGACGGAAGCTTAAAAAATGGAGTAACTTCTCCCGTTTTCCCGACATTTCCCTTCACTGCTCTGCTCCTATTGATTGTAGCGTGATGAAAAGTATACTATAACCAGCCCAGGAGTATGAAAAAATATTGTACCGAGTTTCGTTAAAATCCGTCGAGTAGTTTTTGTTTCTATAACGGTTATACAGACAGACAGACAGACAGACAGACAGACAGACAAAATTTTTACTGATTGCATTTTTGGCATCAGTATCGATCCCTAATCACCCCCTGATAGTTATTTTGGAAATATATTCCAGTTACAGAATTGACCTCTCTACAGATTTATTATAAGTATAGATTATGTATTTAATCTATAGATTAGATAAGATACTATACCATACTTCGGCAAGATAAGATCGTGTTGACCCCAAACCTGATTTCAATTAAAAAATGGCGGCAGATTAAGGATGTAATTAAGCAGCGCTTAGGGTGCTGAACATAATAAGGTATTTATTTATTTATTTGAATTAATTAGAACGGTTAACCAATAACACTAATTAACATTAAAGATCATACATAAAAAATAAAAAAAACAATATACAAGACAGGATATAAAATGGAAACAACTATTGAACCTATTAACTTACTGAAGTTATAACGCTCAATGAAATATAGGCAACAATACACTATCCTTTGCCATTGGTCTATGTCGCAGTTAGGCCACTCCGTTAATAGTTCATTCAGGGCAGATAGTGTTCGAGGTATTGGTGATTTAACCCGGTACACCGGTACAAGAAAAAGGGACCGCAAAGAATTTTAATTTTATATCTATATATATAAAAGAAAGTTGGTCTTAGTTACACTATTTATAACTCAAGAACGGATGAACCAATTCTGCTGAAAATTGGTGGAGATGTTGCTTAGGACCAGGAGACGGACATAGAATACTTTTTATCCCGTTCGACCGCATTTATTTTATCCCGTCAAGTCACTATAAACGTGGTATAACAAAAACGACTATGGCATTGAATAACAAAACTCAAATGACCGTGGAATAACAAAACATAAATGACAGCTAAACGAAATTTTGTCTTTGAATAAGTATATTTTTTGAATTTAGATATTCCAAAGATAGCAGGAAATCTTCATGGTATAGTGAAAGAGGGGGAGTTTTACTCCAAATTTAACGCGTGCGGGTCATGAGCAGTAATTAATAAATCAAAACTACTGGATATATTTTAATCATTTTTTTCACTGAGTGACATAGGCTACATATTTTATACCCGTGCGAAGCCGGATCGGGCCACTAGTTTATAATAACTGCTTACCGTCACTGCTGTTGTTGCTGGGCACGTGGGCGTCGCGCAGTCGCGGCCGTCGCCTCCAGTAACGGAACTCGCGGGGCAGGGTGTACGAGCGAGGAAGGGATATCTGGACATTTTGATAGACTTATTTTGATATAATCTACGTTTGTTAAAAAAACCTAAGTAATGGTAAGTGGAGGAAGCGGCAACGTTTACCTGATGCATGCCGGACTAGTCAACACACGTATCACGCCACCAACAACACCACACAAGCACTACTGACTCACTACGACAATCTCAGACAATCTATTTAAGACGAAATTTGGCACAATGGGCGTTGGGGTCCTAAGGTGCTGGAATGGCGACCTCGCACTGGAAAACGCAGCGTTGGTAGACCCCCAACGAGGTGGACTGACGACCTCAAAAAGGTCGCGGGGAGCCGCTGGATCCAAGCGGCACAAAATCGTGGATTGTGGCGATCCCTTAAGGAGACCTATGTTCAGCAGTTGAGAAAGAAGAAGAACATCTATACATATTATAATTCAAAGTCCCCAAAAGCTGTCTGTCTGTATCTGACCAATTTTCTCAAAATCTACTGAATGAATTTTTGTACGGTTTTTACAAAAAAGCAGTGTAATTCTCCCAGAAGGCTTAGGTCAATAGTACATTACGGTTTAATGTAAATTGTGTTGACGAGGTCGTGTTAGAATTTTTTTAATGAGGGTAGAGACAAAAGTGGTGTCGCTAGTATAGGACAAATTCCAGGTTTACTTTTGGAACTATTTTAAACTGGCATGAATGAAGTCGTGGTTACCACCAGTAAGGGTTAGTAAATGTACCTGACTATCGATATCGCTAGGTGGCCGCGGAGTGTCCCTCGCGGGCGCTTCTCCTGACTCCGACCCACTGCTCCCCACAGCACCGCCAGCACCCGCCGGACCCGCAGGACTGCCAACGCCTCCCGAAACACCGGTACCCTCTTCCTTCTTCCTGTTCCTGAAATATGTAATAGATTCCATATACAAGGTAAGGGCACTAGTAATTGACCATGCACTAGTAGTTGACCGTTTTGTATGGAATTTCAAATAATACAGCTTCAGTAATATATATATATCATTATATATCATCCTGTCCTTATCCCACTCTAAGTGGGGTCGGCACAACATGTTTTTCTCTTCCATTCTGTCCTATCTTTCGTCAACTCTAGCGCCACTCCTTTTATATGCATATCATACTTCACACAATCCAACCATCTCTTTTTAGGCCTCCCTCTAGGCATATATCCATCCACATTCAAATTTAACACACGCACAACAGCTTCAGTAATATATATTCTATTAATATATTAGTAATTATAGTTATATCGTGAATCTCTAGGTTTTAAGTTTTTTGACGACGATGTCCGAGAGTACAGGTATCGCCGAGAGAACGGAATTCGAATTATACAGCAGAAGCTGAAGGTCTGTCTGTTAGTTTCTCAGTAGTCAGTTAGTTAGTAGTCTTAAGGTCGACGTTTAGTTGAGAGTTAGCGGTTCGACTGTGACGAGTCAACATAACGTGTGTGATGATGGAAAGTTCCATCAAATTATATTAGAAATGTGGGACATGGTCTTCGCAGGCAAAGATGCTGCGGTAACATGACTGTTAATATTGTCAATACTAAGTCTTGATTGTGTTTTTATTGGATATAAGGCGTTTTTGAGGTGCTGATATATTTGGTTACCTCGAGATACTGTTCTGTTAAGTTCTGTTTTAAATTGAGGTCCATGTGAAACAAAGTGTCTTAGGAGATCTGTTAAACCCGCTTTGAACACGTGTAAAGACTACTCTAAGATTCTTTTGACGAAAGGGAAAATTGCTTTTAAGAAATTAGCGATCTAAATCAAAAGGGCGTCGCCGTTCCATAAAAATTTCGAAAAATGATATTACGAACTATAAAAACTTACGAATACGGGGCTCCCCAATTGCAGCACACCTGTCTGTTGCATCCCTCTAAATAATGCGGTGCCAACAATATTTCCGGAGTGCGACACCTTTGCATCTTTCTCATTTGTTCCATTTTCTTCCCACCCAAATGGTACGGGAACGCCCTATCACAGTTCTGGCTGTACTGATTGCATCCAACTTCATTATAAATATCTCGCATGTTATCTATATTCTGGACACTAGCTAAAGCGCTGTGTAAAGCTGAAACGTATTCGCCCTTAGCGTCCCCATACTTCGCATACACGTTTTGACCGCTTTCCTCGCAGTATCCTGAAAAATCAGCAATACTTTGTCTATGATCTTCGGAATAAATGCTAGAGTTATTCTGCACAGATCTCGCATTATTCTGGGGTGTTTCATAATTGCTTGCGCTAACGTCTGGCAGGTAATTTCTCGGGCTGCTGTTGAGGACATTTCTTGGACTTCGACAGACATTTGACTCGTATTTCCTGTTTTCACCTACCAAATAGTTCGGGGACCTTAAAGGTGCCCTGTTAACTTCGTTTCGGAGGTTGGACGGATTTTCGTAGAACGTTCTCGAGTCTTGATTGTATATATTTTGGACGCGCATTTTCAAATCGTTATTACTTGTTTCATTGTTTTGGAATGTTGTTACGTTGTATTCAGGTTTTATTTCAGTATATGTGGGATACAAATTGCACGTGTGCGGCAGTACGGGGTAATTTTGATATGAATGGGCCATTTCTATACTAGGCCACGCTGGCGGTTCCGCGTGAGTTTTTGCTCTGGGTATGGGCTGTCTTTGTAAGCTGCTGTATATTTCTTCAGCCGCCACTGGAGTCGTTTTTGCTAGTTTCCCTTGTTTTATCTCTTCCTCTATTACTCTTAGTTCTGCGAGTTGCTTCTGCTTTTTCTCTTGCAGCTTTTGTTGTATATTCACTCGGGAACCAACACTTGATCCTTCGTTTTCTGACGAACCACCCTTAAACATATGTAACATGTCAACACAAATTTTTGCTATATGAAATTTTTAGCAGATTTAATAAGTAAATTTTTAATCGATATTGTAGTTATCTGGAACTTCTTTAATTCGCAAAGTTCAAGAAGTGTTGGAATTAGTTTAAATTTTCCTCATAAAATTTCATATCCTGAATTTTTACAAAAAATTACAACCGTTAATTAATATTTTTGAATTAAGCGAATAAGTGTGTTAAATATTACACACAATATATATGGCAAATTAATTTTAACGTACTAACATTCATGTTAGAGTTTTGTGTTTGGTTGTGTGTTTCTTTTTTTCCCCCATTTTCATTTACTTATCCATACATGACGACGTAGGCGGCATTTTTAGATGGCGGGGACCAGCCTCCCCACCAAGGCCGGTTCCTCGAGTAGCAAAGGACTATTATCCCTTGCTTCTTCGACAAATTTAGTACTCGAAATATGGCCTGATAAAACGTGTCTTAAAGTATTTTTTATATTTTTTCCTTATATTTAAGGAACAAGATTTGAGTTGTGGATTAAAGTTGTTTTTCTTACGTGGTGGTTGTGTGCGGCGGGCAACGGTCGTCTCCAGAAGGCAGCTGGTGGGGCTGCGGGCGGTGGGACAAAGGAGGTGGGTTTTTTCTTTTTGCGACCGTTGGCTGCGCTGAACACAAGTAATATGGACTATAGAACAATACTCTGTTTGCACAATAAATATTTTTGTTTTACTATTTATTTTACTGTAAGTATTATTGTCTCATATTCTGCATTCTAATTTAGATCTCTTTTAAAAGTTTAACAATGTTAAAATCAAGTACAGAATTATTAAAATAATTTTACGTTCAATTAATTGTTGAGTTTCACATGATAACACGCCAAAATATGATTTCAACATGCAATATTAATATGTAATTGTATATGAAAGGAAATGCATGGGAAATGAGACTTTATTCTCCGGATAGGGAGATATATCTCCATATATATCCATAGACAGTTCCTTTTTTAGAGTACTACGGAAATGGCTGATTCTTCCACAAAAACATCAAACTTTATATTATTAGGCACAGGCAGACAATTCTGACACTAACCTTCAAATTTAATCTAAAGTATATCTATTTTAAACCTTTGCCCATTCGAGTATCATAGCAAGTCATTGAATCTTTTTAAAGTCCTAAAGTGATAATGACTACTTCTATAATAGTCCATTAAGTTAACACTTACCTATTGTTCACTGGGTTCGAAAATCTGCAGTTAAATACACCGGGTATAACGTTATCGGACTGACTTGATTTACCTGGTTGGAGATATTAGGGCCATTAGAAATTTTATCTTAACATAGAAAAATTTAGTTTGAGTATGTCGGTGCCAGCAAAAATTTAAAATTAGGTTATAGATTATTATTTGTCCTCATTCTCCTGCTCCCATCCCACTCTAAGTGGGGTCAACACAACACATTATTTAGGATTACAGTTACATGATTTGGCTAGATATTTTAGGACTGGCCGCCTACCTGGCGTCGCCTTATCTTAGTCGCCTTTTACCTCAGTAAGAATTGAGGGTGGTCTATTCTACTCAGCCGGATACCAAAGAGCGGCTCCTTTTTTAAATATGGAATTGTATGATTTATAAAAGCAGGAGTACTTTGTGGAATTCTTTTTGCTTCATACACTTAGCATTACATAGATTGTCTTACACACGCGGATTACATCAAAATAATTCTATTGTAACTTCTGTGTTATCTTTATCTAATTTGTATTGGAACAGCGATATAGCGAATAGCGACATTGTATATCAAAGAAAAAAAATCCGCGTCGCCTCTAGCAGTTGCTCTGCAATGCGGAGAGTTTCCAAAGGGGCAAAAGCGCATTAAACAGAAGTCCCCTTTCCTCTATCCTTCTCCTTGAAGGAAGGTCTTCTCTTGAAGGTCTGAGGATCTTCCTCAATTGCCCAGAGATTCCTGTTAAAGTAGAATACGAGGTTGGACTACATAGTACTTTACCATTTTTGTCTTGTGACGACGCATTCGTGCTGTTGGTCCCTTGTTGATGCTCCCCAAGCATGTAGCCAAGTCGTCGGACGTGGAAATATCTACCAAATATAATGATGTATTAAATTTTATGGTCTTATAAGGTCTAAGGTCTAAATATATGGTCTAAGGTGATCTTACAAAACTAGTGCGGAGCAATCACGATTCATACTTTTTTTGAAAAAATTGTAACATAAGGACCGCTTAATTTCTGCGTCCTCTCTTTAGGTCCTATATATATGTTACTATTCTCCTATTATACAAATTTCAACGTTTTAAAAATATTTTTTGAATAATATAATTGTTACCTAATATTCATTATATTATTAATTTGGGTTTTATCATAATTGATGAATGTTACGACTGCTACAGCTTAGGATTGAAACCTAAAAAATAATCACAGACATGAAGCAAATAAAGTACCTATGTATTAATATGTTTTTACTGGGAGTGGAAGGTTCCGTTATAAGTTGATTTCAGTAACTTTATAACGTAATCTATTACCATACAAAAAGACAACGCTGTATTAATTGCAATCTGATAAGGATTTCGGTATTTATCGCGGTGTTTCCAAGGTCTCTAGGGTTGGAGTCTTAAGGTACGGGAATGACAACCCCACACCGGAAAACGCAGTGTCGGCAGACCCCTACGAGATCGACTTATGACCTCAAAAAGGTGGCGGAGATCTGATGGACCCAAGCGGAACAAAGCCCATCGGTTAACGAAGAAGTTACCGCAGTATTGTAACATAGAACAAAATTGTAGTAGTAATATTACTACTACAATTTTGTACTAACGTAACGTAGAATAGATTGTAGAGTAATGTATAAGTATAGTAATGCAGAAGTTGTTTAATTTGTTTTGTTACTCGTAGTTTGTCAATTTTGCTAAGGAACGCTGTGTACTGCGCAGGTCTACATAACTGCAACACAGTTTTTTAACTAATGCGGTTATTATGGCCCAAATTGTTACATGTATAAATTTTTTATTTCCTAATAATATATTATTATATATTTTAAAATTTTGTTAGAAGCTGTGGTAGCCCAGCGGAAGCTGTGGTAGCCCAGCGGAAGCTGTGGTAGCCCAGCGGTAACACCGTGCGACTCTTTCGTGGAGGTCACGGGTTCAAACCCGTGCACACACCAATGAGTTTTTCCGTTAAAACTTATGTGTCTAATTGATAATTGCTATTTCTCACACGCTTTTCGGTGAAGGAAAACATCGTGAGGAATACCTGCATATCTCTAGAGAATTCTGAAGATATGCGTAACCCACCAATCCGCATTGGGTGGTATATCAACAGGCCGCTACTTTACCGCTACATTATTTTTCTGTTTCGCTCGCAGTAATTGTAATAAAATCTACCCGCACTACATATTATTAAGAATACTTAGTTATAATTTTATTATTTTTTCTGTACAATTTTGTTAATTTATTTAAGTTTGATTATTTCTTTAAGAGGAATGTGCAATATCCAGAAAAGTCGTCAAGGCTTAAGGATACTAAGAAATAAATAGTAATAAATATTATGTATTTGAATAATTAAATAAAAACTTACTTACTTATATTTTTGTTAAAAGGTCTCACCTGTAGTACAGTAGCATGAAAGCGAGTCCCGCCAGTGTGGCGGAGGCCGCGGCCGCCGCCAGCGCGGACGGCCTCAAGGAGCCCCGCCACGACCACCACCACGCCGTCACCAGCACGCAGTTCTCCACACACATCACACAATAGAACACTACCTACGTGATACAATTATTCTAGTGTTTATCGAAATACAAATTATTTAATTTATTATTCAGTACTTGGGTGACTTCTTGCTGGTATTTTTTTTAAAGGTAGAAAATGTAAGGTAAAAAAGATGAAACTTCAAAAAAATCTTTGGGCAGGTGGTGCTCGATTATTCGGCCGGGGTATTTTGATTTCTCTAGTCCGCTCGCTCCCCACGGAACCATTACAACTTTAAAAATGTTAACTAAAATATCATTAGCTTTCTATTCTACATTTGAGCCATTTTCAGTGGTCAAAAACAGGGATAAAACGTCATTTTACTTAAATAATACTTATATAGATGGATTTTGCACCTTTATGCTGAATTTAATAAAGATCGTTAGAGTTAAATTAAGATTAACTAAGATTAACTCATTTAAATATTAAAGCTTTATTTAGCTCCTTTGAAAAAGAATCAACATAGCGATTATCTAGCGTACGCCCTCACCCTTTTCTCCAAAAAGGAGAGGAGCCCTATGCCCAGCAGTGGGATATTAAGAAGCCTTTACTTTACTTTCTTTTGAAAAGAACAACCGCCGAGTTTCTTGCTGGTTCTACTAAGTAGGAGCAGATTTCCGAACCAGCAGTAGAGTTGACGAGTTTACTTCTTCTCAAGTTTACTTGAATAAAGAAAATTTGGAGTTTGAGTTTTTATAACACTTACCATTTTTTGTCTATGGTTGTGCTCTTGTAAGTTGATGTAAGCGAAGACATAGACAAAGGCTATCAACGCTGAGAGGTAGGCTTTGCGCGGACGACTTATTCGTTCGCCGTGGAACACATTCTTTGGAGATATCAGCCACAGGAACATTGACACCCAGTGGAGACCTTTGGGAATACAAAGCTTAAATTCAGAAATACTATAATAGGTCTCGATCCAAACTGCAGTGCAAATATATTTTAATTTAAGTTTTTTTTTTATATCAACAGAAATAACGGCATTTTGTAAAGATCTCCTCTGTCCTAGGAGAGAAAATTTTTTTCCAGCAGTAGCAACTAGTTTAAAAATAGTTTCGCATTAATATTAATAAAATTTATTATAATATAAAAAAACCCAATTATTTTATAGGTAATAAAGTAATTTAAAAATTCACGTGCAATTTTTCTATATACCTACATAATATATAGATGCATTTTTAACAGTGATGGATTAAATGTACAAACCAACAACCTCCTGAACAATATGTAGCCAATTTCCACAATGGGATAATTAATCGACATTGGAATCCGTGCATGCAATACATTGCATATAAAAAATTGAATTATAATATATTATATAAAATTTTAAGAATTAAAATGAACTAATTATCAAAGGATATGCTATAATTTTTTTTATGCCCTGTATATTTCGGATTTCAAAAAGTTGCCGTCTCAAAAATAATGCCACCTTACGCAATGGTCTCATGGACATAGGCGTAAATGCGTCAGTGATTTTTAATCTAATTGATTTTTAATAAAGTAGTTAAGTAAAGACTTACCTATAACTAAAAACACCCAATATTCGTAGACTAGAGCGTACACACTGAGCGCGCATATCCGCGCCGACACCGTCCCAAGGCGCCATAAAAACTGCGATAACACAAACAATACACTCACTACTTGAAATAACCAAAGAAAAATCAAGCAAATGTAATTCCTGAGCGCAATATCATCATCAATCATTAACAAATCATCATTCTCCTGCCCCTATCCCCCATAAAGTGAGGTAAAACAGTACAACATGTTTGAAACACGTGGTTACGTGATTTGGCTAGTTTTTACGATCGGCCTGACGTCAACTTAATTGAGTCGCCCTTTACGATAACTCCGTAAGAAATAAGGGTGTCTGTTCTACTCGGCCGGACACTACATGCATGCATTATTTAAATATCATAATATTAAAATGCACTGTTAAATAACAAATGTCGTAAAGTTAAAATAAAGCCACGCGGCGGATCAATCATTAACAAATTGGTAACGGCCTGTTACTATCCCACTGCTGGGCTGCTGGGCATAGGCCTCCTCTCTCCGTTTTTGCAGAGACGGATTGAAGCTAAGACCACGCTGCTTCAATGTGGATTAATAGGTAACAAATACTTACTTGAAATATAACTCCAAGCCATGTAAGCACTAGACGATGCACGTTCTGCAGACGGACATTCTTGCTGAAACTGGCCAGCGCCCAGCACACGGAGAATAGCGAGAGAGATGCTGAGATCACGTTCAGCTCCGCAAATGCTTTGTTTGCTATAGGTATTTGATATTGAATGCTTATATTGTAATGGCCAATCATTTGCCTTAGCGTACACAGGTATTAGCAAGTTAAATATATAATAACTGTTAACCGTTGAGGAGTTCTCTCATCTGTAGCCTATCCTGTTAGCAGAATCAGGTCAAGCTTATTATAAACGTGCATTGTCATTGGGACTGCATTATTATACAAAATTTTTCACACGTCTGGTGGCAATCCTGGCAGCAGCGTTAGGTGGTACTTATTATAAACAGTAATCGAGACTAGACCAATATATAAAATTTCAGCTCAATCGGACTCCGGGAAGTGGGTCTTACTTGCAAGATTCCACCTTCACATAGATATATTGCAAGTTGAAAAAAAGCTTTTAAAAAAAGGCTAAAGCCTAGAGTTTCGTATGATTCAATTTTAGTCCCCCCTCCCTATACCCTATAGTGCCCATTTCTATCGTTACGTTCACGAGTTCATTAAAATATTCATTTGATTGATGCAGGTATTCTTTAGTCCTAATTCCACTCTAAGTGGGGTTGGCATAACATGTTATAAACTCGTTGTCACATAATTTGACTTCGTATTTTACGACCGGCTTCCTGTCTGACGTAGACTTATCTTAGTCGCATTTTACGACTCCTCGGTAAGAAATAAGGATGGTCTATTCTACTCAGGCGGATACCACACGGCTTAGTCTCATCTGTCAGAGAATCTTCGATAATATCTACACAGTAATCCTGATATTGTCCTGATCATTCAACTATATCGATTAACTCATTATAGTTTTTACGTTAAAGGAATCATACAGAAACCTGCATATCCTTAGACATTTTCTGACATCTGTAACTAGCTAACATAAAAACAACGAAAGGTAGCTCTTATCCTTATCTCCAAGAAGATGTCTTTATCTAGGTACAGGATGTTAATAGCCGGTATTTATATTTAGACTAAAACAAAATAATTTTTTGGTACATCAGTGTGCTACTCAGGTATGCTGAAGCTATAGTTTTTCGCACCAAAGACCCATATGGACAAGTGTTTGAAATTTAATCGTATAATTTACAATTTTATAAACATACACTTTTATAAAATCATGAACATATTAAATAGATACCTGATGGCTCATCTACGGTGGGATCCGGAGTAACAGTCAGCTCATTGGCTGTTTCCAGGTCGGCGTCCTTTAACAAGATATGCAACTGCAGAAGCAACATCGGCGCTGCTTCGCAAAACGCGTGCACCAGCCGAAGCATGCCTGGATACGACAATGTTGAATATACATATGGAAACGAATTTAATTTAATTCTTTTCAATTTTTGTACACAAAAATATAAAGAACTATAAAACGATACGTCGTCATTCCTACTTTAGTGATATATAATATATAAAGTAGGCACCGACAAGCTTGCGGCTCTTGCTTTGCGCCTTGAAAAAGTACGTAAGTCGTTTGTGGTTTTGGGTACAAGATTACATAATAAAATTCAGCAATCAATTTTAGCTTTGCCATTACAGCAGCGTAAAAACAGTGTTTAAAAGAGGCCGATAAAGAAAGCCTACTATACTGTTGAAGATTAAATAGACGATAAGAATGCGTTAATATAGTTCCCCTTCGACCCTTTACAAGATTGTAATGACTAAATATAACTAGTAATAAGAATTATATTTTGAAAAAAGCAATCGCCAAGTTTCTTGCTGGCTTTACTCAGTAGGAACAGCTTTCCGAATCATCAGTAGAGTTGACTATTTAAAAGCACTTGTTTACAAGTTTACTTGAATAACGAATATTTTGAATTTGAATTTGATGAATACTTATATCAAGGTGAATGTGTGTGTAAGTGCGAATCTCTCTATTTCCCTCTATCTCATTTTCTTTCTGTATGGGTTTCTACCGCTTAAACGCTCTAGCGATTATACGGAATCATTAAATATTATCAAATATTTTACAAAAAGAACTTACAAAGATCACGAACTTGGTGCTTCACTCTCCGCAACTCAACAGGCACAAGCAAACGTGCATAACGCCATAGTACCCCCATTTGGAGACAGTGGAAAAGTATTGGCAGCCAGGGAGGGCGATCTTTTCGACCTTCGCTTGCCCACCATACGTGGAGATACCACCGCAGCGATAGCACCTGGAATAGGCATTATACTAGACTTATTACAATAAGGCATTTGAGAACTAATAATTAGTTATCTGAAATCCATTCTAGTAGCTAATAAAATATGTCGCTATTATGCAACCTTCACTGGTTCTAAGTTATTGATCTTGGTAGATAGTCAATTTAGTCTGGGTGCGGTAAAATGTCGTAGTGAAATATTCAAATCACTTCTCACACTTTATGACACCTCACTAGCATACCTATAGTTTTAACAATATACAATAAGTGGTGTGTATAACGAAACACACACACCTGGAATAGACATTATATTAGACTTATTATTACAATAAGATATTTAAGAATTAGTAATTAGTCATTTGAAATCCATTCTAGTAGCTAATAAAATATATCGCTCTATTATGCAACCTTCACTGGTTCTAAGTTATTGCTCTTGGTAGATAGTTAAATTGGTCCGGTAAAATTTCATAGTGAAATATTCAAATCACTTCTCATACTTTATCACACTTCACTAGCACACTTCCAATGCTAACAATATACAATAAGTGTTGCGTGTAACGAAGCATACAATGCACACTGTAAATAAATCTTAGTAAATGTAAAGGCCAAAAAGCGTCCAATGTAACTCTATGATTCTAATGACTCTAACGAATAATCAAATTGCCTACACATATCACACATGTTGGTCGGTTTTAGCTATTAGAGCCTCTACGCTTTACTTGATACTTTTCACATCCTATATAGCGTTGTGAAAACTGTATGCGTTTACTGAAATAAATTTAAATAAAATTACCAGATCAGATGATTTCTTTCAAGTAAAACTTTAGGAAAGCTCAATCATTTAAAAAAGTATATATTTAGAACATTCTTATATTACAACAAATTATGTAACTTACTTATCTCTTATTTATATACTTCAATATAAGAAGCTATAGCAAACCTGTGATATTAGTAGCGACATAATCACGATAGATATCGTGGCCGCGAAGGTACATTTGTATCCACGTTCAAGCAGCGCATATCCCATCACGAGGTCAAATACCACATCGCAGAAATACCCGGCAAGAGAGATCACGTTAAAGAGCACGTCGCATAGTGGCAAAAACTCTGCCATCTTCTAACATTTCTTCTATTTCTTATTATATAAATCTTGCATGTCTGTTGGAATACAGAAATACAATATATGAAAATGTTTATTGTAATTTTTTTTAAATGAATCAAGCATATTTTTAAGCAGATTAAATGTAACGCTTTATAAAGTAAAAGGCTTTGCGATTTTGTCGTGGAGTCTATCTCCTGATGATGCTTTGGTTGCAGGGCGAAACGATTGTTGAGTTTGTGATGATAGTGACCGTGTGTAGTGCTTGTGTATTGTGGTGGCGGTGGTGGAGGTTTGTGCATGTGATTTCACGAATCCTGCATGTATCAGGTATGAAAACGGATTGTACACTCTACATTTATAAATATTATCTATTTTACTTCATCGCGGATTATAGCAAAATAATTATATTATTATTTTTGTATTATGGATCTCCGCAAAGTAACGCCTACCTACTTCTATGAGATATGTTTTATAATGTTCCAGTAGTAAACTGGAAATCATTATTCCTTTAACTTTAATTCAAAAGTAACGAAAAGATTATTGTACTATAATCTGCCATAAATTTTGGTAACGGATTATAGCAAAATAATATTTTCATTACTTGAATATTATGGACCTCTTAACGCCTATTACGGGAAATTGAATATAATCCTTTCGCCTTATATTTTTTGTAAATTTTCTATAATTAGTAAATAGTTTAATAATAAACTAAAAATATTTTAAACATCACAGCGTGTAATGAAACGTTACTAATAAATAATCCCACTGCCTCAATATAAAAATTTATTATATGCTTGTGGGTAGATATGTCACTTATTGTGGAAAAAAAAGAATTAAAAAAGAATCAATTTTACTCCCTTATAAACGCATGTCTATAGCAAAAAACAAAGAAGAATGATGGTAAAAAAAGAAGAAAAATAAAGCGGATATTTAATATAATCCTTTTAAAAATCGATTTTAATGCATAGAAAATCGATTATATTAAAAAATAATCGATTAATATAAAAATCGATTTTTTTACATCCCTATTTGTAGGTACTGTGTATTCTAGTTTAGTCTGTGATAGTTCCGTAATTTCGTTTTGACGTATGTGATGTTTACGTTAAGTAATTTAAATGCTTTTCAACTTAATATTCAATAGTTACTTTTATAACTAAAACAACAAGGTTAAAATGTCCAATTACACAGATTTAGTGAGCAAAATAGGTAAAGATAGTTTAAGGGCAGCTTGCAAAAAGTGTGGTTATGCGGGGCATTTAACTTTTCAATGCAGAAACTTTATAAAAGTAAGTTCAGTCAATATTTATACATAAACAACAATATATCGATTAAATATAATTATTTAACTCGATATGTTCCATAATAATTTTTATTAACTCGCGTATGGGACGCAGTGAAAATAAATATATCACTTTTTAATTAAAATAAAATTGTCAATTAAAATAAAACTTTTACTGACTATAGATTATTTATTACTTTTATTGAGACTAAATTCGTGAGTTATAATCAGTATTTTACTTCAACATATTAAATATATTGATTATTTTTGTGGATTTTTTAAGATATATATCTAAAATATTCTTTATTGATACTTTTTATCCAATTTGAACTTGAATCACAAACTTCATTATGGTGTTTTTTTAAAAGGTTGACCCTAACAAAGAAATAGTTCTTGATGTTAGCAGTACAAGTAGTGATAGTGAGGAGGAATATGCTACTCCACTGCAGACGTTAAGAGAAGCTGAGTTGAAGCAAAAGCTGCAGGAAAAACTAAAAAAGACAAAGGAAAAAAAGAAAAGTAAAAAAAGGAAGAGATCTCGGTAATATTAACCGTTTATATCTGTAACAGTCCTATTATTTATCATTATCAGATATATATTTACTTTTCTTTGTGTAATAATTATTTTTCCCTGTTATCTTTGTATAATTCATGTTAACATGTTTCATGTTTGACAAGCCTATTGGCACATTTGGCAGTTACCCTGCTTTCAGCTCAGAGGGTTCTTCAAGTCTGGGTGTATTTATGTATTAATTTAAAATTATATAAGTAGTATTTACCAGTTGTTCGTTACTCATAACACAAGTATTATGTGATTTACTTCAGGGATGGGCAACTGTCTGTAACTGTCCAATGTAATTAACATGGATTGTCATAAAAAATAATTTATATAATATATTGTACTAATCATATGCAATATAATTTAAATAAAACTAGCAACAGTTAGCTAACTGTTTGATAGCAGACAGGCAAACAAATGTTTCAGGGCACTTTCTTTTATAATATGTATTGATATATTAATTAAGTAGTCATTCATTTATTTCAAAGCTATCTAGCTATTTGTTGTTTAAATTATATTGCATATGATTAGTACAATATATTATATAAATTATTTTTTATAACTATTGACTTATAGTTTGTTTGTTGATATAATGTTTTCACCATAAGACATTTAGATAATATGATTAAGGTTATAGTGTATAACTTTATAGGTTTTATGTATTGTAAATGACTTGAATTCAAATCATATTGAAAATTTAGGACAAAGTCAAGGTTCCAAGGAGCTTCGCTTGTACACTCTACCAAATTTATTTGAGATTAACTAAATAATGTAAGCATATTCTGTTTTATAAGTCTTCAAAAAGTCTGTGATGGCATACATATCTTGTTATGGTAACTTATAGACCCATACAGTATATAATGACTATACATAGGGATTAAATACTGTACCTAAAGATGCTAGTTAGCATTTCATGCTTAATTTACATCATATAATTAAATGAATATGTTAGCCATTTAGAATATTTTTTCTTAAGATTCACAAATTAAGTTTTTTATGTTAGTTAATTAAATTATTAACATTTCTTCTAGTTATCTAACCACCAAGGGTTGCTGGCAGAGATCTCTTATAGAGATAAGTTATCTTTTGTACTTGATTTCCATTTAACTGCATTTTTGTATATTTTCTTTTTTGATACATAAATAAATGGATAAAATAAAATCTAATAGGCGCCAAAATATTACAAGGGATTTCATATAGGGATAAAGGGGAACTCATACCTAGTCTCTGAAGTTTAAAATATCATTTTTATGTTTTCTTTAGATCAGCAAGTTCGTCTGATAGTAGTAGCACTTCATCATCATCAGATAGCAGTAATAAATATAAAAAGAAAAGAAAAAAGAAGAAATCTAAGAAGTCTAAGAAATCACACAAGGAATCTAAAAAAGATAAAAATAAATAAAATATCTGCTAATAATATGATAAAATATCATGTCAGGATTTGGAAGTGGCACCAATCTAGACTTTTGTAAAGAAAGAACTATGAAGATGTACCTTTCCTTACTATGAAAGAAAATGAAAGAAAAAGAAAAACTTAGAAAGTGCCTTTCCTTACTATGAAATTATCATTTGACTAAATTGTAGGATAAAAAGAAATTGTTTTAATATTAAGTCTGATGTGTTCAATGAAATAAAATAATTAAATATTTGATTATTTCACTGTTGGTTTTTTTTCATAATTAACATATCGAATAAGTTACTTGTGTATGTGGGATGTAATTTTTAGTTGACTTATGGTTTTACGTTAAGCTGGTTTAAGTTGGTTTTAAATTAATCAAGATTACTTACAATGTAACTTGTGACTTCATTTTAGATTTAAATTGTTTCAAAATAGTAGGTTTGTTTATTACTAGAAGTAAGACATTTTTTGTATGTTCTATTTATTATTATTATTATGAAGGAAAGATTACTTTGTTCTACTATTAGTATTGAAATCCAATATGTTGCAAATATCTTAATTAAGTATCTAAATTATCTAACTATAGGCTTAAACTGCTACAAAAGAGTTATTCAAAGAGCTAAACATGGTTTATTTAAACTAACGGATGTCATTACTATTTAATATCATAATTTAAAGTTTCTGTTCAGTTCAGTTAATGGTAAAATAGATAGATTTATACATTTATTTCAAGTTATTATTATGATTTTATAAAAGGTTACAAAAGTATTACAACTTTAAACAATAATTCTTTCACAAAACTGTTTACAACTTCAGAGTAAGACATCTTACTTGCTATGTTGAATACAGTGATATCATAGGAAAATATAGGCAAGTTATGTAGGAATCTAATAAATATTTTATTTTATTTTAGAAGTAATTTTTACTGAACCATTCCAAGAAATAAATATTGTCACTAGATTGAATTTAAATAAATGTTACCCAGATGGATAGTCAATAAAAATTGAAAGTAGAAAGTAGATATATGATTCTATTTGATTAATGCGATGGTCGGAGAATAAGACACTTAAGCTTTATTTAAAATAAAACAAGTGGGATCGCTAATAAAAATATTTCTTACCTGAATCACTCAAATTCTTTAAATTTTGTAAGCAGTAAGTGTACTGATTTATTATTGGACAGCATGGCTTGGAAACAATAAAAACATATTTGAACAGTTAAATTGCACATACAACACATTTATATTAAATTTTAAACGGATATCACAGTATATAATCTATAAAAAGCTAAAGTATTTTGGTTAAGTTATTAAAAAGTTTTAGTCAAGTTCACGTCAAAAGTTCACATCCACGTACGCCATCTAGCGGTTGGTATGTGAACCGTGTGAAAGCTCAATCGATTGTTTTGTTGCAGACATCAGTCACACTATGATTAGAGAGAACGCACCCAGACTAACAATCTGAATTCCTGCTAGACACTGCGCCTTGAATCTTTTATGAGTTCAATGTAATTCTTATTTGTTAAAAAGTGTTTTACCATGAGGTCTTGGTCGGTCATGCGGCGTAACGGTGATTCAACGTATGCTGTGCTGTGACTTTGAATCTACAACAAAAGTTTTTATTCAATGTTAATGTTTCGCAAATTACAATACGTTAGTAGAATAGAAAACGAGGGGAATAAATGAACATAGTATACAATTCTACCATCTGATTGACTATCACAACTGCGTAGGAGTAAAGAAAGTTGATTTTGCTTTTAAGTCTAACACTTTATTGAGTCCAAATCTGGATATATGGCTTATGCATAGTTAGTTTATAAAATTTTAATGTTGAAGTGTTTTCAATAAAAGATTTCACTAAATTGTGATACTACCATTTAACTGATACTCTCAGCTTTTTTACCATGGAGTGTAAAGAACACAAGGTTGTATAGTTTGATATTATAAATGAATTTGTTGAAGCATATCCAATATTGCTAAATATATACTTTTTTTTACGTCTAAAAATATATATTTTTTATTACAGCGATCTGAAATGATTTTTAAGCCGCCTTTGCACCAAATATTACGTAGCCGGTAGCCCCGAATTATATGTGCACAATCTTTTTATTTTCTATTTCCGATTTCCAAACTGTGCAAAGTTTGACGATAATATACGACTTGTAAAATTTGAAATGGACTGTCTGGTGTTGGCTACTAGTATTATACTCGATATAATCCCCATCGATATATCCCATTTGACATTGTTTTACCTGTTTTATATCACTGAGAAAAGACATCACGTCTCTTTCGTACGACTCAAACATGCGTAGCAATATGTCCTTTGTGAATATAACTAAGTTCATTTCTGTAGGCATTTCATACGATCCAATGTTGATTGGAAGTTATTTAGAATACATTTAGTTTTAGGGTCTGTTTTGCCGTAATACTGCCGGAGAACTAAACGTTTTTGTTTTAAAAGTTTGAATATTTAAATAGGTTGACGATAAATGAAAAAAAATATAAATGTTTTGCATCAAAAAGGAAAGTAATAATTGCTTATCGTTAAAACTTGTTTCTTTTATCTTTAGGATAGATAAATTAGTGAAACCTAAAAGAGAAAGTTATTAAATACGATTCTTTAGAAAGCGCTATAGATGTGGGTGTTATAACTGTATTCATCTCTTCTAAGTCATAATTTTAATTTTAGACTATAATCGTAATATTACTAGATTATACTCTCGTGAGAAATTAAGACAATGCGTTATTAAAGAAGGCATCCATTTTTGTTTTATTAACACCCAAGTTAATATATAAAGGTATACTAACTGTAGTTCTATATGCTTTGTAAGGATCCCAGTACTATTTAGCTCACTTTATTTGGGAAACGATTTTCTGAGTGGTTTGATCTATTCTCTTACTTTGTAGAGTATGTTTGGAGATTAGATCTACTCATTCTTCTGCCTTATATAGCTATAGAATAGATATTCTATACCTTCATCATCTTCCTGCCCTTATACCACTCTAAGTGGGGTCGGCACAACACATTGCACATTGTTATAAACATGCTGTCACATGATTTGGCTGCGTTTTTACGACCGGCGGCCTACCTGACGTCAACTTACCTCAGTCGTATTTTACGACACCTCGGTAAGAAAGAGGGTGGTCTTTTCTACTAAACCGGATACCACACGGTGGGCCAAATTACCTTAGTCGCCTTTGCGACACCTCGGTTAAGAAATGAGGTTGGTCTATTCTACTCAGCCGGATACCCTACGCCGGGTCGACTTACCTTAGTCGCCTTTTACGACACCTCGGTAAGAAATGAGCGTGGTGCTATTCTATTCAGCTGGATACCACATGGCGTTATATATCTTTATTATATGTATAATACACTGTCACTCAGTGTGGACTTGACCAAGATCTGTTGAATATTTAATGTTTAAGGGATAGGATACTATCCCACTAATATTATAAATACGAAAGTTTGTGTTAAATCATAAGTAAAGTTACGGATTTGAAGTAGTAGAGATATAGCACAAATCGTGCCTCTGTTGGGAGGCCGCGGATTTCATTAAACAACTGCTAATACTAACATTTATAATTTTAATTATATCGCTTAGGAAAGTTTATATGTATTTATTAAATGTTATGAAAAAATAGGCTGTTAACTGTCCCTAGGTGGATTTAAATAATTAACCCCCAAATAAAAGTAAAATAGGGGCCTTTTAGTATTCAAGGGTCAGTTGAAAAGTGATATATATTTTGTTTAATACTAGTGTTTCCTGCGTTTCTTCGTTCGCTGTCGTTCTAAAATACCTTCAATAATGCTCTACATTATGATTATCTATGATACTAAAATCTTCAGCTGCTACTAAGTTCTTTTTGGTACAAGCCGTATCGCCATAGCAACGATTTTAATGTTTTGTCAATTAATTACATAAAATTTGGAGGTAACAGCGTACTAGACTATATTTTATTTGAATAATATATGTAATACATAATACATTTTATAATAATACATTTCAACTTTACGAGTAAGTTATATTGACATAATTTTTTTAAAGTTCTTGAACTAAAACTGGAAAATAAGGTATGCATTATAAAAAATATAAACAATTAAAAATTTAATCGATTTTAACTATTCCACACACATTCATAGTGTTAGCAATTTTAACATTTATATAATAAGATAATAATTATTTTATTAAGTTTAGTGTATTAGGAAGTATAAATATTGGCATTATAACTTAATATTGTAATCTCAACTTAAAGGATTTTAGAAATGGAAGAGGAATTCATTATGACGGCACTCTGTTCTGACGAAAAATAATTGTTATTAAAGTAATAAAGAGTAATAAAGTGTTTAGGAATTGTTTTGATATATTTTGGAAATCTTTTCTAAGTATTTTAATAATAGGTAAATAAAAAAAAAGAAAATGGATAAGCCTCTAGGATGTGATGATATAGCAGCAATGGAGAGTCAACTGAAACAAAGCGTGGAAGAAGACCGGCGTTACTGGCGTGTTAATGATGTCAAATGCGATGCGATTAACACTGCAAAGACCTATGAGGAATTTGCGTAAGTTTTCTCATAAGCATTATCCTCCTGCCCTTATCCCACTCAAAGTGGGGTTGGCACTACATGTTATAAATATGCTGTCACATGATTTGACTGCGTTTTTACGACCGGCGGCCTGCGTGACGTCTACTTACCTTAGTCGTATTTTTCGACCTTCTCGGTAAGAAGTGAAGAGGGTGGTCTATCCTACTCAAACGGATAAACCAAGGTGGATTTAGTCGCTTTTTAAGACACCTCGGTAGGAAATGACGGTGGTCTATTCTACTTAGTTGGATACCACACGGCGGTTCAACTTACCTTAGTTGCTTTTTACGACACCTCGCTAAGAACTGAGGGTTATCTATTCTACTAAACCGGATACCACACAGTGGATCAACTTATCTTAGTCGCCTTTTACGACACCTCGGTAAGAAATGAGGGTGGTCTGTTCTGCTCAGCCGGATACTATACGCCGGTTCGACTTACCTTAGGCGCGTTTTACGACACCTCGGTAAGAAATAAGGGTGGTCTATTCTACTCAGTCGGATACAACATGCCGGGTCACCTTGCCTTAGTCGCCTTTTACGATACCTCAGTATCGTATATCAGCATCCTTACACACTTATATCCAAATGATATGTATAAGAGATTAAAAACCTTTGTGTTGTTTTTAAAGTAACTCATTATATTTTATGTTAAAGAGATCGGGTCGCGGCGGCTCACTTACGTCCTCTGGAGAAAGCTGATTATTCGAAGAAAGTTACGAGGGGATGGAATCAGTATGCCACCAATGATTCACGAGAGTGATCATCATTGAAAAAAAAACCGACATAATTTGATTTAGGACCATACTTGTCGCCAATGTCACAGGGGTTTCATCTTTTGGGTATGGGGGAATGTATGCAACAAAATAATCATACTGGCAAATAACATATCACCAAATATACGAGAATTCGGTTATATATCCTGTTGTATCTGTTTTGTGTAATAAAACTAGGTTCTATTTGTATACTTGTTTTATTAATAAACGAGTTAGTAAAATTGGTGCCGTCATTATTAATTCTCAAGAAAATCTATAAACATAATATCTAGAAAAACTTAAAACTTTAGGTAGGTTGTATAAAACATTTGCTATAGTTGTCCAAGACATTGTTGAATGAATAAAATAAGATAATCGTTTTCATCTCTAAATCTATATAAAACAACGACATTTTTCCTTTATACTAATAAATCCTTATTCTGTTGCCGGTTGACTGATAATGTTGATTATTATCAGTGTTGCCAACAGTTGAATAAACTTCTCACCACATTCAACTTTCATAACCATCAGAAAACCACTAACAGAATTTCTACACTCTAAATGACCGCTGACCGCTTAATTTTCTACTAAAACAATTTTTGTTTTATGAACTAAAAAAATAATTTTTGATGAGTGACACAAATTTTTATTAAAACGTTATGATAAGAATAAAACTGTCTTACTTTCAATTCAGAACATTGTTGGAACATAGAAAAATCCATACATAATTATTTGGATTCTTTATTCTATTGAAGCTTAGGTACATAATGAAAATACAGTAATAAGTGAAGCTGAACTGAGGTTTGATTAAAATTTATAGAACGTATACCTAAAAATCATTTGCCTGTTAATTTTTTTTTTTGTTTTCGTTTATTTACTCTGTAAGTTTACGTTCTTTTCTTAGGGTTTGACATGAGAATTATAATTTCAATCTTGGTGTGTTTACTTTCCCGCTTTGGATGATAAAAGCGTTTGTCATTGCGATCCATTGGCACCAGAGGTTTATTGTACCATCCGTAACTGAAACATTATATAAAGATATAACATTAACCCTTCTTATAGTTAAAAATAACCCTCATACAGTTATTGTACGAGAGTAGAGTAGCCAATAAAGCCTAAAAAATGTTCATCTAAAAAAAAGAAAGCAAAGTACGCTACTGTCTCTTTTTTTGCACATGCCTAATTTAAATACCTAGAACAACTCAGCGTTGTACTAAGAACGCGCTATGAATATTTGTCTGCGGATGTGTGATTAAACAAAGATAAGTTTTTCCAACAAATACAATCTCCTTCAACATATGGAATATAGCTCCCATACTCTAGTATAATAACTCTATGTAGACCTTACCAGAATGCGAATGGACAGATGATCTAAAAAAAAGTGGAACCTTTATGAGATCATGTACGTCTGTGGACGAAAAGGTATATTGTGACTCTGTCAATATTTGACTGAATCGGTAGAGTTGTATAATAGTGAAAATACAACAAACATAGAGCCGATATCATCATCATCATTTTCTTACCCTTATCCCACTCTAAGTGGGGTCGGCACAATATGTCTTCTTCTTCCATTCTCCTCTATCTTTCGTCAACTCTGGTGCAACCTTTAACATGCATATCATTTTTCACACAATCCATCCATCTTTTTTTCGGCCTCCCCTAGCCATACATCCATCCACATTTATATTTAAAACTCTTTTGGTCACATGATTTTCATCCCCCCTCATTACATGACCATACCAACTTACAAGAGCCGATATGTTAAGACAAAATCGTAGAAGCGCGTTTTCGCTGGTTTGGTCATATGCTTCGACGCCCCCAAAGCTATGTAAGTCACAGATGTCTCAACATGCGTGTTTCCGGCCATAGACCACGTGGCTTACCGAAAAAATTGACTTGATATTGCGGAGTCAACCATGTGTTACAACGGACTACAAAAAAAGGATTCTTAGACCGTGCAAAGTGGATGCATTTTAGCAGGAAAGCGGGCCCAGGCATAGGCTGGGGTTAAACGTTAGGAAGAAGAAAAGAGCAGATATATTAATTGCATTAATAAATTTGTGCATTTAAATTACACTTGGTTTTCTGTAGCTGGTGAAGGGTACTTGCTGTGTGGCCCTTTAGCTCTAGTCTGAGCGACATTGCGATGGTAATTATCTACCTTTTCCGTCTGTTCTTTAGTCTCCGCTTTCAGTTGATCGTGGGCCGCGTAAAATTTACCAGCTACTGGTATGGCTGTAAAAATATCAGATTTATAAGAAGTTAATTTAAAAAAAGTAACCTGTTACTATCCCACTGCTGGGCTGGCATTCTTTCTCCGTATTTGGTGCTAAGACCTACCATGCTGCTCCAATGCGCATTGGTAAGTTACACATATTTCTAAAATTATCTAGAGATATGTGAGGTTCCCTCACGATGTTTTCTTTCACCGAAAAAGGTGTGATAAATTACAATTATCAAATAATTTTATAATAATTATATTAGAAAAATAAATAAAAATAGCGCCAGTGATATTATGTGGCACTCGAACCCGAGTGTCGAACTTTTTTTAGTCCGCCCGTTATCCATTAGGGTGTCACTGCATTACGTTTGACAGCGAAAATTTCATTTACTTTTTATTCAACATTTTATCATTTTTTTTCAGTGCCCGAAAACAGGGATAAAACTTAATTTTTTTTTAATAAAACCTAGCTAGATCAATTTTTTGCCCCCGAAACCCTCTCAATACTAAGTTTCATGAATTCATGAAAATCGTTGGTGCCGTTTCCTAGATTCTGAAAATGTACATATATATACAAGATTAACTCATTTAAATATTAAAGATTATATTGAGTATAATAACGTCAAGAGTAAAAACATGAAACATACAGAATGTTGAATGTAGCAAGACAATCAGAGGACGATACTTTTTTGAATTAGGTCATTTTAATACTAAGCGTGCGATATAACAATACTCACAACCAAAGTTTTTTTTTTTTTTTTTTTTTTTTTTTTTTTTTTTTTTTTTTTTTTTTTTTTTTTTTTAATTTGTTACTATTTATCCTGCTGCTATTAATAATGCAGCAACCTTAAGGCCTTGCAATCAATAGTCTCTATTTATTTTAGCCTGGTATAGTGCCTACCCTTGAGCCATTTTCTGTACCGACTATTTTCAGTATTTTGAAAGCGTATTTAAGAAAAATCTTTCGTGCGTCTACGTCATTTATAATTTCATTAAGAGTATCTGCTGTTAACTGTAAGTTCAAACTGTTCTCACACGAAAATCTATATAGATGAAACTTAGGGCATTCCAGAAGGACATGGCAGACAGTTTCCTCGGTTGAATCGTCGCACTTACAAAACGGGCTGGGTGCCAACTTATACTTAAACAAATAAGATTTAAATCCTCCGTGCCCAGTAAGTATCTGGCTTAGCGCATTTGTCAGTTCTAGTTGCCTTTGAGTTTTATAAGCGATACGTATATCTGGAAAGAAACGTTTTGTCAATGTGCTTGTGCTCGATTCTTCATAACGGATCTGCCATTCGTCCAGGGTTGAGTTTCTGATTAGTCGCTTTGCATAGGATAGTGGGCATGCTTCATAGATTGGCGCAGTTTTAAGCTTTAGAGCCGCCAATTTGGCCAGCTCATCAGCCCGTTCATTTCCCTTAAAACCAACATGGGCACGAATCCAAAAGAAATTTATTTTCACCTCTTTTGATGATAAATCCTGAATTAAGTTTTGAATGTCGAAAACTAAAGGATGTAGGCTGTAGGGGCTGGCCAAACTGTCCAGTGCTGATCTTGAGTCACTGACTATATTTATAATTTTGCTAGCATATGATTTTTTAACTACAACCTTGAGTCCCTCGCGAATGGCCACAAGTTCTGCTTGGAAAACCGAGCAATAGTCAGAAAGATGGTATTTTTTTGCAAGGATTTCGATTTCATTCTCCCAAAATGAAGCAGCAGCTCCGACCTTACCATCAATCTTGCTGCCATCCGTAAAGACTGTGATGGCGTTTCTGAGTTTGTCAAGCGTTTCTTCAGCTTCAATTGTGCCATAGCATAGGATTTTTCTTGCAGCGGGATGAGGAAGTTTAAATGGACTTATTGTGCGCTCGAAAGGTCTGCCAGGTAGTTCTGTTATTGGTGCGCCTTTCTTTATCTGATATAGCCGCCTTTGCTCTAACGCTCGCAGGTCCAGTGGGAGAAGACCTGCCAAGACGCAACTGGAGATCAGTGATACTGTTCGGTGTGACTTTGAAATCATGATTCCAAAAGTTCTAGTAATCTGGTCAAGTTTTCTCTTTATTTGGATTTGATGACAACTTTGGGCCCAGACGTTTGATGCATAGAGAACGATAGGCTCAATGACTGCAGTATAAATAATTTTGAGCACCTCAGGGTTAAGACCCCATTGAGCTCTGGCCATCCTCGAGACTGACTTATATATGTTTGCGATTTTCTTTGACACGACGTTGATGTGTTGAACGAAATTAAGATTCTTGTCAAATGTGAGCCCCAGCACTTTCAATGTTCTAGAGTAGTTCAAAACTACGCCATTCATAACAAGCCGTGGTGAAGTGGTAAGAAAGCGTTTTGTTATTAAGATGGTCTGGGTCTTTTGGGCTGAGAACCTTAATTTATGAAACTTGCCCCAGGCACTTATAAGTTTCAGAACTCGATTGGCGCAAGCTTCAAGTCCACTGACGTCGGTGCCACTTGAAACAACAAGGATGTCATCCGCAAAAGCTTGTACTTTAACATTCTCCTCCCCGACACATTGTAGCAACCCGTCCAGCAATATATTCCAAAGCAATGGACCTGCCGTCGATCCCTGAATGCAGCCCTTATTGCACTCTCTAGTTACTAATTCGCCCAAATATCCTAGTGTGACTGTTCTGTTGGTCAGGTAACTAGCCATCAAGCGGAGTAAGCCTGGGTGGATGCTCTTATTATGTAGTTGAAGAAGAATAGCTGGCCACCAGGCGTTGTCAAAAGCACCTTCAATGTCTAAAGATGTGACCGTTACTATTCTTTTTGATTTTATATGGTGTTTAATATTTTCCACAGCTGAATAGAGAGCATCCTCAGTAGACTTTTGGGGCATGAATCCATACTGCTTAGTGGAGAGTCCTGAACTATTTCCGAGCTTCCACAGAATTCTATTAGCTGCCATTTTTTCTAAGATTTTACCGAAAAGTGGTAATAGCCCTATTGGTCGGTACGATTTTGGCGCAGAGTAATCATCACGTCCCACTTTAGGAATTACCTTGATTCTGGCCCTTTTCCATCTGTTTGGAAAGTGCCCAGAAACTAAACATCGGTTGTATATTGATAACAAAATCTGTGGAGCAAAACGAAAGGCTTCCCAGCATATATCTGCAGTAAAGCCGTCATCTCCGGGTGCCTTCTTCGGGTTCATTTGACTTATAACAGAATCTACCTCGGTCTCAGTAAATAAAAGTAAGTCCTGAAAGTTTTGTGGCATAACCACGAGTCTTTGGTTAAGTTCCTTGACCTGTAATCTGACAGCACCCTGCTTTGGGGTGTCCGTATCTGGATTATCAGCTGGGAAAAAAGTATCTACTAACAATTTAGCTGATTCAAGCGATGTCAGAATTTTTTGTGTTACAGGGGATCTAAGTAATTTATCACTATTATGTCGGAAGCTTCTTTTTATGACCCTGTACGCAGTTTGCCAAGTACTTTCTTTGTTTTGTTTTGCGCAGAATTCTTTCCAGCTGCTGGTGATAGACTTAGCAATACTGGTCTTATAATCCACTAGTGCAATCTTATACTCTTGAATGATGTAAGGTTTCCTTCTGGGGTTGGCTTGACGTATCTTATTGCGAACTCTTATAAGATTTTTCTTCTTACGGGTTAGTTCAGCTGTCCACCAATTTCTTAACGGAGTTTTAAAAACTGTAGGGATCAGAGGTATTGCTCCCTCACAGGCAACCTTAATTCCTTCCTCGTATTCTTTTATGACCCTATCTAGATCTTCATGGCTCGTGGCTGCGTCTATTGAAGCAACTGTAATATTCCTTCTTTTTATTTCACTGCCGAGAATCTCCTTGAACTTGCACCATTTTGCCTTTATGGTGTTGTACGTCCTGGTAGAGGTCCTGTTGATTTCACCTGCGGTATTTGAGTTTAGTTGGAACAAGATTGCTCTATGATCCGAAAGACAGATGAAATTTGGGTCTACTTTCCAGTCAGCAATCCTTTCGAAGACGTTATCAGTACAGACTGTTATGTCCACAATACTGGTGTATGTGCGATTTCCTCGAACAGTATAGAAAGTAGGAGTGTCCCCGACATTTAGAATACTCAAACCATAATGGGCAAAAAAGTCTAGGACCTTTTTCCCTCTATCATCCTCCTTTAAACCACCCCACCATGGGCTCTTTGCATTAAAATCGCCTCCCAGAATTATTCGAGAGACGTTCAATCCATCCATGACTTCATTTAATTTACTAAGGTCATCCTCAATGTTCCTGGTGCCCTCAAGGTATACGCAGACAATGCCAATGTGTGTCTGACCCAAAATGATTTTGAAAGCTACAATGTGCTCAGATATTAAATCCGGATTTTCTATGATCTGTAAATTGCGGTCTATTACAAAAACGGCTGATTTGACTGGGTGTTTTGTATCAGATGTAATTTTTTGTATTATTCTGTGATTTAAGGTGACCTTCACTGTCGCTTGATTGCCAATGTAAGGTTCCTGCGCAAGAATGAGAGAATAACCTCGCCTCTCGGCTTCACGCAGACACTCCTGCGTAGCAACGTAACCCCGACCGAGGTTGACCTGTATCAGTTTTAGCACGCCCTGGGTGCAATGGGCATCGCGCATCCGGGCTGTGTTAACTGCAGGGAAGACCTCAGCAATAAGCCACAGTGGCTCTTGTAATTTTGTCCCACTTTAACCAGACTGGGCAATCAGATCGATAGGCTGGATGGGAGTTTTCTTGCCCAATAGCCGTGCAGTTGACACATCTAGCCATACGGTCTCGATTGTTGCATGTCCTTGTATCGTGGTTCTCAGCACAGTGCCCACAATTTGAGACTAGACTTTTGCACACTGCAGCTTTGTGACCGAAGCCCAGACACTTAAAACACTGTATTACAGGGGACTGATCCACGACCCTGATTATCTGGTAGCCGAGACGTAGTCTCTGGTCAACCAATGCCTGCCAAACTCGTGGGCCAGTCTCGACAATAACATTACAGAGGGAGTCATTCCTAGCTTTTGTTCGGCGAACAACCTTAATGAGGCGATCTTTATTCGGGACATCCGATAAAAGTTTAGCATTCTGCTTACCCACAGCTTCTTCAATTCGTTTGTCTGACAGGTCCTTGGCTACACCCACGAACCTCAAGAAGGGATTCCTGGTTTCCCGCTCAATAACATTGAGCTGATGCCCTGATTGCACTATTGCCTCTCGGAGAGTTTTTCTGTCTGAGTCCGTGTCACAACTTATCAATACCCTCTGATTGCGGATTTTTCGAACAGCGTTTACTCCTAATCCCAATTCAACGACGTCTACACTGGTCTTAATTTGTTGTACGATATCGTCACTACAGTGCCTTGGGTCAACCGACTCGACCACGACAGAATAGCGTGGGTTGGTCAGGGCTTCGGCGTATGTTCTTAAGGGTCGAGATTGAGAATACAATCTATTCGTAACGGATTTTTTTGGAGAGTGTAGTCCGTTTCCACAAATGTTTGTATCAGCAGAGCCCGACAGGCTGTGGACTAGGTTGCCAATTTCCTGTCTCATCAAAGAGATTTCTCCCATTAGGTCTTCAGTGCCCTCAGACGGATTTGGAGCTGGATTTATTACTTTTGACTGTTGCTCTTTTAGCTCTTTGATCTTGCAATCAATTTCATAAGCTAAGTATCGGGCACTTTCCGCCTCTTTATGTGCTTTGGCCACGTTGGTGTTAACTTCACTAAGACGAGTTGCAGTATCTTTACTAAGTGTATCGAGTTTAGCATAAAATTCTTTTTGCTGTAAATATAACTGATGTTCATAATAGCCCTTGGAACGTTCTCTTTCGCTAATGTGTCTATTACGGGAGTCTGCAAGGCGCAATATCATTTCATAGAGGCCATGCATACCATTAATGACTTCCTCACGAATATCTTTGTTAAGGCTACGAGATTCCTCCAATCTAGTTTTAGTGCTCTGTAGTAGAACCCCAGCCAGTCTCGGCATATCATGGAGTGGACCTCCCACTCCCCCAGCTGATGTCTCCGATAGCACAGAACTATTGCCCTCTTGATCCCCAGGCTCATGCGCCGCAATTATACTGGCTTCTGAGTGCGCCTGAGCTGCTGCTCGGAGCTGCGTTTGTATTCGTAACAGGGCTGACTCAGAGCGGGGCTTTGCCAGCCTACTAACTTCAGGTTGGCCTTGTTTGTCCTCACCGCCCAAACTAATTGCTCTTGTAAAGAGAGGACTGCTTGTAGTTGGAGCGAGTTCCGGTAACTCTTGTGGCTCTCTGGTCTCAGCTGATAACGCCTCCTCAGACCTCCAGTAAGGTCTGGGTCCTTCTGAGATTTGAGGAGTCAGAGAAGGAGTAATCTCATTAGGTTCTATAGTTTCGGCCAATGATTCTATGGCTGAGGATGGTTCAGATATGCCTTGCGGAACCGTACCCCTTGTCCGCTTAGCAGTCCTTGCATGAGCCCTTACAGGTGTGCAAGGCTTCCTTGCAGCTCTTCTAGAAGAAGAAGATTTGCTAGAAGCTTCTGACATGGCTTCAAATTATATTTATTATTATTTATTTATTGTTTTTTTTACTTTTTTTTTTTTTTTTTTAAATTTATTTAGTAATTTTTTTTTTTTTTTTTTTTTCTCTCAATGTACAAGTCCGATTTTTTTTTAAAAGGTTTTATAAAAGCTAAGCTATACTAAAAATGATACGTCGGGTAGTCAAAAATTGACTAATTTGGTTCTTGGTAAAAAAAAATAGCTCCTCAACGAAAGTCCGAATTGCAACCACAAATCTAATATATACTTGAATCAAATTAGAGCTGCAGACCGCACAAAAATGATTTTCTAAAAACCTCTAGGAAAAAATTTTGACTAACACGTGATTTCCAGAAAAATCACAGTAGCTACGAAACTATTGATCAGAAAAATGCAAAACAAATAATCAATAATAGACCGCAGAAGGGACTATACAATGATGACAAAAAACAAGTAGGTTGTCGCTTTAGAATTGGCAGCGCACGCGACTTTCGGGTAAAACGTAACCTTTTTAAGGTTGAAACATTGGTTTCACACTTATTTTTGGACGTGCTGTGAATTTTTCAACGAAAAAAAAAAACAACGCAGAAGTATAGACAATGCAAAAACGAAAAGATTGATACAAGAATTTCCGAAATCGAAGCACTTTTTCTATTTTTACGGATTTTTCGAGCGTGAATCAACTTTCAAAACGTGTGCGTACACGACGGCGAACGGCACGGCACCTCACAACCAAAGTTAGGCCTGTATATCTTGTAGTTACGGAAGTGTTTGACCTCTCTGTAGATCATCTCATTAAGCATGTGAATATCGATGGGCATCCGAGTGCCGAAAGTTGACTTTCCTTCGTTTCCCATTTTATTCAGTGTATTGAGGAGACTGATTGATTAGGTTTAGTTGCAGCGTAACCTAATAGTTGTTTATCATGTGTCCATATTAATTGATTCTATTATGTAATAAACATTATGTTGACATATAGGCAATCATATTTTTAAACACGATAACCATATTTGGATTTTTACCCTAACACTAAACATATTGATAAAAATAAAATTATTGCATGGTTGATACAAGTGGACTATGTAAGTAAATAAGTTGCTGCTGGGAATAGGCCTCTTTTCTCCTTTTTTGAAGAGAAAGATTGGAGCTAAGACCTACCACGCTGCTCCAACGCGGATTTGTAGGTTACACATATCTCCAGAATTCTCTTGAGAGTCACAAGAGTTCATAGACAACTGTACTATCGATTACCTATAAATGTGTTGCAATAAATGATAGTGGGTTATGGATATTGAGGCTTACCGAGCAATGTTCAGAAAATATGATAAATAAAACGTATCAAAACTGTAATTTATGTGTCAAAAATGTAATAGTCATAGATAATACACTATATGGAAATAGTAATTGCCAAATTATGCTATAGAATTTTTTTCTGATTGTGAATAGTATTTACGCGTAATGAGGTTGAAATAAAACTGACCTTTTTGGATACAAAAGATGTTTTACAATGTTGAGTTAACAGTACAAATAGCTAAAAAATCGTTTCAATTCGCCCTTCGGCTTAAAGTTTTAAAGAATTCAAGAGCTCATAAATATAATTTTACTAATAATGCTATATCTTAAATACAAGTATTGCACTTAAAATTCTTTTCTACAATATTACTTATTAAATAGTTGACTTCTTTAGTTCTTCATCAGTTCAGTTTATTCAGTTTTTATTACGATAGAGAATAATTGGATACGCATGCGTAGTTAAAACTGAATCATATCATAAATATACATATTCTTCTGTCCTTGTACTATTACTTTAAAGGTAATCAACAGGTGTTAATTTTAATGGGTGTTTAATTCGTTTATGGCGAGCTTACCTTAGAGCCCGCGGGGAACAGATTAATCTTAGATGGGGGTAGATTACAACAGATTATCAAGAGTTTAACCTATATTACATTACATTAATGGTACATTCTTTATCAACTCAACTATAACTTGCTAAAATATTCCTTAGTAACATAGGAATGAAAGCAGTGAATATTATATCACTGATGCATAATAGAGAAATCTCTGTTTTGTTTTAAAAAAAATAAAGTAACGGCCCGTTACAATCCCACTGGGCATAGGCCTTCTATCTCCAATTTTGTGCGAGATGGGTTGGAGCTAAGACCTAACATGCTGCTAAAATGCGGATTGGTAGGGTACACATATCCCCAGAAATCTCTAGAGATATGCAGGTTTTCTCATGATGTTTTCCTTCACCGAAAAGTGTGTAATAAATTGCAATAATCAACTAGACACATAAGTTTTAATAGAAAAACTCATTGGTGCTTGCCAGGGCTTTGAACTCGTGACCTCCTCGAGAGAGTCGCACAGTCGCACCGCTGGACTATCACAGCTGTTTTGTATAATCTTCTTTGATTTTGTTTTGCGCGTGCTTTTATACAAACAAGGATAATATTTTTTAGATTAGAATTATAATAAAAACAAGTTTCGTCAAAAAAGTAGGCGCGAATTATAATTAACACAAATGAAAACACGGAAAACCAACCGCGCCCTTATAAGCGAAGTCTGAGTTAAACGGTTAGCATATAATACATTTGGAACTAACTGAGCCACTTCATTCAAAATCAATAATATATTACGAGGATATAAGGATAACACGCTAGTCTATCATAACTCGTATGTAATTACTTTAACGGTGTCCTTTAATTAAAGCATGCTGGTATCAAAGCAGATCCATTAATTAAAAAAATTATAATTTCATTATGATCATGATCTATCGAGTTTGTCGAGGCATTGAAATTCATTTTCAAAAAGCTGAAGGTGAGCAGTAATAAAGAATCTAATAAACGGAGACCTTCCAATGAAGATCCTGTGGAGAATTTAAAAACGGTCGCTATATCTGCCATTCTTGAAGCGGCCGCGGCGCGCGTGAAGCACTTTAGGGTGCTGTTATGCTGTTAAACTGAGCGAAGGCGTAGCGTAATATATTTCTATCATTGTAACGATGGCAATATTTAAGTAGGCTGGTCGAAAATATACTGATCACACTTATAGAGGCGTAGTCTTGTCTCGCCCTAATATAATGTTTTCGTAGTGTATAAATAGACTTATTGTTATGTGTGTTAAATAAAAAAGGAAATCGCATAAATATTTTACCATGTCTTAATATAATAGGTTATTCTACGTAGAGTTCCTTCCTTATTTAGTCTATTATTTTATAATTCATGATATAATAATTAAACTAAATGCAAATATTCTTTATTTTAATAAGTTTTTCAGGCGCTTACAATTCGTCAAAGATCAATAGGATTATTGAAGGTATTACTGGTTCGGAATGTTGCTATTACCGAGAAGAACCAGCTAGAAACGGTCAATCTTTAATAGAAAAATTATTTTTGTAATTAAGTTGTAGTAAGTTTAGTAAGTAGTAGTGTAGTAAGTTTCCAACGGTCCCAAGAATGTTTGCAGCGTTTCCGCGCTGAATCGCTAAGCTGATTCTTTGTGCGAAAAAGGAGCCAGCCCTCTTGTCACCTGAAGTGGCAATTAACTGGGGTGTTAAAACGGTTGCAGTTAGTAAACGAATCTGGAAAGATTTCAAAGAGCAAACATTTTTACCTGCAATTGAATAATATCCTTTATATATAAGCATATTCTATACAAGTCTTAATATGTTTTGGGAAACTTTATATTTATTGAATACCCTGCCGATACATATGTATTTATTATAGATATGTATATTTTTTCATTCGAAAATATTATTATATATTTCGATGCTATTATAAGTATGCATATTTTTTTTAAATAAATGAAACTTTTGCCCATTCCTAAAAATTAAATTACATGAAAAATTAATAGCAGCACGAGACAACCGTTCCGCTTGTGAATGTATTCACTTCTCAACGCAAATTCCGATCGCCTATCGCCGCGCCAATATTGCGGGCATCCGCGAAATCGACAGCAGCGAGACAACTATTTCATAAGGCGTATAATTGAAATATCCGCAAATGCCCCTCGATCCTAATGGGATGAAGGGCGCGTTCACACTACGTTGTTTTTCTAATCAATTTTCTTTATCTTTACCTTTACCTGAAGGAATGTATGTAAGATATAATATAAGCGAAACAATTTTTTTGATCTTACTAAATTTTACCCGGCGAAGCTTCTGCGCTCGCCCGTCTTTCTGGTGACGCTGGTAAAGCCATAAGAACTAACAGCATGAGTCAACTCGAAAAAAAAAACAAAACCGTGAGGCAAAATTGCTATGAAATTATTGGAAAACTGTGCATCACATACAGGACTATTTTAATGATAAAAACTCTGTATTATACAAAGTAAAACAATTAATACCTGGGTGACATTAATACGTATGTATACAAAATTAACTCATTTAAATATTAAAGGTTTTGCTGTTTTCGTACTATTTTTTATTGCTGCCCTCCTATTGATCTTAACGAGATGTTATATATCCTGTAGACTTATTCGATAAATGGACTATCTTACATTGAAAGAATTTTTCAAATATAAAATATAAAATAGCTCCTGAGATTGGCGCGTTAAAACAATTAAAGAAACAAACTGTTTAGCTTTATATATAAGTATAGATATAATCAGTATTACTGCGCTGAATTGCTAGACTCAATTTATTAGTAATTAAATGTATATTGGAACAAAAGGTCCAATATGCGGCCTCCTTTATGGGGCGTTCCAGGTGGCGGAGACAATACAGGTACTTAATGAGCGCCTGTACAAGACGAACAGACGGCACGCAATCTGCGGACGATTATTCATACAATTTACTCTTCTCACTGTAAACGGAATGGATTTTGTAATTACATTGAAATGAGATCTACGGTATATTATTTTCTCCTCTAACATATACTGTAGCCATAATTTTAATTTAAGGAACAATGTTTAGTCCTGTAAAGGAGGAGGGCGTTGATCACTGCAACGCAGTTAACACTTCTGCAGCATCACCGTTCATTTTCTTGTGTATATATGTATTGTTCCCGATAAATGTTATTACTACCGTATCCTATCCTATCCTACTAATATTAAAAATGCGAAAGTTTGTGAGTATGGATGTATGTTTGTTAATCTTTCACGGCGAATCCGCTGAACCAATATCGATGAAATTGGGCACAATTATTTATTTTACACCGGATCAACATATAGGCTAGAGAAATCCTGTTAATTCTACAGGAATAGGATGACAATAAAAAGCGCCCTCTATTATAAGCCTATCACGTGAAAAAGTCAATGCAAACCACGTTACAAATGTTGTCAGGTAATGGTTCTTAAAAAAAAAGCCATACATGGCATTTAGAATTTAAGTCGGCGTCATCCACGAAACTGACTTTTTTATCTTAAAAAAAATACCTCACTAAAGCGCTTTAGATTAAAAGAGATATCGTTTTTCACACGCTCTCTTAATAGAGAAATTGGCATAAACGGAACATATACTTTTTATTTACAAGTCAAATATAACCGAAAGCCACTTAAAGAAACTTAGTTCTACTGAAAATTCCAGTATAATACATAACCAAATTCTTCTTTTTTCTTGGATTTTTCGTGGACTACATTTACATGTCGCATTTGCGACCCAATATATCACAAATTAAGCTATGATAGCCCAGCGGTGAAACCAAGCGACTCTCTAGAGACGAGGGGTTCAAAAGCCAAACAAGCACCGATGAGTTTTTCTATTAAAACTTATGTGTTTAATTGATAATTGCAATTTATTACACGCTTTTCAGTGAAGGAAAACATCGTGAGGAAACCTGCATAACTCTAGAAAATTTTAGGGATATGTGTTAACTACCAATCCGTGTATTGGAGCAGCGTGGTAGATCTTAGCTCCAACTCTTCTCTCCAGAAAGGGAGAGAGGATTCCTATGCCCAGCAGTGGGACAGTTACTTTACTTTTTTATTTAACAAATTTGCGAAATACGCTAAAAGTAATGAGAATATTATTTTGCTATAATCCACGATAAAATTTAAATAATATTCTCATTACTTTTGTATTATGGACTTCAGCAAAGTAACGCCTAATTCTATAAATTATTTGAAATACGCTAACTAAGTATAACGTATGTTTTCGAAAACCGATACTTACAAAGTCGAAATGGCCGGTTACTATACCTGTTAGGTCTTCTTGTTTTCAGAGAAACGTTTTTATCATATCATGTTAACACTTCAGACAGTAAACGCATTAAAATCTCGTTAAGTCGTCGCTGTCAGATATCAAGGCATTTAGTACGATACTGTGTATAAAATATGCATACATTATGTGAAGATGTAATCTTCGACATTTGTATTAAATGTTTGTAAGCTTCATCAAATCAAAATTCTTCTCTATTTAAGTTGGTTTTTACAAGATCGAATCGTCAGAATTGTAATAAAGCTACTGGTTCGGAAAGGTGCTCCTAAAACGAAGAACCAATAAAAAAAATCGATCCAAAATATTCCCGGATATACTCGCTATTTAACCAGGTTCTGCTAAATATATTTTGGTGATAACGCTTAGACTATTTAATTAAACAAATTAAATTACCAAAAATTTATGTAGGGACTGAAAGCTAAGGTAAATGCCTTTTAGAAAAGTCTGCAATGGTATATATCTATCTTTTAAGGATAGCTATATACCATTATAGCTAATTACTACTACACTATAGCTACTACCGCCATGTAAATTTTGGTAAGAGGAAAGCTATTAAGATGGATATAGTATATGGATAAGGCCATAACACCTTAGTTACGTTATATAAAAAGTATTCTAATCCTACTTCCTACTAATATTATAAGTGCGAAAGTTCGTGAGTAAGGATGTATGTTTGTTACTCTTTCACGGCGAATCCGCTGAACCAATATCGATGAATTTTGGCACAATTATTCCTGATACACCGGGATAACATAGAGGCTATAGAAATCCTGTTAATTCAACAGGGATAGGATGGCATGGAAAAGCGCCATCTATTGTCAATCTATCACGCGTCAACAGGTATACTATAGCAAATCGCAGGCGATAAAGCGAGTTTTGCTTTGAGTTTATTAATGTGATCAAATCATAGACAAGAAATAAATTAATGAATAGGGCTTATGGCGTTGTAAAACTAATAGCAATTAACTTGTTTTTATATTCTCTTTTTGCAGCGTATCAATGTGATTTGTGGTATAAACATGGGTTGGAAAGTAACAAAGAAACTTATCTTCGCACTAAAACTCACTCAGAAAAAGTCGCAGCATCAAGTTTTTTAATTATTTTGTTGCATAAAAAAGGCAATCTAAAACTAGTATTCATATTTGACGTAAGTTATGGAAAATCTACCCAGAACAATGGACAAAAAGTCTTTTAAAGAACATTAAAGCATGGAAAATTTCACGCGGCACACGACTGACATTGAAATAAAAGCTTGCATCTACTAATTTCTATAGCAAGATACAGGAATAAGGATTGAACTTCAGTCGTACTTCAGTCGCACGCTATGCTCCATCCGAGACGTGCGCCTGTGTCACGTCGTCGCTGAAACTTTGAAATATATCGATGTATTATTAGACTATAGTGGATTAAGAACTTTTCAAACGTGATTTTAGTATATTTCATGCCATCTTAGGAGTAGTTTGAAGGTAAGTTAAATTTGTAAAAACTTTAACAAGCTTTCATTTGCGTATTCTCGCCAGGTTCCAAATTAATAAAAAAATATTCTTCATTTAAAAAAAAAATGTTTAAAGCGTTAATTACAAACATATATTAGTTTTATTTAATTATTCTATTTATTGTTATTTGTTCTATATGAGAATGTAATAATTACTTTACCTCTTATATTTACTTTAAATATCTATTATTTATGTTTCAACGTCCCATTAATCAATTTTACCTTTATTTTAAATACAAGCGTTAAATTGAACCGTTTATTTGCGTGACTGGTGATAAGTTTAAACGGGGAAATCGTATAGAAGCACAGTCTGTCATGTTCTTCCGCACTAATTATTACGAGTAAGCAAAGGTTTTTACCAATGGTTATTTTAAAATAACATTGTAATATTATGCTACGATGGCATATACTCGTACTGAATTTTCTTTAAGTACTTTTGCACTTAGTTGATATTTTTAAATTTATCAGGCATCTTTGTATGAACCAAACAAAGATATTTTACATAAGTAAAGTTCATATGGAGTTTTATTAGCATATTTTAGGATTATTAAAGGATATTTTATCTGTCCAGCGGATTAGCCGTAGAAGCGCAACAGACAGACAAACAAGAAGACAGGCTTTCGCAATTATAATATTAGTATGGAATGAGAAACACCAGTAAATATTTGATCGCACGTGACAGATGGACTATAAAGTTTTAATCATTAGAATAATTTTATAATTCGCAAAGTAACGCCTAATTCTATAAATTAACGAAGTTTCAGTTAGAACTTTGCATTGATGGAAAATTGCAGTAATCAATCACCAGCTGCTATAAAGTATAAGTAATAATACCTGGTAACCGAACCTTGCTCGGAAATTTTTTACAGATTAAAAAAGATGAATCTTGATAAAATAGAAAAAAATAATTGGGCAGGTGGGGCTCATTCCTAGGTATTTTCACTTCTCTAGACAGCCTGTTCTCTAAATAAGCTACCCTCACTTCTGGATTCACAGCAAAATAGTATTTTGTATTTAATTTCAACTTTAGCATTAAACTTTTACCTTGAACATTTTTTCAGTGCCCGAAATCGTGGACAACATTGTTTTTTTTTTAATTAATCCTAGCTATATCAATTTTTCTCTCTACATGCTGAATTTCATGAAAATTGTTAGAGCCGTTTCCAAAATTCATAAAAATAAATATGTGTATACAAGATTAACTCATTTAAATATTAAAATTCACAAAAAACATACAGGTTTTCCTGCGATGTTTTTACTTAAAATAATCGATTACATAACTTTTAAATACCCGGAGTTTGTATCCGAGACACTTGCAAAACTTATATTACCTTTCAGCTATGAAAGTCACGGGTCTAGAGTATTAAGTATTGGTATTTAAATAGTCATAGAAATATAGATAATGGCATGGAACAGCAAACGTCGTACGATATTAATTAATTGTGACAGTTATAATTAAAGGTCATTTGTGCAGCACCACGTTTCATTAGAGCTCATCTATGGAAGCGTCTAGAATATTACAACCATTCTGATTTATCTTTGTTGGTTTATAAATTCAAATTACCTTGAGTAAGTGATATGCACATTAGTAAAGCTATTTAATAAATATTAAATAGCAAATAATTGTGACTATTTAATGAATATAAATACTTAATTAATAGTCACAATATATACCTCACGTTACCTCACTTAATGAACCCAATAAACTCAAAACTTCAAAAGATTTCCACGGTTCAAAATCTTGTGCTCTATCAATCCTTTTGAATATCGTATTCTAGTAATCTTTATGACTGGCCCGTCGGCGCAGTGACCCTGCCTTCAGCTATGCGGATCGCGGATTCGATTTCCGCCGAGGGCCAACATTATCTCTAAATGAATTTGTTGTTCTTCGAGTCTGGGTGTATAAATACTATTATATAAGTATATGTTCACCAGTATAATAAAATTATATAAGTATATATTCACCAGTTGTCTGTAAACCATAACACTAGTATACTTACGTTGCTTACTTACTTACTTTGGGGACGGACGACCGTGTGTGTAAATGTCCCATATATTTATTTATTTATTATCACTTCTCCAATTAGTTGGGATCCTCTAACACTGCTCTTCTGGTTAGTAGTTACCATTCCTGGTGGTTCCTCGTACTTGTGTCTTAAATATACAAATTCAAAACTGTCACACTAAAAAAAATATTTTCCTGAAAAGTAAACATATGCATTTGAGGAAATGGATGAAAAAGTCCGTAATAAGAGCTGACCACCTGTCTGGCACCAACAGGCGTCCCAAGGTTAACTAACAATAATAATAAGTAACAAACTATATGCTAAAGGCTTTTGGTTTGTGTACCTAGTTGTCATCTGTTCCTACTTTATTAACAACGAAGATTTTAAATCCATTTCTATGTTTACAAAGAGAGGATTAAAAACTACTTCAAGAACTTTTCTATACTATTACTTCTTGATCCCAGACTTTCCAAAAGAGAAAAACTATTCTTTGATATAACAACTCTTTTATAAAGGTATCGCTTATCTCCTGAAAGAAAGGTTCATTAAACTGATTTACAAAGAAGCGAGCAAACTTTGAACTTTGCTCGCTTTGGTTCAAGTCCATCTTATTTTTTGATTAAAATATTTTGTTTACCTTAGAAGATGAAAAAAATTAACGTAGTTTTATGACAGAAGTTGCAGCGTATTTTATTTTACAGTAGTGATCTTGTCGTTACTTTTTTAATAAGCGGGCTATTGGATATGGCTGATATCAGGTTGTTGTGGCTTAACGATTCGATGAACTATACCTGATGTAATTCTTTCATGGATCTCCTCATTCCTGGTTTGATTGCGTATTTACGACATTCCAAGCAGAGCTAGCTCCATCACCTACGTCTAAGACTGAGCCTTTTTATAAAGCCTATAGTCAGAAACCAAGTTTTGGTTTATGTTGGCTATTATTGGCAACATGCATTGATCGATGACTTTGTTGAAAATTACATATTAATACGTAATAATTACAATGATTGCGCTTAACTTCTAAAGAGAGAGAGGCTGGAGCCGAGATGAATTTGTTTTACAGATCGACCTAACTAGAAAGAATTAATAGATGTGTTGAGGCAATAAGTTTAAATCAAACCTATTTTATGCTTTACGATTTCAAGCATATTCGGAGACAAGTCAATTTAAATGCTTTTATCTAAGCACCTTTGAGGAGTTCTTTCGTCTGGAGCAAATTCAGGCAGCATTAGATCAAGTTTATTTTAAACATGCATTGTCATCGGGACTGGACCAGTATGTAAAATATCAGCTCAATCGGACACCGGGAAGTGGATAAAATTTAACTTGCAAGATTCTACCTCCACATACACAAAGCAAGTTAAATAAAAGCTTTTAAAAACCATATCTCATAAAATTGCTTAAGAAAGCTCCAGCTTAATAATGATAATTAAACTAGAATAAATAGAAATGAGGATTTTTAAATTGTAGGTACTGATCAGGAGAAAGGTTGAGTACTTAGTTTTTCTTTTTAATACAGTCCTAATGTGCGTAGTGATGCGTTAGGCTTAATTTATTTTTGCTAGTTTATATGAAATGTATAAGAAAATTGATGCAACATTTAAGCTACAGTACTCAATCTCCGACATCGCCATAAAATGTTAAAGTTCACCAACTGTTAATTAGAATTGAAATCGGAAACATTAATGGTAAATAGCAATTCCAAGTTTGACGAGAAATTTATTGGCTGGCAGTCAAATATGCTTTATACTGAGTACAAATTGTTTACAAGTTAGCAATAACTACTTAGTCCGTGTACTGCGAATGACAGGTTGACGTGTTTAACAATATTTCTCGGTTGGTGGCTAGCATTATTTAGATTTCTATAGTTGGAGTTAGTTTATCCTTTAATAAGTCGATTATCGCTTACGCAACAACGTTGACAAAAAAAACGAACGAGTTCACTCGCGTCAATTTAAGTGTGCAAATACTCTCACTTATGTTTTGCCTTGTGTTTTCCTTGGTCTTGAAGTAAAAAAGAGAACTTTTAGTCCTATATGTTAACTCAGTATACTAAGGGCCCAATTATATCAAATTTTATCGATATTGCTCTACCTGATTAGCTATAAAAACGTAACAGATAGAAGATATGGATTCCTTTTTATTATATAACTAGCCGTGCCAGCGGCTTCGCCCTCGTTGAAATCAGTGTGTCTCAAAGTTTTTTCTATTTCAATTTACATATAACCATAACATACTGTTAATCTAAACCTTCCTCAAGTATTGCACTATCTATGACTAAAATCGCTGAAGGGGAATGTTCCCTAATTAAAAGGAACCTGGTCCGTGGACCTTAGCTCGCTGGTTGGTAGTTTAAGTGGACTGTATAGGGGAGTTCAGGGCTTTAACTGTTTTCTATCTTTCAGGGCAACACATAGTTATTACCGATAAGTAGTAACAACTTAGCACCACCCACTCTCACGCACGGCGACAGACGAACCGATCGGCGAGTGGCGTTTTCATTGCTACCCACATATCGGTGAATAAAAAAATGTTAATTGCCCAGAGACTAAAATATATTGCGAAATAAATAAAATTATGAAATATTTACGAACAATCGCACAAAAATTCATACAATAGACTTTGAAAAAATTGATCACATACAAACAGTCATCTTTTAGGGTCTTTATAGGGTATTTCGAGACTGCCACGAGGGCGAAGCCTCTGGCACAGCTAGTATAAAGTAGATACGGTGTTGTAATAAATAACAGTAATACCTACATATATCAAAAAGCATAGACTTGTAGGTGAACAACCTGAACTAGTCTTACACATACCTGTTTTTTTTTGCTAGACAGCAATATAAATGTATGAAAGGAGAATTTCAAATGGAGTTCTTCATGCATGAGCTGTCACTGACTTTAAATAAAGAATGGAGTATCACGTATTTCGTCCTAATGTACAAAGTAGGTAGTGCTTGTGAATAAAGAGCCATATTGCAAGTAGCTTTTCTTAAAAAATGCATCTTTTGGTTTCAAATAATGGCCTGTTAGAGACAATTTAATGGAGGTATGCAGGTTTCCTCACGATATTTTCCTCTGCCGAAAAGCATGTGATAAATTGCAATTAGCAATTAGATATATGTATATGTTTAATTAGAAAAATTTAAACATATACATATCAGGCCGGCGGCCGGCGTAAAATACGTAGCCAAATCATGTACAACATGTTTATTGCATGTTGTGCCGACCCCACTCAGAGTAGGATAAGGGCAGGATGATGAACTTAGTGATGATACTAAGGAATTCCGCAAAGTAACGCTTGCTTCTATTAATGATTATATTGTCTTGTTTGGGAAAAAGAGAATATAATAGAAGTATGTATTATTCTTATGTCAAATGCCGAGAAATTCTTTTTAAGAAGTGAAACCAGGATTTTAAACTAAAAATATTTAGTCATCTAACATAGGAGCTCAGATATAAAAGAAAATTCTTATATCAATAAGCAAAAACAAATAAACTTCAATAAAACAACAAATTGGAAAATCTCAACGTAATTCAAGACGGAACGAAGGCCTTAGTAAATTGTATTGGACTGTGTTTACCCTTGAAATAATGCAGCAATAAGAAAGGTAGATGAAACTTCAATAACGGTTATTAGGTTTCCATCTACTTTTCTGCACTCGGATAGCATTAAGTTACGGTAATTTTAATTTAATACTACATACCTCGAGATGTTTGAGTACAAAGAAAAAACAAAAAAAGGTTTTAGTTTAAGTTTTCGTAACATTTGATTTATCGAACACATAATATTATCGGGTGTAGTATCGGGCTGAGTAGAATAGACCACTCTCAGTTCTTACCGTGGTATCGTCAAAGGCGACTAAGGTAAGTTAACCCGCCGTGTGGTTTCCGGTTGAGTAGAATAGACTATTCTCATTTCTTATCGTGGTGTCGTCAAAGGCGACTAAGGTAAGTTGACCCGCCGTGTGGTTTCCGGTTGAATAGAAGAGACCACACTCTTTTCTTACCGAGCTGCCGTAAAAGGCGACTAAAGTAAGTTGACGGTCAGCCGGTCGTAAAATAAATGCCCATCCGTGACATTTATTCATAAGTTAATGTATGGAACCGGCTATATTCACGTCTTATTCTATCGGGTTAGCCCGACTAGTTTCGAACCCAAACGGGGCTTTTATTCATGAGCTCTTTACACGACGTTATCGCGGCGGGAACTGCGTCCCGCAGCTCGGTTTTAACAGAGACGGTGGATGGACACTACCTCCGGCGTGGAAACCGATTTTTGACGCTACTGGTTCATATAAAGACCGCTTTGAACCCGACACCGTAAGCGTCGCGTGCACAAATTTCATCCGTGCATGCGATGACGAAGACCAGAGCGACAGGGAACACTTGGAAGAGGTGCGGTCACCGCCGCCACCGTGTCCCCCCGCACCCCCGCCACCCACGAGTCGCGCCCAGCGAGCTGCGGGACGCAGTTACCGCCGCGATAACGTCGTGTAAAGAGCTCATGAATAAGAGCCCCGGTTGGGTTCGAAACTAGTCGGGCTAACCCGATAGAATAAGACGTGAGTATAGCCGGTTCTAAACATTAACTATTTATTCATAAGCTCTTTACACGGCGCTATCCCAGTTCCCGCTGCGATAACGCCTTCTTAGAGGAAAGTAGAGTTCATACTAATATATTTTGACTCTACGAACTTCGATGTGCTACCCTCTGAAAAATTTATATATTCCTTTATTGCAATAAATATCTGTTTTGAACCTTTCAATATCCGACGTCGCTCCAATTTCCTCCGCTCAATCACGACTTTCTTGTCTGTTACAGTGATTAGATAAATATTAGATGTGACGATGTTATAGCAATAAACTTGATAGAATGGATTTCTTATAAACGCTTTGAAGTGAATGTTAATAATTATCTTTATATTTGCTCTCAATAAAACGGTTTAGCTTAGGGTAGTGGCATAAGAAATATTTCCAAAAAATATACATATATAGTAAAACTGACTGGTGCTCGGGGCTCGAACTTTCGACCCCTGGTTAGAATCACAACACGCCCCAATTGGTTAAAATTGCCAAAATTTTTGTGCTTGATTCATATTAAGAATTAATTTTTGTTAAGAGATCTGTATATAGCTAGAGTTACAACAGCAACCACACGCCACACAAGCACTTCACAGACTCACTACGACAAACTCTACGATCATTTGTCCCCGTAACCGGAGCATTATCAGGACGATAGGCTCCCTAACAAAATCGTAATGTGCAATACATTGTAGTGTTGTGTGGTGTATTTTTCGTAGCGGCGTTTTGTGATACGTGTGGTGACGTTGGCTGCTTCCTTTACTTAGTGTTACATAGATTTTCGTAACAAACGCGGATTATAGCTAAATAATTCTATTCTAACTTCTGGAGGTTAGAGGTCTATGTCCACCTAAGAGATGGGTCCATTTGTTTCACAAGTTACCAATAAACTGTCAGTTAGCCGATTCGCAACATATTTGACACATATCTAGGTATTTTGCGTTTCTCAGGTTTCTGATAGGCTTATTCAGCACTTAAAGTCCCTAATACGTTAACAGGTAGATCATGTGACTGTTATTTTGTTTATTTGCTGAACAGCAAATACCTATTTCAAAATAGCCGCGATTTTAGTTTTTTAATATTTTTCATTTTTAAGAGTCTCTTTTTAGAGACATTTATCTGCTACCTTAGTTTATTTGTCGGTTAACTATCCAACACTTTATCAATAACTTGTGAAACAGGACCGTAAAAATTCAAAATAGAAGTTTAAATCCATGAATTGTACAAACTTACTTGCGTTGTTGGCTTTGTGAAATTAATATCAGAACGTTCAAAACGCATCAAGCCTTGGGAAAACGACTTAGGGTCCGAACGATCCTCTTATCTATAATAATTCCTGAAGCTGTCTTAAGTTTATGTACTTATCTTAGTGCACATACATCAAATTTAATGTTTACTGCTTTACTTCTAAGCCCTGATGTTATTGCCTTCCGTGATTTGATTCTGAGCTGTTTTTAGTAGTTTTCCATTACGACTGGCCCTTTGGCGCAGTGGGTTATGAATTTGTTGGTCTTCGAGTCTGGGTCTATTTGTATTTAAGTATGTATATAAAAAATATATACGTATATATTCACCAGTTGTCTGTCTACCATTACACAAGTATTAAGTTACTTACTTTGGGGACGAACGACCGTGTGTGTAAGTGTCCTATATATTTATTTATTTATTTATTTATTTATTACGGTTAGATGAAACGTAGAAACAAAGGCTAATTACGCTGTCGTTTGCAAATTTATAATAGCTCAGTTGGGAACTGAGCGACTTAAAAAGTGGAAATACCCCGGTTCAATTCCCAGATCCCTTTTTTCTTTTTTTTATATTCCATCCTATTAATATTGTCTAAAAAAAAAAGAGCTAAGCTTGGTTACCCAAGTACTTAAAATAAACCGCAAATAATGTTTGATAATAGAGTTTTAAACTGCTTTAACATTCCAAACGCGGACAGTAATACTGCTTTTCCCCCATTTCAGGTGGGGGCGCTTGATTTATCATTATGACGATTACCGCGGCTAGGGTGGTCATATCATAGCCTTTACAAAGGATGAGTTTATTCGTTTCCTATTTAGGTGTGCGAACGTTTTAAGTTACAATTCACTATAAAGCCTGAAAAGTCCGAATGAATCATGGAGTTTTTGTGTTTCATGCTGAACGGAAACAACCATGGAAACCTTAATTGAGATTTAGGTATTTCGAAACGCTTTTGAGTTTTAATTTTAAATATAGTAAATTCATCTACCGTAAATACAGGCGACCAGAAGTAACCTCGACAATCTCGACAGTCTCATAAACATATTATACACCTTTAATATATGAGTCAAACCTTTTTCTTAAGCCACTCGCTTATAGCCTACCAACACACTCCTACTGACTTGTGTCAGTGAGATAAAAAAGTGTAGTTTGACCGCTACCCGTCGCTAAGATCGAAGCTTTGGATTCACAAGTATTCAAAAAGCGGTAAATAAAATTTCTGAAGCTGGTAGTCCAGCGGTAATACCGTGCGACTCTTTCGAGGAGGGCACGGGTTCAAACCCGGGCAGACACTAATGAGTTTTTCTGTTAAAACTTATGTGTCTAATTGATAATTGCAATTTATCATACGCTTCTCGATGAAGGAATACATCGTGAGGAAACCTGCGTATCTCTAGAGAATTTTTAGGATATGTGTAACCTACCAATCCGCATTGGAGCAGCGTGGTAGATCTTAACTCCAATCCTTCTCTCCAAAAACGGGGAGAAGAGGCCTATTCCCAGCAGTGGGAGAGTAACAGGCCGCTACTTAAATAAAATTACTAGGCTTTATTTTCTGCATTTGTACTCTAATCGGTACTTCGGCACAACCATGGATTGTGTACTCATTGCGAACTACTTACTATCTGCTATATTGTTCTATAGCAAAGTAAAAGTAAAGTAACGTTCCGTTACTATCCTCCTAGTCCTCCTCTTTTCTTATTTGGAGAAAACTGTTGGAGTAAAGACCCACCACGATGTTCGACTGCGGATTAGTAGGTTTCAAATATCCCAGTAATTCTCTAGAGATATGCAGGTTACATCACGAATTTTTTGGTTCACCGAAAAGCTTGTTATTAATTACAATTATCAATCAGACACATGAGTGGCTCGTTGGCGCAGTTGGTAGTGACCCTGCCTTCAGCTCCGCGGGTTGTGGGTTCGATTCCCACCGAGGGCCAACATTTTCTAACAAAAATTTTCTGGTTCTTCGAACCCGGGTGTATATATGTATTTAAAATTATATAAGTATATATTTACCAGTTGTCTGTCACCCATAACACAAGTATTAAGTTACTAACTTTGGGGACGGACGACCGTGTGTGTAAGTGTCCCATATCATCATCTTCCTGCCCTTATCTCACTCTAAGTGGGGTCCGCACAACATGTTATAAACATGCTGTCAAATGATTTGGCTTCGTTTTTACGACCGGCCGCCTGCCTGACGTCAAATTACCTTAGTTGTATTTTACGACACCTTGATAAGAAATGAGGTTCGTCTATTCTAATCAGCCGGATACCACACGCATGTCGACTTACCTTAGTCGCCTTTTACGACACCTTGGTAAGAAATGAGGGTGGTACTATTCTATTCAGCCGGATACCACGCGGCGTGTGTAAGTGTCCCATATATTTAAAAAAAAAGTTCAAATAAAAAAAGGCATTGGTACCTGGGAATTGAACCCGTGACTCCCTCGAGTAATGCACACGGTCTCACCAATCGACTACCACAGCTTATAATCTCTATACTTCGGTATAATTCGAATCTTGCCAATAAAATAAATATTGTTGGTAAACCTACCGCGGGTAACAAAGTTAATAATGGAGTCAAGGGCGCGCTGTTTACACCTCATGCGTCGGTATCGGCAAGGACACCATGACGGAGTGAGTTACGACTTTCAGCTTTCCAATGACATAACGCTCATTTACTTTAGTACAGTACAGGAAACAGTTGCGCATAATATAAATGTGCGACTGTTTCCTTTTAATTAAAAAACTATTCTTATAGTTACATACAGTCATCATCATTCTCCTATCTTTATCCTACTCTAAGTGGGGTTGTGTTTCAAATATGTTGTTACATATATAAAGTATAAAAACCGGCTATATTCGTTTTATTTCAGCACATGAGCCCGACTAGTTCCGACTAGTTAGTTAGTAGCCCGTCTAGTATAAGAGCTCATGATTAAGAGCCTCGGGGCTTGAAACTAGTCGGGCTCATCCGATAAAATAAGACGTGAGTATAGCCAGTGTCTATACATTAATTATGAATACCACTCACGAAGTTTAAATTTTGTAATATGTTTTAGCTAGATATTTTACGATGTCAATTTACCTTACTTACCTTTAACGACACCTCGGTAAGAAATGTGGGAGTTCTATTTTACTCAGCCAGATAAGACACGGCACTTACCTTAGTCACCTTTAACGACACTTCGGTAAGATATGAGGGTGGTCTATTCTACTCAGCCGGATACCACACGGCGGATCATTTAATATTAAAAATTTATGTACAAAGGTTACAATAGAATTATTTTGCTGTAATCGATACGAAACGAGAATCGAATCGGACGAACGAATCGAGGCGAAACGATAGTTGAGATTGTGGTAGTGAGGTTCTGTAGTGCTACGGTAGAGGTAGTGTAATGTAACGCCTGTTTCAATAAATTATTAAAATAATATGTATTATTTAAGTTTAAAAGCACGATCTGGATACGAGACCAAAAATATGTAGAGCAGAAATATATAAAAATATGTAAGAGTTTATCCTAAATCGGTGACATTCAGCTTATTCATTCGAGCCATTGAGTATGTAGGTGTGATTATTGTTCACGTTAAAGGAAGCGCAAATAAAGAACGGATAAAAAATAATCTTTAATCATAAGAACTTCGGACAATATGTACATGGTTTTTTACCAGTTTTTTCAGTTGCCTTTTGGCAAACCAAATTTTTTATGTAAATGCTAACAGAAATTAAAATATTTTTTCCACATAGATTTAAAAATGAGCCACTTTAAGCTTACAACTCATTATTTAAAATATTAAGTCTTTCTCCACGTGTCTATAAAATGACTTCGTAAACAAGTGATTAGGGTGACAAAGATAATATATGGAATTAATAAGTCTTAAAAAAGTAACATAATTTATAAATAAGCTGTTAATTAGCGGAGATCAATAATATAAATATAATAATAATATCATTTAATTTAAAATTATTCATAAGAAACTTTGAAGACTGTGACATTTCGAGTCTTAAGAAATTTGTTAAACTTAAATTTCGACTTTTAACGCTGATAAAATTCAAAATTTTTTAATATCTAAAATTGTATTGGTTAAACTAAATTCGCTTCACTAAACCTAGAACTAATTATACCAATTTGAGAAAATTTATCTTGTAATGATCAGTGCTCGTATAAGACAAAGAGAATATTAAAATTAAAAGGTGAAATTTGTAAACTTTTGTTTTAGTAGGACGTTCAATAAATTTGTCACGTTAATGTTCACTAATTTCCAGCCCCTATTAGCACTTTCAGTCAAGCCTCTAGATTTAACTTTGCTCGTTTATATAATCACTCTATAACTCACAGGTCGACAGTATCTTTTGGGAAATCTTTTTTGTTGAAGGAATGTGGTAAGCTAGCCGAGGCAATGTTTAATGAGTCGAACGTACTGAAGTAGACATTTTGTCGAACAGCACTTTTAAATTTCGCCACAACCAAAATATAGCGTCACCATTTTACTTCATTAACTTCCACTATCTTAAATTTCATTCGTTATAAATTATTCTCATAAATATACATCACGTTATATAATAATGATTCATTTTGAATTGCTAAACTTTTCCTTTGGAGCATCTAGGTTTAATTGTTAGACTGATATGTTAACTAAGTATATAATCATAATATATTAATAGTGTGGTAATACAAAGAGCAAAACAATCTTCGTAATTCACTCAGAGTATATGTTTTTGTATCAAAAATTACACACAGGTTTATCTTTAAACTATATTAAAAAAATTGCATGTTTGTTAGTGGAATCGAGCTATAAGCGTTGACAAATGACTATCATAAGAATTTGCTAGCGCAATGCGCATTTCATTAAACTATCACAAACCCTTATTATGTTTAATCAACTGCGAATTCTGTATACTCAATAAACTTCGCTAAACTATAAAGGTTGATCCATTTACATGTAAACTACCGACAGCAGATTAATTAAATATAGATTGACTAGTAATATCCCGCGGTTTTAGCAGTGTACACACCGACCTCAAGGCAGTGGAAAGTCTACTAAGTCGGACTATATATTTATTTTGTTAAATTTTTCATCAATAGTTTCCGCGGCGCATGCGATGATAGATTTTTATTACGGATCCCTATATTTTTTAAAATGTAATATAGCCTATGTCGCTCAGTAAAGATGTAGCTTTCCAATGGTGAAGATTTTTTAAATCGGTCCAGTAGTTTTTGTGTGAAAGATTACAAACATACATACAAATTTTCCCTCAATAATATTTGTATAGATTAACTTTTAGGAGAGACCAATTGTCAACTTCTCTGCTGGTTATCAGATGAGGATATTGACTTCTGCCTGACGCAATTTATTTCCTATGATTGGGAAATTTAATAAAAAGTCTAATCGCCTATTAATTCCACTGTGATGAACCTTACCAAGGCATCACCTATAACCTTTCTTTTAAAATTATGGACTAAAAATATATGAGCTGTTAATAAATAATCAATTTAAAGCTTAGTTAATGTACAGAACCGGCTATACTCACGTTTTATTCTATCGGGTTAACCCGACTAGTTTCGAACCCATCCGGGGCACTTATTCATGAGCTCTTTACGCGACTTTATCGCGTGAAATTAAGCTTGATAAAAATAAAATAAAAACTTTACATTAATGTTTTAAGTGGATTCCATAATAGGGTATGAAATTAAAAAATGTTATAATACATTCAGATCCATATTACACTAATTAATTAGTCGATTAATGAATCATCGAATTTTTTCCTTTATAATAATTAGGTATTTAAAGAATCGTTCAATTCATATCAAAGTAATCGATTTTTCTGTCTATTTGAAAATTTACCTTTTTAATATTAATAAATAATTAGAATAAAAGCTAAATAAAAAGACAACTGCCAATAAAAAATAACAGATGCGCTGTTTGTGCAATTCGATATAAATCTGTAGTTTGGCGACATCGGGATCATCCAACCATATCTAATCTTAAAAACAAACAAAGAGTAAAAAATCGATTATTATTAAGAAATCGAATATAAAAAATATTCGATTAAAATAATAATCTATTATTCCCGAGATGCATCTTTCGCATTCCATCAGGCGAGATCAAAGCCATGCGCTAGCCTTATCGTATAAGAAAAAGAAGCTTTAATAAAAGTTGGATATTAACTTATACATTAATCATCATCTTTGTGCTCTTATCCCACTCTAAGTAGGAACGGCACAACATGTTAAAAACATGCTGTCACATGATTAGGCTGCGTTTTTGCAAACGGCCGCCTGCCTGACGTCAACTTACCTCAGTCGTGTCTTACTTGACATTCCTTATAATAAAACTTATGTTTCAATATATTTGTTTGAAGCTTTAAGGTTGTGTGTTCCCGCGTGTGTAAGCGATCCATTTATCGGATGGACACGTAATTCAGCGTCATGCTACATTAAGCACAACATTGCGACGTCTGCTGAAGATTCATTTCACTACACTTAGGTATTTTAGTTACACAATCAATATTGAGTTAGGGCACGATTAAAATTTCATATATTTTTTAAATTGTTGTATACTATCTTTGTTCGATTCAACTGAAGCGATTAAACACCCTCAATGATATAAATAGTACAATTTCCCTTCCCCGAAGGTCATGTAAGTTTTAGTATTTTAAATTTAATTTTTTCTAATGCCCGAAAACAGGGATATTTATTTTTAAATAAAACATAGCTAGATCTATTATATATATTTTCTTCCCCAAAACTCCTTCATGCTGAATTTCAGGAAATTCGTTGGAGCCGTTTCAGAGATTCCGAATATATATACATACATACTTACATACAATATTAACTCATTTAAATATTAAAGAGATATTATAGTTTTATCTATGATAAATTGACATATTTCAGTGTGATTGGCCAAACCTTAGATAAAGAATACACTACGTCCATGGGCCAAACGATTTGTTGAGTATGAATGTTTGTGGCATCTGTCAGCCAGGGTCGATATCTGTCAAATTATCCTTCCTTAACCGTTATAAAGAGCACTTCTAAACTTTTGATTATACCGTTTTTTATTATTTCATACAGATTATATTTAGATAACTATGTCATAGAAATAGTCGATAAATATCTTGTTTAATTTTTAATTTGTCTAGCCTAAAATTTGGGTTGGATGTATTATTTAAAATATCTGGATGACCAGTATTTTTTTAAAAGACATAAAAAAACATACAATATGAAAAAAAGCAAAAATAAGGGTTGATGACATCTGTAATTAATGTGGGGTATTTTCACTTCTTTTGTTCTAGTTCCCAATTGAGCTATCATGACTTTGCCAGGGACAGTGTAATTAACCTTTCTTTTATAATAATATTGTAATAGTTTTTTAGTACCTGAAAACAGGAATAAAACGACAACTTTTTTTCAATTTACCTAGCTAGATGGATTTATCGCCTCCGAAGCTCCCTATATACTAAGTTTAATGAAAATCGATGGAGCCATTCCCGGATTTCAGATTATTAAGTAATACAAGGTTAGCTCATTTAAAGATTAAATATATCATAATATTAATATGTACTGTTAAATAATAAATGTCGTAAAGTTCAATGGAATCGATATATAATGTATATAATTTTATAGGTCATTATGTAGCAGATGCGACAAACATAAACCGACAGATGTTTGGATCATGGCTATAAAAATGTTATGAAGAGAATAGTTTATTCGATATTGATAGGTGATAAAATTACAATTTATTGACTACTATAACGTAGTTACTACATCATATCTACTTAAAATATAAATACATTGGTAAATGTAATTGTAAAAAAAAAAATTGTATTGCTTACAACTAGAGCACGTGACTTCATTCAAATAAATTCTTATATTATGGTACCCCCCCAATATTGTACTGTTTTCATCCTATTCCTGAAGGATAACGGGACTATTTAAATCCTTTCTGCAACCCCCGATATTAAGCTTCTATAGTATAACATTTCATCAATAGTACTTCAGCAGATTGGCCGTGAAACGTGACAGAGAGACTTTCTATATAATAAAGGCATAAGGACAGAGGTTCACTTAGTATCAGTATGTTATATCTGATTGGGATGTGTCATAGAACATATTTCGCTCGTGGGTTGCAATAGTTGTACAACTCAAACAGTCATGTTTTGAAATTAATGGATTTAAGTTTGCTTAAATACCACCCTAATATTGAATTATGAGTTCTGCTGGTATTGCCGCTGATAATAATGTGTATTTTGACATTTACACCTATTCCTAGTCACTATTCCTAAAATACGTGTTTTTGAGTTATGCCACTATTACAGCCCATAAGCGATCTGTATTAAATAAATAAACATTAAGGTAAGGCCATAGTAATTGACCAAATTAATAATATTTAAAATTTAATATTATTAATTAATATTTTTTATTAGCTACAATAAACAAAAAGCTTATTATTTAAAATTTCATACAAAACGGTCAACTACTAGTACATGGTCAATTACTAGTGCACTTACCTTAATTCGATTTTAAATAAATAAATAGCAATAATATTAGTTCAGTTTAATACGTAGATGTGCTACGCGGGGTTCTACGTAGCTACGATAATGAAGTTTATTACTCGTAGCACATTTTCATATTTTTTCTCATCCAACACAGTTTTATAATACGATTATCTGTTCGGATTTCTATATCTCCCTGAGTACCTAATAGACTTTGAGATTTTTCAATTTTCTGAGACGAAATTTACACGAAAAATTTTTAAAAAACGTTAAAGCACTTTTAAAAGTATGAACTTAAAAAAGATGGTATTCTAAGAAATTAGGAAGTCCAATAATATAAATTTTAAGATTAATTTTAACATATATTTTTTGTCAATTAATTTCATGTCATCGCAAATTATTTCAAATAAATGCATGTTGTAATTCGAATCCATGATAACGTTTAGAATATTGCATTGTCTCAAATATAAGGTCAGGATCTGGATACAGGATTGATATGTATTTTGTTTTATTTGAACGTTTAAATATTCACCAAAGGTCAATAATATTGATGATCCGTTTTAGTCGTTCAATGTTCTATTTACTTGCAAAAACCATTCAATGATATCTGATGGCACGTTTGTCGGGTGATCAGTGTTCTGTACTTAATCGACATTAATGCGTATTCGGGAAAAACGGACTATTTATTAAATTTTCTCCGATTTGAGGTATAAATAACTTGAATCCGTAGTCAATTTTAAGAGAATTTTATAATGGTTTCTTTTCGAAATAATTTGAAGAAATTTTAAGTATTCCTTATATTTTATAGCCAGTAGTGGGATAGTATCAGGCCTTTACTTAAGTTAAAGATTCTAATTTAAACAGAATATTGGGTCAATCAGAATGATCTCTTTTAAAATATTTACACAAGTCTGATTTTTAGTGAGTCTTAAACTTACTTTACTTAAACCCACGTTTAGTTTAGTTTAGTTTAATTTTCAATATAGAAAACGGAAACTTTAATTGTATAAAACTGATGTTTGTGATTTGCAAAAATTCGGTCTGTTTTTAAATTTAACATCAGTTGGTATATTCGTTTATTTTCATTCAAATTCTCTTACATACTATTCCATATTATATATATATATATATATATATATATATATATATATATATATATATATATATATATATATATATATATATATATATATATATATATATGATACACGTGTGTGTTGAGAACTTAGCTTTATGTATTGTAATGTTGTGTTTATATCTGCAGTAATGGCGGAATGATGAAGTGGTGAGCTATCAGACGGCATGGCGGGCATGCCCTTGCTGGGCAATAGCGTGGGTGCGGGCGAACTGCGAGAAGGTATTATAGACATAATATCGTTTGTTCATGATCCTGAGCTTATCTACTTCTAAATCAGGACCTAAATTATTAGTGAACTTACAATTGTAAATCTGAGATTTTTAATATACCACCGAGAGAAAAGACAACCCTCATTTCTTACCGAAGTGTCGTAAAAGGCGACTAAGGTAAGTTGACCCGCTTTGTTATATCCGGCTGAGTAGGATAGTTCACCGTCTTTCGTACCGAGTTGTTGCAAAAGCGGACTAAAGTAAGTTGACGCCAGGCAGGCGGCTGGTCGTAAATAACCTAGCCAAATCTTGTGACAACATGTTTATAACATGTTTTGCCTACTCCATCTGGAGTGGGATACGAGCAAAAGAATGAAGTTTTCTTTATTATTCAATTAATAAGTATAAAAAGAGAATTAAAATGAGGTTACTTAACTGTCTCTATTATTTTGCGTGTGTGTAACTCAAAGTTGTTCTAAATATTTAAATTAAGAACGTTCCATGAATATTTCTCTATGCATGTGTGATTAAATAGTTATGTCTATATTCTTCCCTCTCTTAATATTTGTTGGACATTCGCACTTACATACTTGTATAACCTCTCTACTCTACTGTAATAACTCTATGACTGAATAGACGTTGAATGCTTTGAGATCCTGTTTGTATTTGTATTAAGTTAACCACATTGAGAGCCCTTCGCATTCGCCAAAGGCACGTTCTGAATATATCAAAAGTTTTGGTTTATCTTTCGATGCTGCGCCACGCTAGATATACTATATCCTTTTTTAAACTGTTAGTAATATGATGCTATGAAATATGTCATGAATAATATTAAATTTATAGAATTAGGCGTTACTTTGTGGAGATCCTTAATACAAAAGTAATAAAAAAATTATTTTGCTATAATCAGCGATAAAGTAAATAGAAAAAGCTTAATGTCGAGTGAATTATCCGTTTTCATACCCGATACATGCAGGATTTGTAAAAACACATGCACAAACCTCCACAGTCCACCACCGCCACCACAATACACAAGCACTGCACACGTGCTATCGCAAATTCAACAATCGCTTGCCCCACAACGATGATCCAGTTAGACTCTACGACAAAACCGCAAAGTTTTTGCGATTTAGTCGCATAGTCCGATAATCGGATATTCCACTCTACATTTAGCATTATATACATATATTTACTTTATCATGGATTATAGCAAAATACTTTTATTGCTACTTTTGTAAATTGAAGTTTATTTAATTTAAATTATAAGGAAACATTTCTTCGCGCAGATACTTTCATAATTTAATGGCACGAAATAGTCTTTTTTATTTGTATGATAATATGAACATAAATTACATATTTTTTATGTTTTATTGTAGATGCGAGCGACAAGTCATCTAGTAGTGGTTCACGCCGCGGTTCTTCTCCCCAAAGAAGACAGGTATGTAAATGGTGTTTTTAAGTACATTCTGACATATAATTTAACATTCTTTAAACCGTAAATTTACAGTCACTAAAAAGTACTTAAGTACTTAACTACCGACAACTTTCGATAGTCTTTCACTGTCGTCAATAATGTATCCTTTATTTGGAGAAAAAAAAAAAAATATTTACAAAAGAAACAACAGAGTTGTTTAACAAGAGTATTATCGTTTTCGTTTTTGTCATAGGAGCAAGATGCGGACGTGAGTTGTCATAGACCAGATCTGACATCTTCACTTCCGTCCCGGAGGCCTACCAGTTACGAACGGGAATACAAAGTTCCTACTGTGGTACAAATATTCTGTATTTAGTCGCTTTCTTATACTAAAGATACAGATTATGCTTTTCATTGATCTTCTTCTTCTTGTTTTATCTAAATCCACTGCAGTCTCTTCACGGGATCTCCACACCACACGATCTTGCGACGCTTGGGTCCAGCGGCTTTCCATGACTTTTTGAGGTCGTCAGTCCACCTCCTAGAGGATCAACCGACACTTCGGTTTCCGGTGTGGGGTCACAATTCCAACGCCTTACGACCCTAATGCCCATCGGTTCTACGCACTATATGCCCCGTCCATCGTCACTTTTAATGACAAGCTGAGCTGTGTTTGTGACTTTAGTTCTACTACGGATAATTTCTGATTTAACCACATAGAGATACTCCAAACATAGCTAGGTCCACAGCCTGCTGAATGACTAAGCCTTCTTGTGAGGCCTATAGTCAGCGACCATATCACGAAACCGTATGCTATTACTGGCAACACGCACTGTTCGAAGACCTTCTTCGAAGGTCTTCAGGGAATGTGGTATCTTGGACGAAAACATCTCGCGTAGCTTACGAAACGTCGCCCATCCGAGTTGGAATCGGCAACTGAATTCTTTTGCAAAATTAATATTTTTGTCAAATTTTCATTGACATATTGAAGTATTAATTGGGATTTTCTTGTCTTTTAATTCTATACCATTTACATTTCAGTAATGTTAGAGAGCGGTGTAGAATTTTGTTTTACATTTAACCTTTCTATATTATTTTCAAAGGCTCTATTAAGCGGTGCAAGTGTTGTGACGCACACGGCACCCTCATATGAAGAGCAACGTGCCAGCCCTGCACTTCTCTGCAGAAATACTGGTACTCCTGGCGGACGAAGCGTACGAGACGACGGATATTGCTCTGCCGGCAGCACGCCCAGGGCGTTTGGTAAGCAGATTAAAAATTTCAGTTTAATTTGTTTTAGGTTAAAGGGTTTAGTTTCTTTAATTAAAACAATTAAAAAATAATATTTCTACGCGTGTAATTAAACACAGCCTTAGCCTTTGAGGCTTTCGATTGGTCATAACCAAAACCCTTAATGTCAGCCTTTTCAGGTTAAGGCATAAGGCAGGTATATCGATACGATACTTTGTAGTACTCCATAATACAAGTATATTGTACGTAGGTTTTTTAAGGAGGTCTATGCCCATTAGCTTTACCATTCTTACTTGAATTTATCTTCCATACATCTTACAATACCTATTTTACTAATATAAATAAAATGTACAAGGGGAAATTAATTAACAACATAACTAGATTTCGATTATGCTTCAGATGAAAAACTGACAGCGGAAGTGGATATAAATAATCCGAATGAACTGACTGGTTTCCTGAAATTTTTTTTAATGTATTATAAAGTTAGTTTGTAAATAATATGACGAAACAAAATTATCATCGTTCAATTGACCCCGATGCCACAAACGGTAGCTCGGATAGAAGAGGCATTTTTTCGCATCGGCATCCCATTATGTGGGATCATTGGATGCCGGTGATATTGAGACCCCGGTATTGTGCTAGGTACGAATGGCATTTTCGCATTTAGTAGTTAAAGATCGGGTATGCTCTCACGAGAGTAAATATATATACCCATGTTATATACGTATAAATTAGTATAAAGAAATAAAGTGTTATGTTTGTTTATTATACAGCCACAATATTTGTTATGTGTGTGAAACTTTTTTAACTTTTACAAAATTTATATTTATAGGTATAGTTTTTTTTTATTTTACGTATTCGTGTAAAACTAATTTGCAGATATATACGATATCGTATTCGATGATTTTTTGGTATTTTTGGATCCCTTCTCAGAACTTTCGGAATTCTTAAGTTAATACAATTTTTTAAGTTAATAGAACTTAGCGCCAAATCCGTATCGATCGATTTTTTGCATTTTTAAAGCACGAGGTAGAAGTTTTGGCGTGTTCTTTTTATTCGTTTATTACTGTTTATTGACTCAAATATAAACAAAAGTAATGAATTAAATTATGTAACTATAATTTGCAATTTGAGATAATCTATGTAATACTAATAATATAGTATATATAATCCTTTTTCACACATACAAACAATACATAGATAGATATACATAGACATATACAAGAAATATATACCTCCCAAAGTATCGGACAAAATAGGTAAGCATTTTTAATTTTATGATCCATTTTTATTTTTGTTTCAGATCATAAGACAACGAAAAGTTCCGTTGTCACTCTTTCGTGCTACAAAAGTAAGTGTGTAAGATATTTTGTCAATACTACAGATATATTAAACAAACATCACTAATTATAAGTATTAGTAATATATTTGTTATTTTGGAATAGAATTTATTTTAAAAAAACCTTATTGGTTTGAATTTCCTAATTATCAGTCGTTAAGAAACAATTTTTTTTGCGCTGTCAAATAGTCAATTTAGTATTAAAACGCATATTTACAAGAATTTAATAACCAAAGATTATTCTCAACACGAGGTTAACACAGATCCATAATATCGAAACCTCACATTTTAGAATAAGCGGAGCTACTTCCAAAGAAATACTTAGCGAAAGCCATTTCTCACCATTATTATAAAGGCTGAATAAAAGAATGCAATTCAGAATAAAGGAAACGAGAATGCATTCGAAATACATTCTTGATATTTTATCCATTTTATGGCATAACAGTGAAATTCTCTTTTACGATCATCTGGCAGAGATATAGTATAATTAATTCAATTATCTTTTAACCCTTGATGCCTACAACTTCTTTTTCTTTGTTGCTTGGACCCAGTGGCTCCGTGGGTCTTATTTGAGGTCGTCAATCCACCTCGTAGGAGGTCTATCGACATTTTGCCGACATGGGATTGGCATTCCAACACCTTAAGTCCCCAACGCCCATAGTTTCTCCGCACTATAGTACCTATATATAGTCTAACTATGTCGGTGACTTTGGTTATAACGCTTAATGATTTGTAGTTAGGAAGCCAAAATGTAGATATAATATATAATGTAAGAAGCCAAAATGTAGATTAATAGAATATAAATACAATATCATTAATTACACTGGCATACAAGGAAGTTTTATGAAAATAAGTCTTTTGGTAGATTTTAAACTTTCGCGGATCATACTAATTATTATATAAACAAACGGGTCACATCGCGATAACTGACTGACATTCAGTTCGTGGCCACGGTGGATGCAAATCTGCCGAAACGTCGAACCTTATATAAAGGTAACTCGAAGTTATCACGATGTGACCCGTTTGTTTATATAGTAATTAATAAAGTCTTTTATTTTACATTGTTTCACATTATGTTGTCTTTTCAGGAGAACCTAAAATACAAATCGAAGAAGAAGTGTATTTTAGTGAATCCTCAAAGCGTGTCAGAGGAAATAGTGTTGTAAATAAAACAGGTAAGTTATATGAAATTTCCGCTACCCTTGTATAGTTTATGACAGCTTGATTCACGTAGGCTATTGAAAATTTTTTTTAGCACCAGAGATAAATGACGGGCGGGAAACATGGGGCACGGGTGCGGATTTTCTACTCTCTATCATTGGTTTCGCTGTCGACCTGGCTAATGTATGGCGATTTCCTTATTTATGCTATAGGAATGGTGGCGGTTAGTACTAAAACATAAAATATATAATATTATTGGTGTTCAAAATTTATTACATATTGTCGTAACGAATTTCTTAAAGATTCATCATCGTTTACCTGTCCTTATCCCACTATAAATCGTGGCGGCACAACATGTTGTTATTCGATTTGGTTAGTTACTTAACGACCAACCACCTGCCTGACGTTAACTTACTTTAGCCTACTTTTACGACACCTTGGTAAGAAATGAGGGTGGTCTATTCTACTTAGCCGGATACCACACGGCAGCTAGTTAGTTTAGAGAGATAAATATTATAGTATATATTAATAAAATGACAGAATATACCTACGAGGGGAATAAAGGCGAATGATGATGAATTACAAAATGTTTAATAGTTTACATCGTACACTATAGATCGTATACAAGTTTTTCCATTTTCTCTAGGAGCATTCCTGATTCCTTATATGTTAATGTTGATATTTGGCGCGGTACCACTCTTCTACATGGAGTTAATCCTCGGACAATATAACCGACAAGGGCCGATTACTATATGGAAAATCTGTCCACTTTTTAAAGGTATTTTATAAATTCGAATTCAACATGTTAGTTCAAATTACAATTATATTACAGATATATATAGTTTTATTGTAAATGTATATAATAATTTAAGTTAAACCTAAAATGCGTACAGTTTTTTGTAGCTTTCCACTAATTTTTTGACTGGTGGCAATGTTATAGGTTCAGTACCTACCGCATATCATTAACAACTTTATCACAGTAATATTTTACTAATTTCAATTCCGAAAACCAAAACTTTTCGAAAAACATCTTCCAATTTTTATATTTCAGAGATTTGAACAACATCGTTTGGATTATATAGGCATAGCGAAGATTTTACTACAGTGTTAAAGATTCATCTTGGTGACAAAGATAAGATAATTGACATCGAACCTTAGGAAACTTCGTGTGATCTGGATAATAGCGTCTATCTTCAAGATATTGACATCTCCGTCCAAGCTTGATTTGATCCAAGTCTATTTCATGAAAACGTAAATCTACAATTTCCTTAAATGAGATGGGTTCTCCCTATTTAATCAAAATTACGGGTATCAATACTTCCTCTAATGAGTTGGTAGCTTAGCTTATCTTATACTCTAGCAGTTATTAGGGAATAAAATAGTATAAACAAGCTTTACAAGCTGTGGTAGCCCCGCGGTAACACCGTGCGACTCTTTCCAGGTCCAATGAGTTTTTCTATTAAAACTTATGTGTCTAATTGATAATTGCAATTTATCACACGCTTTTCGTTGAAGGAAAACATCGTGAGGAAACCTGCATATCTCTAGAGAATTCTGGAGATATGTGTAACTTACCAATCCGCATTGGAGCAGCGTGGTAGGTCTTAGCTCCAATCCTTCTCTCCAAAAAACGGAAAGAAGAGGCCTATTCCCAGCATTGGGAGAGTAACAGGCCGCTACTTACTTACTTAAGATAGTATAAAACTTGTAACAAATTAATGATAATATTATGTAATACATGACACAATACAGAGAAATTTTAAAAGTCATTGCAATTTTTTGTAATATTTTTCTATAATGAATTTGTTTTTCTAGGCGTTGGCTTCTGTGCTGTTATGGTGGCGTTTTATGTTTCATTTTACTATAATGTGATTATTGGTAAGCATTATATTTAAAATTAGATGTATGAGTTAGGCGTTTAATTTACAAAAGTAATAAAAATATTATTATGCTATAATCCGCGATAAAAGAAAATATATGTATCACAAAGCTTTGCGATTTTGTCGTGGAATCTATCTCCTGACGATGCTTCGGGGCGAATTGTTGAGATTGTGCTGGTAAACGTGTGCAGTGCTTTTGTATCATTGTGTTATCGGTGGCGGGTAATGCATGAGTTTTTACAAATTCTCCATGTATCAGTTATGTGAAATAATAGTACACTCTACATGAAGCATTACATATATTTTCTCTTATCTCGGATTATAGAATAATAATATTTTCATTAGATTTGTATTATGGACCTCCACAAAGTAACGCTTATTCTATAAATTATCGTTTAATGTACGCTACAAAAAAATTTTATTTACTTTAGGGTGGGCATTCTACTTCCTCGTATCATCAGCTCGATCTGAACTACCTTGGTTACACTGTGACAATGCATGGAACACGGAGCAATGTTGGGACGCGGCAAGATTGAACGCAACGAATAGGACCGACATACCCTACCAAGGACCTCTGTCTCACTTCACACCAGCTTCTGAATTCTTTCAGTGAGAACATTTTTCTATTAACAATGATGCTACAGCAATAACTCTAGCAGATCTTTTTATATAAGGTCCTAAATGAATCACTTATAATAATAATAACAGCAACGCCATGCAACGCGTACTCTACTGTTCCAAAATTGAAAACTGATGTAAGTTGAACGATTCCAATAACATTCACAAATCTAAATTGCGCAGTACATTTAAAACGCAGATTAGATAAGAGATTTAGTATGGATTCGCGTCCTATTTCTAGGTTCATCAAAATAGAATTGATCTTAGTTGAAGCTCAGTTGTAGTAATATTGTTTTATTTGGCATTTAGATTTACACTCACTATTTGATTCACTGAGTGAATACGATTAAAAAGTTATTTATATCTAATCTTCGCACTAAATAACTGTGATAAAATTGGTTTAAACCTAAAACCATTAATATGTCTAGTTTAGAGAAATTACATTTCTGTCTAGTTAAAATGCATGCTTGCAACTTAGGAAATAGGCAAACTTATCTTTAAAGCGATCTCTGCCCAATACGTATGTGATATTACGTGTCCTATTATTGACATAAAATATATGAAAAGGAAATCGTAGCACGAGTGCGTTTCTCATGTTTTATTCGATCTCTCTCCAAACATTACAGTTGTTGACTATGTTAGATTAATTATCTATCAAATCAAATACTATTTTAGTACTTCTTCGACTGCAGATATTAAAATAAGATTAGTAACAACGACAAAGCTTTCCCTCCCCCTGGTTAAATGATAAATTGTTTATATATACTTAAATAGTAAGGTACACAGAATTGGTCCTTGAGGCACACCCATAACTATGGTCGATTGGGATGATTACACATTATCAATATGGACTCTTTGAATTCAGCTATGTCCATAGGATGGAATGAGATTTTTATAGTACGAAGATCAATAACGTAAAGCATATTACAAAATTTAAGAGTATTTGGATGATAAAAATGGCTGGATTAGAAAATCCTTTTAGCTTCATACTAGACTGCGGTTTAATAAGGTAAAATTGAAAATGCTTAAAAGATTGTCCGCCGAGTTTATTTCTGGTTTTCTCGGTACGATTAACATTCCGAACCAGTTGTAGCTTCATGAATCATATTGATCCTTGACGATTCAAAAGTGCTTGAAAGGGTTATTTGACTAAAGATTATTTTGATTTGATTTAAATAAAATTCTTGGTATAAAGTTTATTTTCCATTTTAGTCGTGCGGTACTGGAGATGCAACATTCTGAAGGGCTCAATGATTTAGGCTTACCGAAATGGCAACTAGCGCTGTGCTTAGGCGTTGTTTATATTACTCTGTACTTGTCTCTCTTCAAAGGTGTCAAGAGTTCTGGTAAGAAAATATTATACATTCAGTAGTAAGTAAATAGAACACTAATTCTTTTTTTTGAAAGCTTTTCTTCAACTCGTCAATACTTGTTTAACCGTTCTGTATGTTATAGCTGTACGTTTATCCTTTGATGATGTATTTGCTAGCCTTTTCTACGAGAAATCGCTAAAATCATAAGTGCAATTCGTCACATCGTTAATAATATTAAGCAAAATGCCCATTGAGAATATACATTATTAGATGTTTTTTAAAAGCCTTTACCCAACCTGCAATGTATATATGTGAAAGTGGAATTTTGCAAGTTCAATTTGGTACCCACTTCCCGGTGTCCGATTGAGCTGAAATTTTACATTCTCCAGTCCCGATTAATTAATACATATTTAATACATGTTTATGATAAGCATGACCTGATGCTATTGCCAGGATTGGCTCTAATGAGGGATCTCCTCAACGGTTAACAGTAGGGAGATGAAATTTTGTTAAAAGCCTTTTTCAAAACTTTTTTAACTTGACTTGTATATATGCAGTTTGGTATATGCCATATCAAATTACTCATGTGTTCATTGATTTTAAGTTTAAATTTGTTTGTAACATTACTTTTATAACATTTATGAACAGATTTGTACATTATGAGAAAAAATTCCTTTGCTCTAAAAATCTTCAACATTGCTGTATTATTAAGGGGTCACAATTCTCATTGATGAGCGAATGTCTCAAGAAGATAAACTCATCCTATTTTACAATTATAGTAATATATACCTTATAGTTAAAGACAAATCACTCTTACATTGTCCTTTTTTCAATATTAATTATTTAAGGAAAAGTTGTTTGGATGACTGCGACAATGCCCTATGTGGTGTTGTCGATTCTTCTAGCGAGAGGTCTTCTTTTACCTGGCGCAACACGTGGCATCGCTTATTACTTGCACCCTGAACTCAATAGACTAAAGGACACTCAGGTGAGACAAGAAAATTTTATTAATACAGAACAGAAAATAACTAACCAAGTACTAACATATTATATCTACTGCTTAAAATGACATGCCGTTATACATGTGATTTCATTAAATCAATCAAAATGGATTTATAGTTTTCACTTATTAATCATTATTGAATTTTAAAATGTCAATACATTTTCTCAGTGATGGTTTTTTGAGAAATGAGATTCTAATAGAGAAAGAGAAATGATATTCTAATATTTCTTTAACAAGATATTAATTAAACTGAGAGTAACGACTGTATCAACAATCGTATTATTAAATCATATCTGAAACTAAAATCATTTTCAGTACTAAAAAAGCTTAACTTATAAGCTCATGAAAAATTAATTAAACAAATGTAGATTAATGTAGAGGCTGCTCACACCCAGTATTATACTCGAGTATTACGCGAATGCGGATAGTTTTGAGTATTAATAATAGTATTCTTTTTTTTAATTATTTAAGTAAATAATAATTTAACAATTTCATTATTTAATAATTTAATTTTAACTAACAGGTCTGGGTAGATGCAGCGGTTCAGATATTCTACTCTGTTGGTGCCGGTTTCGGTGTACATCTTTCATATGCAAGCTATAACACTTTTCATAACAATTGCTACAGGTATTTATTTATATTTATATTTAGGTATATATTTATTCATTATAAATTCGTATTACTCAAAATGAAACATCAATGGAAAAAACAACGTCGTTTTTATAAAGGCATCGTATATGTAAAATAGAACTTCATTCGAAAGCATTTCCCTTTATTTAATGACGCGCGTTTAATTCAATTTGTATCGGATAGTTCCTTGGATCGTTGGCTTTTATTTCTCTTCTTTCTCATTTACACTATTAAGTTATATAATGAAAATATTTTAATATAACATATTTTTAGGGATTGCCTCGTCACAACTTTGGTGAACTGTTTTACGTCGTTCTTCTCTGGATTCGTCATCTTCACATATTTAGGTTTTATGTCCCATAAGCAAGGGGTTCCCATATCGTCTGTTGCTACTGAAGGTAAGAAAATTTGATTAATTCTATGTTTTATTTTGTAGTTTTTGAAAATTATTTCAAAAAGTACAAACATTTTCCTGGGAATATATTATAATAGCTCTGCAGTATTCACAGGCATAGCCGCATAGAGCATATGCCGCAAGCTTAGTATTAAAATGACCTTATTTAAAAATAGCCGTTTTGTGGAAAATTGCAATAGACCGTAGCTACTAAACTCGTGACTGGTAAATAGATAACTTGAAAGAGCTAAAAAACACTAATTTTTTAAATGAAGCATGATACCGTACATAGCATTAAAATAATGATTACAATGTATCTAACGCAATTGTCTAATTTTGAATTCGGTCACTAACTAAGCGTGCGATATGTTAACTTTAAAAATGCAAATACTATATAAAGTATAAATTTATTTCTTATACAGGTCCAGGCCTAGTATTTCAAGTATACCCGGAAGCCGTCGCAACTTTACCTGGAGCAAGTTTATGGGCAATGTTGTTCTTTTTTATGCTCATTATGTTAGGATTGGATTCTGGAGTATGTATTTTTCAAAGTCATATTTTATTATAACTTAAGGTCCGGAAAAAAGAGATTCTTACAAAATATAAAAATAAACGACTATTAATAAACTATTGTCATTAATTATTCGCGGTTTAATAGGCCTGCCAGATTTCCATAAAAGTTTTCCTAAAAATTATGTTTTTCACTTGTTGTACTTGAGATGATCTCTAGGATCTCTTATATGATAAGAGGCCTTGTTATATGGTGTTTATTTTGTTATATTGTTTTGTTTAATATTTCTTAATTTCTCAAATTCAAAGCACTTTCCAATCATCAAACTTATAATAAGGCTTACCACTGGTACGGAAAGGTGCTTTCACTTGAAGCAAGAAACTTGACAGTCATTCTTTTAAAAAATAATAATTTAAATAATGTATGTTTTTTTATTATTAATTTTGAAATGCTTGCAATATAATCTAGTGCGTATTTTTTGAACTTGTATCAAGTTCATAAGAGATTGCGGAATTTTATTTAAAAAAACATATAATCAAACTTATAAACTAATTTCGAACTTTCTGAAGCCATAGCCCTAATATTGTTAATTTCAGATGGGTGGCCTTGAATGTGTAATAACCGGCCTCTTGGACCAAGCACGGGCTTGCGGTGCCCACTGGCTACGTCGTGAACACTTTACATTGTTAGTCGTCTGTCTCTCTTTCTGCGTTGCGTGCATCAATGTTACACCTGTAAGTTGATAAATTAAATTATATACCAATTAACGATACTGTGTTCTACCTTTGTACAACCTTTTTAAATGTATTACGTTACTCCAGTGTACCAAAACAAAGTTATTAATTTATAAAGTTAGGCGTTACTAACCACCGCGTGGTATCCGGCTGAATAGAATAGTACCACTCTCATTTCTTACCGAGGTGTCGTAAAAAGCGACTAAGGAAAATCGAACCGACGTGTGGTATCCGGTTGAGTAAAATAGACCACCCTCTTTCTTACCGAGACGTAAAATACGACTGAGGTAAGTTGACGTCAGGCAGGCGCCCGGTTGGAAAATACGTAGCCAAATCATGTGACAACAGGTTTGTAACATCTCGTGCCGACCCCACTTAGATTGGGATAAGGGCAGGATCTTTTTTTTTCGAATTGACTATACGCTGTTAGCCCTAACGGCTTTTACAGCGTCACCGGGCGGGGGATAAGGTCAGGAGGATGATCAAAGTTAAGCGTAACTTTGTGCAGTTCCATAATATAAAAGTGATGATAATATTAGCAAAATTATAATAACACTAGCTTTTACCCGCAACCTCGAATTTCCGCTCTCCTTTCCTTCCGTTACAATATAATATACGTTATAGTAATTTGTTTTTCGTACAGGGTGGTATCTATATGTTCCATTTATTGGACACATACGCAGCTGGAATATCTCTGCTGTGCTCAGCGCTTTTTGAAGCTGTGGCGGTATCATGGTTTTATGGTAATGTACTTAGGAAAAACATTAGTTTTACTAAAATTACTTAATATCCTCTTGCTTGGAGGTCGTATAATCACTATTGTAATGCGAAGTGGACAACTATATCAATGAATTAGTTTCCTTTCGTTGCAGGTTTGAAAAGATTTTCCGATGATGTAGAGGAAATGCTTGGCTTCAGACCTGGTATATACTGGAGAATATGCTGGAAATTCGTCAGTCCAGTTTTCATTATTGTTAGTATAGATCTTTTTGATAGAGCGCTTTAGAAATTAATCAGAAAATTCAGTTCGTTATGGGAAACTTTGAACAATATCTACATAATTTAACTGTGTTTACTTAATATTGCATACAATAACCTATGGATTAAATAAACCAATACATTAAAAGTATAATATTTTTTAGCCTACAAATTTTTTAAGATTTTTACAAGATTTTTTTATTCTAGCCTTTAGCTTTAGCTAGCTTACTTTTTATTACTATTATACAATTTTTTTGGTTTATGGTGTCAAATTTCATCAATATTGGTCTAGCCCAGTGGTCGTCAAAGTGCGGCTCCAGAGCCGCATGTGGCTCTTTGGCTCCTTAAGTGCGGCTCTTGTACAAATATCTACGCATGCGCAATAATATTTTGAAATAAAAAAAACTTACTCAAACTTCTTCAATGCAAGTTCATTGTTCGCATTAATAAATATTTATTAAGTATGAAATTTAGTTTTATTTAGTGTACTACTTATTTAGTGTAATAAACGTTTATTAAACAAGCAGATTTGGCTCCCAATATATTTTTTAATTGCTTTTATGTTCATATTTGGCTCTTTGGCTAATAAGTTTACCGACCACTGGTCTAGCCGATTGGCCGTTGAAGCAAAGTCTTTCATAACTATCATAAAATTCGTAAGAATTTAAAACATTTTAAAAACTTACGCTACCTTTATTGATAATCTCTCTGATTTCTCTCGTCTTGAAACGCTCTGATTTCTCGATTTTCCAAAATAAATGAACATCTAGTACTTATCTTTTCAGGGTGTGGTGGTATTCGGCCTTCTGTATCAACAGCCTCTACAGTATCAACACTACACTTACCCCCAGTGGGCAGTGGTTCTCGGATGGGGTTTGGCGTGTTCATCCATCCTAATGATTCCCATAGTCGCCATATACAAATTTGTCACCACTCCTGGTACATGTCGACAGGTATGTTTGACTCTTGACTTAGACTTTATGCAAGTACTAGCAATCGCCAGCGGCTCCGGATTTGTGGAAAGATTAAAACTGTTATATAGTATTGTGATAGCCATAAAAATGTTCAAAGTGGGTTAACCTTAAAAGCTAGACATATGCTGTCGCGAAATTTTATTTAGATCTTTTAGAGGGGAAACATTTTGTAATACATGATTTTTGAATAACTTTCACCGTTTACTTAGCGCACGAAACGAAAGCTTTAAATTATGCCGTTTTCGTATTATTTTTTATTGCTGTTCCTCTCCTATTAACTTAGCGTGATGTTATATCCTATAGCTTTCCTCGATAAATGAGAATTTTCGTCGATGAAATAAATTGAGACTCTTTATTCCCCATAGAAGAAAAGGCTTAATACTACACCATTTAAAAATATTAGTCTCTTAAACCTCTTTTATGGTTGTGTTATGTTTTTCTTTTGTCGTTCTTTTATGGTTGTGTTAATGATATTAGTGATTATAGTTGATAGATAAGTATAGATAGGTGATAGATGATATAGTACACGTTTATGATTAAACGTGTACTATATCCATTTTACTTTAACAAATGAAAACATTTCAGCGTCTGGCCTGTTGCATCTCACCAGAGTCAGAACATGAAGCCATCCGTGGAGGAGCTCCGGTGAGTCGGTTTACATGGACACATTGGCTCTACGTATAAAGTACAGAAGAGAACAGGAGAAGAGTATAAGGAACACACACACAGCAGAATGAGGATACGCGTCGGAGATTTTAAAATTTTCAGAAGAGAAAAAGTTATTTAAATGATGCTTATATATTTTCCGTTATAGAATGGATTCAATTTCAAATAGATGCTAATAAGATGTCACGCGTGATTCAAGATGGCGGACCACGTCAAGAATAGAGGACACGGCAGAATAGGGCTAGGCGTCGAAGACCATTGATTGTTCGGAAAAAGAGAAAAATTGATTCAAATAATGCTTATGTATTTCTCTATTAGACTGGATTCCATTTCAAATAGGTGTTTAAAAAAGTTGCTTTTAGAATGTCACACGTGATTCATGATGGCGGTACACGAAAAAATGGAGGGAAAAATAAAAAAACGGCCTATTTTGTAAGCTCGCTTTTAGTCTATATTTTATTTTTAGGATAGTTCTCTTTTTGTTTTCTTATCTCGTTATTCGAAACGATATTCTTATCACGTAGAATTATTGATGATTCTTATTGCTAACTACTGATAATTTTTATATTTTTATCAAGCTTATTAAATGTACTTACTACTTAGTTAATTACGATACCATCATAATTTTTAATTCGGAATAATTATAAACTCATGTTATAAGCGTCAGTGTTTTTAGTAAGAGTCGAGTTTTTTTAATATTTATTCTATTGATTATAATTCTAATAAGTTTTTTTACGTATAGGTAAATCTTTGTACCTATAATAAAGAAAAGTTATAATATCAACAAAATATAAAAACTATATAAATCCTTATGGTACGATTGGATTCAATAAAGGGATCTATAGTCTAATACATTATTATTACATATTAGATGCAACTGATTTTGTAACGTCTTTGCTATTTGTCGTAGAATCTATACCTTAAGTAGATATTAAAATTTAATTCAGATGTTAGTAATTCATCATAAATATTCCTATATACTACCATACCAAACTATGAGATTGTGGAATTCCTTATTATTCTTAATTTAGTAAATAATACTTTAGATTATAAATATATTTTATACATATATTGAGTAACTAAAATACGGCGTAGTTTAAAATCAAATAAACAACTATTTCAAAGGGCAATTTCCAAAGGCTTAACAACAATTAACTCGTAGAAACATTGAATTATATATATAAATTAATTTGTTAAAAATGAGTTTTCACGCTATTTACGTTAAACATTTTTTGCCAATTTTTTCGATAGCATTTGCTTATATAAAAGTTTTTTTTAAGTTAAGTAAGTAATAATATAGATTCTGACATTTTTGTTGTAAGAAATATTGCATATATCCAAAAAATCTAGAAGGAGAATCGGGCGGGTCCCTACTGTATGCTTTTAGCGTAGATCTATTATAATCCTCGTCTATATAGTAAAAGATTTATAATCGAACTAATTAACAATACTCATTACGGACCTAAGTAAATCGCAATCAAATCTGTGACGAACACAATAATTTTGTACATATACCGATAATATATTTAAAGTACGCCTGAGTAATGTACACAATATTTATTAAATGCTCTTCTTTGCTTAGATATAGAAATATTAGAATTTCAAATATTATAAATGTTATAGAGTAATAGATGCTTACTAAAGAGAATACACGCATACCATAAGTTTATTAGAAAAATAGATATATAATTGGGGTACAATAATAAGTGTATATGATGCACTAGGAAATCCCGTGAACGCAGCTTATTCATTCATAGCCATAGTATTGACATTATTGCCAATATAAAAAAAAAAATGAATATTCATCGTGCTATTCAATAAAATTCAAAATTACTTAATACTATACTTATATTACTTAATACTATATTTATACTATACATAAATATATTAATTACTTAATACTATATTTATACTATACTTATATAAGGATTTTTTTTGGATAGTTATGCATTTATGTATGTTTGCATATTTACGTAGACAATTATAGCGTTCTTGTATATTTATAAAATTATGGAATACATTTGAATTAGGCCGTGTAGTATCCGGCTAAATAGAATAGTACCACCCTCATTTCTTACCGAGGTGAGGCGACAAAGGTAAGTTGACTCACCGTGTGGTATCCGGTTAAGTAGATTAGAATAGACCACCCTCTTTCTTATCGAGGTGTCGTAAAATACGACTAATATAAGTTGACGTCAGGCAGGCGGCCGGTCGTAAAATACGTAGCCAAATCATGTGACAACATGTTTATAACATGTTGTGCCGACCCCACTTAGAGTGGGATAAGGGCAGGAAGATGATGATGATATGGAATACACTTAAATTATAAATGATTAAAGTGAATGAGAGAACTGGGAAAAGTATCAGAAATATTGGTTTTAAACATTTCTTGTTTTTATTTCAATCCATGATTATATTATTTTTGTATAACAAATTAATATTATATAGTCTTTAAGAGTATGCTCCGGGTGAGTTAAAACTTAATCCCTGTATATAAAGTAGTGATGTTATAATATTCAAAATCGTTGTAAATATCGCTATTTAATAGTTACAGATTATATTCAAAATGTTCTAAGTTTAAAATGTTTAGATATCAATGTGAACTGTGTTCATTTAAATAAAGGTGTTAGATACTGGATATTTTTGTCTTTTTTTCTTATATCGATTTATTACTACAGGCGTAATATATGAACGTTTATGCTTAGCACTATAATATTACAGTCAACCATAGTAAATTACTTTTTAATAAACAACGACAAGGCGATTTTATTGAAGGCTACATTTCATTAACCTAAAAGCTATGTTTACATGTATGTTTACATGTATGTTTTTGTGTATATCATAGATAATACACTATAATATGACAGTGTAAATGCTTAATCAATTGGTGGCAATTAGCCACAGAAGCTGTATTTTTTTCAAATATCTGTTCATCCCATACGAGTACATAAAGAGACGTTGTAGAAAAGAGTAATAACGCCTTTGCTGTTGATTATTTAACTAATTGGCTTAGAAACATCTACAACAAAGATACATTTAATATGATCAGGGAAATATTCTTCATAGTACTTATCTAATAGGACATTAACAAAACACGCCTGGTATATTAATTAAAAGTTTGAATTTATTTTGAATATATTATTAGTATATAAGAAGAAATAACAATAGTTTAATATTTTTTTCTATTATTTATGTTAGAATAACAATGAAGATAATGTTGTCTGTGGTAGTTCATAAGATTTTCTTGTCCATGTATAACTTCCTTCTTCCTGTTCCTGCCTTGTAATGGTCACGTATACCATACGGTGCTTTAATAAATTACATTAACAGTAACAAAAGCATACAGAAGTTTTATTTATCGCTATAATTTAATTTAAAATATTATACTTTATGTAGTAATGACACTAAGTATTCATATTAATATTACGAATGCGAAACTCTTTCTGTCTGTCTCTCTGTCTGTTACGCTTTGACGGCGGATTCTCCAGACCGATATTGATGAAATTAACACAATTAAAGCTTATACACTGGGGAAAAATATAGAAAAAAATGCCCTCTTCTGGGAACAGGAAAAACACATATTGCGTTATTGAATGTATCTAAACGCTTAAGTTAGAGACTTAACGAATTCAAAAAAAACAATTTAAAAATTGTCAATAAAAAAAAAACTATCATTCCAATTCTCACATAACTAAAATTAAAACAAAAAATATATTTGGGATGGTTAGTATTATCACACATGGGAACTTTTTTTCTAATAATCCTCAACTTCTAAATGCCTCAGCAAGAGTGTATTTGTTTATGCCATATACGTTCCAATATACGCATTCGTTCATTGACCAGCAATTGTTTTTATTCTAATATATCTTAAAGTTAGTTAAAATCTTTAATTGATTTTCTACAAAATTTATTATTACTATATATTTCAAAGTAAATAATCATTAACTGAATAATGTGTAATCGCTAACTTTGCTAATAGAAACGTTAGTTCAATGGCAGTTTTGTCATTTTACAGAATTCTCTGTGACTGTGTTTTAGATTAAATAAATTAAACACTGGTTTGTGAAAAAAATTGTATTAGTCAGTCGGTTTTAAGAAGGAAATTATATGTGTTATGCATACGTGTAAAAAATTAAAGTGTTCTTATATCATTAATGCAATAATCATACTCTCAATTCTATGTGATCGATATAATTAAAAAACTACCGTATTCTATCTTGATATTGTTATTTTTCGCAAAATAAGTATAAGATAGTATGAGATAACTAAAGGTAAAGTAATTGGTACATTTATATATGAAATTCTTGTCTATTTTAAAATTACATATGTTATTGTCGCTAATTAAAATAACAGCGATATTAAGACGTATTGTAGAATGATTGTGTATTCAATTAAGAATGAGTAATGTGTATTTAGTCATCCAAGATTTAACTTTCCAAGGTTATAGCAGTGTTTTGACAATATAAACATTACGTGTTTATATTACATTTCATTGCGAGCTTTAATTGATTGTTTCATTTGCGTTATGATTGCAATGATTTTTTGCTAGGTTACCATGTCATTAGAACGTGAGAGTATGGGTGTTATGCCCCCCATTCCCGTGGGTAGTGGCCCTCTAGACCCAAGGTCACAATTGTTACAAGAGATGAGAGATCAGAACTATGACCTGATAAGATTTGCATCATATAGAACTGCATGTAAACTGAGATTTGTCCAAAAGAAATGTAATTGTAAGTAAAGTATTAAAAATATAATTTATAGAATTAGGCATTACATTGTGAAGGTCCATAAAACAAAAGTAATATTAATTTTTTTTTCTATTTGCAATAAAGTAAATAGAAAATCTATATAATGCTAAATGCAATAAATGCTACTATTGTAATGTTAGATTTGAGACAATAGAACAAATATTACGTACAACAATATGAAAATCCTTGTATGATTGAAGATTTGTTATCAAGAAGTAACTATGAAGTTAACAGTTTTAAACTTTTTTTACTGAATCCTAAAAGAAGTAATATAACAAATCAAATATGGACTTTTCCTTTAAATTAAGAAATCAACAGTGAATACTCATTGTCATTGGACATATTATATGGACATATAAATATTCAGTATTCTTCTCAGTAAATCAATTCTCTAGAAAGTAACTTTTAGACAATATTTACCTTCATTAGCTTTAGATAAATATAAAATTAAATTTTTTAAATTTCAGTACATGCGATAGACATATGGAATGTCATAGAGGCATTTAGGGAAAATGCTTTAAATACACTTGAGCCAACAGCTTGTGTAAATGTTACAAGATTAGAGACACTAGTGTCATCACTATATCACAATTTAAATAAGAGACTACCACCTGCCAATCAAGTGTCTGTCGAGGCGTGTTCTGCTTTACTGTTGAATTGGCTACTATCAGCATACAGTACCGGGTAATGCTTTGTTTAATTTAATCTTACCTATTATCCCTATTTTTATTACCCTAAATTTAATGTCTCTAGCCCAAAGGTTGCTTGGAAGAAATCGCTAGTTAGCGATAAGGCCGCCTTATTGTATCTGCATTAGATTATATTGTTTTTATAACAATGTATATTGTAATTTTATGTGGTGCAATAAAGAATTTTCTGTTCCGTTCTGTTAATGTTTTAAAATGCAGTTTCGTTTTACTTACAAGTGTTTTTAAACTTAATAAGTAGTGCAGTCTAAAATGAAACATACCTAATGCTGATCTATTCATCCTCACTTATCAACCTTATTTATTTAAAAAATATATAATTTATCTCATCCATGTTAAGTATGTTACTATATTTTACCATAGTTTTGGATTATCGATGATTGTGTTCTATCATACATATTTAATGTGTCTGTATACATTCGATTAGTGTTCTGGCTCATAGTTTAAACTAGTTATCTAAAAATATTTTTTTTTTTGTTTATAAGAGCAGTCTTAAGACTGAGCAAATGTGTGAGTTTTTGAAAAAATTTTAAATTTGAAAAATTTCTCTTCCTCTTCTTCTGATTAGCCAAGTTAATAGGATGATGATTTAGAAGACAGTTTTGGAATTTGTGACAATCCTCACACCTCTTCTTTAATTGTGGCAATATTTAAATTTTAGTGTATTTCTTGATTGTTAGTGTACCATGGTACATTAGATATAAAGATATCTATAAAATATGATCTAGAAAGATTATAATTAAATAGATGAAACTTCTTTAGATTATTAAATAAGACTTGTTAAAAGTTCCAAAAGTACTACTTACTAAAAGTAAAAATACTATTGTTATTTTGTTTACAGTGAAAATGTTGGAAAAATCAGAGTCTTCTCTATCAAGGTAGCATTGGCAACAATGTGTGCTGGTAAATTAATGGATAAGCTCAGATGTAAGTTTGTGTATTGTATAATGATCTCTTAAATCTCATTTTAAATCACTATGTACATTCAAAAGAGATGTAAATTAAATATTAAATATGTATACAATTCTTTGTCTACTCTTTACAAATTTAATACACAACTTAACTGCTCCTATAATTACAGAAGACTGCATGTTACACTCTTTAGGGAAAGTTGACTGTAAAAAGGAAAGAAAAACATATACCATGTTAGTCTAATAATAAAATATAGCTGCAAAATTTATACAGAAAGTGGCGTGGTTGATTTTTTATTCAGTTAATCATGTAATTTAGAAATGTAGTATTATCTACAATCGTTATTCATATGTGGATGGGTATGTTTAGATATGGGCTAAATTCCTAAAATTTAATTAATTATAGACAAGAATTGAAGAAAAATTAAATGGAGTTATAATATATGTTAAAAATACCTTTATTAAAATATTCATTATTTATGTCTATATCAAATTAAATAATTTATGTCTTGACATAAATATAATATATACATACACATATAATATATGACATAAATAAGAAATTCAACAAATAAGGAATAATACCATTGCTGTAATAGACCTTATGCAAATTTAAATATTGTAAATATATACTTCAAAAAATAATGAAATTATTGTGAGCAATACATGACATGTCATTTTAAGAATAATTTGTTTCTTTTGTAATCTATAGTCCTCCTCCTTTAAAGGAGGGTATTCACTTGATATTAGATCTTTCTATTACCACAAAGTGACTGCTAGTAATTAGTAGTGCATTCATACAGTTTGCATTCACATTTTTGTGTTGTTTCTAAGCTATTCTCAATTCTCTTTGGACACATTTTTATACATATATGAAAATATTGTAATAATATTGTTTCAGATATCTTCTCACAGCTTTCCGATGGAAATGGTCATCTTTTAATGAAAAGGCTTTCAGATTATTTGAGAGAAGTTTTAGCTTTGCCCGCGGCTGTTTATGAGTCGCCATCGTTCAGTTACAACGATAACTTGGCCATTTCTATATTTAACCAGGTTAGAAATAAATAACATACTATTATATTTTTAACTTCTTAAGTAAACTTGTAGACAAGTGCTTTTAAATTGTCAACTCTATTATTGGTTTAAAGAGTTGTTCCCATCGAATATAATATGAAGCACCAGCAAGAAATTCAGCCGTTGCTCTTTTCAAAATATAATTCTTATAATTATTTACATTTAGTCATTACTATCTTGTACAACATTGAAGAGTAGCTACAACTATATTGCTTTAAAATAACATTTATATAAATTTATATAAATGTATTTTTTTATATCTTTTAAAAAATTACTGAGCACCCAAGAACTTTCTATTAAACTTATCTTTTTTTTGCTACAGAACGTCAAGATAACAGTTAATGATTTCCTAGACACATTAATGTCAGACCCTGGTCCTCCGTGCCTTGTGTGGCTGCCTTTGTTACACCGCCTTGCCAGTGTTGAAAATGGTAAGTTAAACTAACATACTATGGTATGCTTTCATTGATGGATAATAATTTTAATATCTAGAAAATACAAGACTAATTCTGTCAGAATGTATCAAGATAGTAACCGAGACAGTTTAAAGTTTCCCTATCGATATATATAGTTTTCTTAGACTGCTATTCGTTGCCTGCAACATGCACCAAAAAAGATAAACCAAATAGTGCATGTAACTTAACAATGACATGATGATTACTTTCTAGCATATTCCATCTAAAATGCAAGCTCAATATATTGAAGTATTGTTCATTGTGAAAATTCTTTGCCGGCACAAGAGTGATTATTCATTGACTATGATGGTCCTCACATAAAATAATTAGGCGATTTAAATTCGACCGACAATACTGTCAAACAAATGTAAATGTTATCACAACATGATAAAGATGAGGTGTTAATGCAAAACTATAATTCCTTGTAACATTTTATTAAACGTGATCGTTATGAGTATGAACATGTTTTTCCATACTTACTATCGATACTTTTAGTTTCCTATGCCAACAAACTTCGCCTATCAAAAATTAATATAAGATATCAATTACAGTTAAAATTTCGTAGATTATACCTTGCTTGTCTTAGTATAAGTTATTTTATTAAGCTATAGCTTTACTTACTGTTATTGAGTACAAATAACTAAATGTTTTTATTACGTAATGTTTCCGAGCGGAAGAAATGAAGTTTATCAGGGAAACATTGATACAAATCTTTTCTGAGAATTTGTATAATATACAGCAATTTAAGAGTCAAGAACATCATCATCATTTTCTTACCCTTATCCCTCTCTAAGTGGGGTCGGCACAATATGTCTTCTTCATCATTCTCCTCTATCATTCGTCAACCCTGGTGCCACTCTTTTAACATGCATATCATTTTTCACACAATCCATCCATCTTTTCGGCCTCCCCTTAGCCACACATCCATCCACATTCATATTTAGAACTCTTTTGGTTACATGATTTTCATCCCTCCTCATTACATGACCATACCAACTTAGTCTCGTACTTCTCATCTTCTCATCTTTCTGTAATAAGAGTCAAGAACATATACATATATATTATTATATGCTTATTATATATATACTATATATATAATATGCTTATTATATATTATATTATTATATACTATATTATTATATATATACTATAATCTGTGCATCATGATTAGAGTTTTATACCAGCTCGTTGTTTCTCAGTGGTCCACCCGCTCGCGTGCAGCGTATGTCGCCGTGGATCCCTTACGGGCTTCCGGTACCGTTGCACGCGGTGTGCGGGCTACACGCTCTGTCAGGATTGCTTCTGGCGCGGGCACGTCACGCCGCCGCACAATAACGACCACGAGGTCAAGGAGTACGCTACTTATGTAAGTCATTATTGGACTAGCATGAGTTGTATTCATAGTTTATTTATAGAATCCACTATACTTTCATCTTATTATATCAGATCAGCTTGACTAATTTCAGGAAAGCTCCCGCCGCGTTAAAGAGTTCCGCTTTGTTCTATCTTCTTCATATTAATAACGAACATCCTAGGCCTTTTCAACAATATTTTAAAAAATTTCACATTTTTTCCATTTTTGTTTCGAAAGCGGATTTTGTTTTTTAACTCTAATTTATTATAAATTACACAAGCTGTAGCCGCTCCACACTTTACTAATGAAGTTTTAACTCGCAGTGTATTCGCTATAAATATCCGATAAAGGGCAGCATTGCGATAGAAACGACCTAATTAAGCATGATGCTAATTGCCATTGATCCTCTGTCCATTAATTATGCGATTTTCTTCGAACATATGTCCACTAACTAAGTTTCATCGTTCGGAATAACGGCTACTAGTGTGCCTAATGTAATAAGATTATCAGCAGTAATACAAGAAGTCGTAATATGTCGTTTGTGTCTCAATAAATACCAAATTCAAGTTTATATTTAAAAGATCTTAACTAATTTGTTCCAGAAATCACCGTCAAAACAGATCGGCGCAACATTGCGTAAATCATTTCGTTGCGTACCAGAACGTGCGCGCCCGCAACTTCCACGCTATCCAGACCAGCCCGAACGGACCCTCAATCTCAGCCATATTGTGTGAGTTTAAATATCAAGTTATAATGGTCATTAATTAAGTCATAGATATTTCATGTATATCATTGATTAACAGTATAAGAGACATAATAGTAAATAACACATTTATTAACAGTTCTCCTAAAAAACTTATACCTAGGAAGCCTTGGATCAATGCTAGTATTATAAAATGCATGAAAAAACGTGATCGTCTACACATAGCTTTTAGGAAAAATCCTACAGATTTAAATAAATTTACATACACTAAATATAGAAACATTTGTAACTCATTACTAAAATCTCTAAAGCGTCAGTATTTCCAAGAAAAACTTGTGCGTAATGCTGGTAGCTCTAAAGGCACTTGGGACACTATAAAAGAAATTTGTGACTTACCTTCCTCAAACGGACCGCCTATTGATTTACTTAACATTAAATCTACACCTGAAGAGTCTTTATCGTGTGTTAACAATTACTTCACAAATGTAGGACGTGATCTTGCAACTTCCGTAAGCAATAAACTCGGAGGGACCAAACTAGTTGATCATAGTAACACAACTAACGTACCACTCCAATCATTTATGCTGTATCCTACTGATCGATTGGAAATTTTAAACATTATTCTACAACTTAAAAGCAATAGCGCGCCGGGCTATGATAATATATGTCCATCCTTCGTTAAAAGATTTAATAGCCTTCTTTTAGACCCCATAGTTCACTTGGTAAATTTAAGTTTATCAACAGGTGTATTTCCTTATGTATTTAAAACGGCCGTTGTAATTCCAATATATAAAACTGGAGATAAAAACTTGGTTTCAAATTACAGGCCTATATCACTTCTGAGTGTTTTCAGTAAGATTTTAGAAAAAGTCGTTAACAGTAGGCTAGTAAAATATTTTGAGCAAAAAACACTTCTTGCAAAAAACCAATTTGGTTTTAGAGTTAAAAAGTCGACTTTGGATGCTGTATTGGAATTGACCAATACTATTACAAATGAGCTTGACAATGGTAAAAAGTGTATCGGCGTCTTCTTAGACTTACAAAAAGCGTTCGATACAGTGTCCATTCCCATTTTGCTCAACAGACTTTTTGGATTAGGTGTGAGAGGTATCGCACTAGACTGGTTTAAGGATTACCTAATTGAAAGGAAACAATGCATTCGAATAAATAACGTAACTAGCCAATTTAGCAACATTTCTTATGGCGTTCCCCAAGGCAGTGTTCTTGGCCCCACCCTATTCTTAGCCTACATTAACCCTCTTTGTAGCCTAACCCTGCCAGCCGGACGCGTATTTTGTTTTGCGGATGATACTGCAGTCATTTTTGAAGGTCTCGATTGGAATGAAGTAAAGGTATTTGCTGAAACTGGCGTTAGTCTAATTACATCATGGCTCGAGGATAATTTACTGACAGTAAACATCAACAAAACAAAGATTTAAGAGATTTTGGAACAATTAAGACTTCTCTAATGGTTTACAAGTCCCTTTGCCTGCCAATTTTGACTTACTGTATTAGTGTATGGGGTGGTGCGGCCAAAACACACTTAATGCACCTCGAACGAGCCAATAGAACACTCTTAAAAACTATCTTTAGAAAACCGTTTAGATACTCATCAAATAATTTATATAATGAAACGCAACTACTCAATGTCCGTCAACATTATCTAAATTTACTAATGCAACGTTATCACTCCCACAACGTACCCTACCTAAGTCCAAAAAATAAAAGGACAAATAAATATCCCATACCTAAAAAAAATACATGTTTCGGTCAATTCCAATTTGAATTTAAAGCTCCACAAATATACAACACTTTTAGTAAAAGCCATAAGGAAATATACAAATTAAATAAATTTAACCTAAAAAAACTTATCACAAATTGGCTTCTAGCTTACACATATGAAGACACTGAGAATTTACTAAAAATAACAAGATAATATAATTCTAAAAGGTATATATATTAACACATACATACACACGCAACTCACAATCAAACAACTTCACAAACTGCATACACTTTCATGCAAACACGCACACACATTAAGACATACACATACACACATTAAGACACACACGCACACTAACACAACATACACATGCGTACTCACAAATAAACAACTTTACTCACTACACATCGTCTTGCACTCAAACAGACACGAATGGAAATGCATTGTAATAATGGAAGGAACTACCTTCTGTGATACAGGGTTTGCCTAGTACAGAAGGTAGTGTAAATCTGTAAACTGTTATTAAATTAAGGTGTCTAATAAAGATTATTATTATTATTATTATTATTTAATGTAGACCAGCCCAAACGAACCCTCGACCTCAGCCATATTGTGTGAGTTTAAATATCAAGTTATAATGGTCATATAATAAGCCTTAGATATTTCATGTATAACGTTTGTTTGTAGGCCTCCTTCGCCAGTGCCAGCGCACAACGGATTTCCTGAATACGTTGGTGGTTATGTCAACACTGGCTCACTCGATAGTCGCTCATCGAGGTCTACCCACCGCAGTATGTTTAAATCCTATCAAATTACGAAATGCAAAACTTTACAGCTTTTATTTGTTTAACCGTGATTATTCTTTTTATTTAACAGAAAAATGTAATTTGTTAAATGTTCGCTTAGTTAATATTTTATAAACGTGTTTATAGTTTTTAAATGAAAGAATTACTTCAATTGTTGTATTTTATTATATCTTTTATAAGGAAACACGTATGGATTTCTGTAGGCCGGTATGCAAATAAAGGGCTGTCAAACATTACAGTTTTCATAGATTAATGTATGACAAAGATATTTCGCCTTTATACTTATTAATTAAATAGGCAAGCAATTTCCTCAAAAGTCAGCCCATTTAATCCTTCTCAACACTCAACGACGTTGATGACGAATTTTTTTTAATATTATTAACCATATTGACTAAATAGTTTGTATTTGAAACATGTTGTAACAAATGTTTGTCTCTATCTTAATTTAAAAATGTAAATTTTTTTCGACGGTGTGTTTAATTGGTAATGGATACACTAAAATTTAATTGAAAACAAATGATACGTATTTACTGATAATAAGGACGTTTACAGATAATACTGTAGGGAGTTTCTAAATGCGCTATAAAATCTATTATCATACACATAAGCATATTTATTTATTTATGTACCATAAAAATGTTGGAAAAAACATTATTGGTAAAAAAAGTGTACAAAGGTCAACTTATCCCTTTGACAGAGATCTCTGCCAGCTAACCTACTATTGATCCCACAGTACCTTTATTATAGAATAGTTTTGTGGATCATCAAATTGTGTTTTATAGGTATAGCGGATCACCTCTCTAGAGGCGTGAACGATGAACATAGGCTTATAGCGCGGTATGCGGCCAGACTGGCGCACGAGAACCGTACTATGGTGAATATGTGTATTATATATTTTATAGACCTTATTATTCTATTCTTATGATTCTACAGGAGCTTATTATAAAGTATGAAACCTTTAAACTGCGTAATATAATGAATTTCGATAAAAAAAATATATGGCTAAGGAGTAAGATGTAATTGTAAAGCGGTGCGAGTATTGAAGAGTGTATCAACGAGTCAAACATTCCTTATACACCGGGATAACATATAGGCTATAGAATTCCTGTTAATTCTACAGTATTAGGGTGACATTGAAAAGCGCCAACTATTATAAACCCATCACTCGACAACAGTCCACGCGAACAAAGTTGCGGATAAAAGTATGTATTACACAAGTATTAAGTTACTAACTCTGGGGAGGGATGAATGTGTGTGTAAGTGTCCCATATTTATTGTTATTATACGATTTAGACAGAGTAAATAAAACTTTTATCTGTTCTGTTATTTAAAACTGTTGTTATATACATGTTTGTATATTTGGTTATTGTCGCATGCAGCCTAGAGCTGGAAGGTCGGCATCTCTTACCCCTGAACTGGTAAGTGATGTACAATAATTCGTTTATCGATTTTATTGTTACTTTCGTTTTTGTCTAGAGAAAAAATAAATATTGTCGATGGTTTATAATGATATATGATAGGTTATAATTGGCTTATGCATTAATATAAAGTATAATATATTTTGTGCTAGCAATAATTATTAATTATTCATACCATAAATGTGATAGTTTGTTTCTCGATGTTTCACGTTCAAGCTAAGCAACATACCAAATTAACTTTTGGTATTGGGATTGCTAATAGATTTTTGTCGTGTATTGCTTATCTTCCTATTTTTCGAGTCCACTTAAACAACGCAAGGGATATGTATATGTATTAAAACAATAAGTTATTTCGCCGATGGCTATTATGCCATAATTTATAGGAGTAGACGTTACTTGCGAGAAAACTCATTACGTTTGGACGATGTTGCCATTTTTAGGTAACAATAACATTCACAAGACATCTCAAGTGAATGTTATTGTTAAATAACATTCACTATGGTCTACTTTATTCCCCTCGAGCGAATAAAGTTGTCAATAAATTTTATTTAATCAGCTTAACAGTAGTCTTACATTATTTTATTGGAACATGAAGAAATTGAAATAACATATTAAATAAGTATTCTATTTATAAAAACATATGTTTCGAAAAATGTTTTTTTAATGCATTATTGTACGTTGATAAGCTGTGATGGCCTAGCGGTGCGACCGTATGAATCTCTAGAGATGATCATGGGTTCAAACCCGGGCAGACACCAATGAGTTTTTCTATTAAAACTTATGTGTCTAATTGATAATTGCAATTTATCACACTCTTTTCGGTGAAGGAAAACATCGTGAGGAAACCTGCATATCTCTAGAGAATCCTAGGGATATGTGTAACCTACCAATCCGCATTGGAGCAGCGTGGTAGGTCTTAGCTCCAACCCTTCTCTCCAAAAATGGAGAGAGGAGGCCTATGCCCAGCTTTTTTTTTATTTTTTTATTGTACGTTGATGCATTCATTGATTTTTAGCTACATTGTCTATGTTTCGTCTATTAATATAGACCTTCGTGTATTAGATATTTTCAAATTGTATCTCTCCGCCTGTTTGTAGGGTCGGTCGTCGTCAGAGGGCTCGGAGGTGGACGCAGCCAGGCAGCAGCGGGAGCTGATATCACAACTGGAAGCTAAAAATAGGGAAATCATGAGGGAAATAGCGCGTCTTCGGTAACGATCTGGATTATATTAATCGACAATTGTTAGCGCACACACTATAAAATAACACGATATAATATAAAACTACAATTCCTGCTCCGAGATGCACTTCTCTTGAATTACGAACACAGAATGAATGTCACTGAACACGTTTTAGCAATAGGACTTCACCGGAAACTACAACGGCACAGTGGTGCCACCATTTCAGTCAAAAGGGCGCGGTACTGTTGTTTCATGACGGTGTTGCTATAAAACACAAACTGAAAGTCATTGGCGACAACATTATCCATACTAGTATTCATCATTCTCCTGCCCTTATTCCACTCTAAGTGGGGTCGCCACGACATGTTGGAACATGATTTCGCTTCGTATTTTATGACCGCCCGCTTGACATCAACTTATCGTAGTCGCCTTATGTGACACCTTGGTAAGAAATGTGTGTGGTCTATTCTATATATTTTCAATAGCCGTATATCATACGGCGAGTCAACTAACCTTAGTCGCCTTTTGCGACACTTCGCTAAGAAACGAGGGCAGAAATCTATACTAGTATTATAAATACGAAACTCTGTCTGTAACGCTTTAATGGCTAATCGATAGTAGAGACATTGATGAAAATTAGTACATTCGAAGGTTGTATACTTAACATATTGGATTTAAAATGCCCTTATTCCTCCGGGAAGATGAAAACTTAAAATTAATTGATATTTGAAATTTTCTAACGCCATTTCACAGTAATTTCACAGTAATTAAAAATAAATATAAAATAATAAAAATATTGTTAATCTTAATATAAATTTTGTGTGTATATATAATAAAAGATAGCATAATTACTTATTTATAGATTTTATACGGCTATATATTTATATGTTTTAGTCAGTCGTCCGTGACGTACCTCAATAGGCTTTAGCTGAAAATCAGTTCTGTGTGCTTCCTGTTGGGGCACACAGTATTATGCTGAGTCTAAAGCCTATTCTGCATTGTGATAAGGACATTTATTTATTTATTTATTTATATTTATTTAGCTTTAGTTTAATTTCTTACATTTGTTTATGTCCTGTTAGCGCTTTTGTGGAATAAAATATTTCATTTCATAATTCATTCATTGTATTACTATTAATCCAATAAAGCTATTAAATGCTATGCTGTGTATAACTAGAATCTGAAACTAAGATGGATAAAGATAATTCTTTTGGATAATTTCAGACGGCAGCAAGAGGCAGAAGCAGTCGGAGGAACGAGTTGTCCAGGGTCAGCCCCTCCGCTTGTATCCGAGCTGCGAGCGTTGCGACAACGCAAGGACGAGTTAGAAGGCCACCTGTCATCGCTGCAAGAATCCAGGAAACATCTCATGCACCAACTCGAGGGTTTGATGAGGATGCTGAAGGTGATAAGATATTTCACTTAAAGAGTTTCTATTCATGTTCCACTATATTACCCTGTATCCATGCTAATATTTATTATTATAATGGCGGAAGTATGTTTGTTTGTAAAAAAAAAAGTAACGGCCTGTTACAATCCCATTGCTGGGTGTAGTCCTCCTCTCTCCGTTCCTGGAAAGAAGGGTTGGACCTACCACGCTGCTCCAATGCGGATTGGTAGGTTACACATATCCCCAGATTTCTCTAGAGATATGCAGGTTTCCTCACTTTGTTTTCCTTCACCGCAAATCGTTTGATAAATTGCAATTATCAATTAGACACATAAGTTTTATTAGAAGAAATTGGTGCTTGTCGGGGTTTGAACTCGTGACCCTCTTGAAAGAGTCGCACGGTCACACCGCTGGGCTATCACAGTTTGTTTGTTTATATTCTATAATACCTAACAGACGCAATAGATTTTTTTTATGGATAATCAAATTATTCTATACTGTCCAATAATCTTCATATAGAATGGAATATAATTATTACGTCTAAAACTACAGTATCTGGACAATTACGATGCGAATTCACGTAAAATCTAGAGTTCAGCATCAAATATTCAACAGATAGTAGATATTCTACTATTACGTAATGTAAGCATTTAAGAATTGTGTTATCATATAAGTTATCGACTCGAGTAGTACTTAGTAGACATGGCGCTGATTTGACTTAAATGAAAGTGTATAAAAGTAAAGGTGTTTTGTGGCATTAGTATCTGTCATGCGAAATAAGTGGCGCAGTCTAAAAAGCGGTTCGTTAAAGTGAGAAAAGAACTCATATAGTAGAAGAACTAAAATTTTATTCACTCTGGTTCTAGCCCATAACTATAGATATTCTAAAAATGTAGAGTTCTACCTCGTAGTTCGAATAGATATAGCCCAAAGAAGTTCGAATCAAAAGTGATACATTCGTCGTTTATTTAAAAAAAACTGCTATAGCCAATGTAATCCAAAGCCTCATGGAAGTACTAAAATAATATTTCTTTCAGACTCAACAGTCAAGTCCACGATCGACTCCGAATTCGTCACCCAGATCGACGAAAAGTCCACCCCTCCCAGGTTCACAACCGCAGCCATCGGCACCGGAAAGGTAATTGTTTGTATAAAGCGATGTTCCAAACATGACCGTCACAACAAAATTAACCGTTATTTGATTCTAGTAATGATTCTCATTGTAAACGGATTACAAAGCGTATACCGTAAGCCATTTATGCTATACACTCACTCACACTCTCTCTCAACGCTCGCTCTCGCTCTCTCTTACACGCTCGCACTCTCGCTGTTTCACACGCCTGCTTTCTCTGTCCCTCTCACACACGCTCGCTCTCTCTCTCACACACGCTCGCTCTCTATATCACACACACACTTTCGCTCTCTCAAACACACACACACACACACAATATAATAATAAAGGAACACATTTTGTCGCTGGAACATGTCGATATCGAACAAGTCTTAATAATATTGACCGCCCTTTTCAACCCTTTAGCCTACCGCAAAAGGGTACGACGGCGTTCGCGATGCACGTAGATTTTTTGGTAGATAGGCAATAAAAAAGATCAAATAATACAAAAAAAAACTGTGCCATAATATAACGTGCTCTTGCCCGTTGGTGCAATTAGAAAACTTAAAGCACTAATATTTTTAATATTGTTATGTGCAATAGAGAGCCAACTCCCCGCGGAACAGTTCGCAGCGCACCGCAGACCCCTTCTCTGGGGGAGAGGGAACGCATCGACATGACCCATAGCCTCGGTAAGTCTCGCGATAAATAGCATAACGATCCCTTGTCTTTAAGGTATTTCGTTTTATTCGTAAATAAATTCGACACGTCAAGTCTTAGACAAATAAATACAAATCCCAACTATTTTTGTAAATGCGTTAAAGAAAATTGTCTCTGCTCCACTCTAGGCTATAATTTCTCAAACACAGACCATAAATATCATAAACTGTCTGGGTCTACAAGCTACACATTTTATATTTGTAATCTATTTTTTAGTTTTTTTTACGTCTATACTAGACAGGCAGTAATAATTTTTAGATTTGGATTTAACGTTGATAATAAAGACTTAAAATAAGTGTACATATTGATCGCTAAACATTATAACTTTAATATTAATATGTTTAATAAATAGGTTTTTCTTATATTATTCTCAGTGTCATTTAATATTTTATCTTAGTTTTTGTTTTATTTTTTTATTTTTCTTTATCTTTTCTCTACTTATAACTTTTAGTTTCTATGTACTTTGACTATTTTTTTTTACCTTTGTAACACTGTATATTAAGCATGTTGTGTTCTCCTATAATTGGGGGTACACTTGGCTCGATTAACATAATATTTAGGTGCGAGCTACTCAATAAAAATCAAATATTTCAACATTCATGTTTAGGTGCCATGGAAACTATGAGCAGCGAGGGAAGAAATTTTCATCAAAACCAAAGACCTACAACGAGTAAGTAAATAAACAATACATGTCATCTTCAAAAATTCAATTTATTTCTTTGATGCATTATTAGAAAAATGAAAAGGAATAATGGAGTCAAAAATTGCTATTAAAATGATATAGGGTTTGTTCACTGTCTTATAAGTAGATTATATCATATAGAAAGTTTTTACAGACGCGACGTATTTAGAAACTATTTTAAAAGAAATATTCCGTTTTATTTGTCATTTCGACCTAGATAGCTTCCTTTATTTCAAAATCATGTCACTGAGGCTCCTTCAAACAATTACCAATAGCCTTTAAAGTAGCAATTTGATTTGCAGAATTTGCAGAATAATAGATCTTTTCTCCTTTTAAAGGGATATAATTAATGCCCATTAATTATTTAGGCAAACGCAGTCAACTGACTACAGCAGTTACTTTTCAACAGGTGAAAATATGTCTTTCACTTTAAAAATTTACTCCTACTATCAATTAACATTTATTTTTTCATGTAAAATATATACTTTTGGGTGATTTTCACTAAATGATAATGAACAATAATAATAAATATTATAACACAATAATTAACTAATTGTATTATAGTAATATTAATTAATACTTTAAATTTAATTTAATATAATTTTTAAATAAAACGCACACGCACTACACGCTCGCTTCTAAACCGCTGTCAAGGTGTCAGGCGGATATTTAACTTGGTTATAAAGTATATTATAATTATCATACGGGTTTGCCAGCTTTAAATCAGATACAATTTTTTTTTTACAGTGAGAATTGATAATGTTTTTTAAACCGTGTGGTATCCGGCTGACTAGAATAGATTCTTTGAATGCGGCCAATCTTAGAAGCTACGACCTCAAACCTTTCAAAAAATACTTTTAAATGTAAAATAGTCCATTTATCCAGGAAGGCTAGGCTAAGATAAATAGAAGAGGAGCAGCAATAAAAAATATTGCGAAAACGGCAAAATTTAAAGCTTTCCTTGTGTGCGCAAAGTAAATGGTGAAAGTTATTAAAAAATCATGTATTACTAAATTGTTATCCTCTAAAAGTTCTAAATAAAAGTCCGCGACAGCATATGTCTAGCTTTTAAGTTTAACCCACTTTAACCATTTTTATGGTTTACAAAATACTATATCACGGTTTTAATCTTTTCACGCGGATGGTCTGGCGATTGTTTGTCTTTTATATTTGTCATTTGGTACTTGTCTACAATCTGACGCCTAAATCCTTTTTTGCAGTGGGAATTGATAATCGCAATCTGCGAAGCGACTTATTATATGCGGCAGATTCTGTCACGAACGCCATGTCCACTCTAGTCCGAGAGCTTAACTCTGGTAAGTATATAATAGTAAAATACCTCTTTTTTATAAGTGTCTAGACATCATGCCGAAAATTTTGGATAGTTTAGGTTTTGCATGTCTTCCAGTTTTACTGTTTGTAATGATGGTAACTTGGCACGCATTTAACAAACTTTTTGCATGGTTTTTTTTACAACACACTTAGTTTTTTTTAACCCCCATGTGTATTAATGTATACACTAAAGTATATTATAAAGAAAACTACATCATAACAACATTGATTCCATGGTAAAGATTTTTAGATTAAGAATAAATTACATTGTATGTTAAAAAAACGATGTAAATACTGCGTACAATTAATTATGTCATTGCCAATTATTTGACCGCCTGTCTGTTTGTAGTAACGAATAAATTAAGTCATTAGTACTAAACGGTAAGAGTATTACTGGATTTACTTCACGAAACAATTAATAGAATTTAATAATTTATTGGTAATTATTATTTATGGTTAAAAGAAAACAAGACATTCTAAAGAATAAATTAACAACTTAGATAATAATTTTTTAGGGACCCGTATTGAAATATATTTATTATATTTATTGATTATCTCTACAGAGTATTTCTTCTCGTGCTCTCAGTATTTATGGAATAAAAAGCATTCTATTAGCATCAACGGTTTCAAAATTATAGGTATTACTTGTGTCGCGGTTGTGTGTGTTGTTGTTATAAAACATTTTTCTTTAGTGTTTACATATCCGTTATGTATTATGGATATCCGTAAAGTAACGCCTATTTCTAATTTAACATGCCAGCACCCTTTAGCTAAATCATATAAAGAGTTTTACTGATCTATCGATTAAATAACGTTACATACTTTTACTAACACCTTCACATACTTACGCTTTCTCGTCAGTGTTTCAGGTAATGTGCCATTCTGATATAGAAATAAATAGCCCGGATTAGTTTTTTTAATAAGTCTGCTCTATTAATTACCTTCAGGTTTTAACATAATTGAACGCAATCCATTCATTTTATATTTAATTTTTTAACGTATTTGATGTGTCTAGTAGTTTTATGGAATAAATGTTTTGCAGAGGGTTCAGACACTGAAGATACTGTTAAAGGCGGCGTGGAGGTCAGAAAAAGGCGAGGTAAGATCTTAAGTTTTCACTATACACTAACAATTTTTGGGGGATAGATTTTAGTGTTGTATAAATGCACTTTTAATAGATTCTAGACATATTATCTTTAAATAAATTTTTCTTTTAACTTGTTTAATTGTACTTTAATGTAAATAAAAAAATATTTTTTTAACTTAGGTACACTTTGATATTATATTCTTTATGACTATATTTTTCCGATGGCAACTCAGATAATTTGAGCTTCGATAATATCTCAATTAACGCCTTAGTCTTACCAAATTTTTGTCTGAATGCTGGCTAAATGTAGAAAATAAAAATGAAAAAATAAATTAAATTTAAAAAATAAAAATTTTTCGTAGGTGTAGCCTAAATTTAAACTGCGAACTTAATTTTTTTCTTACTTAGAAAGTTAAGTAAATAATAAAAAGCTTATTTATTTACTTAACTTTCTAAGAATCCTTTTCAAGATTTTATAAGTTACAGAACTAAATCACCAAAAAAAGTCAACAAAGGTACTAAACCAGTGTTGCATTGTCCCTGTTTACTTAAACAAAAATAAAATTAATTTATAATAGTAAAAGTTGCATACGATATTATCTACGTTAAACGTAATCCTAGAAGGTATAGGTAATAAAGAATAAGGTCTTAGAATAAAATAGACATGAATATTAATCGATTATAAAATGATTATAAACATTTATAATTACATCGACAATTTACGAATAATTTCGATACCTAAACAGAAAATGTGAATTGTAGGGGCACATTCCTATACATATTTAGTAACTTCCATACCCACACTCACACACAATGCTATTTTTAATATGTGTTAGATTTGTACATTTTTTGTTTAACAATTATATGTATTGAAACAAGTAAATTTTTTTGCATGATTGTTACATATTGCATGACGAATATCTTTTATTTCATCATAATATAGTCTCGCGAACATTCTTTTGTGTAGCTAATGTGTAAATTATACAAAATTTAAATTTGGTATATTTGCACATAGACGTTATAAATTATTACGACAAGTAAATTATAAAAACTATTTATTTTCAACAATCAATTTTCGTATAAATCTCGAAACGAATATAGAAAATGTACATTACAAGTAAAGAAGAGAGAAAAACTAAATAATGTTTTACTCAGTCATACTTCTTAAACGCACTTTTGAATCGTCCCATCTTTAACAGTCAATAATAAATCAATAAATTGAATATATGAAGATGATTGGCCCCAGCTAAACGCTTCGACGGGTGACGGGTTCGATTCCTGTCGAGGACTTAAACTTCTCTAAAAATAATTTGCTGATTATGCCACAATATTATTATTTAATATTATAAATAGTATATATTAAGCAGTCGTCAGTCACCCATTACGCGTGTATTAAGTTACCGACTTTAGTGATAGACTACTGTGTATGTAATTGTTCCATATATATTTATTTAAGAATTTTTTAAAGTTATTCTTTATTAAGAATATTGCTGTAATATTTAAAAGGTTTATTTATAATGCAAATATATTATACATGTGCCAGATTTTGAAGAAGACGAAGACAGTGACGAGCCAATGCCCCGACCTCAGTTGCCTCGACACTATATACACGATAACAACGTACAGGTATGGTTTGTATTATACAATTATACATTTAAATACGCTTCCATATTACAGTGTATAATTATTTATCCCGCCTATCCCCACTTCAGTCCGTGACCTATTATCGCTAGTTTTCGTTCTCATGCCTGATTTGATCACGTAGATCTCCCAACATAGCTCTCTTAATCGCCGCCTGATTTATACCTCTCATACAATCATTTATTTACTTATTTATTGGACAACCAACGATAGATACATTTTATTTACTTAAATTAAATTATTCAGATCTCATTGTAAATATATTCTATTACTTAAAAGGTGCTGTGGTAGCCCAGCGGTAACACCGTGCGCCTCTTTCGAGGAGGTCTAGGGTTCAAACCCCGGGCAGGCACCAATGAGTTTTCTAGTAAAACTTATGTGTCTAATTGATAATTGCAATTTATCACACGCTTTTCGGTGAAGGAAAACATCGTGAGGAAACCTGCATATCTCTAGAGAATTCTGGGAATATGTGTAACCTACCATTCCGCACTGGAGCAGCGTGGTAGGTATTAGCTCCAATCCTTCTCTCAAAAAAAAAAAAACGGAGAGAAGAGGCCTATGCCCAGCAGTGGGATATCAACAGGCCGTTACATTACATATTACATACTTAAAAGGTTATCTCGGCATTCGTGCCGAATAATTAAAGCTACTTTACAATAATATATCATATATATAATGTCAATCTCAATGTCAATACGAAGTCATAAAGTAATACTTAACAATAGTTTTATCTTATAATATTATACATTTTATTCTTTAAAATAATTATCATGTCGCAGAACTGTGAATGCTCCATTTAAACAAACTAAAAAACGTTTTGCACGCTTAGTGTTAAAGTGACCTAATTCAAAAAAGTTGGTTTTAAAGTTGCAATAAAGCGTAGCGCTTGCAAAAGTCGTGAGTGTTAGAGATCCATAACTTAGAAAACCAAGAAAACACTAGTATTTTATTGGCCGAAGCGTGATGAATGACATTTAAATAAGGATTACAATGTATCTAACTCATATAGGTCTAATTTTGAACTCACTTATTTACTTTTGTCACTTTATTTACTTTCAGTCATGCTAAACATGCGATTTATTCCGTATTCTTCGTGTGCTGATTTTCCGAATTACTCCCTATTCGTCGTAATTCAGATTCTTCGTACTCTTGATTCGTCGTAATGTAAAACCAAATTTAAAAAATAACTTATTATACAACTCGGTTGACTTAAAAAAGAAAGATGTTTGTCAATTCGATCGTAAATATATATTTTTTTATGTATGTTTATAAACAAATATTTTTGGGAATTTTCCAGTATTTTTTCAAATAAAATGCCATTACTAAAGTCGCGTTCGAGTAATACGGTTTATTCATATTCCGAATGAGTGCCAAGTTTTCAGTTCAGTTTATAATTTGTAAAAATTTGAAGAGGCCCTCTGAGCATAAAGGCCCCGGGGCACTGCCATGTTTAGCCCTCCAATAGCTACGCCACTGTAATCTGGTAATGATGTTATCCTAAAAGTGTACAAAAACCCCTCTTCAATCATTTTTCATTCAGTCATTCTCTTGCTCTTATCCCACTCTAAGTGGGGTCGGCACAACAGGTTTTAGTCATGTTATGATGTTATTTGGCTTGGTATTTTACGACCTGCCTGAAGTCAACTTACCTTTATCGCCTTTTATGACACCTCGGTAATTCTATTCAGCCGAGTACCACACGGCTTCAATGTATGAACAAATTTATTTGGTGCTTGTATGTTTTTGTAGCCATTTTCATCCTTCCACAGTCATAAATATCTTAATAGATCTAATATGCAAGTAAAATATTTAAAAAATATGTAAGTATAAACATGTGTGAGTTTTTGTGTGTGTGTGTGTGTGTGTGTGTGTGTGTGTGTGTGTGTACAGCATGTACACACACATGAGTACTAGAATATATATTTACGTACATTATTTTATTTTATACATAATAGTGTATAGTTTTCGCGCATGCATTATTTCGCTTTGCATTGAACTTATGTAAATATGTTTATTTTATTTCATTTCAGAATTTGGCATCTAGTGTTATTACATCATAAGTAGTGCTAGAGGTTTGTTTTTGTTTATTTTATTTTTTCTTTCTTTGCAATATATATATATATATATATATATATATATATATATATATATATATATATATATATATATATATATATATATATATATATATATATATATATATATAAAATAGTTGTATAAAAAACTATATAATTTGATATTTATATTTGTTAATAAAAAAGGGGTATTGCAATAATTTTTTGATACCCAAACATATCCGAAGTATAAAGTCACATTTCCTATGCTTTATGGGACATGTGACTTTGTTCTTCTAATAGAGTGATATATGTGTATTATAGAATTGGTATAAACTTTTGAGCACATTTTCTTATTGAAAATCAATTAATTACAATTTATTGGAATATTGCGTCTATCCCTTTTAAGTTAATAAAAAATACGTCGGTATTTTTATAAAATAGATTTATATATATGGAAATCAGCCCAAGATAGACTGACTCTACCTTAACACCAGAGAAGTGATGGCTAAATTAAGATTTCGTGATCGTGACTGAGGGGTTTGCTACTCGAACCAGATACCTGAGAGTTTTATTAAAACTTTTTTGCTCGATTACAATTATTTTTAAAACCCAGTGGTGGGTCTAAGCTTCCATTCATCACGCTAGGAGACAGAAGTCTTTTGCCCAGCTGTGGGGTAGTTTCTTTATATATCAGGAAAATCCATCCGTCGACGGGGACGAGGGACGACCCGTTATGTCCCGGGTTATACCTCACCGCCTAAAAAAACAGTGCTTGAACACGCTACTGTATGCTTAGTAAGTAAGTAGCTGTTACTATCCCACTGCTGAGAATAGGCCTCTTCTCTCCGTTTTTGGAGAGAAGGTTTGGAGCTAAGACCTACCACGCTGCTCCAATGCGGTTTGGTAGGTTACACATATCTCCAGGATTCTCTAGATATATACAGGTTTCCTCACAATGTTTTCCTTCACTGAAAAGCGTGTGATAAATTGCAGTTATCAATTAGACACATAAGTTTTAACAGAAAAACTCATTGGTGTCTGCCCGGGTTTGAACCCGTGACCTCCTTGAAAGAGTCGCACGGTGTTATCGCTGGGCTACCACATCATACTGTTTGCTTAGTGCGAGTTTTTTTAATTTACTCGATCTCGTTAGCGAACAACCGCCAGTTTGTATGGCGCTGGAATAGCGGTCACTAGATGTCGCTTTTGCGTCATACAAATCGGCGTTACGGTAATGCGATCGTGTAGTAAAAAAACTCGCACTAAGCATATTAGTGGTGAAGACAGCGTAATGTTGTGCACATAGGCTTCATCCCTGCCAGCAATAGCTCTATATCCAGAAGAGCGACACCGACGGATAGGGCCCTCTCTAAGCAGTGACTCTATGGAATAGTAACTTTTATATATTTTTTTTTCAGGATACTCCACCACCACTTCCGGCGCGTACGGGACACTATTACCCGCGTACATAGCTCACACCCAATATATTTATATACTAAATATGTAACTATATACCATGTCATACTGTATTAATATTGTATTGAACTGTATTGTAATTGTGTTAGGTTCTATTTAGATTGGCAACTTTTGTACTGACAAAATTGTATTTTCACTCTGTATTGTATCCTCACATCGTATTTCTGGAACGAAAGTGACATAGAAAAATTCTTACTAAAGTTGTAAAGATAAAAAAAACCCGCATTAAATCATGTTTTAAATACGTTTTGTATATAACATAAATTAAACAAATAATTAAACTAATGGCTATCAAAGAAATCTTATCTACTCTGAGAAGTATAATATAACTTTGTCCTCGTGGACGCCATTTGTAATTTGACGTGACGTCACACAGCCAGTAGACAAATGAACGTCGGCAAGGAAAATTAAAGATATTATTATTATCTGTGCATACACAAATGAACAGAGATACTATGTTTAAAACTAAAACCTATCTTTTGGCTGTATTCGGGAATTAAAAAACAATATCACTTTCGTTCTCAAAATACGTATCTGTATGTTAGATAATTTGATATAAAAAAACTTTAAATATTGTATTTATTTCAGAAAACATGTTTCGTAAATCATCAATACCTTTTCTTCAATGTTTAAGTTCATAGTGATTTCATACACTGAAATTTATAAATCGACACAAGTATTTGTTTGGCTAGAGAACGAGATCCGGTTATCGTTTTGGTATCTCTGAAGTAACTTTAACATTTAAAAGTATTTTTTTTTTGCATATAAAATCTTAAGTATTAAATATAATAACATGGGGCAAAAGTGGATTATTTATTACAGAAGTATTTGATGGCAAGAATAAGAAAGAAGTTAACTTTTTGTAACGTTATTTTTTAACTGTTATACTAAAGAATTGCGAACTTATGGTTTTATAATAGTTTTATGTCGATGTATATGTCATTAGATTTTCTATTTGGACATATAACTTAGATTATATATTTTTATTCTTTAAACCTATTGATTGCCACTGCTGGACAATGGTGTATTCTAGGGTTTCCGCGACACAAATTCAAATTCAAATTCAAAAATATTCTTTATTCAAATAAACTTGTAAACAAGTGCTTTTGAATCGTCAACTTTACTGTTCGGAAAGCTGTTCCTACCGAGAAGAGCCAGCAAGAAACTCGGCGGTTGCTCTTTTAAAAATATAATTCTTAATACTATTTACATTATGTCGTTACTGTCTTGTACAGGTACAAAGAGAGCTATATCCACACATTCTTATCTTCCAAATAATATTCAACAGTACAGTAGGCTTTCTGTATCAGCCTCTTTTTAACACAACTTTTTTGAAGTCTTGTATTGTGTTAAGTCTTGTTTTATCTGTAGTAAGACCACAGATAGGCCAAGACCTTATGAAGTGAGGGTCACCCTATGTTTTTCGGTGCGCGGTTACCTCTGAAACATCTTGGGCGCCCAATGTAAGTTTTTTTTTACTTTAATTTGACTTATGTACTCCGCCCATTGTCACTTTAGCTTTGCAACACGATGGGTGCAAATATGCAATAGCTATAATTGCGGTAATTTGACGAATCTCTTTATATTCTGTTGGCAAGTGACATTTTAAATAGATGTTAGAAACATAAACGGTCTAAATATCCAAGAAGTAATATACTTTGATATTTATCAACACAGATTAGACGTTAACATTTTCTGCTTTCTTAATTTTGTTTTAATTCCAACAAAAAAATCTTGCAGTGAAATTTTTTTATATGTAGTATAGACCTTGTATTAAGTATATAATCTAAGTTATATTACCAATAGCAATTGCTTGCATTTTAAGCTGAATATATCTAGTATTATATGTAAACTGAAAACAACCATATCGTTATATCCTTTTTATTATCCTTTCTGTCTTCCATTAGTCAATTCCTTCCAAAATGTACAAAAATGTCAATTGATACTTCCTATCCATATCGCTCCTGTCTGTTTTATTCAGAAATCATTATTTTTTAGTCCTATGAAAGCCAAAACTCTTATTGAGAATTTTAATTGCGGTCTTGAACATATTTCAAGTCATACAGACATATAAACAGAACGAATGAGTCGTTGCTATTTAATTCAAGGCATAGAGATGTTCTGATTGTAATATGGGGTCATTTATAAAATACATCACGCTAAAATAAGTTTTTTAATCCCCATTACTATCACGTTGTGTTACCTCCCCTAAAAATAAAAATCCCCCCCTATGGTCACGCTATGTCACATTTTCTGCCCCCGTCTAATGTTACGCTATGACACACTTTCTGTATTTTATGAACGACCCCAACGCGATTCCAATACTTCGCACTCCAACAGCTACGATAGTTAATCTGGTTCTTTCTAAAGTCTCCTTTTTCTTGATTGATATCGTAACTATCCTACAATCATACCCTACTATCCGAGACCCTAACTTTGCCTACCCGAGAACCGTAATTAACGAAACTACTTATCATTACTGGCGACCAAATTAAATAATGTGCCCCACAAAAAACTAGTCTTGGGATATTTCGGCATATTTCCTAAAAGCCGAGCTGAACTGTATTTCGTGTTGTATTGGACTATTTTAATATGTGAATGGGCGCTTATACTTTTACCAAATCGTTACTTAATATTTAACTTAAATAAATACATAATTTTATTTGAACACACACTCCAACTTAAGTGGAATTGTTCAAAAACGTAAAAAATCCTTTTTCTTTTATCCACAATGTAATAAGATCTTATAAAATCGATTTTAAAAAACATTTAAAATAATTTCAGAATGAAATAATTTTACCACCACACTAATATGAATAACATTTTAGAATATAAGACTGACTATTATTTCAACCACCGAGTTGTGAAATACCAAATTCTTATTCCAAACCAAAATGTCTTAGTTTTAAAAAACTTACGTTTAATATCTGTTTAATAAAATTTATTTTTCGATTCGCGTAAGAAAATTGAACAATAACTTGATTTTTATATTACCCAATATTTAGTAAAACATTGAGTAATAATATTTCTAAACTATTTCTGCTAAATCGAATGATATATCATACATTCGATTTTTATACTTGGTTTACTTAAAATTAATAAAAACTAAATTTAAAACGCAAATGCAAACGCAATCTGATGAAATATAAATTTTCAAAAATAACATTAGTGTATGGTTAATAAACTCCTATCTTTTTAAAAAGTTATTTTTAATTAATAGCTAGAGAGTGTGCCAAAATCACACGTTCTTTTAAATTAGTAGTAGTAGTATTTTAATTATAAAAAATGGTATTGTAACTACTTATATTGATATAGTATTTACTCGTGGATTCGCAAACTAGTCTTGTCTTGTTCATATGAAAATGAACCTTAATATTTATTCACTGTTGGAAATTTCTAAACTGTAATTATTGTCTATGTACTTAATTATATTATATGTTTTATTGTCGATGCCCAATAGTAATTTACTTCATCTTTTAAATCGTATCATTGTTTGTTTTAAGATTTGTTAATTTTTGTTGTTTTTTATAGCATAAGTAGTAATAGAAACGGTTTTTTATTAATTATTATTACTTAATTTTTTAGTGTAAGTTTGGAAGAATTGATTTTTTGTACTGTAACTTTAAAAGTTTTTTTATAAATTTAGAAAATATTCTCAATGAGAGAACGTTATCTGAGGGAGGTTTTTATATTTTCATCTTTTTTTACGATTTGGTGATATGATGTCATGTCGTTAATTACGTATCGCTAAGATCTAAATTAATTGTCCCTGCTTTTATATCTTTTTTTTATGTTAAATGGAATATTTACAACTGTATTTATTGGGATCATGGCAATTACCGACTCTTACGATGATTTCACGTGAATAGATATAATAGAGAATATTCTATGCGACACCTTGAGTGAATGGGAATTGAAATTTTTAAGTTTCTATTATAGATTTTTTCATAAATTTTAAATTCACGTTATTTACCGTTTATTTTGAAATTTGTAACTCGGAAAATTTTATCAGTGGTTTCTATGTATGATGAAGATCGGATCCATAGACAATTTTGGGATAATATTACTTATACTTTAGGCTCAATTTACAAAAAAAATTGTTTGTTCATATTCATCATATATCAATATTTTGAACAAACCCGGAATTAAAAGCAATTCTATATAATACAATAAAGTTGAAAATTTTTATTTTGTTGGATTAGTCTATTATTTTTCTGTCTAGTGTATATTTCATTCATCATCAGATTTATCAAAACTAATCCTGTTCCACGTTAGTCTTAATACTGGCAACATATGTATTCGTCACGTTTCGGACAAACCCCTATTGCGTATAAGCCAGATGCGTATAAATTCATTACACAGATCTCGTAAAATGAGTTGTGATAAATATTCAGGCAGCTAAATGTGATCTTAAAATGTGCCCATCATATTGCTTTCTAGTGATATTTTACTTACAAGTGCAAAATATAGATTTTGGGAATAGTTTACTATTATTTAATCTATTTTTCTTACTTATTATTATATTACTTTTATATGTACAATGTGTGTAAAACAAAAGTTACTTATAAAGATAAAAAATTAGGCTAGATTTTGGCATATCATTTATTGTTAGGAGTATAAGTGCAATATTGGTGTGTAACGGATTGTCTTGCCGGAGAGAGATGTGATGGTTTTATTTACCATAGAGTAATATATAATTTTTTTATTAGCTAGAGATAAATGTTATAAAATGTCATTTAGATTCAACCCAAAGCATAATATTATTTTAGTGATTTTATTATATGGCGTGCTATACATATTTTTCAGCTAATTTGAAACTCTTATTTTAAATAATTTATAGAATTAGGCGTTACTTTGCGGAGGTCCATAAAACAAAAGTAATGAGAATATTATTTTGCTATAATCCGCGATAAAGCGCGGATATAATATAATATTCTCATTACTTTTGTACTCTTATTTTAATTTTATAATAAGGAAAAAATAGACATGTAAGGTTATATAGGGTTGTAGCTCTAATTTTTTGGCAAGCTAAATCAAATTAGAAACAGCTATTGATAGTTTTATATTCAATTTGTAGCTCAAGTCTCGTTTTGTTTTTTTTTTAAATTAAGAAAGCTAAATATGTATAGCACGCTATTGAAAGTTTTCTCTATAGATCATAAGTCTGTACTTATTTTAGAATATACAGGATTCTCCAGTTATATTAATAAGTGTTTTAGATTTTATAAAACTATCCCCACAGATGAAGACATATTTAACTATCCGATCTATATTTTAAATCCATATATTAAGTACATAGTATTTTATACCATAATAGATTTCATAATAAACGTCTAGTTAGTAGGTGTATGTCTATTATTAAGATAAAATATATACTATAGTAGGAAGCACAAAGTAAACACTCTGTTTCTATATTGTGTCGTTAATATATACTTAATACGATTTTTATGTGTTATATACGTTAGGTCACGTATGTATATGATAATCGACTATTTTATGCAGTGTTTTTGTATTTGTGTAAAAAACGCTTCGAACGGGGACTGTCGGAAGGTGGTCTTGCTTTGTGCTCATTAAAATATTGATAGTTGTCTATGACATCTGTCAGGCCTATTCCTTTTTTAATTTTTATCTGAGAAAGGTTTATGTGTCATTCCTAGCTAGAGAGCGATTTGTAAGGTTGTGATTTCAACGAAGTGCGTTGGGTAGAGAATTCCAGAACTATATTTATTTATTGTTATAATTAAAAACTTACGTTGAAGGCAAAGTGAGACTGTCTTTCTATATGGGGCTTGTAAACATCTATGATTGTAAGGACTGTGACATTGCAAATGTAAAACATTCCATGCTTGTGAATCTTGGTGTTTCATTTCAAACCATACCCGTCTCGTAATTATACATGAATTATACTTAGTGATAGTGACATAATAAATAATGAAAGAAAAGATAACACTCGATACTTCATCTTTGTCTAATCACACATAAAAAAGAGAGACAGATAGATCTTTTTGCTTTCTGTTTACTGTAATATGGCAAATTTTTGGCTGGCTTCCGTACTTTTAAGTATAATGATTCTGTGCTCGTGATTTTTTGGTAGATGGGTATAGGTTTTAAGACATTAAAATCGTCTATGAAAATCTTTAGTCGAAGCTTATTAGAAGCTTAGCTCACTTGTAGTAGAGTTACAAAAACAAAATATCTTCGAATGTTCTAGGTTGTTTTGTTATAGGTAACGGCATTGCATGTTATATATTTCGCTGCCGAGGAAAGGCTTCCTCTCTCCGTTTTAGTAAGAAAGGATTGGAGCTAAGGCCCGCCTCGCTGCTCCAATTGGTAAATTAAGCATATCTCCATAATTCTTTAGAGATATGCAGGATTTTCGTACAATGTTTTGTTTCATCGAAAAACGTGTGATAAATTACAATCAATTAATTAAAGTTCCAAGGGGTAACTTGACATAGACAATATGATTGAGTTTTAATAGAACATAATTAATAATACAAGTGTATGTAAACAGTACGTATTTTATTATCACCAGTCTTTACAGTATCGGATACTGAGAGTAATGCTTAATTGCAATTTATTATATTGCAATGATATGAGTTTTACATGGTTAATTATTCGTCAAAATCTGATTGAGGAAACCAAGAAAAACTATTAACTTTGGGAGAACAGTGCAATAGTGGAAATATATAGTACGTTTCGTACGTTTACGTTAGAGTACGTTAGTACGTTTCGTATAAGAAATTATTTGTCATATAACATATTTTGATATTTAATTTAAAGGGGGAGTTTTTCAAAAAATATTTGGAGTAAACTTTAATCTTGGTCGAAAATAGAAATGGAAAATGCAATAATAAATTTTTTTTTTTTTTATAAACATTCGTGTTAATTCTTATCTCTATCCGTTTATCTCTTTTTAACAACTACATATTAATATACATTCTAACAACTTAGACTTATATATTAGGCTTATTATTTAAAATAATTATCATTTGTTATTTTGCTTATATTTTAAAACTTTAAGTGCTAAGGCCCCTCACGCACGGCGACTTTTTGTAGCGATGCTGTCGATGCCGACGCGTCTATACATTACGTAGCGGTTACTAGCTGTCTACCCTCGCCCACATTAGCAGGATTCAGTCGCAATACTGTCGAGTAATTTGCTATTACTGCCTTACTGAATCGCGTGTAGTAGACACGCGATTCAGTAAGGTTCTGAAATGCCATAATCAATGTTTCAGCATGGAACGACTCCATTTCACGCTTGTGATGGATAAAGAGCACTCTCAACTTGTCTGTGTTGTACTGATTAATTGTATTATCTATGCTCTACCCGGTATTGGCCTACAGGATCACACATTTGCATTGATACATTCGCGCGTTGGTATCGGTACTGCTGTGCTGTAGCGGGTGGCAACTAACACGCGACTAAGTCGCGTTAGTAGCAATGCGTTTACTAAACGCGCGGAAGCATCGCTACAAAAACTCGCCGTGGTCGAGAGGCCTAAAACCTAGTAAATTGTAATTCTAGCTTTATGAAGTATTACCTTACAATATTTCTTTCCTTCTTTTAATGTCTAGACAAGACTTTATGATTACTAATTACAAATTCTAGACGGGCATTTATTACTTATTTAACATAAGTTAGTTTTCTGTTTTATTTTAATTGTATAGCCTATGTGCCTATTTCATATTTACAATTTATCATACGCTGTACAGTGAAAGAAAACAATCGTTATAAAACCTCACAAGCTTAGAAAATATAATAAAATTAGGAAAATCTAGAGAGATTAAAGTTAGAATTCGAATTAACAACAGGATTCGAGTTTGCATCAATATCTTAATGCTACACTGGGACTTTGATTAACAAGAGTATTAAACGTTTTTTAATCGAAGCTTAATTAATAACAGAATCGAACTTATATTGGAACCTGAATCGCTAGAGACTTGAATTTACACGAGTAATTAGAGTGATTTGTATGAGTATAATAAATTAATACCAGGTCGAATTTGCGTGGAATGTAGCTTCCAAACTCTAATACAACGTTTCGAATGTCTGTTAAAATTTATCTTAACTTTCGACAGTTGAATTAAATTAGAAGCTGAAAATAATTGTGAGACCAGATCTATCCGACTCCATAATTCAAACAATACATTCTAAAATGGATCTAGTGTTACCTGTCCCTAACAATTAGTTCTATAATATATTTTAAGATTTTTCTTGTGATAGATGGTGGTAACCGTCACCGTCAATGTCACATCTGTACATAGTTTCTGAATTATTCTGAGCTAACCACAAATACACGGTTGCATCAACTAATATTTTATTTGGTAGATTTGAAACTTTCTACTGATTCTTTTTCATACTGATTATTAAACATATGGGTCACATCGTGACCAGACACAGTCAGGTGTCAGTTCGTGACCATGGTGGATGCAACTGCCTAAGCGTCGAACCTTATAGGTTACTCAATTTTATCGCGATGTAACCCGTATATTTGTATAATAATCTTTTATTTATTTGAATCCTATACGCGTTCACTAATCACTTGAACCTAAAACCTATAGTCTTGTGACGTCCGCTTCCACGTCCTTTTCTTTTTTCCTTCCCAGATCCGCATATATTTCTTCTATAGTTCTCTTCTTAGTCTCCGGGACACAGAGAGCAATGTATACAGTGCTGATGAGGCAAACTGCTGCGAAGATCCAGAAGACGATGTACAAACCAAACTGGGTGGCTAAAGGTTGGAATATTCTTAATTGTACGGAGACTAAGGCGCAGGCGAAGGCTATTACGATAGATGTGACGGTACCACGATACTGAAAAAAATATATAAATTTAACTGAGTACAATTGCACTCCGTTGTCACCGGTGTGGCGACACGGAACACTAATATCTACAGCGGTGACAACATTGTAAACACTTTCATAGTACGCTCGTTAATTGTTTATAGTCACGGTTAAAATCACCCAGAGTTCCCAACAATATAAATACTTTCGGAGCAGCTAGATACCATCATCAAAATGAGTGAAAATGGCTAAAGCGTGATTCTGCATATCGCAGTAGACAAACGGCCTGCCATTCGTTATCTCTTAGGTATATGAATTAGTTCCTACAACTAATTGAATAACCAGTATGGGTTCTGCTTCTGATATAATACAGGATACAATTTACAATAATAGGCAAAAACAAAATTAAAAATCATCACACATGAAATATTGATCTTTAGTCTATTATGGTCGTAAGCTACCGTATAATTAAATCATTATTTCATCGCAATGGGTTACACTATATCTAAGACTGTATCTTAGTAAAGCTGTTTTCGAATATATCTTAGGATATCATCCTAAAATGTGAGGTGAAAGTAAAGAACGAGTTTAAAAAAGTGTGACAAAATTTTCAGCCATGGCAGCATTGGTTAACACCCCCTGTACATTCAGCATCTAATAGTCGCTCGGATTTTGGCAGACTGTGACAACTTTCACAGTCGTTTATACCAATTTCTCTAAACTACAAGCAATACGACTTTTTTTTAAATTGTAGAAACACTGAAATTATATGGTTACACTATAACAAGTTATTAGGCTTAAACTTATACCTGGAAGGAAAACATCTCGGTCATGATAACGAAGGGCACAGGCTGGAGGCCGGCCGCGTCGCAATAGATGCACAGGCAGAGGGCGAGCACGGGCAGCCAGGCGTGCGAGCCGACGCTCACCGCGAACCAGGCTCCCAGCGTGCCCAGGGCGATCCCCGACACGAAGCTGGTAGTACCCAGGAGTGGCTGAATGAATGATAAATTCAAATTCAAAATATTCTTTATTCAAATAAACTTGTAAACTAGTGCTTTTGAATCGTCAACTCTACTGCTGGTTCGGAAAACTGTTCCTACCGAGAAGAGCCAGCAAGAAACTCGGCGGTTGCTCTTTTAAAAATATAATTCTTAATACTATTTACATTAAGTCGTTACTGTCTTGTGCAGGTTCAAAGAGAGCTTTATCCACACATTCTTATCTTCTAAATAATCTTAGTATAGTATAAGAGTATAGTAGGCTTTCTGTATCAGCCTCTTTTTAACAGTCCTTTTAAACTGCTAACTTAACTGATAGGAGTTAGAAGTATATCGTAAAGACGACAAATGGAAAATATAATACTTGCAAGTAGGTAATATCGTTTGAGTAATTCATAGTATTATAAACACTAATGTCTAATTGATAATTGCAATTTATCACACGCTTTTCGGTGAAGGAAAACATCGTGAGAAAACCTGTATTTCTGTAGAGAATTCTGAAAATATGTATAACCTACCAATCCGTATTGGAGCAGCGTGGTAGGTCTTAGCTCCAAAACTTCTCTCCAAAAACGGAGAGGAGAGGCCTATTCTCAGCAGTGGAATAGTAACAGGACGCTTCTTCACTACATATTATAAAACAAAGTCCATATTTCCGTATGTACGCATTAAACTTTAAAACTACGCAACCGATTTTGATGCGGTTTTTTTTAATAGATAGAGTGATTCAAAAGGAAGGTTTGTACGTATAATAACATTCAATACGAAGTAGAGAAATACTGTAATTTTTGAGGTTTCTGTAAATAATTACATTTTTTTCCAATTACATTGCAAACGCAGGCTAAACCCTACGAGATTTATCAAAATGATGTACTAAGTATTTGTACACCTTAAAAAGGTCTACAGAAAAGTCCGCGATGGTATATATCTATCTCTTATGGATAACCCACAATAGCAGTTTTTTTCATTTACTTTTTACGAAAAATGATGCCTTATGTTCAAAGCAATTTTTATACAATACAGCATTAATCCCTATCCAATTGAGTACCTTAAATAAATTGTTGATTTAATATAGATCAATATGGCCGTTTACAGCATGCAATTTAAGTGAACATTTTCGGAGATATTACAGATTTAAAATGCCGTGAGGACGCGGCGCTTCACCCTATAGCACTTCGAATCTTTTAAAGTTTGTTTAAAGACATTCTGTAATTAATTGTAAAAATAAAATACATAGGTAAAATGTAAAAGTAAATAAGTAAAAATGTACTATATGAGTTTAGATATTCCAAAGATAGTAGGAAATCGTCTTGGTATAGGGAGAGGAAATTGTTTTTCTCCAAATTTAACGCTTGCGGGCCACGGGCAGTAATGAATAAATCAAAACTACTGGATCGATTTTGATCATTTTTTTTACACTGACTGACATGGGATATATATTTTATACCCGTGCGAAGCAGGGGCAGGCCGCTAGTACTACTATAAATGCTAAAGTCGGATTAATACCGGATATCGGTATTATTAAAACTTACATTCCGTGCTAACATCTATACAACATAATCCCCACAAGCTGTCTGTCTTTATGTAATCGATTTTCTTAAAATCTACTTACTGAACGGATTTTAGTACGGTTTTTACTGAAAGGTAGTAAAATTTTTCCGAAAGGTTTAGGTTAATTATACATTACTGTTATATGTAAATTGTGTTGAAGAGGTCGCGCGCTTGTAAAGAAACTTGCTTTCTCGGAGCTTGGGCCAATATTTATTATCCTATATGCTAGCCCAATATAAACTTATACCGTTCCAAAATTGTATATATTTTTCCAGCCGATTAACTGTGAAAGCGTATCAGATTAATTTCTGTCGCTATACGCCATGTCAACCAAGCCAAAAGCCGAGCCACGACAGTTGAGCCCCAAACTGTCAGCCAAAGCCCCGGCATGCCCGTTGATACTTTCGTACCGCCCAAATGTGACGTGACGTCGGCCGTGCTGTCATATTGTCGTTTACCACGTTTTATCAAGAGATATCTCCATGCTTCAATATATTCATAAGCCGTAGGCAGCGATTTTTGTATATCTTAGATTCAGTGTACAGATTTTTTGTCGCTTTATGGCGCGCCAGCCAAGCCAAAACCAAACCCACACCACGCCAAATTTTCAGCCAAAGCCGCGCGTCCCCGTTGTTACTTCTGTACCAACCAAACTAAACGGATATAAAGTCGGCCGTGCCGGTATATTATCGCTCTCCTACAACCAAAAGAAGATCCCTATACTTCATTAGAAGCCGTAGCCAGCGATTTTTGCATATCTTTTGATTACATTTACACTTACTTGCTATGCGTAACTAAAAGCAGTTCAAAGGTACCTTTCTTCCAGTCCTTTCCACTAAACTGGAAGCGGTACAAGAGCCGATAAGTTGCACGACACCCAGTAGCACTGCTTGCTGGTTAGCCGTAAGCACCCATCCACCGCTTGCTTGTCTGAAGATGAGCGATGCGAAGTGGAGGACTGTGATACACCCACATAACTCTCGGGCTATTGTTATTGTTAGGGTGATGCGGAAGGCGCGGAATGTACTGCGGTCAGACACTGGAAATGGAAAAGATCTATTAACAATAGCACAGTAATCTGTGCTTATTACTATAATAATAAGAACAACATAATATCCCTAATTAATATAATTACAAACTTGATTAACTATAAAAAAAGGGGAAAAAAAGGGGGACTTTAAAAAGACCAAATTAATGTAAAAGACAAAACAACGATATACGTAAGTATATCTCTTGTGTGTGACTTGTGTGTGAGGTTGTATGTTTATGTTTAATTAGTTGCTTATTATCTTTTTTCTCTATCCCTCTAAGTGTTTCTCTTGGTCGCTACACTCTTGGCAGAAGGGTCGTTGTCGTCAGGTAGGGTTGATCGTGCGTCGTATTTGGTTAGATATAAATTCATTTTAGTCTATGATTGTTTTAATTATAAATTTACCAAGTAAAGAGATCTAAATTACTGTGAGACTTTTCGATTATTGGCAACTAATAAGTGTTGGTGTAAAAAATATATAATTTTTTTAATAAATTCATTTAAAAGAACACGTTTATTACAACTATAAAACTCGTTTTACACACACATATATTCATCTGCAGATTATTTTTTTAATGCCAGCAAAACATTTAATCTCTACACAAAACAGTGTCGCCTAAAATAGAACACCGCCATATCGGCCATTTGCCAGTTTCACTGTTATATTTACAAAAGCAAATTGGTAAACCTTCACTTCCGAACCACTTAGGTGCATAAACATAGCTGTAGTGTCTCGTTACCGGGACCCTTGGGAATTGTTTAGCGACCACTTCTAGTACCGTTACCGTTTGCGTAGTGTTACTTCGTGTGTCAACAGATCGATTGACCGCATCGAGGCAGACGATCAACTTTGACTGGATATTTGATGTAACCTATTAACAACTCACTGCTGGGCCAAGGTCTTTCTTATTGAAATGGAAATTGTTTTTACCACTCATACTGTACTGTAGTGTGAATGGACAGCTAAATAGACTACAAAAATATCATATATATTTCTCTATTTTTAAACGCCTTATATTAATTTGACATAAACTAAATTATGATCCATTGAGTAGACAGATTTTATTTAAACTTTCTACACTTATCGAGAACCGGTGAAAATAACATAAATAAAAGACTTGATAAATTAAAAAATTAATAACAATCTAAAAAAATAAAATCAATCAATATAAAATTAATACTTTTAAAAAAATATAAAAATACTAAAATAGACGCATTTGAACCTATGAACGAAAATGGACGTAAGTGTTAAAATACCCTATGTTAATTTCCTATTCCCGACGGAAAAACGCCATATATTTTTGTTTTCATATTTGATCTAAAAATTTATTTAAAGTAATTTTTTATTTAAAGTGGATTAATATGATGAGCGTAACAGACGGACAGTCTTTTTCATTTATCATATAAGTATGTATTTATTAGCATTAGCAACTTACCTAGATTCTTTAATGTAGTGAAGAACGATCCAGTATTTTTCTGTTCCAACTCCAAAAGCAATAGCTGCAATTCGCTATCTACTACTTCATCTGAAGCTTGCCGACATCGCAACCACGCCAGTGCTGTCCGGGCTTCCTAGAAAAACAAAAAAAAAATTAACAAGCTATTAAGATGCTTATACTAATCAAATACCTTTAGACTCTCTCCAGAGAGTCACGGGTTCGAATCCTTTGTAGGCAAGTCAGCTTATGTGCCTAATTTCAATTTATCACACACTTTTCGGTGATGAAAAACATCGTGAGGAGACCTATATATCTCTGGATTCTTCTGGGGGATATGTGTAAAGTACCAATCGACGTAAGAAAATTACATATAAAACATGTGTATGCTGCTTATTTTAACATAATATAGGTGAAATGTTGCTTTCCATAGACTGAAAGGTATGTACATACAACCTTGATTTAAAAATTGTAATATTAGTGATAATAATCAGGGAAAGAGGAAAATTTAATTATTAGATTAAATCTAAAACATAAAACAAGATCCCAAATTTTTCACCATCAAATCATTAATTAATTACCAACTTGAATTATTTTTGAATAAACATAATTCTTGATATTCTCACAAAAAACAATCTGCTAAATCGTACAAAATGTTCTAGCACGTCAAATTATAATTATTTATGGTTTGAAGCATCATCCTTAGCCGTGTGGTATCCGGCTGAATAGAATAGACTAACCTCATTTCTTACCGAGGTGTCGTAAAAGGCGACTAAAGTAAGTTGAGGTCAGGCAGGCGGCCGGTCGTAAAAAGGCAGCCAAATCATGTGATAGCATGTTTATAACATGTGCCACTTGGAGTGGGATGAGGGTAGGAGGTTGGGATGATGGTTTGAATTATCACCCATTGAATATATTCGTCGCTATTCAAAGTAATTCTACGTAAGTAATCAAGTTCCACTGTAAAGCAAGTTCAGTGAATGCAGTTCTTCACGTAACATTCTTTCATATCTATTGTCGAATACCAAGAATATAAATATTTATGTTCCAAGATTGCGGAAGTACGAATTGGCGCCAATAAAAGGTTTATTACTAAAGATAGAAACCACTTAACATGTAAGATGATATTTAAAAAATAAATTAGGTATATATTATACAAACAGAACTAGAGAACTTTTAGGGTTGCCACTTGTAGATGTAATATATATATTTTTAATTTAAGTACAATTTAAACCTAAACTGTTTTTAAGTGGAAAAATACATAATAACATACTTATAGCACTCGTGTTTACGCTCCACTTATTACTACCAAATATAGTACAGTAAATAGACTGACTGCCTTTAGCTCCGCAGGTCGCGGATTCGATTTTCGCCGAAGGCCAACATTTTCTTAAATACAATTTGTTAGTTTTTCGGTTCTGAGTACACTTATTAATTTAAGTGTGTATTTAAAAATTATATATGTATATATTTACGAATTACACATAACGCAACTATTAAGTTACTGTGGAGAAAAATGAGCGTGTGTGTATAATTAAATATATATAATTTTACATAACTTTAATATAATTTATTTTACAGATTTTTTGGATGGTATGGATGGTAAAAGCGAAATTTCTTCAGATTATAGATTCCCAATACCCTAATAATAATCTTAGCTTATTTTCCAATTAATATGTATTGTATATACTTTCTATTTTATTTCAAGTTTTTTTTTTCGTTGAAATCTATACTAATATTATAAAGATGAAAAATTTGTATGAATGTTTGTAATGTTTTCACACAAAAACTACTAGACCGATTTCAAAAATTCTTTCACCATTAGAAAGCTGCATCTTTACTGAGCAACATAGGCTATATTAATTTTTTTTTAATAGGGATCCGTTATAAAAATGTAATAATGTACAAAATTACGCGGGTAAAACCGCGGGATAACTAGTACAGTAAAGTCGGTATACATGTACTATGTATTAAATAGAAACATACAAAACAAGAAGTGTTAACCCTAAGCCCTTCGTTACCGTGCCAATTAGAATCGTTTTATATACAAGCAGGAAGTATCTACCAAATTCGCGATAAGGTAAGACAAACAAATCCATAAAATTATGGTTGCTACATGACTTTAGGTAGAAACCTCCATTTTGAATTATCTAAATACTACCTACCCTTTCAGAACGTTTTACTCCGTTAAAAACGTAGTATTTTCTGCTAATTAAAACACTTCTGAAATAAGCCCGCCATTTTGCACTTATAATAAGAGCAAAATAACTTTATTATTACTTTCGTAACAAATCCGCATTGGAGCAGCGTTGTAGGTCTTAGCTGCAATTCTTCTCTCTAAAAACAGAGAGAAAAGGTCATGACATAAAATAATATTATACTATTCTATCAAGCTACTTAACTTTTATTGTGAAATAAAGAATCAAAAAGAAAATTGTTCATGACTATCATAAAAGAGTATTATACTATTCTATCTTGATACTTAACTTCTATTGTGAAATAAAGATCAAAAACAAAACTGTTCATGACTATCATCACTACATATTATAAAACAAAGTCCATATTTCCGTATGTACGCATAAAACTTTAAAACTACGCAACCGATTTTGATGCGGTTTTTTTTAATAGATAGAGTGATTCAAAAGGAAGGTTTGTACGTATAACATTCAATACGAAGTAGAGAAATACTGTAATTTTTGAGGTTTCTATAAATAATTACATTTTTTTTCCGCTTACATTGCAAACGCAGGCTAAACCCTACGAGATTTATCAAAATGATGTACTAAGTATTTGTACACCTTAAAAAGGTCTACAGAAAAGTCCGCGATGGTATATGTCTATCTCTTATGGATAACCCACAATAGCAGTTTTTTTCATTTACTTTTTACGAAAAATGATGCCTTATGTTCAAAGCAATTTTTATACAATACAGCATTAATCCTTATCCAATTGAGTACCTTAAATAAATTGTCGATTTAATACAGATCAATATTGCCGTTTACAGCATGTAATTTAAGTGAACATTTTCGGAGATATTACAGATTTAAAATCCCGCGAGGAGGCCGCGCTTCGACCTATAAGCACTTCGAATTTAGCAGCGACCGGAGGCGCAACTAAATGTCCTTCTTTCAAGTTTATGTTGTCTAATGATAAGAAAGCTATGAATGTTGTATGTAAAGACATTGTCTAATCAATTGTAAAAATAAATAATAGCACTACATAGTATAAAACAAAGTAGCATTCTCTGTCTGTCCCTATGTCCGTATATCCCTATGTATGCTTCAATCTTTAAAACTACACAACAGATTTTGATGCGGTTTTTTTTAATAGATAGAGTGATTCTAGAGGAAGGTTTGTACGTATAATAAAATTCAATACAGAGTAGAGAAATACTGTAATTTTTGAGGTTTCTGTAAATAATTACATTTTTTTCCGCTTACATTGCAAACGCAGACTACCCTACGAGATTTATCAAAATGATGTACTAAGTATTTGTACACCTTGAAAAGGTCTACAGAAAAGCCCGCGATGGTATATGTCTATCTCTTATGAATAACCCACTATAGCATTTTTTGTCATTTACTTTTTACGAAAAATAATGCCTTATTTTTGAAGCAATTTTTATACACTACAGCATTAATCCTTATCCAATTAAGTACCTTAAATAAATTGTTGATTTAATATAGATCAATATCGCCGTTTACAGCATGTAATTTAAGTGAACATTTTCGGAGATATTACAGATTTAAAATGCCATGAGGAGGTCGCGCTTCACCCTATAGCACTTCGAATCCAGCATCTATATCGTTCTTTCCAGAGTTTGTTTAACGACAAGGAAGCTGTGAATGTTGTATATAAAGACATTCTGTAATTAATTGTAAAAAATTAAATACATAGGGAAAATGTAAAAGTAAATAAGTAAAAATGTACTATATGAATTTAGATATTCCAAAGATAGCAGGAAATCTTCTTGGTATAGGGAAAGGAAATTGTTTTTCTCCAAATTTAACGCTTGCGGGCCACGGGCAGTAATGCATAAATCAAAACTACTGGATCGGTTTTAATCATTTTTTTACACTGAATGACATGGGATATATATTTTATACCCGTGCGAAGCAGGGGCAGGCCGCTAGTAAAAGAATATTACACTATTCTATCTTGATACTTACCTTCTATTGTGAAATAAGGATTCAAAAAGAAAACTGTTCACGACTATCATAAAAGAGTATTATACTATTCTATCTTGCTAACTTACTTCTATTGCGAAATAAAGAATACTACATCAACACTGCTTGACTCACCTCCACTTTTCCGGACTTTAATAAGTACGAAGGCGTTTCAGGCATAGCGGGAAACACCAGCAAATGTACCAAAGGGACCGCCAAGCAGATCCAAAGTGTCGCGTGGTAACTCAAATATTCCCCGATTATATACACCACAAGATTTCCCAAGTTCTGTGACAATATTACGAGGCTACCTAAGGTTCCTCTTATTGTGTCTTCGCTGATTTCCTTTATATATAAAGGTGTGACAACATAGGAGCCGCTTACTCCAAGGCCAATTATAGCACGTGCTGTTATCAGAGCCCATGGTTCGGTGGAATATAATTTAAGACCCCAACAAACCTGAAAAAAGACGATGTGTTTATTACGTGTGAAATAAATCATTAAGATACGTACAGAATTAGTTTTTGGAGACTGGGAATATGTAATGATCTGAACAAAGTATAATATATGTTTGAATACAAAAGGACCAAATAGTACAGTATTTTGTTATATGTACATATTGTTCAAAAGATGTGCGATACTAAAAGTGTGAAATAAAAAATTTCAGAATCTTCTGTTGCGTCCGATCTATCACAGTCCACAACAACAAAAATGCAAATGCAAAAGTCTGTCTGTCTGTTACGCTTTAATGATTAATTAGATGGACTAATATTGATAAAGTTTGGCACAATTCAAGCTTATGACGTGGTCAACATATAAGATAAAATAACCCACTTGTGGGAACAAGAAAGAAAAAAAACAATTTGCATTATTAGGTGTGCTTTAGTGCTTTAGTCGGCGCGAGCGAGGTCGCGGTTATTATTAGTAATGATAATGTTCAGAAAAAATATATCGCTATAAAAAATCGCTTATCATAAAGTATGATTACAATAAGTGCTGATCCTAAATCTCAGTTTTTTTACAGGTTGTATTAATTTTCTTTTTTATTAATTCTTTCTTTTCTTTTAATTTAACGATTACATAAAATTACTATAGTTAAATTATATCTCTCAGTTGTCTTAACATAATTTGAAGTTGTTATTGCCTTTAATTAAAATGCTACTTATTTCAAGTTGTTCAATGATAATTTTAATGTGAAGTGTGTATTATGTTGGTGATCTATAAATAAATAAATAAAATAAAACGCTTAACTTTAAGTAATGAATAACTTACAGCCATGGATAAAGAGGTAAGCATCAATGCTTTCTTTCGCCCATAGTTGTCCACTATGTATCCAAAGAGGAACACGGCAGGTGTTCCCACTATGTAGGCGACTGACGCCATCCAGGATATGACGTCGGGATGTATCGGCGCTGCAGCGGGAGTGTCCTCCGACATCAGACGCGGCGCCATCGGGGACAGCCATCCAACTGCCGCGCCGTACGAAAATACCGGAAGTACCACTGCGAAATAATTATCTATCTATATGAGGTCGCCATGAAGGTATTGCCAGTAATCACCACGCTTGGAGCCGCTGGGTCCAAGCGGCACAAGATCGTGTGGTATGGAGATCCCATGAAGAGACCTATGTCTAGCAGTGGACGTCCATCGGTTGACAAAGAAGAATAAGATGAGGTCGCAGGTTCAAATCCAGGGCGGGCACCAATGAGTTTCAATTAAAAATGTATGTCTAATTGATAATTGCAATTTATCACACGCTTTTCGGTAAAGGAAAACATCGTGAGGAAACCTACATATCTCTAGAGAATTCTGGGGATTGGAGCATTGTGGTAGGTCTTAGCTCCAATCCTTCTCTCTAAAAACGGAGAGAAGAGGCCTATGCCCAGCAGTGGGATAGTAACAGGCCGTTACTTTACTTTTTACTTTACTATGTGTGAATCATATGGTATTCAACTGAGTAGAATAGAACACCCTCATTTCTTACTGGTGTCGTTAAAGGCGACTAAGGTAAGTCGAGCCCCCGTGTGGTATCCGGTTGAGTAGAATAGACCACCTTCTTTCTTACCGATGTGTCATAAAAGTCGATTTAGGTAAGTTATCCCACCTGTGATATTCGGTTGAGTAGAATAGACCACCCTCTTTCTTACCGGGGTGTCGCGATATACGACTAAGATAAATTGACGTCAGACGTTAAAATACGTAGCCAAATCATGTGACAACATGTTTATAACACATGCCGACCCCATTTAGAGTGGATTAAAGGCAGGAGGATGATGATCTATATGTGAAGCATATCTGTATATTTATATGAGACTAGTAAATAAGGAATGGCCTTTTATCATTTCAAAAAGACATAAGGCACCTATGTCCGTTTGTGGCCAGAAGGATAGAGGCTAAGAACCACCACCTTGCTCCAATACGGATTAGTGGGTTACACATATCCCCAGAATTCTCTAGAGATACATATGCAGTTTTCTGTACCATGTTTTTCTTCACCATAAAGCGCGTGATAGCTTTACAAACACTACTACGTATTTGAGACACACACGCACGTGATTAGTGAAACACATTAAAAAAATGTACATCTCTATATACATTTTTTTTTAATTCAGATGATGAGTCATTTAGGAGTTTGTACTCAGCTGTTACGCAATTTCAATAAAACTATTTATCTGATATTTAAGAACTCATATCTATTCATGGAACAATTAATTTGATCTTTAACCATCATCTTGTTCATTTGATATCTACTGCTTTCAATAAAGGTCTAGGGGGCATTCCCGTTTTTATTAGAACTATTACATTGTTGTCTATGTAATAGAAGAGGCAAATTAAAATTAGTGCTGCGTTCAAATCGTCACAGTTCGATTCCATATTCAATTCAAGCAACAATAGCTAAAGTTAATAAATAAATTTAAAAACGATTAATTTCATTAACCGCATTTTACGTCATCAATTTTTTATTAAATTTAAAAAGCAAGTTATAATCAAAATTTACATATCATATGCCAGCGCAGACTTTTCTATGAACGCTGCGCTTACGATAAAATTTTTCACAAAACTGTAGTTTTTTCGACAAATTTTAAAAATTACCATCTCATCGTACATCATATATTTATTTTTTATTTTAACATATACCAAGAGAGTAATTTATAGACGCGATTATCAAAACAACTTACATAATATATAATTACAATTAAATAAATGTCCATACAGCCAACAGATAAAAAACTAAACAGAAATGGGTCCCTATGGAGAGTGTAATTAAATTTGTTGTTTATTACCACCATAACATGTTTAAATTATATAATCAACATGATATTACCATAAATTAATTTAACTTAGGCGAGTTCAAACGACATCGTAGTTAAGGCTTCTAATGAAACTTTTACAGCTCATTGCAGTCGCTTTACAATCAAATCTGAGATTACTTTTAGTGTAGTATTTTACAAAATAATTTCTGATTATCAACTCCCACTAAAATATATAATAGGTACGTTTCAAATACCTAAATCTCTTTGAATTGTATGCCTCCTACTGATAGAAATAAATAAATAGATAAATATATTTTCACCCATAAACCTACACTGGAATAGTTATGCTTTTCACATATAGAGAGGACTTCTTTTAATATTGATATATTATGAGATTGTAACAAAACATTACATTACATCTCGAAGTAACGATCCGTTACGTCATGCGGTGCGTAAAATAGAGTACAAGAAAAATTTGTGTTTTCTCTAGTATTTAAGAGTAAGGGTTTCACAAGTTACTAATAAAGTGTCAGATAGTTAACCGACAAATAAATTAAGTAGCAGATATTATATCTCTAAAAAGAGACTTTAAAAAGTGAAAAATTAAAAAAAAATATCGCGGTCATTTTAAAATAAGTATTTACTATCCAGCAGATAAACAAAATAACAGCCACATGATCTACCTGTTAACTTATTAGGGATTTTAAGTGCTGAATAAAACTATCAGAAACCTGAAAATTCCGAGATATGTGTCACATATGTTCCGAATAAGCTAACTGACAGTTTATTGGTAACTTGTGAAACAGACCCTTAAGCTATTATACGCAAAATTTCATTTATCCGTTGGAGCGTCAAAGCGATGCAACCACATGAACTATAAAACTAATTTTCACCGCATAAAAAATTAGAGACGATTATAACATGAATTTTTTGAACCTGATTATTTTCAAGAAAAAAAGTTATTGTCAATAACTTTTCGGTGAAATCCTGCAGTACAAGTATAGTGAAATTTATTACAGCGATTGCGGATCAATTGTCTCAAGTGCCGCCTCGGCAACAAATACGCGAGTTCATGAACATGGTTCTTGGAATCTCAATCTCGCCCCGCCTGCCCCCAGTCGAACTCAATCCTTGAAATTCATCGGAAGCTTGTAAACAAAACCGTTAGCTTATAATTTGACTGGCTCGTTGGCGCAGTGGGTGGTGACCCTGCCATCGGCTCCGCGGATCGCGGGTTCGATCCCGCTGAGGGCAAACATTTTCTATAAATGAATTTGTTGGTCTTTGAGCTTGGGTGTATATTTGTATTTAAGCATGTATTTAAAAGTATATAAGTATATATTCATTAGTTGTCTATCTACCATGACACAAGTATTAAGTTACTTTGGGGACGGACGACCGTGTGTGTAAGTGTCCTATATATTATAAAAAATAAAAAAAATAATTGACATCTTTAAATTCAAATTATGGGTTAAAACATTGTTTATGGTCATACCAAAACTGAGTAACACATATTCAAAAACAAGACAATAGTAATTTGAAATTCTTTAAATAGGTTTATATAAATAGTTTATAGCCGTGTGGTATCCGGCTACGTAGTACCATCCTCATTTCTTACCGAGGTGTCGTAAAAAGCGACTAAAGTTAGGTTGACCCACCGTGTGGTATCCGGTTTAGTAAAATAGACCACCCTTCTTCTTACCAAGGTGTTGTAAAATACGACTAAGGTAAGTTGACGTCAGGCAAGCGGCCGGTCGTAAACGCAGCCAAATCATATTACAGCATGTTTATAACTAGGTTTATATAAATAGTTTATCTCGCAACCTTGACGATGCTTATTTCACCCACCCGATGACGCTGTTAAGCTATTAAGTTTAGGAATTCAAATTCAGAACGAGAAAGCTCAGATACGAACTTTCTGCGACATTTATTATCAAAGCACGTCACATTGTATTCTGTGAACAGATAATTCATACTTAACATGCTTAACGAGGTAATTGTTTCGACCGATTCGCATCTCATTATCATTAATCAAGTGCTACGAGCGAACGAAACAAACAAACTAATAAAATCGCCGAACGTTTATTAATTGTACTTGTTCTTAATCAAAATATTTTTTGCGGTAACTTTTTACAGAGAAAAAGGTCTTTGAATCTACATACTAAGCTGAAGATTTTGTTTGTTTCTTTGTTTGAACGCGCTTATCTCAGGAACTTCTTGACCGATTTGAAAAATCCTTTGAGTGTAAGAAAGTCCATTTATCGAGGAAGGCCATAAGCTATATAATATTGCGTTAAGATGAATAGGAGAGGAGCAGCAATAAAAATTATTACAAATACGGCAAAATTTAAAGCTTTCCTTGCGTGTGCTAAGTAAACGGTGTTAGTCAAAAATCATGTATTACGATTTGTTTCTTTCTAAAAGTTCTAAATAAAAGTCCTTGACAGCATGTCTAGTTTTTAAAATTAACCCATTTAAACCTATAATAAATAGAATTTAAAGGTTAATTACGGTGACATTTACGAAGCTATTATAGCTCAATTTGTAACGATTGGGCTAAACAAGTGATCAAGTCCCAGATACCATCAGCCCTATTTTAATTGCATTTTTTTATCTTACTTATTATTTAAGTATATTAAATGTTTATGTGACGCGTTCTAACAATTCATTATATATGAGAACCAATAATTTTTTTTCTGTTTTTCTCGACACAAAGTTTAGGTTCCTTTTATCACCATCAGCTTTGATTATGAATGCAATTCTGATTGCGAATGCATCACACAACTGACAGTGAGAACCCATCGTTATAATAAGTTCGTTGTCCTACTAATTGCTTATTAGACTACATAATGAGCACGCATTACCTGTCGACTGTATTAAATAAAAATTACGTGTCATTTAAGTTTGTCACTGGGCCAAGTTTAGAAACTACGATAAGTAAGTGCTATGATAATTAAACTATTAAATATAACTTAAAATCCACTTATATTTTTAAATATATTTTTTACTAAGGTTAATAAAAATGGATTCATGATTGGCCTTGTCATTCAAATTCAAAATTTTCTTTATTCAATTAAACTTATAAGCAATTGCTTTTAAATCGTCAACTCTACTATTGGTTTCGGAAAGCTGTTCCTACCGAGAAGAGTCAGCAAGAAACTCGGCGGTTGCTCTTTTCGAAATATTATAGCTTGTTACATTAACTGCCTTGTTCAGATTCGCACATTTGTTGTATCCACGCATTCTTATCATCTTTTTATTTTAGCTTCCCTTTTTAAACTGCTGTAATGGCAAAGCTAAAATTATTTACTACGCTACGCTACGCTGCATGCGATTCGTGACGTACCAAACCCAAACCAGTCTGCGGGAATCCAACGCTAATCTATTGAACGTCAGAGTATTAAAATTTCATTAAAATCAATTCATTGATTGAGCTAATAGATTCATAATTATATTTCAATCAGCTCAAAGTGTGCCTTATGTCATAAATAAATAATTAGTGAGCCACGCGCAACAGATTTAAAGCTATCGATTAAATTAAAATGCAACAACATTGTCGTTATCAATCTGATGTCACTTACTTTTATGTCTTTGAATGTGGTAATATATTACATGAAAAGTAAAGATAATATAGATAGTTCATTAATTTTAAAAACTTGACACAAGTTAAATTTTGACCTTGGTATAATCGGCTGATTCGCCGAGGTCCAACTTTTTTTTATAAAAGAATTAGTTGGTTCTTCGAGCCTAGGTGTATATTTGTATTTGAGTATGTATTTAAAAATTATATATGTATATATTCACCAGTTGTCTCTCACCCTTATCACAAGTATTAAATTATTTACTTTGGGGACGGACGACTGTGTGTGTAAGTGTCCCATATTTAAAAAAAATATTCAAGTATTTCAATCTTCTATTTAAAACTAGCGGCCTACCCTGCTTCGCACGGGTATAAAATATATAGCCTATGTCACTCAGTGAAAAAAATGATTAAAATCGATCCAGTAGTTTTAATTTAGGTATTCATTAGTGCCCGTGGCCCGCACGCGTTAAATTTGAAGAAAAACATTTCCCCTCTCCCTATACCAAGAAGATTTCCTGCTATATCTAATATCTAAATTCATATACTACATATTTACATTTTACATTTTTCCCTATATATTTACCTACTTTATCTATTAAAAAAGCCGCATCAAAATCTGTTTAAAAGATTTAAGTAGTTTTAAAGATTTAAGCAAACATAGGGATATATGCAGTGATAATCCTTATAGCATGATTCAATATTCACGCGCGATGGCTTATTATTAGCGTATTTCATGTATTACTTTGGTGTTTCTATACCGATTTCTATGATTCTTTTTTCATACAATGGTTAATACTATTCACTTTTTTATTTGGGGATGACTGAGTGATATAAACGTAGGAGTAGACAAATATAACCAGAAAGCTTCGAACTGCTAAGCTATCGGGAGTTACACGTGTTATTGTGAGTGAACCATAAAAGATAGACATATGCTGTCGTGGGATATTTTTTATATAATTTTAAGGAGAATATTTCCGTAATACATGATTTCTGTGTAGCTTTAACCATCAAGGTTGCACACGCGACGGAAGCTTAAAAAATGAAGTAACTTCTCCCGTTTTCCCGACATTTCCCTTCACTGCTCTGCTCCTATTGATTGTAGCGTGATGAAAAGTATACTATAACCCGCTCAGGAGTATGAAGAAAAATCTTACCGAGTTTCGTTAAAATCCGTCGAGTAGTTTTTGTTTCTATAACGGTTATACAGACAGACAGACAGACAGACAGACAGACAGACAGACAGACAGACAGACAGACAGACAGACAGACAGACAGACAGACAGACAGACAGACAAAAATTTTACTGATTGTATTTTTGGCATCAGTATCGATCTCTAATCACCCCCTGATAGTTATTTTGGAAATATATTCCAGTTACAGAATTGACCTCTCTACAGATTTATTATAAGTATAGATAGATTTATAATTTTTTGTGGACCACAATAAAATATAAAAAGTTCTGTTTCACGACACGTCAGGTTTAATCTCCAACATTACTTAACCGATTTTTAACTTTGAAAATTTGTATTGTTTGGGCTAACTTAAGATATAGGAGAATAAATATATTCTTTATACAATAGATAACTATATAACTATTTTCCTTTCAAACTGGATATTTTAATGGATTTTCCGAAGTGGTATCCGGCTAAGTAGAAAAGACCACCCTGTTTTTTAACCAAGATGTCGTAAAGTGCGACTAAGGTAAGTGACGTCAGGCAGGCGGCCGGTCGTAAAATACTTAGCCAAATCATGTGACAACATGTTTATAACATGCTATACCGACCCCACTTACACTGGAGGGCAGGAGAATGATGATGATAATTTGAAATATACACCCATTTACACATATTTTAAATAAATACCCCGACTCGAAGATAACATTATATAACAACAAATTGTATTAAGAAAATGTTAGGCCTCGTCAGGTTTCGATTACACTGCCACCTGAGCTAACAGGCTAGTCAAATATTGGTAAATAGTATTTATTAAAATTATTGTATAAGTGGAATATATAATTTAAGACCACATTCTTTTTTTAGGAAAAGTTTTAAGAAATTAACTAATTTTAGCCTGATTCTATGTAAAAGTAATGTTTGGTTTGTGCATGTGTTTTTTACGACTCCTGCATGTATCAGGTATGATAACCAATTGTCCACTCTACATGTAGCATTATATATATTTTCTATTTAACTTCATCGCGGATTATAGCAAAATAATTTTGTTATTACTTTTGTATTATGGATCTCCGCAAAGTAACGCCTAATTCTGTAAATTAAATTAATGATTCTATGTATTTTTTTGTGCAGATTATTTAAACGAATTTCTATATATCTAGATACTCGTATCTATACTTATTGTAAAACAAAGAACCCAAAGGCAGTCTGTTTATGATCGATTTTCACAAAAACTACAAAGCGGATTTTTATACGGTTTTTAATAAAATATGTGCAATTCTTCCGGGAGCTTTAGGTTAATAAATAAATATATGGGACACTTACACACACGGTAGTCCGTCCCCAAAGTAACTTAATACTTGTGTTATGGGTGAAAAACAACTGGTGAATATATATACATATGTATATATTTTTTAAATACTAATATACACCCAGACTCAAAAACCAACAAATTGATTTATAGCAAAACGTTGGCCCTCAGCGAGAATCAAACCCGCGACCGTTGGAGCTGAAGGCAGGATCACTTACCACTGCGCAAACGGGCCAGCCAATTAATGGTACATTATAGTTTTATATAAATTGTGTAAAAGATGTCGCGCGTTTTGACTCGCGTGCTATGAGCTTTAGTCGCATGCGCCGCGTACACCAACAGATATACTATTAATGTACTACAGAATTGTAGATCTACAAAAACACTACAAAAAATCCGCGATAGAATGTCTCTATCTCTTATGGTTAACTCAAAACTACTCTTATATTCAAATTTCCACGCGGAAATCGCAGGCACAGCTAGTCTAATATAAAAAGTAGAAACGGATATAAATTTAGACTTTGTCATCATCATCATCATCATCATCATTTAATCTGTAGACGATCACTAACCACAAAAGTTCTTTTAAAAGTCTATATAGAATAAATTATAATTTGTATTTGAATACGTACAAATATATTCCATTAATTATATACCGTCAATTATTTGCACATCCATTATTAATGCTATTCTTTGAATGTTAATTTTTCTTAGTGTAAATTCTATTGACAGTAATCTGAATCCATATCTGTTTTATGTAATAGTTTATACACCTTTTTATACTTTTTATTATATGAATTTGGAAATTATTTAACTTTAGTTATCTCGATCTCCATCATGTTTTTATAAGAGATGGTTATAGTAACAATGAAATTGTTATATTTTAAATAAATACCTAAATTAGAAGGACTTCTCATGGACGCTTTACTTGAGCGCAGGGTAAGATCTCGATATTAAGGTTCATTAATTATGTTAATTCAATGTTACTCATTAAAATAAATTGAATAGTGTTTATTTTTAAACTAATTTTTCATATTTATTGGATGATGAATTTTATTTTAACGGAAGCAGTTTAATAATATTTATTACTGCCACAGGTTTCTCCCGTGGCGCAAAAGATAAATGGTTGTCTATTTATGTATTCATTTATTTGTATTTAAATATTGCATAGTTATATATTTGGCCGGTTAGGGCGTTGCAAAAATATTGTTCACACGTCTAACATTATACAAAAATTTAATTTTATCATGTCAATGTTTACATAATCAACAATTTCAATTTAGTAGGAAAAATAGTATTTATTTATATCAATAATGTCGCAATTTAATAATGTACATATGTCAAATTGAAATTATTATTATATGTGAAATAATTTATACGTCTTATTTATCTATCTATTATATTTGATTATTAAAAAATTCCGATAAATTATATATATGTCAATTAATTTATACGCCTTATTATCTATCTATTATATAAACTATTTTGTGCCAGCCTTTCTTTTATATTTGTTTTGAAAGTATTAATATTGTTTTCGTCTTTTATAATATTCGACAATTTATTATATATATAATTGATCTAAAATATGGTGCATTTCCGACTTTTTCCATATTATTTTAGGGACCAGTAATTGTCCACGTCGCTTGTCACGCTTGTAGGGTCGTACGAGGTATGGGTTACCAGGTTATAGAGGAACGAGAATTGAAATATTTATGGTTTTCTCTAGGACCATAGATTTTATCGAAAATAAAAGTAACGTTATTCATGGTTTAGACCTATTTGTATTTGAAAATTTCTTACAAATCCCTGAAGCGGTTGGAGCGCTTAAGCGGTAGATAGGATACTTAGAAGCTTCCGAATTTTTTAATTAGCCTTTTTAATTAAAATAAGATATTTTATTTATAACTAGATGGTAGGTACCTGCGATGCAATTCTAAAATTTAACAGAGTCGTTATCGGTGTAGATTTATGTGTGAAAATGTTACTAAAAAAAGAGTTACTTTGGCATTCGTAATATTGATATTTATATTATATATACATATATGAATAACTTAAAAAATCGTATACCTAAAATTTTTTATTTCAGAATTATAATTACGATGTCGCCTAAACTGAAAATATAAAATATTTCTACGAAATAAATCATCACAATCTAATACATAATTAAATTTTAAAAAAATAATATACTATATAAGAAACTTACTCAATACAGCTATCAAAATTTGATTAACTTTACTGCCCTCAGAACAATATTTTTTCACTGTGTATTTTAACATTTTAATTATGTTTTATATCACAGAAAATTATAAATATTACTAGATAAATTTAAAAAAACACGTTTTAGTCTTAAAGTGACGCGGGAGCGCGCGTTTAGACCCGTATTCTTATTTCAAATGAGATCGGCTGGATGGCCGTCCGACACACGTTAAGGGTCAATAATGGTAGGATTATTAACTGCACGACAACGACACGACATTTGGACGATATCTTGGGATTTAACTGCTTATCTTACATAGATAGAAAAGTAACAAATCGCAACCACTTCTTTAAGAAACCCTGAGCGATATCTTGACTTATCGAAAGCGACCGATAACTAATAAAATTAAGGGTCTAATAATGCTCGTTTGTGAATATATATACAGGCAGTAAATTTACCATTTTACACGTATATATGCACTAAGGAAATAGATGAAGCTACATACTACTACGCTAGATTTCTGTAGCACAATGGGCTCTACATTTCTTATTGAGAAAAATATATTAAAAATATAAATTTAAGAGCTGTGTTAGCCCAGCGGTGAGACAGTGAGACTCTTTCGAGGGTGTCACGGGTTCAAACCCTCGAAATCTTATGAGACGCTTTCACCTTTCCCAATATCTTAAGCCGTATGGTATTTGCTGAGTACAATAGACCACCCTCATTTCTTACGAGGTGTCGTGAAAAGCGACTAATTTAAGTTGACCCACAGTATGGTATTCGGCTCAGTAGAATAGACCACAATCTTTCTTACCGAGGTGTCGTAAAATAAGAATAAGGTAAGTTGACGTCAGGCAGGCGGCCGGTGTAAAATGCCCAGCTAAATCATGTGACAACATGTTTATAACATGTTGTGCCGACCCCACTTAGAGTGGGATAAGGTCAGGAGGGTGATGATTTACTCTATTCAACTAATCATTTACAAGCAAAGCTTAGAGTGGGATAAAGGCAGGAGAATGATCTTGTCTCTTCCAATACCATAGTGTACCTTAACCACACAAGATTTCTACGTCTTATGCCAATTTATCTAACTTGTCTTTTTGAAAGGCAAGGATAAGAAAAATAAACGATTTATAAAACCTTACATTATCGCGTATGCAACCTTTTCTAAATTTCGGCAGCTAGCTCCAAAAATACTTTAACTGTAGTGTTTTAATGTCTTTACATTATTACCTATCTACTTAAGCCCTAAGTCGTGACTAGTCAACGCATACAGCAAAATTCCATTCAAATCGTAAATTAATTAAAGAAAGCATTCTTTAATTAGGCACGTCTAGCTTTTATAAACAGGACGAGCGTCGTCCGCAACATGACATACAAATAACCTATAATGTTATTAGTTATAAATATTGAAGGACTTGCTCTTGCATATGCAAGGAACAAGATAACTTTAATAGCTCTGTGCCCTTGTTTAATTCATATGATACATGTGGAATTTGGGAAAGGGAAACATTTGTATAAGACTAAACAAAGGTTATCGGATTATCAAGAATTAGATATACCTTGAAAGATAAAAATCAAATATTACTGAATACTAGTGCGACAATACTAGTCGCAATATAAATAGTCGACAATACTAAATTCGCTTCGGGAGCTACTACATACTGAAAAAATTTAAATGAAGGATATAGAAAAATTTAGAAAACGTTCGTTGTTGAGATTTTGAAAAGATATTTCTTTTTAATTTTTATATTTCAATGCACAAAAACATAAGAAAAAATATATTTCCTTCTCGTCTCAAATATTTTTCGACTTTACTGTATGCAGGTTTTGGCAGAACGTTTATCCCAATGCCACTGATGATACTTTATTTTATTTATTATTTTACTTAAATTAGCCTTTTTCGTAGATTTAGTGGTAGACGATAGCTAAGCTTAACATTTAAGTTAACATATAAACATATATATTGTTAGTTTCTGATAGTACTTAAGCGTTAGGATGCGTTAACGAAAGTGAATATAATATCTATAAATATAAAGAGTTACTACGCCACTATTTTTAAAACTACGTTTAAACTATTATACGGTCTAATTAATACAACTGACTTGCCCGTTGACGCAGTTGGCAGTGACCCTGTCTCCGTCTGTGTGCGTCGAGTTCGATTCCCGCTGATAGCCAACATTTTCTATTAACAATTTATTGGTTCTTCGAGTATAGGTGTATTAGGTATGTATTTTAAATAATAAATGTACATATTTACCAGTTGTATGTAGGACAATATCACAAGTATTAATTACTTAATTTTGGGGCGAAAAAGTGTGTAAATATAAAAAAAAATACTTGCCAACTGTAAAGAGAATTTAATCATTGATACGTTGTCACACTGACAACAGATGTCATCCGAGAAGAATACCTATCTAAGACACATATAAATGGAATGCCAAATTTTATGATGTACTGGTTTCTGTTAATCAATATATTACCATCAATATTAATGGCTGTCGATCTTCAGGGCCCGATGGAAAGATCAGATAAGATTTGCAGGTCGTACGGTTACGACGTGGTAGAAGCAAAGTTCGGCAAGGAAAATCATTTGCTATGCTTAAAGAAACAGGCGATAGGTATATTCTTATATCCTTTGCATAATATCATTTACGTTTAAGAATTTGATTTTTAAACTGTATTTATCCTTAAATGTTTAATGGACACGTATTTAAACGGTTGTACAACTTCTTTACTCTCTCTGGTGGATTATCACCAGTTGAAATAATGGTATTAGTTTCATAGCAATAAACCGCGAGCTAAGTTTAAACTTAATTTGGAGAAAAACAATTTCCTTTCCCTATACCAAGAAGATTTCCTGCTGTTGTTGTTGTTGTTGTTGTATCACTTTATTGTACACAATTTTAAAAAAATTATAACAAAGTAAAAAGTAAAAAAAAAACAAAATTTTATAACAAAGTAATAAGTAAAAAAAAACAAAGCTTATAAAAAAGCGCACAAAGGCGGACTTATCCCATAAAGGGATCTCTTCCAGTCAACCTTTGAGAGACAGATAGGAGAGTAATTGTATGAGTAGCGTTTATAATGTAGTATAAACAAGGAACAAATTATGTGTACAAATTAAAAAAAAAAAAATAATAATAATAATAACAATATAATAATAAATATATATGATATAAACTTCAAAATAAAATATTTAATATCATTATAGATATTAAATGTATATAAGTCTGAAAGAAAAAAATAAATAAATAAATATATATATACAGCATATGCAGCTCGTCTCACAAGTTGTATTATCACTGGAGCCTATAGTGTTTTTTTAAATTATTTTTAAAAGAGGACAAGGAAGGTGACTTACGAATTGAAACAGGCAATTCATTCCATAGTTTAACTGCATGTACTGTGAATGACTTTGAATAAACCCGTGACGAACTCGACGGAAAGGCAAGCTTGAGGTTACTACCAGATCTCAAGCGACCGTCTCTAACATCAGACAGGAAACGGAAACGCTCTTTAAGGTAAAAAGGGGCTAAAGGAGTAAATAGAACATTGTAAAGGAGCGATAATATATGTGTATCTCTTTTGCGTCGGATGGGAAGCCAATTCAATTTATCACGGAATTCCGAAATGTGGTCGTACTTGCGCAATCCGAAAATATATCTAATTGCAAGGTTTTGCAGACGTTCCAGCTTATCCAACAGGTCCTCAGTAGGGTCGAGAAAAGCGACGTCACTGTAATCTAACAATGGTAATAATAAGGACTGTGCTAGGTTAATCTTAGTTCTTAATGGAAGAAAGTTTTGTAGCCTTTTCAACGAGTGCAGTGTAGAAAATACTTTGCGACTCACATTAGCAATGTGAGCTTTCCAGCTAAATGTTTCGTCAAAGATGATACCTAAGTTCTTGATTGCATTAGTATAAGGAATAACAGTACCATTAAAAAGAATCGCAGGTACCGTCATGTTCTTTATTTTTGAGATATAATTAGGACTGCCTATTATTATTGCTTGAGACTTTAGAGGGTTTATCAGGAGACCAACATCGCAAGCCCATTTCGAAATAATGGAAAGATTCCTATTAATCACCTGTACGGCTTCAACTACGTTAGTAATAGGAGCAGATGTATAGATTTGGAGATCATCCGCATAAAGATGGAAAGAGCAATTCAAGAGAGACGTGAGGTTGTTTATAAATAAGGAAAATAGCAGTGGAGATAAAACTCCACCCTGTGGAACACCCGCAGTAATTTTATTCCAATCTGAATATTTTTGGTCTACTTTGACTAGTTGCTGCCTACCATGCAGATATGACGAAAACCACTTGAGAGAATTTGATGTTACATTTATAGATTCAATAACTCCCATTAAAATGTCCAGATCAACACAATTAAAGGCGCTGCTGAAATCTAATAAAACAAGAATGGTCACTTTTTGATTATTGATATTAAACCGTATATCATCAGAGACTTTTACCAGCGCAGTAGTTGTGCTGTGTCCACAGCGAAAGCCTGATTGATAGGGACTGAGTAGATTGTGAAGACGGAGATGATTAGACAGTTTTAAATGCACATAATGCTCTAAAACTTTAGAGAGAAACGGAAGAATAGAGATAGGGCGAAAGTCAGAACAGGCAGAAGGATTAGTGGTCTTTGGAAGAGGAATTATATGTGCACATTTCCACATGGAAGGAAATGAACTAGTGATTAAGGAATAATTCAAGATATGGGCCAAATAGGGAGAAATAAGATGGATTACCGGAGTGATCATATCAAGACCGATCCCATCACTACCAATAGCCCTAGATTTTATTGTCTTAAGGATCTTTAATATTTCTGACGATGTAATATCTCCTAATTCCAAAGGTGGAATGTCCTGTCTGCGATTGAGAAGGAAATTGGATATCGTGTCGTGTTTTCTATCAGGGCTTAGTACTACGGGACAGGTGCTGAAGTACTTATTCAATTCATTAAGATCGTAAATTGTTTGTGAATTAACATTCGTTTTCCCTACACCTAGAGTTTTTAGAAAACTCCAAACCCTTTCAGGAGTAGAATTTTCAATCTTGCTATGTATATAGCTCCGTTTAGCAGATCGGCACGATTTATTGCACTGCCTCATTGTGAACTTATAAAAAGCACGATTTTCAGGAGTGGGGTCTCGTAAAAATTTTAAGCGAGCTTTGTTTCGCCTTTCCATAAGTGCTTTGAGGGTTGGAGTTAGCCATGGTGCTGGATAATGTTTTACTCGGATAGATTTTGTCGGTGCATGTTTATCATATAGATCAAGTATTATTTTATTCAGAAAACTAATCTCTAATCCTGCTATCTTTGGAATATCTAAATTCATGTAGTACATTTTTACTTATTTACTTTTACAGTTTCCCTATGTATTTAATTTTTACAATTAATTACAGAATGTCTTTATTTACAACATTCACAGCTTCCTTGTCGTTAAACAAACTCTTGAAAGAACGATATAGCTGCTGGATTCGAAATGTTATAGGGCGAAGCGCGGCGTCCTCACGGCATTTTAAATCTGTAATATCTCCGAAAATGTTTACTTAAATTACATGCTGTAAACGGCCATATTGATCTATATTAAATCAACTATTTATTTAAGGTACTTAATTGGATAAGGATTAATGCTGTATTGTATAAAAATTGCTTCAAAAATAAGCCATTATTTTTCATAAAAAGTAAATGACAAAAAATGCTATAGTGGGTTATCCATAAGAGATAGACATATACCATCGCGGACTTTTCTGTAGACCTTTTCAAGGTGTACAAATACTTAGTACATCATTTTGATAAATCTCGTAGGGTTTAGCCTGCGTTTGCAATGTAAGCGGAAAAAAAAAAATTATTTACAGAAACCTCAAAAATTACAGTATTTCTCTACTCCGTATTGAACGTTATTATACGTACAAACCTTCCTCTAGAATCACTCTATCTATTAAAAAAAACCGCATCAAAATCTGTTGCGTAGTTTTAAAGTTTTATGCGTACAAGAAATGCGACAAACTTTGTTTTATAATATGTAGTGATGATATCATATTAACTTTTGTCATCAGTTCCTGAATAGTTTTCTATTCGTTTTACCAGAATCTAACAATGTATACTTTATTATGTTACTGAAATGTAATTACTATAATAGCATAAACCAAATAAAAGTATCAAATACCTATTACACCGAATTCAGGGTCATTGCCTTTGGCATCAAATCTCTCAACTTTACTTCTCGACCCTGGTGCAGACGAAGTGCAAACTGAGCAGTCATTCCCGTTAGATAATGTCACTATGGCTTATGGTTTTCCCGTCGAAGACCCCAATGCAGGGTCAGCTGAGGGATATATAGGAGAGGACCACCATTTTTATGGAGTGCTTCATATTGGTAATAATTTTTTAAACTTATGTTATTGCATAATTTGCCTGACTACGAGATCTAGTATACTAATCCTCGTTAATTTAAAAAAAACAGTTACTTTCATAACTGTATTAAATTGTAAAAAAAAATATTTGTAATATCTACCCAGTAGCCCAAAGGCAATGCCGAGGTTGCCTAATGCCTAAGGTAGATTTACTGGACACATTTTGTTCTAAGGATGTTTGTTGTTGATAAAGGTTAGCTAATCACAATTCTTGCAAGAGAATTCGATGTTCAGTTAATTATATACGAAAAATTATTAATAACTTTTCCAGATACTCCAATTTATACATTTACCGTGTGCATTGTAGAGTTGAACATATGTATGTAAAAAAACCATAAATACAAAAGCAAACTTCTCAAATATCATATCTTCTTAACGAGTTTCGGTAAACTCGCCGATCAAGTTAAGTTTTTGGAAGGGCAAGCCCTTATTCGACATTTTTCAAGCTGTTTAACCTGTTGTCTAGCGCGCAAGATTGATAAATATTTAATTAGCATTCAAACTCAAGAAATACAAATATTCTACAGAGACGTTCAAAGAATTTTTACGCATAAGATATGTCTATAACTCATATGACGGTGGAAACGGTAAATGGCATGTTAACTATCATAGAAAAAACCGTGCAAATGTGAACTCTACGACGTGGTATTTTAAAACGTAATAATAATACCCGTGTTAATCAGTGATTTGAACGGTAAGGCTCGTAACAGTCATATCCACGGGATTGTGAATTTAAACTCTGTGCATGCATTTTACTTGTTTTCAAAAAAACTTTGCGTTTATTGGAAATTAACAATTCCCTTTTCAGTGAAGAAAAACATACTGCAGAAACCATTATATCTTTTGTATCGAATCAAATCAAATTAAATAAGCTTTTTTCACGAAACCTTTTGCAAGGTCTTTCTTTTGAATTGAAGAACTTCAATTAAATATAATAAAACTACCAGATATTCTGAATCCGAACGAATCGGCAAGGAATTCGACAGTCATTCTTTTTATTTACATACCTAATTAAACTGCAGTTTTGAAATGCAGCTAAAAGGATTTTCAAATTTAAAATAATTTTATACTCTTGGGATGTATAACCTACCATTCCACATGGCACAGCAGACCTATCATATTAACTCCAATTCTTTTTCTCTAAACGAGGGCGGAGGGCTTAGCACAGAAGATAGTTTTTACGCCTCTATATACTATATACAAATACAAATATCTATCTCTATACAAATAGAATATACTTGCAGGTAATCGGACGTTGCATGCTGATCCGTATGGAAAAGATGATCCTAACAAATTTTTTGGCGTTCTTGAAAACGACCACATGGTAGCACCAAAACGTCCCCGTCGCGACCATGCACAGGTGATCAGGTGAAGTTACTATCCATACTAACATTATCGAATCGAAAGTCTGTCTGTCCATCTGTTTGTATATAACGCTTTCACAGCTAATCCGCTGGAGCAATGTTGATAAAATTGGTAATATAAATATTAAATCTTTCAAATTCTCTATTTCCTAAAGTGTCAAATTTTTAAATTTGTGTGTTAATTATTTTTATACCGTAGGTATGATTTATCAAGAACTACATTTCATAATATATTAATCAAAAAGAATTCTCTATTGGAGATTGTTATTAAAAACAAAATCTTCATCTATACTTATAATAAATCTGTAGAGAGGTAAATTCTGTAACTGGAATATATTTCCAAAATAACTATCAGGGGGTGATTAGGGATCGATACTGATGCCAAAAATGCAATCAGTAAAAATTTTGTCTGTCTGTCTGTCTGTCTGTCTGTCTGTCTGTCTGTCTGTATAACCGTTATAGAAACAAAAACTACTCGACGGATTTTAACGAAACTCGGTACAATTTTTTTTCATACTCCTGGGCTGGTTATAGTATACTTTTCATCACGCTGCAATCAATAGGAGCAGAGCAGTGAAGGGAAATGTTGGGAAAACGGGAGAAGTTACTCCATTTTTTAAGCTTCCGTCGCGTGTGCAACCTTGATGGTTAAAGCTACACAGAAATCATGTATGACGAAAATGTTCTCCTTAAAATTATATAAAAACTATCCCACGACAGCATATGTCTATCTTTTATTGTTGACTCACAATAACACGTGTAACTCCCGATAGCTTAGCAGTTCGAAGCTTTCTGGTTATATTTGTCTACTCCTTCATTTATATCACTCTCAGTCATCCCTAAATAAAAAAGTGAATAGTATTAACCATTGTATAAAAAAAGAATCATTGAAATCGGTATAGAAACACCAAAGTTATACATGAAATACGCTAATAATAAGCCATCGCGCGTGAATACTGAATCATGCTATAAGGATTATCACTACATAGTATAAAACAAAGTCACATTCTTTGTTTGTCCCTTATATCCCAGATTTTGATGCCGTTTTTTTAATAGATAGAGTGATTCAAGGGGAAGGTTTATATGTATAATAACATTCAATATGGAGTAGAAAAATATTGTAATTTTTGAGGTTTCTAATGTGATGTCGTAAATAATTACTTTTTTGCCGCTTACATTGCAAACACAGGCTACCTAAAACCCTACGAGATTTATCAAAATTATGTACTAAGTATTTGTACACATTGAAAAGGTCTACAGAAAAGTCCGCGATGGTATATGTTTATCTCTTATGGATAACCCACAATAGCATTTTTTGTCATTAACTTTTTACGAAAACTAATGCCTTATTTTCGAAGCAATTTTTATACAATATAGCCATTAATCCTTATCCAATTAAGTACCTTAAATACATTGTTGATTTAATATAGATCAATATGACCGTTTACAGCATGTAATTTAAATGAACATTTTCGAAGATATCACTGATTTAAAATCCCGCGAGGAGGCCGCGCTTCGCCCTATAGCACTTCGAATTTAGCAGCGATCGAACGCGCAACTAAAACCTCTAAAGAAAACATTTTTGTATTGTCTAATGATAACAAAGCTATGAATGTTGTATATAAAGACATTCTGTAATTAATTTTAAACATAAAATATATAGGGAAAAATGTAAAATGTAAATATGTAGTATATGAATTTAGATATTAGATATAGCAGGAAATCTTCTTGGTATAGGGAGAGGGGAATTGTTTTTCTTCAAATTTAACGCTTGCGGGCCACGGGCAGTAATGAATACCTAAATTAAAACTACTGGATCGATTTTAATCATTTTTTTCACTGGGTGACATAGGCTATATATTTTATACCCGTGCGAAGCAGGGTAGGCCGCTAGTTATAAATATTATTTTTAGTTACGAACTTCACATTTTTCAATTTGTGCTGTAATTCAATATTCTTTCTGAATGTTATTTTGTAGTTCAGTATTTCATATCTATAAATGTATAAAGGTATATTATCGTTCCATATTTGGCAAACACTGATCTTTTTCAGTTGGGAGCAGGTTTTGACCAGCTTCCCTACTTCCCGTTTCGCATCGATGATCGTCAAGAGCAATTGGGGATAGCGCGAGCCCGAATCTGCGATCTTCTCTTGTTAGCTGATAAGGAGTTCTATGAAAAAGTTAGGTTAATAGTATTTTTGTGTGTGCTTAAAGATTTTTCCCAATGCCTTTACATTTATTTCAACATACAATATTGTTTTACTATAACTTTGTGGTTTTCTTTTTATAAGTCAGTTGCGATAGTATTTTTTTTTATATGGGAGATTTTAAAATACTAGGTTAGTGTAAAAAGCTTTGATGGTGTAATCTTGCAAAAACGATTAGGTTAGGTTAGGCTATGTAACGGTGTACCATGGTGGACAGGGAGAGGTCGTGGGCAGCGATGGCCGCCTTTTGCGAGCACGTTATCTCGCGGAAGGAGGATCCGGGAAGTCGAATCTTCGGATCCGATCCGCCGCAGGCGAGCCGGGCGCAGGCGACTCGCTCAAGATCATCGCGTGCCGCCCAAACGGGGACCCCGAGGCGGTCGATGCATCTGGTGCTTCTGATGCATCGTTCAGCACAGGGAGGGGCCACTTTTAGAGAGTTTTAAACTGCTAGATTTAAACGTCGTTACCGCCGCGATAACGCCGCATAAAGAGCTCATGAATAAGAGCCCGCGCTAATTCGATAAAATAAGATGTGAGTTTTTTTATACATTAAGTATTAATACAAATCATGATAGTTTAAATTCAAACATTAAAATTACCTTCAAACAGATTGTATATTTATATAGTTTTCAATACAAAATCATTTTATTAAGAATTTGCGATGACAAAATTTGTTATTACTACGATATCTAGGGACTATTAAATAAGTAAGTACTACAAATTATGAAAAAAGTTGAATATGAATAACAAAATATTGTTTACTTCGTTATTTAGGATGCAAACTCAAGCCTGAATCACGTTGTCCGAAGAATGATGCACGCAATCGCTCAAGCTGATATAATATTCAGAAACGCTGATTTCAACGAAGACGGTGTGCCTGATAATATCGGTAAATTAATCTATGTATGAGTTTCATAAAGGGCAATATACCACTATTTAATTAATAATTTGATTTAACATTAATTAAAACAATGTTTACGGTAAAGGATTATTTTAATGAATGTTAAATCAAACTATATCTATACTAAATATATAAAGCTGAAGAGTATGTTTATTTGAACGCGCTAATCTCAGGAACTACTGGACCGATTTGAAAAATTATTTCAGTGTAAGATAGTCCATTTATCGAGGAAGGCATACATATAGCATCACGCTAAGATGAATGTGAGAGGTGCAGCATTAAAAAATATTACGAAAACGGCAAAATTTTCCTTGCGTGCGCTGAGTAAATGGTAATAGTTATACAAAAATCATGTAATACAAAATTGTTCCACTCTAAAAGTTCTAAATAAAATTCCGCGACAGCATATGTTTAGCTTTTAAAGTTTAACAATTTTTATGGTTATCAATATATTACGGTTTTAATCGTTACACGCGGGCGGAGCCGCTGGCGATTACTATAGTATACTACTATATTACTGATTTGATCACGTAGATATACTCGAAGCATAACGCGTAAAGATACTCCATCGCGCGCTGAGTGACTCTAAGGTTTCTTATGAGGTCCATAGTCAGCGACTACGTTTCAAATCCGTATGTCATCACTGACTGCCAATACGCTCATAATGTTATGCGATATCAATATTATGTCATTTAGCGTTATTGGGTAGTAAGTGATATAAATACTCTAACTTTTCTTCTCATCTTTTTTCAGGTTTCTCTGTGAAGTATATACTGGTCCTAACGTCCAATGAGACTAATAGCCGGGTGTTCGGAGATTTAGTTAAAGATCGTTCGCTGAACGGCCGTGATTATCTCATGCGTTTTGCAAGGCTGCGGCGTCTTTCTGAAGTCTGCCTTGGTGTCGCGTTCTCTGGACACGCTTTTTTGAACAGAACTCTTGGATTAAGGTGAACCGTAATACCTGCTCCTAATTATCGGCGTTGATCGTTGATTTTGTGATGGTCTGTAATCGGCACGATTTCGTGCGTATGTACACGATAGTCCGTACTATCATACGATATATACGTATCACGTATCAACCCTTTGATGCGTGTTTCAAAAATCGGTATGGCCGGTTTATAGGCGATCGTAGGCAATTTAATTCTTTAATTCTTTATTGTTAAAGTCATAAATTTTACAGAATATAACTTAAACTATGAATTCCACACTAAGCATGCTTGTATCGTCGAATTCGTTCTATTATGTTACCACTTAATAATTTTTATTCGACGTTGCGGGTATCTCGAACATCTTCAACAACATAGAATAAAATAGGCCAGACAGGGCAAGTTTTTCATCATTTTTTCTTACTTACTTAACTATTATATATTAACTATATATTAGATATATTTACTACATATAGATTATAAACGATAATTAGCGTGTGCAGTGTCCACTCTACATATCTATCTCTACTCTACCGTAGTCGCGCTTAAACGTTTGTAATCGTCGATTATGGAGAGCATTGAATATCAAAAATATATAAATAACAATAGTTTGTACAATTTAAAAAAAGAATATTACAATCTATTGATCTATTTTATGTAATGAGACAAGTTACGGGTAAGCCAAACTATACCCGTTGGCGCAGTTAGCAGTGACCCTGCCGACCGCTCGCTACTGGTCAGTGGTCACGGGTTGGATTACCAACGAGGACCAACATTTTCTATAAAAAAAATGTTGGTTCTTCAAGCCTGGGTGTATATACATATATACTTAAGTGTGTATTTGCAATTATATAGGCATATATTTACCAGTTATCTGTCACCCACAACATAGATATTAAGTTAGTCACTTTTCCCCCAAAGTAAGCGAAAAAAGTAAAAACAACATTTAGGTTAAAAAAAATCTTTCAGGAACAGCGAAAAATTCATTGCATTATTAAGGTACTTAAACGTTTACGTTGTGCGAACGAAGACGCGGGTACAACTAGTACAAAATAACAACAAGAAAAAAGAAGTCCTAAGTTACCTACTCGTATTATTGACATTACGGATTATGCGACGTTGATCCCGATTCCAAGCATTTCACTATTTGCTTTGCAAATATCACTACAGATAATTTATTGTTATGTATTTAGCTTCGTAAAAAGTAAAAAGACTAAGCTCAGATTGATTATCAATATTTACTAAGTCAATTATTTAACAAAACTTTTGCAACGTAATTATTCACATGTATTTTAAACGTTGCTAATTATATGGAGTTTTGCGATAGATGCCTATATTTAATAACTAACAATGTCATATTTTATTTACACGCTGTAGGTATATTACTTTCATCTTTGCGTATGTATATTTGTATGTAACAGATTCTATTAAAGTTTTACCCTCTTTGAACGCACAGATATTATTAACCTTTCTACCAGTTGAAATACAAAAATATTTATATTCAAAAAATCCTCGCTATATCTGCGTTCACAAAACATGTAAAACTAAAGTAAATGTTAAAATTACTACAGTTAAAAAAAATTAAAAAACACGCTTTCATCTCATTGAAGCATATCGAAATAAAAAATTAAGTATTATAGTACTATTGGGAGAAAAGCATAGGGTGCGATATATCGCACTCACAGTATTAAAGTGACCTAATTTAAAATTAGGATTAATTGTGATCCTTACTTAAATGCCATTATGCTACTAACTATAAAAATAACTAGTGTTTTCTTAATGCTCCAGGTTATGGGTATCTCTTTAACGCTCACGAATTCTGAAGTCGCTAGGTTTTTGTTATATTTTCATCGAAGATATGCTCTTTTGGTTTGTTAGTTTCACATCTCTCGGCGGTGGCATGGGCGGTGCAGCTGGCGGCTTATGCGATAGAAGAGCATATGGTAGATCCTTCAACACACTCGCTCTGGCCCATGCTACTACTGACATGAACGAGCGTGTCCCTGAGAGGGTTGCCGCTCTTACTCTTGCGCACGAGATAGGTAATTAATATTTATATTGCCGATATCTTATTGGACTCTTTTTTGCCGTGTGGTAAGGTTAGGTTAGGTTAGTAAATAGGGTCGTAATTAAAGTGGGATAAGGGCAGGAGGATGATAATCTTATTGAACTCATTTATTATAAATGTTCGCCAAAATGAACTTAATATAAAGACTTTTGTTCTTACTCATTACAAATTCAAATTCAAAATATTCTTTACTCACATAAACTTGAAAACAAGTGCTTTTGAATCGTCAACTCTACTGCTGGTTCCAGAGCCAGCAAGAAACTCGGCGGTTACTCTTTTTAAAAAATACAATTCTTACTTCTAGTTACATTTAATCGTTTCTATCTTGTACATTCTCTAGAATTCCCATTACTAACAGGTAATGAGACAGGTTCAGATTTTAACTCAGGAAAGGTAGATCGTGTGGCTGTTTTTTTGTTTATCTGCTGGATAGCAAATACCTATTTCAAAATGGCCGCCATTTTAATTTTTTTTAATTTTTTTAATTTTTAGAGTCTCATTTAGAGACATTTATCTGCTACTTAGTTTATTTGTTATCTATCATACACTTTATCAGTAACTTGTGAAACAGGCTCTTGCTCGTCGAATAGAGCGGTTAACTATTACACAAATTAAAAAAAAACCTTAACAGGTCACAGTTTTGGCGCTCATCATGACGATCACTATCCTAACCCTGACTGCCGTGGGTACATCATGGGCTCCCAGTCCTCCCCTACCGCGACGCCTCACCACTCTGAATTTTCACTTTGCAGCAAACGTTTAATATCAGCCACACTAAGCAGTATGAGTTACTGTCTATCCGAGATAGATAGGCCTTATTGCGGCAATGGTAAGACTTTTTTAAAGTAGATCTTTTCCATTACTACACGATTTATAATATGATTCACCTGTTTGTATGGATTTTGGATGTAGCGGACACCTTAGAACTTTATTTTTGGCAAACAAATTTGAATCCACTTCAAACGTATAGATTTAATTCAAACTTTACACGCTCAACAAAAACAATGTCAGTATATACAGTATAACTTCATAAATGTGTCAAATTTTTAATATTTTTTAGTTTTTTAATATATATTTATATTTATATATATTTTCGATTATTATGCTATTATGATTACTACGCTTAGGCGTGAATTTTAGTTTAACAACACATCAAACTAAAAAGTGAAAAGTAATTCTTAATATAGGTATAATAAAAATAATAAATGAAAAATATTAGACGCTCGATATTTTGTATATAAAGCTTCAGAATAATAAAAAAAAACTATTTCTACTAAACCAGTACTATAATAACGTAAGTTATAGTTATTTTAACTATATTTATTTCAAGAATTCCTCGTGCTTATTAAAATGCGGTGCATTAATATGAAAAGACTCTACCCAACTTCTTAATATAATTTATTATAGGTATAGTAGAAGAAGGCGAGGCATGCGACTGTGGTTTACCATCTCTTTGCAATCAAAGAAACCCGTGCTGCACTCCTCGAGCAGGGGGCGCCCTCGTGTTTGAAGAGGGGTATTTTTTTTGTTATAAATGAATATTATTCACTAGCTGTGCCAGCGACTTCGCCTCGCCCGCATGGAAATAATTGTGTCACAAAATTTAGCATAAAAGTAACATAAAAGTAGTTATTGTGAGTTAACCATAAGTGATAGAGACATACTCTCCCAGACTTTACTGTAGGTAGTATTTTGTAATCTATAATTTTCTAGCACATTACTTTAGTATATCTCATAGTTTACGCAGCGCACACGAGTAAACTCTTTAACACAATTTTCATAAAACCGTAATGTACTATCAACCTTAAACTTTCGGAAGAATTTTAGAAGAATCTTTTAGTAAAATTCGTACGCCGTTCATTAGATTTTGCCAAAATCAATCACATACAGACGGACAGCTTTTGGAGATTTTGTTTTATAATAAGTAAAGATTGTTGGAAGCACTTCAAATATAGTACGGCACCAGTGTCAACATAGATCGTAGACAAATATCTTATTAACTAGAATATAACTTTAAGAAATATATTTATACTTTTCAAGCAAATAGGCGACATATTGACCTTTTAAAATGTTTAAACAGTTCAATACAAATATGTTCAGACTCTAAGACCAGAAAATAATAGTCCAGACAGAAAATAAACCAGTAATAACATTTTTCTTGAATAATTTAACTAGGTACATAACATTTGCATCAAACTATACTAATACATTTGTTAGCATATTTAAAAGAGAAAATACGTATGTATGTTCCATATAGACTTCGAAAGGGCTGGACCGATTTTAATGAAATTTTACAGACTATCTTTAAATTGGCTCAGCAGATAATCCTGTAAATTTTGGTGGCCATTGGAGCATTTATTAAACTTTCAATGACAGTTTTGTTGTTGTTTTAAGAGGAAATTGAAACCATACTAAGCCATATATATATATATATAGTGTTTGTGAGACAAAATATACATCTTTTTAATAAAAAAAGAGATATTAGTAATAGGCAAACCAGGAACCGAAATAAATTAATAATACCCAGGATACGGCTTCAGAAAGTTCGTAGATCGTTTGTGGGCCTCGGTATACATTTTTATAATAAAATTCCACAATCTATTTTGGACTTGCCTTTACACAAGTTCAAAATAGCAATTAAAAAGACACTGATTCATAAAGCTTATTATACTGTTGAGGACTATATTGATGATAAGAAAGCTTGGTTTTAAATTGCGACCAGCTACGCACTAGATTATATTGTAAATTTTTTAATTTGTTCTTAATTAAGCCATTATTGTAAAACTCAATTTTGATAAGAGTGACCGCCGAGTTTCTTGCTGGTTCTTCTCGGTGAGAGCACCTTTCCGAACCAGTGGTAGCTTCATTGTAATTTGACGATTCGAAAGTGCTTGTAAAGGCCAATTTGAATAAAGAATTATTTGAATTTGAATATATTATATATATTTATATATTTTCAGTGCCCTACATAAGGAAGGGTGCTCTGTAGCTCCCACCGCCCTCTGTCATCCGTCACAAGGCCTCTGCTGTTGCGTTGAATGCGTATACGCCAACCTTACTGCGAGTGGAATTGTAAGTCTATGGATTTTGTAAAAGGGAAATCAGTTACAATAGAATCATTTAAATGTTAAACGTAATTTGTATGTAAAAATAAGATAATTAATTGTTTTGCTTATAAGCCCCAATGAACTATGGCACTTGCAAAGTTATTCGTAATTTATTATTAATGTATAGAAATCGGCTATAATCAAGCATTATTACCGCGACCGTACCCCAAGCCGCTCAATGGTCGCAGCGAGCTGCTACATACAGTTCCTAAATAGTTCTTTAGAAATAACGACTTGTTAGTTTAAGAGGAGCGAAATAAAGAAATGTGGAAAGGATACATAAGATAAAAAGACTTAACGTATTAAGTTTATTTTACTTCCCCCACAAGAGATAACAAGTAATCTTTGACCTAAAATAGTCGCTTCAACAAAAAAAAGATCCATTATGTCGACTTAATTTAGGTGCCAGATCTCAGTTAAACTGAGATTCATTAATGATCAGTTTGGTTGATTGAGATTCACCAAATTGATTTCAATAAAAAACTGATCGCCCAATACGAAGAATAAGTAATTTATAGAATCAGGCGTTACTTTGCGGAGGTCCATAATACAAAAGTAATAAGAATATTATTTTGCTATAATCCGCTATAAAAGAAAATGTATGTAATGCTAAATGTAGTGTGTACTATTCGTTCTCATACCTGATACATGCAGAATTTCTAAGAACTCATGCACTACCCGACACCGATGACATAACAATACAATACTGCCGAAGAATAAGGTCACATTTCCTAAGCTTATACATGGGACATGTGACTTTATTCTTCGGAAAGTGTAATATGTTTATTAGTTATGTCATGCAAGGACTGCACCATGCAAGATCAGCAATGCACATGTCCCACTTTGACACCGGATTGCCGATGCGGACTGGGCGGACGCTGTTTGCCTGATGGGAGTTGCCATGCCGCTGAGTGCGCCATCTTAGGGCTTCGGGAGTGTTACTGCCCGTATAGTGGACCGGTAAGTGATTGTAGAGGTTAAATTTTGGGTTAACTTGGACAATAAACAGCTTACAGTTCTTACTTTACTGGATTTTAGTAACGCCTTTAATACAGTAAATTTTGACATATTGCTGAGCCTCTCTAAACGTTCTCTAAACATGTCTCCGTTGGTGATTGAGTGATTTCAGAGTTACCTTAAGGGGCGCCGACAGCGGGTTCGCATCGATGATACATTATCATCGTGGTGTGATGTGCAAGCAGGAGTCCCTTAAGGAGGCGTGTTGTCACCACTTCTTTTTGCCATCTTCATCAATACGATATCTCAAAGTATCACTTCTCTGTACCACATGTATGCAGATGATATCCAAATTTATACCCAGTCAAAACTTGAAAATCTGTCCATGGCTGTTTCTGCCATTAACAACTTGCCTCTATTTCTGACTGGAGCAAATCCTTTGGCCTAAAAGTTAACCCAGACAAGTCGCAGGCTATTGTTATTGCCAGTCGAAGCATGATATCAAGGCTTGACAGGGTATACATACCGCCTGTTGTATTTAATGGTGTTGTTTTGCCATACTGCTCAACTGTAAAAAATCTTGGAATCCATTTTGATTCATCTTTATCCTGGACAAAACATATGAAAGAGTTGAGCAGGAAAACTTTTGCGTCAATGAGTTCTTTACGGCGTTTACGATCATTTCTTCCTATACCTACCAAAATTATGTTAGCACAATCTCTACTTCTTACTATTCTCGACTACGCCGATGTAAGCTATCCCAATTTAACCAAAGTCCAGTTAAACAAGCTTGAGCGACTCCAAAATCTCTGTATTCGGTTCATATTTGGACTACGCAAATATGACCACGTTTCTGAATTTCGTACAAAGCTCAAGTGGTTATTATACATATATTACATATATATTCGTTTATTTTTATTCTTTTAGTTTATTATATGTAGAGAAATATATATTCTTTTACTTTATAACTATCTTTGAATACTCTGTGGTACACTATCCTACCAGTTATTTTATTCAGCTTCATAACGTTTAAGGTTGCCTGGAAGAAATCGCTGGTTAGCGATTATTGTACCTCTATTTATTTATAAATGTCTGTAAAAATATTTTTTCTGATGTGTGTACAATAAAGAGTATTCTTCTTCTTCTTAACTTTGGATGAAAATAGTACGACCTTAGGAGGAGAGAACAAGGGGCGTGAAACTCTCTAAGCACTTTTCAGGTCGCCGCGATCGCCATCTCTGAACAAAGAAAAATAAAGGGAATTTTATCCAAAAACTTATAGATGTCGCAATGTCTACAATATTTTAGAAAAGGAAGGTTAATAACGCTGTCACTTACAAAGTCACTACATTTGGTTACAAAGTCACTACAGCTCGTTTTGGTGACGGGCGTGAAATATAAAAAGATTTCGGGGATCGAATCCATGTGTCATCAACCTAATCCGAATGAGTATTTTAGCTTATTTTATAAATTTCATTTTTTTATATTTAAAAAAAATACCGATCAAAACGCAGTCACACAGTTACTCGCGGTTTAACGGTTTTAGCAGTTACTCAACAAAAATGAAGGAGTTTCTCATCTATATCTTAAATATGGTGTATTATTTATTCGCAGTGTGGCATCCGGCTGAGTAGAATAGACCACCTCCATTTCTTACCGAGGTGTCCTAGAATGCGACTAGTTGACCCGCCGTGTGGTATCCCGCTTAGTAGAATAGACCACCCACTTTCTTACTGAGGTGAATAAAGTAAGTTGATGTCATGCAGGCGGCCAGTCGTAAAGTACCTAGCCAAATCATGTGACCACATGTATATAACAAGTTGTGCCGACTCCACTTAGTGCGATAAGGACAGGAGAATGATGATAATCTATGGGACAGAATATCGATTATGAATTCAAATGTTCACAGTCAAATAGGATATGCATAAATCAGTTTTTTAGCAGACCCAGTTCCAAATCCAGAGCCTCAGGTTTAACATGTGTCTATTCAATCCACTTTACTGTAGACGTCCTCGCTCGTCTGCATGTGATGACAATCAATGTCTAAAGTGTAACTTTCACGGCATAGGGTGGGGTGATAAGCAAAGCAAAAATGTGCGGAGAATGTTGCCTATTGAGAAAGACCGGCGCTGATAAGGAACGCTGTCTGGGCTCTGAATTTGCTGCAAGAGAACTTATGACATCATTCAAACTACCCAATAACTGGCCGGACCAAGAGTATACGGGACGTTAGTGTGAATTTATGCATATATTATTATGCCTAGCCGTGTGGTATCCGGCTAAGTTGAATAGTACCACCCTCATTTCCTACCGAGGTGTCGTAAAAGGCGACTAAGGTAAGTCGACCCACCGTGTGGTATCCGGTTTAGTAGAATAGGCCACCCTCCTTCTTACCGAGGTGTCGTAAAATACGACTAATGTAAGTTGACGTCAGGCAGGCGGCCGGTCGTAAAAACGCAGCCAAATCATGTTACAGCATGTTTATAAAATGTTGTGCCGACCCCACTTAAGAGTGGGATAAGGGCAGGAAGATGATGATAAAATAAGATATCCAGAAAATAAACATGAAAACAATATTAGGTTTACTTATTCTGTAAACTAAATGTAATTAATTTATGAGCTGAAGCGGTGGAGTATGAATCACATCCAAGGCCGAGTTCTCCCTAACCAAATCGTTGAGCAAGCGCAACGCATGAACAAGAGGAGCATGCTTTATATCGAAGATGGTATAGTTTCATTATACACAAATATTTTCAGCGAACGTTACATTGAATCTGTGCAACAATAGCACATGCAGGCACGTGCAATTACGTGCATGGCCGCCGGGAGACGTTTGCGTGTCGTTAAATGTTGTGGGCATATGTTCTCCGCAAGGGATCTGCAATGATGTCATGGCCACACCCAATTCAAACATATATCCAGAGGTCCTAGTAAGTTAGTCCTAGATAGAGTTAGTCGTGGTTCACTTTATACAAATAGACTTTGCTTTTCCATATAACGAGGTCTCTTTTTTAAAGCTTCATAGTATATTTTAAGCAATTTAATATAAAGAATTATAAAACGATAGGTGATGTATACAATAGACAAAGCAGGAACCGACATAAGCTTGCGACTCCTGCTTTGCGCCTTGCAAAAGTACGTAAGTCGTTTGTGGATTTGGGTATAAGATTGTATAATAAAATTCAACCAATTTCAGCTTTGCCATTACAGCAGTTTAAAAACACTGTTAAAAAGAGGCTGATACAGAAAGCCTACTATACTCTTGAAGATTACTTAGAAGATAAGAATGCGTGGATATAGCTCTCTTTGAACCTGTACAAGACAGTAACGACTTAATGTAAATAGTATTAAAAATTATATTTTTAAAAGAGCAACCGCCGAGTTTCTTGCTGGCTCTTCTCGGTAGGAACAGCTTTCCGAACCAGCAGTAGAGTTGACTAATCAAAAGCACTTGTTTACAAGTTTATTTGAATAAAGAATATTTTGAATTTGAATGCTTTTATTTAACTTGCTATGTATGTATGTGAAGGTGGAATCTTGCAAGTTAAATTTGACCCATTTCCCGGTGTCCGATTGAGCTGAAATTTTACGTTCTGGTCCAGTCCCGATGACAATGCATGCTTATGACAAGCAAAACCTGATTCTGCTGGCAAGATTGGCTCCAGGCAAGGGAACTCATTAACGGTTATCAGTAGGGACATGTTGTGTTGTTGTGTTTGTTTAAACCTATTTTAAAAGGTGTTGTTTTGACTTGTTCAAATTTAAATTATTCTTTATATGGTAGTTTGTAAACAAGTGATTTTCTTTACAAGTTGTGTCCAAATAGTTTGACCTGTATCTACCAACATGGCGTTTTCCGTGGTGCAGTCAGAACTCCAACACCTTGAACCACATTATACATCAGTTCTTTATACTCTGCGCCTCCCATACTTGACCTTCGTGACTCTAGTTTATGTTGGTCACTTTGTATATACAATGTGTACCATCTTATTTCTATGACAATTTATAAAATACAATATGATTAATTTTTTTTATATTTATTACAGCACGTTAACATTATGAGGCATTCTAAAGACTCATCCAGAAAATCCAGACACGATTTAAATACTCTCATAATAATGATAAACATACTTTTGTTGTCTGATTGTACATTTTTAAAATATTTTTATTTCATTTTTGTTAAATAAATCAATTACAATTTTTATATTTTTTTTTTTTAAGAAAGTTACTTTAAGAAATAACTTTACTGTAGTTTGGATATTTCTAAAATTTATTCGACTGTTACCTAGGTGTTATTTAGCTTATTAATTTCAAATTTTATAACATGAAGCATTTAGAATTATAAACAATAAAACCAACTATACTGCGTCCATCATATTATCAGTCTTTTGACAGCTCACGCTCATTAAGTTTTGTATTGCTTACGTACAAATATCATACAAATAATATTTGTACTTTATGGATGGGTACCGCCCACTTAGTGATGTCACACATAATGGTTACTACGATTATGCCACAGATTAAAAATAATCGGTAGAAATCGATGTTACGAGTATTAAAAGACATTTAATAACATTATATAAAGTTTTACTTTCTTCTTAGTTAATACATGAATACAAATAAAACAATCAGGATATTTTAATTTATTTTATTAGCACGAGTCGTCGGAATGATAATCAACACTAGACTCCTCCGATGAGGAGTCTTCAGTAGCAGTTATTATTAGCTCTTGTGTAGATAATATATTATCAAACGCAATATCACGTTCCCAATCAGAGAATATTACTCTTTTAGTTCTTTCCACCACACTTGCCCAGTTCTCGGCCGTTACGTGGGTGCAAGCATTTTTTAGCAATTGCAACATTTTATTCGCTGTGAATGGGGGGCTTGTATTGCATCTCGCAGCATGCCCTTTTACTTGTGCCCATATAAGTTCTATTGCGTTGTACTGGCAGTGGTATGGAGGAATCCGAAGAACAGTATGGCCATATTCTGCTGCCATTTCATTGATTACATAGCGTTTTGCTCTCTTTTTGGTTTTTAATATTTTTATTAATTCAACTTTTAACATTGAGTCGTCCACATTTTCTCCATTGTCCCGAAGCCAATTAATTATTTCATGCTTTTTATTAGCCTGTGTTGGCATTTTGTCAATTTGACGGGAGTGGTAGGGCGCATTATCAATAAAAAATATTGATGGTTCTTCCAATGAAATGAGCATTTTTTTGAACCACTCTTCATACACATTTGCATTCATCTCTTCGTGGTAGTCATTTGATTTCTTCGATTTAAATGCCAACAGTGCGTCTTGTACAAATCCTTTTGCTGTACCTGCATGGCAAATGATTAGGCGCTCACCTTTTCCCATTGGTACTGAGGAAGTGGAATCAGCAGTATCATCAGTCCAGAAACGAGATAGTGTGTGGTTAGCGTTGAGCCATGTTTCATCCGTGAAAACAATATTTGCCCAATCTTGTCTTTTCTTTGCCTCTCTTAAAAAATCACAACGTGCTATAGCTATATCTGTGCGTTCCATTAATAATTTTCTTTTATTTAACTTTTTATATGAAAAGCCAATTGTGTTCAAAACTTTGACCAAAGAAGATTTTTCACCATGAAATAGACCACTTCTTTTCAAAGAAACAATAAGTTTTCTCAAAGTTGGAATTTCTTTTCTCAAGTAGTAATCATATACATGACGACGAATAGCGTCAGCGTCAAAGTCATCAACAGCTGTCACCTTATGAGCCCGGCGCTTTCTTTTTGGTGTAGATGGTTTGTTTTGCTCCAAGCCGCTCCTGCCGTAGGCATCAGTAGTGATTTTAGTCACAGTTGATAGACTGATCCCCAACGCGGCTGCAACACGGTTTCGGACTTGCGTGATAGGTATAAGAGGTCCGCCATTTTGATTTTCTTGCTCAAAATACTCATGAAGTTTTAACACTAACTGTCTCGATTGTGCTTTCAACACACGTCCTTTCGGCATTTTGACGATTGGTCAAGCCAAGGCCACGCGTAGGCGCCGCGGGTCGTCCAGTTCGGACGGTGCGGGGGGCGTACGCGGGCCGGACCGGTCGGGCGGTCGACCAACAGACGCCATCCAACGATCACCGCGAGCGCACACTTACTTTTCATACCTTTTATATATATTTGTACCGTGCCTTAAAACATATTAAATACATCTTATACAGTCCACTCTTATTATTTTCGGGTCGTCAGAACTCCCGGTTAGTCTAGCTGGGCACTGACCCCAACATTTGGTCCTTCATTTGGTCCATCTCGGCCATTCAACGAGCGGTGACATCGTTACATCGTGGTACGTGCAGAAGTCATTGGAAGGTCAACGCCGTGCACTACTTTTCAAGAACAAAGACATCAAGTTCACGTGTATCGGTCTTCAAGACTTTCAACGACGACATCAAGACATCAAAAGGATAGTGCCTAAAACCGTGAGATCGTTCCTTTATTACTTCTATTTTCCATTCACTTCCTACATACCATTAAAGTCATTATCATATTCACAGCTTCAATCAGTGTAGTAATCATTCATCTTTTTTCGTAGTAATCACTATTGCGGTATTTAAAAAAAAAAAAAAAATTGTCTTTGTTCTAATTTTCATTACAATTATCATTAAATTAATAGCTACTAGCTACATAGTACAAATAACAATTGTGCTTTCCATAACGTAGTAATCACAATAAATGCATAATCATTATTAAAGTTACATTTCATCGCATATTTCAGATTCCATTAAAATCATAATTACATATATTGATAGCTTAAATCACCGATAGCTAGATTGTAACTTTCATTCCATCTACATTACAATCATAGTTCATTTCGGTCTTAATATAACATTTGTTTATATTTGTTTTCTGTTATAGGTCGGCGTTATATGCGGCTTAACATAGCGGTATGATTGATACTTTAATAATCGCAACGAAAAGCGCCTGATATTTCAAAATATCAATTACGTATATTTAATCTTTTGCTTATATTAAATTGTCAGGAGCTTTACATAATCCATAATATATTATTTTTTTCACAGGCGATTGAACATTTTTCATACTATTTTGAAACAATAAGTAGATCAACAATTTAGTCTTTTTGTAGTTGCTATTTCATTTTCACAGGCAGTTGCAATTTAGTATACAATATTGATCAGAGCATTTTAGTAAACGCTTAAACATTAGCCTATGCAATTAGTTATTATTTTATTAATTATTTTTGAGATAATTTTACAATAAACAAACAACAATGAGTGAACGACAATTAAAACTGATTATTAAAAAACGCGCTGTATTAAAAGGAAAGCTTACTTGCTTTGGATCATACATTCAATCATTAAAAAATAGCGATATACTTAATGAGCTACAAAATCAAATCGAGCTTCAATTACGTTTACATAAATTCGAAAGCTTATACGAAGAATTTGACACTTTACAGAACGAGCTAGAGGAATTAACGGAAAAACCTGAGGAGGAGTGTAAAGAGCGAGAGGCGTTTGAGCAGCTGTACTACTCGTTCGTGTCTGCGGGTCGTGTCTTGATCGAGAGCCATGCCAAGCAGTCGCTTCCTTCGAATGAGTCTATGGTTGCGGTAGGCCCCAATGCTCCAGCACACTCACACAAACGTAAGGTTGTTGAACTTCCTAAGATAGACTTGCCATATTTTACTGGTGACTATCAGCACTGGCTCGGTTATAGGGATACCTTTAATTCATTAATTCATTCTGATGACAGTATTGATCCAATAAATAAATTTCATTATTTGCGAGCTTCACTTAAGGGAAATGCAGCTTTAACAATATCAGGTTTGGACTTTTGTTCAGATAATTATCAGTCGGCATGGAAAATTCTATGCGAACGATTTGATAATAAGCGTCTTCTTGAAAATCATCATTTAAACTCACTTTTTCAAATAAGTTCATTGCAAAAAGAGTCTAGTGTAGGGTTACGTTCTTTGGTTGATACAACAAATAAAAATATTAGAGCATTAGCAAGTTTGGGTCAACCAGTCCAACATTGGGACACATTAATTATTTATATTATATCATCGAAATTAGACAGCATCACAAACAGGGAATGGGAATTTCATAGAAATAATTTAAAAGATTCCCCTACTTTGGATATTTTTATAAAATTTATTACAAACAAAGCTGATCTTTTAGAAACTTTAGGTGCTTCTTCCTCCAAACAGGAGAAGTCTGATAATAATATAAATAAACCGAAAAGTTTTATTGTCTCATCTGACAAATCAAAAAATAAATTGTGCCCATTATGTAATAAAGATCATTTGTTACATAACTGCGAGACCTTTAGAACATTGCCTGTAGAAACCCGAATACAGAAGACTAAGTCATTAACAGTTTGCACTAACTGTCTTCGTTTAGGTCATTCTGTGCAAAAATGTAGGTTATCACATTGCAAATATTGCAATAAAAAGCATAACACTTTATTGCATACAGAGCAATCTAATACATCTCAAATAGACAATGTTGCCCTGTCAGCAAAAACAATAAATAAAAATCCTACCAAATCAAACGTTTTACTCTCCACAGCCCGGGTTAAAGTACTAGATATTTACGGCCATGCGCATGCTGCCAGAGTCCTGCTTGACAATGGAAGTACTGCCAACTTTGTAACTCAGGACCTTTGTGGTAAGCTAAAACTTAACACTTCTTCATTAGATGCTAAGGTGTCAGGTATCAACAATCAATCTCTTAGTAGCTCACGTTCCTGCTCGCTTACTTTAGAGTCTTACAATAGTGACTACAAAGCAAACATTGATTGCATAATAATACCTCAGATCACTACACAGCTTCCTTCTAAATACATTAAAATAAAAGATTTACAAATACCATCAGGGATTTGCTTAGCCGATCCGTCTTTCCATGTTCCAGCCACAATAGATATTTTAGTTGGGGCAAATATTTTTTGGAGCGTTATTGGCACAAATCGCATCGAATTAGGTAAAGCAAAACCTATTCTTTTTGAAACTCAACTGGGATGGCTTGTCTCAGGTGATATACAAATTAATAATAATTTACATCAAAAAGACAAACATACATGCATGTTAACTCAATCTGCGGACTTTGATCTTTCTCGTTTTTGGGAATTAGATTCTATTTCTTCTAGGCATAATTTCACTGTAGAAGAACGTGCGTGTGAAGAGCATTTTATAAAGACTACGGAACGCAAACCAGACGGACGTTTTATTGTTTCCTTGCCATTAAAAGAATCACCTAAGGTTTTGGGAGATTCATATCTTATAGCTAAGCGCAGATTTTTATCTTTAGAGCGTAGGTTAGAAAGAGATCCAAAAATAAAACAATTATACGTAGACTTTATGAAAGAATATCATGACCTAGGTCACATGACAGAAAGTAATTCACATTCACGTAACGAAATAGTATGTTATTTGCCACATCATGGCGTCATGAGAGAATCTAGTTCAACAACTAAGTTGCGCGTTGTCTTTGACGCGTCTGCAAGCACATCGTCTGGAAAATCACTTAATGATATTCTACGTGTAGGGCCAACGATACAAGATGATTTACTATCGATTCTGTTGCGTTTCAGACAGCATCCATATGTCGTGACTGCAGACGTGGAGAAGATGTTTCGTCAAACCGAAATCTTCGAACAGCAACGTAGTCTTCAACAAATTCTATGGAGGTTCGATCCCTCTCATAAACTAAAGACCTACCAACTTAATACTATCACGTATGGTACGGCATCAGCACCTTACTTAGCTACAAGGTGTCTTACTCAATTAGGCCACGAGTCTAAAGATCCAGATATAAGGCGTGCCATTTGTCATGATTTTTACGTCGACGATTTTTTGTCAGGACATAAGACTATAGAAGAAACTGTTACTTTATGCCAAGGCGTAAGTAAAACTTTAAATAAAGCGAAATTAAATTTACGAAAATGGTATTCAAATAATCAAACTATATTAATGGCAGTTTCTGGTGAGTCAAATGTATCTGGATCTGTAGATCTCAGCGGAGAAAATCTCTCCAAAACCTTAGGCTTAAATTGGAAGTGTTCTACGGACACGCTTTTATTTTCAATTAATTTATCTTTAAATAACGTTGTTAGTAAACGTCATATTTTATCTACCATTGCTCAGGTATTCGACCCACTCGGCCTCGTTACACCTTGCATTGTTGAGGCAAAAATATTAATGCAACAGTTATGGTTAATTAAATGTGATTGGGATGAACCTGTCCCAACTCACATACAAAGAGCATGGTCTGATTTTGCAAAATCATTGCCGTCATTAAATAATTTAATCATTCCCAGATGTGTCGCGTGTCATTCACCTGCAGACGTGCAGCTACATATATTTGCAGACGCATCTGAAAAAGCTTATGGCGCATGCGTCTATGTTAGATGTTCGGTTAATGATGGTATAGTTAGTGTTAACCTTTTAGCATCAAAAAGTAAAGTTGCACCTTTAAAGGCAACAACAATTCCACGTTTGGAACTATGCGCTGCGTTGCTGGGAGCAAGGTTAGGAATTAAAATTTTAAATTCGTTAACCCTTCAATTTAGTAAATGTGTATTGTGGTCCGATTCCACAATCGTTTTAGGTTGGCTTAGTTCCTCTCCCAGCCAACTCAAGCCATTCGTACGTCATCGCGTTTCTGAGATACAGGAAGGTTGCTCTGAACATGAGATACGCTATGTGCCTTCCAAAGAAAACCCCGCCGATCTCGCTTCACGAGGTTTGAGCGCGGACATATTGGCAAAGTCTTCTCTATGGTGGTCAGGACCTGCGTTTTTGAAACTAGATCAGTCTAACTGGCCAGACAAATCCAAGCACGAGACACACACCATTTCTGACTTGCCAGAAATGGTTGGATGTTTTCTTGTTGCTCAGGAAGAAAATATAATTTCCGATCTCATAATTAGATGTTCCGTGTTTTCCAAATTACAGCGTATTGTTGCGTTCATACTTAGATTTATAAATAATTGTCGCGGAAAGTCTAGGAAAACTATCGGTAACATAACAATTAATGAAATTAATATGGCCACTAATGTCCTCTTAAAGACTGCTCAGAAAGATTCCTTTCCAGAAGAGAGATTGTTGCTAATTACTAAGAAAGGTTTGCCTAACAAAAATAGACTTACTTCTCTTTCACCTTTCATTGATGAAAACGAACTTATTCGCGTAGGTGGTAGGCTTCATAATACTAACTACGACTATAATATGAAACATCCTGTTCTTTTGAGTAGCAAACATCCATTATGCATATTAATCTTTAAAATGCTACATTTAAAATATTTACATTGTGGTGCACAGTTACTATTAGCGACAGCTAGGCATAATTATTGGCCTTTAGGAGGAAAAAACTTAGCTAAACGCACAGTGCACTCGTGTGTTAAATGTTGCAGATTGAAAGGTAAAACCCTTCAGCCAGTGATGGGAAACTTACCTGAAAAGCGTGCACAATTAGAATTTCCTTTTCTTGAAACAGGGGTTGATTATGCCGGGCCAGTGTTGATAGCAAATCATAAGGGCAGAGGATGTAAGCATATAAAATCTTACATTTGTGTGTTTGTCTGTTTCGCGACAAAGGCTATACATTTAGAACTTGTTTCGGACCTTACGAAGGAAGCGTTTGTTGCCGCATTAAACAGATTTGCAGCTCGTAGAGGTAAACCGCAAACAATCCATTCTGATAATGGAACTACATTTGTAGGCGCGTTTAACGAGTTGTCTAAACTTCTTAGCCAAATTTCACCTGCAGACATGAACGAGACAGGTATAAATTTCTCTTTTATTCCGGCGTACACGCCACATTTCTCAGGTTTGTGTGAATCCGCGGTAAAATCTGTTAAACATCACTTGAAACGGGTTTTAGGTTTAACTTATTTAGACTACGAAGAGATGAACACTTTGCTTATACAAATTGAGGCTATTCTAAACTCCCGTCCAATTACTCCTTTGTCTGATGATCCTTCTGATCTTTGTCCATTAACCCCAGCTCATTTCCTTATAGGGCGATCTCTTAAATTAGTGCCACATCCTGAAATTATCAGCAACAGAATCTCATCTCTTGCAAGATTCAATCGAATCCAGTTGCTGAAACAACATTTTTGGCGTCGATTTTCTGACGAATATGTTACTTTGCTACAGCAAAAGACCAAGTGGAAGCACTCTCAAGGATCGCTAACTGAAGGGGCGCTTGTTGTCATAAAAGACAAGAGCTGCCCCCCTCTAATGTGGCTTCTAGGACGAGTTGTTCGAGTGCTGCCGGGGAGCGACGGCGTCGCCCGGGTAGCAGACATCCGAACCAGGAAAGGAGTCATCAGGAGGGCCTTCAACCCAATATGCCCCCTGCCTTCTGAGAGTTTTGAAGACACTTCAACGCCGGGAGTATGGTCAAGCCAAGGCCACGCGTAGGCGCCGCGGGTCGTCCAGTTCGGACGGTGCGGGGGGCGTACGCGGGCCGGACCGGTCGGGCGGTCGACCAACAGACGCCATCCAACGATCACCGCGAGCGCACACTTACTTTTCATACCTTTTATATATATTTGTACCGTGCCTTAAAACATATTAAATACATCTTATACAGTCCACTCTTATTATTTTCGGGTCGTCAGAACTCCCGGTTAGTCTAGCTGGGCACTGACCCCAACACGATCAATTAATATAAGTTTCACAAAAGTTTTTCCGAGGAATAAAGCTACTTAACTCAAGGTGTAACAGATGCGAGAGAACACTCAGCGAACGTAAATGCGTGTGACTATCACGGGCGTTTCGTTGAGAGTGACAGATCACGTCAAAATGGCGGCCGAGCGGAAGGTCTGTTGATGTTGCCAGTTGATGTATAATATATTTTTTATGATTATAATAAATACACACGGATTAACATTTATTTTCAAAAAACTAAGGCAATATTAAATCAAAATGTTGATTTCTATATCTGTTATTAGTTTACGTAGGTTATCATTAATCGAATTACTTAGGTACGTAATTCGATTAATGATAGTAGGTACTATAATCGGAATGGTATCGCATACGAGAATCTTTAGGACATCACTAAATATGTAAATCGTCAATCTGTCAAAAGATGGTTAATATAATGGACAGTGTATAAAATAATAAAAAGAGCAACCCTTGAATTTCTTGCTTGTACTTGTTAACAAGTTTATTTGAATAAAAAATACTCCATTCTATTCAAATGTCATATTGTATTAGTACAACAGTAATAAGAATATTATTTAAAATAAAACAAAATATAAATATATAATGCTTAATGTAGAGTGTACTATTCATTCTCATACCTGATACATGCAGAATTTGTAAGAACTCATGCACTACCAGACACCGATGACACTACAATACACAAGCACTGCACACATTCACCACCACAATCTCAACAATTGTTTCGCCCTGTAACCGAAGGAGATAGACTCCACGACAAAATCGCAAAGCGAAGCAAGCTGAGTTATATAGTAACTCGTTACTACATTCTACATCTATATTTAGCATTTCATATATTTTATTTTATCGCGGATTATAGCAAAATAATATTCTTATTTACTTTTGTATTATGGACCTCCGCAAAGTAACGCCTAATTCTATAAATTATTCTATTAGTAGTTAACAGTCTATGGTTAACACCTATGCAGCCATGTGATGGAACTATGATTTACATTTAAAATCTATGCAATAAAATAAATAAAACTATTTTATATTAAGAATCAAATTCAATATTTATTACACAATGCCTCAAGCATTTTAAAATAACAGTACTTAATATCAAAGTCCATATCGTACCAGTAATTGACAGCTATACAGCCATGGCTTTGAGTAACATGATGGAACCACAAGCTGGGAAGGTAGAGGCAATCTCCCTTCTGTACACGGACTTTAAACTTATGTGCCTTTTCATATAAAGGGTACTGTATTAGATCTGGTTTAAGGGGATCTGTAAGTAAATATATATATTTCTTATTTAATTAGATTGGTTGTATACAGTTTGGCTACACTAATTTTTAATAAATAAAGCAGTAAGATTTACAATATTTGGTCAATGCAATGTGTAAGCACCTTTAATGACAGTTTTAAAGGATAAGTTAATATATAAACTCCCATTTTTGTTTTATTTTAAACTTAGAATTTAGTCCCTTTTAATCTGTGCTTATAAGATTTATTTCTTTATTTTAGTTTATTCATTTCCGCCATGTCGTATCCGGCTGAATAGAATAGTACCACCCTCATTTCTTACCGAGGTGTCGTAAAAGGCGACTAAGGTAAGTCCACCCGCCGTGTGGTATCCGGTTTAGTAGAATAGACCACTTTCTTACCGAGGTTTTGCAAAATACGACTAAGGTAAGTTGACGTCAGGCAGGCAGCCGGTCGTAAAAAGGCAGCCAAATCATGCGACAGCATGTTTATAACATGTTGTGCCTACCCCACTTAGGGTGGGATAAGGGCATGAAGACGATGACATTATGGCATTTCCTAAAAATAAACTTACCTATGCAAATCCATGGTAAACTTTCATCAGCTGTATCAAAATCATTTACTATATTACTATTGTCATTCTCAACAGGCACAATATCCCACTTGTTACCTGTCTGTTTGAAAACAGCTTGAGGATATCTTTTGTAAGGTACATAAGGTAAATCAGTGGGAGGTATCAGTATGAAATCTTTATAGCCATCTATTACACAATAGATATTTTCATAGGGATCTTTATGCACTAAAACATTCGTTAAAATTCAAATATGTGAGAGCTGCAATCATTAATTTGTACTCAGATCTACACTGTTATGAGACATATGTCATGGATGATAGAATGTTTTTTTTTGCTCCAATTTGTTTGTGCAATATGTATTCTAATATGTGTATAGTTTAACTTTATATATGTATTTTTTATCACAAATTGTTTATATTTTTTCTGCACTCTAATATTCAATTTTTTATTATTTACTTCAGAAAATAGTAATAACATGTTTTATATGCATAAAAGCATTATATATAAATAAATAAATAAATATATGGGACACACACACGGTCATCCATCCCCAAAGTAAGTAACTTAATACTTGTGTTATGATAGACAGACAACTGGTGAATATATACTTATGTAATTTTTAAATACATACTTAAATACAAATATACACCCAGGCTCAAAGACCAACAAATTCATTTATAGATATGTGTTGGCCCTCAGTGGGAATCTAACCTGCAACCCATGAAGCTGAGCCACTAACCACTACTCCAATGGGCCGTTCCAAATATGCATGTATAGGTATAAAGGTAGTGCCGTATCTGGGTGTTACTATCTCACTGCTTGGACAAGGTCTCCTTTATCTTTGGACCTTGAAGAAGGAGGAATATACTAATATAGGAATAACGTGTGTGTTGCCTTTATAACTCAATATAAATACAACAACACAAGCTTAATTTTATAAAAAGAAATATAAAAATACACACTAGACGTCACAGCTCTTTCATCCCCCATCCAAAAATTGATTGCATCTGGCTTTTTATTAAATGCCTTACTAGCAAATTTAATATCTGACTTCACATCTTTCATTAGTTCACCAAAATCTTCTGTAAGATTAGAGTTCTGTCGTTGAATATATGGTATTAAATTTTCACTGTAACAATAATTTTTATTTAAGTGACTTAATTATTTTAATACTCACGCTGTGTGGTATCCGGCTGAATTGAATAGTACCACCCTCACTTCTTACCGAGGTGTCGTAAAAGGCGACTAAGGTAAGTCAACCCGCCCTGTGGTATCTGGTTGAGTAAAATAGACCACCCTCTTTTTTACCATACTGTCATAAAATACGACTAAGGTAAGATGACGGCAGGCGGCCGGTCGTAAAATACGTAGCCAAATCATGTGACAACATGTTTGTAACATGTTGTGCCGGCCCCACTTAGAGTGGGTTAAGGGCAGGATTTTTAATCATTTTATTACCCTTGCTTGAAAAAACTGTGCAAAAAGTTTACATTTACATAAAAATATACAAATTATTAGATTTGTTTTTTAACTCTTATTTTAGCATTTATTTTTAACTTTGCATTTTCTTCAACATAAAGAGTAGTTGTCTAATAAAACTTTAGTATACATACATTTACCTCTTTGCCTCCAACATATCTAGAAATTCAGACATAGTAATTTCAACCTCATGTGGCATAACAAAATAATCAGTGCCTTTCTCATCTTGCGTTATACCATCAGCTAAACCATTTGGAGTTAAAGAAACGATTACCCTTTTGTTAGTCAAGGTTTTCCTGAATAACAAATACAATATTTATTAGGTAGGATATACCTACTTTTTACCTTTTGCTTGTTATTTTAGTACCATGTCAATGCTTACAATTATTTCCTTCTTTTTAAATTAAAGTTCAAATTAGTCTGCTTGCAATTTAATTTCAAGTTTTCTCATCAATGACATATCAAACCTTTATTGTCAAATAAACCTTGTGGTATCCGGGTGAGTAGAATAGATCACCCTCATTTCTTACTAAAGTGTCACAAAAGGCGACTAAGATACTAAGGTTGACGTCAGGCAGCCGGCCGGTCGTAAAATACGAAGCCAAATCATGTGACATGTTGTGCAGACCCCACTTAGAGCGGGATAAGGGCAGGAGAATGATGATACAAATATATTTATCACCTCCAGAAATTATCGTAATTTAAAAAAATCACCTGAAAAACTGTGTATTCCATTTTCGGATTGCAGGCCATTCAGTACAACCTCCTCGAATAATAACTGGGATATTCTTAGACACATAATCTCTATAAAATTGCAACGAGTCAATAAAATTCGTCTCAGCTACAGCACCGCCCAAATATAAAGCTATTAAGTGTAAACATAATTTAAATAGGTTATTGTGTCCGGCATTTTTAATCTAACACTACAATAAAAATATTACAATCACCTGTAGACTCTTCATTAAGAACTGTATATGCATTTAGAATTCTTTCATTCATATTTCATAATAAATAATAATATCAATATTTACTTTTGCTTGAATTAAAGATTAAAATTTAAAACTTATATGATACTAGGGACATCCCTAGTATCATGTAAGTTTAAAATTATCGATTTTTTTTAATAATCGATTATTTTTTCATTAAAAAGCGATTATTTTAATTATCCCTTTTCTTTTTTACTCTTACTGGATTTTTAAGATTAGATATCCATTGTTGGATGAAACCAATGTAGCCAAACTACAAATTTTAATCGAATTTCACAAACAGCGCAAGTGTGATTATTTCTTGTTAGCTGTCCACTTAAATTAGCCTTTATTGTTATTAATTACTAATATTAAAAAGGCAACTTTTTATATGTCAGAAAAAAGTTTATTTATTAAACGATTTTTACCATGGACGTAGTATATACTGGACGGCGCCAAAAGACGTTGCCGATCTTGCGTCTGTGTGTAAGCGATTTATCGTTTGTCTCTGTTCTTATCGCGAACTATACATAAGAGTGAAAGAGATTGTGATGAAGTTTGGCAACGTCGCTAAAAATGTGTCCAGTTGGTGACACCAAATGAGGCCATAACATTGAGTTTGTTGAAGATTATTTCTTGAAATCTAAAGCAAATACGAGTGTTACTGATATATTTTTTCAAAAAAGGTGGAATATGTCGTGTGCTGCCTTAACGTGTCTATCAAGAACAACGAAAGGAGGAGTTAAAAACACGGAATTACCATTTCATAAGTAAATCTTTGACTCTCATTTACGTGCTAAATTAAAGCGTTTTATTCAGTTAAAGCGTTTCAGATTATAATGTATCAGTACAGTTTGATATTCTCTAGCCGGCACGAATGTGGGATACTGATAAAACATAGAAATTAATCATTAAATATTCGATCGAATTGTGTTACCTACGTAGTGATGTACACACTAACGAATTATTATGTATCGATAAATATCAGTCAAAGTTATATTTACTAGTCAAGTTAATGCGAATTCTCTAATTTTAGATTATTTTCTTAGGTTTCCTAAATGCCCACATATAAGAGAACAGTGGATAAAAGCTGTCACCGGTCTCACGGATATGTAAATGTTGGGAATAATGTGGATCATGATATTGTTCAATTGGCCACTGAAGCACTAACATTTATGTTAACATTTCATCTATACATAAAGCACCGAGTATGGGCTGCACCTTCGACTTTATTTTTAACGCTTCAAAGGATTCTTTGGTAAATCTAGGCTCACAGTCAATTGACTGATACCATTTTTGAGAACCACCCATCACAGTAAGATATGCAGTAAAGATGTGCATCGGATAATTCATGACATTATACTGCAGACTGTACACTCAGGAAGTTATGTCAATCTATTCAAATATTTAAATCTATTCTGAACAGTAAACCAACTAGGTTGGTTACAACTGTATATTAACTTTACAGTACCTGAGCTAGGCTTCGATAATTATCGACGCCTAGTTTAGCTTATCGATAAGCTAAGTACTTCCCTAATCACGCACACTAATGCAGTTTAAAAGTTCACACAAGCATAAAACGGACACACAAAAATAGCTAAGGCGGCATCCAGTGTATTCTTTATCCAAGATTTTTACACTCCAAGTATCTCTAATTTTTAATATAAACAAACATGACATAGACTATTAAATTACTAACGAGCACTTCATATGCTTCATATTATAATAATCATAGATAATACACAATAATATAAGAATATTCAAAACTATTTTTAAATATACACTGTAGCTTTTGAAAATAAAATCGTTTATTAAGTTAAAATAATCCACAAATAAATTTACAATACAACAATACAGTTTAAATACTTCTAAATATATTTCATGGGCATTGGTTTTTTAAGTATTCCCTTGACAGATCTTCCAACACCTGCAACTGGCTGTTTCAGTAAAGCTGGTTCCATTGGCGGTGCTACATTTTCTCGAGGCGAAGGCATAGTTCTGTTTCGCCAAAAGGCGCGGGGCATAAACGTATAAGTAGAATCTGCAGCTGAAACTTAAAATATAAAATTGACGGCAGGCTTATTTATATTGAAAATATTGACTGACGAATTAATAATCAATTCATTATTATAGCTTACTTTTAGGTTTCTGGTTAGAAAACTCAGAAATAGACATGGCACTTAAAGCTCTTGGACCTGGCAGCATATTCAATTCAAAAAAGTCATCAACGCCTTGGCCTGTCATATTTATTTTGTTGTTCTCATGTAATTGTTGCAATCTCACGACTTTGTCAAAATTTTTTAAGAACGTTCTAGACGTATTATGTATTGGTATAGTATCCAGTACTCCTGCAAAAAACTCCTATAATGTTGAATATAATTTTCTATTTCCTTTTGAGTCACACTAGAACCATTTACTGGAAGAATTTACGTTAAATTTCCGAAATTTTTTTGTTGGTTTTGTTTTTTTACAACGTAAATTTTATATTAATGACAACTATTAAGTATGGAACTATGTGTGTTATACAAATACCAGCCATTTAGTAGAGAACTCAGTAATGGATATAAATTTGTTTTAAAAAAATATGGTTCATAGTTTTTTTTCTTAACATATGGCAAATCTTACGTAATGGTGAACATCTGGCTATTAGCGTTTCTTTATATCTATGTTTCTTGGTCATAGGGTTGTCTTTAAAACTGATATCTACCAACGAAACCAAAGTACACAGCTCATCAGCTATAGTCTGAAACAGAGTTGGGCATAATTAATCACTGCTTCAAACGGTTTATGATTACTTTTAATCTGATAATATTAAATCAAACTACGATACTTGATCGTTAATTTTGATTACAGGGCGGTAAACCAAAATACATGGTTATTTTTGACAAAATTTTACATACATTAACCGATCTAGAGTAAATTTCCACAATATTTGAATCTAAATTTAGGAATGACATAGTATAAATTTAAGTATCTACCAAGATGTGTGTCATTACTTTGTGTTTGGGACTCAGGACACATGTAAATAATACTAGGATATAATAAATGATGTTTTGTGGAATGTTTACATGGATTATATAACTCTTTGGTGTACACTTTTTCAATTCGATGTATGTCCACTCATTTTCGTACTAAGTCGAAATTTTCCATTAACTTAAAATATAATTTCAAGGTAATGTCATTAGTCGCAATTTAAAATGTGCATTTTTATTCATTTAATAAACTATTTAAAAAATTCATTGTTTCACATTTTATGTTAAATATGGCAATGTATATTAAAAATAAGTCAAATAAAATAAATAAACGATGTTAATTTCCTGGCACAAATAATTATTCCAATCGTCATATTACCTCAACGTCTTCCAATTTGTTCTTCTTAGCAATAAGTACCTCCAAACGACGCAGAGGCTTTGCCCAAGTCATATCTGTAATTCTGTTTTCTGATACATTTAATATTCTAAGAGATGCCTGAAAATGAAACATTGGATGAAAGCTTGATGTATTAATATCATAAGAGAATCTCTAATTGATTCAGAAAGTCTTACCCCAATAGCAACCATTGTTCGAGGATCGAAACACAGTGGGTCTGTGCCGTGCTGTTTTTCAATATGCAATTCCTCGAGATATTTCAATGCTTCCAAATTTTCCACAACACTTATTTTATTACTGGTGAGATATAGTTTCTTCAACTTCGTCAAGTTATTCAGGCCTTCGATTTTAGTTATTTTATTCCATTGTAAATGCAGGTGAGTTAAATTGTAAAGCAAATTTACATTTTCGATCTTGATTATGTAGTTGTTGTGATAATATGCGTAATTAATGTGTGTCGGGCTTTTGGGTTTTGGCTGAAAATATTTTTGAACGTTGGATTAAACATGGTTTAATTATCACTTCCACACTCTGTTTCTTTCTCTACAATCAAAGAACGTTCACTCCCGTTCTAGGTCTCTTCACGGGATTTCCAACTTCTAACATCGTTTTTCAAACGGTTTTATTTAATTTTGTTCGTATAATTCAATTGCAAGATATTTAAGGTTTATACTTAAAGTAGTAAAATTGTATCTCAAAAACGAGTGTCAAATATAATCAAAGCTAAAACGAGCTCTAAAATAACCACATTATCATACGTATATGTAGTTAACATTTTCTTAATTTAGAACTGTCAAGTTCTAAATTTAAAAGTGTTTAAGAAATAAAGTCAGGAGTAGCGCAAGAAAAAAATGTAGTACCCCCTTTAATCAGAAGCGTTATCAATTAAAAGTTATAAATTTTAATAAAGACCCTAATTACTTTCCAAAGTATTAGAGTAAGTTTAATATTGCTTCTAAAAAAACTAGCCTCTCATAAAAAAAGAAATTGATAATTGCATTTATGTTGTATATATTATCTAAAAGATCTCGAGTTACAAATTTAGTTGCATTAACCATGTAGTAAGTAGCAATAGATCCTGATGAACTTTTATTTTTCTTTGTAAAGTAATTTATCGAATTAAGCTTTACTTTGCGGAGAACAATACTAATAATACAAAAATAAATATTTTGCTATAATCCGCGATGAATTCATCAATCATAATCAATTCATACAGCAAAATAATTTTATTATATTTCAATTATTATTGATAATGTAATCTTTAACAATTTTATTTACTTACGATTTCTGTAAGACGTCTGTCATGCATAAATAAATGAGTTGGCCTTTTGTGAAATATTTTTTTTTGTTTGACCATTTTCCTGGCTTGTTTACGTAAGCTTTCCTCATTTTGAGTTGTTTTTACAACTTTATCTATATTTTCCATAAAATTATGTAGTAGGTAGTATTTTGAAATTATTATTGATTAAATAATTTAAAAAAGAGCGCTTTTCTATGGGTTTGGGTTGCTATAGTGACCATAGATAATACACTATATAGGATATAGATGTGCAACTCTGTCATTTTTTTGAAGTAATGATAAGGGACTGTTTTCGCTGATCTGGCAGAGATGTCGCTGTAACGTTATCATAATAATCCACTAGATGGCGCTGTACTGCATTCATATAGTGACCCTTATATAAAAATAGTTATAAAAAGCGATACTATTTCTCCTTTGTACTTATTCAATAAATAAAAAGCAGTTTTCCCAGAGTCAACCCATTTACTCTCTCGCAAAAACTCAATGAATGACACATAAAAATATGACAGCCACAATGCTTTTTCATATTAATCGCCACCTCTATGAAGGAGGTTGTATTAAAAACATGTTGTAACAGTCGACCATCCTGACAACATTTGCGACCCCGCAAATCTCATAAGCTGACTTCTGGGAATGAATCTACCACCGATTCGGAATGCTGATTGTACTGAGAAGAATCGGCAAGAAACTCAATACATGCTCTTTTAATCTGTAAAAGAAAACCGCATATGCCACAACATGACAGGACTACGCTCACGCTTTATGCTCAACTCTAAGCTCACGCTTTATGCTCAACTCTTTAAGTTCAACTCCTCAACTCCTTAAGCTTTTCGCACCATAAGCATTTCGCACCTCAAGCTCACCCTCAATCACTGTCATGGCATAACACAGCTCAATTAGTGGCAACCAACTCAGCAGATACACACGTAAACAGACTCGCAAATGATAACGCTCAAAGAACAATCACTACTTCTAGGCAGAGCCTAGCTGACAGTCGTTGCAGATGTCCACAGTCTAGAAAACAATCGTTACAACTGGAAAGATCCAGAGAACAATCGTCATTCTAGCTGACAGTTCCATCGAACAAAAGTCACGGGCGCGTCTAAGGCCTCACATAGCACATCGTCACGTTGATCTCACAGAATTAATTAACCGAATACCAATTACCATCAATAATCTCTCCAATAAAAACTCCATTTTTTATTCCATAGCATCGCATATCGCAACTATCTCTCAAATTATACGAAATTCGCACTCTCCGCGTTGTCTCAAAATATTGATCGTCATTTGTCTTTTTTTTAAACTCTTTAAATTTCCACATATTCCTTATGTCCACTCTATTTGTGAGTTTAGGTTACATCCCACTTCTGAATATAAAAAGCGATACTATTTCTCCTTTGTACTTATTCAATAAATAAAAAGCAGTTTTCCCAGAGTCAACCCATTTACTCTCTCGCAAAAACTCAATGAATGACACATAAAAATATGACAGCCACAATGCTTTTTCATATTAATCGCCACCTCTATGAAGGAGGTTGTATTAAAAACATGTTGTAACATAGTATTTACAAAAAAATAGTTTGGCGCTATACCACTTCAATTTGAACGGACTTGGCATCTCCAAATTCCAGTTCAAATCAAAGAGTAGCACCAAACTATTATTCTAAATAAGGGTAATGAATAAAAGATTAAAGCTATGTAATATTTAATAATTTTTATTTTTTACATCTTTTTAAATAGTATGTCAATTCAGGAAACACTTGAAAAATACTTTTAAAACATTAAAAAAAATATCAAGCGTATACAAATAACAAATGTTCATCAGTTTACACGTTTATTTGTTGAAAACAACTAACTTTGCATACGTACTACACTCTGTAATTAGTTTTCATAATCATAATCTTCATTTGCTGTAAACCTGAAATCACACATTTGAATTTTTGTAGCTATAGTCTAAATCAGACCAAATATTTCAAATGTATACCAAAATAATGTAACCGAAAGTGTTAAAATATAATATTTATTACGAATAACCACATATTTTTTTCTAAAAAACAAAGTTGCGGGTGCTCGTAAAATAACTAACATGCAACAAATTGTTTAAAACCCTACTTAGAATGGGTTAAGGAGGAGCAAACTTGTTCCTATTTTATTCTTAGTATATTACTTTTTGAATCGTGTAAATATTATTTCTCGTTTGGTTAATTGCATAAGAATGTACATAAATAAAATTAAAAAAATTCGGCTGGTTATTCTCGTGTAGTCATTTCCTTTTCGCTCGGCACTAAAAGGGTTAAAAATTAAATTTCTGCAGTAAAAATTTCTATTGTTAGGAAAAGGTACTAAATGGTTTCAAAAACATTATAGTAGTTACTTACCAACGTTTTCACATCCAAAATAACACATAAAATAATTTTTGGACGGCATAATTTCCAATATCGACCTTTAAATAAGCAGTGATGCGTTTTTGGCAGAAAAATTTGAAAATTTATGACAGATACTTATATATATTACAGTGTATCATTTGCGACATCTAGTGAATAATGATATAAAACTAATTTTTGTTGTCCAATGCTTGCAATGAGATGACGCCCTCGGCGACCTAAAGAGTGCTTCTTAGAGAGTTTCACCCCCCTGATAGTGACTTTTGGTGACTTTACAGATTATACCATAGATAATAAAGTTATAATGTAAGAGATTATACATATTTATACACTGAAAGTATATTCGCACCTCTGGCTACATTGTTTGTAATTGAGTATTTATACATGATAAATGAGTTATACTACTAAATGTTTAATTAGTATCGTACGTAGGGGATAACTAACACACGAGAAATTCGGTTTGTGTATTACGGAGTATAAGACAATTATATTCTCATGTATGACTGTCATAGTGTTATTACACTTATTATAATAATATAACCTATGACTTTAATTTGTTTCATTGACAACTAACATTTTGTTTGTTTGATTCGTCTGTGACCAAGAGATTCTGTGACTCTGACGACAATTTCGGTTTATTCATTGTTATAGAGAATATAATATGGAGAAGAAAAATCGATTAAATAATAATATTTTTTTTCTGTAAAAAAATCGTTTTTCCAAATCGATTAGTTCGTATCAAATAATCGATTAATAACAATCGTTTTATTTAATAACAATAATTAATTAGAATAAAGGCTAACTAAAGTGGACAACCAATTAATAATGACAGATGCGATGTTTGTGAAATTCGATAAAAATATGTAGTTTGGTTACATTGGTTTCATTCAACAATGCATATGTTATCTTAAAACAGAATGTTATCTTAAAACAGGAGATGAAACAGGTAGACGTAAAATGCATAATTCTGCCATAGAGCTTAAAATTGGGAATGAATTTATTAATTCTGATACAGCAGTAGCTAGTGCATTTGAGCATTTCTTTCAAAATATACCCATTTCTACCACTAGCTCAATAAACTCATCCCCAATGGAAGCTTTTAATGTTTTAAAGGACAGCGTCACGGAGTGCAGTGTTAATTTTAAATTTCAACACATTTCCCCATACGATATCGTCAAAATTTTTAAAACATTAAATATTAAAAAAACAACTGATCTATGGGGAATGTCCGTAAAATTAATTAATAATATTATTGATATTATCGCCCCGATTATGGCCAAGATCTTTAACAAGTCTGTAGATACAGGGATATTTCCCAATTTAATGAAACATAGTAAATTGATCCCCCTTTTTAAGTCCGGTGATAAGAGCGACCCTCAGAACTATAGACCTATTTCGGTCTTGCCAACTCTAAGCAAGATTTTTGAGAAAATCATCCTAAAGCAGCTGCTCCAGCATTTTAATTTGAATAATTTACTTCATCCTGAGCAGTATGGGTTTACTAAGGGTCGGTCTACAACGGATGCGGGTGTGAGGTTGTTGAAGCATGTCTTTGATGCGTGGGAGAACTCACAAAATGCCATAGGGGTATTTCGTGACTTATCCAAAGCATTTGATTGCGTTCAACACGAAATTTTATTGTTAAAGCTTGGCTATTATGGCATTAAAAACAATGCACTTCGTCTCGTTGCATCGTACCTTCACAGCCGGATTCAAAGAGTGTGCATTAATGATGTGCAGTCATCCGGATCGGCCTTAGTTATGGGTGTGCCTCAAGGATCAATCCTTGGTCCCTTTCTGTTTTTAGTATATATAAATGATTTACCGTATTTTATTCATAATATTTGCGATATTGTACTGTTTGCGGATGATACATCATTAATTTTTAAAGTAAATAGAAATGACGATAATATTGACGAAGTAAACAGGGGTTTATCGCAAGTAGCTCATTGGTTCAGGCTAAATAATTTGGTACTGAACTCAAATAAAACTAAATGTATTGAATTTGCATTACCTAATGCTGCAAAAACAGCAAATAGACTCTCTTTAAATAATGTACCACTAAAAACAGAAAATGCAACTGTATTTTTGGGAGTATCTTTGGATACAAAACTCCAATGGAGCACACACGTAACAACTCTTGCAGGGAAACTGAGTTCAGCGGCCTACGCTGTTCGAAAGATAAGACAATTCACAGACGTCGAAACAGCAAAACTTGTTTATTTTGCCTACTTCCATAGCATTATGTCTTATGGAATATTGCTGTGGGGTAAATGCGCGAATAGTGAAAAAATTTTTGTTTTACAAAAAAGAGCTATACGTGGCATTTATAATTTAAGACCGCGTGATTCCCTGCGAGAGAAGTTTAAGGAAACAGGTATTCTTACATTTGCTTCACAGTATATTTTAAGCAATCTAATTTATGTACATAAAAATATAAAGAATTATAAAACGATAGGTGATGTATACAATAGACAAAGCAGGAACCGACATAAGCTTGCGGCTCCTGCTTTGCGCCTTGCAAAAGTACGTAATTCGTTTGTGGGTTTTGGTATAAGATTCTATAATAAAATTCCGCAATCAATTTCAGCTTTGCCATTACATCAGTTTAAAAACACTGTTAAAAAGAGGCTGATACAGAAAGCCTACTATACTCTTGAGGATTATTTGGAAGATAAGACTGTGTGGATATAGCTCTCTTTGAACCTGTACAAGACAGTAACGACTTAATGTAAATAGTATTAAGAATTATATTTTTAAAAGAGCAACCGCCGAGTTTCTTGCTGGCTCTTCTCGGTAGGAACAGCTTTCCGAACCAGCAGTAGAGTTGACGATTCAAAAGCACTTGTTTACAAGTTTATTTGAATAAAGAATATTTTGAATTTTTTGAATTTTAAAAAACAAGAGAAAAGATTGAAAACAAAAAGGATAGTTAAAATAGTCGATTTTTAATGAAAAAAAATCGATTATTTTACATCCCTAGTTTGTTGTTATCATAGACCATGGACTAACTAGTGCGCAATCTCATTCTTATATTCTTATTTCCTAACGAATTAAGTTATAGTTCATAAATCGATGAAACGTTATTTAAAACATATTTGTAGGTTACCTAACTAATAATTTGAACTGTTATTAATACATTTTGCAGATAGTTATAATATGGGCGAACGATACAATATTCACAGTCAGTTAGAGCATTTGCAAAGTAAGTATATCGGTACTGGTCATGCAGATACTACAAAATACGAATGGCTCACGAATCAACATAGAGATTCTTGCTGCAGCTACATGGGTCATCCAGATCTCCTAAGTTATTTTGCAATTGTGGAAAATGAATCCAAAGCGAGAGTTAAATTTAATATGATGGAAAGGATGTTGCAGCCTTGCGGCCCGCCACCTGAGAAACCGGAAGACTAAACTGTCGTATTGTAGTGTTTATAATTGCAATTTATATTAAAAAAATTTAAAATTATAATTAAGATATGATTAATTTTGTTTCCTTTAAGTACTTATTAACCTTATGTATTGAGACTGTTACTTTTGAGATATTCTTTTTTTTAATATGGATTGAATAATGTTTAAAATAATGCTTACTTTTACATGGACACAGTAAAGGAGTTTGACTTGCCTTACAACACTATCATTACGGAAACTAATTGGCTTACCATCTAGTGGATATGTAATAGAAATGTCAGTTAAGCCTAATTTCTTCATTTAGACTTAAATAATATTAAATATGATTGTAAGGTTATGTACCACCTTATGATAAACATTAAATTTATTAATATTACTAGCGGCCTACCCTGCTTCGCACGGGTATAAAATATATAGCCTATGTCACTCAGTGAAAAAAATGATTAAAATCGATCCAGTAGTTTTAATTTAGGTATTCATTAGTGCCCGTGGCCCGCACGCGTTAAATTTGAAGAAAAACATTTCCCCTCTCCCTATACCAAGAAGATTTCCTGCTATATCTAATACCTAAATTCATATACTACATATTTACATTTTACATTTTTCCCTATATATTTACACTCTATCTATTTCGTTTTAAAGATTTAAGCAAACATAGGGATATAGGGACAAACAAAGAATGTGACTTTGTTTTATACTATGCAGTGATAATCCTTATAGCATGATTCAGTATTCACGCGCTATGGCTTATTATTAGCGTATTTCATGTATTACTTTGGTGTTTCTATACCGATTTCAATGATTCTTTTTTCATACAATGGTCAATACTATTCACTTTTTTATTTGGGGATGACTGACAGTGATATAAACGTAGGAGTAGACAAATATAACCAGAAAGCTTCGAACTGCTAAGCTATCGGGAGTTACACGTGTTATTGTGAGTCAACCATAAAAGATAGACTGCTGTCGTGGGATATTTTTTTATATAATTTTAAGAAGAACATTTCCGTCATACATGATTTCTGTGTAGCTTTAACCATCAAGGTTGCACACGCTACGAAAGCTTAAAAAATGGAGTAACTTCTCCCGTTTTCCCGACATTTCCCTTCACTGCTCTGCTCCTATTGATTGTAGCGTGATGAAAAGTATACTATAACCAGCTCAGGAGTATGAAGAAAAATCGTACCGAGTTTCGTTAAAATCCGTCGAGTAGTTTTTGTTTCTATAACGGTTATACAGACAGACAGACAGACAGACAGACAGACAAAAATTTTACTGATTGCATTTTTGGCATCAGTATCGATCTCTAATCACCCCCTGATAGTTATTTTGGAAATATATTCCAGTTACAGAATTGACCTCTCTACAGATTTATTATAAGTATAGATTAGTTGTATTCAGAAATACTGACACAGCTATAATTTTTATTGTATTTCTTGTAATCATAGATTAAAAATTCATCTGTTCAGTCTTTTCAGTTCTTTTTCCCATACTATAAGTATTGGAGAAAGCACCACAGCACAATAAGCTTATACTTCTTATCATAAATGTCTTGCTATATTTATCTATTGTGTGTATTTTTTTTCTTCATTTTACTTGTTCATCTTTTATTGCTTGCCACAATTGCTTTAATACAATCCAAAGACAGTCAAATTTTTCTTAACCTTAATTAAATTAAACAAATATATGCAAATAGAAGAGAATCTACTGTCCAATAATATGCCTCATATTACAACTATTATTTGTAAAAACATAAGAAATAAAAACAAAATTAAATTTCATCCACCATTTAATAAACTTTTCCAATCCTCCATCCTGGAGTTTAAAATAGCCTCACGCTCTTTAGCTTCCTCTCTTAAATTTTTTTGATCTTTATATCCCTTAACAACATTACGAACCAATATCTGTTGCATTATAGGAACAATTTTCTTGCATTCTTGTTCTAAAACATCAGTCGTTTTTAGAACACAGTCAACATCTAAGGTACCAATTTGTCTAAAGTCAGCCACTTGCTTTAATTCATGCAACATTGACATCGTTATGATTCCATGGTTTGCTTTATTTTCTGGATGTGTCGCTAAATGTTCTTCCGCTTCATTAGGGTCAACAAACATTTTGTCTCCAATTATAGCAACAGAACAAGCAGTGATCATATCGTACATAGGTACAGCTGCACTGGCTAATGCTAGGCCTGCAGCATTAATAGCTGCAGCTAAACATGCTCCATCATTTTCAAGTATATATACAAATATGTCAATCTAAAACAATATTGTATCAAGATAAGTAAATATCAATTTGCAAAGAATCAAAATATTTTTAATAAAGATTTAGTAACCTACTATAATTTGTTTAATCATCATTGTTAAGCTTTTATTAAAAAAGTAATTGAATAAATTTTTCTATTTTTTATTTAATTAGCAATATCAAAGAGAATAACCAAACAAGGGTTCATAAATTTTATGTGCACAACATAAAATATTGTGTTAAAAATACCTGAAAGTTAGGAAACGAATGGAGACAAACTGTTGGTTCCAGAGCTTTTCTAAGGGCTACTGACAATGCTTTTTCTTCAGAATCAGGCACAAGCGGCTGTCTTTGACGACTATTTGAAAATGGCGCATATTTTACTTCACAGAATAATTGTCCTAGAGCACTGTAAATAATAAATATTGTAATAATATTCAATTGTATTTGTAATAAGTAGTATTAAAATACTTAGAAAAGATTTCCAAAATATATTAAAACTATTCCTAAAGACTTTATTATTCTTAATTACCAATTATTTTTCGTCAGAACAGCATGCAGTCAAAATGAATTCCCCTTCCTTTTTTAAACTCCTCTTAAGTTGAGACTAATGCCAATATTGATACATCCTAATACACTAAATACAATAATTATTATCTTATTATACAAATATTAAAATTGTTAAAGTCCTATATAGTATTTCTTGAGGTTATTGATTGATAAACAAAATGATATAAAAAAAGCAACTATGAGATATTTAATACAAGAAAACTTAGCTTAAAATTTATTATACTAATAAGAAAGAACAAAGTTATTTCTTACCTAAATTCATTTTGGTGTAATATCTCTCTAGGATCAAAAACAGAACACAATACTTTCGTTTTTTTCATTTCAATGTACGATGAGCCTTTTGCCTGAGACACTGCATTCGCACGTGCATCTAAAATTAAAAAATAACATTCCAATTTAAGTAAATTTGTAAGTTTAAGTAATAAGAAAATTAAGAACTACTAAATGTAGCTGTAATTAAAAATTTACTTGATAAATACATACAAAACATACACATGCTTCGCGCCTGGTTTAATTCGCGCCCATCTTTACGATGGCCTTTATCATCAAACAGTTCATTGAATAATTCATCGTACTTTTTGTAATAATCAGCAGTAAAACGTTTATAAGATACACTATCATCTGGACCATTGAATCTCCTATAATCTTGCGGCATTGCTTAAATTGTTGTAAAAAAACAATTAAAATTTATATCATAACAAGACTGAAGTCTGAACACATTTTTATTTTTTGTTTTCAAAAATCATGTGTGGCGTGGAATCTAGTCTTTTAAAGCGGTTTGATTTTATTTAGTAGGTACTCGATAATCGTTCGTCGGTGATTTAAAGAAAATGTATTTATTGCTAAGTGTAGTAAATGGCAGTAAGCATAATCCGTTATAATAATGTTATATAGATAAGAATTAAAAGGTTATTTTTGCCGATAGAGACCGAATAGGAGTGATAATAGTAAGCATAATAAGCTTAATAGTTAAAAGGAAAATATGACTTGAGATCGGGAGAACTGAAAAAATATCCGCCGAATGTTCCTTAATTGATTTATTATTTCGATGTTTCAATTTGTTACGCACACGTTTTATGTTTTCGTATGGAGAACCAGTCCAAAATTTGTCGGATGAAATGCTTTGTGCTTTGAGTTTCATGGAGTTCAGTTACCTTATTTTAATCGATTTGAGGATATCCTTATATATAAAATTAATCGATCGTTTAGCCAGTTTGTCCGGCTGTTTGTCAGTCCGCGGTAAACTCAAAATTTATCGATTTTCATGAGGTTTTCTCATCTTTCTCATTTTATATATGTATTTTTAAGGATTACAAAGAATATCTATTGCAACTTTTGAAAAAATGGTTCAGTATTGGGAAAGCTATTTTAACGAATACAGTATGGCTTTTGACTTATATCACGTTAAATACTTTACCTTATTTACCTTTTCCGTGATGCTTAACATTAGTATACCTTTTACTGGCTATAAAGTTTAAATGAATATCTTATCATTTATTGCAAAATTAAATTAAATTTTACGAGCGCCACGAAAGGGGCAGTCAACAGAATGCACTATAGCAACGCATGTACGGGACTGCTAGTAACAAATATAAATCATCTAAAAATTAAGCGCTTCATGGATTTAAGGAATCTAAATATACATTACAATACAACATTTCCAATGATAAGTTTGATTTTTAGTTTATAGCGTACCTTGGTATTAGTTTCCTATTACCAAGATGCTCAATGCCATATGAAGTATGAACAAATCCGTCAAATTGGCCTTTTGACAGCTATCTAAAATTTTCAATGTCAAGTTATGAATTTTATTATTGAAATTGAAAATGTGTTTTAAGTTACGATATTTTATTTGATCTCGTAATTGTTTATTTTTCTATAAGAAATGTGTAAGAGCTGATAATTTGCAAAAATAAAAATAGCATTGCAATAGTTCTATAAAGAACTTATTTACGCCATCTCCACGTTAACGTAAGTTTATTATAGCCTTCGATGGGTTGGCAATTTAAACCTTCTCTTAACTGGTGACGTCTCCGAAGTTTTAGAGGCATTTATACACACGGTCCCATTGATGAATTATCAAAATACGAAGCGTTTGTTATTGTTTCAAAGCTGTGCTGAATTCTTGATAGAGATCAAGGAATATGACAGAGAAGAACAATGCTATTCTAGTATTCTGCCTTAATTGGTCGAAAGCACTCTTTTTTTATTACATATTCCTATTTTATAATCACTTCATATTTTTTATGTGAATAATATGTTAATGACACAAAATTATTATACTTAATGAAAGGGTATAGGTTATTTGTAAAATTATGAGGCGAATCCCTTTAAATAATTCTGAATGTTTAAATTTTCTGCATTACATTACTTAATTATTACAACAGCTTATAACCAATTTCAAGGGTACATTGTATAACTCAGTGCCATCTAGAGGTCAACAAAAAAAAAACAATAATTTGTTCAGGTTGCTTGTTTTGTAGCAGTGAAATAAAAACTTATTGTTACTTGTCGCAATGAACTTGCCACTTCAGTAGTATTTAGTAGCTGTTGTGTTGAGTATTTGTTGTACAAAAATAAATAAACACAGGTAATATATTTATGTCTAACCATTTTAATACAAAGTACATGAGAATAAAACTTAATAATGTTCTAAATGATTAGTTATGGTAGATATTATATTGATGAATTAATAAATCATTATTATATAGAACACAGTTGCTTTTTTTTATAGTAATAAATGAAATTTAATATAATAACCTTCAAGTTATTATGTGTGATTTATTACTGGTATCTATGGCACAAGATCTTTTGCAGTTTTTGCAACCATCATAATTTATATGCATTTATTGTTTTATGAATCTTTTCCAATACAATATTTTCTTACTATAATAAGATGTATATATATTTTACATTGTTTTTTTGTAACAATGATTTTCATTCGAATTACAGAATTAACTAATATATCTTTCTATGAAAGTTATTGTATACTGTATGGGTTAGTTGCACTATCTTAGATAGGCAGCGGTGTGGTATCCGGCTAAGTAGAATAGTACCACCCTCATTTCTTATCGAGGTGTCGTAAGGTAAGTCGACCCGCCGTGCGGTATCCGGCTGAGTAGAATAGACCAACCTCATTTACTACCGAGGTGTCGTAAAAGGCGACTAAGGTAAGTTGACCCACCGTGTGGTATCAAATTAAGTAGAATAGACCACCCTCCTTACAGAGGTGTCGTAAAATAGGACTAAGGTAAGTTGACGTCAGGCAGGCGGACGGTTGCAAAAACGCAGCCAAATCATGTTACAACATGTTTATAACATGTTGTGCCGACCCCACTTAGAGTGGGATAAATGCAGGAGGATACAACATCATATAATTTTAAAATGTTTTTATAATTTCAGATAAAGAATGTTGCAATCGAGGACATTCTTTTTAGCTGTGGTTGTGTTTGTTACATCATTATCATGGGTGATGTCAAGTGCAGATCCCCCACCTCCATCTGTTTCTCCTTCACCGTCACCTACAACAGAGGTATGTATTTTAGTATGGTTATAATAGTTGATAAAGTCACTATATTAATCTCTATCTATTTATTATTTAATGTAATGTAATGAACTAATTTGGGGTTAATAATGCTAAAGAATTATAAAACGATAGGTGATGTATATAATAGACAAAGTAGGAACTGATATAAGCTTGCGGCTCCTGCTTTGCGTCTTGCAAAGGTCATCATCATCTTCCTGCCCTTATCCCACTTTAAGTTGGGTCAGCACAACATGTTATAAACATGTTGTCAACTTATCTTAGCCGTATTTTACGACACCTCGATAAGAAAGAGGGTGATCTATTCTACTTAACCGGATACCACACGGTGAGTCATCTTACCTTAGTCGCCTTTTACGACACTTCGGTAAGAAATGAGGGTGCTACTATTCTACTCAGCCGGATACCACACGGCGGATCGACTTACCTTAGTCGCCTTTTACGACACCTCAGTAAGAAAATAGGGTGGTACTATTCTATTCAGCCGGATACCACACGGTGTGCAAATATTAGTATACATAGTTCACTTAAAGTAAATTACTCTTTTAAATTACTTATGAGTTACGCAGGCATTTACACAATTTGCTTTTGTATGAGGCTAAAGAACCACAGAAAGTATCTACGTGGCTTCTTTCTGTATGCGTTGAATTGAAAACAAATTCGGTATATAGGGGCATGTTGTCTTAGATTCGTTTGACATTTGGGTAAATTAAATGGTTTGCGATTCTCTAGTCGACTACCACTACGCGGAACACACAGTTGTATACGGTTCAAAATTTCAGGCAAATCTACGACACCATTAACTATTTTGAAAAAGAACACCATGTCCGACATCTTCCGCCGATCATTTAGTGACATTAAGTTAAAGAAACGTAAACGTATAAGAATTCAAAATACAGCAATTATTATTATAAAATTTGGGGTTAATAATGCTAAAGAATAATAAAACGATAGGTGATGTATATAATAGACAAAGTAGGAACTGAAATAAGCTTGCGGCTCCTGCTTTGCGTCTTGCAAATGTACGTAAGGTGGTTAGTGAGTTTGGGTATCAGATTCTACAATAAAATTCCACAATCAATTTTGCTTTTACAATACAATTTTGCTTTGCTATTACAGCAGTTAAAAAAAAATATTTAAGGGAACCTGATACAAAAAACCTACTGTTGAGTATTATTATTTAGATGATAAGAATGCGTAGATATAGCAACGCCCTCCAACGTCCGACCCTGTATTACTATCAGTGATAGTACTGAGTTAATGTTACTAGTTATAAGTATTATTTCGTAAAGAGCAACCGCCGAGTTTCTTGCTGGCTCTTCTCGGTAGGAACAGCTTTTCGAACCAGCAGTAGAATTGACGATTCAAAGCACTTGTTTACAAGTTTATTTGAATAAAGAAAATTTTGTGTTTTGAAAGTTGATATAAGTTTAATGTAGTAATAAAGTGAATAAAAATCTGTTGTTAAAACTTATAGTCAAGTAAACGCAGATGAATTGAGTACAATATATTATATTGTACATAACAATAAATGCTCTTTTTGGAATGTCTCTTATAAACGACTATAACAATAATTATAGTCTTTGGTATTTTACTTTCTAATAATGCAAAAGAATTTAATAGAAAAATATGAAGTTGAAATGAAGTGAGACATTTGAAATACTTATTTTTAAGCAGGATATTTTTAGGGAAAAACTTCGTATGCTATTTAAAGTAAAGTATGGGAGAGTAAAGCAACATTAAAATTTAACAAGTAATTTAATGTAATCTATGAGTACATCTTGCCACATTATTTTGCTATAAAATCGCCTTTCTACAGTGTAAATTTTCCTTTACCTAGTCTATCAATATGTACTAGTTATCTACATATATGTTTTAGTACAAAAAGTATTAAATAAAAAATAAATAAGCATTGTTTTCATTTTAATAATCAATATGATTTGTACTATTGCGTACGTGGTACTGTATTGTGAAGATTAAACCTATGAATAGAAGAATAAATTAAAATATAACTTCGCCTATAAGGAAAACCCCGTAATATATTTGATTGGTAACCGGATTTGAAGTGTTTGTAGTTTTAATTTGAGGATCTTAAAATTATTCACTATTCGCTGTACTTATTTCGTACGTAAATTAGTGTGTACCAAAAAAGTTTTTCCCGCGCAAATCCCAATCACGCGGGAATTGAACTGTAATTTACTATTAACCTAAACCTACCTTAACACATACAATTTCTTCTAGTAAAAACCCTACAAAAATCTGTTAGATCTGTCTGTAATTAAGTCTGTAAGTAAGTAAGTAACGGCCTGTTACTATCCCACTGCTGGGCATAGGCCTCTTCCCTCCGTTTTTTTTTTTTTTTGGAGAGAAGGATTTGAGCTAAGACCTACCACGCTGCTCCAATGCGGGTTGGTAGGTTAATTAATTAAGTCTGATTTTGAGAAAATACATCACACTAGCTAAGTCCGCGATAGCATGTTCTTTTAAAGGTAGCATAGTGAATAAAATTATTACTATATAGCTAGTTATTCAGACGAATACAGTATTTTTTTCATCTTAAATACGTTAGTGTATTTCATACTTTGATATTTAGTAATTTACATTTAAAATTTAATTGAATATCTTAGAAGCTATAGCAGAATAAAAACTAATACGCGCGAAATAAATTTAAGGCAAAATATGATCTAACAACTACCTATACGAAGCCAGATCTGGTAATTATAAAAAAAAAACCTATCTCTAATTAAAGAAACTTTAAAGTGTTTTGAAACCGCGAAATATTGTTAGGATATATTGGTATCAATTCAGATTTCAATACCTTTGTTTTGTTTGTTTGTCCATCTTGCATTTCCGACCAGAGAAACGGATCTATGTTATTTTTGTTATAGAGAGAGTTTTGATATACTTCTTATCTCGGTATTGATTTACCTCGTAGACCAAATCGCCTGCAACAGCAAGTTTTAACTTGAAATAGGTATGATGTCACGTGAGTATGATTGTCTGCAATTTTTACATCGGAAAAAAACTGGACTAAACATTAGCAGTGCTTTAACTGAAGGTTGATGACTTTAAAAACATTTATTAAAGATCCAGTTTGTTGAAAGCATATACAAAAGTGATTTTTTACAAAAATATTAACAAGAATTGTGAAAAAAAAAAGATTTTCGATGAGAGCATCGAAATTGGTATCGATAAAAATGAATTTACTAACCTTGTTTATTTTTGGTATTGGAAGTTGTCTTGCTGGCTTTAATCGCTTGGTAATTTGACCTGAAATAAAATGCCAACGAAAGTGGTTTTATTCAAAAATATCAAAAAACTATATCTTAATTATTTATACGAGTCGTACGCAAGTTATACTTTTGAAAAATATTTTACATACTGCTGGTCATAGGCCTCTTCTCCATTTTATGAGAGAAGGATTAGAACTAAGACCTATTACGCTATTCCAATGCAATTGGGAGGTTACACATATCCCTAGAATTCTCTATAGATATGCAGGTTTCCTCACGATGTTTTCCTTCACCGAAATATGATAAATTGCAATTATTAAATGAACACATAAGTTTCAACAGAAAAACTTATTGGTATCTGCCGGGGTTTGAACCCGTGACCCCTCGAAAGTTGTGACACTTTCGTCCCACTGCTGTGCTGCTTAGAGAGACAGATAGTAAAAGACCCTTATAATATTTTTTAAAATTAGTACGCCGTTTTTGGAATTGGTGGACACTGGAACATTTGCTATGCTCTTCCATCACTATGTAATAAATTTAGTCAATAGTTATTTATGATGCTAGTGCGAACGTCACCCACGTCATGATTCGTTACCACTCTTTTGTTTTCCATAGGTACCTAAACTTTAGGGGTATTCCCCTAATGACACTAAACGATTATCAGAAAAGCACGTATGCGTAGTTTCTTCGAACACAGAATATGAAATGGCACACAATTACCATCAAAACCCTAAAATCATTTACGTATCACTGAAATTTAAAATATCAGATGTTTCTATATTTTATAGCGTTTGACCGTAATTTTCTCTGCATCGACTTCAATGCCGAAATGAAAGTAGCCACTGCTGCTCAACTATTCTTATACAAAAAGTCATATACCTATATTCTAATTTCGTTCTGAACTGAAAAATTTATAGAATTAGCAAATACGTTGCAGAGTTCAAAAAACATGGCAAATGGCATTTTAATGAAATTATTAAGAGATTTTAAATTGAAAATAAATCTCTTTTGTCCATTAGGCTTTGGTGTTAAGAAAATCGAAGAAATAAATCCGTTATCTACTGGATTGCATATTGATATAGCTCCTAGGCTTAGAAGCTTATCTATGGCTGCGGACATTTCTAGTTTTTCCTGGTCTATCCGGGCATAATATGAATTTGGACATAGAGTTGTATGTATGTCCTGATGACAGTTTAGAATTCTATTCTATGCGTTATAAATTCTTATCTACTTTTATAATGTTAGATACCTTAAGCATTTCATGTTTACCATTATGATTCTTTGTGTGTGTGTGTGCTGTGATAGCACAGCAGTGAGACCGTGCGAGTCTCTAGAGACGGTCATGGTTTCGAACCTCGAGCACGCAGCAATGAGTTTTTCTATTAAAACTTAGGTGTCTAAATGATAATTGCAATTTATCACACGCTTTCGATGGAAAAAAAACTACCAATCCAGATTGGAGCAGCGTAGTAGGTTCTTAGCTCCAATCCTTCTCTCCAAAAAGAGAGGAGGCCTATGCCTAGAAGTTTACTCTACTGTTATGATTCTTTATCTATACAAATATATAAAGCTGAAGAGTTTGTTTGTTTGTTTAATTGTTTGAACGCGCTAATCTCAGGAACCACTGGGCCGGTTTGAAAAATTCTTCGAGTATAAGATAGTCCATTTATCTAGGAAGGCTATAGACTATAACATCACGCTAAGATAATAATAATAGTAGAGGAGCCGCTGGCGATTGCTAGTATCATATAATTTGAATGAATTTCATAGAAGCTAAAATAACCAACGTAATGCGCTCCACAATATTCGGTTATTTAGAACAGACCGAGCAATAACAACGTGTTACCGGTTCTGCTATTAATACTATAAAGGCGTAAAGAAGTTATGATAGAATTATTTTGCTATAATACGCTTTTGTTATTCTATATAATGCTAAGGGTAGGAAGGAGGTTATGTTCACATACCTTATGCAGGACCAGTTATCACACGTATACTAAAACGCCGCCACCAACAATCTGGCCACCAAGTATCCGGTTGAGTAAAATAGACCACCCTCATTCTTACCGAGGTGTCGTTAAAGACGACTAAGCCAAGTTGACCCACCGTGTGTATCCGGTTGAGTAAAATAGACTTTCCTCATTCTTACCGAGGTGTTGTAAAATATGACTAAGGTAATTTGACGTCAGGCAGGCGGCCGGTACGTAAAATACGTAGCTAAATCATGTGACAACATGTTTCTAACATATTGTGCCACTTAGAATGGGATAAGCAGGAGGATGATGATTTTTTGTAGAAATTATTGGATATTTTCTTTGTAACAGAACTTATGGCTAGACTTATTGTTGTATTTGGATAATTTTGACATTTTAATGAAATCCGATTTTTCTATAGCTTAATAAAATTGTTTTATTTATCCTATTATATCATTTTTTAAACTTTTAAGGCAATTTTTCGAAATTTTTAATTGGCGCCACTGCGTGTCTGCACATTCGCCACTAAAATAGCCTTGTACATAAGTATATAAACCAATTTGGGTCAGTACATTTAATCTCAAGGAATGGGTTTCGAGTATTATTAGTTGTCAGGCACTTGAAAATTATTTTATGTTATATTGTTTTTTGGAGAAACAGAATTCATCATTCTCCTGCCCTTATTCCACTCTAAGTGGGGTCGGCACATGTTCTAAACACGTCACATAATTTGGCTAGTATTTTACGACACCTCGGTAAGAAAGTGGGTGGTCAATTCTACACAACCGAACACCACGCGGTGGGTCAACTTACTTTAGTCGTCTTTTACAATACCCCGTTAAGAAATGAGGGTGGGCTATTCTATTCAACCGGATACCACACGGCATTTTCATATAAATAGTATTAAATAAATAAAAATAGATGTAAATTAACCAGATTTGTCTTTAGTAATGTATATAGTCTACTGATTACGCTTAAGTAAACTACGTCCTCGTTGTGAAGTGCGACCTAGATAAGGCTTTGTCTAAAGAAAATGACGCAGCAAGGACAAATCGTAATTATTATCTCGTTAATTGTTTTAACTATGCTAAAATACTGGTCGGTCACGTAAATATTAAATTTTAAATGACATTTATATAATTGAAAAACTCAATCCCCTGCCCTTATCCCACTCTAAATGGGGTCGGCACAATATGTTATAAACATGCTGTAACATGATGTGGCTGCAGTTTTTCGACCGGCCGCCTGCCTGACGTAAACTTACTTTAGTCGTATTTTACGACATCTCGGTAAGAAGGAGGGTGGTCTATTCTACTAAACCGGATACGACACGGTGGGTCAACTTACCTTAGTCGCCTTTTACGACTCCTCGGTAAGAAATGAGGGTGGTACTATTCTACTTAGCCGGAAACCACACGGCTATAATTGAAAAACTCAAATTATATTTATATATTCTATTCATCCATAATCAACATTATTGTCCTGCCCTTATCCCACTCTCATTGGGGTCTGCACATATTTTAAACATGTTGTTGCATGAAGACCAATGTCTTCGAACAGTGCGTGTTAACTGTGATAGCATGCGGATCTGAAACGTGGTCGCTGACTATGGGTCTCATAAGAAATCTCAGAGTCACTCAGCGGGCAATGGAGTGAGCTATGCTTAGAGTATCTCTGAGTGATCAAATCAGAAATGAAGATATCCGCAGAATAACCAATGTCACCGATATAGCTAATCGTGTCGCGAAGCTGAAGTGGCAATGGTCGGGGCATGTAGCGTGGTGAACCGATAATCGTTGAAGTCCTAAGGTGCTGGAATGGCAACCTCGCACCAGAAGGCGCATCGGAAGACTTCCTACGAGGTGGACTGACGACTTAAAGAAGGTCGCGGGAAGCAGCTGGATTTAAGCGGCACAAGATTGTGGTGTGTGGAGATCCCTTAAAGAGATCTTTGTCCAGCAGTGAACGTCCATCACTTGAAAAAGAAGAAGTTGCATGTTTAGGCTAGTCATTTTACAACCCACCGCCTGCCAACATCAACGGACATTGATCGCATTTTACGACAAACCGGTAAAAAATGAGGGCTTATTAATTCATAATCCATACTAATGTTATATATGCGAAAGTCTTTAAAGCAAGTTACCACCAAAACTCAAATGAATTAAGTGGCCGTTTACTAAAGATAATCTTAAACAGAAGCCATAATTAATTATGAACCTTTTTCAAACTATTATATGCTGATAGTTGGAGCGTCACAAGTCGGGATAAAACCTAACAAAACCATGATGACTAACTTTAGAAAAAGACAATACATTGTACGTAACAAATATATTGCTGAACTTATGATACTTGACCGATGATTAAGCGTATTTTTATTGATTCGCTATTATGTTCAGTAAAAGCTCATTCAACTTAGAAATACAAACTATGAATGTATAATATACTTAATACTTTTTAATCGATGTATGCCAACTGCAAGAAATAGAACTCTGTCAGCGATTCCCGCAAGACTAAGTTCAGCAAAAAAACACTGCACGTTGTTGTATGGGTCGCTATTCTAACCTTGGGCCCTTTAGCTGTTCAGTCACGCTGTAAAAGGCAATTAGGGCTAAGAGCATATTGTCAATTCGATAAAACCCCGGACTCCTAATATCCATAGGTTCTTTAAATGCCCATTTCCGCTTCCCTTCAGTTCGGTGACCTGTTGCAATCACTTAGTTTCTTCTACAGGTCTCTCCTTAATTCTGACTATAACTTAGATAAACTTAAACTTAGCTCGAATCATCTCCCACAAAGTGACTATTCTTTTTATTTTTTAATGTGTGTGTCTAGCCAATGACTATCATGACATAGATAGATAAAAAGCCATTCATAGTCCGGCCATACGGTGTTTGCGAAATAACAGAAAGTGAAATGAGTTAATGGACGAGCGTGACAGTTGTGCGCAAAACCTTATACAGACATATTTTATTTATAAGTTGCCAATTAGAAATGTTACTTGGATGCAGTAGATAAAACAAAACTTTAGCAAAGTCATCCAAACATACAAAAAAATTATGTTTGATTTAAGGATTACTTCACAAAGATTACATCTAATATTTAAAACGAGCAATTCTTGTATATGTATAATCTAAATTTCGGAAATGTTTCGAAGGATTTCATGGAATTTTGTATGCTGAGGAGTTTCGGGGGCGATAAATCGATCTGCCTAGGTTTCATTTTTTGTTTCAGGCAATTAAAAACGTCTACAATATCAATATATTAATAGAATCACATAGGTTAAATTTAACCAAAAGCTTAGTAGACATTCTGTTTAATGGTAACTAGCATTTGCCAGCGGCTTCGCCCGCGTGGAAATATTAAAACTGGTTAAAGTGGGTTAACCTTAAAAGCTAAACATATGCTGTCGCGGACTTTTATTTTGAACTTTTAGAGGGGAACAATTTTGTAATACATGATTTTTTAATAACTTTTACCGTTTACTTAACGTTTTAATAGTATTTATTATTGGATGAATAGGAGAGGATGATCCTCTCCTATTCATCTTAGCGTGACGTTATAACCTATAGCCTTCCTCGATAAATGGACCATCTTACACTCAAAAAATTTTTCAAATCGGTCCAGTAGTTCCTGAGATTAGCGCGTTCAAACAATCAAACAAATCTTCAGCTTTGTATATTAGTATAGATTACAACATCAAACTCATTGACCAACAACCAATATGACAAATTTTCATTTGGTGATATAGATCTATGTAACCAGATGTGGCCTTGGTCTTGAAATAGCGTTCAACATAATCTGTAGTTCAACTATTTGCTAGTCATTATCTACGTTAGCATGATAAACGAAGCTGAAACAATGGTTGTTAAAGTATTACTCATGGCTTAAGTTAGGTATTTTATATATATTTTTGGCGTTTTTAACTAATACACCTCATTTATTTCAATGACTTATATGCCGTAAATAGTTTATAGATTAAATGAATTATTTCAATGTGCTTCCTCATTTAAGCACGCTGTTCCAATTTAAGCTTCCAAAGGTAGGATTCAGGAGCACAAATTAAAAAAAAAAACTAAGGCATACTAATTTGGCTAATATACTTTTGGAAATGACGCAGCTCCTACAAGGATATGGTGCAAAATTAAAGCATACATATCCAATGCAGAACAAAAGGTAAAAAATACATCAGTGATTACACGTACATACATATATCCAAATCTATATGGTAATAATGTAAATGCGAAAGTCTGTCTGATACGCTTTCAAGGTAACCACTTTAGCAATATTGTTGAAATTCGGTACAATTTAAACTTACAGGACTATCATATAAGTTAACGATTTAGGGAAGAAAAGTGTCTATAAGTAGTGCTAGTTTTGTACTAAAAGAAACAAAGTATTCATTAGTAGTTACATAATAAAGAAATCAAGGATTTTTTTGTACGTCGGTTTTGTCCGAAGCGACTGATTTAAAATGGATATCTGTTAAACGAGTTATGGTTATATCTCATTCTAAAAATGAATTTCAGCGCTATAACCACTTTCTGCGCTTTGTTAGGAAGTTGTTTCGTTCCGTAACAACGGTTGGCATAATCTATTATGAAAGAAAGAGAACATGGCAGTGAGAGTCTAAGTGATTTTGATTTTAATAGATCCCATCGTTGTATAATGTGCTGCGATAAATATTGACTTGCAACTAACTTAACACTCAAAAAGAGCCTGTTCGTTAAATAAATTGAGTGAATCTCTGCGTTAATTGTGCGAATATTTTTTCATTGTTATATGTAATTTAATTATAACCATACATACTAAAGTTTTCAGAAGTTGTTGCTTAATAACATGCTTAGGTTTAATGAACTAAATAGGTTGTGTTAGATATTATGTCCAAAACTAAAACTTACCGGTTTAACTGAACTTGGCTTCATGGTTCCAAATTTTTCGATCTCATATAACGCGTGTTATTACAAATTCGTTTTGAGACAAGTAATTTATTTTCGTACATATAGTCATATGTTTTATCCACTTCCCTCTTGATTCAGGAGCTAGATTCTTTTCTAGATTTTTTGTTCCCTATGTGCTAATCTAATTTAAACATTATAAATGGAACTAGATACCTGTTGCTTGGTGTTTCAACGATAACGACTATTGGTGATACAGGTTTACAAAGATTACTTAATCTGATCGTGTAACCATATCAGAAATTTTATCTCTAATCGCATTATTTGCTCGCTTGCTTCAGTATTTCTAGCTGTCTAAGTTTGTTCCACGAGTCGTTAAATATCTCTTTGATGGCAAATTTATAAGGAACGTTGGTAGAGTTTCATCCTTTGACATCGTCTTCGATGATGTATTTAAATTCCAGATTCATTAATATCGTCCTGGTTGCAAATTTTCAACATATTGGCATACCTTCTCGTGATTTATAGTTGTTACTAAATTCATTGAAAGCTATCCAGATGTCATTTATATGTATAATTTCTCATTCAAATTTCTGATATCGTCGATAAAAAAATCTTACAGTAGAGATTTTTTTCTTTTACTCTAGTCACTGCCCTTTGAGATCTCTTTTATTTAAATTTAAACCGTCTTGATAGAACACTCTGTATTTATATTATTCACAGTCACTCCTAATCCAAAAAGTTTGCATTTTCCACAGCCTTGAACTGACTTTTAGTACGCGGTTTTCCTATAAAAATGCCTGACCTTTAAATTTGAACCGTCTTTATAGAACACTCTGTATTTTTGTAATTCACGGTCACTCCTAGTCCATAAAGTTTGAATTTTCCACAGCCTTCAACTAACTGACTGAATTAGTACGCGGTTTTCCTATAAAACTACCGTTTGGTGTAGTCACTTCGCGTACCTTCGAGCGATTGGACGCTCGCATTCGACGTAGCCGGCACATTGTAAATAATGAAATATTATCAGATGTTTTAAGATTACTTTATCAGTATAATATAAATATGTCGGAGGATTTGGCGCGCGATTGTCAGAGTTTTGTTAGGCGCGTACGGAAGTGACATTTATGTTTGGTTAATTATTTTATTTTAATCACCGTCTGTTAAAAACTACCAAAATGAATTACTCGGAGCTGACTACGGAGTTTTTCACCACTACAATGGCACCTGAAACGGAGTCCAGCGGAATTCGGGGATGGTTAATGGATATGGTTATGAAGGTCGGTGTTGAGTGTTTGTTTGTTAATAACTTATAAGTATTTAGGAAGCGTCTTAGATCTGAACAGTTTTAGTAACTATTCCTGTAGCATTGCCCATTTGTCTAAGCATAGTTTCCAATTAGGGTTCTTTTGTTATCGGTGATAGTCTTGTATTATCTCATCTTGAATCAAGGAGATGCATCATCTTTGAAATAGCTTGCTGTCTTACTTCTAAATAGCCAAAAATCGAACTTCTAGTCTTTAGAAGAGAAAGTTATTGCGCCACAGTGTTTTAATGAATATTATTAATTGCAATGCATTCTTATGTTTTACATTAAATCTTCGCTACTATTATATTATAAGCGACTTCTTACTCGAATTCAGTGTTTAATTACACTCAATAATGCTGTATGTTTTTTTCCCTGTTCCCGAAGAATAAATGGGAAATTATTTATCTTTTATGTTATCCCGATACATAAACTTTAATCTAACCAAATTATAAGTACATTGTTACAGCGACTGAGCCGTGCAAGCGTAACAGACGGACAGAGTTCCGTAATCATAATATTAATTGTTTACTTATGATTTATAATTTATTTTTATACATGTCCGTTATGTATTTAAGTTAGTGTGTCTGAGTCTCAAAGGTTGGTTTGTAAAAAAATATATTTGAATACAAATAACTAAATAATAAGATTTCATCTGTCAAGGCGGTTTTTGCACAGTATAGATGTTGTCTTTAGATTAATAACGTTAATTAATAAATATTATTATTAAGTACTTGTTATATTTAACGTCAAATGTAAAAGAAGTCCGAAACACGGATGGTTTTGAAAGAATTTTAGTAATTACTTCATCATTTTAATGCCGATTTTAAATTTTGATATAATGAAAAATATTTTTTTATTCGAATTATCGAATGGCACAACACACGCGTTAAGATGAAGAGGTCACGGGTTCAATTTTAGGTTGGGTAATTTTATGAAATGACCTTTCCAAAATCGCCGCGCTCGTTAATATTGCGATTACCAATCGATCAACTACCATCCAACCGTATCGTGCTTTTTGGGTAAATCGAAAGTAGATAAAACCGATATAGCTTCAATATTGCGTGATATCCCTATCACTAGTTCCATTGGCCATCTTTAGCTATGTTTAGATCATCTGAAATCTATCTTTAAATACCTTGGAGATGGCTTGTCTTTATTTTTTCGTTCATTTTTTTACTCTATTCGTCTTCATTATACCTGTGATAAGCCTTTGGTAATAGCGTGCAATTCTTTCGCGGGGATCACGCATCTGTAGATAACGCAGGCTTATGGCCGTGGCATAATAAGAGGCCGTTATTTTACTATGACTTATTTATCCATCAGACATAAGCTGAAATTGAAAATGTCCCGTACTCTGGGTAAAATATACACTGTCTTCGCTATACAAATCCTACTAATATTATAAATGCGAAAGTTTGTGAGTAAAGGATGTATGTTTATTTCCCTTTGACGGCGAATCCGCTCAACCAATATTGATGAAATTTGGCACAATTATTCCTTATATACCGGTACAACATATAGGCATAGAAATTCTGCCTATTCAACAGGAATAGGATGAAATTGAAAAGCGCCCTGTATCAACCTATTTCATGACAAAAGTTCACGCAAACGAAGTTGCGGGTAAAAGCTAGTATTGTATAAATATAAATAAATATATGGGACACTTACACACACGATCGTCATTCCCTAAAATAAAGTAACTTAATACTTATGATATGGGTGACATGCAACTGTTAAAAATATATTTAGAAAATTTTGCCATACATACTTAAATGTTTAAAGACACCCAGACTCGAAGAACGAACAAATTGCAATTAGAAAATGTCGGCCCTCGGCGGGATCGAACCCGTGACTCACGGAACTGAAGACAGGGTCACTACCACAGGCACCAACGGGCAAGTCAGATAAGCTCTGACAACGCCTGCAATTGTTTCCTCATATTATATTAAACAAATTGATAATATTGCCCATTGTCTTATATCTCCTGTCTCTTGTAGATAAATGGAAGTATGGCTCGAAAAATTGTTACTAATTCACGACTTTAATTATAATTTTTAACTTACTTTATTATTTTTAATTGACCCAGCGTGTGGTATCCGGTTTAGTAAAATAGACCACCCTCTTTCTTACCGAGGGGTCATAAAATACGACTAAGGTAAGTTGACGTCAGGCAGGCGGCCGGTCGTAAAAACGCAGCCAGTGACAGTATGTTTATAACATGTTGTGCCGACCCCACTTAGAGTGGGATAAGGGCAGGAGGATGAGTTATTATTTTTAATCCATATTCCATACGTTAGGTTTGGTGGGCGGTGCTAAGGAAAGTGATCTATATTCTATTGCTTTGTTGTCCTTCACAGTATAGAACGTGATGAATTATAAATATCAATTAGGTACAAAAGTTAGTTTGTACTAGAAAACCCTGGTGTGAGATTTGATATATAATGACAATCATCATCATCCTCCTGCCCTTATCCCACTCTAAGTGGGGTCGGGACGATATGTTATAAACATGTCTCATGATTTGGCTACCTGCCTGACGTCAACTTAACTTAGTCGTATTTTACGGCACCTCGCTAAGAAATGAGGGTGGTCTATTCTACTCAACCGGATACCACACGGTGGGTTAATTTACCTCGGTCGCCTTTTACGACATTACTGTATGAAATAAGGGTGGTCTATTCAATTCAACTGGATACCACACGATGGGTCAACTTACCTTAGTCACTTTTTATGACACCTCGGTAAGATAGGACGGTGGTCTATTCCACTCAACTGGATACTACACGGTGGGTCAATTCGTAATTTAGTCGCCTTTTACGACACCTCAGTATGAAATGAGGGTGGTCTATGCTATTCAACTGGATACCACACGGTGGGTCAATTCTTACCTTAGTCGCCTTTTACGACACCTCAGTATTAAATGAGGGTGGTCTATTCTACTCAGGCGAATACCACACGGGTTAAGAATTTGGGAAAGGTGAAAGCAGACAAGGCAACACATAGCTTTTCTACTATATTCTACTAAAGTTTTGAAGGGGAGTTTTTCATATACCGTAAACAATTGGGTGCAGCAAATATTCATAACAGCGATCACTACTTTACGTGAATCATCTGGCTGTTGACCTGATAGTTCATCATCTTCCTGCCCTTATCCTACTATGAGTGGGGTCGGCACAACATGTTACAAACATGTTGTCACATGATTTGGCTATGTATTTTACGACCGGCCGCCTGCCTGACGTCAACTTACCTTAGTCGTATTTTACGACTCCTCGGTAAGAAAGAGGGTGGTCTATTTTACTGAACCGGATACCACACGGTGGGTCAACTTACCTTAGTCGCCTTTTACGACACCTCGGTAAGAAATGAGGTTGGTCTATTCTACTCAGCCGGATACCACACGGCGGGTCGACCTACCTTAGTCGCCTTTTACGACACCTCGGTAAGAAAAGAGGGTGGTACTATTCTATTCAGCCGGATACCACACGGCGTCGTTGACCTGATAGTTATGAAGTAGTATTTGTAATTTTTATCTATATATACGCACGCTCAGTATTAAAGTGACCTAATTCAAAATTAGGCTTAATTGAGTTAGAAACACTGTAATCCTTGTTTCAATGTCATCTATGGCATCATGCTACAAACTATTAAAAATTTAATGTTTTCCTGCTCGTCCAAGTTATGGTTTATCTTTACTCTTAACACTCACGAGTTTTTATAGGCGCACCGAATAGAAATTTTGAAAAATGATTTTGAAAAATATTGAAATTTGACACAAACAACTTTTTTTAATTAGGTCACTTTAATACTAAACGTGCGAAATATAAAATTGAAAGTATGTGTGTTCCTTATCGACTCCGCAACGGCTGGAAAGATTTTAATGAAATTTTCTGAGACTATTTATTGACGCGGATAATTCTGTAAAGTCCGGTGGCGATTGAAGATTTTTTTGAAGTGTCTCTTTTTTTCGAGGGGAACTCGAAACCAGGCGGCTCACAACAACGCGGACCGTTAACTATATATAACTATATATAACTATATATGACTATATATATATATATATATATATATATATATATATATATATATATATATATATATATATATATATATATATATATATATATATATATATATATATATATGTGTGTGTGTGTGTGTGTGTATACGAGTATATATAATACGATGACGTGTCATTTGCTATAATGTCGAGAGCTATCATTTCTATACTACACGAGATTCATTATATTAATGTTTTTTGCCCAGTATTCAACATATTACATTTATCTAAACACATAAAGCTTACGTTTTTGACTAACTGATAACAGAATGAACCACTACAGATTATTTTTATCGCTAGCCCAATAGAAAAACAGGCGCTAAAAATGATAGTAAAATCTGTGCACACATGAAATTGCTTATTAAGAAAATTGTATTTTTCCTTACCGTAAATTACTAATAGTTATGACAAAACTAATAGGTACGGTAAATAAATTGTTACATATGTTTCTTAGATTTTTTTATATATGTTAATGCTGGTTTATATATTTATTTATTCCATAGAACTATCAACAGAATTACATAAATTTTTTTTTTTTTAATTTAAATCTGTTTATTACACTTATTATCTATTACATTTTGTACTTAAGTCTAACGCTAATCATATGAGTTAATAATTATTGCGCTAAAACATGTGTTACATGTGTAACTAAAGTAACATGGTTCTTTTTCATAGAAGACTATGAAAAAGAACCATGTTACATGCTAATCACTACATATTATAAAACAAAGTCCATATTTCCGTATGTACGCATAAAACTTTAAAACTACGCAACCGATTTTGATGCGGTTTTTTTTAATAGATAGAGTGATTCCAGAGGACGGTTTGTACGTATAATAACATTCAATACGAAGTAGAGAAATACTGTAATTTTTGAGGTTTCTGTAAATAATTACATTTTTTTCCGCTTACATTGCAAACGCAGGCTAAACCCTACGAGATTCATCAAAATGATGTACTAAGTATTTGTACACCTTAAAAATGTCTACAGAAAAGTCCGCGATGGTATATGTCTATCTCTTATGGATAACCCACAATAGCAGTTTTTTTCATTTACTTTTTACGAAAAATGATGCCTTATGTTCAAAGCAATTTTTATACAATACAGCATTAATCCTTATCCAATTAAGTACCTTAAATAAATTGTTGATTTAATATAGATCAATATTGCCGTTTACAGCATGTAATTTAAGTGAACATTTTCGGAGATATTACAGATTTAAAATCCCGCGAGGAGGCTGCGCTTCGACCTATAAGCACTTCGAATTTAGCAGCGACCGGAGGCGCAACTTAATGTCCTTCTTTCAAGTTTATATTGTCTAATGATAAGAAAGCTATGAATGTTGTATGTAAAGACATTGTCTAATCAATTGTAAAAATAAATAATATCACTACATAGTATAAAACAAAGTCGCATTCTCTGTCTGTCCCTATGTCCGTATATCCCTATGTATGCTTCAATCTTTAAAACTATGCAACAGATTTTGATGCGGTTTTTTTTTTAATAGATAGAGTGATTTTAGAGGAAGGTTTACATGTCTAATAACATTCAATATGGAGTAGAGAAATACTGTAATTTTTGAGGTTTCTAATGTGATGTCGTAAATAATTACATTTTTTCCGCTTACATTGCAAACGCAGGCTAAACCCTACGAGATTTATCAAAATAATGTATTAAGTATTTGTACATCTTGAAAAGGTCTACAGAAAAGTCCGCAATGGTATATGTCTATCTCTTATGAATAACCCACAATAGCAGTTTTTGTCATTTACTTTTTACGAAAAATAATGCCATATTTTTGAAGCAATTTTTATACAATACAGCATTAATCCTTATCCAATAAAGTACCTTAAATAAAAAGTTGATTTAATATAGATCAATATGGCCGTTTACAGCATGTAATTTAAGTGAACATTTTCGGAGATATTACAGATTTAAAATGCCGTGATGACGCCGCGCTTCGCCCTATAACACTTCGACTTTAGCAGCTATGTCCCTCTTTCAAGAGTTTGTTTGAAGACATTCTGTAATTAATTGTAAAAATAAAATACATAGGGAAAATGTAAAAGTAAATAATTAAAAATGTACTATATGAATTTAGATATTCAAAAGATAGCAGGAAATCTTCTTGGTATAGGGAAAGGAAATTGTTTTTCTCCAAATTTAACGCGTGCGGGTCACACGTAGTAATGAATAAATCAAAACTACTCGATCGATTTTAATCATTTTTTTTACACTGACTGACATGGGATATATATTTTATACCCGTGCGAAGCAGGGGCAGGCCGCTAGTAACATATAAATCCAAGCATCCGGGTGAACGAGCCATGATCGGTAATTTTTTTAATAAATAAAAATGCAATAAAAAATATTAAAAAAAGTTTTTATCTGGGATCGTTGATCCTAGTATAAATAATTCGAGACCGCCCGTTACCGTATTGAGCTATCATAACTTGCAATTAACAGTGTAATTATTTTTTGCTTTCTCATAAAATTATAGCAGTTTTTTTAGTGCACGAAAACAGGAATAAAATAACATTTTCTTAACAAAGCCTAACTCCCCCCAAAAACTCTACATGCTGAATTTCATGAAAATCGTTGGAGCCGTTTCCAAAACTTAAAAAAAAAATATATACACAAGATTAACTCATTTAAATATTAATATTGATGTTTGTTGCATATGCCATAAAATAAACGATAAAATTTCCGCTGTTAGTTTTGTTGGTTTTTTCTTGATTTTATATTCCTTATCAATTCTTAACATTGTCCATAATTTTTATACAACTTAGTAATGTATAACTTACTAGCGGTCCAGATTTAAGCTAAGGTTGCTGTGGCTTAGTCTGATTTCGATTTAAAAAAGAAAACAGTAAATGACATGTTCAAATAATTGTGTAAAAATTTCATTAAAATGTGTCCAGCCGTTTTTAATTTTATAAGGAACATACATAGATGCTTTATTTTTTTATTTATTTTGTAAGGAGATCATAATTCAAATAAAAGGTGGTTTCGCTTACTACAAGAGGTTTTTAATCGATACAAGTTATAATATTTGTTGAGAGGCGCTCATTGTTCGCAATCCAATAATAATACAATTTAACCGTGAGCGTGTCCGCGAAATTAAAAATGGTTTTGTACGCGTTATCACCTTCATTTTAGTAGGCAAATATATATATAAAAAGATAAAATTAACTTTGTATCGTGGCGAAGGTCGAATGCATTGGATTCCTATTTAATATATATTATAATTTGGAAAAGGCTGTTATAGCCCAGCGGTGACACTGTGCGTCTTTTTCGAGGGTGTCTCGGGTTCAAAAACCGGGCAATGTACCAATGAGTTTTTCTATTAAAACTATTATGTGTCTAATTGATAATTGCAATTTATTCCACGCTTTTCGGTGAAGGAAAACATCGTGAGGAAACCTGCACATCTCCAGATAATTCAAGGGATATGTGTAGGTTAGAGGTGTAAGCTGGCCATTACTTTTTTTACGATATTATAATTTGAAAACGTGAAGTACTCGCGATTAAATCGTGGAATTATCGCCATGAAAGGAGCATTGATATTATAAATGATATATCCATTTTTATCTTTTAATTAAATTCACGGATTAGCCGTGTAAGCATTACAGATAGACAGACAGACAGATAGACATTCGCATTTATAATATTAGTGTGGATATTATAAGTGCCATTCATCGTCTTCCTGCCTTTATCCCACTCTAAGTAGGGTCGGCACAACATGTTATAAACATGCTGTCACATGGTTTGGCTGCGTTTTTACGACCGGCCGCCTACCTGACGTCAACTTACCTCTATCGTATTTTACGACACCTCGGTAAGAAAGAGGGTGGTCTATTCTACTAAACCGGATACCACACGGTGGGTCAACTTACCTTAGTCGCATTTTACGGCACCTCGGTAGGAAATGAGGTTGGTACTATTCTATTCAGCCGGATACCACACAGCGTATATTATAAGTGCCATTATTGAAATCTATTATCAGAGATTTTAGAATCTATTTTAGAGAGAGATTCTACTATAGAGATCAGATAACAGATGGGATAACTTATGCCGTAGTTCTATTGCCGTAGTTTTATGTCATAGTTCCTTTAGATTTCGATTTAATCACTCTACATACTCGTAAATGAAAGGACGATGACTAAATGTAACTAGCTATAAGAATTCTATTTTGAAAAGAGCAACCGCCGAGTTTCTGTCTGGCTCTTCTCGATAGAAACAGCTTTCCGAACCAGCATTAGAGTTGACGATTCAAAAGCACTTGTTTACATGTTTACTTAAATAAAGAATACTTTGAATTTGACATAAGCACTCATTTTATATAACATTGCATATATTATACTGCATTATATTGCATATATTCGCAGACTTGAATGACCTACATAGTATGATAAATTATTATTTAAAAGGTTACGTCAACCTTCAAAATCCATATTTAAAAAAATAAGTTAATTTTTTTAAAATGGAAACTACAAAGGTTAAGTAGGTTTGAACGTATTAACATTTAAACTGTTTACTCTTACAATTTTTCGACCACGAACACAGTTAATACGCTGTCAACTGGAGGTGACTCGTTCACTCAGGGTTGACGGTTATAGCGTCAGGGTATTGTTTGTTTTAAGTACCACGTTTTTTTATTGATAACAAGCTATAAAACGATAGGTGATGTATACAATAGACAAGGCAGGAACCGACATAAGCTTACGGCTCCTGCTTTGCGCCTTGCAAAAGTGCATAAGTCGTTTGTGGGTTTTGGTATAAGATTCTATAATAAAATTCCGCAATCAATTTCAGCACTGCCATTACAGCAGTTTAAAAACACTGTTAAAAAGAGGCTAATACAGAAAGCCTATTATACTTTTGAAGATTATTTAGAAGATAAGAATGTGTGGATATAGCCTTCTTTGAACCTGTACAAGACAGTAACGACTTAATGTAAATAGTATTAAGAATTATATTTTTAAAAGAGCAACCACCGAGTTTCTTGCTGGCTCTTCTCGGTAGGAACAGCTTTCCGAACCAGCAGTAGAGTTGACGATTCAAAGCACTTGTTTACAAGTTTATTTGAATAAAGAATATTTTGAATTTGAATATACACGCGAATTTGTTCGCATCAACTGTTATGTTAACACATAACATACCTTCATACCTTGACTGGCCTGTTTTCCCTGTTGGCAGTGACCCTGCCTTCGGCGCCGTGGGTCGCTGGTTCGATTCCCTCTGAGGACCGACATTTTATGTGAATAATTTGTTGGTTCTTCGATCCTGGGTGTATAATTGTATTTAAGTATCTATCTAATGTATCTCTTGTCTATAATCCATAACACAAGTATTAAGTTACTTTGGGGATACGGTGTGTGTCCCATATATTTATCTATTCATTCATTTATGTACTACTGGTTTTTCATTGTTAAAATATATTTTTATCCTATATAGTATAGGTATATAAGTATTAGATAGTAGTATTTTTAGCTGTGAAAGCGTAACAGACAGATAGACTATCGCATTTATAATAGTACGAATATATTTTATACTGTTTCTTATTTTATATAAGTATATAATTAATTACTGAGTTCCCTTAGGGTTTAAGTACTTAGTTAATTAGGTTGTTAAAGTTGCTTTCGCGATTTCGTAGTCGCGGAAGTCAAATGTACCTCTGTGGCAAGGACAAATGTTGAATCGAATTGTATTGAAACTTTGAAAAAAATTTGAATTAATTCGTAAATTACACGCTTTTTCCCCAGTTGAAGTTTTTTTGTTAAATACCGTATATTTCTTAAAGTTTAATTAGTCATGTATTTCTCAAACCCTGTTTGCCTAAACATGAGTAATATTTGGGTTTTCCTTCTATCTAAGGAGTCATAGCCCAACGGGAATGAGTCAAACGTACGATTACTGATAGTACATTGTCTTGTATTGAAAGCTCTCCGACTGTTTAAAGGCAAACATTTGTTTGTTATTTTTCTTTTCTTCTGGCTGATTAAAAGATATATTATGAGTTAATTTTGTATGTATAGATAAATTTTTGGAATGTCGGAAACGGTTCCAACGATTTTCCTGAAATTCAGCATGTAGTAGGTTTAAAAAAACTTAAACTGTCAAGTCAGCGTAGCTTATTCGGGGAGCGGGCAGTCTCGAGAAATGTAAATACCTAGGATCGATCCCAACTACATAATATTTTTTTGTTTCCTTTTTTATTTTGTAAAAAATTACCGAACAAGGCTCGTATTATAAGTAATCTCATACGATAGCTTTGTTTACAGTGAAACCTTTGTTTAACCCACTTTTAGGTAAAGCGCTTTGTGCCTTTGAAAGAAGAAAGAGCATAGACTTAGCTTAGACACTATCTCCAATCCAGAGTGGCCTGTTATACATATCCTAATATATGCAGGATATGCAGGTTTCCTTATGCTTTTTAACATAATTTAGTAAGAAAACTCGTAGATGTAACATGCGAGCAGCAAACTCCTTATAAGGGTCACTATTTCTTATTTCTTGGTTCTTATGATTTTGTTTCTAACATGTCATTATATAAAATTTTCCTTCCGAATGTTGCTATTTGCAAAACGCGAATGTAGTGAATGGCTTGACTTGAGAATTTCAGCAAATTTTGGATTTTTATTTTAGACTAAAACAGATCGTTCGATTGTAGTAATTATGTAAAGCAGTAAAAAAATCGGTTTTTAAAAATGGATTCATTTTTCAACATTATGAACAGTCCCTTATAATTTATATATTTTTAGTACTGACCAACTTGTATTGCTGTATCAATATATAACGCATTTTTGATAGGATCTGTCCAAGGTCAAGGGGCTTATTTAATGGGTCTAATAAATATGGAAACACGAGAAAATTAACCAAAATTTGTTTGTAGGAACAGTTACCGGGGTTACCAATTGGCTTATATTTTTAGACGTCCTTCAGACATTGGGCACCCTAACCTGAGTATGTTTTAATGCGCCATCGGATATGGCTTTGATTAATTAGCGGATTGCTGCGGTTTAGGTAGTATTACGTAAGCTTTTCTGCGAAATCTTTATGTACGATCATGTACGCCCTCTAAATAATAAAAAGTGTTAACGTCAAATGGCTCTCGCGATGCTTTATAAGTTGGCTGAAATTCTCATCATGAGATGTGATAGCCCAGAGGTGATACCGTGCGACTCTTTCAAGAAAGTCACTATTTAAATATTCAAATTTCAAATATAAATTTCTTACATCTGTTGTTCCATTTGCACGTAAAAGTATGACAAACTAGCAAATTCTTACTATATTAACATTGGAATGAATAACTATAGCTTCAAGTCCGATACAGTTCTCTACAACGCGTCGTTTTAAGCCGAGGTCCGGCCTCACAGGAGGCACCCTTAAGGCGACGCTCCAGGTTGCTGCGGGCTTCTCTCGAGACCCGCTCTCCCAGCACCTCAACCCCCGGCGATGCTTCTGCGCTCGCCCACTCTCTCGGTGACGCTGTCAAAGCTTTCACGGCTAACAGCCTTAGATAGTGTTCGGAAAAAAAAAACTATAGCTTGTATTAATTAAAATACATTTTAATGGCGTTAAACGATAATTTGTTAATTCATCTGCTATAACTTTGTAACTTGAGTTTTGCCTAACGTTGTTATATTATTGTAAGAGAATATTAAATTTTATCATGTGTCAACGCTACGGTAGTTATCAAAACCTGATAAGATATAAGCATTTGAAATGCATGAGTAAAATAGGTCCCTAATATTCGGCTGATCTTTATCTCTACGTTGTCGTGTGATAGTGACATCGTCATGACGTAACAAATAAAGATGAAAATGGAGTGGAGTAGAAATTCATATTTTACATACAAAGACCAAGGCTATATATACCTTTAATATTGGGTTAGCCCAATAGGTCCAAACATGATAGGGTCCTTAGTAGTTATTTTCACGGCGTTGTCATGTTGGGAACTTATCCTGCTACAAGACGACACACATCATCATCCTCTTGCCCTTATCCCATTCTAAGTGACGTGGGCACAACATGTTATAAACATATTGTCATATGATTCGGCTACGTATTTTACGACCAGCTGCCTGCCTGACGTGAACTTACCGATTCGTATTTTACGACACCTCGGTAAGAAATGAAGGTGGTCTATTGTACTCAACCGGATACCACACGGTGGTTTAATTTACCTTAGTCGCCTTTTACGAAACCTCGGAAAGAATTGAGGATGGTCTATTCTACTCAGCCGGACACCACACGGCATATATTTACGACGCACAGTAGGACAGAAATCCAATCTCAAAATGTTGTTTGAGTTTTTGGGGTCGCTGATACGGATCCAATTTTATTTTAAAAGCCTTTATTTAACTTGTTTGATGTACGAGTATGTGAAGGTGAAATCTTGCAAGTTCAATTTAACTTTCCGGTGTCCGATTGAGCTGAAATTTTACATACTGGTGCAGTCTCGAGAGCAATGCATGTTTATGATACGCATTACCTAATGCTGCTCCCAGGATTGGCTTCAGACGAGGGAACTCAAGGAGGGGACGAGGGACATGAAATTTTGTTAATAGTTTTTGATATGTTTAACTTATTTTTTTTATATGGCAGTTTAAGTATATAAAAACACTTAATTTTCCAGTGAAAATTTGTATCTAGGGATTTTCTGAGTCGCCGATAATGAATCCAATTTCAGTTTTTGATTCGTTGATTTCAATTGATTCTTTTGATTTAATTAAAGACATTGATAAATAAAAAATGGAAAACCTGTTTTTTTTCTGGCTAGGACGCTGTATGTGGGGATTGTTTATATTTATTATGCTGACAATCTTGATCTCACCAGATCGGTTGCTATATTGGCGTTTAATTTTCGGTGGGTCGATTTAACATAGATAGAAATTGAAGCGAAACTTAACGAATTGTAATGTATCACGAATATGTATAAAATGACTTCAAGAACCTCTTAAGACTATACAAGGGTAAGCAGAGGCTTGAAATAATATCAGTACTCTGTCAAGGATATCGCCCTAAGAACAAAGTCACATTTCCTATGCTTATACATGGGAGATATAACTTTATTCTTTGGATAGGGCGATATGTTCTAGGTAAAAATGAATATTTGTTAATTAAAAATATTAAAGAAAGATGTGTATCAGTTAATATACCATTGTAGTACAAAAGTCGTCCTATATAGGGGTGTCGATCTGTGTTTTTTAATCGTCGATTTATTTTATCATTTTTTTTTGATAAATGTTTTTTATCTCCCTGATATTATTATCAAAGGTACCAGTTGTAAATGACACGTCATTGTAGTATAAGAGTCACCAGTTATGGTATAACGGTTATGGTGTCTGATTTTCACTTGTCCATTAATTGAACTTAAAGTGAAAGTGCTTTCTCTTATTATTGAAAACCTAATTTGTCACTAAGTTTAGTCCTTGGGAAATTTGGAGGTACTATTTTACAAATTATAAGTTTATCTCTAGCAATATATTATTTTTGGTAGCTACCAAACAAACCATGCTATAATTTCCCGTAATAATTGTAACTTACAACAATATAGGGACTTGGTTTGAAATATTACACTTCGTTCGTGACGAATTCATGGTACTGAAAAAGAAATAAGCGATTAAAAACTCGGAGCTTTTTGTACAAAATTGTTTATAAAATTAGAAATTACTACAAATTCTTGTGTCAATGTCTTTTCACTATGATTTTGGCCTAATTGGCCATTAGTCATTAGGCCATTAATTATTATAAGCCAATATTCAATAAAAATTTCGTTATTCAATAAAAATCTTAACTTGGTAACAGAAGTTAAAGATGTTGGTGTCTTAGTAGATTCTCAACTTCAATTTGATAGGCCCATAATAAGTTGTTTCAAATGCTAAGCTTCAGACTTAGACAAGGGGGAAACTTTAAAAATATTCAGACGCTTATTATATATAATGCCTATATTAGATATGCTTCAACAGTCTTGAATCCTCAGTAGAAAAAGTATATTGAACCAATAGAAAGAATACAAATTAAATTCATTAAAAGGCTACACTTTAAATTTAATAAATGTCTTAATTTTGTTTCACTTGAGAAACGTGGGGAACACAGAGATCAAGCCTTTCTATATAAAATTATAAATGGCCTAATAGACTCATCATATTTGCTGGTAAAATTCAGTTCAATCGTCCTCGTTTAAATTCTCGTACTCATTTTTCAACTCCTCTCTGTAAAACTAATTATTATAAAAACAGTTTCATCATATTTTATGTATAATAGAAAATACAGCAATATTGACTTTTTTTTGATAACGGCTTTAACAAATATTATAAAAAATAAAATTAATATCTATATCTCTATAGTAGCATAATTCAAAAAAACACGTATTTTGATGTTGGTATATGTGTAAATGTAAGAATTCACGTTCTTTTCAGCAGCAATACTGGCAGAACTCATAATTTGATATTAAATTCGTGCGTTTAAGCAAACTGAAGCATTTTTATGCATTTTGCAATGAAAACTTTAAACTCATTTATCTCAAACATGATTTTTTGAGTTGTGCCACTATTGCACCCCAAGACGAATATGAATTTTAAACAAAATATTCTTGATACTTGTGATTTATCTACCAAATTTTAATTAATCTCTTAGACTATAAATTACATCGCACGGACGTGAGTAAGATAAACATCTTTATATCTTCATAGAGGTAGTATTAATCTTATCAATACAATAAAAATAGAATGTTTTGTTATCTATGCCATCTTTTTTGTTTCGTGCAAAAAATTTGAATATTAATATTATTATTGTGAATGTGTGTATGTTAAGTACCCAATCATACAAAAACGACAGTATTGTAACAAAACGACAGTATTTGGCGCAGAAAAAGTTTTTAACGTGTATTAACATAATATTTTTGTCACTATACTGTAGTCCACGCAAAGACGCTGTATGGTATCCGGCTGAATAGAAAAGTACCACCCTCATTTCTTATTGAGATGTCGTAAAAGGCGGCTAAGGTAAGTTGACCCACCGTGTGGTATCCGGTTTAGTAGAATAGACCACCCTCATTTCTTAGCGAGGTATCGTAAAATACGACTAAGGTAAGTTGACGTCAGACAGGCGGCTGATCGTAAAAACGCAGCCAAATCATGTAACAGCATGTTGTGCCGACCCCACTTAGAGTGGGATAACGGCAGGAGGATGATGACTGTAGTCCACGCAAAAGAAGTCGCAATCGGAGGCTAGTACGAGTAGTTTTAGAAGAATAGATTATTAAAAAAATCGTGTGTAGTTACTATTTAACAAATAGAAATAAATTTTCAAATACATCAGATCATCTGTGCACTATTACAAAAAAATTAAACGCTTTACACAATTTTAAGATGGCGGCAGAAAATAATATATGCCACACAGCGCCATCTGTCGATTCTAAAACTAACCTAAAAATAAAATTATTATTTGAGTTAAAGAAATTATATTAAAATTGGCTACCATTTTTTAAGTTTAGCATAAAAAATATTATATTTAAGCGTATATACTATGATAATTTTTTTTGTATATATATATTTTTTTCTCACGGTTTATTAAATACAATGTTCACAATATGTCTATTATGTTTCCGTCTCGCAAATTCGCATGTCGACGTTAATTGCAACACTAATGTAAATAAATGTTTTGGTTTTATTATATCCTATTAACGTTATCATTTTGTGTCTATAATCACTTATGTAACAATCTGCAAAGCTAGTTTTGTTTTAATGATAAGAATTTTATTTAATACTTAGTTGTAACTGCGGCTTCTTTTCCGTCAGTCTCAATGTTAGAATAGCCCCAGTTATGTAGTTTTTACAGTTGCTGAAGGAAAAAAACGGGAATTTCACTGTTTTATATGGTAGCTCGGTTTATAAGCTTCAACTGTACCAAATTTCATTATAGGTCCAGCAGGTAAGCCGTGAAAGAAAATCAAAAATAATGTGACCAAACGAGTGTTAGAGCGTTACATATGAATGTGGATGGATATGTGACTAGAGGGAGGCAGAAAAAGAGAAGGATGGATTGTGTGAAGTATAATAAAAAAGAAGTAGCGCCAGAGTTGACAAAGGGAATAGAAGCGAAAAACATGTTGCGCCGACCGCACTTAGAGTGGGATAAGGGCAGTAGAGTGGATGGGTTATCCGTAAAAGAGTTACAGATACAGACACTTTCGCATGTATTCCCATTCGCGCTATACGCTGTACCCGAAACTATGTTTCGTCAATTTAAGAGTTAAAGTACCCTCAAGTATGTTTGTATTTTTTCCTGTTCTCGAAGGAAAACTCAGGATAAAAAATGGGCTTACGCCCGATGTATAAACTAGCTATACCAAATTTCTTCAATATCACTGTAGCGTATTAACCGTGACTGCGTCTCTTGTGTGAAAGATTTTCGCATTTATAATATTAGTCTAAAGTTTCCATGCATTAACAACTAGAACTATGAAATAATTTATGAATAATATGAAGAATAAATTTGTAAATTATTTCTTACTTAAAGCTTTTATAATCATAATTACCATTCCATCATTGTGATCACGAATTATTTAACTACATGTTAAAGTCCAAAAAAAACGGCTTAAGACTTTGTCGGTTTTTACTTAAAATGTGGGAAATATAATACAAAGAAGATTAAATATCTTCTCCGAAATAATGCATCGTTTACAGGTTAACGAACTCATAAACTAAAACAAAATTTTGATGTGTTCAATTTTTTTTAAATGGTTACTAGCCATTTGGGTTACAAATTACTAGTAGTAAACATGAACTAACACAAACAACTCCTCCAGCTAAGCTAAATTGCTTGTGTTAGAGTGGATTCACGTCTGTAGTATAATGGCTGGGATTCGAACCCACGACCTCTCGATCGCAAGTCCGTTCGATCGAACGAAACCATAATTATAGTAATCCAGATGAGTGATTAGAAAGAAAGAGTAGAATGTTCATTCGGCTGTAACGCAAATGCGAATTGCGGTAGAAAGTGATTACATAGTTTTTGGCAGTTTCTCTTATGTAACGAGAGGCGTGCCATGTCCTTCCGCCTTCCGTGTTTACTATGTGTTATTGAGTTTGCCTCAAGGCTAAAGTGAATTGACAAATTTATATGTTCATCATAGTTATACGAGAGGCCACAATAAGCTTGTGATTCCTGTGTTTCGATTCAGCAGAGTTAGCAAATCATTCGTTGGTCTAGGTCAGTCAAACTAAAATATAGCATTTTAATCAAACATCTTAGTTTGCCTACTGATTAAATTGACATTTTTGATGCCTATAATCCATTAACATAATGTTATATTACAATCATACAAATCAGGGATTTTACGTTAAAAGTGACTATTAGAAATGGTTCCACCAATCAACACGATTGAAAAAAGCTGGTCTAGGTGTCCGCTTCTAGGATGAAAATCCGCAATCCATATTAGATTTGTCTACAAAAAGGTTTAAATTTAGTGTAAGAAATATGCTTATACGTAAACCATATTACAACATTGTAAATTAATTGAATGTTAAAAATCCTTAAATTTGAAAAATCCTTCTAATTAATTGAAAAATATATAAGAGATTAACCGCTGCATTGCTTATACTGGTTCTTCTCGGTAAATGCAGCATTCCGAACCAGTGGTAGCTTTATTAATAATATTGATACTATAGATCCTAGATGATTCAGAAGTGCTCAAAAAAAGCTTTTTTGAATGCAGATTATTTAGATTTGATGTTTAATATACCTTAATCACTGATCGAAATTTGTTGTCTAACTCATGTATTATAGGTGACTAGATTTTTACAGTGGAATGTCCGCTAAATGGTTTTGACCTGCTTAGGTTCTTAAGACTAACCCTGTTTGAACATAAAACAGGTTTGTATAAAGACTCGTGTGTATTTATATCCGTACACGAAATGATATTCTGTCTCGAAGACTTTTATTTAGTCTTTCGAAAGTAAAGTGTTTGAATTTCGGATGAGAAACGCTTTGTGGAATGGCTTAGCGTTCTAGCAAAACACAATGTTTTGATTCCTTTCGAGTTTCTTAGATTTTTCTATTTTTGTCATTATTTATATCATTGTCATCTATAATTACTAGTGCTTTACATATCTTTTTAAATAAAGCTACATTTACTATACTGCGTAACTATAAAGTAGAACAAGGAATATAATTTTTTTTTGTTAGATATTATAGTGCAATAAGCGTATTTTAAGCGTATATTTTAGATGTCATCTAATAAATAATACAGTGCGTATTTTGTTTGCAATCGATATGTTAAATATATTGATACTACCTACTGATTTTTAACGGCATGTGTTGATTTGTACCGCTTTAGCGCTACGTCAACGCGATTCAATGGATTTGTAAAAAACATTGCGTACAGGTAGATAATTAAATTCGCAATACTACATTTTACTTCAAGCAAACCCATGGTTCCAGAGAAAAAAAGTCGTTTTTTGTCCATAACTGGGTACTACTACTTTTGAATGAATTTTAATTTGGAACAGCGTCGTGGGCCTAATCTCCAACTCTTTAATTTATAGAATTAGGCGTTACTTTGCGGAGGTCCATAATACAAAAGTAATGAGAATATTATTTTGCTATAATCCTTTCTATCCTTTTTATCGCGGATTATAGCAAAATAATATTCTCATTACTTTCTCCAACTCTCTACCAAAAAGTAGACAAGAACTATGTCTACTTAAGAAAAAGATAGAAGTAAACCGTTATTTTGCTTTTATCGTCTGAGACGTAGTAAATTTTGAAAAAAAAGACAATGTGTACCGCGGAAATGTTTATTGAGCTAAGCCACACTAGAGCATTTTTATAACCTTCAGATTCGTCTGAAATGGCTAACACCTACACTATATAATAAGACTATTTAAAAAATATGACGATGATGAAAAATATAAGCGATGAGCTCAAGTAAATATGATTATTTGAAACTCTTAAACGTGATTCATACGATTTGTCATTAATGGCAGCCATCATGGCTGCTATTAATTTTTTGTAAAATTAACCTTCACAAGTTTAGATCTCCGCTATAGTTTGCAATACTTTTTATAGCAACATTCACACGTGGGTGGAATACGCTCGTGTAATTTCATTAGGAACAAACTCAATTTAGTGGGTTTTTGTTATATCTCTATTTAGCCAATGGGCGTTAAAACTTATTTCTTATCAAGCTATTTTCACGCCATAAGATCTTATGAAGCGTTAAATTAACGACTCTCTGTCAATTTTTTCTGCAGCGGGTTATAACTCCAACAAAACTATCAGTTCTTTGAGCTTTGTATGCCCAATCCGCATATTTTAAGGCACTAACTAAATGATTTAATTTTATATAAATTATGACATTACCATTTAATGTCTGTGTGTTTACAACTTCATAACATGATGATACAGATGAACATGATAGATTTGGATATATAGGAAATATGAAGCACAATTTCTTTGTCACGTTTGTTTTTTTAGAAAGTATAAACCGTTGCTAAAGAGAAACTTGTGCAGACTAATCACTTTTTAAATGCTTTCAAGCCTTGCAGTGATAAAACCTGGATTCATATCCAGATTTGTCACGATGCACGTTTTCAAAAAGTTGCCATAATTTTCACCTCACCCTATATGTATAATAATATTTAAGTAAATATTATTTAAGTCTTGTTATTTTAAGTAGTGGTTCACTATTAATTATGAAAAGGTTTTGAGTTTTTTTGTCTTTTACGCAATATAATTTAATTTATTTTAAATTTAATAACAATCCGTTATTAAATCAAATGTCTTTAGCTCTACCACATACCAAAAAGGCTAAAATCGAGTTAGACTGTATATTGCAGTTTTCGATTATAACTTCTCGTTAAACGTTGCAAATTTTGCTAAAGTAATTGGAAGATATAGTTTCAGTAATCTATATTCTTCGACAAACCTCTGTAGCTTTTGGTGGATACTCAAATATAGTTTTTTTTTTGTTACAGAGGGCAGCAGTCCAGGGCAGTTTCTGGCAAGGATTTCTCGCTTCTATATCTGTGGTCATCGTATCAGAACTTGGTGATAAAACGTTTTTCATCGCTGCTATAATGGCGATGAAACATCCTAGAATAATAGTGTTTTCAGGAGCAATATCAGCCCTAGTTTTCATGACAGTCCTCTCGGCAGCTTTTGGGTGGGTTGCAACAGTGATACCAAGGGTGTATACGCATTACGTCAGTGCTGCTTTGTTCGCGATATTCGGTTTGAAAATGTTAAGGGATGGATGGAAGATGAATCCAAATGAAGGACAAGAGGAATTAGAGGAAGTTCAGCACGAGTTGAAAAGAAGAGAAGACCAGGTAATTCTGTTTTTTTTTTTCAACGTTAACAACACACAGCGGCAATGGTTATATTTTACATACACCATTCGTACATTAGCAAAGTTTGTATAAAAACGCCCGAAATTTTCTCTTTACATTTGAAATTTAAGAACAGTGATTGATATGCTTTGCCGTAATTGTTATAATTTACTGCCTAATTTTTAATAGATGAAAATTGAGATATATTAATGTCTGATATAAATAAAGGTAATCGATAATCTTAATTACAAATGTTGAATTCCTTTTTTTAAGGTATTTTTACTGAGAATGTCCTTATGTGTGTTTAATGATTTATTCTAGCTTTTTTACTTTATAATACAAAACTTAAGGAGAATTAAAAATTTGTTTAAAATGTCGCCGATATCTTTAAAATTCTTGGAGTGTTTTCTGTAAATTGGATTGAAGACATATGCAATCATACAGGATTCGCCAAAAGAGCGATCGAGATCGCCCGAAGACGTCACAACGACGTCAGAGCGGTCTGAAAGATCTCAAAGTCCTGGACCCTCCCAAACCCCAGAAGTAGAAGTGCCTAAGACATCAGAGGAGCCCCAACCGGGCACCTCGACACAAACAGAATCGTTGAGGGTGATCTTACGTCATTTTGCCTGGCAGTACGAATGACACATTAGTTTTTCTTTTAGCTTAGCTTTTTTTAGGTATCGTTGCACAGATCACTTATGCCTTTAAATATTAGCTTATTATATTTTTTTTAATAACGCAAAGGAATTCAGCATTTGAATCATTAAAAAATTTGACATGATACAGTTTGTCCAAAAATTTCCATAACTTTATAAATTTCGAGTGGTTTATTAAGTAATTTTAATTAGTATCGCGTTATTTTTGGCCAAACTTATTTTTTGATGTATTATATTTAATCTTATATGTTCCATAGTATCAGTGTATTGAACCATCGCCTTTTTTACCTACCATTTAATTGCATCGACATTAATAAAATGAGCGTCTTATCGCATTAATTAAGCTTCCAATTTTATGAATTTGTTATTCATTAACAGTATGTTGAATTTACAACCGATATCATTTTATAGTATGCGTTCAATTGCTTTAGGTTCTTTTTATATTCAAGTAATACTATACAACTATATCCATTAGGTGTCAAGTAAATAATTTGATATTTATTTTTTGCGTTATAAACTGGACCAAACATATTTATCACGGTTAATTCACTAAAATTAAATGCCTCAAAGTTTTATCACAACTTTAAATCCTATGAAAGATTTTGGAAATTAAAAAAAATAGTCATTTCCGCCAAATATAAACTATTAGATGAGGATAAGAGTAACTAATTACTCATACTGAAATTGTTTTATTCTAAATGCATCCATATCCATTTTAATACAGATTGGGCTTTTAGAAATATAAAGAAGATTTTCATATATTACGAATGATTTTATGGTATTAAGTGATTATAAATTATGAAACTTAATTAAATTCAACTTTCAAATTCAAATTTAAAATTGAAATGAAATTTACAATTCAAATTCAATTCAACAACAACAAACTGAACTTTCTTACGTAACAGAAACAAAATGTAGTTTCTTATTTATACTATTTGTAAATAAGAATAGAAACAACATGATTTAGCACGTTCTTATGAATGCTACGATCTCTGCTCGTACGATCCTAGTGAAGACGGCGTAGCCTTCAATTCGCAAATAGACATACTGTTTTGATAAGTTTAATATATACTCATCCATACTTAACGATATAATAACTAATACTGTAATTTAGATATTGCTAAGCGAGGGCGATATGAAGTGATTCATATGCCTATTGATATTTACCCGTATTGTTTATTTGCAGTATTGTTCTGTTTCGGTATCTGACTAAAAACGTGATAAGCCTAAATAGTGGCCTGTTGGCGCAAGTTGCGGTGACCTTGCCATCAGCTTCAAGAGTCAATGGTTCGATTCCTGCCCGGGGCCAACCTTTTCTAAAAAAACATATTGTTTTGTTGTTGTGTACTACTAGCCTTTACCTGCTACTTTGCGTGGACTGTAGTTTTGGAATAAACAGTAGCTTCTGTCACTCTCCAATTCTGCAAATATCTCCATCATAAAAATCTGATCGATCCGGAAAGACTGGGAGAGATTTATCATTTTTAGAGAGCATAGTTTAATTAGTGCATTAAATAACCTGTATGACTTACTTGAATTATATATTTAAATAGCTCAATTAAATTTATCCAATATACAAAAACCGAACTATATAAAAACTTTCTTTTGACGTAAGCCAAATAACGTGATGAATCTACTACTTTAAATACCTACAGATTTGACATGACTGACTCATCGTAAATAAAAAACCTTGATATAATGATAACAGATGGCGTTTTTAAATGTCATTCTATTCCTGTTGAATTTACAGGATTTTTATAGCCTTTATGTTACCCCGGTGTATAGTAAGCGTTAATTATGCGAAATTTAATTGATATTGGTTCAGCGAATTGGCCGTGAAAACGTATTTGAGAAGAATGACTTTTTTTCTATCTCAAAAATAAATTAGGACAATAAAGGCAGTTCGTTCAATTCGAGACTAGACTTTTACTCTTTTTTGTGTGATTTTACATGGATCGTCACTCTAGTATAATAACTCTATGGAAGGCACATTGGATAAATATTATTATATTAAAATTCAACTTATCTATATTCCACTCGCAACGGAGTGAATCAACATATTGCAAGTTATTTCGGCACATCCGCATTATAAAAAAGTGCTGACGCAAACAAACTATTTTCGCACTGCCAAATTTATTTTGCCTTGCCTTTGCAAAAGAAAACAGACGTCTGATGCAAATGTAAAATGAGATTTACAATTTATTATTTACTAGATTTTAGTTAGTTTTTGGATATTGGAATTGGGTTGAACTACTTGCCGTTTTGGATTATTTCGCAGTTCACAAATTGTTATTCCAAAATAGTTTTTACGTGCTCAATATCTTCGATTACATCAAATCGGCAAACATTATTCCGAATTCTATATCGCCAGTATATCCTAAGATGTGACCTAACTGACCTAACAAAAATATAGATATATATTGTAATGCATTGAAATAAAAACGCCAAGTCACAGCACCAGTTTATTCCGAACTGACAATCCGTTAACAGTTTTGCAACTACCTACAATTATATTGTATATTATATTTATATTAAAAATACCCACAATATGCTGTACTATCCCTCGTTTTTAAGCGTATAAAATAACATTGATTAAATATACTATAAATATACCTATATGTATCTATTATTAAGCAACAAGACAAGGTAATTAAACGTTATAAAATACTAAATTTTATTTTTATATCTTAAATCTAAACTAAACTATTCATCAAGGCGTGGTGGCTTAAGCATTAATAAACGATCGCGAAGCGTATACAGTATACGTATTACATATATATTTTTCTTGCTTATAGTTTCAGTCATACGTTCAATTTTCTAGAAATTCATAGCAAAACTTAGCATCTGAATAATTTTCTTTTTGTACTAAATTAACAAGTAATGAATAAAAAATTCAGAAACATTGGCTACATGTACGTGTACAAGGGTTCAATGTTATAGTTTTTTTTACATAGAGTATATTTATTTTGTAAATTGATATCATTTCGCTTTTGACGTTTTATTTATTTTGCATTTTTAACTAGAAAAATGCATAAATGCATGTATGTTTTAAATTTTAATCAGTAGCTTACTAGTTATTTGTAGGTATTATGATGTACTTACACTTAATTATTTAAACAGTAATTAATTAGGTTTATTGGGAAAACCGGTTAATTTTGCCGAGTTTTTTTTAATGGGAATTTAATTGTATTTAATTTTAAACTGGATTGTCCGATTACCCCGGTTTTTTTTATATAATTTGTCCTTTTCTTTTATATATTGATCACATCGGAGCTTTACTTGTTAAACTTACAAAGTTCTGTAAGAAATAGCCTAAAAAAATCGTTAAACTTTCCAGGAAGAGAAAGAAGAGACTCTGGACATGTTAGAACAAGGTCAAGCTGAAAACCGTAGGAAGAAGCGCAATGCAATGCTAAAGGTTCTGCTTCAAGCCGCGTCTCTGACGTTTTTAGCAGAATGGGGCGATAGGTCCCAGGTTGCGACTGTTGTATTAGCGACGAGGGAGAACGCGATTGGTGTGGTGCTAGGAGGGTCGCTAGGTCACGCTCTTTGCACGGGTCTAGCGGTGATCGGAGGAAGGATGGTTGCACAGAAGATATCAGTTAGAACTGGTAAGTTATTGAAATTATTCAAATTCAAATTATTCTTTATTCAAGTAAACTTGTAAACAAGTGCTTTTAAATCGTCAACTCTACTGCTGGGGGTCCGAATGCCACCGAAAATGCTTCGATCGATTGTCTGAAAATTTCATTAAAATCGGTCCAACTATTTAGGAGTCTTTAAAGGACAGAAAAACATTCATTTTTAGATATAAAGATATAAAATGATTCCATACTTTATATAAAATGCTTCCTTACTTTAACAATTTAAACATGAATTATAGAAATTAATTTTCTAACATAATCCCCAGATTAAAATCGCATGCTTAAAGGTGCCGGTTCAACACATCAAATCAAATCATTTACGACACAAGCACAACTGAGAACTAAAATAATTCTTGCTAAACTCCCTATTATTATATGATATCATAATACAAATATTCTAAAGCTAATCTAAGGCAAAAATAATCTTTGAATAAATGTTTTTAAATTAAACTGCTAAAAATATTTATGTGATATGTGTAGTATGTGCATAAAATCTGAAGCAAATTATAAAGAATAATTATTTTAATGATAAAAATATTTGAAATACGCGTCACGAATATACATACTTCAAATAATTATGTAAATACTAGTGGTATCAGTGACTTCGATCGCTTTTGAAACGTTTAAGTACCCTCAAATGCAAATGTCTTTTCCCTGTTCCCGAATGAAAAACGGCATTTTTTATCCTATAAAATATAATCCCGTTTTTAGGTACCCCAGCGTATTTAAGTGATTTAATTTTGTCAAATTTTATCAATATTTGTCCAGTGGATTGGCCGTAAAAAGCAACAGACAGACTTTCGAATGTATAATATTAATATTTTGAGTTTTTCATGGAGTTAGATGGATTTTATTATTGGTTTGTTTCTATTCTACATTGGCTTGTTAGTATATTTCCTTCCTCTCAAACACCATTTATGAGAAAATTTATAACTAATTCCCTAGAGGCTAAATATATTCTATACCTAAGAAGCATAGAGGCCGAGGTACTTTTTATTAGAATAAAATACATCGAATTATTGATCCTGAAGTTAGCATTTGTCTAGTTAACGTTAAAATATTATCTGTTATTTAAAAGATACAATGCATAAAGATTTCCTAAAATGACCTGTCATTAATATCATTGACGAGTTAATATGATATTTTAAATAGAGATTTTGTGCACACCTCATAGTTAAAACAATCGATATATATATTTTATGTTATAGATTTTTGTATGTCAAATTGATCATTGAAAAAATAATTATATTGAAATAACTAAACTCCAAAAAGTTCAAGTATTTTCATCTTATTGCTAAACCAATACTAGATTTTACAGCAGATAACATTATCAAATAATGTACAAGGTTAGTTTCAGATATATTTTTGCGTTGTAGTTTTTCAATGAAATTGACATACATTCCAAGTAAAACAGAGCACAGATTGTTATTCTATAATAATATCTACAATCTTTTATTTTCATATTTCTTATTTTTCTCTACTAATTATATATTTAAAGCATCTTTATTCATGTATTTAATTAACAAAAAATAATTTATAAATTAAATAGTTAAATTGATTATTATGTATATTGCATAATTTACTTTTTTCCTTTTGTGTTATCTCGAATGTAAATATTCATCTAGGTACATATTTTTTTACTAATTTTCTTTTTCTTTCTTTCTATATTACCCGTATTTCACTTCTAAATTTTTCCTTCTGTTACTCTTAAAGGTTGATGGAATAAGTCCGCTTTTGTACATGTACTATTTTTTCCCCTTTTTTCTAACAATAAAGGAATAAATAAAGGTAATAAATAATAACCATTATATTATGTCTATCAGAAGTCGTATATTTCATGTCAAATATATATTCAAAGTCAAGCCAATAGCTTAACATTTAAGTTATTTCAGTATTAAGTAATAAATATTATATTTTATCTTTTCAGTTACGATAATCGGCGGATTAGTGTTCCTGTTCTTTGCTGTGAGTGCTTTAGTGATCGGTCCGGGCGAATAAATAGTTTTAGTTGATTCTTGTTGACGATCTTATTGTAAGCGACAATATTGTACGTATATATATTATATGTTAAGTTTTATCTCACAACTACCAGTATGAAATGGTAATCTGTATTCACTGAATCGCGAGGTGAATGAATTATGAAATTGTTCGTCCTGTAAACATGTCGCGATTTCGCTGTAATTAGCGATAAAGGAAGGTGAGTTTCCTATTTAAAAAAAGCGAGTCAAGTTATTGTTAAAGGCAGTTGTGCGTCAAAAGAACATGTTAACAAATAGCTTGAATATCGTTGGTATTTTCCAAAATTTATCCGGATGCATTCACTAATTACGAAAATCTCGTATGTTGTATAGAAATTGACTTAGACCACGATCGTCCTAATATGGTCATTTCGTGATGCCTTAAATATAATTTACGAATTTTTACAATGTTACCATTAACGAATTTCGGGGATTTAATTTTACTTCGTTTGGTCTCAATATATCAACGAAATATTCGTTCAATTCGAAAGACAATTTTTATCTATTGACCTCGCAAGAAGAATGAGAATAGTTAATACATGCTTACAATTAAGCTGTATTAAGTTATTTGTCCCAGTAAATTTGTTTTGACGACGTCGTCGCAAGTGCTTCGACTGATAATAAGCATGCCAAAACCCCTGACGCGAGACTAACTACAGTTCTAAGAATAAGTTACCTTTACAGCTATTGCGATGCTTTGGAATTCGTTGATAGCTGTGTAAGCGTTTAAAAATTAACCCGTTTAGTGCCGGAAGCCGATATATCGGCTCTTGGTGCAATTGCGAGAAATATCAGAGCCAATATATCGAGATACGCGTATATTTATACTATTCGCATTGCGAGTGAAATATATCTCAAATTAAATTTTTTAATATTTTATAAATGATTTAATTTCATTACGAGAAAATTAAAAATATTGCTTTTTAAATCATGTAAATTGTTTCTCGTTTGGTTTTTATGAGCGTTTTCCCAAACCCTAGTAAAATTGTGACATTCGGCCGTATATTCTCGCATAGGCACCTCTTTTTTCGTCCAGCAAAAAGTAAACGGGTTAAGGTGTAATAGCTGTTTTTCATAATCAGAGATTACAAACGATTAACGACACGATGATATACAGGGGATACTTAGTTTTACTCGCAAATCAATCTATGATCGCTTAAAACCCGAGAATTATCGGTTGTCGGACACGCATCAAACGGAATCGCTGGGTGATACGATAAATCGTATATAACCGATGATCGTGTGGAAACTTGCGCGATGATCGTGTTAATTATTGACGATCACACGATCAAAGATCATCGCCGATAGTGAAGTGCAGGCATAAGATTTAAGTGGGATTACTGCTACCATTAATAATTATAGTAGTCCGCCATCTTGTACTATTTGTACAGTGCATACTCATATAAAGAGTACCCTAACAATTGATATCAAGGTCTATCGCTTTATTATGAGAGTGACATTATTGTATATTTCCTATTAATGTATATAAAAATGTTTGGTTGAATATTTTTCTATGTAAGAGCCATTATTTTTGCAGCTTCTAAATGTTGCAAACATTACTTCTACGGCTCAGCCACATTATATATCTAAAGTATTGTTATCAATAGTTATAATTCTTACTGTTGCGTTGGCGCATATAGTAACCCTGCTTTCAGCACTATGGGTCGCGGGTTCGAATCCCGCGGAGAGCCAACATTTTGTAAACAAAATTTTTGGTTCTACGAGCCTGGGTGTATTACTTTTAAAATTATTTGTGTTATTATTTACCCGTTGTTTGTCACCTATAACACAAGAATTAAGTTACTTTGGGGACGGACGACCGTATGTGTGTTTGTCCCATATATTTGTTATATACCCTTATAGAGTAGGTCAAAAAATGTATAGTGTAAGAACATTTGACAACAATTTGCAATTTATATATAACAATGATATAGCAGAAGTCCGTGAAAAAAGCATTAAACCAACCTGTGTAGCATAAACAATTAATCGAATAAATTATAGTAATAAGAAATGGCGCATCATAAACACGACAATAGACAAAGACTAATAACCGTTACTGTACACAAATCTAAATAATTGAAATATATGTAATCCGTGAGTTTTTGAAAATATTCTATCTTTCTTTGTAGTCTTCACATGGTCATAGTGACTATTGTAGTAATTATCAAAACTCGACTTATACCTATATTTATTTGAATAACAACCTTTTTATGCCAATTCGACGTTTTATTTTGTCTAACATAACAATATCTGTAACTTCAATTGACGTGTGAAAACTCATTTAAACACTGCTCTCTCTCAGAATTTGTTAATGAATATTAGGTGTTTTTAAATGTCAGCCAAGCACGTCCATAATGTCATCTAAGCATGTGCACAATGTCGGGCAAGCACGTGTTTATTGTAGGCCAAGCACGTACACAATAGCGTCCATGCACTAGTGTACAGTGCTAGACAAACATGAACACAATGTCATCTAAGCATGTGCACATTGTCGGTTAAGTACGTAAACAATATAATATACGTGCGCAATGTGGTCCAGCATGTGCATACCGTCGGTCGTGAACGTGTTTATTATAGTCCAAACCATTGTCGGCAAAACACGTAGAAATTTTTTGTTAAGCACGTGCGCAATGTCGGCCAAACACGTGCACCCAATTACACTTGAAATATAAACTGTAGTCTATAGTAGTCTTGAGTCAGTTGTCTAATTGTTAACGACTCTGTTTTGCGAATATTTTATATACATAGAATGAGCGTTAAATATATAAATTATATTGTTGATCACTCGTCTGTGATGTTAAGTTTTTACTTTAATAATCATTTAATAGTTGCACCTAGATATAAAAGTTTTAGTGTAAGTTGTTTTATATAGTATTTTATGAAAACATTTTGTAATCTCGGGACAATTGGCGTGCGCAGTTTTCTGTTTACTTGTTATAAGACAGCTGCTTTATTTCCGATCGTGTTTTGATTTTATTGAATTTGTATTGAAACAATATTGTTGAAACTGTGCGTGTAAATGAATGAATTATTTTATAGAATATTAAGTGTATTAAAATGGCTAAAATAAAACATACTGATATTTTAATCAGTTGTTTAATGTTGTATTTATCAACATATGACCTCAATTGATACCTAAATTAATTTGATGTCGCTTAATGTCAGCTTAAGGTGGAAACTAAATCTTACCTAAATCTAAAAGAAAACGTTAGATTTATAGCAAAAAATACTTATGGTTAGGCAGCTACTAACTATCGCATTGTTTTCCATTTCGAGAATAATAAAAATTGGTCAGATTAACCTAATAACTTAATCATGTTGATGACACTTAAGCGTTAAATATTTTGATATAAATAGGTTTAAACTGACAATGAGCGACCAGAAACTGATAGTTTGTTTCATTATAACTATGATTAGCTAATTAACTAGTATATTTGACGAGATTTTTAAATACGTACCAGTGGGTATTTCAGCGATAAGAAATGCGCGCGGCGATGTGTGTCTGTTTGCAACATTTTATATAACGAGGGATGCAAAATTATTTTGAAAAAAAAACATGATTAACTTAAAAATGAAATATTTTCAAAATTATTTCATATTTTTAAAAATATTTCAAACTCGCATTTCTAATACTTTTTGTAAATTTTTTACCTAAAGTTGGAATTATTATCCTATGTCCAAACTACTTTGTACAAAATATATACAAGGAGTTCCTGAATGACGAAATATCACACACTTAGTATTAAACCGACCTAATTCAAAAAGGTGTTTGTGGCAAATTGCAATAAAGCGTAGCCTACAAAGAAGAGTTAAAAATCATTAGTTTTTTAATACTTCGTAGCGAGATGTTAATGCAATAAGTATTACAAAGTATCTAATTAGTCTAATGTTGAATTAAGTCACTTTAATACTAAGCGTGGGATATATAAAATAACTTTGTAATATTTAAAATTTAATAATATGATGGAACAGCAAAGTCAACTCCATAATATATTAGAAACATTACATATGAATATAATATATAAGAAAATTAGATATGTACATTTATTAAAACTATAACCAGTTTTTCATATTCGGTTTTGGTAGTTTTTTAGAACATACATTTAAAATAAATACATTTTTATTATAGAACATACTATTTATTCTGAATTCTTTAAAAAATCATGTGTAAATTCTTTAGAACTATCATCAGTATATAATTTAAATAATTTGCAATCTTCATGTCTTTAAGGTTTTGTTTGTAATTTTTTATACATAAAATTATTTGTTTAGGAATATTATTTCCTTTTGTACTTAATATAATACTTATGAAAAGGTATATAACATTATATCCAAAATAATGGAGTTGATTTTCTAACATTAAAAATTTGAGTGTAAGGAAGCGAGTACTTACAAAAACATACACGCTGTCTCCGCGCGAATTTGCATTTTAATTAAAAGGGATTGTGATATATCTTTGTAATATGTATGTAATAAAATATGTTAAATGTATGTAATTGTTAGTTTCTATTTTTAATTTTCGTGTAAATGTTGTAAGTACAAAGATGAATGTAAAGGTATAACTAATTACGAATCTGAAGCTTGGCTGAATGTTGTTTGTAAAAAGTATTATTTTAATGTAATAAAAAATTCTTGAATGAATATTTTGACTTTTTATGAATATAATGTTAGCGCAATCTTCCTACAATAACACTATAATATAAAATATAATAATATAATAATGTTTATTTCTGTTCATGCTTAAAATTAATAACAGGGTATTGAGACCTAGTAAGCATGACAATGCCTGTATCAGGAGAATTTCGCTCTTCAGTAACAATAGTAATAAGCTTACATGGTTTTTTTACTATTCATAGAACATTTATATATCTATAACATTTATATTTATATATCTATCTATAATTATTGTTGTATTTAGTTGGATGTGGTGTGTTTGTGTGTATGTGTCTTCGTAATTATATATAAATAGTATATTCACTATATCTGAGAATCATACTATATCCAAGAATACCACTATTCCCGCTTCGAGATACACTTCTATTGAATGACGAACAAAGACTGAATGCAACTGAAACGTTTTAGCAATAAGAAAGACTCCACCGGAAACAACACGACACAGTGTTGCCACCATTTCAGTCAAAAGGAGGGGATATTCGATCATTTCATGACGGTGTTGCTATATAATACAAAGCGAAAGTCATTGGCGACAACAATACTGACGTCTTACATAAATCGCCTTTTAGGACACCTCGGTAAGAATTGTGGGTGGTCTATAATACTCAGACGGCGAGTAAACTTAGCTTAGTCGCCTTTTACGACACGTCAGTAAGAAATGAAGGTGGTTTATTCTACTTAGGCGGATACCACACGGCGAGTTAACTTACCTTAGTCGCCTTTTACGACACCTTGGTAAGAAATGAGGGTGGTTTATTCTACTCAGCCGGATACCACACGGCGAGTTAGCTTACCTTAGTCGTATTTAACGACACTTTGGTAAGAAATGAGGGTGGTTTATTCTACTCGGCCGGATACCACACGACGAGTCAACTTACCTTAGTCGCCTTTTACGACTCCTCGGTAAGAAATGAGGGTGGTCTATTCTACTCGGCCGGATACCACCCGGCTTAAGTTATAAATGATAATAACATTTAATTTGTTACCACGTACAAAAACCAATAGACAAAAACAATTTTTTTTCCAGCATGTGAATTGTTAGAGTTGTTAGTTAACGGCGACAGATGGCAGCACTTGTACTTTATTTCGCGCTAATGTTTGTCGATTAAGTTTATATATAAGAGGATCCGTACAATGTGTGTTAAGGTTGTCAGTTTTGTAGGGTCGTGTTAGGTATTTCTATCCTATATAGTGTATTATCTATGGGTATTTCGTTGTTGTGGTCTAATTAGTAATTAAGGTCGAGTTATAAGGTCATGTTGAATGGTTGAGTACTTTAATCGTAATTCGCAATTTAGTGTTTAATTAAGCTATCTAACAATTGGTCCTATTCGAGTCGGATTCGAGACTTAGTAAAATAGCTAGTATTTAGGAAGAGTTATACACTGTCCATTATATTAACCATCTTTTGACAGATTGACGATAGTGATGTCCTAAAGATTCTCGTATGCGATACCATTCCGATTATAGTACCTACTATCATTAATCGAATTACGTACCTAAGTAATTCGATTAATGATAACCTACGCAAACTAGATTACTACTTGAGAAAAGAAATTCCAACTTTGAGAAAACTTATTGTTTCTTTGAAAAGAAGTGGTCTATTTCATGGTGAAAAATCTTCTTTGGTCAAAGTTTTGAACACAATTGGCTTTTCATATAAAAAGTTAAATAAAAGAAAATTATTAATGGAACGCACAGATATAGCTATAGCACGTTGTGATTTTTTAAGAGAGGCAAAGAAAATACAAGATTGGGCAAATATTGTTTTCACGGATGAAACATGGCTCAACGCTAACCACACACTATCTCGTTTCTGGACTGATGATACTGCTGATTCCACTTCCTCAGTACCAATGGGAAAAGGTGAGCGCCTAATCATTTGCCATGCAGGTACAGCAAAAGGATTTGTACAAGACGCACTGTTGGCATTTAAATCGAAGAAATCAAATGACTACCACGAAGAGATGAATGCAAATGTGTATGAAGAGTGGTTCAAAAAAATGCTCATTTCATTGGAAGAACCATCAATAATTTTTATTGATAATGCGCCCTACCACTCCCGTCAAATTGACAAAATGCCAACACAGGCTAATAAAAAGCATGAAATAATTAATTGGCTTCGGGACAATGGAGAAAATGTGGACGACTCAATGTTAAAAGTTGAATTAATAAAAATATTAAAAACCAAAAAGAGAGCAAAACGCTATGTAATCAATGAAATAGCAGCAGAATATGGCCATACTGTTCTTCGGATTCCTCCATACCACTGCCAGTACAACGCAATAGAACTTATATGGGCACAAGTAAAAGGGCATGCTGCGAGATGCAATACAAGCCCCCCATTCACAGCGAATAAAATGTTGCAATTGCTAAAAAATGCTTGCACCCACGTAACGGCCGAGAACTGGGCAAGTGTGGTGGAAAGAACTAAAAGAGTAATATTCTCTGATTGGGAACGTGATATTGCGTTTGATAATATATTATCTACACAAGAGCTAATAATAACTGCTACTGAAGACTCCTCATCGGAGGAGTCTAGTGTTGATTATCATTCCGACGACTCGTGCTAATAAAATAAATTAAAATATCCTGATTGTTTTATTTGTATTCATGTATTAACTAAGAAGAAAGTAAAACTTTATATAATGTTATTAAATGTCTTTTAATACTCGTAACATCGATTTCTACCGATTATTTTTAATCTGTGGCATAATCGTAGTAACCCATTATGTGTGACATCACTAAGTGGGCGGTACCCATCCATAAAGTACAAATATTATTTGTATGATATTTGTACGTAAGCAATACAAAACTTAATGAGCGTGAGCTGTCAAAAGACTGATAATATGATGGACGCAGTATAGTATAAAGAAGTCATTATTACATTGATTGCGAATAGTAGTATCTTATAGTCACAGAAATGGAAAATTTGTACTTACTCCAAGAGAATACACTTGAAGTAATTTCTAAAGCAGTAACCAACTTCAGAAAGTCCCCTAAATCTCGATTAACGAAATCTTTTATACAAGTTAAGTTAGACACGTTAGAAAAATACTGGAACTCTTTTAGTAGCACTCACTTGGAAATCTTAAAATCTGCTCAAAGGGAACAAAAAAAGAAAGATGATTATTTCTTACGGGATATTTTTGCTCAAGGTGAAGAGGCATATACAGTTTTTAAATGCGAAATGTTAGATTTATTACAAGATTTGGATCAACCTGTTGTACAATTGGCAAAAGAAAGAATTCAAGAAGTTAAGCTTCCGAAGATTAATATCCCCATCTTTAGCGGAAATTATAATGATTGGGCAACATTCCAGGACTTATATATTTCTCTTATTCATGCGAATATTACTTTAAGTAATGTACAAAAGATGCATTACCTCAAGGGCAGCGTGGCGGGGGAAGCCGAACAACTGCTAAGACATATCACGGTAGCAGACAAAAATTACGACCTAGCTTGGAACACGTTGCAACAAAGGTATAATAATAAAAGGGTTATGATTAATACGATTTTTAATAGATTTTTGGGACAAAAAAGGTTGTCAAGTGATACTGCTAGGGGAATCAAAGAACTGTTAGACACGACGAGAGAGTGTCTTAATAGTCTTAAAACTTGGGATATTGATATTCAAGGTTGGGATCCGTTGGTTATGCATCTAATTGTCAATAAGTTGGATATCAGGACCCACCAATATTGGGAAGAAGAGTTGAATGGTTTACCTAGTGATGTTTTACCAGAATTAGAAAGGTTATTTATATTTTTAGAAAAAAGATTCCGTGTTTTAGAAATGATGCAGATGAGCCACTCCAGTAATAATTCGCGTAATGTAACTACAAAATCTTTTTATTCAACATCAGAGTCCGTTAATCCAGATTGTATATATTGTAAGGGACATCATAACTTGCAAGATTGTAAAGATTTTTATATGTTAAGTATTGATCAAAAATTAGATGTTGTTCAATGTCATTGGTTATGTTTTAATTGCCTCTGGCCAGGTCATGGGGTGAGAGATTGTCATCAAACAAACTCGTGTTGCAAATGCAAACGACGACATCATACTCTCCTTCATAAGCCTAGAAAAGAAAATGAGCCTGTACGTGAGGAAAAACCCACAGCGAGTGCAAGTAAATCAGTCGAAGCAAATATACTCTCACACGTATCTACACACCACCAAGCAACACTATTAGCCACAGCATTGGTTAAAATTCAAACTGAAAGGGGAATACAGATTAATATCTGGGCTCTGGTGGATCCTTGTTCTGAAGAGTCTTTCATTAGTGAAGCGGCTACACGAAAGTTGCAATTGAAATGCCTTAACGTTGAGGGTCAGGTATCTGGTGTAGGAAAAATGTGCACCCCAATTAAGCATGCGGCGGAGATTGAGCTCACTTCAATTGTTGATAACACTTTCAAGCTTCATACCACTGCGTATGTGATAAAGCAAATCTCAAATACGATGCCGGCTTCAAAAATTGATGCGCATATAAATTGGACGCACATTCAAAATTTAAAGTTAGCAGATCCTACCTATCATACTCCGGGTCAAATTGATATTCTGTTAGGGGTCAATATATATACAGAGATTATGATGTCTGGAATCATTACAGGGGTTAAAGGAACACCAATGGCGCAGCAGACCAGATTGGGTTGGGTGCTATCGGGCGGTGCAATGAATAATTTTCTTGAAAAGCAACGTAACATTGTGAGCATGCATCTGGCTGTCAACTTCGATGATATGATGGAGTCGGAGACGTTAGAGGATAAAAGGGAACTCACATCTCCGGATATACGAGCTGAGACAATCTATGAGAGCCCAGTTCAACGTCCTGAAACCGGAAGATACATTGTTGCATTGCCTTTAGCCCAAAGTACGCAGTCGATACTGACGGACTCAAACATTAGTGAAATGAATACAACCAGGCTATGGGGGAATACCTCTCCCTTCAACGCATGGAAGCTATCGAGACTGAAAGTGACAAAAAATGGCAACCAGAATATTTATCGCGCCTAAAGAAAGAAGCGAATGGAAATTAGTTGAACCGAAGTTTCATGCTGGTGAACTAGTTATCTTAGGATAACTACGGCTTCCACCAGTAACTTGGAGATTAGTATCATGTAGGCTGCCACCAGAAGACTAGGACATGTTGTCCTAGGCGGCGGAGTGTTGTTAGAGTTGTTAGTTAACGGCGACAGATGGCAGCACTTGTACTTTATTTCGCGCTAATGTTTGTCGATTAAGTTTATATATAAGAGGATCCGTACAATGTGTGTTAAGGTTGTCAGTTTTGTAGGGTCGTGTTAGGTATTTCGTTGTTGTGGTCTAATTAAGGTTGAGTTATAAGGTCATGTTGAATGGTTGAGTACTTTAATCGTAATTCGCAATTTAGTGTTTAATTAAGTTATCTAACATGAATTTAAAAAATACTTTTATTTCAAAAATCCTTTAGCCCTGGAGATTAGAAAAAAAAACACTCGATAGTAAATGAACAGAATGATTTTATTAAAAACAAAACAATGAACAAAATAATAATAAAGTAATAATTAAAATTTATTTCAAAAGAAATAGCATGCACTGGCCTACTAAAAGTAACAGCCTTTTTTACCTAAAATAAAATAATATTAAAACTAATAATTGCAACTGAGAATTCTGTTAATATTTTTATATTAGAAGATAAGGGGTCACGTGGTAAAATATTAAAGTGTATATAATAATAATATTCAAAAATAATTTTACATTAAATGATGAGTGTATAAAATATTATTTTCTGACAAATGGCTACATAAGATGTGTGTTATATGAAACTGAATCCAAATATAATATTCTGTTAATTTTAAAGAAAAAATAACACTTCTAAAATTTATTGTAACTACTACTAATACTATAGGCCAACCGTTTAACTCAGCCCGCGCGTGCGGGATACAAAGACGCGGAGGTAGAAGGAGGAACATGGACTGAGATAGACGCGGGCGGTCATCTTTTGTATATCACGCTGCGGGCACATTTACCTCAGTCCCCGTTCTCGCCCTACATCGCCCTTTGTACCACGCAGGTGAAGTCTGCGTTAAACGGTTAGCCTATAACATTGTTCTTAAAACTATTTTAAAGCTTTATGAGATCTTTTTATGACTAAATAAATTTATGTTCAAAATCCTGTGGAAGTTCGTGATTTGAATCCTGAAAGGAAACCTTTCTGTCTCTGTCAAACTTTGATAATTTTTTCAGTGTTATTATGAGTTCAGCCGCTATCTAATCTGTCAAGTAGTTATTATTATAGATATCCAAAATTTACCATCAGGTTCGGTTATTGGTGTATTACTATTAGCATATAGGTAACGTTGTGCGAATAGATGACACAAACAAAAGGTTTAAGAGATAATATTACAGCTTTTTTTATGCATTCATCATAAAATTATTCCAAGTACGTTATTAAACATTATCTTCATAAATCAATATTTAGTATGTCAAAAAATATATAAAAAAAAATTCTTTCAAAGTTTACGTTTCATAATTTTTAAGTAAAATATTAAAAGGATCAAAAAATAATATCGGTTTTCTTTTCGTATATGATCATTCGACTGAATAGTCGATTTTAAAATAAACAAAGATCCCGTTTGATGTAATATGGATTTCTGTATTGTTTTAAAATAGTTAAATACGTGAAGAGCGTAAAAAATATTCTAAGTAAGATAAACAGCGATATAATCGTCAGAAGCGTCCAATACCGCTTGACGAAGCATGTCGTCCTTCGCTTCTAAAGCTGCCGTGTGCTTCGGCAGAAATAGACACATTCGACTAGAATCACCCCACGAATAATTTAAAGTACCTGAAAGTGATGTGTAAATACCTGGTGTTATAAATAAGTACCTGAGTAACCGAGCCTTGCCCGGTAATGTTTTTTAAAGATATAAAAAAAACGAGTTGACGAGGTGGGGCTCGAACCTAGGTATTTTCACCTCTCTAGACCGCCCGTTGCCCAAATGAGCTATCGTGACTTGACATTTAATAGCGAAATCTTTTGAATTTAACATAAATTAGCACTTTCACGAAAACAGAGATAAAATAACAATTTTTTAAATGAAACCTAGCTAGATTGATTTTTCTCCCCCTACATGCTGAATTTCATTAAAATCGTTGGAGCGGTTTTCGATATTCGGTATATATATATATATATATATATATATATATATATATATATATATATATATATATATATATATATATATATATATATATATAGGGTGTTGGTAGATTTATTGAATGTCAATATCGAAACCGTTTACCGTAATATTTGAGAGGCCACTGGTGCGGGGAATGGCTCCGTGTAAGAAGGCAGGAGGGCACCGTCCCCGGAGTGAGCACCCGGGCCGGCCACCACGGACATGTTCCCAGTTTATGCCACACCACGTCATCGTAACTAAACAACACACAAGTATACCTCGTTAACATATAAGTTGCTACCCGTACCACCATGTTCATATTAGGGATGTAACAGGGAGTAGAAAAATCGATTAATAATTAATCGATTATTTTGATACGAAATAATCATTTTTTTAAATCGATTTTTTCCTAATTATTTCAAAAGGTGTCTTTTTCAATATTAATAATTAATTACAATAAAGACTAATTAAAGAGAACAGTTACCAAAAAAAATCTGATGCGTTGTTTTTAAATTTGATTAAAATGTAGTTTGGCAACATTGGTTTCATCCAACAATGGATATCTAATTAAAAAATAAAAAAGAGTAAAAAAGAAAAAGGGGATACATAAATAATCGATTTAAAAAAATCGATTTTTGATAAAAAAAATTATCGATTATAAGAAATCGTTTTTTTTTTTAAATTATCAATTATTTTTTACATTCCTAGTTCATATACATGCGTTAGTCTATTTGTCACACGACTACTCTTTGAGTATATTTAGTATATTTCGCCTCATCCGAAGAATAAAGTCACGGTTCCTATATCACATAGGATGTAAAAATTCCTGTTTTCCCATCGGAAACAGGAAAAAAACTAGAACATAATTAAGGGTACTTTAATCATCAATGTTTCGACAAGGGTACAAGATTTGAAGAAAATCCATACATATAAAGGCTAAATCAAGATAGGATAAACTAAACTAAATAAAAGCGTTTCGATAACGGTATGGAAATAATACAAACAATGATAATAGATACATAATGTAAACAAACTATGTTCGCACTTACCCCAACTTAGGTCCCCACATGCAACTGGGACAAAGCTCGAGACTCTCTTTCTCTTTTTGTACAGATTTCGAGCAGATGGTTCTGGTGCTCGACAAAATTTTCTCCACTAAAGTCACTTGTGTTTTAACTTTCTTCGGTGGACTTTTTCTATCTAAATTGAAGACATAACAATGGTAATTAATAAATCGTTTAGTTGTATTTAAGTAAATCTGCAAAACACAAGCTCCCAAGGTCGTCATATAAGCATTATGTGGGCCGATCCCGGCGGCACTGATGGCTGATTTTATTGCATACGAAACTATGAATTATTTTTTTAGGTACGTCCAGCATAGCTAATGATATAAAAAAATTATATGAAGTCAATTTTATTATCACTACATATTATAAAACAAAGTCCATATTTCCGTATGTACGCATAAAACTTTAAAACTACGCAACCGATTTTGATGCGGTTTTTTTTAATAGATAGAGTGATTCCAGAGGAAGGTTTGTACGTATAATAACATTCAATACGAAGTAGAGAAATAATGTAATTTTTGAGGTTATAGCAGTTTTTTTCATTTACTTTTTACGAAAAATGATGCCTTATGTTCAAAGCAATTTTTATACAATACAGCATTAATCCTTATCCAATTGAGTACCTTAAATAAATTGTTGATTTAATATAGATCAATATTGCCGTTTACAGCATGTAATTTAAGTGAACATTTTCGGAGATATTACAGATTTAAAATCTCGCGAGGAGGCCGCGCTTAGACTTATAAGCACTTCGAATTTAGCAGCGACCGGAGGCGCAATTAAATGTCCTTTTTTCAAGTTTATATTGTCTAATGATAAGAAAGCTATTAATGTTGTATGTAAAGACATTGTCTAATCAATTGTAAAAATAAATAATATCACTACATAGTATAAAACAAAGTCGCATTCTCTGTCTGTCCCTATGTCCGTATATCCCTATGTATGCTTCAATCTTTAAAACTATGCAACAGATTTTGATGCGGTTTTTTTTAATAGATAGAGTGATATTAGAGGAAAGTTTACATGTCTAATAACATTCAATATGGAGTAGAGAAATACTGTAATTTTTGAGGTTTCTAATGTGATGTCGTAAATAATTACATTTTTTTCCGCTTACATTGCAAACGCAGGCTAAACCCTACGAGATTTATCAAAATGATGTACTAAGTATTTGTACACCATGAAAAGGTCTACAGAAAAGTCCGCGATGGTATATGTCTACCTCTTATGGATAACCCACTATAGCATTTTTGTCATTTACTTTTTACGAAAAATAATGCCTTATTTTTGAAGCAATTTTTATACAATACAGCATTAATCCTTATCCAATTAAGTACCTTATATAAATAGTTGATTTAATATAGATCAATATGGCCGTTTACAGCATGTAATTTAAGTGAACATTTTCGGAGATATTACAGATTTAAAATGCCGTGAGGAGGCCGCGCTTCGCCCTATAGCACTTCGCATTTAACAGCTATATGTCGTTGTTTCAAGAGTTTGTTTAATGACAAGAAAGCTGTGAATGTAGTATATAAGGACATTCTGTAATTAACTGTAAAAATAAAATACATAGGGAAAATGTAAAAGCAAATAAGTAAAAATGTACTATATGAATTTAGATATTCCAAAGATAGCAGGAAATCTTCTTGGTATAGGGAAAGGAAATTGTTTTTCTCCAAATGTAACGCTTGCGGGCCACGGGTAGTAATGAATAAATCAAAACTACTGGATCGATTTTAATCATTTTTTTACACTGAATGACATGGGATATATATTTTATACCCGTGCGAAGCAGGGGCAGGCCGCTAGTAATACAATAAAACCAGATTGCACTATTGTATAAATCAAGTCTATAGCCAGCTCAAAGGAGTTTGTACTCCGATTTTATTGCATACTAAATTATAAACTATTTCTTTGATCCATCCAGCATAGCTCGTTAGTTGTTTATATATAAAAATTAAGTTGACCAGTAGCAAACTAAATTTTTTAATTGCCTGCTCCATAAAAATATATTTATTTGAGTGATTGTTATGTATTAGTTTGATAGAATAATGAGATCAGTGTATTATCAGTTTCAAATTCTAATTAAACATGGAATATTGACTTGTATGAAGTTGTATACATAATTTAAACAGTTACTAGATAGAGATGTTAAAAACAATAGATTTTTAAAATAAATGACAATTTTTTTTAATTAATCGATATTTAATAAAAGACTATTTTTTCATCAAAAATCGATTATTTTATTAATCATATTTTTTTTTATAACTTTTTAACTTGTATTTTAGCTCTGCTAAGCTTATAGCTTGGATGAAACCAAATTTAGCAAAGCTACACATTTTATTCGTATTTCACAAACAGCACATCTATTATCATTTCTTGATAGTTGTCCACTTTAATTAGCCTTTATTGTATTTAATTATTAATATAAAAAAGACAACATTACAAATATTCAGAAAAAAATCGATTTTCAACAAATCGATTATTTCGTATCATAATAATCGATTTTTTTTAAATAATTTTATTTTAAAAGGAAAAAAGCTATTATTTATTAATCGTCATTATTCGCTAAAGATTCTCCTTAGCGCGATGTCGTTTTGGTCCTAAAACGTGTAACGCCATCTAAAGTAATATGCTCTAACTAAATTCGTACTCAGCATAATGGATCGCATTTCATGCCGATACGTTGAGTCTGCCACCTTTGTAAGAGCTGGTTTGCTATTAATAATTTAGATGTCACTTGTATAAACAATATTTTGTAAACGTAAAATTTAACTTTGCGTAAAATTAGCGCATCTAACGAAGATAATAAAATAAGTATTTCTAAAAAAGAACCAGATTAATGTTGAGAATAATATCTACCATATGTCCAAAATAGCTTTTTTTGCAAATTTCAGAATTTGAATAGAACATGTGCATCACTACATAGTATAAAACAAAGTCACATTCTTTGTTTGTCCATATATCCCTATGTATGCTTAAATCTTTAAAACTACCCAACAGATTTTAATGCGGTTTTTTTTAATAGATAGAGTGATTCAAGAGGAAGGTTTATATGTATAATAACATTCAATACCGAGTAGAGAAATACTGTAATTTATGAGGTTTCTAATGTGATGTCGTAAATAATTAAATTTTTTTCCGCTTACATTGCAAACGCTGGCTAAACCCTACGAGATTTATCAAAATGATACTAAGTATTGTGATATAAGTGATGTACTAAGTATTTGTACACATTGAAGGTCTACAGAAAAGTTCGCGATGGTGTATGTCTATGTCTATCTCTATACAATACAGCATTAATCCTTATCCAATTAAGTACCTTAAATAAATTGTTGAATTAATATAGATCAATATGGCTGTTTACAGTTTGTAATTTAAATGAACATATTAGGAGATATTACAGATTTAAAATGCCGTGAGGAGGGCGCTTTCACCCTATAGCACTTCGCATTTAGCAGCTATATGTCGTTCTTTCAAAAGTTTGTTTAATGACAAGATAGCTGTGAATGTTGTATATAAAGACATTATGTAATTAATTGTAAAAATAAAATACATAGGGAAAAATGTAAACATAAATATGCAAATATGAATGCACTATATGAATTTAGATATTACAAAGATAGCTGGAAATCTTCTTGGTATAGGGAGAGTTAAATTGTTTTTCTCCAAATTTAACACTTGCGGGCGACGGGCAGTAATTAATAAATCAATACTACTGGATCGATTTTAATCATTTTTTTTCACCGAGTGACATGCGCTATATATTTTATACCCGTGCCAAGCAGGGGCAGGCTGCTAGTAGCCAATAAAATGTATAAGTTAGAGAGAGATAAAATAAGAGAATATACTTTAGAAATAGAGAGATAGATGTAAAGTGTACGTTGTGGAATAGGAACGAGTTCGAGAGGGTAGCACCTACTCAGCAGCTCAGTGCGCTCCCCTCCTTTTTTATCATTCATTATTTCGTAATCAATTGAGGTGGCTTTCATACTAACTACTTTTGGGTTAACTTTAACATTATTTTGGAATATAATTTGTTTTTTTTTTGTAATTACACTTTTATCACATTTTGGACTGTTAAGCGTTTAATATGTCGCGCCATGTACATCGTTCGACGCTGATGCATCTCATACGGAGAATACCGCAGCACTGCTAATACACCGTGTGGTATCTGGCTAAATAAAATAGATCACCTACATTTCATACCGAGGTGTCTTAAAAGGCGACTAAGGTAAGTTGACGTCAGGTAGGCAGCCGGTAGTAAAATACTTATCCAAACCATGGAACAACATATTAATGACTTAGATTGGGGTAAGGCCAAGAAAATGATGATGACCACAGCAATGCTAACGCAAGAAGTAGGTTATATCGATGAGTGCACCCAAATAGCAGACGTAGCATTTTTTTTTTGCTATTTTTCCTAGGGTGTATTTATACAATTTTGCTATCTGACCTTATTTTGATTTGACTGACCCGTTGGAGCAGTGGGTAGTGACTCTGCCTTCAGCTCCGCGGGTCGCGGGTTCGATTCCCGCCGAGGGCCAACATTTTCTATAAATGAATTTGTTGGTCTTTGAGCCTGGGTGTACATTTGTATTTAAGTATGTATTTAAAAAATATATAAGTATATATTCACCAGTCGTCTGTCACCCATAACACAAGTATTAAGTTACTTACTTTGGGGACGGACGACCGTGTGTGTAAGTGTCCCATATATTTATTTTTTTATATTTTATCTTTATCAGTTGCGCCAATCTAAAAAAGACCCCTTCCCACACTTCTATCTATATATATAAGTGGGAAACATTACAACTAAAACTAGTTACAAGCTGGGCTCGACTTCTGGTAGGGATGTGACTTACGAGTAGAAAAAATAGATTAATAAATAATCGATTTTTATCCTTTTAAAATAATCGATTTTAGAAAATCGATTATTTTGTTACGAAATAATCGTTTTTTTCTATTTCAAGAGTTGTCTTTTTTAATATTAATAATTAATTACAATATAGGCTAATAATTAAAGTGGACAACTACCAAGAAATAATATCAGATGCGCTGTTTGTGAAATTGGATGAAAATGTGTGGATTTCTTAAATTGGTTTCATCCAACAATGCATATCTAATCTTATAAAACAAGAAAAAGAGTAAAAAAGTGAAAGGGATACCTAAAATAATCGATTAAAAAAAAATCATTATTTGACTAAAAAATAATCGATTTTTAAAAATCGATTAATTTTGAAAAGATAATCGATTATTTTATAAATCGATTATTTGTTCACATCGCTACCTTCTAATTCTGGTGCCAATTTATTATTTAATTTGAGGCACGTTGAATAGTGAATACACTATACAGTTTTACCTTATGAATTATGATGAAAAATGTTGAAAATATAAACTATCCATGAATCAATATACCAATGTATGCGTTTATCTGTATGATGAAGATTACTTTATAACTATTTATATTTTATACCGTTTTATAACTATTTAGTGTTTAGAGTTTATATGTGGGCCGATCCCGGCGGCACTGCAATGCCGGGCCGACCCGTGACGGGAGTGGAGCGAGCCCCGAACATCCCGTCGTGATACAAAAATCAGTTTAATATACTGGTCCCGCAATGCGGGAACTTTCAGATATTAAGCTGAAAAGAACAGATAAGTAATCGATTATTTTTTTATAAATAATCTAAGGATACTTCCACCCGAAGGGGGTATCTTTGAAGAACCAAGTTAAACTTATATCTTAAACATAGAACCTTCTGGCGGACGGGCACTGGGGAAGGTGTACAGTAGAGGGATAAGGGGATAATAGAGTGGGTTAAGAGAGAGGGAGGGTGGTAACGAGACCACAGTTTTTAAAGGGGGAAACGAGGGGGCGCTAAGGCACGGTGTACTGCCGCGCCCCCGACACGTGCTCCACATAAATATCCCGGGACCAGCGGATGGTATCGCTGACCATGAACCTCCTCATCATCACAGCGTAGGCTCTGTTGATATTGAGGGTGTTCATGGTCTTTTCGTTACGGCAATCCCAGCCGCCAAGGGAACCAACTATAAAGGCGTCGATGTCAACGGTGTATCCCCGACCCGTCAGTTGATCGACTATAGGTTGGTATTTGTCGATCTTTTCCTGACGAGCCTGGTCGAATGAAGTGGTGGTGTTTTCAAACGACACCGTGACGTCGACTATTGCTATGCGGCGACGGTTTTCGTCTCTAACGACGATGTCTGGCCTAAAAGCCGCCGCCGCACCACTAGTTCCCTCGACGGTTCGATTAACCGTAACTGTCCCAGGATTTCGGGAGATGGCCTTGACCAGCCGATCCTGGATGGCATTGTGCCTGCGTTGCCGTGCGTCGGAGTGCGCCGTGCAATGGTTGAGGACGTGCGGGATCGTCTCCAGGACGTACCCGCACCTGCGACATCGCTTGTCCCCCTCAGTTTGCCACCGCTTACTACACACTACACTACTTTTTCATCAAAAATCGATTATTTTATTAATCATATTTTTTTTTATAACTTTTTAACTTGTATTTTAGCTCTGCTAAGCTTATAGCTTGGATGAAACCAAATTTAGCAAAGCTACACATTTTATTCGTATTTCACAAACAGCACATCTATTATCATTTCTTGATAGTTGTCCACTTTAATTAGCCTTTATTGTATTTAATTATTAATATAAAAAAGACAACATTACAAATATTCAGAAAAAAATCGATTTTCAACAAATCGATCGTATCATAATAATCGATTTTTTTTAAATAATTTTATTTTAAAAGGAAAAAAGCTATTATTTATTAATCGACTTTTTCTACTGCATAGTCCATATCACATTCCTAAAAGTTAGTGACTGGCTAGCGCCATCTAAGGTAATATGCCTAAACTAAATTCGTACTCAGTATATCGGATCGTTTTTCATGCAGGTTCGTTGAGTCTGCCATCTTTGTAGTTGCTGGTTTGCTTCTAATAATTTAGGTGTCACTGATATTAACATATTTAAAGCAAAGCGTAATTTATGGCCCAGTAAAAATTTTAAACACTGACTATGGTAGCGATGTGAAAAAAAACAATTTTTTAAAAATCGATTATTTTAGGTATCCCTTTTTCTTTTGTACTCTTTTTCTTAATTTTTAAGATTAGATATGCATTGGATGAAACCAATTTCGCCATTTTAATCCAATTTCGCAAACAGCGCATCTTATATCATTTCTTGGTAGTTGTCCATTTTAATTAGCCTTTATTGTAATTAATTATTAATATAAAAAAATACAACTTTTGAAATAGTCAGAAAAAAATCGATTATTTCGTAACAGAATAATCGATTTTTTAATCGATTTGTTTTAAGGGGATAACAATCGATTATTTATTAATCGATTTTTCCTACTCCAAGTCACATCCCTACTCTATGGCCCTAGGGCTCAACTGCAAACGGTACAACTATAATAATACATAACACAATGAGAAATACATATTTTCACCGTCTCCTATTACAGCCTGTTCCCGTTCTTAAGCAACCAGTGTCAAACCGTCTTGTCTTGTCTCATCCCGACTTATCCCCGAAGGCTCAAGAAAAGCAGAAATGTCGATAGTGCACAGAGGTTTTTAGATGGTTTTCGCTTTCTTCATTATTATTTTGTAACCGCAAAATTTAATTGTGCTTAGTGAGGCCACGTTGAAGACAGAAAATATAGCTACCAATTGTTCATAAAATTTTAGCAACAGCCCCCACCTTTGAATTTTTAATTTTATTTTCTGGCAACACTGCATCATTAGCTTACTAGTAATATTTTATAATAGTCAAACAAAGACCGAACACACTATAGTTTAAAAAATAAAAAAAATCTATAGGAAATTAAAGGCGATTGTGACAGATTTTTTTGCATAAGAAACTGTGAACTATGTTTGTGTAAAGATTCTCCTTAGCGCGATATCGTTTTGCTCCTAAAACGTGTAACGCCATCTACGGTAATACATGAAAATCACATACTAATAGTATACATCTTTACTAGTATATATAGATGTCTCTAATATAAAAAGCTCATGGATTTAAAATGCATGCCTTTGTATCTCTTATTGATATACATACATGTATTATAACTCGAGCACTAGCACTCAAGACTGGTCTGCTATAACAAAGGAGCTACTACTAAACTGGAATGGTTAAAATAAAACTTACGTATAATATTGACCAGCCATTCCTTTCTGCAGGCAATATGGAAGGAAGCTGGGCAGTTCACACATTCCCATAACTTGTTGTTATCCCCACAAACTAAACACCATGGTAGATGAATAGTTATCTGCATTTTTGGCTGTGAATATTTCTGAAAGTGGTAATATGATTTTTTTTGTATTTCAGGTAATTCTGTTATTTGCTTATAAATTTAAAAAATAAAAAAATACTAGAGTCTTCATCTGCATATATTTCCTTACCAAAGACCTTAGGACTATATATATAGTATTACATTTTTTGTTTTTATCAAGATTTTGTGACAAATATCCAAATCTGTTTGTCTTATTGGGTGAATGAGTAACAAACATTCAAACAAATATTTACATTTATAAAAGATAGTTAATATTCTAAAAACCAACAACTATATAAAAAGTAGATGGAAAGAATTGTATATAAGAAACCATTTTTATTGTAAAAAAAGGAATTCTTAATTATAAAATTTAAAAATATAAATTTGTGGTTATTAAATGGAAAATATGTTTAGTGGAGCCAGTAGGAATAGCATTACTTTACAGATGCTTAAATAACTTCTAAAATCCATGTCACATCAGGCTGTGAATTTAAGAGTCAGGTCTCATCAAAATCTCTCTCTAACAGTGTTAATGACATAATATTACTAAGGACCAAAGCATCAGTTTTTGTCCAACTAGATAAGCAGATGTAGAGTATAGTCAGTACTTAAAGGAGTGACTGATGGCAGGTGGTTCGTTTTTACAGGAGGTACTGATATGACGAATGAAGCTAAATATGTACCTTGCTTAATAGCATCATCATCTTCCTGCCCTTATCCCACTATAAGTGGGGTCAGCACATGTTATAAACATGCTTTCACATGATTTGGCTGCATTTTAACGACTGGCCGCCTGCCTGACGTCAACTTACCTCAGTCGTATTTTACCACACCTCGGTAAGAAAGAGGGTGGTCCATTCTACTAAACCGGACACACAGTGGATCAGCTTACCTTAGTCGCCTTTTACTACACCTTGGTAAGAAATGAGGTTGGTCTATTCTACTCAGCCGGATACCACATGGCAGGACGACTTACCTTAGTCGCCTTTTATGACACCTCGGTAAGAAATGAGGGTGGTAATATTCTATTCAGATGGATACCACACAGCTATGCCTAGCTTAATAGCATGAGATGAATATAGAATATTGCAATGCAATACTTACAGTATTATCAGATACATCTTTGGTAGCATCTTTCTGCTTGTGAACAAAATTATATCTCCAACACTGATGCATGTAATTTTCAACCTCTTTGGTTGTAACAATATTTTTTAGTACCATCTCAAATTTATCTTCAGTACTTGCATCAACATGATGGAGATAATCTAATATATCTCTATTGTTCTCCTTTTCAGAATATAAAATATCATAAAATTGGTCAAATAAGTGCTCTGTGCCAAGTCTCACAAATTCTTTGAATGCATTTTCATATTTTCCCTGCTTAAGGGGCTTTTGACGGACTTCATATGATATATTAAGATCTGGCTCTTTATTCTTTGTTGGCTTTACTGTTAGAGGTAAAACATGATCCTCCTTCAGTTTTCTCTGAAAGAGTTATGTATAAACAGTGATTAATGAGGACAAGTTCTTCAAATCTATGACATATTACTGTTTTATATAAGTTGTATATAATACTTGGGTGAAGGCAAGAAAAATTAGATTTAGATAGGAAAAGGCTGCTTGAGACTGCTTACCAATTTATAGTAAAGTTATAAAAATCATTAAAATCATTTATTCTCTCTAATAAATATAGAAATAATATGTGCTGTGTTGTATCCCTCTGAATAGAATAGTACCACCCTCATTTCTTACTGAGGTGTCGTAAAATGCGACTAAGGTAAGTTGACTCACAGTATGGTATCCGGTTTAGTAAAATAGACCACCCTCTTTCTTACCGAGGTGTTGTAAAATAAGACTAAGGTAAGTTGACATCAAGCAGGCGGCCGGTTTTAAAAACGCAACCAAATCATGTGACAGCATGTTTATAACATGTTGTGCCGACCCCACTTAGAGTGGGATAAGATCAGGAGGATGATGATAGAAATAATAAAATGTATTTATTTATTATTTCTATATTAATTAAATTTAGAAATAATAAATAAATATTATTTCTTAATACCAATAAAAATTTGATTTTTATAAAATAAATTTGCTACATTTAAACTGTAAAACAATTTTAAAATAAAAAGATGGTCATCATTTTAGATTAAATTTTGCTAAATTTTGCTCTTCACTACATCACTACATTTTATAAAACAAAGTCCATATTTCCGTATGTACGCATAAAACTTTAAAACTACGCAACCGATTTTGATGCGGCTTTTTTTATTAGATAGAGTGATTCAAAAGGAAGGTTTGTACGTATAATAACATTCAATACGAAGTAGAGAAATACTGTAATTTTTGAGGTTTCTGTAAATAATTACATTTTTTTCCGCTTACATTGCAAACGCAGGCTAAACCCTACGAGATTTATCAAAATGATGTACTAAGTATTTGTACACCTTAAAAAGGTCTACAGAAAAGTCCGCGATGGTATATGTCTATCTCTTATGGATAACCCACAATAGCAGTTTTTTTCATTTACTTTTTACGAAAAATGATGCCTTATGTTCAAAGCAATTTTTATACAATACAGCATTAATCCTTATCCAATTGAGTACCTTAAATAAATTGTTGATTTAATATAGATCAATATTGCCGTTTACAGCATGTAATTTAAGTGAACATTTTCGGAGATATTACAGATTTAAAATCCCGCGAGGAGGCCGCGCTTCAACCTATAAGCACTTCGAATTTAGCAGCGACCGGAGGCGCAACTAAATGTCCTTCTTTCAAGTTTATATTGTCTAATGATAAGAAAGCTATGAATGTTGTATGTAAAGACATTGTCTAATCAATTGTAAAAATAAATAATATCACTACATAGTATAAAACAAAGTCGCATTCTGTGTCTGTCCCTATGTCCGTATATCCCTATGTATGCTTCAATCTTTAAAACTATGCAACAAATTTTAATGCGGTTTTTTTTTAATAGATAGAGTGATTTTAGAGGAAGGTTTACATGTCTAATAACATTTAATATGGAGTAGAGAAATACTGTAAGAGGTTGAGGTTTCTAATGTGATGTCGTAAATAATTACATTTTTTTCCGCTTACATTGCAAACGCAGGCTAATCCCTACGAGATTTATCAAAATGATGTACTAAGTATTTGTACACCTGAGAAAAGTCCGCGATGGTATATGTCTATCTCTTATGGATAACACACAATAGCATTTTTTGTCATTTACTTTTTACGAAAAATAATGCCTTATTTTTAAAGCAATTTTTATAAAATACAGCATTAATCCTTATCCAATTATGTACCTTAAATAAATTGTTGATTTAATATAGATCAATATGGCCGTTTATGACATGTAATTTAAGTGAACATTTTCGGAGATATTACAGATTTAAAATGCCGTGAGAACTTCGAATCTAACAGCTATATGTCGCTCTTTCAAAGTTTGTTTAACGACAAGGAAGCTGTGAATGTTGTATATAAAGACATTCTGTAATGAATTGTAAAAATAAAATACATAGGGAAAATGTAAAAGTAAATAAGTAAAAATGTACTATATAAATTTAGATATTCCAAAGATAGCAGGAAATCTTCTTGGTATAGGGAAAGGAAATTGTTTTTCTCGAAATTTAACGCTTGCGGGCCACGGGCAGTAAAGAATAAATCAAAAATTAATGGATCGATTTTAATAATTTTTTTACATTGACTGACATGGGATATATATTTGATACCCGTGCGAAGCAGGGGCAGGCCGCTAGTATATTTATATAATCTATTTTAAGGTTGTTCTATGTATTTTATCTATCATTGTGGTAGATATATAAATACTTCATTGGCATTAAATTGTAAAGAGTGTATTCAGAACTTAGTAGTGTAATGCAGGACTACATATTTGTGTATAAAAACTTCTTCTACATAGCTATATAGCTTTAGCAAACAATTCTGTTTAAATAATAAATATTGCTACTAGTCAAAAGACTTGTATAATCAGTTGGTGATGAACCAAAAAATTGTAATATAACATTAAAACCAGAAACTGACATGCACTATAATAGCTGGGGCCAAACCCTTTTATTTGTTCTCCAGGGCACAGGAAATTTTTTCAAGTAGCTTGTCCTAATAATAAATTGATAAGGTCTGTATTTTTAGTACAGCTTACAAAATCCTCTCTTTAAAAATAATACCTGTAGTGTTTGTGGGTTGAGACGTGTGTAACATACTTTGTACATTTATATACAAGACACATATATGTAATACATAGATGAATATAGTCACACTAACTCACACTAGTACAAAGGTACATACACAGCCTCATGATGCACCACAACAGTAACAAGAGAGCCCTTGGTGAGAGTGGTCGTGAAGTGACATGTTGTAACTTGTTAGCATGTGTTTGAGCCTGTGCTATATTCATACAACATTTGTTTATAAACACTACAATACCTTTTTAGGAGTTGCTTTTACAACTGGTTTGGTCACAGGAGCTTTGTTATCAGAACCATAGAAAGGCCTCGAGCGCTCTGCAAGATACATGCAGGTATAAGGAAGCCACATTTGCTGTTTTGTACGTACTAACTCCACATAGTAACAGAGCTGGCTAGTTACAATTATACCATTTTCATCTGCTGATATACCTAGAACTATAATATTTATATCATGACTAGGCCACATGTTGCTGTGGCTTAGTTTGTCTTCGAATTACCCTCGAAACAGAACTTTAAATTTAAATTGGTCTAGCCGTTTTGGAGTCTATAAAGGACATACAGACCAACATTCGTTTTTTATATATAAGATGTTATGTATTATATAATGTTATATAAGTCTCAAACCATATTCCATATAACTTAATATTTCTTCGAAACGCATGTTATGCTTATTTTTTTAATTTTATATAAAAAAAAAAACAAGTAAAGCTTCGTTTTTTGAAACACATTTTAAATTTCGAAAGCGAAACGTAACTTTAATAACACAAAAGCATTACATAGAATGCAACAAAATTAAATTCGTAAGCAAATATTTCATTATGGAGAGCTTAGACTTAAAAAAAGTAGACATTAATTAATTAAAGAAAGGAAACACGATAAAGGGTCAACGAAAATATTTTACTGTGCAATTATTTTCAATCGAGTGAATAAGATTAAGAATTTTTTATTTAACGAGATAAATAAAATATTAATAGATTAACAAGAAACATAATATAAGTATATTAAAAAGCATACCTTTATCATCATGGAAGAGTCCATCTTCATTCTTTATTACCTGAACTTTAGCATAAACTTTCTTGCATACTCTAGCAAGAGCTATATCACCCAATTTCCAATGATATATTCCTACAGATTTTTCACCCATTATTTATAAGTAAAAATATAAATTAATAAAGTAAAAGTTCTCGTTTTCTATCATGTAAAAATTAACTAGATTTACTTTCTTAGTCATTCTAAGTCTTATAAAATAATCATGAAAATAAAATTTCGTAAGTATAAAGTACATTATAATATACAACATATGAATAATTTTATAATGTTTGCTAAGTATTCCTTAATTTATTAAATAAATAAAAAGCAATTTATTATTTTAAATAGTGGAACCGGAAATGCCTGCAAACAAATATATATCATAAAACTAGTATTAATTAATCTTTGTGGTTTTTTATTTTACTCAAAAAATAAATGTTTGGTTTTTTTTTTATATATTTATCTAATTAATAATTAGTATTAATCTAATTAATAAATAGAAATAATCAGTTTCCGATTGTAGTCAAACCAATAAAAGCGGAATATTTTTGACAAAGAGCGCTATATCCTTTTTGTTTTCAATGTTTTTTACTATTCATCGCTAGATGGCAATGTCTGTGCCACATCCTCGGAGGTAAATGGGTACGGACGTCGAGGCGAACCTTTTCCAGGCCGTTCCTTGTTTTACGCCTGGATTTCTTCTGAAGGTCACGAAAGACCTGTCTTTCGGTATAAGCCTGGAGCAGTATAATACAATCATAACGAATAATAACCTATGAAATAATTATAATAGATGGCGGTAATAGTAATTGTTATTTCTAATAAGAACTATATTTATCTAAGAATGTAAATAAATAAATTAATTTATTTAATAAAGAATGAGAAATGATTTATCATTGTAATTAAATAACATATAAAGAATTTGATGTTTCACTACATGTAAATGTGTCGAAACTTAAAGAACCGCATATTAGGTCATCATTGTTAATTTTATTAAATGTCTGAAAAAACTGAATTTTCAATATAAAAATTTTCACTTATAGATTTAAACTGAAAAAAGGATTTGAAGAAAATCATTTTGGTGAATTTCACATTAATTATCATAATGTATTAGTAAAAATCTCCTAAAATATCGAGAATGCGTTTGAAATTTATTTCATAAAAATAGACCTATGATTGCATAATAAAAGTTATTCAAAACCCTAAAGAATAAATCATTTAAATTGTTTAGCTCTGATTTCATCATTGCGATTATGAACTAAAGTCACACGTTTTATTTGTGTTATTTCTCAATCCTTATTTTTATAAGATAAAATTAATCTTATGAGATAACAATCTGTATATACTTTATATAACAACTATTTACACGCTTGCGTAGTAAGATGCTGGCGTTTGATTGGTTGATCTCTGTAAAGGCGGGGCGCGCACAGCATCCAATGGTTGTAGTTCATCTTATATCTGCGGAGATAGGGGACTGATTTGTTTTGGGGACCGAGTATGTATCAAATGACAATCAATAATTATATCTTTGATACCTATTTAGGGTACGATTAAAGATCTTATTATTTGAAACAAAATAATTACTAGCGTTAGATTTATCACGTCAGCTCATGAAGTAACTATTTTATTATAATATTTACATGATTACGATTACGCCGTGTGGTATCCGGCTGAATAGAATAGACCAACCTCATTTCTTACCGAGATGTTGTAAAAGGCGACTAAGGTAAGTTGACCCACTGTGTGGTATCCGGTTGAGTAAAATAGACTACCCTCTTTCTTACCGAGGAGTCGAAAATACGATTAAAGTAAGTTAGGCGAAAATACGAGTAAGGTATTTTACGCCAGGCAGGCGGTCGGTCGTAAAATACGTATCACAAACATACGACACCATGTTTGTTACATGTTGTGCCGACCCCACTTAGAGAGGGATAAGGGCAGGAGGATGATTTGCATGATTACACGATTGAAGGCAATATAAACAAATTAATTAGGTAAAATAAGCTGTCATTTTTATACCTTATTATCTCATCCAAGTTAGTACAGATTCTAAATCAAGTGAAAAATTATTTGTATTATTTATAGAATTAGGTGTTACTTTTTGGAGATCCATATTACAAAAGTAATATTAAATTATTTTGCTATAATCCGCGATAAAGCATATAGAAAATACAAAAACCGCATAAGTTTTGCAATTTTGTTTATCTCCTGATGATGCTTGTTGCGGGGCGAAACAATTGTTGAGTTTGTCATAGTGAATGTGTGTAGTACTTATGTCGGTGCTGGAATTTTGGAGAGCATTTGTATCTACGAATCAGGTTTGAAAACAGATAGTCCACTCTACTTTTAGCATTATATATATATGCATCATTTTTTGTTGATTTACTTTGAAATGTAAAGGCGATCGAACCGAGCGGGTCAATCTCGATCGTTCGCCATTTATCGATCGTATTTACCATCCTTCTTTATCTATATTTATCGGTAATCTGTTTTTACCAACTTTAAAAAGAATTAATTAAATCGTTTAATGCCTCAGAAGTTCATTTTTTTAAATAATATAACAGGACTATTAAAATAAACATACCTAACTTTCAACTAGACAAAAAATTAGTATATACTACAGAATATATACCTATATTTTAGCTACAGAAGTTAGGCATGTTCATGTTTAACTGCTGTTTAGACGTGAAAATGTCTATAAAAATATTAATATTTATTTGGCATGTTGACATTAAGCGAAAATTTGTAATGGTTTTCAAATCCAATGATTGAGTTTCTTTTTGATATAGTGTTAAAATTATATATACATATAGTTACCGCCATCCAAAGACAAAGGATTGATTTTTTATGTTCTTCCATTCATTTTTAAGTTGTCTGGATTCCGGTATAACGATCTGAGAGCATCGGCTGTAAGATGCATTTCTGGTTGTTACGTTTTTTTTTATTCCTAAATAAGGTTATATTCCGGACTGCATTTAATTAGGCAGGTAGGTAAAAGCTTTAATTCTTCTATGCTGTGGTAGCCCAGCGGTAACACCGAGTGACTCTTTCGACGAAGTCACGGGTTCTGACCCGGGCAGACACCAATAAGTTTTTCTGTTAAAACTTACGTGTCTAATTGATAATTGCAATTTATCACACGCTTTTCGGTGAAGGAAAACATCGTGAGGAAATCTGCATATCTCTAGAGAATTCTGGAGATATGTGTAACCTACCAATACGCACTGGAGCAGCGTGGTAGGTCTTAGCTCCAAACCTCTCCAAAAACGGAGAGAAGAGGCCTATTCTTAGCAGTGGGATAGTAACAGGCCACTTACTTATCCTCTCAGCTCTTTTCTACTATGATTTTAAAATTATTTCAACATAATGTTCCACGGTTAAATTCTAAAACATATCTTCTTCTAGGCAAGCGCGCTCTATCTTAGACTGCATCATCGCTTACCATCAGGCATGATTGCAGTCAAGCGCTCGCCTATTCTGAAATAAAATTAAAAAAAACTCCAAAAATAAAAAATACGATCAGAATTTTTTGTAAAATGTTTAACCTGTCTTAAGGCCATTGTTTCGAGTGTCCGAGTCGAGAGTTCATCTGGCGCATAACCTGCTATGAGACAAAAAGTAGAAAATTAACGGAACACAAAAACTTGCGCCAGATGCCGACAATAGATGTACAGTCAACAGCAGATTGCCTTTAGCATAGTAATTTATATAGCAGGTATAATAAGTAGTTTAAATATAAATTTACGCAGCTGAAATTAAATTTTTAATACTAAATATTTTAATAAACCTCTTGGTGTAATGTTGAATATTTAAATACATTAATACAAGAAAATAACCAGGCACACTAAATAACATTGAATACTCTAAGTATGTTATTAAAATAATAATATTAATAACCTGGTAAAACACATTTATAATAAAAATAAAATATTAGCACTGTATTAATTAAATCCCACCATTGTCCTTTAATAACACCGTTTTGAATACAGTCATAAGTTAAAAAAATAATGAATTTATAGAATTAGGTGTTACCTTCAAGTCTATAATACAAAAGCAATGAAAATATTATTTTGATACAATCCGCGATAAAAGAGAATATATGTAACATAAAAACTCATGCCACTATCCTCCACCAACACAACAATACTTGTGTATTGTTGTGTTGGTGCAGTGTTTGTGCACTGCATATTTACAATTACGTTGATATTTTGGTTTCGAGATCTATAATATGTATTACAAAAAACCCGAGATATATAAAAAAAAACTGAATCTTAAGCCTGAATACACATTCAAAAAATGTAAAGAAAGTAAACAGATTACCTACCTAGTACGTACCTACAGCTAAATAATATTTTAATTTTAAGTATGAGCAATTATTATTGACTCATTTGCAAGACTTTTCTGCAGAATAGTACAGGATGGTAGTAGCACGAGTTACGACCGGTAAAAACCGATCAATTGTCATCAATTGAACCACTTTTTTCACTCATTTCAACGCCATGACATGACACCTCAATTGTTTTTAAACGTTTTTAACTTATTTGTACAATTTTCATTGATAATCCATTGACCATCTCATATCCGGAATGGAAACATCGTTGTGAATAAAATTTTATCACGGCAATAGTTATTAATCATGTAATGCGTAATCTGTAAAGATTGTTACTGTTTTTACTTCTTTTTGTTTAAATTAATTGTAAGGAATATGCTTATAAATGATTGTACTTAAAAATCCTTTCACCTTCCTACTAGCCTTTTTTCGTAATTAATAAAAAGCGTTACTAAGTTTCTTTCTGGTTTTTTGTGAAAAGAACAATATGCCGAAACAATATGTTGGTTCTTCGAATCTGGGTCTATTTATGTAGGTATACGTTTAAAAATTGAAAGTTACGTACTTATATATTAACCAGTTGTCTGATAAGTTTTTTTTTAGTTAATACATATATACACCTACTCGAAGAACAGACAAATTTGTCTTCAAAAAATTTAATCCTTCAACATGTAGAGTTGAAGCCAGGTTCACGGCCAACTACACAAACGAGCCAGTGAAAAGAAGAAAAAAATGGTCTATATTTCTGTTTGATTTCGCTACGTCATATATAATTACGTGAAAGCTGTAAATATAGCTGTGTATAGCATCTGCCATCAACTTTCTCAATATTAAGGACGCACCTTAGTGTAAGCCCCTCTATACTTTATGGTCTTATATAACAGAGAATTGTAACGACAAAAAATAGCTCATTAGGCATTAAATACATAGTTTTTAGAGTAGGGAAGTCATAGGCTGGCCAGGAAGTGAAAGTGTCACAATAAGTAATGAAAGGGAAGATGAAACTCGTATAGTTATCTTTATCTAATCAAACATAAAGAAAGAGACAGATGCAATTTCATTCGCTTTCTCTTTATAAGAATAAGGCACATTTTAGGCTGGCTTCCCTATTCTAGTATAACTTTATGATTAGATTAGATGCAATAAACGGGCAAGAAACCAGAATATACGTGTGTATACTAAAAAAATACAATAATTAAATAAAATTAAAATAAAAACTTGCAAAAAAAATTATAGACGTTATTACATATTAAAATTTTAGAAAAAAGTTTAACTAAAGTTGAGGTTTAACTTTTTTCTAAAAATTTTAATATGTAACTATGTTTATCAACAAAAATCTTTAAAGAAAAATACTAAAATGTTTAAAGACAAAAAATAAAAAGCGTGCGTTGGCCGGGAATCGAACCCGGATCAACTGCTTGGAAGGCAACTATGCTGACCATTACACCACCAACGCCTGCAGTAAAATGATAAAAGTTTACAATAATTTTTTTTTTATGTACTTTAAATTAAATGTGTATTAAATTACCACATTAAATGGTTGCGTTAGATAGATAAATTATACAAATATTTTTAATCTTTATGGGATATAAAATTGCTTGATTCGCAAAATGTGTGCAGTTATGAATATGTAAAAAGAATCTGTAAAATTCCAATTGGCATTTTTATTTTTTTAGAAAACAGCTATAAAAATATATTAAAAAGAAAGCTACAGGTAGGTAGCAGGTTAGCTCGTGCTACGTATGTCCCTGTGTGCGTGGGACAGATGCTGTATACAGCTGCCGCGGCGCGTGCGCGTGGACCGACCGAACAGTCTAGATATTTGCAGCGATAAAATATATCACGTACGTGTTACAAACAAATATCATTACATTAATTAAATTGATCATTATTATCATAAATTTCTATAAAAAGTTTTATCTGGTATAATATAATATTTTGAGAAAAGGATTAACCGCCGTGTGGTATCCGGCTGAGTAGACTTGTAAAACAATTCTATTATAATTACTTCATGTACTAAAATATGTAGTTGAAAATATTTTTAGTAAACAATAATCCTTCGTCAATGTTAACCATAAACTAACAAAATGCAATTGGGTATCTTTGAACCGTTCAAAGTTACCCATATTTAACCAAAAATAAGAGTGGTCCCCAAATTCACCGTTCCATCGATAAAAATGATGCAAAATCATGAAATTATATGAAAAAGTATCATTTCAATGTACAATCGATCATTAGAAACCGAAAATCATGTGTTTTACACACCTTTTCTGTAATTAAATCGGAAATGTAACTCGCATACTTTTCACTGCTAAAAGACCGCGAACAGAAAATTAATTTTGAAAAATTGACAAAGTTTGTTTAAAAACTATAAATTTTTCAATGACATTTGACAACTAGAACATTTTGTATTTCCGTTTTACTCAGTTATCATTTTTAAATCAGGTTACAGATATTGAAAAAAAAAATTAAGAATTAGTTTAGTCGTTTTATTCAATTTTACCATAAAATTCAAAGTTACCCAATTTGACTGTAATTCAAATTAATATTTTTTTTTATAATTTCTTAACAATTTTTACTTCACTATAAATTTTCTCACTTCGTAGGTTAGCTGGCAGAGATCCAGTCTTAAGGACAAGTTGACCTTTATGCACTATTTAATAATAATGTTTTTCCAACATATTTTTAAGGTACATAAATAAATGAATAAATAGTAGTTATAAGTGAAGCTGAGTATTTTAATAAAGATATAAAGTAAGTTTAAAAAATGAATATCCAATTTCTGTAGAAAAAATTCTATATTCCATAGCAATATATTTTTCTATTTAATTTAATCGTCTTTTTTAATGTTTTAATTGTTTTCTTTTAAGCATCAAGATTGTTAAACGCGTTACAGTATCGGTCAGCTGCTCAGCGCATCTCGCGCCCGCCTGTCTGTTGATGTGCGTCGAACTCTTAAACAGTGAATGGTACAAGTTATAAGCGACAGACGGCCATTTAAAGCTAGCCATTAGATCAGTTTCATATCCACAAGGCATCGTCTTCATAACATAATAATGTGTAAAATGTTTGTGCTTTCTTTAGTAGGTTACTGTTACAAATTCGTAATGTTTATACGTCTGTAATATGGAACCTGAGTGACGACGCGGCGACTGTGCCCCCAATAGGAATCAGTGATTTGATTTGTACAAGTAATTTAATAATTAATATCATTCAATCTCTAACACTGTGGAGGTTGTCTCTCTGTAGTTATAACTTTTGTAATATTACAAAAATTAAATAATGAATTTAATTATTAATATTTTATTACTTATAAAATTTTTCAGTTTTTTTAGTATTCTAAATAGGGTCTAATTTTAAGTAGGGTCAGCATAAGATGTTTTAAACATGTTGTCACATGATTTGGCTACGTATTTCACGACGGGCCGCCTGCCTGACGTCAACCTATCTTAGTCGTATTTTACGACACCTGGGTAAGAAAGATGGTGGTCAATTCTATTAAACCGTATACCACACGGTGGGTCAACTTAACTTAGTCGCCTTTCACGGTAAGAAATAAACATATTATTTTTAAGACAGCTTAAAATTATCGACCTACACTTGTGACTTATTTTAATTTTTTTTTGTCAGTAAAACCCATTATGGGTTATCACCGCCTAACGGGGACGAGCGGCGGGTATGTCGGCCTCGCACTAAAAGCCTGACAGTGCTCCACCACGCTGCTGGTGGGGGCCACAGGGTACCGTTGTACACATTGCCCCCATCCCCGCCAGCAGCAACTCTGAACCCCAGAGTGCGCCATTTTTGAGTCGGGGGCCTCCCTAAAAGTGGCCTCTTCCTCCGCTAATCGATGCTTCGGGAGCACCAAATGCATTGACCGCTTGGAGTCAGTTTCAGATGGGCGTCCATGACTTATACCACCACCTAAAATGACTCACACCGACATTGACCGCGTAATCTTGAGCCGCAATTATACCGGTGTTGTGAGAAAATTACGATTACAAGCTAGTATCAAAGATATTCATCATTGCATAATTACGTTGATCAGCTGATCTTGTTACGGCTGTGTGTTTTTGAGAGAAAGGCTGCATTCGACAGGCGAGCGACTTGTAGCGTTTGTACAGTTTGTAATTTATTTATATACGATGTTAATAACAGCTTGCACAGTAATTAAAATACGCTAAGTTTAACGAATATTTATACATCTTTAACGTGGGGAAAAAATAATAACATAATATTAATATTTGCACTCATTTACGTACACTATGAAACTGGGTTGAACTTATTTGGATTAGAGTAGGGAAACATGGCGCAAAATGTGCTACTTTACAATAAAGAGAAAGCAAATAGGGATTACCTATCTGTCTCTTTTTTTATGTATGATTAGACAAAGATGCAGTTTACAAGTTTCATCTTCCTTCTCATTATTTATTATGTCTCTATGACTTACTGCCTGTCTATGATTATTGAACTAAGCAACATAGCTACAGATAACCTTTGATTTTTTTTTTCAAAATGAAAATATTCTTAATTCAGTTAGACTGTTAAAGTAACTGAGTAAAAATTTTTGAAAAGTGTTTTTTTTTCAAAGAAATAATTACAATAGGTATGTTCCTATGTTTTGGATTACTGTTTGTCTTTTACGGTTTGTTGTTGAGGATATATGTATATATAGGAAAATGTTACTTTGACCTAAAAAAAACATTTAAAAAATTACAATGTATTAAATTTTAACATTACAATCTGTAGCAATTTATAACATAATAAAAATTTTAGACGTAAAATTGTCATTTTTCAAGTAATCTGAGTTCCGCTGTTCGGAAAAGGGACTTAAGTCATATAATTTCAATTCACTTACAATTAGGCGCTTTTTTATATTACATGTTAATAATAAATTAAAGTTGAACTGCACATCAACAAAATTTAATGAAAACTCACTACCTTATTGGTGCCACATAAGCACTTTAATCAATATTGCCTAAAAAGCTATTAGATTAACAGATGTTATAGTTTGCACACAGGTGTAAAATATAAACAAACTTCAGTTCCAACGATGCGACGGTATTTTATATGAAGGTAAGCAGTTGGATTAAATGAAATGTAATGGTTCATTTCAAGCCAGAATGCGTTAACAACTTTAAAATGAGGTGCATCCAAAAACTAGTTCCCTAATACACTTTCGATCATCGCAATATATGTCAATATAAACGATAGGTCTTTAGGTCAGATTGCGGTACGCGACAGCTGTATTCTCAGCTGCCACGGTCACACTGTTTTAATTAAATAACATTCGCTCATCAATCGGAACTAATGAAAATACCAACAAAATATTGACGAAATTTTTTAACGGGAGCGAAATTCTAATTCTAAATTCTTTACTAGCAATCGCCAGCGTAGAAAGATTGAAACCGTAATATAGTCTTTTGATAACCATAATAATGGTTAACGTAGGTCAACCTTAAAAGCTAGACATATGCTGTCCCGGACTTTTATTTAGAATATTTAGAGGGGAACAATTTTGTGATACATGATCTTTGAATAACTATTACCGTTTACTCTTTTGCCGCTTTACCGTTTTAAATTTTGCCGTTTTCGTACTATTTTTTATTGCTGCTCCTCTCCTATTCATCCGAGCGTGAAGTTATTGTATAGCCTGTAGCCTTCTTCAACAAATGGACTATTATACACTGAAAGAAGATTTCAAATCGGTTCAGTAGTTCCTGAGATTAGCGCGTTCAAACAATCAATTAAACAAACTCTTCAGCTTTATATATTAGTACTTTATTTATAAGTATAGATTCAAGTGGACTGTTTTTTTACTTTTGAATCGTCAAATCTTTTTAAAAGAAGCCACTGATTCGGAAATTTGCTCCAACCGAGAAGAACCAGCAAAAAATAATCATATTCCTGTCCATAACCCACTCTAATTGGGCTCGGCACAACATGTTTAATACATGTTGTCGCATGATTTGGCTATGTATTTTACGAACGCTCGCCTGACGTCAACATTTTTTTTTTGTCAGGAAAACCCATTATGGGTCATCACCGCCCGACGGGGACGAGCGGCGGGTATGTCGGACTCGCACCGACTAAAAACCTGACAGTGCTCCACCGCGCTGCTGGTGGCGGGGACAGGGTACCTATGAAGACATTGCCCCCATCCCCGCCAGCAGCAGCTCTGTACCCCGGAGAGCGCCACCTCCGGGTCGGGGCCTCCCTAAAAGTGGCCGCTCCCTCCGCTAATCGATGCATCGGGAGCACCAGATGCATCGACCGCCTCGGGGACCTAACTCCAGCGAGCGTCCGATACCCCGTTCGGACCGCTCGGAGGTCCCCGTTAGGGCGGCATGCGACGGACTTCGGCGAGCGCCTGACGTCAACTTAACTTATTTTTATTTTACGACGCCTGGGTAAGAAAGAGATTGGTCTATTCTACTTAACCGGATATTACACGGCGGGTCGACTTACCTTAGTCGCCATTTACGACACCTCGGTAAGTAATAAGAGTGGTCTGTTTTACTCACCAGGATAACACATGGCTTAAGTAATAATAAAACACATAAGCTAAAGGTATCAACAGTGGAACGAACTATTCTATTCTTTACTGAACTATTCTTTACTGAAATCTATCTCGAACTAGTATTTTAAGCAACACACGAGTGTGTATTTTATCCCGATAACCGTTTTAACATCTATAAAAGAATCAAGTTCATATGTAGTCTATAAGGAAGAATATCCTGTTGCTAGCCAATAGAATTAAAACGTAATGCCTAGTAAAATTTATGAATATAGATCAATTTACTGATAACCAACAATCTAGCAGTTAGCAGCTGCCTAGCACCTGCCTCTCTCAAAGGGATTTTCCGATCGTTGACATTACATCCTCAGTAATACGTGATGTTGTGTCAATGTAGCGTAACACAAATGATACGTTATACGAATATTATAAAGGAGAAGTTTAACTTTTCTGCTTTAAAATTATAATTTTTTCACAATTAAGGTTGCCATATAAGAGAGCTCTTAGATTTAGCCATTGTGTTGCGTATACTACAAACGGTACGAGTATGTTAATCAATTTTTTTTCGAATCGACATTATGCTGTTAGTCTTAACGGTTTTTACAGCGTCCCGGGGCGGGACGGATGAGCGCAGTAGTCTTGTCGAGGTGCAAACGCGACATTCGCATAAGACATTATATAAAGAGTAAGAGTGACATTGTATCTATCATTACCTTCCTAGCTCTTTATTCCTGAGTAATTTAATGCGTTAGTTTTTTGATGAAAAATATAAGATAAGGGCTCCGTAACTTACTACTTTAACTTAGTGCACTGATAAAAGGATCTGTATACTTTGTATACTGAAAATATAGACGTCCAAAAACGATTACAAGCACGTAATACAAACACACAGCGTCTTCACTGCCGAAGTCTCAGTTTTGTGACGTCGGTTGGTCGTAGCTTCTTGCCACCCTTACGTCGAATGACTGATCAAAATCACACCATCAATCCTCCACTACGCGTCGCCCTAAGCCGCGGTCCGGCCTCACTGGAGACAACGGACGACGTTCTCCGACATAGTATAGTTTCTGCGCTCTACTCTCCACATTTTGCAACCTCGACGATGTTACTGGGCTCGTGCGTCCTTCCCGGTGACGCTATAAAAGCCGTTAGGACTGTTAGCATACATCAGTCTGAAAAAAAATCTGTACACTCGGATGATTTGATTCTAAATGCCCTTCTGATTTGGGCATTTAGAATCACATTTATAATCATTTTTTACGACAACGTAATACTAGGTCTAGGAACACAAGTTCAATTGCGCCATTAGCACATCAGCATCTCGAGTGTATAGTAAATACTCATTCGGACATATGTGAAGAATATATAAGACAGATATAGTACCAACAGCATCAATGTTACAGCGCTTTTACTTATACCCTTTGTTTTGATCCAGACAATAATGATTCAATGTTATGAATCATCGTCTGTCTGGGACGTCACATCGCTCAGATGTTTTGTATTTCTGTATGTTGAATCATACATTTCAAACTGTAAGTTAAGTTTAATCGATAACCAATATTTTTGTTAACTGAGTAGAGGCTGAGATCAATCTATGACGGCTATTAATGAAAGATTAAGATTTTTTTAAAATTTTAATCTTATAATTATCAAATTTATTTGCAAATCACTACATATTATAAAACAAAGTCCATATTTCCGTATGTACGCATAAAACTTTAAAACTACGCAACCGATTTTGATGCGGTTTTTTTTAATAGATAGAGTGATTCAAAAGGAAGGTTTGTACGTATAATAACATTCAATACGAAGTAGAGAAATACTGTAATTTTTGAGGTTTCTGTAAATAATTACATTTTTTTCCGCTTACATTGCAAACGCAGGCTAAACCCTACGAGATTTATCAAAATGATGTACTAAGTATTTGTACACCTTGAAAAGTTCTACAGAAAAGTCCGCGATGGTATATGTCTATCTCTTATGGATAACCCACTATAGCATTTTTTGTCATTTACTTTTTGCGAAAAATAATGCCTTATTTTTGAAGCAATTTTTATACAATACAGCATTAATCCTTATCCAATTAAGTACCTTAAATAAATTGTTGATTTAATATAGATCAATATGGCCGTTTACAGCATATAATTTAAGTGAACATTTTCGGAGATATTACAGATTTAAAATGCCGTGAGGACACCGCGCTTCACTCTATAGCACTTGGAATCTTTTAAGAGTTTGTTTAAAGACATTCTGTAATAAATTGTAAAAATAAAATACATAGATAAAATGTAAAAGTAAATACCTAAGTAAAAATGTAATATATGAGTTTAGATATTCCAAAGATAGCAGGAAATCGTCTTGGTATAGGGAGAGGAAATTGTTTTTCTCCAAATTTAACGCTTGCGGGCCACGGGCTGTAATGAATGAATCAAAACTACTGGAGCGATTTTAATCATTTTTTTTTACACTGACTGACATGGGATATATATTTTATACCCGTGCGAAGCAGGGGCAGGCCGCTAGTAAATAAATAAAAGCTTTTTAAACATTTCATGTCCCTACTGTTCACCGTTGAGGAGTTCCGGTGTCTGGAGCCAATCAATTCAACACTATATCCAATCATAAACATGCATTGGTATCGGGGGTGGACAAGTATGTAAAATTTCAGCTCAATTAGACAACAGGAAGTGGGTCCAATTTAATTTACAAGATTCCACCTTCATATCCAAAAGTTACAAGGCAAGTTAAAATATGGAAGATTATATAAATAGTTGATAATCGTAAAATAAAATAAAAAAGTTATATAGATAATTAAATAGACATTCTCTAAAGAAAATTCTGTAACTAATTTGATGCGATCTTTTCTAATAAGACCAATAAGAAATATAAAACCACATAATGTTTTATGATACTAAATAAAGCGTCCAATATATTGCAGTACTTTGTGAATTTTCGAGAGAATAAGAAACTAGGTATTGTGTGGGAGAAATCCTTCACAAACGTCATTTTTTTGTCAAGGTTTTTTGCCCTTATTTATATTACAAGTAAATCCTCTGGTGGCAAAATTACAATTGTATTAAAGCCGAGCAGGTCTGCGACGTAGCATCGCCAACTAGGCACCAAAAACAATCAACATCAATCTTAAACTTAGCGCGGAACATACAAATGCCCGTCTAGCATACCTTCTTACCAATCATCATTGGCTAAAAGATCTGGTGTTAAAAGATCAATAAATTATACATAGTGAATCTATTTAACTAACAAATCATATACGGGTTTTGAATCCCGAGTTGTCAGTGTTCAATTAAATTTTATGCTTCTCTAAGCATTAACTTTTTAAGAATACCTTAACAAAAACTGAATGACACTCAAGCCTACGTCTCCGATGGACCACTTGCTTTACATTTTAAAGAACATCTTAGTTTTTATTAATAGCCATCGTCCGTCTATCCTCAATATAAAACAACAAAAAACACTGATCATAATATTATAATCTTTGGTCCAGCGCAAGGTGGCACGCGTCGGCACACCTGCTGTGTCAACGACAGCAGATTCGATTCCACATAGTTTTTGCTCATTATTTTAACTCACTACACTTTAGTCCAAGAGCTGACCGAAACATAATCAATGTAGTTACGTTTGGTTTAAACTCAGAGGTGACAATCATTTTCTTTTTATATTCGTTGAAGAAACTTTTTAAGCATGATTAGGAAAGCTGAGTTAATACTGTATACTATAGGATCATTATCCAAACAAAATCTTGCGATTGATAACCGTCACTGGAATGTATAAATCTATATAATAATAATGTATAATCTTGGTAAATAAAATTGCCACTTGTCCAATAATATTAAGTTCAATTTTATGTTGGTTCAACTTAGTTAAGTCAGCCTCCGCCTCGCACACTTTTTTAATGGGATATTGGTTTAAGCGTTGTTTACAGTATTCCACTTTACTTTGTAAGGTAAAGGAAACTCGAGAATGTCCAGAAATGAATTCAATTCGATTGATATATGATTATTGGCAGCGAAGAGCTTATAATTAAACTCCTTTTTAATCCCATTATGTTTTATTTTGGCAACATTGTATTAAGTTTTTTGTACATTCAGGCTATACAAAACTGTTGTGTTGCCAGATATTCCTCATTTTTAGAGTGATTATATTTACAATATTTTTAGTACAAAATAAATTATCTTGATTTTTATACACAGAAAAAAAGCCCCGTGGAGGTGGCTAGAATTCTAAAATTCATGATAGCGGTTGTAAACTTTATTAGGTAATTAAATAATTTCTTTTATCAAATATAAAACGAAATTTTTAAATATTTAAATGTCTATCGTTTATTTATTATTCTCCATATTGTACATACATAAAAATTTTGAAAAAAAGCACATGCTTTGTACATGCGGCGGATTTCTTCTAGTCAATCTTTGTGTATACAATGTAATACAATTTATTTAAAAACATAATAGCAAGACTTTAATTTATTAAATCTGGCATCACTTATCCGACCGAATTTTAAAGGCAAATTTATTGCTTCTCAAATTCAGTAACACATACAGTAATTAACAGCGTAATTGAACACCTTTTCGTTCGATTGCTTTTTTTTGCGTTGCCATTGTAGAAAAAGAGACACCATTATTTTAAAGACAACCATTTAAAGTCGTCGTGTGTGAATTTATTGCTATCAACTTAAGGCAGCCGGGTAAATAAATAGGCTAAATGAGGTGATTATCTTTTTGGAAATTATGAACCCTAAAAACATCAATAATAATTTAACTTCGCGACTATTTTCCATTATATATTTAATAGATTTTACTTATTATGTCCATAGAGTTATTATGCCAGCTTAAATATCTCTAATATCTATCTGTCTCTTTTTTATGTGTGATTAGACGAAGATAAGTATGAGTCTCTTATTTTCTCTCTCTTACCGTTTGTTTGACATTTGCACGCGCAAGCCTGCCTATAGTTCCTCTACTCTATGTACAATAGCTCTATGATTATGTCCTACACTACTACTTCTGTTTTGTCTATGCTCAAAAGAAACGAAACAATTCTTTATAGAAATGATTTATGTATTTTTGCATGTTTTTTAATGTCTAATTAATAAAAATAAAATATAAGCTACTAACTTCCAAACTTGAATCCATAGTAATTTATTAGCGTTAACCTTAATCATATTAGTTGATCAGCAGTAATCCTCAGTTTTTTATATCGTTCTGACACCGAAATGTTTTTATGCCACCTATTTGTGATGTTCTACATCAAATTCACGTTTAAATGATGTGGCGACAAAAAACCGGAAATCGGAGTCGGTCCCGATTAATTTAAGTATTGTTTTTATACAATTTTGTTTTATAATTTTTTTGTCAATCAATAATAGAATTAAATAACAGAATTTATTGAAATTTGTCTTAGCGTGAATGTATTCTTAAAACACGTTTTATTATAATTTTAAAAGCTGTTATTTAACTTGCCGTGTATGTATGTGAAATTGGATTCTTGTAAGATAAAGTTTGCCCACTTCCCGTTGTCCGATTGATCTGAAATATTAAATACTCATCCAGTTCTCATGATAATGCATGTTTATGATAAGCATTACAAGATGCTGCTGTTAGGATTGGCTCCAGACGAGGGAGCTCCTTCACGATTATCAGTAGTGACATAAAAATTTTTTAAAAGCTTTTATAACTTGAGTTGTTGCTCTTATAGTAGCTTTATTATAAAAATCTAAATCATTTTAATAAGCTCCTAATTCAAATTGTGTTTTTGTTATTAAATTATTCTTAATTATTCGAATTATATTATAATAACAATATATTATACCTATTAGAAATGAATACCTACTGTAAACTGTTTTTAATACTTATTCAGACAAGATATTCCGTCATTCCTGTGATCCAAAAATTACTAGACAAAATTTTCAGTATTTTTTTAATTTTTAAATGTCTTGAGTATTCTTAGAATGAGAGTATTCTTACTTTGTGTATAGAAATCGGCTATACTCACCTTTTATTCTATCGGGTTAGCCCTAGTACTTTACAGTTTCGAGCCCTTATTCATCTATCCTATCGCGGGAACTATAGAAGTGTCACAGGTTAACAGCATAACGAAATAGTTTAAAAAAACAACTTTCCACGGTACCTCCTAATTTGGTATTGTAATTAACATATAATTAAAAATTGATTCTCTAAAGGACAATACAGGGTCTAATGATCCTTTAACATTAGCATAAGTTGTCTGCCATTTGCATTTTCTTCAAATACAAGGATTTCCGTTATGGGCAGAGATTATATAAATTTGGAATAATTTTGTATAGAAATCGCTAATTTTCATTTAAAATTATTCTTGGAGTTATATCGATGTTTTACAGGTGCATCGATTTAAATCTACAGTTTGATAGGACGAATAAATAACTTTTTTATAACGAGCTTGGGTCTAACCGTGACAACATCTGTAAAATATTCATTGCGTCATAAATTGCAGAAACAAATTGCCAAATCTGCGCGTTCTTTTTGAACTAGAAGGTTATACTTTTTAGTTCTGTCGCCATTTTTAAATTACCTTGAAAGGAAGTAGAGATTAATTTTATCTTATATAGATTTACCTACATAATATTATATCAAAAATTAACTCATTACTAGGGCTGACATACACATGTAGTGTAAAAGCCCTTTAATCACAGAATAAGAAAAAAGCTCATTACTATACTATACTACGTATTAAACGTGAATATACATATGTTTCATATATTGGTCGAAATGGTATTGTATAATATAATATGAGTTTATTTTTATGACTTAGAAGGTCATCTCTTAACGTGGATAAAACGTTTTCTTTGTTTTTTTAAGAATCGTGCTTAGCTGTTCGCAAATTGTATTCAGTCGGCCACTTTTGACCATTCATCATTTAAAAAGCTTGCAATGAAAGCTGTAGAAATATTAAATTAAGTTCTTTCTTAATAAATAAGAAAAAACTATTTTATTGATAGTATTTATTCATATAAGTAAATGAGACACGAGTAAAAAAATAATATCGTTTGTATTAATTGTCCCTAAATGATTATTTAAAAAATATGGTTTCTTGTTGAAAATATTTAATAAGGTTTAAATTGCTGAGGTGTTAAATTAATAAGGGTTATGTGAATTTCAAATTTAAATAGTCTAAAATAGGGTATATTATATAAAGCGTAAAGACGTTAATTATAACAAGACTTTAAACAGCGATGGGATGAAGTAAAAAGTATGCTAGTGCCTTAGAGACGTGACCATCGGCTTGTGACATTGCTACCTATCTTAGCGAGAAATTGCTATTTTACCTTTCATACTTGTGCGTTTCCATTTGCGACATTTAGTTGGATAATTTTGATTATTTCATATTCAGAATTCTGGTTCAGTAGGTTACATATGTATATCCCAGTAATTCTCGAGAGATATGCAGGTCTCCACACCATCTTTTTCTTTACCGAAAAGCGTGTGATAAACTGCGTGTGATAAAAATCATCATGCTACCTTTATCCCACTCTAAGTGGGCTTGACACAACATGTTATAAACCGCCTGCCTGACGTAAACTTAACTTAGTCGTATTTTACGACACCTCAGTAAGAATGAGACTAGTCTATTCTACTCAACCGTATACCACACGGCTTAAATATCAAGTAGGCATATAAGTTTTAATAGAATAACTTTTTGGTCTGGGGATTGAATCCGTATCCCACTAGAGTGGGCGCACGTGTTCACCGAACGATTATCACAGGCTATACTTTTTAATACTTTATAGCAATAACTAATAAATAAATCTTTTTACATAAAATATTTTCCGAATCTCGGAAAATCAACGAATTTCATGAAATTGGGCATGTATGGCGTTTCGAGAGGGAAAAAATTCGGTCTAACTAGGTTACATTACAAAAAAATTACTTTTTATCCCTGTTTTCGGGAAAATGCTAAAATTTACGTTGATTTCAAAAGTCATGATAGCCCCACCTGCCCTACTATTTTTTATTCTTTTTTCTCTTTAATTTTGTTTTACGGTCACCCTGGTACTAGTAATAAACTCTATTACAATAAAGAAACACGAAATGTCTAATAAGAATTTTAGTATTCCGTTAAAATGATTGTCGTGAAACAATGGAGCGTCACTCGTACAGTACGCAGTGTTACTCACTGTGCGAAAAATAACATACGACCACTGGACACTTATTACAGTTAATCAATAGCTCGAGATCATTGGATATAACGGACAGTTTTCTTTTAGTGTCTTTCACTGTTGGACATCGACGACACAATTTCTTAGCGATTGAACATCCTAATACGTTCACAGCTTATATTCAGGCAATGCTCGATTTAAATAGATTAATAGTTAATTGGTAACAGTCTAGTGGTCACAAAATCTATACATATAAAACTAAGTACCTAAAAGAAAGATAAGAAAAGATTTTTGTACTGTTATTATTAAAAGATAGTTCAACTCTTGAGGAAGGTTTAGGTTAACATTTTGCACTCCAAGCACTTTTAAACATAACGTTTCGCAACTCAGGGGATTTTTGACCATTGTATCAAATCCGATATATTTATTGATATCCAAAAAAGGCTACTTTTTGCAATTAATTGAGGCTATCATAATATTAAATCGCCGTGTGGTATCCGGCTGAATAGAATAGTACCACCCTCATCTCTTACTGAGGTGTCGTAAAAGGCGACTAAGGTAAGTCGACCCGCCGTGTGGTATCCGGCTGAGTAGAATAGACCAACCTCATTTCTTACCGAGGTGTCGTAAAAGGCGACTAAGGTAAGTTGACCCACCGTGTGGTATCCGGTTTAGTAAAATAGACCACCCTCTTTTTTACCGAGGTGTCGTAAAATACAACTAAGGTAAGTTGACAGGCAGGCGGCCGGTCGTAAAAACGCAGCCAAATCATGTGACAGCATGTTTATAACATGTTGTGCCGACCCCACTTCGAGTGGGATAAGGGCAGGAGGATGATGATGATAATAATAAAATGATATGATAAGATTTCCTGCCTAAACACGAAGATTATTGTAGGTAAAATTTTAATTACGTGAGGATAAAACATTCAGTATATACTAAAAATTATCTCGTAGAGATTGCAATAATGTTCCCAGCGGAAGAGGGAAGCTGCGGCGCACCGCAGCTGATAATTATACCGTTCTCATGGACTGATTGCTTCTGTGAGAACTGATAACTAACATAACGAACCCAACCAAAATATTTAACACACCTAGGATCCAAAAGTTCAAAGTGGAATTGAAAAGGTATTCTTTAAGTGAGACACAATAGCTTTAACAATTTCGCTTTAAACTACTCATGCTTAGCATTTTTATTCGTACATCATATATTAAGGGCCTCTTTCACAAGTTACCAATAAACTGTCAGTTAGCCTATTCGGAAAATATCTGACACATATTTAGGTATTTTGCGTTTCTCAGGTATCTGATAGGCTTATTCAGCACTTAAAGTCCCTAATACGTTAACAGGTAGATCATGTCGCTGTTATTTTGTTTATCTGCTGGATATCAAATACCTATTTCAAAATGGTCGCGATATTTTTTTTCAATTTCACTTTTTGGAGTCTCTTTTTTGAGACATTTATCTGCTACTTAGTGTAGTCGGTTAACTCCGACATTTTATCAGTAACTTGTGAAACAGGCTCTTAAATGAATATCTTAGAAGTTGTGACAGCCTGTTACTATCCCACTGCTGGGCATATGCCTTTTCTTTCCGTTTTTGGAGAGAAGGATTGGAGGTAAGACCTACCACGCTGCTCCAATGCGGATTGGTAGGTTACACATATCACCGCCGAAAAGCGTGTGATAAATTGCCATTAATAATTAGACACATTACCGAAAAGCGTATGATAAATTGCAATTAACAATTAGACACATAAGTTTAAATAGAAACTCATTAGTGCCGGCCCGGAGTTTGAACCCGTGACCTCTTCGAAAGAGTCGCACGGTGTTACCGCTGGGCTATCACAGCTTAGAAGTTAAAGCAAAACTAAAACTTACGCACCGTGGTATCCACCACTACGTCAGTTTGAATATAAACGTAAAACTACCCTCGGTATGAAATAAAGGGAGTCTATTCTACTTAGCCGGATACCACAAGTGCACCTCATTGATTAAACGGAGGTCCTCGAAATTATGTACGAATTTATGAATTAAGTGACTAAACAATGTATTTATTTTTTAATTTAAGTATAGATTTAATAATTTTAACCGTATAAATAATATGATATCAGGTCGTTATCGAATTTCGTAAGACGTTACAACCAACAAAGCGTATCGGCAGATGTCCACACATCTGGTTCGTCTTGATCTAGGCACCCTCGAGCGTCGCCCCATGCGGGCGTTCACCTTAGCTTAGGAATTCACCTTTTACGGAGGGAGGGTTCGCGGAATCGAGCATGTAATAACCTGGCTATCAACACATGGCACTTTAAGAACAGAATTGACCTAACCGAAGGAATAATTAACTTTTTTATCGACATTTTATATTGTCTGTGGTTTTAAAAGGTCTTAGTCAAATAGTTATTATACTAGAGTTGGCAAACCAGCTTTAAATTTGTCCATAATCCTCCTGACCTCATCCTACTAAGTGGGGTCAGCACAACATTTTGTAAACATGTTGTCACATGATTCGTTTACGTACTTTACGATCGTACGTCGTAGTTTACGACATATTAAAAAAATATAAAATTACCGTGAAATATATCATGAAATCATTTTTTGATGTATTTTTTGACCTATGGTTGTTCTTGTGTCTTTTCTTTTAACTTCATCATGTTCCTGTCCTTATTCCACTTTAAGTGGGATCGGCACGACATGTTACAAACATGTTGTCACTTGATTTGGCTACATATTTTACGACCAGCCGCCTGCCTGACGTCAACTTATCTTAGTCGTATTTTACGACACCTCGGTAAGAAAGGACGGAGGGAGGTCTATTTTACTCAACCGGATACCACGCGGTGGGTCAACTTATCTTAGTCGCCTTTTACGACACCTCGGTAAGAAATGACGGTGGCCTATTCTACTCAGTCGGATACTACACGGCGGGTCTTTTATTTTACCTCATAACCTAAAACAAATAATTAGATATGATAGAATATAATAGATTATACTAACCTATAATGATTTTAAATAAAAAAGTATCTTCAAATTTTATTCCCCTCATTACGAAGACGAATGTTAAATACAATAATAATATTTTTCTTTTATAGAAAAAACTTTTCAAAATAAGACTCGGAAACGCCGCGATATACCTGTGTGCTTGGTGCTATTTTTTTAACCTACTCAATCGCGTTAGCGTAACGCCATTTTGTATGGTGTTGGAACAGCGGGCGCTAGATGTCGCTATGCTAGGGTGCTTAACACTGATCTTGAATTGATATTGTGAGTAATCGGCCTGTTACTATCCCACTGCTGGACAGAGGCCTCCTCTCTTCGTTTTTTGGAGAGGGTTGGAGCGAAGACCTACCCCGCTGCTCCAATGTAGGTTATACGTATCCCCAGATTTCTCTAGAAATATGCAGGTTTCCTCACGATGTTTTCTCACCTCACTTCACCGAAAACTGTGATAAATTGCAATTATCAATTAGACACATAAATTTTAATAGAAAACCTCATCGATGTCAGCCCGGGTTTGAGCCCGTGAACGTCTCTAGAGATTCATACGGTCGCACAGCTTCTTAGTATTGTGAGATATTGAGAGAGAGTGAGATTCTTAGTATTGTGACTTCAGATATTGTGAGTACAAAATGCATTACACTGGCTTGTCTCCATAGGTTGTCTCGGAGCGATTTAGATCATGTAGAATTTGAGGGTAATAAGAGATATATAAACTTTTTCTTTAGCAACATTTAGTTTGTTTTACAGTAAATAATGCTGATAAAGCAAGACATGTGAACTCACAACTTTGCCAATACCAGTTCTAGAATGTGGAAATTATACAGAAATTTACAAAGTATCGCAACAGATGCGGTCACTAACATTTTACTTGATGCTTTTGAAAATAAATTAATATTCTGCTGTCATGACATCATATTTATGACAGTATAAATCTTGTCATAATTATCTTTGTAATAATGGGAATAAAAATTATGATTCTACTTGCATTATGTATTTATTACGAGTGTGTTTTAGTTGCGGTTACAACTATATCTTTGCTAGATTTGGAACTATATAAGTAATCGATGTAATTCTTTAATTCTGAAAGTTCAAGTCACTTCCATAGTTATATTTTTTTATTATCGTTTATAAACAAACATAACAGGTAACAATTTTAAAATATAACAAATTATAGATTATCATCATCCTCCTGCCCTAATCCCACTTTAAGTGGGGTCGGCACAACATGTTACAAACATGTTGTCATATGATTTGGCTACGTATTTTACGACCGGCCGCCTGCATGACGTCAACCTACCTTAGTCGACCTTTACGACACCTCGGTAAGAAATGAAGTTGGTATATTCTACTCAGCCGGATACCAAACAAATTATAGATTAATAAACAATAATATTTCTCATTGTCGTCAACTATATGGCAGATGTGAAGTATGAACCTACTTTATAAAAAATAATTTCGAAGCAAAAATTAAAAATATTAAAATTTTAATTAAAAATAAGAAATTTACACACACACACACACACACACACACACCACCACAATCTCAACAATTGTTTCGCCCCGTAACCGAAGCATCGTCAGGAGATAGACTCCACGACAAAATCGTAAAGCTTTACGATTTTGTAGTGGAGTTGTGGTGAGATTGTGGTGGTAAATGTGTTCAGTGCTTGTGTATTGTTGTGCCATCGGTGTCGGGTAGTGCATGAGTTCTTACAAATTCTGCATGTATCAGGTATGAAAACGAATACACTCTACATTTAGCATTACACATATTTTCTTTTATCGCGGATTATAGCAAAATAATATTCTCATTGCTTTTGTTTATCTTTCAATAAATGAGAATTGACAATTGCCGATACTGACATATATATGGTGTATTATGGATGTATGTGTAAAGTGGAGGTACTGGGTACATGCGATGAGACGGTGGAAGTGGCTTTTAGGGCTTCCACATCTCGGATTACCTTCCGACCGGACGGCCCGCGCTGCCCGTGCCACTGTTACTACTTGTGGGAAGCTACGAGTATTTTACTTACTGCGGTTAGTTGTAATACGTCCCCTTAACTTTTATTGAATGGTAATTAATATTAACAGTACCTAGGTTACCGTGCTTTACTCGGTATTTTTAGAAGATATTATATAAAATATGCAACAAGTTAAAAAAGGCATTTGTGATTTATATGTGCATATTAAGTCTTAGGAAAATCGTTGGAGCCGTCAATCCAGAGAGAGAGGGAGAGAGCGAGAGGGAGAGAGAGGGAGGGAGAGGGAGAGAGAAAGGGAGAGAGGGGGGAGAGAGAGAGCGCTAGCAGATATTATATTAAATATGCAACAAGTTAAAAAAGGCATATGTGATTTATCGCCCGCGAAACCTCCTACATATTAGGTCTTAGGAAAATCGTTGGAGCCGTCAATCCAGAGAGAGAGGGAGAGAGCGAGAGGGAGAGAGAGAGAGGGAGGGAGAGAGAGAGATGGGGAGAGAGAGGGGAAGAGAGAGAGAGCGATAATATTATATATGACTGGGCCGTTGGCGTAGTGGGTAGCGGTCCTGCCTTCAGCTCCGCGGGTCGCGGGTTCGATTCCCGCCGAGAGCCAATATTTTCTAGGAAAAGAATTTGTTGGTCTTCGAGTCTGGGTATGTATTTGTATTTGAATATGTATTATGATTATATTACTACATTCAACATTACATAATATATTTTCTTTTATCGCGGATTATAGCAAAATTTTCATTACTTTTGAGTCAGATAAAGTAAGCGTGTTTCTTTGTTGGGCAAATATTACGTTTAAAAATTCACGCAATAAAAATGCGGATATTAATTATTTATATCCCAAATCCGATATACGCGTTAACCCACAACGCGGGCACGTGCGCGACAGGTGGGCGCGCAGCCGGCGCGTTACGTAACGACACACGCGCCTATAAGATACCTATAAGATGTTTTAATATTGTATAGAAAATAATGTTAATAAGCATTTTTATTTTTGCATAGAATGCCTCTTTACTCAGATAATTTAAATTTGAATTAAGTGTATTTTTCAAAAGCTGTGATACCATTAGCGACCTGCCCATCGCCTGCCACCCTAACTGCGAACCTTCGGGTGCTCTGAACGGGGCATATCGGACGCCTGGCTTACACCTAAGCCCCCGAGACGGTCGGTGCATCTGATGCTCCCGATGTATCAGTTAGCGGAGGGGGACTTCTCTTTCGAGAGGTCCCTACCCGGAGGGGGTGTCTCTGGGATCAGAGCGGCTGTCGGTGGGGATGGGGGCAATGTGTATAACAATACCCTGTTTTTTCCATCAGCAGCGTGGTGGAGCACACAGGTGTTTTAGTCGGTGCAAGTCCGATATAACCGCCGCCTGTCCCCGTCGGACGGTGGTACCCATAAGGGGTTTTTTCCTGTATATAACAAAAGGTCTACATATCAAATCTAAATTCTAGATTAATGTATGGTGAAACGTTGATATACCTAATATGTAATACAACAAAAATACCCAACTTATCAAAAGGCATATCTGTATTTAATATTCAATGTTTAATTATATACATATCGTAAAAAATATACCTACATTAAAGTCAGACTAGTCGATTTTTTTATTGTTGCAACACTGAAGGTTAAAAAATTGTAGCAGTTGCCATATTTAATTTTATGTTATCATATGATACTTAAATTGAACGAGGGCTTCGATGTATTTCGTCATACGCAACGTCCGTTATATAATTCTAATTTTGACGTCTTGCGCCATATTGTAAAGACGTTATAGGGTAAGTAAGGTATTAAAGTAGGCAGAATATTGTGGTTAATACTAGGGTACGTAAATTACGTAAGATCGATCTACGACTATTGTAATTTAAACTGTGCTTGCGGCTTTACACGCGAGTTAATCAATGTATTTAAATGAAATTTTGATCATAAAAGTAGTTTTTGTGAGTTAACTATAGGATATAGAGACATACAGTCGCAGACTTTTGTGTAGTGTTTTTGTAGATCTACAATTCTCTAGTACATTACTTTAGTGTATCTTTGTTGGTTTACGCAACGCACGCGCCTAAAGCTCTCAGTAGGCGAGTGTTTTACAAATACGTGACTCTTAAGCACAATTTATATAAAACAGTAATGTACTTAATAAATATTTAACCCATACCTCCCGGAAGAATTGCACTACCTTTTAGTAAAAACCGTACAAAAATGTGTTCAGTAGATCTTGAGAAAATCACATACAGACAGACAACTTTTGGGAACTTTGTTTTATAATAAATATAGATATAGATTCAATTAAATTTTATTTAAAATAAGTTACATGTAAATTATACTTATAAGGCGACAGTTGTTCGGTGAGGGCGTGAGAACAAGGGTTCCTCAATAAACATCATTCATTCTTCCTGCCTTTATCCCACTCTAAGTGGGGTCGGCACAACGTGTTATAAACATGCTGTCACATGATTTGGCTGCGTTTTTACGACCGGCCGCCTGCCTGACGTCAACTTACCTCAGTCGGATTTTACGACACCTCGGTAAGAAAGAGGGTGGTCTATTCTACTAAACCGGATACCACACGGTGGGTCAACTTACCTTAGTCGCCTTTTACGACACCTCGGTAAAAAATGAGGTTGGTCTATTCTACTCAGCCGGATACCACACGGCGGGTCGACTTACCTTAGTCGCCTTTTACGACACCTCGGTAAGTAATGAGGGTGGTACTATTCTATTCAGCCGGATACCACACGGCGGGTTCCTCAATAAACATGTTGAGTAATAAATATTGTCTTTAATTAATATTTACCTACGCTTCACGGTGAAAAAGCTTTTATACACTACGATATGTTTAACCATTGGCACAGCATGGTGAATCTAAGCTTCGGTTACGAGATGAAACGATGGTTGAAATTGTCGTAGTGTGTGTGTGAAGTGCTTATGTAGTGTGTTGTTTTCGGTGGTGTTTTGTTATACGTGTGGTAACTAATCGTGATAGGTTTTTGCTTCCTACACTTAGCATTACATAAATTTTCTTGACTAACATTTCTCTAAATATTTCTCAATTTACACAGCAAGCTCTTGAGATTTATTGAAAGATCCATAAAATAGATTGTACTTATTTTTAATCCTCAACTGTAGGAGAGTTATCGCAATATTAGATTTTAATATTAATTAGATTTAGATTAATATAATTTAGATTAATTATTATTTAGATTAATATTAAGAGATTTAAACACAGAGGATAGCAATTTTTCAAATGAAGCGGAATTTTTATCGCGAAGGCAATTCTTTAAAAGCTTGTATTGTAAATGTATGTATGTGAAGGTGGAATCTTGCAAGTTAAATTTGACCCTCTCGAGGTTCGATTGAGCTGAAATTTTATATATTGATCCAGTCCTGATGACAATGCATGTTTATGATGAGCATGACCTGCTGCTCCTACCAGGATTGGCTCCAGAAGAGGGAACTCCGCAACGGTTATTATTAGAGACTAAAAGCTTTTAATGTGTTTAAGTTATTTTAATATATATAATGAAATCATCATCCTCCTGCCTTTATCCCACTCTAAGTGAGGTCGGCACAACATGTTATAAACATGTTGTGATTTGGCTACGTATTTGGCGACCGGCCACCTGCCTAACGTCAAATTACCTTAGTCGTATTTTACGACACCTCGGTAAGAAAGAAGGTGATACATTCTATTTAACCGGATATCACACGGTAGGTCTACTTATGTTAGTCGTCTTTTACGACACCTCGGTAAGAAATGAGGGTGGTCTATTCTACTCAGCCGGATACCACAACTTGGGCCAACTTACCTTAGTCGCCCTTCATGACATATCGGTAAGAAATGAGGGTGGTCTATTCTACTCATATTAATTTAATATATATCATGAAAAAGAGAACAAATTTAAATTCAACGTTTATTTCTCAAGTATAGTAATAATAAGTCGTCAATTGGACCAAGCGCGACAAAGGAAGTGGCGTGGGAGATAGGGGTGCGAGCGGACCGGACCACCTGTGTGTAACGCGCCACGCACTCTTGATGCTTGACTGGATAAACTGTTTTCCGTTTAAGATATCCGGCCAAAGGTCATGCACCTTTTGTATTTCAGGTCGACGTTTACAAAGACAGTATTATTCTAACAATAAGTTTTTCTGTTAAAACTTATGTGTCTAATTGATAATTGCAATTTTTCCCCACTTTTCGGTGAAGGAAAACATCGTGAGGAAACTTGCATACCTCTAGAGCAATGATTCTCAACCTTTTTTTGTTGCGGCACATATTTAACGATTTCAAGATTCAAACACAAAGAAAAAGATAAAAATTATTTACTTACACAACACACTGCATAAATAGTTTATGACAAAAATTTTAAATATATGAAATAAACTACAATAATAACTGAACGTTTATTAAGGGATTAATTACAAGCTAATAATAAAAATATTTTTCTTTTTAAATGATATAATTTAAAAATATTAACATTATTATATATTTGCAAAATTTGGCGACACACTAAAGCGCCGCGGCACAGTGGTTGAGAATCACTGCTCTAGAGAATTCTGGAGATATGTGTGACCTACCAATCCACACTGGAGCAGCGTGGTAGGTCTTAGCTCCAAACCTCTACAAAAACGGAGAGGAGAGGCCATTCCCAGCAGTGGGATAGTAACAGATAGACGGGGAGTACTCGTAGTAACCATTCTTAATAAAATTATGGAGTCATCATCCTCCTGCCCTTATCCCTCTCTAAGTGGGGTCGGCACAACATGTTATAAACATGTTGTTACATGATTTGGCTGCGTTTTTACGAACGACCCCTGCCTGACGTCAACTTACATAAGTCGTATTTTACGACACCTCGGTAAGAAAGAGGGTGGTCTATTCTACTAAACCGGATACCACACGGTGGGTCAACTTACCTTAGTCTCCTTTTACGACACCTCGGTAAGAAATAAGGTTGGTCTATTCTACTCAGCCGGATTCCATACGGCGGGTCGACTTACCTTAGTCGCCTTTTACGACACCTCGGTAAGAAATGAGGGTGGTACTATTCTATTTAACCGGATACCACACGGCGTAAAAGTACCTAGTTAATATATTTAACAAAATTTCGGAGGTTTCTTCGAAGTCATGATTTTTCTTTGTAGTTTATAAAATATTGATATTGTAATAAACCTTTAAATTTTGAAACCTTAAAGCAATAAAAACATAAACCATCAAGATCTTTTATACTTTGTGGGCGATAGAGCGTCGTCTTGAGGAAGCTGCAGAGGTTACAAACATTTTTAGCTTATATTACTATACCATTTAACATTTATTGCAATAATACGCAAAAGAGTTTAGTTTTCAAAAATTTAATAAAATACATATCTTGACGTTTTGAACCAAATTATGATTTATAGTGCTTGTTTAGGCAAAAAAAAAATATTTGGAGGAAATGAAGCTTTGAAAACATTAAACTGATTATTTAATTAAGTGGACTTTTGTAGTGTAATTTGTAGATTTATTCGTGAATACTACTAACGCTATAAATGCAAAAGTTTGTGAGTATGGATGTATGTTTACTCTTTCAGGGGGAATCTGCTGAACCAGTATCGATGAAATTTGACACAATTATTTCTTATACACCGGAATAACATATTGGCTATAGAAATCCTGTTAATTCTACAGGAATAGGATGACTCTTAAAAGCGTCATCTATTATCAACCTATCACGCGACAACAAACCGCGCGAACGAAGTCGCGGGTAAAAATTAGTTTAATTTAATTACATGTACTTATAAAATATAAAATAATGATAAAAAATCTTAATACTCGATAATAATCGTTAATGTTCTATGTTGTCTATTACGATATTAAGTATAGTGTAAAATACAAAATACAATAATAATTAAAACCTAAGGTTGTTGTCAACTGCATCCGAACACACCTGCCTGACGCACGTGCCAACTGCTACCTACCCCTGCATCCGGGGACTGTCCAGTTCCAACGTTTTTTTACCTTTTTTTACTTTTTACGGCATTGTTGTTAAGAGACGAGGGCATGAACTTTCTCCGTTAGGTCTTCGATTAAAGCGGAGATCCGATCGATTAAATTTACTTTTAAAAAAGATATTACCTTGGAATATATTGAGTTCTTAACGTTTTTTTTCTATTAATTCTTGCTACGTTTCGATCCAAGATAATAATACATGATACATAAAAGTTACTTGACAAAATAATATCCAATATAGCAGGAACTATTTTGGCTTTCTCATAGCATCTACAAACATCCAATACATCTCAGAACTAGGATGTTAAACTAGTATGTATATACTCGTACAATTCATTTCTAATTTCCCACAAATCAATAACTGAATACTGGCTTCTTTGGCTTCCCAGCATTTGGGAAACTGATACCTGAGATCTTCTCCACGCTAAATTCAACAGTTTTTTTAAGACAGAAGTATTTAAAGCGTGTTGGAAACAAAAGACCTATGAAATCTGGACTTGCTAAAGACGTAAGTTAATGTGTTCCAATGTATGAGATTAACGAAATTGGAAAGGAAGGTATAGTTTTAGGAGATAGAAACTTATAAAGAGGCCTATTTACATGAAAATTTGGTTTCTGTTAACTAAACTAATCAGTAAACTGGTATAAAATTTGGTAATAACATGTATAACCGATTTGTAACAGATTTACATTAAACCTATACGTATTCAAATTTAATAACAACTGGATGACTAGCCATAGTATCTAGTAACTAAATTCGTAATTTTCTTCCGATTATAAAACCCTATAAATTCCTTACATAACGTTGTTTATTTAGACCAAGATGTTTTATTTGAATTTTTATTGTTTCTCTACATGTAGGTATAAAATGGTCCCAGCCTGCTTGCAGGCATGCATAGCATCAGAAAGGTAATGCGACATCTAACCGTTGAATGTCATCTTATATAATATCGCCAAATCCGTTGCCCAACGGTCGAAATGACCATACAAAACACTTTATCAAAGCACTCCTTAACACAATGGTGAATCATTAAAAGGAGACCACTTCTTTGTCTAGCAGACAACAGTAAACTTTCCCATAAACGACCCAGCTTTTTAAAGCATTGTCCTGCGGACGTTACAGTTTTGCAAAGAAACTAGATCGTTCTCACGAACGCAAAATTTTCGACAAACTAACGTCCGAAATAGGAACTGAATAGATGATGAACAATAAAATAGATTCGCGAAAGGGATTACAAATAATGCCTTGTAAGAAAGGGGTGGTTTTCTAAAGAAAAGGTCAGTACGGTCATTCCGGCCGCTAGCTGACCCTATCACTCACGCTGCACCAATTTCGGGGTGTTTAAACTGACATAAAGGGTTGTCGTGACCCGCGCATTGTGTTCGCAGGTCAGCACGGGTTGGCTACCTGAGATGGACGGGTCGAAGTGACCCTGCCCAGTGAATAGACAATTAAAACGAGACTGATGCATCGACGGTTGGAGGGAATAGCCCGATAACCTTTCATGGTATTAATTTTGGATGTAAACGGTACCATTTGTAATACACATATGAAATATTGTGCGGCTAATATAATGTTAATGTGTTAAGTATTAAAAATTTAGAGTAGGAGAAAAACGTTATTTTTGAAATTAACACTCTGGAAAACGTTTAATAACAGTATAACAATTGGTAACAGTACTCAATAGGAATAAACAATAGTAATAACCGATCCTGGTGATTATTAGCTATGAAAAGTAGAGAAAATTATTATAAAATAATCATAATTATCATAGTTTAAGTTTAAAATAAGCAAGATTTAGTTGAACATAGATTAATAGTTGATATCTAATATATATATTTTGTAAGATTTTTTATTTTTTAAATAATGTTTAAATGTGCTTTGTCTGAACAAAAATCGTTAAAAAAACGATAATTAACTTTAAATGTAATATATTATCTAACAAACAAGTAATATCCAGTTTTCTATACATAACGTTACATTGTTGGTTTTATGTTCCAATGGCTTCAAGTGTAAAAGGCCGCTCTATTACGTTATATTAAAATCACATAATGCCAAAGGCGAATCCGTTGGCCTATTGAAGGAGTTCGGACAACGCAAAAAATAGGAGCATAGAAAGCTATTTCCCATAAAAATTGTAGCAAAGGGTTTGGTCATAGACGTCTTTGTTGTGGACAGTGAGAAATTTTGCGTTGCTTGAAAGGCCGTTTGCGAAATGGGTCAGTTAGGCCCGTCTGTTATGATACTGGGCTCATTGTTCCCGCTCGCATAGCAGGGTTATGCAAATTGAGTTAAGAACAATGCATCTTGTACCTGAGATGCGTTCGAAGATTAAGTAAGAGTGATGCGAACATTGAATTTTTACTGCTTTTAAGACATTCTTTGTTCTTTATTTATGTGAGTTCAAATATTAATAAAGCCGTGATAGGTCTTACCTTGGGGTAACGCATTCACAACCCTTAGTCTTTTATAAAAACTTATGTGCTAAATCAATAGTAACAAATCATAATCTGCTTTATACTTAATTACATAATATTACAATTTGTAATCATCAATCCACATTAAAGCGGTGTGGTAGATCTGCCCTACAATCTTAAAAAAAAGAAATAGAAATGCTTCCCTCCAAAAGAAGCAATCAGCTACTTCATTTTTACTTTATATCTTTACTAATATTATAAAGAGGAATTTTTTTATGTATGTTTGTAATGTTTTCACACAAAAACTACTAGGACGATTTCGGAAATAGCAATGCTGAGCTGAGCAATATAGGCTAAAATAGGGATTCGTTAAAAAAATTTAATAAAGTGTAAAAAATTAGTCATAAAATCTGTAATCGCATGATCTGCGGAAACTATTCATGGTAAATTTAACAAAAATAAATCTATAGACTGACTTAGTAGACTTTCACTGCCATGAGATCGGTATGTACGCGGGTGAACCGCGGGAACGAAGTAGTATTGGATAAAATTTGACATAAATATTCGTAATATCTTTTTTGGGGTAGCTTGTACAGGGAGTTTAGTATGTTTCTATGTAATAAACTCGTAGGTTAATTTGTAATTTCAGATAGGTAAAAATATTTCTTCGTATAACCTATATAAACCTTTCTGATAAGTTTTAACAGAAAACCTCCTTTAATGCCTGCCCGGGGTTTGAAATCTTGACTCCTTCGAAATAGTCGCACGGTCACATCGCTAGACTATCACAGCTCTATTTTTAATTACTAGAGATGATATTCGCAAAATAGAAGTTATTTTTTAATCTAACAAAGCAAGCTTTTAAATTCAAGATGCCAAACGTTGACCCTAATTTATAAAAAGAAAAGTCAACTATATTCTTAACAAAATTATATACAACTAATATCGTTCCTAAAATCATGTTTTTAAGAACGTCACATCACTATTTGAGCAGCGAATATAAATTTGTTTTACCTAAGAAGAGTAAACATAACTATTAGTATGTTTTATCGTTTAAACTTATATATATTTCTATTCCAATAAGCCTTATAACAACGAATTAAAGTTCAATTTCGTATAAATACGAGTTAATTCGTTCAAAAGTTTTTACTAGACTGGATATCGTTTAATAACGCGTTTCTTATCAGCGATGCCTCGATTACATCAAATTAATACTCGCTCGTTATTAGGTAAGTGTATTAAATAATTTTAAAAAATATGTAACTCATATATGTCCGCGATATATTAGTTATATAGTTACCTATTTTAATAATGACATAATTATTAATAGGAAAGAACAAGTTTTAAACTAAGCAGGATATAGTTATATACTCAGGATACAATTATATATTGTAACGGAAGGAAAACGAGGAAAATAGCATAGCGACGTGAAGTTAGCTGTGGCAAGGTGTACCGACAGGTGTAGAGGTGCAGTGCGGAGAGGAGCGGAAAGTGTGTTAACCTTAAAAAAAGCTAGACATATGATTCGCGGACATTTTATTTAGAATTAAGATTTTTGAATAACTTTTACCGTTTACTTAGCGCACGTAAGGAAAGCTTTAAATTTTGCCGTATTAGTAATATTTTTATTGCTGCTCCTCTCCTACTCATCTTAGCGTGATGTTATATAACCTATAGTCTTCATCGATAAATGGACTATCTTACACTCAAAGAATTTTCAAATCGGTCCAGTAGTTCCTGCGATTAGCGCGTTCTAACTAACAAACAAACTCTTCATCTTTATATATTAGTGTAGATTGAGTGTATACAAAAATATTAAATATGTGTAATATTAAGACAAATTGTGAAATTCATAAAAATACATAATACCTATATCATTAACCGTAATTACCGGTTTAAGACAAAAAAAAAAGATGTAGATAGTTAATTGTTTGATAGGATTCATCATCTTTAACAATTAATGAAATCTATAAAAAGATGATTAGTGATAGAAAGATTTGGTATGAAAAATAAAAGTGCGATTGAAAGTAATAAATATAGTGTAAGTTGGAGAAAAAATGTTTCGTATTAGATTAGCGGTTGTCGGCAATCATACCTACTTGGTACAACGATTTATCAAGTCTAATAAGAATGCGCTTAACATGAAAGGAGCTATTACGAGCCGCCAATGCTCAGCAGATATTAATTTCCCCGGAAAGAAGCGTGTCGTTGCTGCGGACATTTCATTACATGGAGCTGCACTTACACAGGTCCAACAGTATAAATATCTTGGCCACTTCGTTACCGAGGACCTGAAGGACAATGTAGATATAGATAGGAAACGCAGAGCTTTAGCGGTGAGGTGTAATATGCTGATTCACAGATTTTCACGATGTAGCGAGGACGTTAAAGTAACATTATTCAAGACATACTGTCAGTTCTTCTACACAAGCAGCCTGTGGTGCAGCTACACACGTGCATCGCTGGATGCTCTGCGAATCCAATATAATAATGGATTTAGAATGCTGTTGGGACTTCCGCATTTCTGCAGTGCCTCCGGTATGTTTGCAATAGCTCGTACCAACTACTTTTGTTGCATCATCCGGAAAAGAATTGTTTTGAAGTTTGTTGGAGAGAACGTGGAATAGTGCCAACAGTATTCTAAAAGTATTGTCGTACAAACATGACACAAAATTGTTTGCTCATTTTGTCCGAACGATTATTAGGTAAGTAGTATTAGATAATTATTACTTAGATTTAAATTGTATTTCCTAACACTTAAATTATTACTAATACTATATTATTATTCAAATAAAATTGTAAACAAGTGCTTTTGAATCGTTAACGCTACTACTGGTTCGAAAGCTGTTCCTACCGAGAAGAGCCAGCAATAAACTTGGCGGTTGCTTTTTAAAAATATAATTCTTATTACTAGTTACATTTAGTTATTACTGTTTTGTACAGTCGCTATGTCTTATCGTCTAAGCAATCCTCAATAGTATAGTAGGCTTTCTGTATAAGCCTTTTATAAATAGTGTTTTTAAACTGCTGTGGTGGCAAAGCTAAAATTGATGGCGGAATATTATTATAGAATCTTATATCCAAACCGACAAACGACTTAGGTACGTACTTTTGCAAGACGCAAAGGAGTAGCCGCAAGCTTATGACAGTTCCTACTTTATCTATTATATACATCGTCATAGTAGAAGAAGAATACTCTTTATTGTACACACAGACCAAAAATGACAGACATTTATAGACTAAAACAAATACAGGTACAATTAAGGCGGCCTTATCGCTAACCAGCGATTAACCATCGCCATAGTACTCAGTATACACAGAGAGTCTTCACCAGCGAAGATGAAGCCGTCTGATGTCGGTTGATCGTTGTTTCATACCTCACACCATCAGCTTGATGCTTATTCATACTACTAACTATTCACATAACGTCATCCAAATTTCGTCGACCTCATAGAAGGCACTCTTAGAACGACGTTCCTTATGGGTGTAGGACTTCTTCGCTCTATTCCACAGAATTCGGATGATCAACCATACTTCTGTGCCTGTCTGTCCGAGATGTCTCACCCGATGAAGTTTTAAGAGACGTTCGAGCTAACAGTAATTTTTAGAAATAAATAATAGTTCTTCTTTTATTTTTATTCTATTTTTTTTAAAGGGCTTGTTCAATTATGAACATGCCACCCTTAACATGACACTTTACAAAATGCTACCGTCTACGTTTTAGCCCGATTTCAACTAATTTGTACAGCATTCTTGCTTGTCGTGATAAAGGAAAAGTAAGAATGCTATTACAAATACCAACATTTATGAGATTGAGCTTGAAAAATAGATCGCTATGTTCCTTACCTGGTATAGAGCAACGCGGTCAGCGTTGTCAAAGGCATTTATTTTTTTATTATTTAATTCAAAGATTACCGTAACCCGAGCCAAGTTTTATTATCTCTGGAGATTTCATATGATCTCATTCTGAGTAATAACCAAGATTATGTAAGTTTAAGCACATTTCTTGTTTCTTAGTAATAAGATGTGTAGCACACTAGCGTTTTATTATGTCATAAAGTATTTAAAAAGAAATAGTATTTCTTTCACTTATCAATATTTTTTAGGTACATCATTACCTGTAATGTAATGTATGATTATTATGTTCATTTACGTTACATAATTTATATTTAGATCTCTTTAGAAGATATTTGTATAAGATTTAGTTACAACAATGCCAAAATGATGATGATGACGTTAAAATATCAATGCCAAAAAAAATTCAAAATAAATGAAACTTCTTCCCTTCTTTTTTCCCCACAGGCGGGGGTCCACTGTTTGACATATATTTCTTGTTGGCGTTTACCAATAAACAATCTTGTGTTGCTTAAAATCAGTAAATTTGGCCACCTTGTTTAGACCCTTTTTTATGGTATAGTATGGCAAACGAGCATGCGGTTTACCTTAAATTAATCACCGCCGCGCATGACCTCTCGCAGAGCGAGTGCGTTGCCGTCCTTTAAAAAGGTAGAAAATACTCTTACTTTTTAAATACCCTCTGCTCACCTAGTATAGGTCAACAACCACTTTGCTTTCCCATTCATGGGTCCAAACCTTGGAACTATTGGGTTCCAATGGTTGGGAAAATGGTTGGGCAAAAGGATGGGTGAAAATTCATGGACATTGATTCATGAATTTTTACCCATCCCATACAGGATATGAGTATAGAACGTTTATTTATTAAACTTGTGGTCGCATAGCAGGTGAAAAACGCTGGTATGCTAAGTATCTTAGATGATTCACAGACGCGCGTGAAATAAGATGTGTTTCGACCTTTGACAATTCCCAGGCTGCCAGTCGTTGGACATCTCGGTTTCGAGAATTAATTTTATAATATAGGTACCAACATGCAGTGTGAACAAAACGAAACTGACCTATTCCTAAATTCAGAATTTTGATCTAATCTATTTTAGAAACTAGCGTGCAGCTTCGCCTGTGTGGAAATGAGTGAATTGAATTTTGAACACAAAAGATGTGATTGTGAGTTTATCATAATAGTAAGCGATATGCTGTCGCGGATTTTTTTGTAGTATTTATATTTATCTACAATTATCTAGTACATTATTTTAGTGTGCCTCTGTTGGTTTACGACATACAACTACATCTTACAGTAGGCGAGTTTTTTACAAATGCGTTACTTCTTTAACACAATTTACATAAAACCGTTATGTTATATGAACCTAAACCTTCTGGAAGAATTACACTATCTTTAAGTAAAAACCGTACAAAAATTCGTTCAGTAGATTTTGATAAAACTGATCACATACATACAGACAGCTTTTGAGGGCTTTGTTTTATAATAAGAAGATAGATGTTAATGATGAAATTAATTAATTTATAGAATTAGGCGTTACTTTGCGAAGATCCATAATCATCAATCAATCATCAAATCAATTCATCACGGATTATAGCAAAATAATTTTACTATTACTTTTGATAAAATTAGAGACAGCAATAACACAACTCGTTTACAAAACTAACAATATAGGTATGTAATTATTTTGCTATTATTTTATTTTATTAAAATCTATGTAATGCTAGGTGTAGTCAAAAACCGTTCTCATACCGTATACATGCAAGATTAGTTATACCGCGCGTATTACAAAACACCACCACCAGCACACTATACACATTCACTACGACAATCTCAACGATCGTTTCGCTCTGTAATCGAAGCTTCCGGAGATATGGTTCCACACTTTTGACGTGGAGTGACAACGGTTTTTGATACACTTAGAACTAAATAGATTTTCTTAACAAACGTCATTATTTTTCGCGAAGTAACGCCTAGTTCTATAAACAACTCGTTTATATTTAACGGAGATCAAATATTATCTCGATTAGCGACAATTGCACTGTCGAGCTTAATCGTTTAACACCGAACTACCGGCCTGCGTCTATTGTACCCTTAACAAAAAAAACAATAAGACGATTGTAAAATGGTGTCGGAACTGATAATTTCCGGACTGAACCGGTTGCAACCGGTTTCCTTTAACCGCCATCTTATAATGCGTTGTTTATGGTAATTTAGCTTTATGTTTTTTGCATACGTGAGATTTGGGATGTTGGATGCTGCCCCTTAAAGGATTAGCGGTCTTAGATTAAATTGCTTGGCATTGTTATAAGATATATTTGTTTGTTTAAGCTGTAACAATAAAGCTTTATTGTGATATTCAGTTATGGCCATCAATAAAAATATCCCTATGCAAAAAATCTATAAAATTATAATCTTCTAATAAGTATAAAAATGAATTTTTGTCTGTATGTCCTACATGGACTCCGAATTAGTCCGATTTGAATGAAATTTCAGACAATTTTGAAGAATGACCCAGCGGATCGTGTTAAGTGGCGATCTGAGCATTTATTTAAACTGTTGAGTTCTGCTTCGAGGGAAGGCGAAACCAGACTAAGCCAAAGCAACGCATGTGTTGAAATCTAGTCCCTTAATAAAACGTTTTTAGTATAGTGCCAGTCTCATATATTAAGAAAGACTCTACTGAGTCTGTTTTTAGACATATGTAGGTTAATTTATAAGTTTAGGGTAATATTGAGTTCCATATTAGCCTTATGGCCTTATGATATTGAGGATGGTACTTATAATAATAAAAAACCTTTAAAGGCATAATTGAGCGTTTTACACTGTAAAATAAATCAAGAATAAAATAAATTTACAAATAATCAATATTAAACTAAAAACTTATGATATCACCAAATTAATAAAAAAGTAAAGTAAAGTGCGTAATACTTTGGAACTCTGTCCCAACGGAGATCCGTCATTCAGAGTCGGTTAACGTTTTTAAGTCGTTTGAAAAACTATTATTTAACTATATCCTAATATTAGTATGTAATATATTATAGGTAATATTTGTACGTATTATATTATAGGAATATGTATTAAGGTATGTATACTGTATAGTATATGTGTAGTATTAATATTCAAATTTGTGTAATCTATTATGCTTTATGTATAAATACGAATTAAACAACTCCTGTATTATTTGTGTCGCACCAACCTATTTTTGTTCTAAGATTCGTAAGTTATGGGTTGTCGGTAAGAGATCGCTGTGGGCGATAAGACCGTCCTTGCAAGTCCTCGTTAATCATTACATATACATGTATATTTGTTTAAATGTATGCAAGAAGAATAAACAAATAAATAATAAATAAATTAATATTTATCTCAGCTCAATCGATGACCACGAAGAACAATTTGTAAATTTAAAATCCTACCCTACAGATACTGAAAACTAGTTGCAATCAATCACAGTAGTATTCATTCTTTACCCTTTCCTTTTGTCATTTTTTTGCAATGGCCCTCGAGGTGTTTATGCAAATTTTAGCAATTAAGTTTCTTCGCATAACGGCCCTTGCGAATCTTTTGTAATGGTCTGCAGCTGGACTTTGTATAACATTAGAATAGATAAGCACATCACAAAACATTTGCCGCTCTTTATCCTGCTAGGAATTTTTGATTTCAGATTGTAGTAGCAATGTTCATAAAATCGAATCGAATAAAATAAGAATAATGACTTAATTATTGATTTTTACGCACTCAAATTAGGCTTAGATATTATTGACATAAAATTAGATTGTAGATATATGGAGATATTTTCATCATCCTCCTGTCTTTATCAAAATCAAATTCAAAATATTTTATAGATACTTTATTCAAATAAACTTGTAAACAAGTGCTTTTGAGTCCTCAACTCTACCGCTAGTTCGGAAAGCTGTTCCTACCGAGAAGAGCCAGCAAAACTAGGCGGTTGCTCTTTTAAAAATATAATTCTTAATACTAGTTACATTTCGTCATTCCTGTCTTGTACGGATTTGAAGAGAGCTATATCCAGTGTATTGCAATTTGGGATTTGTATGGCTCCTCTGATATGTAGACATGTTTTATGCAATTTAATTGCTATCCACGTATTATTTCTTTTAATGGTATCAGATTGTTGAAAACTTTAAGCGGATGTTTCATTTCGCCTTAGCTGGGTCATAATTAATTTGTATGATACTAGAGGTGGATAATATATTTAGTTGTCATTTTCAGTCAACTTAAATATGTGATATCCTTTAAATTGTATTCTACAACCTGACCTTTACCTTTCAGAAAGTTTTACGAACTTCACGTAATCTCTTTTTGTGAACTTGACCTTCAATATTAATTTAAGAATGTTTAGTTTCACATTCTAAATACCATACTCATGTTGCCCGTTCTGTAAAATTAATTACTTCACTCGTGCGATACTTTAATCTACTGGTTCGAATTAATACAGTTTTGTAAACATGAGGGAATTGATTGTGTTAGCACTAGGAGCGTTTGCGATTGTGGTTTCTCTACAAAATTACACATATAAATTAAATAAGACCCAACTGTCGTTTTTGGAACTGTTTAATTTGTTGAATACTGAAAATTCGAAGGAGTTTCAATATATTTTACGAAGAAAGGATGCTCTCGTTTCAAAGCATAAATTCATTTTGCCGGCTTATGAAAATCATGGTCAGAAGAGGTTTAAAATTGTGTATCAGCGTGCTGAAAACAATAAATTAGATATCTATGATATAGTTAAGAAGAATTATCGTAGGACTTTTGCTAAAGATAATAATACATTACGCGAATCAGATAAAATTCAAGAGCTAATAAGATGAGCTGTTATTACGTAACGTTTTTGTTGTGAATTTTACACGTAACGGGTATATGATAATTTTATTTTATTTTACACTAGACGAGTAAGGTTTTGTAGAAAAATACAGAACTTTTTTGCAGTAGTGGGTAATAAAATTACTTATACAGATAAATATTACCTTTTATTTAAACTATATTTATAAGCTTTTAAATGTATTTTTTTAATTACCATTTAAAATATATTAAGATATTTAATGGCTTCTCTTTAGAGGGCGTACTCGCCAATCGTCGCCTGTGATCGCCAATAATCGCCTGCACCCCGAGAAATCGCGATCTTTCGGACACGCATTTGAGGGAATAGTTAGGTAATACGTATGATCATATGTATCGTATGGATATCGATGATCGTGTGGACAATTGCACGATGATCATGCCGATTATAGACGATCACGCGATCTGCGATCAACGCCATTAGTGAAGAACGAGACATAGTATTTGAAAAAATATTATTTCATCAAACAAAACAAGCAACACATGTTACTCATTTAAAAAAAAGTATAAATGTTCACACCTACCAAACGTTTATTCATTGTTAAAGAGAATTATATAGCATAAAATTAACAAAATTATACCTTCTGGGCATTTGACCACTCATTTCCAACTGACCCTCAAATCGGAAATTTGACCTTGGGGTCATCTGGACCATTCCCAACGGCACTGGACAAAAGTGGACACAACAAAAAATACGGATTGGTCTTCTCTAACAAAAGACATCCTGACCCTACGAATTAAGGGTACATTTTGAGCTTGACCTTTTGTATCTCGCGAGGGTCCCATTGAAGGGTTGGATTAGAGGTGTAACGGATAAATAATGAATAGATATTCTTTATGGTTGTTTATTATAAGCTGTATTGAGATTTTTTATCACATGCTCTGTATTGTGTAAATATTGTTATTAAAATTTTCTTATTAGTAAGTTCGAAGACCGTTGTCCAATTATGAAACTGGCTTCACTGATAGATTTTTCCCTTATTTTTTCAATGTTCTATATCTCACGAGTCTCTGTCTAATTTCCTAAATTGGCCAATGACCATTTTCCTCTATTTTCTCTTTATCTGCGTTTGTGCGTAAATCATGTGACAACATGTTTATAACATGTGCCAACCCTACTTAGAGTGGGATAAGGGCAGTAAGATGATGATATTTTCTATTTTACTTCATCGCGGATTATAGCAAAATAATTTTATTATTACTTTTGTATAATAACTCTACTTTATCACACCTCGTGTTGACATTGAAAACTTTTAATACAGTTTGTAGATTGATTTCACGTATCAAAGTTTGAATTTTGCACTATCGTGATGTGCAGACGAGTTAACAGGCGCCTAATAATGCCTAAATAATTTAATAATCACCTTTATAACATAAACCACACAAAGGTGTGTTAAAACTGGATATTTAAGTTTACCGAGCGTTTTTTTTTGTACAATTGAAATCTTTATTACCTGTGCCATAAGAATTATAATGTACGTGGGATTCGTTATGGGGTTATCTTATGGCGTACTCCCACGAGAGGCGCGTGCTGAGCGGTGAAATATTAAAAACAAACGCGCCTCCTTTATTACGTAGTGCGGGCTTATCATATTGTCCGTTTTATAAAACATATAATTAAAGACCTGGTACTACCCGCGACTTTGTTAGCAAGAACTTACACGTTTAAGTTAAAAAAGAGTAAAGTAACGGCCTGTTACTATCCCATTGCCAGGCATAGGCCTCTCTCCGTTCCTGAAGAGAAGGGTTGGAGCTAAGAACTACCACACGCCTCCAATGCGGATTGGTAGGTTATACATTTCCTCACGATGTTTTCCTGGCCCACAACATCGTTTGCGTGGACTGTTGTCGTGTGATAGTTCGATAGTAGATGCCGTTTTTCAATGTCATCTTATTCCTGTAAAAATATCAGGATTTCTATAGACTATATTTTACCCCGGTGTATAAGGAATCGTTTTGCCAAATTTCATCGATATTGGTTCGCCGGATACACTGTGAAAGAGTAACAAACATACATCCATGCTCACTAACTTTCGCGTTTATAATATTAGTAGGATTTTAGGAACATTTCGATCTTTCAAGTGAGCAATTCCTAGTAAGTTCATTCCGTACCGCCGCCAGCCAGTCTCGCCGCACACACGCACAGCGCGCACACAAATGAACAGATAGCGAGTGACTCACCTGAGGGTGTGTGTAGTTTCACCACGCTGTATGAGGGAGGACGCTGGACAGATTTTTAAGACAGACGACAGAGTTTGTGATTTTTTTCTTTATTAATGTGATAGCTGTTCGTGACAACTTAAGCTTTTAATTACCCTCAATAATGTATGTATTTTTTCCGTGTTCCAGGATGAAAAACGATGTTTTATCCTATGATACCCCGGTGTATACGTTTAAATTTACTGGGTGACCGAGCCTTGCTCGGTAATTTTTTTTAAGGTATTAAGAAGATGCAACTTGAAAAAAATGAAATAAATAATTTGGCAGGTGGTGCTAGATCTGGGGTATTTTCACGTCTTTAGTCCGCCCGTTATCCACTAAGCTGTTACAACTTTACAAAAGACAGCTAAAATATCATTTACATTTTAGTATATTTTAGTGTCTGAAAACACATTTCAGTATTTTTCAGTGTAAAAATACATTTTTTTAATGAAACCTAGATAGATCGATTTCTCCCCTAAAGCCCCCTACTTACCCCCTAAAACGATGTTGAATTTCATGAAAATCGTTTGAGCCATTTTCGAGATTCAGAAGAAAGAAGATATATATACAAGATTAACTCCTTTATATATTGTTTATATTAATATATACGAGAGTTTTATAAAAACTTATGGCCTAGATTGATGTTTACAATACAATTCGACATGTCTTTGACAGTAAATGACAACACTCTTGATGAAACTTGCTTATCCTTATGAAATATGGGTCGTGTATAACCAGGCAATCAGTATTGGAGCATTTTGCAAAGAAAAGGAGCGAAGGCCTTTTTTCTATAGATATAAATATTATTCCATAAAATATTACCTAAGGATCCTTTTAGTGAGATTCACTCTTCTCACGTTATGAATTGCGTAGTGAAAAAAAATGTAGACTTAATGTAGAAGTACGTCACAAGGAATTACGTTACGTCACAAGGAATGCGCAACGCAATTATTTTCCAGGACCATTCCTAAAAATATCAAAAACATGGTCACGCAGGTACATTATACTTGCATATCGATTCACTCTCCCTCCCAGCAACGGGGAGAACGGGGGAGTTTGCTCTTTTTATGTGCAGCTAAAAAGCCGGATAAATGCTCTGGCTTCCGAGAAACGTAGGGGGGTGGGAAATACCCATTTCTGAATTGACGCGTAAAATAACTTTGTAAACCTCTATCATTCTACAATCATAGACGCAAATTTGCACCTTATTTCATAAAAGATTTTACAATAACATTATATAATAAATATACCGTTATATTCCTCGGAAATACTGTATTTTTGCATTTTATAAGAGAATCCGAGATTTTTTAAAATAATTTATAGAATTGGGCTTTGCTTTGAGGAAAAAAAAGAGTGCAGTATTCGTATTCATAGCATATGCATGCAGGAGTCATAACATGCATGCATGCTCCAGACCTCCACCAATCGCAGAGACTTTGCGGTAGAGTCTATCTCTCGTTAGTGCTTTGATTACTTTACGATAGTGAAACGATTGTTGAGATTGTGTTAGTGAATGTGTGCAATTTTAGTAGTGTCGTGGTGATAATGGTTTAAAGTGCATATGTTGTACGAATGTTGCATGCATAATATATACACTTTACTTTTAGCACTACATGGATTTTCTCTAATCACGGATTATATCAAAATAATTACTTTTGTGTTATGGACACCGCTAGCATGGATATCGTTAATCATCATTCTCCTGACCTTATCCCGCTCTAGGCGGGGTCGGGACAACATATTATAAACATGAAGTCACATGATTTGGCTTCGTATTGTAAGACTGGCTGCCACACGTCACCGTATCTTAGGCGTATTTTACGCCATCTCGGTAAGAAAGAGGGTGGTCTATTCTACTAAACCGGATACCACACGGTGGGTGAACTTACCTTAGTCGCCTTTTAAGACACCTCGATAAAAAGAGGATGGTCTTTTCTACTCAGCCGGATACCACACGGCGGGTCGACTTACCTTATCACCTTTTACGACATCTCGGTAAGAAATGAGGGTGGTCTATTCTACTCAACCGGATACCACACGGCGGGTCGACTTACCTTAGTCACCTTTTACGACACCTCGGTAAGAAATGAGGGTGGTCTATTCTACTCAGCCGGATACCACACGGCTAACATGGATAACGCTAAATCGACGCTTAATTCCGTAAATTATTCCCAAAACCAATATTCGTGAGCACGATATTGAAATAAGGTCCTTGCGGTCGAAAATTCAGACCCAACGAAAAGATAGACCCATTAGGTAAACAAGCAATGTTAAAAAATTCGAAAAGAGATATTGAACTAAATATCGTATGACTTGGAATTCCCTTAATAGGAAATCTGTCCTACAGTGGACGTTAATCTATTGGGAGAGAATCCCATAGACCCATTATGTTGATTATGCTTTATTTGAGGCATATCATTAGTGTCCGTAACTCTCAAGAGTTCATTCTGTTGTATAACAAAAGAATAACAGTGGCGACCAGTGACACACTGAGCTTATGTAAAGTGTGTACCTGGCTGATTATTATATGTGTTTTTGCAGTGGTATCGACACAGCATGATTCTTTATTTATTTATATAATAGCCGATCCACCTAGTCTCGCGGGTAGTTTTGCATACTATGCCGTAATTGAGAGCTGTCATTTATTAATATTTTTGCCTATCCTAAGACATGTTAATATTATAATCCTTGTGTTTATAATTAGTGTGGTAACCGGCTGAGCTAAGACCATCTTCTTTGTTAACGAGATGTCGTAAAATACCACTAAGGTAAGTTGACGTCATACTGGCGGCTGGTTGTAAAATACGTAGTCAAATCATGTAATAACATGTTTTTAACATGTTGTGCCGAACCCACTTAGAGTGGGATAAAGGCGGGAGAATGATATAATGACATGTATAAAACGCCTTAAGTAACTAATATTTTATCAGTCTGTAGTATAGCATTTCAATTGTCACAGTGTGATTAATTTCTTTAAAAAAAGAATCTTTATAGTAAGTCAGCCCTAAAAGATAAATATATACCATCATATGTCATATTTTTTGTAGACCAATTAATGAGGAAAAATCACACCCTTAATTGTTTTATTATATCTTAAAGCGTTTTCGATGAAAGCTTTCAGACATAGTTTTGTAATACGTATTAGTAAGTTCTCCGCACCTCGCGGTTTGATTTGCGTTAGTTTCTCTCACTTTCTCACTTGTTGTGTTTTCTTCCTATTCTCCACGGAGAAAACAGGATTTTTTTTCCTATATGTTAACCGTTTAAAGTTAAGTATAAAAGTTCGTAATATTAGTGTTCTGGAACTATTCAGAAATATAAAAATAATTTCAGTTTCCATTTGTATCTAGTTGTTTAGATACTTATAGAAAACCATGTCACAGATTACATAACCTTTGCTTCACGTAGAGCAAAGGTGCAGAGCGCAACTAGTTCATATAAAAATTATAAATACGAGAATCTTATAATGTCTCACGTTTTATAATGTGCAATAAGTGTTTAATAAGAATATGTTATATATACGTTTTATCTTAAGTAGACAATAGTTGCAAATTGTGTCGAGTCCTATGGCCAACGACCCAAGTACCATGGATCTGTAGAGAAATCCTAGATAATAGAATAAGACGAGAGGGTCCCACGTTACGAGTATAAACGATTATGCTATTATTACCCCACTCTAATAGATGTCAAATTAACTTAGCTACAATAGACGCAGTAGCGAAGGCGGAGCTTTCTCAAAGAGGGTACTTTCTAAGTATCTTTCGTAGAACAGTAATATGTTTTGTAACTAATATAGGTCTGCGATTTAGAATAAGGTCTCACTATTACTTTAATTTAAACATAGCGCTAAATATTATATTACATTAGGACGTAGAGTATAAATTCGATAAGGCGAAATTAAATCAAACGGCTATGAAAGCCGATAAATTTTTTGACAAATTGACATACCATTATATCTTTTATATTTAAATGAGTTAATGCAGGAGGTTTTGGGGGGAAAATCGATCTAGTTAGGTTTTAGTTAAAAAAAAATATCCCTGTTTTTGGGTATTAAAAAAATACAATTGAATATTTAAAACACTATTTTTGCCGAAAACTGTCAAGTCCGCGTAGCTTATTCGTGGAAAGGGTGGTCTCTAGAAATAAAAATCGATCGATCGACCTAGGATGGAGCCCCCACCTACCCAATTATTTTTATATATAGATTACATATAGATAGGTCTAAACATGGAAAATTCAGGTTCTTTTTATTTCGAAAAATGTATGATCCTATAGAAAACTAAAGAAGTGATTTTCGCTCTTGACTTTTCACTACGTGTTAAACTGCGGTTGACAAATTTATATGGAATTATATCCAAGGAATTCACTTAAGAATTCCAAACGTGTTGCCCTTTTAAACAGTGGCACCACATATTTTAGGACGTCTGACTTATACGCGACAGTGTAGGTAAATTTTAACTAAAATGTCTCTTTGCCTCCTGCTTGCCGGCTATCGGTAAAGATAAGAAATGACCCTCCGCATACTCTGGAGATGAATCCAACATCCAAGTCGAATAACTTAAGAATGCATAGAAGTGTCGAAAAAAAAGGTTAAATTATTTTTCAAACTTTATTTCACTTTGTGAAATTCTATAAAATAAATAAATGATATTATTTTGATGCAATCTGTAATAAATTAATTTCCGCCGTGCGGTATCCTGCTGGGTAGAATACACTAACCTCATCTCTAACCGAGGTATTGCAATAGGCGACTAAGGTAAGTTAACGTCAGGCAGGCGGCGGGTCGTAAAATAACAAGTCAAATCATTTAACATAGGTAAAACATGTAACAAAGTAGCGCCTAATTCTATAAATTATTTGTAAGTCAAAATGTATTTTTTCATAACATTAGTTGTTAACATTCAAGCCTTTGAAAGGAGAAGATGGAGCCTTTCATTATAATATATCTGTAAGAAGTTGTTCATACTTTTAAATTTGCTAAAACATCGTTTATCCAAACATTTCAACATGTGAAATTTAGCGAAATCTGTGAAAACATTTTTATTTGGTTCCCATCTTAGAATTCAGTACTATTTAGCGTCTGTTAAAATAGTGACTTATATTAAGTTTACTGTAACTAAATGGGATATAAACATGTGTCCTGTCTAATCACTCTAAAGCCAATAATTGTCGCGTGCGCACAAGATTACGGCGTCATACCTCTACAGAGCCTGCGTAGACAACGATAAAGGCTAAAACGTTTGCAGCAACTTTAAGATAACGCAATTCTTACTTCAAGTAATCCAAGATGTTTCTTAACTAATAACACAAATACATTGACTCGCTCGTTTCGATTATAGCCCGTTTTTTCTTTAGAAGAGCCTCAACGGATAAAGTGCATAGAAATATCGTCTGAATAAACAATACGAGCTATACTTAAGATGAAACAATTTTGTCAGATTGTATTGAGATGTTTTCTTTTGTTTTGTTTACTCGTCACTTGACTGTTGTAATTTTTAAATTATTTTAAAATGGACTGTTTTTGTACAAGTATTTGGGTTGCTGAGATAAGATGTGGAAAGTATCCGAAATAGAAACATTTTTACAACTAAATTCTTTACCGGAAATCATCTAGCTTATATCAATAAAGCGTTTATATAGCAATGTTTTTATATGTAACCATGTCAGGTAGGACAAACGACAAAGGACATTCTAAAAAATGCCTAAAGCTAGATTTTTGCAAATTTAAATTTGTTCTACTTAAGAATTTTTTTGTCTTTCGGACATCTTTTGTATATGATCGCATCAGATATATGCCGTCACCGTCACGTAGTCGATTTTTTTTCTGAAAACAATATCGCGTACGTTAATTGCAAAACTGAATGTATTTTTTTAATCGTATAAGGAACTCAATATCATCGAATCTTGAAATAGATTATTTTTTAATAAATCGCCACCTAAAATTTTAAACGTACAAGTAACAAACCTAAACATGATGTTAATTTCGCGCCGATGCAGTGACGCGCATCAGCATTATTTGCTGATATGTTCGCAGAAGCTTCTGCTCAATCGCGTACGCACCCTGAATATAAACGATTCTAGGCTAGGAGGTGAGACTGCGCTAGTAAGCGTTGCGTTTAATTGAATTTATTTAATTAATTTAAAAATTGTAGATATTACTAACTAGTACCTGGGTGACCGAGACTTGCTCGGTAATTTTAAAATTGATGTAAAAATAAATTAAATTAAAAAAAAATGACTTGACTTGACTACCATGACTTTACGTTTGAAAGCAAAAAAATGTGATTGTATTTAACGTAAATTAAAAAAAAATTTAGAGCATACAAGATTAACTCATTGAAATATTAAAGATATAAATATTTGGGACACTTACTGACACGGTCGTCCGTCCCCAAAGTAAGTACTTAATATTTGTGTTATGGGTTACAGACAACTGGTAAATATGTACATATATAATTTAAAAAACGATCTAGATAAGTTTTATTTTAAAAAAAGTAGTTTTATCCCTGTTTTCGGGCTCTAAAATTTTGTTGAAATTTACTTTGAATAAAATCAACATTTTTCGCTGTTCAACGTAAAGTCATGGTAGTTGATTTGGGGAACGGGCGGTCTAGAGAGATAAAAATACCTAGGATCGAGTCCCACCTATTATTTTTAAATTTTTCTTGTAATTTTTTTAAAATTTTATTATTTTTATATCATTTTTTAAATTACCGAGCAAGGCTCGGTCACCCAGTACTTAAATTTATACTTATATACTACTTACTTATATTTGTATTTATATTTGGTGTAAGAAAAAAATTAATTGTTGTTAAACAATCACTAGCTCTTGGTCTACAATATTGACTCAAACGTTAAAGTCATTCGCCTAGGGATGTGTACAAAGTTATAACAACGACTATCATTTTACTCTTATCGTGTCATCACATATTCATATACGTCCTAAATAAATTCCACCAAAAAGGAGTCAGCCATATTCGTGCTAATTTTCATATCCATTATTATAATGAGACACGATTAGGCTTCCATTAAAATTGGCAAGCGGTCAAACCACTCTGTATCGGTTAGTGAGGGTGAATATAAGTAACAAGGATTGTATTTGTTGTTAAATAATACAAGCCATATCATATCATACTGCTTTTGTGTGCCTTTTAAAAGTTTTTGTTTCATATCTATTCAAAATATTATTTCTTCAAGTAAACTTGTAAACAAAAGCTTTTGAATCTCCAACTCTACTGCTGATTCGGAAAACTTGCTAAAGTCGAAGAGTATACAGTAATATTCACGCATTCTTATCATCTTAGTCTTCAACAGTATATAGGTTTCTGTATCAGCCTCCTTTTATAGTTTTTTGAAACTGCTGTAATGACTAATCCAAAATTAATTGCGGAATTTTGTTATAGAAACCCACAAACGATTTGCATGGTGGTGCTTCGGTTACAGGCCGGATTGATTGTTGAGATTGTCGTAGTGAATGTGTGTAGTGATAGTCGATCCTAGGTATACACATTTCTCGCGGCTGCCCGTTCCCCGAATAAACTACGCTGACTTGTCAGTTTATAGCAAAAATAGTGTTTTATATTCAATATAAATGTTAATATTTTTTAATGCCCAAAAACAGGGATAAAACCAATTTTATTTTTACATAAAACCTAGCTAGATTGATTTTTCTCCTCCAAAACCTATATGCTGAATTTCAGGAAAATCGTTGGAGCCGTTTCCGAGATTCCGAAAATATATATACATACAAGATTAACTCGTTTAAATATATAAAAAAGAAAAGATACCCACATAGTACGAAAACTATGTAAACTAGTAACGCATTATTGGAATTTAGTTTTTTGGTTTAAAAACACTCTTACACAGATAAGAACACCCAAAAAACTTTTTATATGAATGTATTACAATTGATTATAATGTCAACGACCTGTTTATCGAGAATGTATGTAGTATTTGGAACGCTTATATCTCTAATTGGCAAGACAATAAATTAGCTCCGTATTAAATCCAATACTCGTTTGTTCATACTATAGTTTTTATTTGAAGTGACTTCTTCAACTTCTTTAGTGGTGTTAAGCACCAGGTAACATATACGCTATAGAAATCCTGTTAATTTTACAGGAATAGAATGAAATTAATGAATGAATGAATTGAAAAGCGGCATCTATTATCATCCTATCACGTGACAACAATCCACGCAAACGAAGTTGTGGGTAAAAGCTAGTTACATTATATATTAATACATTAATAGCTAGGCGATATAACAATAAGTATTTATTCTGCTACTATACTTTGCAATCTTAAATAAATGCCTGAATAATAACCAAAATTTTTACAGAATAATTTAACACCGCGTCAAAGGATTTTTGAACAAAACAGTATTTCGTGCTTATAGCCAATGTAAATGTTGACATCTCAGTTACAAATAATATACAGTGATGGATGAACCCGTGTGGAGTGGGAAAATCCGGCTTGTTTTTTAACGTTGTTACATTTTGCGTGTTTATTTCATTAATAACTTTTCCACGTAAATGGTACGGGTGACAGCGGAACTAGCTATAAATTACATGTAATGTACACTATAGGGACGCCATTTTGAAATATACTTATCCTTACTAATATTATAAATGACAAAGTCTGTCGATTACGTTTTCCCGGCCAATCCGTCGAACCAATATCGATGCAATTTGGCACAATTATTGCTTGTACGTCAAAGTAACATATAGGCTATGGAAATCTTGTTCATTCAATAGAAATAGGATGACATTTAAAAACGGCATCTATAATAAACCTGTATTTACAGAAGTAGTATTCCAAGTTTTTCGGCTTACGTAAAAAGAGTTATCTTTACAGAGGTTTTATACATATTCGTTTCTGTTTGCTGGATAAATTTAACTGAGCTATTACAATGGATATTTTATATAAGTAATACGGGTTATGTACTAAAATAAATAAACTAATACTATTATGAATGCGAAAGTCTATTACGTATGAAAACCTAACCGTAACGTCTACCGTCCGTATGTCAATACTGGCAACACGCACTGCCTTCTCCACTTTGGTGGAAACCGCCTAAGGGTAGGAGACTAAGGAGGTAAAATCATAATGAATTATGAATAAGTTGTTAATCAAACGGTCATGTCAATTTAACCTCAAAGTAGGTCAAAATATCTCTACAATACGTTTAATAAGCTCGTATATTCATATATTCATATATTCATATCACATATTGTCTTCGACGCTCACGACGGTTTTGTCGTCGTGACGGTGGCGCGTGCGGGCGTGACAACTGCATTATGGGTTTCTTTTTTTTAATTCACTTTTTCTATTGACGATTGACCTCTATTTCACTTGGTACATAATGATATCTTATATGAAACCTGTTGATTTATCTCGGATAATATACTGCAGTTTATATGCCTTATGAGATATAATAGCGGATGTAGGGTTTAAAGTAAATTAATGGACTGTTACTGTCTTACAGCTGGGCAAAGGCCTCCTCTTTTTATTTTTTGGAGAGAAGGGTTGGAGCTAAGACTTACTACGCTGCTCTAATGCGGATTGGTAGGCTACACACATACCAAGAATTCTCTGGAAATATGCAGGTTTCTTCGCAAAATTTTTCTTCAGCAAAAGGCGTGTAAGGCATTGTAAATATCTATTAGGTATATAAGTTTTTATAGATACCTAATTGGTGCCTAACTGGTAAGTCACAGAGTCGTAGAATCGGCTCTTACTTAGTCTTTCTTATAAAACCTTTGTAAATCTTTATAAGCGACAAACTTTTTAAAAGCTACATGCAATTAATATTTAGTAACTTCATATTAATGGAATTTGTCCCAGGATAAGAGTTTAAACCATGCCAGATCCACGCCTCGCGGGAGATGGTATTTTGTGACTCAAGCTGACTTGGCATAAAAATGACAAAATATATGATACAAAAGTACCTAATGAAAATATTATTTTGCTGTAATCCGCGATAGAAGAAATATATATATGTGCTAAATGTAGAGTGTATTATCCGTTCTCATATCTGATAATCGTATCGTAAAAACTCATCCACACAATACACAGGCATTGCACACATTCACTACCACAATCTCAACAGTCATTTCACCCCCGCAACCGAAGTTATTTTATCGCGCATTATAGTTAAATAAAAATTATTCTATAAATTAGAATAAATGATATATCAGATTTCCACAATGACCGCTCCTAACCTCTAGGCTAAGTAGTAATCAGACAGATCGTAGGTAATGAATATAATAATAGACTACTAATTTATATAACTCATGTACAAAAACAACAAACAATATCCGATCCCACAGCGAGTAGCGTGTAAACAAAGGTGCGATGGGAACATTAGCGAGATGACTCTGCGCACGCGTCGACATGGAAGCCAATTATAACATACATACTATTATTAAAATCTGTCTGTCGGTCTATTTGTTTACCTGTCTTTCTGTTATGCCTTCACTGCTTATCCGCTGTAACAATATTATTTAAATTTGACACAGTTATAGCTTTTACACCGAAGCTAACTGTGTAGAATTTAAATGTATCCTATGTTGTAGCTTCATTAATGATTGATCCCTGACGATTCAAAAGTGCTTGAAAGAGCTTATTTGAATAAAGATTAATTGAATTTGATCCTACATACAAGTAAAACGTATCTTCCAGGAACAGGGAAAAGTAAATGTTGCTTTATTTAGGGTACTCAAACGCTTAAGTTGGTGAAAATGAAGTCGCGTGTACTAATAGTGTCGCCTTTAATTAAACATTTAGACGCGGTATAAGAAATTGTCTAAAATTTGTTAGCAGTTAAATCTCATCCTAAGATTTTTTTTATAATTTTTCGTTATACGTACATTTACATCCATATTCATACTATTTAAAGCGAGCAAAGTCATAGATAGTTGATTTTCTCGCTTTTCTCTTCCAGGTAGAAGGAATTTTCCAAAACAGCAGTAATTGGCGAATCAAAAACACTTATTTACTATTTTATTGAAGTAAAAAATTTCTTTGACATTTTAATTTTAAAACGACGCGAACATAGTAGCACGTAACGCTTGTTTTATAAATCGATTTCAGTTATAATCAAATAATTTCATTCGTAAACAGATTAAAAAGCTCCCCTCTAAATCAAACCATTTAATAAATGAGGTGATCTCATTTTTTCTCCATAGCCGGGCGCACGTTTTATCCCGTGACGTGATACCATCTCACGGTGCTCGCGTGTCAGGGAACAGTTTGCGTTTGATACGATACTATTGTAACTCGAAACTAATAAGACGAGGCCAGCGAATGACTGGCAATGACAAAATTACGTGAAATGTACAATTATAACTAAATTGTTGCATTTTGAGATTTTTTATTTAGATTTTGATTAGGTATAAGGAAAATTAACTTTAGATAAGATTTTCTTTTCAATTCTATGTGTCAATTTGATGTTGTTACATAAAGGCACATCTATCAAATACTAAGCTTAAACACTATTGGTAAAGGTAGGAACAACGTACATATCTTTGATTTGTCATTATAATAATAATATTAACTTTATTTGATAAAAAGCCTAATACATCGATTTCTAAGCTTATTAATTATACTCAAAATTGTCGGCTTATTATTAAGATCCGTTAACAAATAGTGACCCTATTTAGTGACCTACTTTCAAGCTAGGATAAACCTGTGTTTTGAAAGTCCCACTGACTTTCACTTTGGCTCGTAACTTAAAAAAAAATGGCAACGGCATTCCTTATAAAAATCTACATTATATGAGAAACTTCCATGCTTAATTTTAATTATATTTGTAATTATGGAAGAGTTTGTGTGTGTATGTGTGTGTGTGTGTGGATGTGTGTGTATGTGTGTGTGTGTGTAGATGTTTGTGTTAGTGATTGTTTGTCAATATGTGTGTACGTGTAAGCGAGAGAAGTTTTTAGTTAATAAACATTTCGGTATCAGAATAGTTAAGTATCGTGTATATGTAAGTGTCATTTTACTTATATATACCTACTGGAAGATTTCCGACAGTCAACTATTAGTATAAAGAAGGCGAAAACTCATTAATTTTAATTATACTTTATTAATGCGACGAGTTATGGTAAGGATATAAAAAAACTATTAATTACAACACCACAGAATATAGTAATAGAACATTAACTCACAAAAAATACACTTAATTAAATGAACATAGATAATTTTGTATAACTACAAAGAAACATTAAATGAGGTCTACTTTACTGCCTATTATAATCTAGCCTGAAGAATGATGAATAATAAATAGAAAATTTTACATAATCTTTTACATCTTCTTTTTCAGTACTTATTTTAATTTAATTAAAATAAACTGAAACCACTGTTTCTAAATACCTTTATATATTTATTTTCTTTATTGTCAGAAATACACATGCAAAAAATAGATTATATTTTTTATTGTGGTAACACTGTACGGAAGACTACTTGCACCAGATCAAATGGCTTCAATGTGTACAATATTAAAACATGATTTTTAAATAACTAATACCGTTTACTTAGCGCACGCAAGGAAAGCTTAAAAATTTTGCCATTTTCGTAATATTTTTTAATCCTGCTCTGATGACGTGATGCTATAAACCCTATAGACTTCTTCGATAAATGGACTATCGTACACTCAAATATTTTTCAAATCGGTTCCGTAGTTCCTAAGATTAGCGCGTTCTAACAATCAAACAAACATCTCTTCAGCTTTATATACTAGTATAGATAAAAATGTGTTAATATTCATGTAAAACGAGTTATTTTATTATTCTTTAGATATTATTTTATTTATTTATTTTAAACAACATCCATAACCTTACAGTTAGCCAATGCGATAATGGAGTACCACAACTTGTTTTATCTTAAAATCTATAAAATAATAGTAATAATGGTATTAGAACTTTATATATAAAAAAATATAAAGTTCGAATACCAATAGTAGTTTCTTTCTCCCCTAACAGTGCCGGTGTTTCTGTTGATGCAGACCAATTTACTGATTGTGGATGGGGAAAGTACCGTGATACCCGTTCTAATCAGCCGTAATTATCGACATAAGGTTCGTATTAGGGTGAAGATCATTTTTATAGTAGCTGCGAAATGAGATGATAAAGTATTTTTTGACTACCTCGTTGACGCAGATAGAAGTGAACCAAAATTCAGCCGCGGGTTCGATTAACTGAATAAGAAATGTTTATTAACTGAAACAGATTTAACATCTTTTCTCCACAAATCCATTAAATCCATTACCGCCAAGGGCCTACATTTTCTAAAAAAAATTACATATATTCATTATATTTGAAGTCTCCTAACATAGAATTTAAATAATAAATCAAATCGTAGCAAATGAAGCTACTTCTTGTTTTGAATATTTAGTTATGAATCCACGTGCCCTCAGATTTCATATAGTCAGCACCTATTATAAACGAAGACCGTGTCTTAAAATCATCATAATCGTTGCCTGCGAAGACCAGGTTTTAAGTTTCTGTCTATGGTTCTTGACATTCTCCTACTAATCCCACGGCATTATGGCATAGTTATTATATAACTACACGTCATGATAAGTCATTTTATTCGGTCTAGAGGTATCTGAGGACGACGCGACCGACGCTGACTCTAGTAGGATCCACTTAATCTTCACATTTCGTACCCTATCGTAAAATCTTTAATGCTAGCAGCAATACAACTCAAGTATAGAGCACTAGTTTAAAAGATGCCATTAAATATCAGGACGTCAAAGAATTTTGAATATTCGTCTCGTATATATTATTCAGTGGATTAAAAGAGATATAATATAATAAAAACCAATACTAATATGTAAGCGTGGCATCGGTCATAGCATGACAAAGCAAAAACAAGGTATGTGTGACGTTACACGTAAGTACAGACAAGAGAAGAAGTATTTCTGGTTCATTTCACAATCGCACAGAGCAAATAATTGTATTAGTCCGACATCGCGACATAAGTATTGCATTAATTTGAATTAGTAAAATCGTTTTTTTTTATTTATTACAGAGATAACTAAAAATAAACACCCCGGTTAATTGCCTTTTCAGGTGACAAGAGGGCTGGCTCCTTTTTCGCAAAAAGAACAGTGCGGAAACACTGCCAGCATTCTTGGGGCCATTCCACGTGGGCATGATTTGTATAGTCCTAGCGTGTAAGTAATTTAAGATAGATATAACTTGTACATTTTTGTTTATGAATTAAAAAACTAAAGATTAAAAACAGTTGTCTTTGAATTTCACAATTAAAAGACAATAATACGTTAAATACTTGTCTTTGAGTCTGTACTTACCTACACTAATAAGCGTCGGCGAGTAACGATGTTTGCCCACTCTCCCCCGAGATACACGTTGCGTTTTACGAGAATTAAAAACGCTACCCTGACCTCCCCTCTTATTATATTATAACCACAGACAGTGAATATCTTTTCGCCATTTTTATACATGCGCCATGGGGTGATCGCTTGGACTATTCAATTTGCAAATTATTTCCACAATGAGTCATATACATGAGGTTAAGAATTAAGTGAAGATTTGAGTTGAAATCGATATACATTGTATCGTGGATATACTAACTATTATAAACATGAAAGTCTGTTTCTTTGTCTTCTAATCCGCTCAAGCAATGTTGATAAAATTTGGTACAATTGTAACTTAAATGCCGTACCAACATAAAGGATTTAAAAATTCTGTTTCTTGGAGAACAGGAACTAATCAAAAAGGCAAAAACAAAAACAACCATTTGATTTCACTTGGAACTACGGTGGAGAAAAACTTCGTCAAGTAATTTTACTCATTTGAGAATATTTTGAGGAATTAAGTATATCTCTAACCACGCAGTGTGGTATCCGGCTGAATAGAATAGTACCACCCTAATTTCTTACCGAGGTATCGTAAAAGACGACTAAGGTAAGTCGACCCGCCATTTGGTATTCGGCTGAGTAGAATAGACCATCCTCATTTCTTACCGAGGTGTCGTAAAAGGCGACTAAGATAAGTTGACACACTGTGTGGTATCCGGCTAAGTAGAATAGACCACCCTCTTTCTTGTCGAGGTGTCGTAAAATACAACTAAGGTAAGTTGACGTCAGGCAGGCGGCCGATCGTAAAATACGTAGCCAAATCATGAGACAACATGTTTATAGCATGTTGTGCCGACCCTACTTAGAGTGGGATAAGGGCAGGAAGATAACCTCTAACCCGCTGCGCACCAATATGACAAGTCTAGGCTTTCCTTAAAGAAACAGTTCTTTAATTTCACTTGGATTCGATAAAAAATTATCTGACATGTCTTTCCAAAATTATCGCGATGGACTTAATTAAAAAAAGCTTCTTAAGTTATTACAGAAATTGAATTACCAGGCGAACTAAATTGTAAATGTAGAGACGACTGTAATATTTCTAATGAAACGAATACCTGACTAATAATGTGAATTGGTTAATTTGCGGAAAAAAAGACAAAACTATATAAGATATGATTAGATATTGTGTTTTAAATAATGACGATATATGATTGCCAACGCTACTCTTTAATAATTATAGTACCACATTTAAAAAGTTGTATTTCGTATTTTTAAAAAGTTTTTACATACTATTTACACTCATGTATAAGAATCGTTTGCGGAATAAGTTCTACAATTATTTTTGATATTTTGTTATTTTCGAGAAGGATTTTCGTACTGGTAACCTATTTGCGAGTACTGTTGTTTACACAACAAATAATATATATGATAACACTGACGTATAACTACGAAAAAAATTTGTTTAAGACTTATTTTATGTAAAGAACAACCTCCGAGTTACTTGCTTGCTCTTTATCTTCTACGATAAATTTTGCGTACATTCCGTTGAATGTATGTTGCATAAAAAAAACGTGAAAAGATTATTTGAATGATCAATTTTAAGTTATTTTAAGTAAATACTCTTTTTCGTTAATATACACCTGACGGAGTCGTCGTGGTCCTCATGGATTGGAGCTGGACAGCAATCTGATAATACGAGTATCTTGCCTGCTCTATCTGTCAACTTTACATATACACCAAAATTTAAAAGAAGAATCATAAGCTTTTATGTGTTAAAAAAATAGATATATTACGTATTTTTTATTCGTATTTTTTACGTAGACTTTGAGACTGTCATCTCTCGGGCTAAGTATTCAAGAACAATAAATCCAATTTGTCAAATTGGTTTATTAATATACTATTAAATTGTCAATGAGATAGTGAAACTAGACCGCACGTCTCTTTAGACACAATATATTGATAACATGTAAAATTAGAGCTTTTTATTTAAATAAAGGTCATCTATCTATTCGGTTGTTTACGTTATTATGTCACCAATGTTAACTTTTCCATTTTTGAATATTTGTATTTCTTTTAATACTTTTTTTACTCAATCCAACAAATGTTTAGTTTTAAATAATGAAATCCTAATTGACTTAGAGTTTATTTTTTGAATGTAAACTTATAACGATAGTTATGGATTTTGTATAAATAAAAAAATAAATAAATTAGAAAACAATTCTGTAGTGTTGGTTATTAGGTAATCCTATTGATAAATTTGTTCCATATACTGTATTGTATTGTGTATACATGTACTATATGAGGTTTTATATGTGGAAGTCATTTGCGCAGTTTCATATGTTTTATTTCTCTTTATGTTCTATTTAAAAGTTTAGTAAACTACTATGTATTATTATTCAAAAGAAAATCTCAAATTGATAACATTATAACAAAATCCCTAACTACAGATCAATTTAATTGTAAATTTACTTACTGCAATTACATTAAAAAACACCTTTAAAGAATCCCTCTTCCTGGCCAGCTGGTAATTTGTGGAACAATGGCTGCCAAATTTCCGAACGGAATAAAAAATGATCTGTCAAACGAGCAGCTTTCCCGCCAATTTGGTTTCGATTCGCGCCCTCACACCACGTAGAGTGACCCTATACGAAAAACACGTATTGAGATAATGTTATTGTATAATGGAGACAAAAAGTTTGTACAAAATATACATCTATGGGAAAAAATATAAAGCGCTTATAAATAAGAACTTGTGTTTAACTATTGCTTCAGAGACTTTTATATTCAACTTCCTGCCCTTATCCCACTCTAAGTGGGGTCGGCACAACATGTCATAAACATGTTGTCACATGATTTGGCTACGTATTTTACGACCGGCCGCCTGCCTGACATTAACTTACCTTTTTCGTATTTTACGACACCTCGGTAAGAAAGAGGGTGGTCTATTGAACTTAACCGGATACCACACGGTGGGTCTACTTACCTTAGTCGCCTTTTAAGACAACTCGGTAAGAAATGAGGGTGGTCTATTCTACTCAGCCGGATACCACACGGCGGGTCGACTAACCTTAGTCGCCTTTTACGACACCTCGGTAAGAAATGAGGGTGGTACTATTCTATTTCGCCGGATACCACACAGCGTCTTAAGAGACTTTTATATTATTTTATTTATTATTTCATAATTATTTATTTATTTTTTTTTTTTTTTTATTATTAGGTAAGTATAAATTTTATAAATAACAGAAAACGGTAGTTCTAAAGATATATCAGATTATATAATTCGCTATTTGATAAGCCTGTACCCTTTGAGGGTTGTTTAGAATAAAAAGCTAAAATATAAATATTTAAAGAAGAAGTACCTAGGCGACTAAGTCTTGCTCGGTTTTTTTATAGATATAAAAAATATGAAATATGAAAAAAAGATATGATATACCTGAACTCGAAGAAGAAAACAGAGATAAAACAGCTTTTTCTTTTAAATGAAACCTAGAATTAAAATACTAAGAAAAGATTTCCAAAATATATCAAACGATTCTTAAAACACTTTATTATGTACTTTAATAACAATTATTTTTCGTCAGAACAGAATGCCGCCAAAATGAATTCCTCTTGCATTTTTAAATCTCCTCTTAAGTTGAGATTACAATATTGACACTAATGTCAATATTTATACTTCCTAATACACTAAACTTAATACAATAATTATTATCTTATTATGCAAATGTTAATATTGCTAACACTAGATCAATTTTTGGCTCTCATAACCTCTGCGTACTAAGTTTCTTGAAAATCGTTGAACACACACACAGACACACATAAACGCCGTGTGGTATCCGGCTGAATAGAATAGTACCACACTTAATACTTACTAAGGTGTCGTAAAAGGCGACTAAGGTAAGTTGACCCACCGTGTGGTATTTGGTTTAGTAAAATAGACCACCCTTTTTTTTACGGAGGTTTCGTAAAATACGACTACGGTAAGATGACGTCAGGCAGGCGACCGGTCGTAAAAACGCAGCCAAATCATGTGACAGCATGTTTATAACATGTTGTGCCGACCCCACTTAGAGTGGTATAAGGGCAGGCAGTTGAATATAAAAGTCTCTTAAGCAATAGTTAAACACAAGTTCTTATTTATAAGAGCTTTATATTTTGTCCCATAGATGTATTGATTAACTTATTTAAAATTAAAGATAAGATTAAATTTCAAAACAACATTTACTTATTGCTCATCCAAAACGTTTGGCTACCGTCTAAATTTGACACGCCCTAACATCGAGATTAATAGGGTCCCATGTTTAGACTTTGGTCGCCATGGCGCCCAGGGTGGGATTGACAATCAAAGGGGCGCCTAAATACCACATCTCGAGGGTAAAGTTACCTTATCTGGCAATACTGACATTTAATGATGTCAACATAAATGTCAGAAGTTAATTGGATTTTCTTTCTCAGAAAATTTATTATTCTTTACTCGTTTCTAAAAATATATAGCTAGAAGTTTCTAGGAATATTGTTAGTCATATTATAGTAATGACGTGATTTCCACATATGCGTTTAGAAATGAAAGGAGACATTAATCAATTACATGGAGATATGCGAAATTTTCTCTTAATAACATCGGAAAGTTATTAGCGTTTATTATTAAAAATGCGATTTTTATGATTTTAAAACCTTGAATGATGCTCGTTAAAAAATTGGACATAATTAACTAAGATCCTGATTTAATTTTATGTTGTTTCGAATCGTTTTTATATTTGTCTTTGTTTGTAGCGGACGGAATTATTGTATGGAAATAAAACGCATCTTTCACGCTACATCTCTTGTATATTTTTTTTATATATTCAAATTCACAATATTCTATATTCAAATAAACTTCTAAACAAGTGCTTTTGAATGCTACTGCTGGTTCGGAAATCTTTTCCTATCGAGAAGAGCTAGCAAGAAACTCGGCGGTTGCTCTTTTAAAAACATAATTCTTATTACTAGTTACATTTAGTCATTACTGTCTAGTCGAAGCGAGCTATAACCAAATATTCTTCTAAGTTTTTTTTAAGCGATTATTTTGAACCGCTACAATTAAAACTTTTCGAACACTTTGTACCATGTACTTATGCAAAAAAAAGAAATTTTCACAGATTCTGATCCTGTCAGAGCAAAAGTCAATAGTCATAATACATAATGAAAAAATAGGTACCAAAATTTCTTGTTAAGCAAAAAATCGACTAAAAAAAATTGCACTTAAATATTTTATTCATACAAAAAAAATCAGCAATGTCACAAAGCCAGGGTCAAGATCAGCAAAACATTCCAGTCCAAGTGACCGACGCACTTATCTTCGATGATGCGTTTTCGTCTATGAAAGAGAAATTCGCAGCACAAATGAAACAAATTGACGATGAGATGACCAAGATTAGGTAATGAAATTTCATAGAAATCTGTTTGTTTGTTTGTAATCTTTATATGTAATAAATGCCAAAGTCTATCCGGCTAATCCAACGGACTAAAAGAAATTTGGCACAATTAAGGCTCGTTTTTCTTTCGGGAACAGAAAAAATAACAGATTGCATTACTAAGATTACTTAAACTCTTAATTATTATATAAACATTTGGGTCACATCGCGATAAAATCGTGTTGCCTTTGTATAAGGTTCCACGTTTTAGAGTTGCATCCACCGTAATTATGCGTGAACTGACTGGAGCACCGCGATGTCTTCGTTCCCAAGTGCTACAGTCATTATTTTGTTCATCTACCCTCACTTGGAAACTTAAACTTTTAATTCACTGGTATTGATATACTTGATGATTGATGGTATACTAATGTTTGTCGCTCAATAAGCCCCACCTCAATAAAACAAGGGTTCTTTTAAAGTCTTCGAGTAGTCGTATAAATTTATTTGTAGAAATATATAAACTATCTTTCTCTTTTTCAGCCAATATACATCTACTGTCGAGCAAAGGTCGTTTCAAGACATTTTCTACGCCATAGTATCATGTTTTTATAACCATTTATTTTACAGCAAAAGTTTTTCTCCTCAAACCCACACGGGACCACGGCCAGATACGACTACTTCTAAAGGACCTTTTAACTTCGAATTCCTAGCTGATTCACCTCTGGTCGAAGGAGAGGGGGAGAACAGAACACTCAATCTGCAATTTGATGTTAGCCAATTTGATCCATCTGAGGTACGGTAAATACTTAAAAATCTGTAACTGTAAAAATCGATTACTATCTAGAAATCGATTTTAAATAAATCAATTTTTATTCTGATTAATTATTACTTGGTAATTTAATTATCATATCTTTATATTTAAATGAGTTAATCTTGTACATATATATATATATTTTCCGAATCTCGGAAACGGCTCCAACGATTTTCCTGAAATTCAACATGTAGGAGGTTTTGGGGGAGAAATCTTATCATATAGAAATCTTATCATAAACATGCATTGTCTACGGGACTGGACCAGTATATAAAATTTCAGCTCAATCCGACCCCGGAAAGAAGATGAAAATATAACTTGCAAGATTCCACCTTCACTTACACACATTGCAAGTTGAATAAAAGCTTTTAATAAAGTACACCACCACCAGCTAAGCGTGTTGCGAAGCTGAATTGGAAATGGTCGGGCGTTGGGGTTTCAAGTTGTATGAATTGACGACCCCGCACCGGAATGCGTAGTATCGGCAGACCCCTTACGAGATGGACTGACGACCTCAAAATGTTCGCGGGGAGCCGCTGGATACAAACGGCACAAAATCATGTGTAGAGGAGATCCCATGAAGAGACTTATGTCCAGCAGTGGACGTCTATCGGTTGACGAAGAAGAAGCGACATCAAAATATGATTTGTATTTACAGATTACCGTTAGCTTGTTAAACAACAAGCTCCTTGTATCAGCAAGTCATCGTGAAAAAACTGACAACAGCACAACACTGCGAGAATATCACAGGGAGTTCTACTTCCCACGAGGAATAGATCATAACAACATTGTGTCCTCGCTGTCCAAAGATGGCGTCTTAATCGTTCAAGCCCCTTTACTGGCCTTATCTGAAAAACCTTCGAACGAATAAAGAACTTATAGCCTTTCTTCTACTTTATTATTTAAATTAAAATTTGCAGATTTGATATTATTGATGTTTTATAATCTGTTGTTTTTCCCGTTGAAAAATCAGTATTTTTATAGCATATTTATTACCCCGGTATATCTTTTTATAGCATGTTTATTACCCCGTTATATCTATATTTGTTCAGCGGATTGGTCAAGAAAAAGTAACAGACAGTCAGACAGAAGGTCTTTCGTAATAATAATATTAGTAAGGATTATAGACTTTTGCCTTTACAATATTAATAGGTATGGATGGTATCTATATAGTTCTAAAGGTACGAAGGTATAATATAGCCATCATAATAATTGGTCACAACATTGGCATGGACATGTCTGTTGTTAGCTGATAGCTTGATACGTAATGGCTCTCTATCGCATATGACATCGGTGACGTGGATAAACACCCACACACACGAAAGTGACTTGGGTTTGAGGTATACTAGGCGAACACTAGATTTTATCAGATAATTCGTAGTATCTAGATGACTAAGCTTTGCTTGGTGTTTTTTTTTTTTGTTAGAAGATACGTAAATAATGCAACTTGACAAAAAAAAAAGGAAAATATAATGGGGCTGGTGATATGTGGAATCCGGAGTATTGTCGCTTCGAAACCATCCGATCTCAACTGAGCTATGATGACTTTACGAATAACAGCGTAATTAACCTCTGTTTTGTAATAACATTGAAGCACTTTTTCAGTCTCTGAAAACAGAGATAAAACGTCATTTTTTTAATGGAACTTGTTTGATCGATTTATCGCCCCCGAAAACATACTAAATTTCATTAAAATCTTTTGTAATTCAATTGATCTTTATTTTACTGTTCTCAGTATATCAAAATTTTACTATGATGAGATAGATGAATATATTAAAAAGCCCATTCTTACTTGGACTTTCTAATTAATCTAAAGTGGGACGCTTCGCTTACAATTTACAGAATACTGCAGCATCATGATGCGGTAATATGTATTGAATCATTATTTAGTTCAGGTAAAAGAATCACACAATTCGCTCATTGTGCGCCCAGTCTAAATAACTCACCTGGATATTCACACGTGTCTGTGTGGTGTTGATGCGGCACGTTGCCATGACAACCGCCACTCGGCTTCTCAGAAGATAATATAGATATACTCGTATTTACTAACTTATTCAACGCTCTTTCTGATGAAACATAGGCACGAGCTTCTATTAAAAAAAACGAGGTTATATGGCAATTTCCCATAGATACATAAAGAAATCTAAGTAATTCCAATAAAATTTTTATCTTACTTTATTTGAGGTAATGGTAATTAAAACAACAAACGTTTACAAGTATATATTTATAACTGCTTCTCTGGTTGTCGACGTCCGTATCACATTAAATACACCGGTTCTCGTTCGATCACCTAAGTTAAGTATCGTCGACCGAGTTTTCTGACATCAGTCGGTCGTGGCCGCTCGCCACACTTCTGAATGATGACGTCTCAAAGTTATACCAACAGCCCTCCACTACACGTCGGCCTAAGCTTTAACCCAGCTTCAAAAGACTCAGTCTTAAGACGACGCTCGTTATACAGTCTACTCTACTCATTTTGCAACCTCAACGATACTATCGAATAAAATTCCTAATCAAGATAAACTAGGATGATCGGAGTGCCAGGAATGTCATCAAAGATTTAGCATTATTAAGATGGAAACAGAGTGATATAAAATGCGGTTTAAATGGTAGATAATAGTGGTTTGATTATATCCCACTGCAGGGCAAAAGTCTCTTCTTTCCGGCGCAGGTAACAATTAGAGCTTAAAATTAGTATGCGAAAACAATGTAAAGTTGCAGGTTTCATGTAGGAATTCTTCATAAATATGTAAGTTTCTTCGCAATGTTTTCCTTTACCTAAAACCGTATGATGAATTGTAAATATCAATAAAGCACGTAAGTCTTTAGTTTGAACTCATTATATCCTGCTTGATATGTAACCGTTATCGGTTAAGTCTTAAATCTTACAAGCTATACCGGCGACTTTTACATACCTAATTAAATCGCAGTCCTGTATGAAGCTGAAAGGAATTTTAAATCCAGACATTTTTATCATCCAAATTATCTTCAATTTTTTACGTATAAGCATATCTCTTACATTGAATTTAAACCTTTCTGCTGACTGGTCTAGTATGGATTGTGGAATTCTTTATAGCAAAAGGAGCTAATTATTAGTTAATTTTATTCTAAAAACACTTGTGTCCGTCAGATTTGATTCACATCAAAGAATTATAGTTCATTTTTTATTTGTAAATATCCATTAATCTATTAATAGGAGTAAAACCAAATGTTGATGGATTTAGAGTATTAAACAGTTGTTTTTTGACTTTATCACCTGTGTACAGTGTGGCGAGGGCGATTTGATTTTTCTATTGTGATACCACCCCACCGTTCGCAGATGTGAAAAGTCACTTGCACCCCTCGTGTTTTGCTTTGCTTACGCCGAATTATCGCATTGTAATGATATCATGTATAAATGAATTAATTTGAGGGTGTTGCGCTTTATTTGTGATTACAAATCGTCGCGTTAGTTAAAAATTCTACTGGAAATTCAAAAGCTGTCCAAAATTTTTTTTTCGTTTTTTTTCTTTTTTTTGTTTTTTTAGACAAACGGTCGTCCGTCCCCAAAGTAAGTAAATTAATACAGTGTGTAAATTATACTTACAGTTTTTTAATACATGCTTAAATACAAATATACACCCAGACTCGAGAACCAACAAATTCATTTATAGAAAATGTTCTCCCTCGGCGGGAATCAAACCCGCAACCCGTGAAGCTGAAGAGAGGGTCACTACCCACTGCGCCAACGGGCCAGTTAATATTATATTAAAGGGATATTTTGTAAAGATAAAAATAATTATAATAAAATTGAAAGATTTTTAGAATTAGGTGCTACTTTCCGGAGATTCATAATATAAAAGTAATAATAAAATTAAAATAAAAAAAGATTTTTTTCCTATAATCCGAACCAGGATTATAGTAAAAAAAATTATTATATAATAGGGGATTATTATAATAGGGGAATCAATTTCAAAAACGTCATATGTAAGAAGTGCTGAATCTGGTTAAGAAAAACTAACTTTTACATCTATATCAATTACTGCTTGACAATGATCACTATTTTTTCTTATCTATTTATTGTCTTATCTATTTATTTCTTATAGGTATATTTATATCTTTTAAAATAACTGCCGAACAAACTCGAAAAATATATCCCTGATATTAATCAACCAAAATTTATTCGGGTCTAATTTATTAAATTATACGTAATATGCGCACGCAAATATGAGGGTACTAGTTTTTAACTCTATCTATCCGAATACGAGACTATTCGCGTAGGTATTAACCCTGGCCGTAGGGGTGGGCATTACCATAGTAACAGTACACCCGCGCCCCACGGAAGGGTACGCCGGAAATGAGGTTTGTTCCCTCGCCGGAAGTGGGGATACCTACCGACTGTCTTGCCGTGTAGGTTTAATTTGTTTCTCAACTTGATATGGCGTCATAAGATGAAAAATAATTTTTAACATTTATCCATACTCGATGTTGTAATTTTAAAATTCTATAACAATCCGGACCAATATTGAATTTAAGCTTTTTGGTCCGGATTATTCCGTCTTATTCCGTCAGTTAGCAGTTAGCATAATGAAAAACTAGTTTTTACCTGCGACTTCATTCGCGTTATTTGTTGTCGCTTGATAGGTTGATGATAGATGGCGCTTTTTAGTGACATCCTATTCTTGTGCAGTTAACAGGATTTCTATAGCCTATCTATTCTATATGTTATTCCGGTGTATAAGGAATAATTGGGCTAAATTTTATCGATATTGATTCAGCGAATTCGCCGTGAAAGAGTAACAAACATACATCCATACTCAAAAACCTTCACATTTATAATATTAGTAGTATTAGACATAAGGTTAGCATGTGTTTATTTTTTTCTTTTTGTCTGTTTCTTTGACATTTTTAATTTGCAGATTCGTAGCTCTACTAGTCCTTTATATGTAACATCAATTATTAACTTACCTACTATTTGTTAGAAATTTGGTTGACCAATAAAATTTCTCTCTATAATTGTAACCAATTCGCTATGAAGAAGGAAACTTTATAGTCAACTATCAGGTTTAACAAACATAAAGAGTATACTTAAAGTTAATTTAAATGGATGAATGTATTTAGAATTAGTAAAAATATAACATATATCTTATTCGATTCGAATTGAGACTATCGCCACACACCAAGTATCTATAGTAAAAAAGTATTGTTTTAATATGTTAGTTTCATACGCTAAGTATTAAAGTGACCTAATTAAAAAAACTGGTTTTGTGGGAAATTGCAATAAGTCGTAACGTAGCGCTTTCAAAACTCGTACGTTAAAGAGACTCATAACCTGGAAAACGAAGACAACAAGTTGACCCACCGTGTGGTATCCGGCTGAGTACAATAGACCACCCTCTTACTTAACGAGGTGTCGTAATACTAAGGTAAGTTGACCCACCGTGTGTTATCCGGTTAAGTAATAGAGACATAATGGCAAGAGTATGATGAAATAACAGAGTTAAATCTAGTTTTAACAGATTATAAATACCATTACAAGCTTAAATACATCTTCTTCTTCCTTCCCATATCCCACTCTAAGTGGGGTCGGCACATGTTATAAACATGTTGTCACATGATTTGGCTACGTATATTACGACCGGCCGCCTGCCTGACGTCAACTTACCTTAGTCCCATTTTACGATATCTTGATAAGAAATGAGGGTGCTCTATTCTACTCAGCCAGATATCACATGGTGGGTCAACTTACCTTAGTCGCCTTTTAAGGCACCTCGGTAAGAAATGAGGGTGGTATCATTATATTCATTCAGCTGGATACCACACGGCGTTACGAACTTAAATACATATGTTATGAAATCTCAACCCATTATTTATGTTACAGACGAGATGTTAAGTTATTCATCAAAGCATTGTTTAAAAGATGGCACGAGCGACAGACAAAACACATTGAGAAGGAAAATGAATCACTCATAATATTATTCTTGTCGGTTGTTTTATCAGGCCCAGTTTTACTTCTCAGCGCTTCGTGTTAAATGTCTGAAATACTTGTTTTTTTTATACGATAAAGATTAGTTCCTGGGTCACCGATGATAATTTTTTAAATGATATAAAAAAATGTAATTAAAAAAGAAAAAAGCACCAGGTGACACGTGGGAATCGATCCCAGGTTTTGAACTTTATTGTCTCGCCCGTTACTATAAGGCTATCACAGCTTCGCGTTTGACAGCTCAAATTTCATTTACAATCAATTCTTATAAATTTTAATCAATCTTACTTATTATAAATGCAAAAGTTTGTCAGTATGGATGTACCTTTGTTACTCTTTCACTGCGAATCCGCTGAACCAATATCGATCAAATTTGGCACAGTTATTCCTTATACACCTGAATAACATATAGGCTATGGAAATCCTGTTAATTCTACAGAAATAGGATGACATTGAAAAGCGCCATCTATTATCAATCAATCATGCGACAACATTCCACGCGAATGTAATTGCTGGTAAAAGTTTTCTATAGCCTATATGTCAGCCCGGTGTATAAGGTATAATTGTGGCTAATTTAATTGATATTGGTACAGCGAATTCGCTGAGAAAGTGTAACAATCATACATCCATATTCACAAACTTTCGCATTTATAATATTAGTAGGATAGGATAGCATAGTAGGTTAGAAAATAAATAACTTTCATACAATACAAATAACTTATTAATAACAATATATAATAAAAATTTTCTTTAACCGCTAAATATATTGTTATACCATCTTTTTTTATGTATTATCTTATGTTTATTGTTATCCATTTATTTATTTCTTATTTGCTTAGGCACGTCGCTACAGTTAATTGATTTCATTTATTAATTATTTATGCCTATTACTACTTTTCTTCTTTAGTTTGTTTGCTTGCTACACCTATTTAAATTTTCCGTTTGACCCTAAGGTTGACTGGTAGAGAACGCTTAATTTAGTGTTAAGTCCACCTTTTGTACTTTTATATCTTAATAGTGCAATAAAGATAAAAACTTTCAGACCTATCCCTGGACCAGTTCATACTAAATCCTAAGTTAAGTACATTATCATAATTGTTTCTACGTCGTGATCAAACCCTAGTTGTACGGTAAGAATACAAACTATCGGTTTGTTTGTGAGCGGTAGTTTTATTGGGTTATCGTGACACCGGTATTGGTGCATCCGTCTATTGTTTCGGTTGATCTTAGTTGATTGTTCTTTTGAATGCAATTTACTGTTCGGATGAAATTTTGGCAATTGTAATTGACGTTTGGCATCTAGATATAAATCTATCTATACTTATTGTTGCAAAAAGGTTAAATGAATGTCCTCGCTACAAGGTATCTATACATATTATAAAACAAAATCCCAAAACCTGTCTCTCTGTATGTGATCGATTTTCTCAAAATCTACTGAACGGATTTTTGTACGGTTTTCACTAAAAGGTAGTATAATTCTTGAGGAAGGTTTAGGTTAATAGTAAATTACATTAAAATTCCCGTGGGATCCGTATTTATGCGGGAAATACTTTGTGACACACTGATTTCCACGCGTTCGAAGTCGCAAGCACAGCTAGTATTCTTATAAATGAATATATTCGTTAAGGAGTTTAAAAGATATTTGCGTAAAACTGATGATATAAACCGTATTGTTTGATGTTATAAGTTTAATTTTTAGATACTGTAAACCTATAACTGTTTCTTGTTTAGATTGCTTTTAAACTTGCATGTTTATTTTAATACGTATGACTAACAATTAAAAAATAAACTTAAAAACATATTAAGACATGGTTTCTGCCAAATGTGTTTCTTAAATGTCATACAAATTTTATTGCAAAAAAAAAATTAAAAAAACTTTTATTTCGCGAATTTACGCGATAAAACTTTGTGACACATTAATTTTTATGCGGGCGAAGCCACCGTTTCAGCTAGTAATATCTATGAATTTCCACTCTGTCTGTCTACGAAAGTTTCGATGGACCAATATGAATGAAAATGAACACGTTTAAGGATTATACTTCGTAAAAGTCCCATTATTCCTTCGGGAACATGGAAACACATATATGGCATTACGGATGGTACGCAAGGGATCGGTCTTCCTGCCCTCATCCCACTCTAAGTGGGGTCAGCACAACATGTTATAAACATGCTGTCACATGATTTGGCTGCGTTTTTACGACCGGCCGCGTGCCTAACGTTAACTTATCTTAGTCGTATTTTACGACACCTCGATAAGAAAGAGGGTGGTCTATTCTACTTAACCGGATACCATACGGTGAGTCAACTTACCTTAGTCACATTTTACGAAACCTCGGTAAGAAATGAGGGTGGTCTATTCTACTTAACCGGATACCATACGGTGAGTCAACTTACCTTAGTCACCTTTTACGACACCTCGGTAAGAAAAGAGGGTGGTACTATTCTATTCAGCCGGATAGCACACGGGGTACGCAAGAGATCGGTAATCCGCGAAAAAGTCATCCGTAGAAGAGCTCACGACGGTCATCACTGAGAACGAAGTAAGGAGTAATCTAAGGAATGGATTTTGATTTTGATTTTTGCATATACATCGATATTTTCGCCACATTTGTTCTCCATTATCATAACTTCGCCATTCGTTCTCTGTAAAGATATTAAACAATGCCTTAAGCAAACGATTCCACATCGATAAAGTTTATAGTGAAGGGTCGGTCTCCCCACGCACGCTATTTTTTCTTAAAGGTGACGCCTGCGCACCTGCCATTGCAGCCTTCAGATTGACTAGAATGGACACTGTATTTAATTAAATTTATTTAATTAAATATTTGTAATCCATAATATGTGAAAACAAATTGTGACTAAATAATATTACGTACAGTTTGATATAATAATTTTTGCCGTGTGGTATCCGGCTGAGTAGAATAGACCACCCTCATTTCTTACCGAGGTGTCGTAAAATGCGGCTAAGGTAAGTTGACCCACCGTGTGGTATCCGATTGAGTAGAATAGAAATTATCATTTCTTGCCGAAGTGTCGTAAGAGCGCGACTAAGGTAAGTTGACACACCGTGTGGTATACGGCTTAGTAAAATAGACCACCCTCTTTCTTACCGAGGTGTCGTAAAAGGTGGATAAGGTAAATTCAACCGCCGTGTGGTATCTAGCTGAGTACAATAGACAGTCTCTTTCTTACCGAGGTGTCGTAAAAGGCGACAAAGGTAAGTTGACGTCTAGGTGTGCAGCCGGTCCTAAAATACGTGGCCGAATCAATGCGACATGTTTATAACATGTTGTGCTGACCCACTTAGAGTGAGATAAGGACAGGAAGATAATATGGTCCTACATCTACCACTATCGCCATCACTAACCACGGAAGTTACGAGGACGAAATCTATAGGAGCTGTGGTATGATTTATTTATCTGTAACAGCGTCTATAACCAATAAAAATATTGCAAATTTTTTAAATATTCGGCATTTAAATATTCGGACGTGTAAAGTTACCAATTATTGAGGATATTTTGTGTCGGCAACACTGAGCGGAAGAGGAGTGAAGATGGCGGCGAGCGACAAGAAGGATGTGGTCTATGAAAATGAATAATGATACAGCCATAAATAGGATTATGGGATCTTTTGTAGAGTACTAATTAAAGTGTACGAAAATATAATTAAGGAAAGTTAATAATAGAGTTTTATTACAGACGACTCTATAATATTCTTAATGCATCTCGGCGAACCTTGCGCACGCGACCCTTTCTCCAAACAGTTGGAGTTGACCGTTAACGTTGCTCTTATCTTTGTTTATACCTACATATTTATTGCTTTTTAGTTATATTCTGTGTTATACTTACATCCAATTCAATAAAGAATGCCTCGTTTGTATTTTAATACTTGCAGATGTACGCGACCAAGATACGAGGTGACATGTTTGTAGCCTCTGATAGTGTGATTACATAATTATTTTAAAACGGTATTAATGCAAAATGTCACAAAACCCGTGGATACAAAGTTAAATATATTAATAATTAAACGGAGTAAGATAATTAAGTTCAGTTTCTTATTAAATATTTAATGAAGTTTATTATGGAAGTTGTAGTTACCATTAAAAATCACAATATTTTCGAAAATTCGAAATTCAAATTTAAGACATTATTTGTTCTAGAATTTTGCAATCACTTTTAAATCGTTTATGTTTCTTAAAAGTTAAGCTTGAAATTTTAAATCTAAGGTGTAGGTATACAAATCTACACCCATGGATATCTACGATACGATACAATACGATAACTTTCGCCTAAAATAATTAAATTAAAAAAAATGTTTGTTTGGCAATCTTTGGCTGACTGATATCCTGATAAATTGTTTAATACACTATAATTAATACAATTGGTGGGAAACTTCCAAAATACAAATATACTGACATAACTAACCTTGGCTTCATCGAACTTTCTCCATCGAAAAAGACAATCGAGTTTCCGTTCAACGTTTAATAATGTTAAAAAGTTTTCCCTAAAAAACGAAGTGGCAGTCTACTTTCATTCCATTGGTTCTTCGATTGTGTTTTTAAAAAAAAGTCACGTTCGAACTTTGAAGATAAAATTATCTCAGTTGGGTCTTGAAGCGAGACGATCCTGCGGACGTCGATGGAAAGGGATAGATAGTGAAAGCTTTCAGGCGTAAAGAGGACGGATGTCGCGCATCTCCGCAGGGAACCGGAGCGGCAACGTCGCGTCCACCAATCGCCGGACGTACGATCTTCTTGTTTTCTTTTATTTTAGTTTTTGTTTACGGAATTGGGAATCGTAAGAACAGCATGGATACGCTGTTTAAAAATAAAAAGTTTAGCGCTAAGCACATTTCCAACAGCATTAATCCAACAGTAAAAGGAACGGATTTTCCGTTTGAAAGTCAATGTTAGACAATCAGCATATAGTCAATGTAGGTTTTGCTTTGTGCTTGAACCCGTGGCACCTTAAATGCCAGGGGGTTTTCCGTTTGGCAATATTTCATAGATTTAATACAGTACCAAAGCTAGTCTTTCCCAACTTTAGGCAAAAAATGGGCAAGTTGATCGTTAAAAATAAAAATTTTAGCGCTAAGTGTATTTTACCCTTAGGAATTTTCCAAGGGTAAAAGGAACGGATTTTCCGTTTGAAAATCAATGTTGGATGATCAACATATAATCAATGTAGGTTTTGCTTTGTGCTTGAACCCGTGGAACTTAAATGCCAGGCGGTTTTCCGTTTGGCCATATTTCATAGATTTAATATGGTCCCAAAGGTAGTGTTTCCCAGCTTAGGGCTAACTCAATTCGAAAAGGGATTCCAAATGAGTGTATCCCTTTAATGCCTTTTACAGGACATTTAAATGCAATGCTAGAATTCAGCGCTTCGGAAATTTTTTGCTGTCTAAAACCTATTATTATTTAAGGAAAAGTAAACTTCCCTTACTAAAGCCTACTATTTAGGTTTCTTAAGTTAACAATTCAATTTTTTAATAATAAAATTGATGTATGTTATATATTGGGGTAAAAGAATTTTTACGAGGCATGGCACAAAAAAGATTGGGAAACACTGCCCTAAGCCTTTCTGCGGTGAACCTTACAGTCATCAACTTTACCGTAAACTATGCAGCATACAGTGATAAGAGATGCGGTGAAGTGTGTCGAGTGGGGATACATTGCGATAAGAACATCCGCAGGTGATTAGCATTTACATGAATCCTTATCACTAAACACTGCTCTCGAACCTATTCTTTTCACCAGCACATTTAATGTCGTAGTTAAACTTCTTTATGCACGCTTACAGCTATTCTGATCAGGCGAACGGAATTTTAGAGGGAGATATAAGTTGGTGAAGATAAATAGGGCATGAAAGAGAGCGTGAAAATTTTCTTCCTCTCTTTCTTTCATAGCCAGTTACGTTTATCTACACACACTTTAGTCATAATGCAAATTAAATGCCAATAGGTCAAAGGCCTATTGACTGTACCACCCTGTAGCGACAGAGAGCAGTGTGTACGCACATTTTCATTCTCTCTTCCTTTCATGAAATAAACATATACACCCCGTTTATGAGCACGCACCTTTTTATTCTCTCTTCCTTTCGTGAAATATACTTATTATACATATGCATCCCGTTTAAACATATAAAGTTGAAGTTGGTATATTTATGCAATGGGAAGGGATGAAAACGAATGGATATATGAGAAGAGTGAGGCCGAAAAGTTGGATGGATTGTGTGAAGAATGATATGAGTATAAAAGGAGTAGCACATGAGTTGACGAATAATAGAGAATGGAAGCTGAAGACATATTGTGCCGACCCCACTAAGAGTAGGATAAGGATAAGAATAATAATATGCCGAAGACGAATATAAACAAATGATATAACATAATATATAAAATTAACTTAAGTTTTACTTCAGTCATGGTCTGAAACACACTCTTTTTTCCAACTGACTATATCCGTTTAGGCCTTAAGCTTTTTACAACATTACAAGGCAAGACAGATGATATGAATCGGAGTAGAGCGCAGAAGTTCTACCAGGGTCAGGGAAGGTCGTCAAGGCCGGACCACGGTATTGGCGACTTTTAATGGAGGGCTAGTTGTATAACTATGATTAGTAGGGTTGTGCCTTGTAGTGGAGAACCGATGAATATCCATTATTTATTCATCGGTTTTTCCAACTCGAATCGATTATTAGTTGAATTATAATAAAGACTAATTAAAGTCGACTACAATGAATAAAAAATAGATACGGTGTTTCCGAAATACGATTAAAATGATTAGTTTGGCTACATTGGTTTAAAATACAAAAAGAAAAAGCAATGTTAACGATTTTTTTTAATCGATTTTTAATGTATAGAATATCGATTATTAACAATCGTTCGATCAAATCGAACATTTAAAAGTGAAGTGACTAATATTAACAGGAACACAGTCTTCTACAATTGTATGTATTTTTTCGACTAGCGATTTGCATTTACGCAACCTGCTTGCCTTGATTAAGCAGCGTTATAAATTCTAATTTCATAATCCTAATATATCATATATACTTTATATTAATTTAGCATGCCTTAATTGCAAAACAGAAGAATATATATTTTTATAGTCCCAATTAAAAAAGTATGTATTTATTTACAAAAAAAAAGTTTTCAATTTTAAAACCATACCTATGTTGGATTCTACAAATGAGATGATAAAATAACAAAAACAGGACATTAAACTAAAAAAAACATAATTATTCGGTGTTGCATTAGAACAAAAAATCCAAAAATTGCATATTCAAAAATTAAAATCCGTTCAGTAATTTCTGACTTTACCGCGAACAGACAAGTCATGACGGAGGAGTTTTATAATCTGTTATTTCTTATACTTAAAGTAAATGAATTTATTTTAAAATATTAGTAAAATTCTGGATGGCATAGACAACTTAAATATAATGCGTAAATATATCCTATCTTAATGTGGAGTCTAAAAATTATGCTGCATTTCTTTGCACCGCCACTGATATTTCATAATTATTTTCACTCCTGGCAAGTTCATATATCGACCTTAAGAAATCCAATTCATAAAGGCGGGATAAATTAAGTATAGTATAAAGATTTCCACAGATTATATACTTGGGAGAGTTATCGCTACTTACCTACAGATTCACCACAAAGAGTTTGCAGTTGTTATCTAATAAATGTGCAGACATAACTTGCACTTTACTCGTTCATTATCTACATAGACAGGCGTAGTATAATTTATTCTACCTAAACACCGTTTCTCACGAGCCTGTTTAACTGCCTTGGTATCCTCACAGATAAAAGAGAAGTTTATAGAAAATTGAACTCCAAAGCTTTGTATTACGGTTGATTATTGAACTAATAAGTTTGGAGAGCTAAGTAATTTTCTGAGTATTTTCTTTGTAATTTAGTTCATTAAGAGAAGGATGTCCCTACGTGTCTTCATGGACGAGCGGGCACGACTCTTGGGCATGTCGGGACGAGAAAAAACCTAATGCCCCCGCATCTTGTCCGTTTATATGCGAAACCGTCTGAACCATTAAAGCAACTTGTATGTTATCTTTTAACTTGTTTCCATTTGAATATTAATGACAACGAATTGGCTGGAGTAACGTATTAAAGAGGGAAATTTTGTATCAAGTTTGCCACAGACATGTTGAGATATACAAATATATCAATTACAATTTAAATTTGCAATGCCTATACTATACTATAATGTACAGTGTATTAAATAATTATAGTATATAGTTTTAGCAATTTGAACATTTGCATAATAAAATAATAATTATTGTATTAAGTTTAGTGTATTAGGAAGTATAAATATTGACATTAGTCTCAATATTGTAAGAGGAGATTTAAAAATGGAAGAGGGTTTATTTTAGCAGCATTCTGTTCTGACGATAAATAATTGTTATTAAAGTAATTAAGAGTAATAAAGTAATTTAAGAATTGTTTTAATATATTTTGGAAATCTTTTTCTAAGTATTTAAATAATAGTTGAGTAGGATTGTTATTTTAAATGCATGCATGTATTGCATTAATTAGATGAATTCAATTCTAGCTTTACAAAGAGCTCCGCCATTTTGTAAGAATTCCGAAAAAAATAGGGTAATAGTGCATTGTCTTAATTGAGTTTTTTCCTGGCCCTAAAAATCAGTTGTTCAGCAATGTTCCCTCGCTGGAGATGTGAGGCAAATGATATAAACATCCATACGTAGCAGACAAAAATAATAAAACGGAAAAATTCAGACTGGCAGGTACCAATGAATTTTTCTATTAAAACTTACGTGCTTTATTGATATTCGCATTTGTAATTCATGTTACTTAATACTTACTTATAATTTTTAAATTATAGGTATTCCGAAAAAAGATGGATGGATTATATTAGAATAATATGCATATAAAAAGAGACAACAGAGTTCACGAATGACATAGGACAATGGAAGACATGTTCTGCTGAACCCATTGAGATAAGGATAAGACAATGCTGATGGTGATGGTGATATTTGCAATTCAAATTCAAAATATTCTTTATTCAAATAAACTTGTAGACAAGTGCTTTTGAATCGTCAACTCTACTGCTGTTTCGGAAAGCTGTTCCTACCGAGAAGAGCCAGCAAGAAACTCGGCGGTTTCTCTTCTAAAAATATAATTCTTAAGACTATTTACATTAAGTCGTTACTGTCTTGTACAGGTTCAAAGAGAGCTGTATCCACACATTTTTATCTTCTAACTAATCTTCAAGAGTATAGTAGGCTTTCTGTATCAGCCTCTTTTTAACAGTGTTTTTAAACTGCTATAATGGAAAAGCTGAAATTGGTATTTTAGTTCTCAATTGCGGAATTTTATTACGATGAATTATAAAAAAAGGGTCGTTCTATCGCATAAATCTAAGTACAACCCCTAGTTTTCGATAGGGCTACAATTAGGTCATGGAATATCCATATACATGCTTAGTATTAAAGTGACCTAATTCAAAAAAGTTGTTTAATAGTAAATTGCATTAAAGCGTAGCGTACAAAACTCGTGACTGGTAAAAAGACCAATAACTTAACAGAGCAAGAAAACACTAGCTTTTTTAAGCGTGATGTCATAAATGGCAGTTAAATAAGGATTATTGTATCTAAATCAGTAAAGCCTAATGTTTAACGCGATATATATCTTCCGGTTATAGGCCCTAAAATATAGCGCAAGAATGGAAAATAAAATTGATGGTTTTAGAATTTTCTTACAATTTAGAATTTTCTCCTTTTAAACAGTCCTTGGGCAAGAATGGTAAATAAAATTTATGGTTTTAGAATTTTCTTACACTTTCATCATCTTTTATCTTCTTTTAAACCGTCCGTGGACTTCTACAAGTAACTCACTACCAAAATAAGCCAAATCGGTTCAGCCGTTCTCGACGTCATTTCATTTATACATTTTCAATTTAGACGGTTTCTAACTTTCGATTCATACTTATTATTAAAGAGTCTCACGAGGAACCGACCTATTTACTTGTACGATATTAAGGAACAGTTACTTAAGAATCAAATCATGCAGTTTTCTGAAAGCACTTGTACAATTTAAACGCTTGCTTAATTACGCGACGTTTCCCATTATCACACTTCCTCCAACGATATTTGTAATACTATGGCGACGGTAATAGGGTTGGTAAATGGTAGTAATAAATATTTAAGTTAATATAAAATAAATAATGTTTTCCGAAAAAAAATTAATATTTTTATTGTTTTTATGGCATTGTGACCAATATTCTATTGTCTATGGTAAAGAAAGCTCTTAAAACTTATTAAAGAAATTAAATAAAAAAGTACGTTCTATGATCGCAACGCTTAATATTTTAGTTTTATATGTGTCGTGACACGTATAAAAATAAAAATTTATACGATATTAGTAAAAATAGAATAGAATTTATAAGTTTTATTTCTGTAGTTATTCATTCGTCAGAATGATTTAATTTATTTAACCCAATTAAATTAGAGACGAATGTATGAATTTATTTAATTAATTAAAAGAGTTTAGTCATGTTATAATAAAAAAAACTAACTCGTTCTTTCTGCCTTTTTTCATAATAAATATTTATTTATTTATATTTATTAAGAATTGTATTTTTTTTATTTATATTTAGTTTATTTATATTTACAGATTATCCACAAACTAATAAATCTTATAATATATGTACATAATGTATATACATAAATTAAAAAAAACTATTAAAAAATAAAATATTTAAAAAAATAACTAGAAGTAAATTTTAAAATGTATTCTGTATCAAAATTTACTTTTTCATATTCAAGTGTGAAGAGAAAAAACTTTAGTAAGTAAGTAAAAATTAAACAAATGTCAAAATTAAACGATGGCGACCCTACATATATGAATATACCTATAAGATGTTTGGACACGGTCTAATGGATGTAGGAGCCCTTTAAAATATGCCCGCGTCTCTTTTTACATCGTATGTTGATTTGAATATTCAATAAGACTTAGAAAACATTTTCAATGTCACAAACAGAAATAATTACATAAGAACCAGAAAGAAGAACTCTATTTAATCGGTCTATTAATAATGGATAAAATTCAATGTATCATGTAATCTAATCAAAATTAAGATCAAACAATAAATCCAATTTATATAATAATACAAAAATGGTCGAATATAATTCTTATTAAATTTATGTGTGATAATAGAATTATATAAAAATAATCATTAATGTAAAACTTTGAAATCTTTATTGTAGATACCTATAGCTGAAAGGGTTTTGAAAGCTTATATATGTATGTCTCGGTCTCCTCGGTATACCTCGGTGTATGTTGACTGGCCTGTTGGCGCAGTGGGTAGTGACCCTGCCTTCAGCTCCGCGGGTCGCGGGTTCGATTCCCGCCAAGGACCAACTAAATGAAATTTCTATAAATGAATTTGTTGGTCTTTGAGCCTGGGTGTATATTTGTATTTAAGTATGTATTTAAAAATATATAAGTATATATTCACCAGTTGTCTGTCACCCATAACACAAGTATTAAATTACTTTGGGGACGGACGACCGTGTGTGTAAGTGTCCCATATATTTATTTATATTATTTATATATATGCATACTATATATTCTGACTCATTAATTTATAAGTATTTAGAACAAAATTGAATTAAAAAAAAATTCGAATAATCTTATAAATCTGTTTAAAACATTTCTAGTGCCTCTAGTAATAACCTGGGCATATTCTGAATTTTCCTTGGCCGAATATTTGTTCTGTATGGAATCCAATATAATGCACCTACTATGGATGTCAATTTAATACGACAAACTACACGTATTTTTAAACCAATATAATAATTTAAAAGTAACTCGGACTCAGTTACAAATGCCTCTAGTAATGACCTTGGCATATCCTCAATTGTCCTAGGCCGAATATTTATTCTGTGTGGAATCCAATAAAATGCACCATCTTTATTAACAATGGGTGTTAATTTAATACGATACATATTTTTAAACCAATGTTCTAATAATTTAGGAGAAACTCATACTCAGTTATAAAAGAAATTGTTTAGCTACCTAAAATATATATGTTAAAGAAATGTTTTTTCTGATTGCATTCAAAGACTTTCGTGAATAATGTTATAGGTACAAACTATACTCATATGACATCGGGTTTTCCCGACTAGTTCCGAACCCACTCAGGTTTCTTAGTCATGACCGTTTTGATTATCACATCAGCGCCCAATAACTGCGCAAACTCAAAAATTGCAATATAACTAAAAACATGAGTATATTGATGTTGTTGAAAGTTTGTTTGGAAATTCTGTATAGTCCGCAACGTTCGGTTCTTTACGTGAAAATAAAAAGTATGTAAATTTATATAAATTTTCAGTTAGTTTGTCGGTATAGACAACAGTATCGAATTAAATAGAAACATTTTGTTTATAAGTTTAGTTCAATAAAGAATAATATCTGGGTGACCGAGCTTTGCTGGGTATTTTTTTTTTGAAGATATAAAAATTATGCAATATGAAAAAAAGGGCTGGTGATATATGGTCACTTCTTTACTTTCTCACTTCTTTAGTCTACCTGTTACCAAATGAATTATTATCTTTGCAAGTGACAGCGTAATTAACCTTTGTTTTCTTATAATATTGTAGAAGTTTTCAGTGCTTGAAAACAGGGATAAAACGGCATTTTTTTAAATAAAAACTAGCTAGATTTGTCGCCCCCGAAACCTCCACATACTAAGTTTCATGTAAATCGTTAGAGCTGAAGTTTAGAATATAAATATATGAATAGGATTAGCTCCTACACAGATAAAAAAAGATTAAAGATTAGTCAGTTCTTGATTAAATATAAAGTACCTGGTTTGTAATTTTTTACAAAAAAAAATAAACAAAAAAAATAATAATTAGGTAGTTGGGCATCGATCCTAGGTATCTACATTTCTCGAGACTGCCCGTTCCCCGAATAAGCTACGCTGACTTGATAGTTTATGACAAAAATTCAATTCAATATAAATTTTATTATTTTTTAATACCCAAAAACAGGGATAAACGAATTTTTTTACATAAAACCTAGACCGTTTTTAGATAAAACCTAAAACTTGATTGATTTTTCTCCCCCAAAACACCCTACATGCTGAATTTCAGGAAAATCGTTGGACCCGTTTCCGAGATTCCGAAAATATACATATATATATGTAAATATACATGTGTATATATACATACAAGATTAACTCATTTAAATATTAAAGATTACAACGTAGATATATGTAAAAACAAAGCATTTTCAACGTATATTACGTTTATACTTATAAGTTAGTGCAGACAAAGAAAGATCAAGAGTCGGACGTACAAAGGCATCTCGTTTATGAGGTCACACGGACCCTTCAGAGCAGCAGACCGTGAACACATCTCCGTTCCCAGCTATGCGTATCTCGATCTTTTACCCTCGCTGTATAATCTTATATACAATATTTTTTATAGGACCTTTGTAATACACATTTACCGAGTGTCTACAGAAAAGTTTAAATTAAGTGTAAAAAATCCTAGATCCTTACTAATATTATAAATGCAAAAGTTTATGAGTATGGATGTATGTCTATCTCTTTCATGGCGAATCCGCTGAACCAATATCGATGAAATTTGGAATAAATATTTTTTATAAACCCGGGTAACATATAAACTAAAGAAATCTTGTTAATTCTACAAGATAACATTGATAATCACCATCTGTTATCAACCTATCACGCGACAACTTTCCACGCGAACGAATTTGCGGGTTAAAGCTAGTATGCTTATAAGTAAAGCATATTACACAATATGAGAGGTCACAAAAAGCTTATGACACCTGAGTCGCGACTGAGTAGAGTTAGCAACTCATTTGATGGTCTCGGAATTCGCTTCTACAATAAAATTCAGTCTACAGAAAGGTTTAAATTAAGTATAAGAGATATGGTTATACGTAAAGCCTATTACAAAATTAAAGATTATTTGGATGATAAATATGCTATTCTTTTGGAGGAAAGGGTCGGAGCTTAGATGTACCACGCTGCTCCAATGTGGATTGGCAGTTTACACATTATCTAGGATTTTACCAGCGATATGCAGGTTTCACGAACTTTTCTTTCACAGAAAAGCATGTGACAAATAGCAAATATCTTTTAATATTTAAATGATCTTTCATATATAAATCGTATTATCCCTGTTTTTGGGCATTCAAAAATAATAATATTTATATTGAATATAAAACACTATTTTTGACATAAACTGTCAAGTCAGCGTAGCTTATTCGGGGAACGGGCAGTCTCGAGAAATATAAATACGTAGGATCGATCCCTAACTACGTATTTTTTTCTTTTTTTTGAGGTTTTTTTTATTTTGTAAAAAATTACCGAGCAAGGCTCGGTCAACCAGGTACTAAATTCATAAGTACCTGAAAAGGTTAGATTCAAGATTTTTTTTTATAAAAAAATTATTATTATTATTATATTTATGTCTACCATAGTTACCGGATCCCAAAAATAATACTACTTTATATACATCAAATGAATTGAGCCTCACTTAAAGTGTGAGCTTGATTTAGTATGCACGAACATTACTCTGTGATCTCTCGATACGCAGAATCCGCATACAATGGGCGCTGGTGAAATCGGACCTCGGTATTCTGGGACCGGACTTGCGGACCATGTTATTATCAAAAATTATTAAATGTAAGGTTTCTTCAAATTTATTTTCTAATATATCATATAAAACAAAGTCCACAAAAGTTGTCTGTCTATATGTGATCGAATTTTTAAAAATATACTTGACATATTTTTGTACGGTTTTTACTAAAAGACTTGCAATTCTTGAGTAAGGCTTCGTTTACATATAGTAAGTAAGTAAGTAAGTAACGGCCTGTTACTATCCCACTGCTGGGCATAGGCCTCCTCTCTCCATTTTTGGAGAGAAGGGTTGGAGCTAAGACCTACCACGCTGCTCCAATGCGGATTGGTAGGTTACACATATCCCTAGAATTCTCTAGAGATATGCAGGTTTCCTCACGATGTTTTCCTTCACCGAAAAGCGTGTGATAAATTGCAATTATCAATTAGACACATAAGTTTTTTTTAATAGAAAAACTCATTGGTGTCTGCCCGGGTTTGAACTCATGATCGTCTCTAGAGATTCACACGGTAGCACCGCTAGGCCATCACAGCTTTTACATATAGTACATTCTCCGAAACGGCATAAGCGAATTTGATGCGACTTTCACTGAAAGGTACAGGAGGCTCTGGAGCAACAAATAGCCGACACTTTATTCTTGCACCATTAAAATTTATGAATTACAGCTATATAAATGCTCCTACCGCCATTAAACTTTACAGTAACATCCGCTAGGTGAATCTAAACATTAACTAAAAAATTCTTAAAAATTGGTCCAGCCGTTTCGGAGTATACTCCGATACGGCTGGACCAATTTTAAGGAACATACAGACACTCATTTTTATATATCATATAAAGATTCATCGGACCGGGATTTACGCGGGAAAAACTTTGACACACTGATTTTCACGAGGGCGAAGCACAGCCAGTAATAATATATATCACATACGAATTAATTTCTGATAAATGAAACAATATTGATCGTGGAATACTATTATAGAATTGTGTATCAAATCCAGAATACGATTACGAAAATGATTTACGTACTTTATTAACATCAATTTTTTTTTTATATATTTCTTGTATGACATTCGAAATGCCCAAATGGACATAGAGAATAAGAATAAGAATAAGAAAAACTTTATTTATGTGGCACATTACAACACAGGGCGAAGAGTAACAAGATGACAAATGATAATGGTAAGAGATAAAAAAAAAAAGTAAAATTAAAAAAAAAAAAAAAAGACAAAATATACATAACTTAAAAATAAAAAAAGAAACTTAAACAATATTAATACCTAAAATTACCTTAAATTACTTCACCAACAACTCCCAGCGAAATAATGTGCCTTCACAAATTGGAAAACCACTCGGCTATTGTTAAGGTCGCGAGACCCTAACACCGATTTTCAGTGGTCACCAGTAAGGGCGCGCATACGCCCGACAGTGGCTTTTCGACTATTCAGTCTAGCACACATATATACATAGTATATCTTATAAATTAAATAATCTAGTTGCAGTGTTATTTTACATACTCCTCCGAAACAGTTGAGACTATTTTTTATTAAATTTTATATGCTTCTATGTTTATGGCCCAGATAAATAATGATAAAAAATAAAAAATAAAAATTACGTGCAGCGTGTGTAAGTAGTGCATCTTAGTGAAAGAATTATATTAAATTTAAATAAAAAGAGCATTAATTTTATAAAATCAACATTTGTTCAGGTATCATACAACCAAGTCTGTCTTTGTACGTCTAATAAGTGTAACTTGTAATTTTTACGAAAACTATATAAATTTAGTGAATTTCGGATAGGCGGTGGGATATTGTTCCAGCACTTGGATGCATTATACCTGAAACTACCCTGAAACGCGGCTGTGCGGTGGTGTGGCGTAGGTATGATATATGACGATGCCCTCGTGCCACGCATAGCATAGTAATCACTTGCCCATTTGAGCTTATGATACAGATAAGTAGGTACTCTATACTTAATTATACCAAAAAGCATAGTAGCGAAGTGAAGTTGCCATCTGTAATTCATTTTTAATATACCAGATTTAAAAAGGAAAGGTGAAATGTGCGTACGAGGCGGGATGCTAAAACAAAACCTACCACCTAGAGCACCTGAATATACTCAGAAAGCTTAATTTATTTATTTATTATTATTAACGTATATAAGTTTGGCTATGTTATCTTTCAAAGCACAACACGTATTTAAAATTTCCAAATGATTGGTTAAACTTTTTGGAAGCGATCTACCGTAAGTCCGGAATTCCCGTCCATTTTCCTCATGTCAAAGATTAAGTGGAATTCAAAAATAGTGTACGCAAGAGCGTGAATTGTTAATCACGGGGACAATGCAAGTGACGCGGCTGCGCGAATGCGAAAAGTAAGTAATTCATTAATGCAATTTTTTTTATTCTTGTTCATTACATACGCTTTGGAATGGTTGTGGATTATATTTGATTGTGGATTTTAAAGCTTGGATTTTTACTTTATTTTGAATAAGGATACTTACATACGGTCCTAACCTCCTTTTGTTACCGTGGTGTCGTAAAAGGCGACAAAGTTAAGCTTACATCAGCTAACAACATGTTTAAAACGTGTTGTGCCGACCCCACTTACAAGTGGAATAAGGGCTGGAGAATGATGATGATGATGACTTATATGGGGTCCTAACCTCTAGACGATCTCGGCCTGTGAGAGCCTAGCGGTAAGCGGTAAGTGTGCAACTCTTTCGAAGGGGTTATGGGTTCAAACCCCGAACACCAATTAGTTATTCTGTTAAAAACTTATGTGTCTAATTGATTACAATTTATCATACACTTTTCGGTGAAGGAAAACATCGTGCGGAAACCTGCATATCTCTATAGAATTCTGGTGATATGTGTAAACTACCAATCCGCATTGGATCAGCGTGGTGTATCATAGCTCTAATCCTTGTCTTCAAAAGAGAGGAGACCTATATCCAGCAGTGGAATAGTAAAAGGCCGTCGGCCTAGGCAACCTTACTGCCTTACTGGCAACCTTAGCACGGCGTTCCCCCATAGTAGCTTCCGCGCTTTACTCTCCAGATTTCGCAGCCTCGACGATGCTTCTGCTCTCGCCCGCCTATGGCACTATAATAATCAAGGGCATATTGTCAAAACAAAAGAGTTTCTAATAATTGTTTTTTGCATGTCGCAAAAAATTCTTTGAATTTATTAACGTGTTATTCTCAGTTTACTTGTAGTGTAGGATAATTCCAATAGCTATCATATTCCCTATTGATAAGCGAGATGTAACAATGCAGCATTATGATGTACTCCGAACAGTGTATGTTTACATTCACAGATAAAGTTTCCTCCGTTTTAGTTCTACGTGTGAACTTAGTTCTTAGAATATTTGTATGTATTTAAAAAATATTGTATGTATGTATATATATTTATTTTCCGAATCTCGGAAACGGCTCTGACGATTTTCATGATATTCAGCATGCAGTGGGTTCTGGGCGACCGATCTAGCTTAGTTTCAAATTCAAAAATATTCTTTATTCAAATAAACTTGTAAATAAGTGCTTTTGAATCGTCAACTCTACCGCTGGTTCGGAAAGCCGTTCCTACCGAGAAGAGCCAGCAAGAAACTCGGCGGTTGCTCTTTTAAAAATATAATTCTTAATACTGGTTACATTTAGTCACTTTCATTCATTTTAAAAAATGTCGTTTTATCCCTGTTTTCGGTAGCTGACAAAATGCTAAAATTTACATTGAACATAGGACACTATTTTGGCTGTCAATTATAAAGTCAGTGTAGCTCATTTGGGGAACGGCGGTAAATGATATTTAGCTGTCAATTATAATGTTATCATAGCGGATAACGGGTGGATTCAAAAGCGAAAATACCCCAAAAGTAATGAGAATATTCTCATCACTTTTGTATTATGGACATCCGCAAAGTAACGCCTAATTCTATAAATTATTGAAAATACCCCGAATCGAGCCCCACCTGGCGATAATTTTTTTAAATTATCTTCTACTTTCATCTTTTTTATATCTTTTAAAAATTCACCTACGTACTAAATATTAATATAGTATCGGCATGGTTATTAAGGAAATAATAAATGTAACATATATTGGATAGGTATTAAGCTAAAAACTGTGGGAATACTTTTACGGGCGTTTTCCTAGAAGGGAGGCAGTTCGCGCGAAGCGAGAGGAACGTCAAAGTTAGTTTATATTTTATTACTCGATAGTCTATTCTGGTCACATATACCGTACCTAACGTAGAAGGGCTGTGCCTTTAGAAAATACTTTAGTTAAGTAATACGCCATATATCAGCAAACCGCTTCGTAAAATTATTTTTACTTCTTTCTTAAATTTAAATTTAAAATATTCTTTATTCAAATAAACTTGTACACAAGTGCTTTTGAATCGTCAACTCTACTGTTGGTTCGGAAAGCAGTTCCTACCGAGCAAAGCTAGCAATAAACTCGGCGGTTGCTCTTTTAAAAATATAATTCTTATTTCTAGTTACGTTAAGTCATTACTGTCTTGTGCAGGGTCTAAGCAAGCTATATCCACATATTCTTATCTTCTAAGTAATCTTCAACAGTATAATAGGCTTTCAAAAACAGCCTCTTTTTAACAGTGTTTTAAACTGCTGTAATTTTCCTGAAATTTTGCATGCAGCCCCCCCCCCCCCCGTTCAAAAAAAATCTGCTGCATTGTGCATCGATCTAGCTAGGTTTTATTTAAAAAAAATTGTCTTATTCCTGTTTTGGACACTAAAAAATACAATAATTTATATTGAATATAAAAAAATAAAAAACACTATTTATGTCGAAAACTGACAAGTCTGCGTTAGCTTTTTCCGGGAACCGGTGGTTTCTAGAAATGAAAATACCTAGGATCGAGCCCCACCTACCCAATTACTTTTTTCTATTTTTTTGAATTTTTTTTTGTACGGTACTTATTTTAAAGTAGCACAGCAAAAAGGGGGTTAAAAAAAACAAATGCATCAACATCATTATTGGCATAAAAAGGAATACATGGCGTTTTTAAAGCTCACTTTTGTCGTATTCTGAATTAAATTATGCTATTTACAGTAACAAAAGTTAAAAAATTTTGACTATTAAATAATAAGGTTGAAATAAAAATATGTTAAACGGAATAAACCCTTTATAAAACTTCCCGCGAACGGGTTCGGAATAAATCTTGTTATCAAATATTGATTTTGCATCGTTCATCTGTTATCAATAATGCTTATCTGTCATATACAGAGAGTAACGGGCAACCATATTCCCGGTTGTGCTTATTATTATAATGTACTATTTTCAGGTAATAGTATTATGTTTAGGTTACTCGACGCCAAAATAATGTTTTTTTTTCCTTTCCGTTTAATAAAATTACAATTGAAAGAAAATTACCCAGGAACTTCTGAGTACTTCTTTGTGACAATTTCATTACATAAGTATAACCTGAAAAATGTTTTTAAATTATAGGGTCAAATTATTGAACTTATTGAAATGTTTAATACATTTTAATTAATTAATAAGTAGTTATTAAAAATCCATAATCTTTATAAGATTAATATAATTTATTACATTAATTGGAATTTTTTGCCGTGTGGAATCTGGCTGAGTAGAATAGACCACTCTCATTTCTTACCGAGGTGTCGCAAGAGGCGACTAAGGTAAGTCGACCCGCCGTGTGGTATCCGGCTGAGTAGGATAGACCAACCTCATTCCTTACCGAGGTGTCTTAGAAAGCGACTAAGGTAAGTTGACCCACCGTGTGGAATCCGTTTAAGTAGAATATACAACACTCTTTCTTACCGAGATGTCGTAAAATACGACTAAGGTAAGTTATAACATGTTTATTACATGACACTAAGAGCGGGATAAGGGCGGGAGTATGACGATTATATAAATTGTAAATTGAAATTATATAAAACATGAAGTTAATAATTAAAAAAGCGTAAAAGTTTGTTTATAATCATTGGGCATAATTATAAAAATATCAGGCGAAAAGCGAGTCGAAGAAGCCAGTTTGATACAAAACAATGCCCTTTAGAACTCAGTATTCTAGAAGCGTCCATATAGTTTTATGAAGTACAGAGCAAGATTCGATTGAGATTGTATCTCCACTGAGATGTCGCTGAAGTCGCGTCACATTGCGAATTCCTATCTCGCGTGTATCTTCCTATTGGGGTTTATTCTGAAATATTGTATATATTTATTTTTTTTAAACTGAACATTCGGCATTATTGCAAAATTTGGTATTGAAGCTGTGATAGCCCAGCGGTAGCACCGTGGATTTTTACTTTATTTTGAACAAGGATCCTAACATATGGTCCTAACCTCCATTTCTTACTGAGGATTCGTAAGAGGCGACTAAGGTAAGCTTACCTCAGGCAGCCGGCCGGTCTTAAAATACCTAGCTAAATCATGTAACAACATGTTTAAAACATGTGCCGACCCCACTTATGAGTGGGATAAGGGCAGGAGAATGATGATGACTTACTTAGGGTCCTAACCTCTAGACGATCACGGCCTATAAGAGCCTAGCGGTAAGTGTGCAACTCTTTCGAGCGGGATCACAGATTCAAACCCCAGGGAGACACCGATGAGATTTTCTATTAAAACTTATGTGTCTAATTGATAATTGCAATTTATCACACGCTTTTCGACGAAGGAAAACATCGTGAGGAAACCTGCATATCTCTAGACAACTCTGGGGATATGTGTAACCTTCCAACCGCATTGGAGCAGCGTAGTAGGTCTTAGCTCCGATCCTATTCTCCAAAAACGGACAGAGGATGCCTTTACCCAGCAGTGGGATAGTAACAGGCCGTTACTTTATTCGGCATAATGCGTGAGTTACGCACAAAATATGCAGATGAAAGAAGCAAATTCGTGTTAAAAGGCTCTTTTTGAAAAGCGATTATTACGAAGTAAACATACATTTGCAGTTGTGACAAATATCGTTGAATTAAAACGTATTCCTAAACTAATGTTCGGTTTAAAAACAACCTTAGCAAACCTGAGTTCAAATGAACAAGAAAGACAATGCGTGTTGTAACAAGCACATGTTATATAATAGCTAGCAGTAAATGAAACCCATAAAGGTATATACTTAATAAGAGCTTTACTCGTATTGTCATCTTGTTGATTATACGGATGTTTATAGTTATGATTAATTAATTAATTTGTAGTTATTTTATTATTGATACGCTTGCTCTATAAACAGAGTCGTACGACACCAGAATAGTCCACAATCACGGATGGTTCAAATTCAAATCGCCTTCGAGTGGTCACTAAAAGTGTACATCGGAATTTAAGTGAATGTGACGAACATTCTAAGTGGATGTAAAGTTTTCTCGGCGATGTAGATAATTTAGATTTGTTGCGTGCACGCAGATTTATTATTGAGGAAATGGTTTATTGTAGCCATAATTGGTAATAGGTGTGGAATAACATATTGTATCCAACAGACACAAGATTACATAAATTATGATTGATTTATAACGATTGTCGCAATCGGTGCCTTTTCTGTTCAGATAGTAAAAAAATTGGTTGATATACGATTATATGCGACTGCGAGTTCATTCCGCAACACCATTCTCCTGCTCTTATACCACTCTAAGTGGGGTGGCTTGATTTGGCTAATTTTTACGACCGGCACCTACCTGACGTCAAATAACCTTAGTCGCTAAAGCCTTTGCGACACCTCGGTAAGGAAGAGGATAGTCTTTTCTACTTAACCGGATACCACACGTCGGCTCAATTTACTTTAGTCGCCTTTTACGACACCTCGGTGAAAAATGAGGGTGGTCTATTCTACTCAGCCGAATACCACATGGCGGGTCAACTTACTTTAATCGCCTTTTACGACACCTCGGTAATACATGATAGTGGTCTATTCTACTCAGCCTGATACCACACGGCTAAATACCGCAACGTGACCAAAAAATTATTTTTGTATAGACCAAGACTCTTACGGCCAAGAAATTGCTACGATTTTTGGCAGCTGGTTGGCAGTGAATTTAAAGTGGATGTTTATAAATATATTGCAGAGTGCGAATAGAAGCTACTAATATATAGTCTGAACGTTGCATCTTCTTGAACGTGTTACATTGGCGTTGACACAGTTCATTCTAGTACTCCAAGTCGTAGAAATAATAATTATAACCACAATATTTTTGCTTTATATTTATGCAATAAATAAGAAGCCATTTTCTCAAAAACCAATCAATTTCTTTTTTAACTTGTCAACTCCGCGCACAAGTCACGACTACGTCACGTACTCTCCTCTCCGCGCCACACCGCACATCTCCGCCCATCGCCAGACCTCGCCACAGCCATCTGCTCTCTCTATGCTACAATTTACGCTCTCCTCTTTTTCTTTCATTATGTTATGTTGGATGTGAAATATCACAAAACCTGATCTTTTCCGTATACGTGTCTTGAAAGTTTTTAGGCAATAGATATCCTTTTGTTGATGGTCACGGTTGCGAAGTAGCAGAAGAAGACGTTGACATCATAAACTCAGATTATTAGAGCCTAAAATTCAAACAAGACCGAGCAAAAGGCGTGGAAACAAATGCAGGAAGATCCAAAGCCACATAGAACCTTCTTTAAGAAATTTTGTTGAAAGTACTTAAAAGCACCATTAGTTTTGTGCTTCTTTTAAGTCACACACTATGGAAAATTATCACATGTTGAAGCCAGCTCCTCTTTAATCTTTACATGAGTTAATCTTGTTTATATATAATCTGAATTTCGGAAACGGCTCCAACGATTTTCATTAATCTTAGTTTCATTAAAAAAATTGGTGTTTTATCCCTGTATTCAGTTTTCATAATATTATCAGAAAAGAAAGGTCAATTACGATGTCGCTTGCAAAGTTATTACAGCTCAGTTGGGAATGGAGATAAGAAGACTTTTTCTTTTTTTTCATATTTCTTCTATTTTCTATCTTCTTAAAAAATACCGAACAAAGCTCGGTCACCCAGTTACTATAATAAATATATTATATAGATCGCTTATACTGTCTTACGATCTTTTCCTATATGATTGCCACCAAATAAAACTAAAGAATGTTAGACATACTGTGAAATTAATAATAGATACGAACCCTATAGAATTCAAAATCTCATCTTGCTTGTTTACTCTGGGCTTCTTGAATCCTCATCAGTATGTTTGTCGCATCTCGAGCCAACGCCCGAAGCTTCCGCACTCACAGATCTTTCAACCCGAGTTAAATTTGTAAGTACACATTTCACTTGAAGGACTTACTATTTGTCTATATACGGTACACGTTATTTATAATGATGTTAAATGTTTTTGAACTTCTTATAACTTTAGGAGCATATGTCGCTCTCGTCTCAAAACTCTTATCTCATCTAGATTTCAATTTCTCTTGATGGTAACTCTTTTACAAGCTTTCTTATCAAGTTCTCAGAGTTTTTAGGCGTCATCTTGCAGTTAGATACGCTTTTTAGGACCTGTTTCGCAAGTTACAGATAAAGTGTCGGATAGTTAACTGATAAATAGACTAAGCCTGTCAGAAATCTGCGAAACGCAAAATTCCGAGATATGTGTCACATATGTTCCGAATAAGCTGATAGTTTATTGGTAACTTGTGAAACAGGAAACAAGAGATAGACACATGATATCAAGGACTTTAGTGTAGTATTTTTGTAGATCTACAATTCTGTAGTACATTATTACAGTGTATCTCTGCTGGTTTACGCGGTGCAAGCGACAAATGCTCCCAGCAGGTGAGATTTTTTACAACCGCTCGACCTTTAGCACGATTTACGTAAAACCGTCATGTACTTTTAAACTAAACCTTTCGGAAAGATTGCACTACATTTTAATAATAACCGTTCAAAAATCCCTTCAGTAAATCTTGAGAAAATCGATCACATACAGACAGCTTTTAGGGACTTTGATTTATAATAAGTATAGATAAAATTAAACGTTTTGTCTCCATTATACCTAACCTATCATCCAGCCATAGATGAGACGCCCGTTATAGAATAATGTTACTTGACGCTAGGAAAGACTATTCATTCTAATTTCCGTATTTTGCACCCTTGGCTATGTTTATACGTTAGCCCTGTCTGTCGGTGACAGTATACAAAGGCTTAAGACAAAAATATTTCAATTATTTGTTATCGCCAAACAACATCCAAATTCTGACATATACTTAACAAAGATATCGATTGCTTTAAAGTGCAGGTATAATAAAAATAGACTAAGGCGTGTAAACAATAATCGACTTATTACCAAACGATTATTATTAAAAATTCGTAAATAAACCTACTATGCTTTCAGTGTTGAAGTAAAGTACTAAAATTCTGCATTTGGAAGTTTTTTTACTTAGAACAATAATACCACAAACATGATTGTTCTTTTATAACGTTAATACAAAATATTAAGAAAAATGTAAATGAATCAATTTTTATATGACTCACAGCAACCGCTTACCACAACAAAGTACGTTAGAAGCTAAGGACAATTTTAAAGAGGTCGTCGCCTCTCATGTCAGGAGATGACAACAATAAACTGACTAAACAATAAAATGCTAGAAATTCCTTCCTTTCCTGGGATTACCCAAGAATACCGATCAGTAATAATGATATCGATAGACGGGTATGCATTCAATGCGATTGCAATAGCGTAGGCACTGGAGGGCTAGACGGGGCAGTGCCGTAGGGCCCCCAAGCTCAGAAGGCCCCACGGTCTCACTGACAAACTATAAATTAATCTAGTGAAATTTTCTCCTAAATTCAGAATAAAAATAAACCGGATTCGACCCAACGACTTCTATACTGGCGACTTAACGGAATACAGGGAAATTCCCAACAATATCTCCTCGTCGATTCGGAACATGAAGAATAGGGAAAAAAGATTTTTAATTATTTTTTTATTTCTCTTTATTGTATTATGGCTATCTAAATACGCTGGGTTCCTCCTCTAGTATAATAATTGTGGAAATTGCAGCCAGCAGTTGTGCGCTGGATTGTATACTGGATAGAGTTATGTACCTATATAATAGACAAAGTACCGACATAAGCAAAGGTACGTAAGTCGTTTGTGGGTTTGGGTATAATATTCTCTAATAAAATTTCGCAAACGATTATAGCTTTGCCATTACAGCAGTTTAAAAACACTATTAAAGAGAAGCTGATACAAAAAGCCTACTATACTGTTGAGGATAATAATTAGGAGGAAGAATACGTGGATATAGCTACTGTCCGACCTACACTGTAGAACATTTGTTTATCGAACATTGAATATAATTTACAAAAAAATTAAATGCATATACTTGAGCTGTATAAAATCGCGGCTCTAATTTGTTAGGTTTGAAATTAAACAAAAACTAACCAGACTCATATCGATGCCGGAAAAAAATATTCGATAACCGGATAAGCTATGACTTATCTACGATCATAGTAATTATAGGCATACATTAAAAAATTACAGCCATTTTGATAGGATAGGTAACGCTTCAAACTCTAGTTGGCAGATAGTCGTCGGAAGAACGTAATTAACAAGAAGGTTTATAAGATCAAAGTTGAACTGATCTGATACTGATCTGAAAACCACTTTTCAAGCAATTAAATGGTAAGCAAAATATCGCTGATATCAAAAATTCATGAAGCAAAGTTTGAAAGTAGAGCCGAGAATGTTAAATTTTGGGTAAATACTTCGAAGAAGTTTTACTATAGTTTGAGTAAAAAAATGTTGCTAACTCACCGGGGAAAGTGAACATTCCATCGCTCAGAGATCCTACCGATCTTACAATCAAAACATATTCATGCGAGTTTCCTCGAAACAATTGAATGGGCACTGTTCATTCACACACGGTGATCGACTCATGTAACGGTATTCCTTGTCTATCAACATTGACCAGGCCATCTTGACCTCCATAAACACGTACACCATCTCCAGTCTATCTGCAGTTGTTAATGGCCAAGCGGGGTGAGGTGGGCCTGCTTTAATTGGTCGGTATAAGAGGATATTTTGATTCAGCAGCCGTCCGACGCGGCTTCCGCGAAGTGGATGTAATACGGAATGAGGCTTAGAATGGACAACTGTGTAGGTTTGGAAATTGTTTGGTTAATGTATGAGTACTGACTACGTGAAGGATTAGATGTTAATTCTTGGGAGGATAGATGAGGCTCATGAATGATAGTAATTAAGCGTTTCGCTCCTTTTCGGTTTCTTAAACAATAAATCTTTTTATATAATAGTTAAATATTAGCAACATCCAAAAGATATATAATATATACTACCGTGTATGTAATTTATATATATTTGAATACTAAAAAAGGAAACTTTGATTGCTTACTTATTAACCTGTAGTATAATGACGTCTATTACATTTCGATTCATATTAACCTTATTATCAAACCTCACAGCATAAATTTAGCACATAAATTTAGTTTTTGGAGGAAAGAGTTGAAGCTAAGATCCAGCACACTGCTCCAATATGGATTGGTAGATAGAGAACAGTTGATTTAAAGTGGTGTAATGGCAAAGCTAAAATTGATCGCAGATTTTTTATATAGTATCTTATACCCAAAAACCAGTTATGTACTTTGGCAAGGCGCAAAGCCTTTCAAAAGATTTAAACGGTATCACCGCTAAACCATCACAGCTTAATGTCTCTAATTTTAAAAAACTATTATCATTATTAAATAGAAATCCTAGACGATAAATAATAAGAACTATGACAAACCCAGTTACCGGTCATTCGACAAACACGCCTATATCTCCGAAACTGGGTTAGGTTATCAAGATAATGTGCCGATAATTCCTTTCGAAGATAATTCCTTTATTTGTCCAGCACTTAAGATGCGGAACACGAACGAATCTTATCTTTAGATCTTACATGTAATCGTTAGTTTCAGTTGATAATTTCCTAATCACATGATACTGGACACGAAATTAATTTTGAGTGTAGACGCATGTACGCGTGAAATACAAGTATTATGTATTAGACCTTTTCGTTGGTATTACATATTTGTATTATATTTAATTACGACTGTACACTTTCTGCGAGACACCCCGAAACTCGCCGAGTCTGTGTACAGGGTAATTCTCACCTCGCCTCGGTATGTCTCGGGGCGTCTTGCCCACTCTCGCTCCCGTGTCGCTTTTATGCCTGAGTCAAAAAGTAACGCACCGCATTGCACAATTGGCTGCGTCAATCGGCGCGTCGCTGTTCACTTTTTAGAGTGTACATGGTCAGCCCGATCCTACACGTCCGATTTGCCTCGGCCGAGACATACCGCGTGCTCTCGGGCGAGAGTGTACAGCTGCCATGCCCAACTAGCATTTTCGAAAAAAAAATTGTTCGCTCTTCGACTCTGGATGTATAAAGTTTTGTGTCATGCACACACTCATACACATTTTAATTTATTCTTGTCTAGTCGATGACATTGAAGTCTTTTTGAATTATTTTTTTGGCTCAAAAATTTAATGTTCCTCGCAAGAGAAAATGTTCTTCCATATAAATAATTTATTCCCTTATAATTGTTATGTATTAATATACCTACGTTAGTAGAATAGTTTGCGTTTTAATTAACACAGAAATCCTCACCCGTAGTTATGACCACAAAAAGTATGTAACAAAAATAAACATTTATTTAATACATTTTTAATCAATACAAGTTAAACGGTAAGGTTAAACAATGTTCTTTTATTATATTCGTGAGCATAAGTTTTAAATTTAAATAATCGTTTTGTAGTATTTACGTTTATTACGGACTCTTTTATATTTACAATAAAAATGTACATGTTATATCTATCTTAAATTACTTACATGATAGGACTTATTTGAGAGAGGAAAAAGGTGTAATGAGGACGGGAGTGTAAGGGGCGAAGGGAGTTTAAGGAGGAAAGCGGTTTAATGCGGGAAGGGGTATAAGAGTGTATGGGGTATAACGAGGAAGGGGTTTAAGGATGAAAAGGGTTCAAGGGGTGTAAGGGGAAATTTGGTTCCAATCAGTTTCCTCAATTCCCAACCTCACCTGCTTGCGGCGCACCCTCCATATGAACCGACGAAGCTCTGGCGACGGCTAATAGCGGTATAATCATTCTCTTACTGACCCAAGTGCTACAGACCGACAGTGGGCAGCAGCGCTGGCGGTGCGAAATGGTCAGCACTGTGATTACCAACCCTCGTGCCAAACGCAGATTACTGGCATATACTTCTATGTATAAACACCTAAAGACAGTAGAACATTGCCAAATAGTGTGAAGATATTTAGGCCAACAATGTGTATATATAAACATTATTCAACAAATTAAAGATATTATGCAAATAGGCTGGTGTGAATTTATATATTTTTTTTACTTCATAACTATCGTATATTTCGTAACCAGAATTACAAAAATATTTCACAACCATTAGGTTTTAACAAGCGTAAAAATATTTAACTTTGTTCTGAGAGTTATTAACAGTTGTTATAAAATAAATTATTATTATTTTGGACATAGTTAAAGTCGGACATAGATACTCAAAGATTTTTTTAAATTACAATACAATACTGTTGCAATAATTTAAAGTAAAAAAGCACCCCTACTATAAATGTAAGAAAAGCGACGGTCTTTTCAAATTACCAAAAAAAATACTTAGACTGTTAAGTAACAATTATTAATGGATGTCAAATGTAATACATTATAAATAAGTTGACCGCAATTAAGGTTAAGGAATGGCGGGAAATCTGAAATCAGAATCGGAATTAAGTTACTTGTATTATGGGTAACAGATAACTGATAAATATTAACATAAAAAGTAAAGTAACGGGCTCTTACTATACCACTGCTGGGCATAGGCCTACCTCACTGCTCCAATGTGAATTAGTAGGTTTTACACATACCCCTAGAATTCTCTAGAGATATGCAGGTTTCCTCACGATGTTTTTCTTTACCAAAAACCGTATAATGATTTGCAATTATAAATTGGACACATTAGTTTTTAACAGAAAAATTAATTAGTGTCTGCCCGGAGTTTGAGCCCGTGACCCCCTCGAAAGAGTCGGACGGGCTAACCGCTGGGCTATCACAGCTTTTTAATCATATACATACAAATACTCGTACATACCCATAGTCGACGAACCAACAAATTGTTTATAGAAAATGTTAGCATATATTGTACCCTACCTTTTTGGAGCATCGGGATACCCTTGAAAACCTTCTTATTATGGGTTCGAAGTTTTATAAAAAACATGGTTAGAGGATTCAAAACCTACAGAATAGCACAGTATTCAAATAGAACAAGACTAAAGGACGAATATATTCAATAATGTCATTAAACTCGTGGAAATTTAATTTACGTCTCCTAAATTTAATTAATTTTGTAAGCAATTATCGGGCAATATGCAAGACGAGGCAAGACGCCCATCAATTTGAGGCATTCGGTTTTTTAATTACTACTACAATTATATAATTACTAAGTATTATTGAGTAATAATTTCGTTTCGTGATTTATAAGGAACTTTCTAAACTTCTCTAATCTGAAAACAAAGTAATTAGTGACTGAATATTTTGTGACAAAGCTTCGTCAAATATAATCATTTAAATCGCTAATTGTTTTTAATCTACGGAACGAAAGTTCCAAGATTTCGTATTTCTACAGTAGGTATTGAGTTAAATTTAAGGCCTGTTCTTTATTGCTATAAACATTTATTAGCTGTTATATATTAATTTCTTACTACCTCAAGAACAGCGCTACCTTTTAGGACTTTTAAAAACCGAATAAAAATTCGTTTTATAGATTTTGAGGAAACCGATGAAATACAGACACAGCTTCTGGGGACTGTGTTTTATAATATGTATAGATTAGATATTGTCACGTACAAACAAAACATGAACAAATAAATAAATTGGCAAGTAAAGATATTATAGTAGGCTATTTAGCGGAGGGTCATATAAAAGGTTATATAATAGTGGGCTATTTAAAATAAACTGATCCCTAAAAGATACAATCAAACTAGTGAAGCGCTTCCGTCATACGATTCTTTCATGGAAATAACTGATACTTAGAAATTGACAACATCTATGATGTCCTTAAATTATAAACTTCAACAATACAGTATCAGATTAATGTTCATTTTCCTTAACAAATGTACTCAAACAATAAGATCAAAATGAAAATTATATCAATCAATACTATCCGTAGATTTAAGTAAGTAGATTTAAGTAGTTTAGTTACTTAATTATTTAATATCACGTGTACTATAAGTTTTAAATCTAGCTAATCTTCTTTGCACTGCTATCGTTTAAGCGAAATAATTTGGATTTAAGAATTTTGACATCACAAAACATAGCATAATATTTTAGAGAGAGAATTATAATTACTGAGTTTTAGTTAATTATCATCCTCGAAAATTGATTCATTGTTGAAATAAAATTTTCTTATTTACTGTTTTCTATCTATCTGAAATATCTTTATGTTAAAACCAGGGCCGCTAGATTCTATCCAAAGGCTTTTGTCATAGAAGCTCGGTATATTATTGGTCCGTGGTTTATATGCATAAATATAAAACATTGACTTTTATGTCTAAAAATCTATATAAAAATAATCTTTATTCGAATAATTCCACCTATAATTCAAACTTCGAATATTATTAATTTTACTGTAGGTATATAATTTTAAGACTTTCGAATCAAATGAAAAAAATATCTTTATTCAAGTAAGCTATTTACAAGCACTTTTGAATCGTCAAAGACCGATATGATTAATGAAGCTACAACTGGTTCGGAATGTTGCTCTTACCGAAGAGCCAAAAAGTTGACGTTTTAAATAATTAATTAATAAGTTTTAATTTAAAAAATCATTGTAAAGAGCGTGAGTGAATGATGAATAATTTCTAAATGTTAAATTATATATTTCAGATATTTCTTTATTTTTCACGTAAATTAATTATATGAGATTATAACTTTACATAATAAATTCATTAAATTTGCATTGTTAGTTTTCGTAATACATTATAAAAACACGAAGATTACTCAATTCTACATCTAGAACATTTAGATTAAAAGATGTTTGACTAATCCGCTTTATCATCAGCTTATCAAATAATTTCACCAAATGAAAATATTTCCATCCATTTCGACTTATCTGATATGAAATTGAGACGTGTCAAGTGCTTCACTCAGAAAACATTTACTTTATTGGTTTTTGCCAAATCTTTCTCTGATACGTTATCAGTGCTACCTGCTTGTGTTATCAAAGTATCTTTTTAATAGGGATGTAATAGAAGAGAAAACAATATTTTGTATAAGACTGAAGAAGTATTGATTGAAATTTTGACTTACTCGGTACAGGTAACAGTGCCCTGCCCTCATCTCCGCGGTTGCAGGTACGCTTCGCGGCGAAGGCCAAAATTTTCTAATCACAATTTGTTGCTTTTTCGAGGCTAGTTGCCACCCATAACACATGTATTAGATTACTTACTTTAGGGACGCACAAACGTGTGTGTTAGTTTCCCATATCACTACATATTATGAAACAAAGTCCATATTTCCGTATGTACGCATAAAACTTTAAAACTGCGCAACCGATTTTGATGCGGTTTTTTTTAATAGATAGAGTGATTCAAAAGGAAGGTTTGTACGTATAATAACATTCAATACGAAGTAGAGAAATACTGTAATTTTTGAGGTTTCTGTAAATAATTACATTTTTTTCCGCTTACATTGCAAACGCAGGCTAAACCCTACGAGATTTATCAAAATGATGTACTAAGTATTTGTACACCTTAAAAAGGTCTACAGAAAAGTCCGCGATGGTATATGTCTATCTCTTATGGATAACCCACAATAGCAGTTTTTTTCATTTACTTTTTACGAAAAATGATGCCTTATGTTCAAAGCAATTTTTATACAATACAGCATTAATCCTTATCCAATTGAGTACCTTAAATAAATTGTTGATTTAATATAGATCAATATTGCCGTTTACAGCATGTAATTTAAGTGAACATTTTCGGAGATATTACAGATTTAAAATCCCGCGAGGAGGCCGCGCTTCAACCTATAAGCACTTCGAATTTAGCAGCGACCGGAGGCGCAACTAAATGTCCTTCTTTCAAGTTTATATTGTCTAATGATAAGAAAGCTATGAATGTTGTATGTAAAGACATTGTCTAATTGTAAAAAAAAATAATATCACTACATAGTATAAAACAAAGTCGCATTCTCTGTCTGTCCCTATGTCCGTATATCCCTATGTATGCTTCAATCTTTAAAACTATGCAACAGATTTTGATGCGGTTTTTTTTTAATAGATAGAGTGATTTTAGAGGAAGGTTAACATGTCTAATAACATTCAATATGGAGTAGAGAAATACGGTAATTTTTGAGGTTTCTGTAAATAATTAAATTTTTTTCGCTTACATTGCAAATGCTGGCTAAACCCTTGAAGGTTTATCAAAATGATTTACTATTTGTACACCTTGAAAAGGTCTACGGCCGTTTACAGCATGTAATTTAAGTGAACATTTTCGGAGATATTACAGATTTAAAATGCCACGAGGACGCCGCGCTTCACTCTATAGCACTTCGCATTTAGCAGCTATATTATGTCGTTCTTTCAAGAGTTTGTTTAAAGCTGTGAATGTTGTTTATAAAGACGTTCTGTAATTAATTGTAAAAATAAAATACATAGGGAAAATGTAAAAGTAAATAAGTAAAAATGTACTATATGAATTTAGATATTCCAAAGATAGCAGGAAATCTTCTTGGTATAGGGAGAGGAAATTGTTTTTCTCCAAATTTAACGCTTGCGGGCCACGGGCAGTAATGAATAAATCAAACTACTGGATCGATTTTAATAATTTTTTTACACTAAGTGGCATGGGATATATATTTTATACCCGTGCGAAGCAGGGGCAGGCCGCTAGTACAGTATATATTATATTTTCAATATATTACACTATTATGTATAGTCTATGGATCTGGTATCCAACATGATTTCCAAATTTCAAATAAAATCAAAACTAAAATTTCAATAACAAACACTATGAAGTTGCTAATTTATTTATTGTATTGTGATGCGTTTTAATGAAGCTACAACTGGTTCAGAATATTGGTGTTATCGCGAAGAATCTGCAAGAAACTCGGCGATCAATCTTTTAAACATTTTAAATTTACATTATTTAACCGCAGTCTTGTCTGCAGCTGAAAGGATTTTCAAATACAAGCATTTCTATCATTCAAATAATCTTCAATTGTGTACTATGTTGTATGTGCAGCATATTTCTTACACTTAATTCAAACTTTTCTAAAGTTGTTACTATAATATGGATTTATTTATTTATTTGTTTATTAGGTAATCCTACAGCGTAACAAAGTTCTTACTTAATACATATTAATATTAACATCTTAAACTAAGGCCATATAAGGATTACACAGTTAGTTTCTTTTGTACAAATAATTTCTTCTGTTCTTTGAGTAAACGATATTAGATATCACAAACCGAATCTATCGACATAGTTTTGAGTCTTCTAGTAGTTTTGGTTCATCGTAGACTTGGGTTTCACAATACCTACATCACTACTAAAAAAATATCTCAGCTAATCTTGTTAGGTTATTAAATATATATTTTTTTAATTCGATAACGTTGTTTTTTATAATTGGAGACGATTTTATCTTAATCTTTCTTATCTACAATTTAAATGTATCTTTGTCTTGTTTATATGTGACATAGATAATTAATTACGAAATTTTTATAATGCTAGTTATAATAATACTGCTGACAATAAAAAATAATAAATATATGTGATAAATGTAGGTATATAATTAGACGGTCGTCCGTTCCGATAGTAACTTTAATATGGTTATATTGTGTTATAGGTGGCAGGCAACTGGTAAATATATACATATATCATTTGTAAATAAATACACCCAGATCCGAAAAACCAACCAATTGTTTAACTATAATGTGGGCACTCAGCGGACATCGAATCCGGCATACGCGGAGCTGAAGTCAGGGTGACTTCTACCGGCATCTACGTAAGTCAGAAATATATACAATAAATTATAAAGTATAATTTCACATCCGTTACTTATTGCTATGAGATGGCTTAGATGTCGTTATCGCCGTAGTGCATTAAAGGATTTAGGTCTCGTGAGATCATAAAATTTTAAAGTGAATTTTAATTAAAATAAAAAGGTTTACTATTTGTATAAAAGCTTATTACTGTTAGACTTGATGAAAGCTTGGATTTAAGTTGCAACCAGCTACGCACTAGACAGTAATTTTTGATTTGTTAAACAATTATATATTATTAAAAAAATTATTATAGAAAATTCGACTTTCTTGCTGGTTCTTCTCGACAAGAGCACCTTTCCGACTCAGTCGTAGCTTCATTGTAATTTAACGAGTCAAAAATGTTTCAAAAAGCAAACTTGAAACAAGAATTATTTGAATTTTAATTCATGGGTTGTACTTTTCCTTTACCGCAAAGCGTATGATAAATTATAAAAAAATAATAAGGCTCTAAAATTTTTACAGAAAACTCATAGAGGCTACCTGGGTTATGGGATAATGTGACACGTGTTTGTAAACTTGTGTGCACAATAATTTGGAATATATATCTCACAAACTACAAATACTGTTACTACAAGATCAGTTTACGGTTTACGCATTTTAAATAATATTTCTTCACTCAAATCAGCATTATTTTTTAGCCATTATACTTAAGTTACGAGCGATTGTCTAACCTTTTGTATACATTAACCTCAGTAGCACGTGCAAATATACTGATCATAAAATTCCAGTCACTGTGAGTTAAATTGTATACAAATTGCAAATGAATTGATTACAAACCATTTATCTTTATGCAGGCCATAAGGTTAAATTCAGTTTAAAAATATTGTTCATTTAATAAACTTGTAAAAAAGTACTCTAGAATCGTCAACTCTACTGCCGATTCGAATAATTTCTGCTAAACAGTAGAGCCAGAAAATTGGCGGTTGCTATTTTCATTTCATTTCACCTTTTATGTCTTAGGCAAGATATTTTATAAAGTCTATTAGGCTTTCTGAATTAGTGTCTTTTAATAGTCAAACTTGTGCTATAGTAAGCAAGCATTAGTAAGTAAGCTGTATTGTAGAATTTTATTATACAGCTCAAGCTTATGTCGAATGTCTTATATTTACAGAGTATGTATTTATATATGGTACGAGTAGATGTATGAAGAAATCAAATTGGCAACCATATATAAAAATTAATTAAAATAAAATCAATTAAGTCCAAAGCACAGAACCGAATATAATTAACAGATCGATAATAATAATAAGTTAGGATTAGGTTTAGGAATATAAAACGAAACATAAATTACGGCTGTATAAAAGTATATTTGGAAGCAGTATATCTAATGCTGTACGGTATCCGGCTGAGTAGAATAGACCACCCTCTTTCTTACTCTTCACCCTCTTCTCCTTCTTATTCTTCTGTTGTACCGACCCCACTCCTCACTCCTCTTCTATTCATTTTTAGCGTGATATTATATAAAGCCTTCCTCGAAAAATCTTACACTCAAAGAATTTTTCAAATCGGTCCAGTAGTTCCTGAAATTAGCGCGTTTAAACAATTAAACAAACAAACTCTTCAGCTTTATATATTAGTGTAGATTACTTTATATCTTTAACCTTGGACATAACTATTAGTCTTTATTGACACCCTGGAAAGTAAGTTACATTAGCTTAAAAACCTAGTCATACATTAAGAATGCGATTGCTCTGGGAAACCAGTGCGAAAATCGTTGCCTTCGAGTTAACTCGGTACTGACGCACTTGTTCTATAACCACTTCAAAAGACAACAATACATCTATTCTTCACAATATCAAGTATCGGTACAAATATCTACTCTAGAGTTAGTTGACTAATGGTTTAAATTGCTCGGTGTGGCGGTACTTAGCTTTACTGGAACTCCGGAACCCGCATTAAAGGCAGGCGCGGCCCTGACTCAAGTTATCAGTTGGTTTATTCCGCGCAAAAATAATATTGAATTCTATTCGATTTCAGCATCTTAAAAAGTCGATATTAATCTTTTCAATTTTTTAGAATGAAGTTGCCATAATTTACTATAGAATTATTATACCAGAGTAGGGGATCCTGCCTAAAATGTGTCAAACGAAAAAAAAGTGAGGATACCTACCTGTCTCTCTTTTTATGTGTGATAAGACAAAGTAAAGTGTGAGTCTCTGATCTGTTATTTGTTGTATTTGTATCTGTCTTATTATTTGTTGAACAGCCGCACTCACACGCCTGCTATGGCTCCCCTACTATTCCTTGCTTCGATTGGAGTAACTCGATTTTTAAAATCGAATAAAGGTCCGTTCGTTAAATCGAATAATTTGAATAAAGAAGGAGGGAATCTAATTTTTATCTTTTTCAATTAATTTCCACGCCAAACATTTTGTATGAGAGATAGAACATAATGACTGGTTTATTGATACTTTATAATCACAATTTTGGATGGTGTTCATTGCGAAAACATAGTGTTTTTAATAATGTTTGGTTATTTATATACACAGAATAATATACACCTGAATGTAACTAAAAAAAATTGATGTCCAAATATCTAAAATCATTCGATTATAAAATTATTCAATATATTCTATTTGATCACATTTTTGGAATGAGGTCAGAAGGAGCAAATATTTAGTTATTCTTAGACGACTTTCTTTATCGCTTTTAACAGGTCAAATTAATTGTCAATTTCCTCTACATTTCAAGTGTAGAATAACACATCTTAGTTTTCTTATCACAAATTGTTACCGCTACATTTCCACGTTCCTCGCTCGTTGCCGCTATCTCTACAAATCGTTTATTTTAGCCTTTGCATCTATCTGTTCTTACCTAGCCTTTATTTGATTTAGGGCCTCTTTTATTATCTTTTTTTAAGGAATTTAATCTTCCTTTTTATCGATTAGCTTTTGAATTGGAAAACGGATGGAGCGGAAAGTATGATGGCTAAACGCAACAGAGCCTTGTCCTTATCTGACTTAGGTATAGCGAATAATGCACTGTTGCCTTAGCTGTTCTCCTTCAGAAATGGTAATCTAATAACAGATCGTGTCTCAGCCCTACAAACTGATCTTGATCTAAAATTGCTTTAATAATTCTGAACCAAGTCTATCATAGTTACTCTAACAGCTGTTAAACAATTAACGTCTTACAAAACTGCAATCCATCTGTTTGCAAAACGTTTATTGGTTTACCAGTGGCCACGTACTGATACCGCATCTCTAACTGTCAAGATAAATACAAGATAAATAATTCAAGAGTTATAAATATTAGTAGATAAAGCAAAGCTAAAGCAGCTTTTAATATATTCGGTATTAGAATAAGAAACGCTAATTCACGAATGGCTGAGCTATTTTAACTGGCCCCGATATTATCATGAGAGGACTACCATAGCTCTTTGGATCTGAATTGTTATCTGCCTCATAAGAAAGCTCAGAGCGATTAACAAACCTCTCTGGTATCTCCGCGTGATTAAAGAGAAGATCTGCCAAAGAAGAAAAGTGACTGATATAACCCAATAGAATGCTGAAGTTATGGTAGGCGGAGCACACAGTTCAACGATCCAATGAAGGTTTCGATCTCAATTTTGGAACGTCCAACTCAGGTCAAAAATGCTGTACTAGTAGACCTTTCACTAAGTAGAAAGACAACGTCAAAATTATTGGAAACCACTGGAATCACACAACAACAATAGATCATCTAGAAATTACATTAAAAGACCTGTGAACAATAAAATGAAGTACCCAACGTAATTTTGTTATAATTTTTCATTGACTGAAAAACTCTTCATCGACTGAAAAACTCATGAAGTTATTTCTTAAAATCACATAACCATTTATTTAATGTATTCTGAATTCCATTAATAATAGTAAAATTTTGTTCTTCAATCGTCTACGATGAACTATTAAGTAATTCTACTGAAACCTTACGGCTAAGGAAATTTTCGTATATATTATTGCATATTATACTATACTAATAACCGCCGTGTAGTATCCGGCTGAGTAGAATAGACCACCCTCATTTCTTACCGAGGTGTCCTAAAACGACACTTATGCAGGAGGATGTTTATAATACTAATAACTTAATTGGTATTAGTATCTAATAATTAATTATATATTTCCAAGAAACAAATTATTATAATTGAAAATAAACTACACGAAAGGATTACGTTATCCGCAACATAATAAAAAAGACATATATAGCCTTTGGAAACACCACTATCTGACGTGGCGCGTTCTCCCCAGAGCAAATCGATCTAAAATACTCACCCATAACCACAACGCCATAAACGAAACCATTTTAAAGGAATTTCAACCCTAAATGGACAACATCTCAAGCGAAAGGTTTGAAAGTCGTCTGTACGCTCACCCAGTTTTTCCCTAGAGAACCATCTTTGAATGTTTTATATTTAAATTGGTCTATCATAGTATATTCTGCAAGCAAAATCATACTTTTGTCCAACGATATAACGTTAAAGTTCAAAAAACTTATACTTTCTGAGAGAATCGATCTCGTCCTATGTTATACTGAAAACAGTTACAAGCGTCAATAATTTTTGATATAGAATTATGAACTTTATAGCAGGTAAATGTAATAAAAACGTTGTGAAATTTGCTTGAAGGCGCGTAAACAGGGAGTAATGTTGTATCTCTGCATGGAAAGTATTTCTATTCGCCAGAAAAGTCTCATTGGTTGAGATTTTCTGAGGGTGAATTGAGAGGAAATCACGTATATATTCGCAATGTAAAGATATTTGATCTCTATATTCCCATTTCCCCTGACAATAAACTTGAAAATTGATCACTGATCTAGGTGATTACATATTCATTTCGACCTTTACTTTTACTTCTATACTTTTGAATAATATATATTTTAATTATTTTATTATGCACGTTATTTTTCAATCCTTCATTACGATTAAGATGGTATGGACATAAAATAAGGATGAGGGATGAAAACCATAAGACCAAACGAGTAATAAATATGAATGTTGATGGATATGTGACTAGAGGGAGACCTAAAAAGAGATGGTTGGATTGTGTGAAGTACATGCATATAAAAGGAGCAGCGCCCGAGTTGACGAATGATAGGACAGAATGGAAGAGAAAAACATAATGTACCTATCCCACTAAAGATAGGAGAATAATTTTATTTTTCAACCCTATGTTAGGTATATAAGTATAGTAAAAAGCAAGATTTAGGCAAGCGCGTTTCACGACAGATTGCGTCATCATTTTTCATGAGTGTCAAGTGATAACTACCCAAATATTCACTATTTTAACCTAAATACAAATTACTCTTCGCCTATATAAAGACTCTTTATGTTCCGAAAAATGTATCAACTAAAAAAGCCTTTTACACAAGTGGGACAGGGAGTATATTATATGAAAATACAAAGCGTAGGATAATATATCCCGAGCTCCCTTCAAATGCTTTGAATACCTTTATTCACAATGCCTTTGTCTGCGCTTTTGTAATCTCAAAATATAGTCTAAGAGTTGATGTAAATAATTATCAGAAAATAGTTACTCTATAATTCCTTAATTCAATGTTTATTTATCATTATATCAGAGGGTAACAATATCAGTTAAGTGACAATAATGAAATTATAATTATATGACATCTAATTTTTTTTAGCATTATGTTAAGATAAGTACATACCTAAAATAGAAATTAAGTGTAATCACATAAGCTTGATCGGCAACCTATTATTTATAAAAAACTAACCAAAATTGTATGTATTGATAAAAGTGCTTCGCTAGCTGAGTTAAACGTATAAAATGATCTCAAAAGTGAGAAAACTAATAATACGCAACACTTAAACAAAATATAAATCTTACTATAACTGCGGGTTACAGATAAATAGTTTTTCTTTATCGTTTTTCTTGTATCATAGGATTATATAACAACTATAAGTCATTTACACATGTTGATAAGTGATTGTTGCGAAAAAGAAACTCACTAAAGTAAGTTATTTCTACACTATTCGGGTGAATCTTATATTTTTAACAATATAATAAGATCGAAAAACATTACTCGTAAAAAGAAGTGTTGATATAAAACATTGATCACAAGAGACTCAAAACTCGCAAATTTATAAATTGACATTTAATTTCCTTTTATTCAAAAGTAATAATAAAATTATTTTGCTATAATCCGCGAAGAAGTAAAGTGGTGGCGGTGGTGGAGGTTTGTGCATGTGTTTTTACGAATCCTGCATGTATCAGGTATGATAACCGATTGTCCACTTACATTTAGCATTATATATATTTTCTATTTTACTTCTTCGCGGATTATAGCAAAATAATTTTATTATTACTTTTGTATTATGGATCTCCGCAAAGTAACGCCTAATTCTATAAATTATTTCCTTTTATTATTATTCTGTAAGGGTAAAAGGTTTTATTATTATTCTGGTAAGGTCTTTTATTATTATTCTGTAAAGGAACATGGTGCAAAACAGAGGAAAACCTTTGTTAATCTCCTACACTATAAAGTTTCGGTACCAGGCTCTGTCGTATTGAACACCCCTATAAGAGTGGAGGGAGGTGGGAGTGATGGGGATGATAATTAATATTCGAGCCTTCACTGCGCTTCCGTGCCTTCTTTGTAGATATAACGGACACTACAAAAAAATTTCGTTTATTCTGTTCTGAAAGTATTTGCTTGACTTTATTTTTTGTTCTACTAATATCTTTAATGTTTAAATGAGTTAATCTTGTATGTATATATATTAAAGCTTAAGTAAGCTGTGGTAGCCCAGCGGTAACACCGTGCGACTCTTTCGAGGAGGTCACAGGTTCAAACCCGGGCAGACACTAATGAGTTTTTCTGATAATACTTACCTATGTGTCTAATTGATAATTGCAATTTACCACACGCTTTTCGGTGAAGGAAAACATCGTGAGGAAACCTGCATATCTCGAGAGAATTCTGGAGATATGTGTAACCTACCAATCCGCATTGGAGCAGCGTGGTAGGTCTTAGCTCCAAACCTTCTCTCCAAAAACGGAGAGAAGAGGTCATTCTCAGCAGTGGGATAGTAACAGGCCGCTACTTACTTTTTTTACTTTTTGTATATATTTTCGGAATCGGCTCCAACGATTTTCCTGAAATACAGCATGTAGGGTGTTTTGGGGGAGAAAAATCGATCTAGATAAGTTTTATTAAAAAAAAATGTCGTTTTATCCCTGTTTTCGGGCTATAAAATTTTTTTGAAATTTACTTTGAATACAATCACAATTTTTCGCTGTCAAACGTAAAGTCATGGTAGTTCATTTGGAGAACGGGCGGTCTAGAGAGATAAAAATACTTAGGATCGAGCACCCTGCCCTATTATTTTTTCATTTTTCTTAAAAAAAAAATTTAAATTTTTTTTACATCATTTTAAAAATTACTGAGCTATTTATTAATCGTTTTAACTATCGTTAATATGTAAATATGTTTTAACGTTTAAAATGCAATATGTTATCAATGATCACTTCAAAATGTTTTACATAACGATGTACCTAACGCTATTTCGATGTAATTGAAATCATACGGCGTAGTTGTAAGTCAAAGTTAGTCAGGTATAATTAATAGGTCAAACTACATTTTTCAGTTCACCGTCTAACAACGCTACAGATATCATTACAACATGTAACCACAGAATATATAACAAGCTAGAAACAGTATATTAAAAGAAAACTATTGCTGCGTGTTTTATTGTTTTTATTATTGATTTAATTAGACAATTAAAAAGATATATAAGCACAAATACACACTCACATCCACATAGACTAACACTTTTTTTCATCTTTAATACTTAATAATTTAGACTAAAGCTTTTTTTCTTGAATATAAAATAATTGATCATCATCCTCCTGCCTTTATCTCACTTTAAGTGGAGTCGGAATATATATAACATCGGTATATATAACATTCTAAACATGTTGTCACATGATTTGGCTACGTATTTGACAACCGGCTTCCTGCCTGATGTTAACTTACCTTAGTCGTTACGATACCTCAGTAAGAAAGAGTTTGGTCTAATCTACTCAACCGGATACCATACGGTTGGTCAACCTACCTTAGTCGTTTTTCAACACCTCAATAAGAAATTAGGGTGGCTTATTCCACTCAGCCGGATACAACACGGCGGTCGACTTACCTTAGTCGCCTTTTACGACACTTCGGTTAGAAATGAGGGTGGTCTATTAATCAACGGATACCACACGGCTTTTAGTGTTGAGATTACTCCTTACCTACATATATAAGTTGAACTAAGTTAAGGTGGGCACTGGTTCACAAAATACAGTTTAAACTAGCTTGGGAGCCAGGTACACAATAATTGTAGTGAGTGTTATTCATAATTAATGTATAGATTCCGGCTATACTCACGTCTTATTTTATCGGATGAGCCCGACTAGTTTCAAGCCCATACGAGGCTCTTATTAACTAGTCGGGCTCATCCGATAAATTAAAACGTGAGTATAGCCGGAATCTATACATTAATTACAATAATTGTACATGTGCCAATGCACAATTGTAATATAAAAAATAAAAATATAATCAAAAATGTTTTATCACAGAAAGTAACGACATCCAGAAAAGCTAAAGATTTGCTACATTTAGCTAAAACCAACTTTGTAAATAGATAAGTTTTTATATATTTAGAATTATTATATAAGAATGTTAATTTACGGAGTGGCATATTCGCTTAAGCGAATAAACTCTGAAGATAATCGCAAAGCCGATGCTTGCCGAAAGCCGAAAGCTTTGCGATTTTGGTCGTGGAGTCTATCTCCTGATGATGCTTCGGTTGCGGGGCGAAACGATTGTTGAGTTTGTGACAGTGAACGTATATAGTGCTTGTGTATCGTGGTGGCGGTGGTGGAGGTTTGTGCATGTGTTTTTTACAAATCCTGCATGTATCAGGTATGATAACCGATTGTCCACTCTACATTTAGCATTATATATATTTTCTATTTTACTTCATCGCGGATTATAGCAAAATAATTTTATTATTACTTTTGTATTATGGATCTCCGCAAAGTAACGCCTAATTCTATAAATTATTTAGAAAAAAAAAAGTAACGACACGCGCCAATTCCATACTAAGTTGTTTCTATTTCGTTCTGTATTCCGAGTTTCAAACCTGAAAAATGGTGTAAAAAACGCTGGTATATAACAGCGTGACTCGTCTATTGCATACGCGTCCTGCCCAACGGCATTATTATTACGATCTAATAAACTTTGATTTGTTGCCAAATGCGTATCGGTATGCGTTGCAATATCTCTTTGATTGGTCAAGATAAACAGGAGAACTGGTCAAGTGTTTCGAATCTAGTTGCATATAAAACGTAATATTCGAAATGAGTCAAACTTACATGGAACTTTAATATTTATGCTCTAGTAAAGAAATGGTTTTGAAGCTGTGATGGCCTAGCGGTGCGACTATGTAAATCTCTAGAGACGATCATGGGTTCAAACCCGGGCAGACACCAATGAGTTTTTCTATTAAAACTTATGTGTCTAATTGATAATTGCAATTTATCACACGCTTTACGGTGAAGGAAAACATCGTGAGGAAACCTGCATATCTCTAGAGAATTCTGGGGATATGTGTAACCTACCAATCCGCATTGGAGCAGCGTGGTAGGTCTTAGCTCCAACCCTTCTCTCCAAAAATGGAGAGAGGAGGCCTATGCCCAGCAGTGGGATAGTAACAGGCCGTTACTTACTTACTTACTTAAAGAAATGGTTTTATTTGTATTAAGATATATATTGTTTAATCATAGAGTACATGGGTGACCGAGAATTGCGCGGTAATTTTTTTTGAAAGATATAATATACAAATTAAAAAAAAAAAATTGGGCAGGTGGGGCTCGAATCTAAATACAAAAAAGCCCTTATTGCACTCTAAGTTAGGTCGGCACAACATGCTATAAACATGTTGTCACATGATTTGGCTGCGTTTTTACGACCGGCCGCCTGCCTGACGTCAACTTATTTGTATTTTACGACACCTCGGTAAGAAAGAGGGTGGTCTATTCTACTAAACCGGATACGACACGGTGGGTCAAGTTACCTTAGTCGCCTTTTACTATACCTCGGTAAGAAATGAGGGTGGTACTATTCTATTCTATTCTATATTAAGTAATAAATATTTTAATTTTATTCATGTAGAGATAACTGGAATTTATATTCTACGTGTACATTAATAGTACGCTATATAAGCTTAAACTATACCAAATTTTATTAATTTTTTCGAGCAATGACAGCAGTACAGACTGACATACAGACGAACTCTCCAATTCATCGATTTTAGTACAAATATAAATAAGTAACTTCAACCTTGTTTCTACTCCAGATAACGTATATAAAAAAGCTATACAAAAATATTACAACCGACGATAAAACTATCAAAATCACATTTCAGCCACACCTATATACCTATCTGAAAAAGAAAAAGGCATTCGAAATCCGCTCCGCAGACGGCAAGATTACCGGAATGGCTTCCAAGTCCCAACCGATCAATAGTCTAATCTCGAGGCTCTTGCGTCCTTGTCTCACCAGATCTACTCATCTGAACCATACACCTTATTATTTAAGACATAAGGAGTATAATTCAATGACCCCATTTCTGAAGATAGCCTCCTACTCACGCCTACGGACGTCAGCTAAAGATTTTTCGAGTAAATATCAAATAGTCCATGGCACATATAATGTTAGTATACATTAAGGAGAGTTTTACGTGGTATTTATACTAGTGTTAGAAAATTTAACATTTGCATAATAAGATAATAATTATTGTATTAAGTTTAGTGTATTAGGAAGTATGAATATTGTCATTAGTCTCAATATTGTAATCTCAACTTAAGATGAGATTTAAAAATGGAAGAGGAATTCATTTTGGCGGCATTCTGTTCTGACGATAAATAATTGTTATTAAAGTAATTAAGAGTAATAAAGTGTTTAAGAATTGTTTTGATATATTTTGAAAAATGGGTGTAATTTCTAAGTATTTTAATACTAGTAAAAGACCTATATCCACACTGAAATAAGACATTAATAAGATTGCCGTTCTATTTAGCGTACATATTATAAGTTAAGAATAGAACACACACTGTTCCAAATTTAAATTATTTACCGAGAACAGATTATTTCTAGCACGTGTCTAGACTTAATATATTAACATGTTAATGTTATTACAAGATTACTAAAGTAAAGCCTTTTTTAATCGGTTTATGTTTAAATAGCCACTAAATACAGTATCGGATACAGAAATTTAGTAAATGTCCTTCCAATTAACATGTTCATTTGTTAATTGCTTCCAGTATAGCCAGAAATACATGACAGTGAACTCGTCATAATCATAAGAAGAATTCGATAATAACTGGTGTAATTTGAATACTTCAACTAACTGCTTACATCTTTAGCTAGTTGGTTGGATGTAACAAAACACGCAATCATTTCGATAAATTTTAATTTACTTATCAACAAAACTGTAATTGGTACTTTGCTAATTTTGAAATCTTATTTTTCAACATCAGGGAACGTTTAAAACATATTACCTAAGAGGTATAACTGTATAGTTGAAAATATTTGAAAATTCAATTGTATGTAGGGTATTTGAAATTCAGTGACGCAATTTAACTTTTATTGAAGAAACATATAAAAATATTCTGAGTATTAATTCCAACGCGTTATACTTATCCAATCTCCTTCATATTTTTAACCTAATTTATTTTTAATAGCAATGTATTATTACACTTAACTTTATGGACTCTAGTCTATTAGTACATGTGGACAACTTCTAACCTTAAATAATTTACGTTGTAAGCCGTGTGGTATCCGGCTGAGTATATAGACCACCCTCAGTTTTTGCCGAGGTGTCGTAAAAGGCGACTAAGGCAAGTTGACCCCCTGTGTGGTATCCACCTGAGTAGAATAGAACACCATCATTTCTTACAGAAGAGTTGATTAAAGTTGACCCACCATATAGTATCCGGCTGGGTATAATAAACCACTCTCATTTCTGGGGTGAATGAGTATTTCCGAGGTGTCGCAAAAGGCGAGTAAGATAAGTTGACGTCACGCAGACGGCCGGTCGTAAAATACGTAGCCAAATTATGTTAAAACATGTTTATAACATGTTGGGCCGACCTCCACTTAGAGTGGGATAAGGGCAGGAGGATGATGAAATAATTTCTTTTGGCAATACAATTTGGAATTTCTCGATTTTAGCGAATGGCTTGGTGAAATTTCCATTGACAGGATAACTACGTTCGATGGTTCTCACCAGAAGTACGACAATAAACAGCTCTCTAATACACTACACGTTCGAGATTTTAAAACCGAAATTCTTTTACACGTCTGATGACGCAGGCGTGATCAGCGCGCGTTTCTCGGCATTGTATTCTAATGAACACTGACCCCTCTCGGACATTGTGACTTTCTGCTTTGCTACTACTTACTTACCGAGAGCTAATACAGTTTTATTTATTAAATCAAATATGTAAAGATTTATTTACAGGTAATCATCGATAATTAAGAAACTCAAGTCAACAAATCAAGACCAGACTTTTCACCATATGTATCCGCAGTATTTTGGAATTCTTTGGGCACGTTACGAGAAAGAGTGGTCATAAAGCCAGTTGCTTGTCACGTGCTCGGTGGAAGGAAAGAGGCCCAAAGCATGCGTTAGACCGAAATTTGAAAGAAATTTGCTCTACACTCGACTCCAGCATCAATAACTCCATCCACGCCGCAGAGGAAAGATTCAAGTGGTGAAAAAACCCTCAACAATGAGGATTACGACGCCAGGAGAAAATTAATCATGGATTTGTCAAGTATGACTGGCTGATTGCCTGACGTCAACAGTCCTTGACTCATTTCAAACAATCCTAAATTTTCCTCCCTTAATCAACCCTCCTTAAAAATAGTTTCGGCCCAATTTATCTGTTTGGGCAGCGGTGGACATGCCGTGTGGTATCCGATAAAATAGAATAGCTCACCCTCATATCTTACACAGGTGTCGTAAAAGGCGACTAATGTTAGTCGACTCGCCATGTGGTGTACGGCTTAGTAGAATAGACCACCCTCTTTCTTACAGAGGTGTCGCAAAACTTACCTTACGGTTAACTTGCCTTAGTCGCTTTTTACGACACCTCGGTAAGAAAGAGGGTGGTATATTCTACTAAGCCGTATACCACACGGCGAGTCAACTTACATGAGTCGCCTTTTACGACACCTCGGTAAGAAATGAGGGTGGTCTATTCTACTAAGCCGTATAACACACGGCGAGTCAACTTACATTAGTCGCCTTTTACGACACCTCGGTAAGAAATGAGAGTGGTTTATTCTACCTACTCAGCCGGAAGCGACCCGGCTAGTCAACTTACCTAAGTACCCCTTTACGACACCTCGGTAAGAAGTGAGGGTGGTCCATTCTACTCAGCCAAATATCACACAGCTAGGATATATCAAGTAGTAGCATTCCAAGGGGAAGTTTTTCCTTTCAAACCGTCTAGCCTCGGTTTTCTTGCATAAAACAAAGCGCAAGCGAGTCACGTGAAATATACGAAGTGTAACGAAACGTTTCAACGTATTTAAACACGTATAATTTTAAATTGATAATGAATGTAAGACAAAACAATTTGACCATCTGAAATTTTTTATGATTAACGTAATTAGCAAAAACATATTGACGCGTCACGGTGTCAGGCCTGAAATTGAAACGACGCGTTAACGTAAGGTAGACGTATTTATTGTTCACGGCTAGTTGGGTATATGGAAAGCGATAGTTTATTACTTTTTTTTCCATATAATGAGAGCGTTTATGGTGGAAAATAGTGGCCTATTTGCTAACATAATTTCATTTATCAATCATAATGGAATTCGCGTGATATTTGTATTTTTTTTCGGACACTAACTAATGTTAGCCTTGATGGCTTAGACAGCGTCATCGGTAGGACGGGCGAGTGCGAAAGCATCGCTGGGTGTTTAAAAAGTGGAGAGCGTGTCTCGAGCGAGGTTCGAAGCATTCTGGGAGCGTCGACTTAAGGGCCTCCTGTAGAGGGAGGTCTATATCGCTTTGCTTGATAATTATATTTTGATATTTGATATTTAACCGTAACTACTGTTTGATATATATGTTACTAGTTATGCCAGTGTCTTCGCCCGCGTGGAAATCAATGTGTCACAAAGTCTTCCCGCGTAAACGACGTAATATTTTTAATTAACATTTTGAACTTAACTTAGAACAACTACTTTGTTGTAAGTTAAAAATAAGAGATAGACACGTGTTGTTCCGGACTTTTTGCTGGCATTTTTAAGATCTACAAATCTTCAGTACATTACTTTAGAGTATCTCTGTTGTTCGACTAAAATACCACCGAGTGGAATCCGGTTGTGTAGAATAGACCACCCTATTTCTTGCCGAGGTGTCGTAAAGTACGACTGAGGTAAGTTGACGTCAGGTAGGCTGCGAGTCGTAAGATACTTAGCCAAATCATGTTACAATATGTTTCTAACATATTGCGTCGACCCCCCTTAAAGTGGAATCAGGACAGAATAATGATGATAAGTGACATCTGGACTCGATTCATGGTTTTTTCTCACTCGATATCCACTGAGCTAACTATAAAAATTGATTGGTATAAGAACTTGTTAACAACACCAAGTTTGTAAACTTTTCTCCCTGGTTTGCATAAATCAATAATAGTCTGCATGTTTGATATAAATTTAGGGTGGGAATATATGGGGAGGAAGTCGAGAGGTTTCTATTAAAAAGTAGTACAATATTACGAAATTTCAATTATTATAATGATATGCTTATCTTTACTATCTAAGCAAAAAAATTAAAACATGGCCGCAATCTAAGAGCAAAGATTACGTCAAATTAAAGCAACACCTCAATTAAGCCTCTCTGAAGTATAAACTAATAAACAAAAGGCCAATTACATCTTGTGATGCGTCTTCGCATGCACCAAAGCGGTAGTGTACGAAAAATTTATCTTAAGGCTACAGCCATACAAAAGTGAACCTTTTGATTACGTAATAAGTGTTATATAAGTCGCAGAGATAACGTCGAATGCGTGAATCAATGCGCACGCAGTGTGTTCGCCGACCAATGACCGCGCTTTCACTGCCATCCATCTTTGTTCGATTTTGATTTTAAAATTGGAACGCCGAACGGTATGAGCATGAGGAGCATGACAGAGATTGAAAGATCGAAAATGGCATTTGGAACGGTTTATTGCTTATTTAGTCTGTGATGCGATTGGCATAATAATTGCATAGAGTTATTATACTATTTATTAAGGAGAGGAGAGGTTACCTAACTGGCTCTCTTTTTTATGTGTGATTAGACAAAGTTAAAAATATGAGTCTCTTATCTTTCTTTTTTATTGTTTTTGGACATTCGCACTCACAGGCCTACCTATATCTCCTCCACTATATGTGTAACAACTCTATGAATAATAGAAAAAGAATAAAACTGTGCTTTTTTTATTTACAACAAAATATGTATTGTGCTAGGATATTTAATACATTATTCATTATCTAGATCAGAATGAATATTTATGGCCTTAAATATTACTTAATATTAAGTTTTGATTTGATAAAATTCTATAAAGTCTAAGTGCTGTTAAGTTTTTAGAAATGAGTGTCTTAAAGAGAGTAGAGTTTAGGTTTCATAGCCTATTGAAGAAAAGATTTGAATGAATTTTAAATACAAGAATATTTAGAGCAAAACATATGATTTCTGTTGAAGTGTCGTAAAAGGCAACTAAGGTAAGTCGACTCGCCGCGTGGTATCCGGCTAAGTAGAATAGACCACGCTCATTTCTTACCGTGTCCTTAAAAGGGACTAAGGTAAGTTAACGTCAGGTAGGTGGCCGATTGTAAAATATTTAGCCAAATAATGTTAGAATGTTGTGCCGACCCACTTATAGTGGGATAAGGGCAGGAGGGTAGTGAATATTCTTTTTTTATTAAATAGAGACTTATTTTTCTCCAAATATAGACATGGATCGAATCACATAATATTTCCTTAACCAAAATATCCAAAACGCCGTCAGGAACTTCCACACTTCGGTTCATAATATTGACGTCCTTCAATGACAATAGATGAAAATACTATGCTAGCTTCTCGGACATGTTTACTGAATTGCGAGCTCAGGTGTTCTTGGGAACGCCAAGTTTAGATTAAGCATTGACTCAGGGCTGTCAATTTGTTCTAATAATATTTATATAGACATTGCCCAAGCCGTCATGAATTATTTATTTTTACCATACAATATTTGTGCAATTTTTTCGCTTTGTAAAAATGGTATTATTAATAATAACAACTGTTTTATTTAAGATTTTATTATATGTATTGTTATTTTTTTTTAATATTTTATACATCTTTTAAATTTAAATGAGTTAATTTAGTTCCAAATGTTTTCATGAAATTAATCATGTGTGTATGTAGCAAGCATTTGAAGGTTAGAAATCGATCTAGCTAGGTTTCATTTAAAAACAACTCGTTTTATCCCTGTTTTCGGGCATTGAAAATACGAAAAATATAAAATTAAATCCAAAGGATATTTTTGCTATCAATTGTAATGCTGTAATAGCCGAATGGGTAACGGACGGACCAAAAAACTTAAAAGCTCGGGATCAAATCCCACGGGTCACCGGTGCTTTCATTTTTATTTTTGTAATTGCATATTTTTAATTTTTTAAAAATTTAAAGAGCAAGTCTCGATCACCCTGATCGTATCTTTAATGTAAAAATGGGTTAATCTTGTATATTTATAGAATCTGAATTTCGGAAACGGCTCCAACGATTTTCGTGAAACTTAGTAGGTATGTAGATGGTTACCGTTTAATAAAACAGGGCAAAGCTTGGTCGCCCAGGTACTACTTATTGTTAGAGCATTGAAAATAAATATGTAATAAATATATGATAAGCGACCTTTTTGCTAAAATTGATAGTTCAACATGAGTTTCTCGAAACTGAATCTATCGTTGAATGTTGAATACAAAGAATTTGGTAGTATTTGAAAATTTCTTTAAATTGTTTCGATTTGTATAACTGGGAAGCGATTACATGGATTTTAAGAATACTAAAAAATATAAAATCAATATGGCAACCCTAAAGATGAGACTCATCTCACAATAATAGTCACTTGTTCTGCAAAACGTCGTGGGAAATTGTCTTACATAGATGGCCAAGTGTAGGTATTTGACTAAATGACTGTTACACTGCGAAACGCCGTGGTTTCTGGTCAAGTAGAATACACCACCCTCTTTCTTACCCAGGTGTCGTAAAATACGATTAAGGTAAGTTGATGTCAGGCAGGCGGTCGGTCATTAAACACGTAGCCAAATCATGTGACAACATGCTTAAAACATGTTGTGCCGACCCCACTTAGAGTGGGATAAGGAAAAAGAGTGATAGGTACACTGCGAACATCACATCTGAGAGTAAAAGAGTACCTACAAACGGATGCGATACATCCTATATTTTTACACATTGGAGATTTCATCCATTTTAAAAGTGATCATTAATTAATTTTAAACAATAGTTTAAACATTTCTACATTACGATCGAGCAACTTTCACAGGCGTCTCAATTCCTAGGTCATATATACATTGTCCAAGGTAATATTATAATTTGACTTTTAAATGACATGTTTTTATTATCCATTACATATAGGTATTTAAGAAGCACGAGAATCAATAAATATACAAGGGTCATTGACGACAGGAAAATACCTATAAGAAAAAAGAAGCAAACAATAAAAACCCGTCAAAGATGTTTAAATAATTGCAGACTGGTAACTAGGTACAGAAACAAATCTTTAGCAAAATAGTGCTAACGCCATAGTCACGCTCGTACATAAAAACTTTATTTCAGGTTTTTTTGAGTGTAAATATAACATTTTAATATATACAATATATTCAAATTCAAATTCAAATTCAAAATATTCTTTATTCAAATAAACTTGTAAACAAGTGCTTTTGAATCGTCAACTCTACTGCTGGTTCGGAAAGCTGTTCCTACCGAGAAGAGCCAGCAAGAAACTCGGCGGTTGCTCTTTTTAAAAAATACAATTCTTAATACTAGTTACATTTAATGTTTCTATCTTGTACAGGGTCGAACAATATTTATATCCACGCATTTTTATCGTCCAAATAATCCTCAACAGTATAGCAGGCTTTCTGTATCAGCCTCTCCTTAATAGTGTTTTTAAACTGCTGTAACGGCAAAGTTAAAATTGATTGCGGAATTTTATTATAGAATCTTATACCCAAACCCACAAACGACTTACGTACTTTTTCAAGGCGCAAAGCAGGAGCCGCAAGCTTATGTCGGTTCCTACTTTGTCTATTATATTATTTCATATATTATTTCATATTTCATTTAAATCCTTCTCGATTCTAAAAAAAAAAGTTTTACCGTTACTATAAACACATGTATGCTTATTTAAATGATATATTTCTTATCAATTTCTTTTTTTTATTAATATTTTTTTTTAGAAACAAAGATCAAGGACAAAACACAGTCACGTTAAGTAAATATTTTATGAATACAGCCGTAATTTGCAATATAGTTGTAAAAGACACACATTTAACCCATAGACTAAAGCCAATCTTTTATAAGCAAAAGCATTTGGCCCCGGTTTATGACAGTTTTTAAAAGTTAAGATTTATTAGTCATACGTATATACCCACATAAACTACAGTAATCTACCTCAACAACAAATATTTATATTATCTTATATAGTTCGGAAGATAAACATAATTTTTGTGCTATTATAAATCTATAGAAGTACAAATAATGAGTAACATAGATATTAAAATAAATCGGTAAAGATAACGGAATATTAAAATTTATCAGTTAAATATTTTTTATCAACAGATAATAAAATGAGACTGAAATGCTTAAAATAAAAGCAATTCCTTGGTTTGCATTTATATGATTAACCAATTGCTATTTATTACATGATATTTGCTTATAACAGGTAACACAACACAAGAATTTATTTTCATCGTCAATCGGTGAGCAGTGTATGGTACATAAGATGTTTCTATACAAAACTCTCAATGCTTGAACTAAAAAGTTTACGATAATTTATCGCCAATAATTGACATGTGGCAATTACATTATCAAATCCAACATCACTCTTATACTTTAACTTAGACATTATGTTCCTCCCCTTATCCCACTTTAAGCGGGGTTTGCACAACATGATATAAACATGTTGTCATACGATTTGGCTAGGTATTTTACGACCGGCCACCTGCCTGACGTCAACCTACCTTACTCGTACTTTATGACACCTCGGTAAGAAAGAAGGTATCTCAACCGGATACCACATGGTAAGTCAACTTTTTTTTTATGTCAGGAAAACCCATTATGGGTCATCACCGCCCGATGGGGACGAGCGGCGGGTATATCGGACTCACACCGACTAAAAAACTGACAGTGCTCCACCACGCTGCTGGTGGCGGGCACAGGGTGCCGTTGTACACATTACTCCCATCCCCGCCAGCAGCCGCTCTTTACCCCGGAGAGCGCCACCTCCGGGTCGGGGCCTCCCTAAAAGTGGCCCCTTCCTCCGCTAATCGACGCATCAGGAGCACCAGATGCATCGACCGCCTCGGGGACCTAACTCCAGCGAGCGTCCGATAAAAATGGTGGGTCAACTTACCTAAATAGCCATTTACGACCCCTCGATAAGAAATGAGGGTGATCTATTCTACTCAACCGGATACCACATGGCATAATAGTTTAACTTAGACATGTAACAGCATTTACGTATAAACATTTTTTTATATTGGCTTTATCGTTGTGTATAAATATGAATATAAATATATGGGGGTATATTTTTATGATGCCCAAAAATCATCAGTAACATGTACCTAAGCCTTTTCGATCAAAAGCATCGCTTTCCATATTCTTAGTTAATAATACCTGGAAATAGACGTGCATAAAACAATATAACTATGCTTGATATATCTATTGTTTTATTCTTTGAACATATTGTTCCAATAACGGATGTCGGGTCGGAGGTGACTCGAACGGTGTAGGTCCCTATGAATATGCATACGTGATCTTTATTACGTCTTTCGTGGTCTTTCAACGCTTATATAGATAAAATATATACATGAAGGTTAATTAAGGGTTCTCTTTGAAACCCAAGGAAAACGTTGATTTAATCACAATATCTGTTACCAACTGTGCCAGCGACTTTGCCCGCGTGGAAATCAGTGTGTCACAATTTTTTAACATAAAAGTAGTTATTGCGAGTTAACCATAAGATATAGAGACCTGCTATCCCATACTTTTTTATAGTATTTTTGTACATCTGCAATTCTCTAGTACATCACTTTAGTGCATCTTTTCTGGTTTACGTGGGGCACGCCAGTAAAGCGCGGAGCACTCTTCAACGCAGTTTACTAAAAACGGTAATACACTATTAACCTAAACCTTCCGAAAGAATTACACTGTCGTATAGTAAAACCCGTACAAGATCCATTTAGATTTTGAGAAAATCGATAACATACAGTCAGATAGCTTTTGGGGACTTTGTTTTATAACATGTTACTATTCCAAAACTTTTCATTGGAAGAACGAATTAAGCATTTTTGAAACATTCGTGTTTAAGAGGAAATCCAGAAATTTCCTCCTGTAAATGAAACTCGACAAAACTTGTTAATCACGTGCTCTTACCACTAGCGTCTTATCTCTCTTAATATATAAGATACAAGTAACTAATCTATTAAATCAGTAATTTCCAGAAAGATAATTGTCATCATGACATTAAAAATTCTTAGTAACTCCAAAACAATGAGCCTGACTAATGATTACAAATCGTAGGATGCTAAAATAATTATGAAATCAGCTGATAACGTGATAGAGAAAGTCACTTAGCGGCTCTGTTAAACGGGAATTTTAATCATTGCAGTTTGCACAATCGATTTTGTAATGCAAAATATTCTGTCCCTGAACCTAATTGTTCTCACAGGTTTTGAAAAGATGAAGTAGAATACAAAAGAATTCGTAGAAATAATTAACTTTTTATATAGTTACTTATAATTTTATAATATTAATAAAGAGTAAAGGTGACCGAGACTTGCTAGGTAGTTTTTTAAAAGATACAGAAAATGCAATTCAAAAAAGGCAGAAAAGCCAGTGATACGTGGGATTCGATCCTGAGTATTTCAACTTTTATAGTTATTTTTTTGCAGTTTACAAAATGAAGAAAGATGAAAATCAAATATTATAACAAATCATAGGAAAAGCTGACTTTTTGCAACTAAATAATGCTTATTATATCTGCGACATTATAGAATATTACCAAACAAAATTTGTAAGAATGTGTGCCACTTAAATCAAATCGAACTTGCAACACGCATTTGCTTTCTTGGCGACAATTTTACACAGAATTGTAACGTATCAATGAATAGATATTGAACATTTTAGTGGATACCCCTAATCGTTGTAGGTTACTAAATTTATTTCAATGCTTTGAAATGATAAATGTATTTAACGAACCTACTAGGATAACTGCAGACTCTGCTACCGGCCTTGATAATATTTTTACTAATTACAGTTGTAATATCTTAGAAAAATCTGTAATAAGTCGCTTAAGGTCTGATCATAGTGGGCAAATTATATCTGTCCCTGACTATATACATGAAAAAAAAACAATTAATTAAATACAGGCCTATCACTTCTCAAAAAATAAAGCGATTCCAAGTAAAAATATCATCAAAACTATCAAAGATTGACAAAAGTTGCGGTAGCTCAGATGATCTTTTTAATGCCCTCTTTGGTATTATTGGTTGTGAATTCAATAAGACATTTAATATAATAGAAAAAAAAGTGTCAAAACATCTCAAGTTTAGCGATTGGGCCACTGATGGTATTTATAAAAGCAGAAACAAGTTATTTGATCTGTATGCAGAAAAGCAATATAATCGTTCCCCCACTTTTCTAGAATATGTAAAAAATTATTCTAAAATATTTCGAAATGTTTGCATACAGGCCAAATCACTTCACATTAAGAGAAAAATAATTAAATCTGAAAATAAAATCAAAACAACTTGGGATGTTATAGGTGAAGAAATAGGCAGACAAAAAATAGATAATTCTGCCATGCAGCTTAAAATTGGGAATGAGATTATCAATTCCGATACAGCAGTGGCAAGTGCATTTGAGCACTTCTTTCAGAATATACCAATTTCTACCACTAGCTCAATAAGCTCATCCTCAATAGAAGCTTTTAATATATTGAAGGGCTGCGTCGCGGAGAGCATTGTTTGTTTTAAATTTGAACACGTTACCCCATTCAACATTGTCAAAACTTTTAAGTCATTAAATATTAAAAAAACAACAGATCTATGGGGAATGTCTGTAAAATTAATTAATAATATTATTGAGATCATTGCACCAATTATGGCCAAGATCTTTAACAAATCTGTAGACACAGGGATATTTCCGAATTTAATGAAATATAGTAAATTGATCCCAGTCTTTAAATCGGGTGATAAGAGCGACCCTAACAACTATAGACCCATTTCCATCTTGCCAACTCTTAGCAAGGTGTTTGAAAAAATCATTCTTAATCAACTGCTCAGGCATTTCAATTTAAATAACTTGCTTCACCCTGAGCAGTATGGGTTTACTAAGGGTCGGTCTACAACGGATGCGGGTGTGAGATTGGTGAAGCACATCTTTGATGCATGGGAGAACTCACAGAATGCCATAGGGGTATTTTGTGATTTGTCCAAGGCATTTGATTGTGTTCAACATGAGACACTGTTGCTAAAGCTTGGTCATTATGGTATCACAGACAATGCGCTTCGACTCGTGGCATCTTATCTTCACAGCCGAATTCAAAGAGTGTGCATTAATGATGTGCAGTCATCTGGATCGGCCTTAGTTATGGGTGTGCCTCAAGGCTCAATCCTAGGTCCTTTTCTGTTTTTAGTATATATAAATGATTTACCGTATTTTACTCAGAGTATATGCGATATTGTACTGTTTGCTGATGACACATCTTTGATATTTAAAATAAATAGAAATGACGACAATTTTGACGAAGTAAACAGTGGTTTGTCGCAGGTTGCTCATTGGTTCAGACAAAATAATTTAGTACTGAACTCAAATAAAACAAAATGGATAGAATTTGTATTACCTAATGCTGCTAAAACAGCAAATAGACTTTTTATAAATAATGTTTCACTAAAAACAGATAATGCAACTGTATTTTTGGGAATGACTTTGGATACAAAACTCCAATGGAGCACACACATAACAACTCTTGCAGGGAAACTCAGTTCAGCGGCCTATGCCGTTCGAAAGATTAGACAGTTTACTGACGTCGAAACGGCAAAACTTGTTTATTTTGCTTACTTCCATAGTGTTATGTCCTATGGAATATTGCTATGGGGTAAATGCGCGGATAATGAAAAAATCTTTGTATTACAAAAAAGAGCCGTACGTGGCATTTACAATTTAAGACCGCGGGATTCCCTGCGAGAGAAGTTTAAGGAAATAGGTATTCTTACATTTGCTTCACAGTATATTTTAAGTAATTTAATTTTTGTATATAAAAATATAAAAAATTATAAAACAATAGGCGATGTATATAATAGACAAAGTAGGAACCGACATAAGCTAGCGGCCCCTGCTTTGCGCCTTGAAAAAGTACGTAAGTCGTTTGTGGGTTTGGGTATAAGATTCTATAATAAAATTCCACAATCAATTTTAACTTTGCCATTACAGCAGTTTAAAAACACTATTAAGGAGAGGCTGATACAGAAAGCCTACTATACTGTTGAGGATTATTTAGACGATAAAAATGCGTGGATATAAATATTGTTCGACCCTGTACAAGATAGAAACATTAAATGTAACTAGCTTTAAGAATTGTATTTTTTTTTAAAAAGAGCAACCGCCGAGTTTCTTGCTGGCTCTTCTCGGTAGGAACAGCTTTCCGAACCAGCAGTAGAGTTGACGATTCAAAAGCACTTGTTTACAAGTTTATTTGAATAAAGAATATTTTGAATTTGAATTTGAATTTGAAGGGAAAATGAGTATTATTTTATCCTTTACTAATTACTTTAGCTTGTTATGTAAGCATCAATTAAATACGCTCATCAATATGGGATCAGCTCTGAAAGCTTCATAAATAGACAAACATTTTTTTGGATTGATTAATGCATTTAGCCCAAATGACTTTCTTTGTCAGCGTCAAAGGACGGATGAGCGCAAAATTTTGCCGGGTAAATTTGGTGAGACCGGGTGCATTAACGTACTCGCAACTTCCTAAAGCGTCGCCTTAAGGGTGTCTCCTGCGAAACCGAACCTCGACTTAAAGCTTTTTGGAGGACTATTTCTGACCATTGACAGAATTGGCTCTAACATTTTGAATAATAGAAAAGATAAATTTAAAATTAAGAAAGGAGGTATGCAAGAAAATTACTATAAATATTACAAATTCTACGCATACAAAGTTGCGGCTAATATCATCATGGAGTTATTTATACTAGAAAAGGGGTCCATAGGCAGGCTTGTAAGTGATAGTGATACAATAAATAATGACATGAAACTCGTATACTAAATATTTATGTAATCATACATAAAAAAGATGCTTTCTTAATTGTAATAAGGCACATTTTAGCCTGGATTACCTACTTTTTGAGTATCATACAGAGCATCCTCATTGCGGCGCAAACGAGGCAAAAAGACATATCCCTAAGCAATCATACTATCGCGTAACAGTCATATTACGAACACCGTAATGATTCAGCGACCACAACAATAACCCTACGTGTCCCCAAAGATGACTGATCGAAAATTCTTCTAGAGAAAAGTTTGACAGGGCATTATGCATTCGACTCGTCTCGGGATGCGTACGCGCAGTCATCCGCTTTCGCGACGCCATCTTCGAGACAAGTAGGTGTTGTTCCGGTAGGGCTACTATTGATATTAAGTATTTATTATAATCTATCCAAACTGCCGTGTGGTATCCGGCTGAGTAGAATAGACCAATCTCATTTCTTACCGAGGTGTCGCAAAAGGCGACTAAGGTAAGTTGACCTACCGTGTGGTATCCGGTTTAGTAGAATGGACCACCCTCTTTCTTACCGAGGTGTCGTAAAATACGACTGAGGTAAGTTGATGTCAGACAGGCGGCCGGACGGAAAAACGCAGCCAAATCATGTGACAACATGTTTATAAAATGTTGTGCCGACCCACTTAGAGTGGGATAAGGGCAGGAAAAAGAAGAAGAAGATTATAATCTATCCAAACACAAATTGAAATTCAAAATATTTTTTATTCAAGTTGACTGTATCCAGTACTTTCGAGCCGTCAAATGTTTTAAAGCTACCACTTATTTGGAAGTTCGCTCCTATCGAGAAGAACCAGCAAGAAACTCGACGGATAATCTTTTCAAGAAAAAATAATTACAATTTGATTGATGGTTACAAGTTAATCGTTGCAGCTTGGTGCAAAACACAAACTCAAAGTAACTTAAGTACTTCAAGTAAACTTGTAAATGCTTTTGAATCGTCAAATATAGGTACTGCTACTTTGGAAAGATGTAGAAAAGAGCCAGTAAGAAACTTGGCGCATTTCATTTCATTTCATTCATTCATTCATACATTTCGTAACTCGTGCAAGGTTGAAGAGTAGCTAAATTCATGAATTTTTATCTTTCCTGTAATCCACAATATAGCAAGCAGGCATTCTGTATCAGCGTCCTTTTTTATAGATATTTTAAATTGATGTAATGGCAAGGCGGAAATTTTATCATATTCCTATTAAAATATACATGTTTAGTGCAATGCATTACTGTTATGAGGTATTTTAGGAATAGAACGCTTATTCATCTTTCTTTATCACATCCTTTCAAACTGAACTGAATCAAAACAGTTGCAGTCACAGTTGCATACGCAGATCTATACTAATATTATAAAGAGAAAAAAATTGTATGTATGTTTGTAATGTATTCACACAAAAACTACTGGACCGATTTCAAAAATTCTTTCACCACTGGAAAGCTACATGTTTACTGAGCAACATAGGCTATTTTACATTTAAAAAAATAGGAATCCGTTCTAAAAATGTAATAAGGTTTAAATAAAATAAAATAACGCGGGTGAAACCGCGGGATATTACTAGTCTGAAATAATTTTACTTTACGAGGCAAGATATGCAGCAAATAAGCCCAATGTAGCCAAAACGAATATTTACATTTCAGATGACAGAGCATCTAATAGTCGTATAGAGTCAGTGTTTCGAACGAAGCTGCCTTTAACATTGCCACCTATACTACTATAGAAGCCATCGCTCTACTCGTAACTTAGCATTTTTCCTCAAAACAAAGTATCCACGATGCCTTTTCATGGTCTGACATACTTAATCTCGCATATTAAACATCTAGTTAGTTACCAAAATAATTAACAGTTTTGGCGAAGAGAACGTAACGCATTGATAGATAGCGTAGCAGATAAGTAACACTTGCGAAACGTTTACATTATAATTGTAATGGCTCCATTGCGATGTGTCTGCCTCCGCTATCAAAATAGTGGCATAGAGATACTGGATGAGCCATTTTTAATCCGCTCATAGGTACTACATATATTTTTTTATTTTTTATTAGGCCATCAACAATATATACATTAAATACGTGTTCAAAAGATACATGATACATTACAAATAGAAACTAAATGCTAAATTAATTAAAGATGGTTACAACATTTACAATAATAACAAACATCCATATAAAGAAGAATCCATGTATGGTAGAATCCATGTATTGTAGAAAAAGGTGACAATAACACAAATTATGGTAACTAGGTTTCAGTTAAAAGTTTTATAAGAGATTTTTTAAACATTGTTTCGGAATCGTACATTATATCTAACAGATTACCTTTAGATAACTTATTATACATACACAACAAACAAACCCATGTATTTTATATATAACATTTTATCTTCTTATTGGGCTTTTCCGACTAACGCAAGTTAGCCGTTAGTGTTTGATATTCTTTTGTCTCTGGCGAGGTCGAAAAGCTGGGCAGCACGAATTGGCAATAAAATCTAATGATGACATAAATTTTAATATATGAGTCTCGTTAAATGTAAATAAAATGTAGTGAAGACAAAATGATCCCAAAGAATATGTTCAATCTGGTAAGCGGTTTTAATATATGATTCTCTCATAGTGAGTTCTATATATTGTAGAGTTTGCGTAATAACGTAGTTAACATAATTTGGACCATTTTCCGTTGACGTAACTTCTCTATCTACTTTATAATCTATTTACTATCTAATTACTGCTTGTTATTTCAAATATATGAGAATATCTCCAAATAATATTTGAATGAAAAACAGCACAAGCTATAGGTTTATAGCTTAACATTTAATATAAGATATATAAGTTAGCATGAGATATCTAGTTATTCTGTTTTTCACATAACGCCAATAAAGTAACTAACTAGTAAAGTAAAAAATTCAAGGAAATATAAAGGACTCATGCGTAGTAATGCATGACCGGTTTATGCCACGGTTCCTAATTGTATGCCCTATAATACTAATAACTGAGATTTTGTTATCTATATCTTAGCCTTCACTCTATCTTAGCGATCACTAACTTAACAAGCTATCATTATTCTTTCAATTGTGTCCGCACCTATCTCTTCTTGCAAATTTAACTCCGCGCGGTGCTCAGTCCTGCGTATAGTAGCACCAAGGTCTGAGAGAAATAGCATTAATTTTTAAACTCATCTCGATGTATTTGCGAAACTTATTATAATTTCTGAATGTCAAACATTGCACTGACCTCTTTCAATTTCATTACTTAAGTAAATTAGCGAAATATTTCTTAATCTCAAATAATTTAGATGTGGTACGATTGCGTCGGTAGGTATATGAAATTAAAATATTTGGTAATTACTTGAGCTATTTAGATCAGTTTCGGCAACATGACGTGTGACCTCTCAGGCGCATTGATGAGGTTATTCGCTGTAGAAGAGAGAGGAACCGATTTTGATTTCCGGTACAAATGGTCCGGTACAAAACAAATACAAATTGACATTTAGAAAAGTCATTAATTCTTGATCTTAGTAATAAAATAAGCATTTAATTATTTTTACTGTTCTCGAAATTCAAAATTCGAACTCGAAATTCGAGTGATAAATACCACTATAAGTTCTGTTGGCAACACCAACAAATACTGTAAAATTTATAATTTAACTTGTAGAAGTGGTGTGGTATTGGATCGGCTACACATAATCGAAATTAGATTTATCCATCTTCGAATGATACATGACACTCTTACGATTAGGTAAAAAAAATATGAATTTTATGCAATATATATTTATTAAACATGGCCTATACTATAAAGAAAAAAAAGTGATGAATCGTATTTATGGCAAGAGAATTATTAGGATATGTTACAAATCTGCACTGGAGCACCATAGTGGGTCAATTTCTAATACTTCTCTCGAAAGATAGAGCAATCATTTGAACAGACGTACACGTTACAAATTAAGTATTTATATTTAAAGAAAAAAAATATAATTTTATGTTCTGATAGATAAATGTTATGAACACCTAATAAAATAGACAAACAAGAATAACAGATAGACAAATGTAACCTTTTTTGTTAGAGGGATTAAAAAGGCCTTTGCCCCATAGGGCATCACTTTGTTACAGGTTATCGACGTTCAAAAACAAACAAACATACAATCGGTAGATTGTGTAAACATTTGCATTCATACATTATATTAATAATACGCTATTTCGTCTCGAATGCATATCTTTATGATGACCTCTGTGGAACAGTAGCGCAATTTTTTTTGTTGTGTAATAGACAAAAGGTAGACTGCAATCATACTCAATGGATAACGTATTCAAAGCTTGAGCGCATTCATCGAAAGACTTAAAATTTTGTAGACTTAGACAAAAATGGAGATTAGGTGAATATATACTATATACTATTAATATAAATCCTACTATTTTTAATATTAATTACTACAAAGAAAATTTACCATACAAATAATGGTTTATTTCTGACATCTCACGATTAACGGCATTATTATTACGCGGGTATTTTTACTGAAGAAAGACCTAAATCTTTGCAGGTTCCTGCGATATGTATAACCTTCTCCAATATTCTCGGCATAAAAAGAGGATCTTAGTACCTATCATAAGAATAGCAACACTTTTTTATGTATAGTCAATGGACTGATATACATTTTCCAGGTACCGTTTACTTTACCTTATATTTATCATATTGTAGCATCAAAACGTGGCGTCAAATCATAAAATTGCTTTTAGTTTTCTAGAAAAATTTAAATTTAGTTTTAATAGAAAAACTTATAGGTGCCCGCTCAGAGTTTGAACTCGTGACTTTCTCGAAATTCAAATTCAAAATTTTTTATTCCAATAAACTTGTAAACAAGTGCTTTTGAATCGTCAACTCTATTGCGGGTTCGGAAAGCTGTTCCTACCGAGAAGAGCTAGCAAGAAACTCGGCGGTTGCTCTTTTATAATTCTTATTACTAGTTACATTTAGACATTAATGTCTAGTTGTACGGGGTCAGAAAAAAAAAGAAAAAAAAAATTCAATATTCTCACAATCTCTATGGCCATGAGGTTACTTTAGTTTATGACCTCCTACATTTTTAGTTATAATCTGAAGTTAGAAAATATGGATATAACAATCCATATCTATATTAAAGTACTTATAATAATGGATACTTTTATGTGTTTAAGTAGATAAGCGATTCCGACTTGTAAATAGAGTCTTAACACGTAAGACGTTATTCTCATCATGTACGATGCAATGAAAGGTCAATGGCCCGTCTAACAATATTGACACGAGCAAGAGGAGCCGATATCGCCGCATACAAATATTGTAGCCAAATACGATAGATGATGTATAGGGGACATTTTATAAGGTGTTAGTGCGTCGAAACTTTTAACAACTTATACTTAATAGAATAATCATCCTCCTCCCCTTATCCCACTATTAGTGGGGTCGGCAAAACATGTTATAAACATGTGGTCACATGATTTGGCTGCGTTTGGCCGGCCGCCTGCCTGACGTCAACTTACCCCAGTCGTATTTTACGACACCCCGATAAGAAAGAGGGTGGTCTATTCTACTTAACCGGATACCACACGGTGAATCAACTTACCTTAGTCGCCTTTTACGACACCTCGGTAAGAAATGAAGTTGGTCTATTCTACTCAGCCGGATACCACACGGCGGGTCAACTTACCTTAGTCGCCTTTTACGACACTTCGGTAAGAAAAGAGGGTGGTACTATTCTATTCAGCCGGATACCACACGGCGTTTTCGGAAAACGTCTATTACTAAATTCAAAATTGTTGTAAAGATAATTGGGTTAAGAAATAAAAGTCGTCAAAAATACACAAAGCAAACGTATATTTCAATGTCATAAATGTATAAGGAAGGACGTAATCGTGAAAAGAAAACTCGATTATTCTTAATGAAAGTGAACGAAAGTCGTTTGACCAATACATCATTTTCATCACGCGAACATAGCGGAAGCGTAAGCGAAAAAGAATCTTAACTTTTTTCTTACTTGCTTGTTAGACAGCTACCGGCCAGTGTCAGTTACCGCTCGCTTCATTTAAAAAAATCAAACTATCGTGATTATACACTACTTAGTGGACATGCGAGACTTCATGTGATGCAATATTAATTAAAAAGTATATAGAATTACCAATAAACCAATTACCAATAAACTGAAAAATGCATTAAAAAAGTCATAGATAATTTTACATTTTCAATAATCTCCATTCGACAACATATCATGCTAGATGTAAAAATTGATACTGTCAATAAATTTTATTTTTATTATTATTTTTTAACAGACAAACATCAGTCAACATATCATGCTAGATGTAAAAATAGTTACTGTCAATAAATTTTATTTTTATTTTTTTTCTTTTACAGTGACCTTGCTCGGTAATTTTAATAAGAGATATAAAAAAAAAAATATTAAAAAAAAAAGAAACTAATGGCCGGTAACGTGTGGGACTCGAACCCAAGTATTTTCAAATATTTAATCCGCCCGTTTACCATTGCGCTATTATTACAAGGACAATTAAATGAAAATTTAAGCTTTATAATCTTTTTCTTTTTAGCAATTATTTTAATGCCCGAAAAATGGGATAAAACAACATTTTTTTAATAAAACCTGGCTAGATCTTTTTTTCCCCCAAAACCACCTGCATGCTGAATGTAAATAGTTGGAGCCGTTTCCAAAATTCAGAAAAGTATATATACAAGATTGACTTATTCAAATATTAAATACATCGTTTTAATTAATTAATTACACACTAGTATTTCTATAATCTATACATAAATTGTGTATAGTACAGATAACATATCTAATGTTTGAATATATCCATAGCCACCCTTGTCTATATTTTGTAAACTAACCGCTACACATCCCGTCTATCTATTTTTTCCGTTAACGACGCCATGTTTGTAAATGTCGCTGCCGGTTAGTGAATGAATTTCGCACGATTTCCGCGATTCGGCACGAGAACTTGTTTGTATTTTGATAACTACTTCTTCGCTGATAAATTTAGAATTATAATTTTATAGAAATATTTTATTTTTACATAAAAAAAAAATTTCTTGTCATTTGTACAGGCATTCTTGTCCTCCATAAAATATAAAAAAATAATACATATTGTTAATATAAAAGAACTTAGAAAACCACGTATCTATACTTATTATAAAAAATACAAAGACCCCAAAAATGTATGTACGTGATCAATTTTCTCAAAATCTACTGAACGGATTTTTGCACAGTTTTTAATTAAAGGTGGTTTCATAGAACAAAAATCTAAATAATTACTTTCAGTACATCAATAGATAGTAGAAAATAAAATTATATTCCTTCCTAGGAATACAACAATCACATAAGTTGTTTACACAACATCGGTCATATCAGATAATGATTATAGTTTCCTATACAGACGTACACCATCAAACGATATCTGTAGAAACGCTAACACAATCTTGTCAAGATTACAATACCAATGTCCTATGCTTAAAATTAGTTTTTTTCAATATATTGACCATAAACTATAGATTATACTAGATTAAAGAAGCCATAGACAAGCCTGTAAGTGGGAGGATCGTATCATATCTTTGTCTAATCACATTAAAAAAATAAAGATAGATAATAAGTCTCAACTCCTTTCGCTTATTTTAGGGTTCATTTTAAGCTAACTTCCCTACTCTAGTATAATAACTCTATGCTATAAACAGATATTACCCTGAAACAAACACAGATTATCTTATAATTATCAAATATCGATTAATGTCATGGCAAAAAGTATTAGGGTTCTTAATAAAAAAAATTACTCTTTATCTATATCAATTTTTATAAATTTTTGATTTTAAATACATTTATGTGTTTACTAAAAAATATTTTTTCTTTATCGGTCGCATGCGGGCTATACATTTTCGAAATGAATTACCTAAGTAGGTGCTTAATTTACTTAATTTAGAAATACTTACTTATTAGATAATAAAGAACTTAATAATAGTACCTTGAATGTGTGTAAATATTAAGAAATATGTGATCATGGAAAAGTTCAAATAGGCCACGTGTGTATAGATCGAAGGGCATAATGTTTGTTCAATATGATTTGACCGATTACAAAAGGTCAAGCTTTCTGAGATGGGCGAATCAGTTGACAAATTATATGCGCTGTACTAAATATTCATAGACACTCATTCAAATGTACATTTTATAAGGGTTATAGGTATTTATTTCCTGGTAAAGATTATTTTTATCACAAATAAAACGACTTTAATGTTTGAAATTAAGTAAAGAGTTTTTACAATGTGAAAGGGTTTTCGTTCAAAAGTACTTATTAAAGGATTTAAAGTAATCATTAACCCCTAATTAATTACTTTTAATTCGTTTCTTGTACAAATTACTCTTTAAACCTTTTAATTAGGTTTAGTTTAAATTGTTACAAACGCAAAGGATTATAATAATTATTATACACGTACCTACACAATATTATTAATCTCTAATTAAATCTAAATTACAAAAATTTGCTATTATTTCAGTTGAAAATTGAGATAGTTCGTTATTTCAATTAAACGTTAATCAGATAATAATTAAAAATTATTGATTAAACAAATCGACTGGTTCGGGCATCTCCATATTATCATTACGCACTCTCAATGATCCACCTGAACTCGCTTGTCCGACAATCTGTAGCAGGACGACGCAACTATCAACGCTATCTGTCTCACTCCTTCCCGTACCTCGTAAGATGTGCTCTCTCCTTCTCCCCGCGCGCCCGGCCCGTCCGCCACTCTCGACCAATCGGCAGCCATCTTCTGCTCCCCCGAGAGCAGAGCGACAGTGCGTACTCTCATCACGATCACAAGGAGACGACATCTCGCCGTGCGAGGTTGTCGTTCCCGCGGAAGATGCGCATCAAACACGGGTGATCGATACAAATAAATTTCAAGTGCTTTAGAACTTTTTTAGTGTTTCTGAGACTTTAGGAAAAAAAAATCTGTGCGCACTTTCAAGTTAACGTGACAAGTGAGAGACTGAGAGTTAGAAAATTGGACTTTTTGGTACCATTATTACACCGGTTGTCCGATAGCGTGAAAATTATCCACGATTGGGTAAGTGCCATTCTGATTAGATTACAATGCAAATTATCGTTTGTTACGGCTGGCATTGGCCTATGTTTATATTTAGGCACCCAGGTTCCTCATAATATCAAGTAGGCGCAGTGTATTTGGTGGCAAGCAATAGCTTTGTCGTTTGTTGACCTCTGACGTTTTGTTTGAATTATTACGATGGTGGAAAAATATATTAATATTTATTTTCCTTCAAATGTCGTAATAACTTCATAATATTAAAATTAAGAGAAAAATACCTAGTTTTATGTGACATACGTAATGTTTTTTCATTGTTAATTAATTTACACAATATATTGTTTTTTTTGGAAAAAGACGTGCAAAATGAATAAAAAAAGTTATTCAACACCTGTGTATATTTTGGTATATTATTAACTACAGTGTAATAAATATTTGTTTATTTATAAATGCTTTTTCGTTTATTTTAATCGAATAAAGCGAAAGCTATAAACGGCGATGGATGTGGTAAAATCTGGATTTTAGTTAAAACCGATTTCGCATTAAATTTTTTTGCCGACGGGCATTTTTTATAATAAGCGTTCACCTATAGGAGATAAAATAGAATCGATATGAAAATTCGGAACGTTTTATTAATTTTGGGACCATGTTGTAATATAGAACTCTAATTTGGTGCGAAATGAAAGTTGTCTGTAGGTAGATTCACGTGTAATTTTGAAAAAGTATGATTTTTATATAATCCATTATCTCGTCACTTTCTCAATGGTCCATAAATTAACAACAGTAAGATGAAATATTTTTTTAGTTTTTATAACAATAAATGGATTCACAAATTTTGCCGTCCAAAAAAATATTACAATATAATGCCGTAAATTTCAAAAATTTCAGTACAGTATAATTCATATCACATTTTTCATATATGATTCCAATAAGAAAATATGCACAAAAATCTCTGCGAATTTATATTACTATACCTCTATACCATGTCTCTATACCAAAATTTAATTAGGTCAAATCAAGTCTTAACTTTTCACCAGAGTAATTTAAAGGCTCGGAGAATTAAAAAAAATACCTTGGATATTAAAAAAGAATCATCAAATAAGGTTTCCTTTAGTTCCTCTCCCAAAAAAAGGAAATAGCCAATAATATATAAATTAATAATACATAACAATTAGTATCTAAGAATTGTTATTATTACGAATTTCATTGAATTTGATCGTATTGAACGACTTAATACGAATACTAATTTATATATAATTGAGATTTTTTTTAAAGATGTAAAAAAATTAAAAATAAATAAAAAAACAAGGCGCCGATGACATTGTGGGATTCGGACCCGGGTTTTTGAATATTTTCGGTACGCCCGTTAACCAACATTACGGCTATCGCAACATTACGTTTGACAGCTAAAAAAATCCTTTGCTTCAATTCTATATTATACCATATTTTTAATGTCTACAAACAGGGATAAAACTATTTTTTTAAATAAAACTTAGCTAGATCAATTTCTCTCCCTGAAAACCCCATACAAGGTGTATTTCAGGAAAATCGTTGGAGCCGTTTCCGAGATTCAGGATATATATGAATATAAAATGAAAAGAATACATAAAGTAGAATAAAAAAGTTACATATTCGATTGTATATACAGGCCGTCGTAAATCACTTGAATGTAATATTAAAAATAATATACATATATTGTAATTTAATCTTAGTGACTAAATCGTTATTATCTCTTTTTAAAGAGGTTTGATATGACGCAAAGTAATATTACCTTTGTTAGTAATTTTATCAATTAAAAAATGTCCAATTCACTTCTGAATTGACGCAATGACGATGAAATTCCATCAATATTGGTTCAGCAGATTAGCATTGAAAGCGTGACCGACAGACACACTAATGCATCATCTATTTTGTCTCTGTTATGCTTTCTAAAGCTAACATATATAAAAAAAACTTTTTCCTCCGGGAAAAGAAAAAATATACGTTTTATAAAACGAAGTCACCAAAATTTCTCTATATGTTCTTAAAATCTACTGAACGATTTTTAGTTCGATTTCTATTAAAAGATAGTACAACTCTTGAGGAAGGTTTAAGTTAGTAGAACATTACATCAGAATTCCCGCGGGCTTGGGATGTGCGCTGAAAAAACTTTTTGACATACTGATTTCGACGCGCCCAAAGCCGCCAACATAGATAGCTTCATAATTTAGGTTACTTCAGCACTAAAGTCGTCGCGAATATAGTTGCAAATACTTCTAGTAGTTCATAAAAGCTATTATAGTTTATACTATTTACTACAGTACTTGTAGCGCCATCTCGTGTCGCTTATTGGCATCATTGGACTCTTAGACCTTGCACAAGATACGAAATGTAACTATTAATAAGATTATCTATACTAATATATAAAGCTGAAGAGTTTGTTTGTTTGATTGATTGTTTGAACGCGCTAATCTCAGGAACTACTGGACCGATTTGAAAAACTCTTTCAATGTAAGACAGTCTATTTATCAAATTCAAAATATTCTTTATTCAAATAAACTTGTAAACAAGTGCTTTTGAATCGTCAACTCTACTGCTGGTTCGGAAAGCTATTCCTACCGCGAAGAGCCAGCAAGAAACTCGGCGGTTGCTCTTTTAATAATATAATTCTTAATACTATTTACATTAAGTCGTTACTGTCTTGTACAGGTTCAAAGAGAGCTATATCCACACATTCTTATCTTCTAAATAATCTTCAAGAGTTTAGTAGGCTTTCTGTATCCTCTGTAGCCTCTTTTTAACAGTGTTTTTAAACTGCTGTAATGGCAAAGCTGAAATTGATTGCGGAATTTTATTATAGAATCTTATACCAAAACCCACAAACGAATTACGTACTTTTGCAAGGCGCAAAGCAGGAGCCGCAAGCTTATGTCGGTTCCTGCTTTGTCTATTGTATACATCACCTATCGTTTTATAATAATTCTTTATATTTTTATGTACATAAATTAAATTGCTTAAAATATACTGTGATATAAAGGAAGGAAGGGTATATAACATTACGCTGAGATGAATAGGAGAGGAGCAGCAATAAAAAATAGTACGAAAACGGCAAAATTTAAAGCATTTCTTGCGTGCGCTGAGTAAACGGTAATAGTTATTCAAAAATCATGTTTTACGAAATTGTTCCCCTCTAAAAGTTCTAAATAAAAGTCCGCGACAGCCTATGTGTAGCTTTTAAGGTTAACCTACTTTAACCATTTTTATGGTTATCAAAATACTATATTGCTAGTAAGAATTATATTTTGAAAAGAGCAACCGCCGAGTTTCTTGCTTGCTTCGCGGTAGGAACAGCTTTCCGAACCAGCAGTAGAGTTGACGATTCAAAAGCACTTGTTTACAAGTTTATTTGAATAAAGAATGTTTTGAATTTAAATTAAAATAAATAAAAAAATTACAGAAAGACGTATCTAAGATTTATTGATATTGATTTTGTAATAAACTGTACCAATCTTGAGAACATTCCGTATCGACACTCGAGATATATGAACAATTACGAGATAAGTTCGAGATGAAATGGAGATTACCGCTATCAGTATAGTGTTTTGATTGTCGTTTCTCAAGTTATGTTTATCGAAATCAACAGTTCTCGAGATATAATTATGTGACTACATTGCGAGGTATGCGATAATCTATATTTCTATAGATGACATAAAGTAAAATGTACCAAGCCGTGTGGTATCCGGCTGAGTAGATTAGACCACCCACATTTCTTACCAAGGTGTCGTAAAAGGCGACTAAGGTAATTTGACCCCCCGTGCAGTATCCGGTTGAGTAGAATAGACCACCCCCATTTCTTATCGAGTTGTCGTTAAGGGAAACTAAGGTAAGTCGATCCGGCTGACTAAAAGAAACCAACCTCATTTCTTACCGTGTTGTAAGAGGCGATTAACGTAAGTTGACCCGCCGTGTTGTATCCGGCTGACTAAAAGAGACCAAGCTCATTTCTTAACGAGGTGTTGTAAGAGGCGACTAAGGTAAGTTGGCCCCCATGTGGTATTCGGTTGAGTAAAATCGACCACCCTCTTTCTTACCGAGGAGTCGTAAAAGGCGATTAAGGTAAGTTGACATCAGGCAGGCGGCCGGTCGTAAAAAACTCAGCCAAATCATGTGATAACGTGTTTATAACATCTTGTTTCGACCCCACTTAGAATGGGAAGAAGTTAATAAGATAAAATAAAGACAATAGCCTAATAATAATTTATAGAATAAAACATTCTATACTACATAAGTAATAGTGTTTTTAGTAGTTTTGATAAATGAGGGAATCCCTATACCCTATCTTTTCTGGAATTTACCTTCAGACATATTCAATCAATTCAGTTAGATATATTAAGTTAAATTTGATGAGCTGTACTGAAAAGTGACTAATAGGCATCCTAAAGCAAGTAATTAAAGTATTTTGACAAGACAATAAGTATCCGATGGTCACGAGACAAAGTTCGTTTCGTCAGAACGCACAAAAGCGGATTGTATCACTTTGGGCTTTACTAACCGCAAATCCGAAGAACCGCAGATTAGAAACTATGGTACTATATGATATAACGGACGTGCAAAATTACGTTATGTGAATAATTGCATCTGAGGAAAAATAGTTCCCCATTCATTAATATTGAATGACCTTATAGTACATACAGTGACGTCAAGTTAATCAATTAGGCGTTACTTTGCGGAGGTCCATAATACAAAACTAATGAGAATATTATTTTGCTATAAACCGCGATAAAAGAAAATATATGTAATGCTAAATGTAGAGTGTACTATTCGTTCTCATACCTGATACATGCAGAATTTGTAAGAACTCATGCACTACGCGACTGCTCCTCTCCTATTCATCTTAGCGTGATGTTTTATAGCCTAAAGCCTTCGTAAATAAATAGACTATGTTACGTTGAAAGAATTTCGAATCGGTCTAGTAGTTCCTGAGATTAGCGCGTTCAAACAAACTCTTCAGCTTTATATATTAGTATAGATTTGTAAAGTATTTTCACTCTGGAAAATGCAGTCATCTCGGCTAATATCGCAGCCATACAACAGTCAACGATTCGGCCGTCGCTTCTCGCCATACTCCCGACGCCATAATGACTAATCGTCATACTATTAGCCCTCCACTACACGTCGCCCTAAGCCGTGGTCCGGCCTCACAGGAGGCACCCTTAGGGCGACGTTCCCCGACGCTAGTAGAGCTTCTGCGCTCTACTCCCCGCATTTGTTAACTTAGGCGATGCTTCTGCGCTCGCCTGTCCCGCCCAGTAACAAAAAAGTCAACGTCATAAACATGTAAAAAGAACCTGCTCAGAGATCATTTGTAATTCAAACCCTTATCTCCAACTTCTATCTGTAACGAAGAAACTTGACAAATTCATATAAAGTATATGTAATTCAAGATTAGCTATTGTCGACCGATCACGTCTGCACTGATAACAGGTGAAATCCTTGTTTCTTATCAGCGATAATGAGACTAATTGATTCTGTTTGTAGCATCGTCGTCATTCCGAATGACTCTTAACCATGGTCAGGTGCAGCGAAAAGGTTTGATTGAAAAGCTAAAATTTTGGATTACTTTATATGGTCCTGCTCTTATCCCACTCTAAGTGGGGTCGGTGTGTGGTAATTAGAATAGACCACCCTCTTTCTTACTGAGGTGTCGTAAAATACGACTAAGGTAAGTTGATGTCGGGCGACCGGTAGTAAAATCCGTAGCCAAATCATGTTATGTGGATAAGGTCAAATAATCGGACTATAAGGGTAAGTGAAATAGTCATACCTAATGGTTTCAGAATTGCACCTAAATTCTAAATATTTCTTACAAGATCTTATTCAATCATTTGTCATAAATTATCTTTGATTCCATCGATTATTGTTAGATATCTTATATATTAATTAAGCTCATAAATTATTTAACACAAACACTTAAAAAGTACGTACCAAACGATTGTTAAATGTAATGTAGATGGATTTATGACTAAAGGAAGGCCAAAGGGATGATATGGATTATAACATGAAATTATATAAAGAGTAGCGCCAAAGTTGACGAATGATAGAGAAGCGAAAAACATGTTTAGCCGATCCCACTTAAAGTGGTATGATGGCAAGAGAATGCTGACTTAAAAGTACATACTTAAAAACAAACACAAGTTTCATTCAAACATCTATTCAAATTCAAATTCAAAATATTCTTTATTCAAATAAACTTGTAAACAAGTGCTTTTGAATCGTCAACCCTACTCTTATTACTACTTCTTCCATTTTTTTTATTTACAACAAAAATGTACAAGTTATATCTATCTTAAATTACTTACACGATAGGACTATACAAATCATACCCACTTGGAATGGTCCCAAGGATGCTGGCAGCGTTTTCGCGTTGAATCGCTAAGCTGATTCTTTGTGCGAAAAAGGAGCCAGCACTCTTGTCACCTGAAAAGGCATTTGACTCCAGGGCCCTAGGGATTCTTCCCTATATATTAAAACTACTTCTAATCCAGTATAAATTTTGAAATAGGGTTTGTCAATGTAAGTATGGCAGCTTTTGAATCTCGAATTTATACTATCGATAGCCGTAATAAAATAAAAGCAAAAAAAAAGTTAATTGTGTAGCAGAACTCAGATTTCGTGATCAATAATATATTCAGTCTCCATATTCACCGTTCACTTGCTAAACCAGAATACCCAAGAGCCATTTCTACCGACAGTCATTTCTAGTGTTGCAAACACAAAATACTTGATAGTGTTGCCAACACAAAATATATTGAATAATAGGTAATTCGTTCACAAATCGTAAACCCTACAGTTGTGAAGTAATCGTTCAATTCAAATTATTTAACAATGACGACATTGCGTGCACATGCAAGTTATCGATAAAAGTACACACGTATCTTCATATCTCAGTTTTACCTTCTTAACTTACGCGAAACTGGCAAACAAAAGACAAAGGGGCCGGTCACGGCGGCTCGTTTGAAGCCTTACACTTTACTTAGAAACGTGGAAGAGTTGTTATACGATATTTAATACTATCTTCGCATTGTCGATAAGCTGTATGAAAGGCCGCGTATTGTTTTATGGCTTTGATTGGCACCTGATGATCTCATGCACTTTGCAATACGTTGATCTAATTTACCCCCTATAAAATAAAAGCGTATATACACTGTGGTATCCGGCTAAATAGAATAGACCATCCTTATTTCTTACCGAGGTGTCTACTGAGACTAAGCTAAGTCGATCTGCCGTGTGGTATCTGGCTCAGTAGAATATATCACCCTCATTTTTCACCAAGGTGTCGTAAAAGGCGACTCAGGTAAGTTGACCCACCGTGTGGTATCTGGTTGAGTAGAACAGACCCCCCTCTTTCTTACGGAGTTGTCGTAAGTATTTTACAAGGCAACTAAGGTAAGTTGACGTCAGGTAAGCGACCGATCGTAAAATACATAGCCAAATCATGTGACAACATACTTAGAGGGGGATTAAAGGACAGGAGATTAATGAAAAGAAAAACGCATGATAATATTGTCGCCTGAATTATGTGTTGGATAAGAATAAATATCCTGAAAAGGTGCAAGCAGTTACATCGTACAAAGTAATGCCCCATTATTAAAGTTTCAGTCTTACTGAAAATAATAATTATAATAATAAATATATGGGACACTTACACACAAGGTCGTACGTTCCCAAAGTAAGTAACTTAATACTTGTGTTATGGTTGACAGACAACTGGTGAATATATACTTATATATTTTTTAAATACGTACTTAAATACAAATATACCCAGGCTCAAAGACCAACAAATTCATTTATAGAAACTGTTGGCCCTCGGCGGGAATTGAACCCGCGACCCGTGGAGCTGAAGGCAGGGTCACTACTGGTATAATACGAAATATGGTTTAAGATTCCTTTACCAAAAATTGGGAAATATAAGTTAAGCAAGACCTTCAACAACTATATCGTCTAAATAATTTATAGAATATACTTATATTCTATAAATATATATACTATAGAATAGGCGTTACTTTGCGGAGATCCATAATACAAAAGTAATAATAAAATTATTTTGCTATAATCCGCAATAAAATAAGTAAAATAGAAAATATATATAATGCTAAATGTAGAGTGTGAAATGTAGTATGATAAACGATTGTCCACTCTACATTTAGCATTATATATATTTTCTATTTTACTTCATCGCGGATTATAGCAAAATTATTTTATTATTACTTTTGAACTATATCGTCCTTTTAATTCTTATCATTACTAATTGTAAATAATAAAAAAATATATTTAGTTTAAACATTAGACCACTCCTTCCAAGTGATGATAATTTATTTCCTAATATGGTACATGATACATTAGATGATTGGGTGGATGTTTGTAAGTTCTAAATCCTATTTAGGTAAGATATCTTGAGGATGTGATGTACACTCATTATAAATTGTAAACATAGGTGATGTTTTATCATCATGAAGAAAATCGAATCATCCTCCTGCCCTTATCCAACTCTAAGTGGGGTCGGCACAACATGTTATAAACACATTGTCACATGATTTGGCTTCGACCGCCAACGTTTACTTACCTTAGTCGTATTTTACGCCTCGGTAAGAAAGAGGGTGGTCTATTCTGCTCTGCCGGAAACCACATGGCGGGTCGACTTACCTTCGTTGCCTGTTCGCCACCTCGGTAAGAAATGAGGGTGGTCTATTCTACTCTGCTGGAAACCACACGGCGGGTCGACTTACCTTAGTCGCCTTTTACGACACCTCGGTAAGGAATAAGGGTGGTTTATTCTACTCTACTAGAAACCACACGGCGGGTCGACTTAAGTTAGTCCCCTGTTACAAAACCTCGGTAAGAAATGAGGGTGGTCTATACTCAGCCAGATACCACACGGCGAGTCGACTTACCTTACTCGCCTTTTACGACACCTCGGTAAGGAATGAGGGTGGTCTATTCTACTCAGATCTGATACCGCACGGCTACACGGTGAAAACACTAGTAATAAATATCCCGCGGTTTTACCCGCGTAATTTCCAGTTTTTTTACACCTTTTTACATTTTAATTACGGATTCCTTTTTTTTAAATGTAATATAGCCTATGTTGCTCAGTAAAGATGCAGCTTTGCAGTAAAATAATTTTTGTAATCGGTCAAGTAGGTTTTGTGTGAAAACATTACAAACATACATAAACGCAACATACATAAAAACAATCACTTTATAATATTATTAAAAAGAAAAGAAAGAAAAAGAAACATTCTTCTTATATTATTTTCTATATATTCTTTTCTTTTCTTTATTATATTAATATAGATTCCATTCCGACATACTTCATTGATGCACCCATAAGCATGAATCGAAAGCCTCGGTTGTATGATAATGGCGACGCAAGCGGACTGAGCATATGCCGTGCACTTTGAGCGACCTATTATGGACCAGACAATGCGTGCTAATAACCTGACTGTGGTATGCGAGTGCCTACTGCGGCTACCATACAGTTATATATAAGATGTGTAACATTTGGCACAGAGTAGGTTATTCAAACAGAAAGTACGATTGGTAATAAGCTCTTATAATAATAGTCAATTTACAATAGAAGATTCTATAATAAAATTCCACAATCAATTTTAACTTTGCCATTACAGCAGTTTAAAAACACTATTAAGGAGAAGCTGATACAGAAAGCCTACTATACTGTTGAGGATTATTTATACGATAAAAATGCGTGGATATAGATATTTTTGACCCTGTATAAGATAGAAACGATTAAATGTAACTAGCATTAAAATTGTATTTTTTTTAAAAAGAGCAACCGCCGATTTTCTTGCTGGCTCTTCTCGGTAGGAACAGCTTTCCGAACCAGCAGTAGAGTTGACGATTCAAAAGCACTTGTTTACAAGTTTATTTGAATAAAGAATATTTTGAATTTGAATTTGAAAATTTGAATAACACATTTAATTATGCGCCGTGTTGCATACACAAAATAGGAATCATTGATCTTCCCGCTGCCAAATTTAAAGGTCCAGCCAAGCTAAGTATATTTTACAGAGCTTTTTAGAAATCGCCAAGTATATGGTTACTTTGTATGTAAGGTTGTCTTCTGGTAGAGCGCAACTTTATTACTTATATGTTAATCTAATAAGTCCATTTGTGAGTATGATCATAATAGCATATTAAATAAAATAGGCGATACCTTTACAATACTATATTTACAGGAAATATAGATAAAGGAGTGTAAGTACTTGTGACTCACGCGCCTCTTTGTCTAATAAGAACTCACTATCGTATTAATCACGTCGTATTTATTGGTAAAATACGTTACAACTACATTTGATATAATACTAGAGATATTGCGGCGTAATACAATGGATTTTTGTCTGAAAAGTAAAACAAAATTAATGATAATTTTATCATAAGTGCCTGGATGACCAAGCCTAGCTCGGTAATTTTTAAAATGAAGTAAAAAAAATAAAAGTAAAAAAAAATTGAAAAGAAAAGTTCAAAAATAAAAGGGTAGGTGGGGGCTCCATCCTAGGTATTTTCACCTCTTTAGACCGCCCGTTCCCCAAATGAACCACCGTGACTTTACGTTTGACAGCGAAAAATTTTGATTGTATTCAACGTAATTTAAAAACAATTTTAGAGCCCTAAAAAAGGGATAAAACGAAATTAAAAAATAAAATAAAACAACATGCTCAATGTCAGGAAAATCGTTGGAGCCATTTCCGAGATTCTGAAAATATATATATATATACATACAAGATTAACTCAATTAAATATTAAAGATACGCAATTAGAGAAAATCTTTGTATTGCTAAAGTGCTACCGTGTTCATAGCTTATGCATACAGGAATCAAAAACTGCACGCACTAGCAACGACAAAATCACATTGCATTGCTTTGTTGTCGTGGAGTCAATCCTGACGATACTTCGGTTACGGGGCGAAACGATTGTTGAGATTGTGGTAGTGAATGTGTGCAGTGCTAGTTGTGTACTGCGGTGTTGGTGGTGTGTTTATAAATCCTGCATACATAAGCACGGCAGGTATTTAGAATAACATGATTTTCTGTAATCGTATCAGCAAAATAATACTGTCATAACTTTCGTAAGGACCTCCATAAAATACGTCCAATTCAATAAATGATCTAAAAGAAATATTTAAAAGCTTTCGTATTACGAGTTTGCAGTCGTCATATGAAGTGACGTCATAAACACGAGTGCTAGAAGACAAAAAGATAATAAATTACATTTGATATTATCTGATATTAATAATTGCATATCTAGTAATTATCGGTTATTATTATTGATAGCAGTGTATCTATTATTCGGTAATTTACCGGATCTCTTCTAACGATATACCGAAATTTAAATATTTTTCCGCGATCGCAATCGGAATTTGATGGGAATGACGTCACGTGTACCAGTTGTTTATAATTTTAGTATAGATCAATTTAAAATACCACAACAGATATCGTTAAAGTATTTATGAGGCTCCGTTTGGATAGTTAAAAACCTTGCGAATACTTAGATAACTAAAAATAGTTAGATAAGTGGATAAATAAATAATAATTAATAATAATAAATAATTACATCACACTAAGCAGATTCATTTACAAAGTAATAAAAAATTAAGCATATAGTAAACGTATTATTTTAACAAAACTTTGTGATTAGATTATTCATTACTATATTAGATCATTGTTTCAATAACAAAAAAGTTATGAAACATAGTAAATAGGTTTTGTGTACCCATTATCATCCTGCCCTTATCCCACTCTAAGTGGGGTCGGCACAACATGTTATAAGCATGCTGTAACATGATTTGGCTGCGTTTTTACGACCGGCCGCCTGCCTGATGTCAACTTATCTCAGTCGTATTTTTCCGACACCTCGGTAAGAAATGAGGTTGGTCTATTCTACTAAACCGGATACCACACGGTGGCTCAACTTACCTTAGTCGCCTTTTACGACACCTCGGTAAGAAATGAGGTTGGTCTATTCTACTGAACCGAATACCACACGGTGAGTCAACTTACCTTAGTCGCCATTTACGACACCTCGGTAAGAAATGAGGTTGGTCTATACTACTCAGCCGGATACCACACGGCGGGTCAACTTACCTTAGTCGCCTTTTAGGACACCTCGGTAAGAAATGAGGTTGGTCTATACTACTCAGCCGGATACCACACGGCGGGTCAACTTACCTTAGTCACCTTTTACGACACCTCGGCAAGAAATGAGAGTGGTACTATTCTATTCAGCCGGATACCACACGGCTTGGTCACTATCATCCGTATTACCACAGATTAATCCCGCCCGGTGACGCTGTAAAAGCCGTTAGGGTTAAAAGCATATAGTCAATTCGAAAAAAAACCACAGATTAATATACTCTGCAAATTTATTAAGTGATGGGTGGTTTCCAGGCGCCGCCGCGGTTGCGTGACGCGGGCCATGCAGGGAGCAGCCACTGCGCCTGCGCCCCCCGCGGCCGAGCCGCCTACATCGCAACGTAAGTAAAACTAAAGTAAAGCTTACCTATCCCACTGCCGGGCATAGGCCTCCTTTCTCCTATAAGAATAAGAGCAAGGATTCGTATTCGAATTTCAAACCTATGCAGATTTCATCAGATTCATATAAATCTTTATTCAAATAAACTTATAAACAACTGCTTATGAATCCTCAACTCTACTGCTTATTCGGAAAGGTTCTAGCGAGAATGCCAGCATGAGCAGCAACTTGGCGGTTTCTCTTTTACAAATATAATTCTTATATGTATTTAGTTACTATTATCTTGAACAGGATCGAAGAGAAGCTATATCCACGCATTCTTACCAGCTACGTAATCCTGAACAGTATAGTAGGCTTTCTGTATCAGCCTCCTTTTAATCGTTTTTCTAAACTGTAATGGCAAAGCTAAATTTAGCACATAATGAAGTTAGGACTTAAACCCACCAAGCTGCTCCAATACGGATTGGTAGGTACACAGAAATTCTACAGAGATATCCAGGTTTCATCACAATGTTTTCCTTCAATGAAGAGTTTGTGATAAATTGTAAATATCAATAAAGCATGTATGTTTTGTGCTACATCTTCCGATATGGGGTTAACATCCCAACACCTTTACAACCCACTATCAGTCGGCTCTTCAAACTCTATTTAAAAAAAAAATTAAATCTATTTAAAAAAATTAAAGAATGTTTATACTTTTCAAATAAAAATAAAGAAACTTCTACTAAAGATTCCACGCTCCGACAAAGCTACCGCGACTAATAGTTAGATATATTCTTAAACAAATCTTTCAATAAAATTCGTACATAACACCATCAGTATGAGGATGTGCATACGACGCCGGACAATAAGCTATGATCGTAACAATAAAGCCATCCCGCAAGATGACACGTGCCTTCAGTACTTTGGTAACAAGAGCAGCGATCAAGATAAGTGCACGTTACACGTAATAAGAATTAAAATCTATACTAATATATAAAGCTGTGAAGAGTTTGATTGTTTGAACGAGCTATTTTCAGGAAGTACTGGACCGATTTGAAAAATTATTTGAGTTTATGATAGTCCATTTATCGAGGAAGGTTTATAGGATATAACATCACGCTAAGATGAATAGGAGAGGAGCAACTATAAAAATATTACGCAAACGGAAAAATTTAAAGCTTTCCTTGCGTGCGCTGAGTTAACGGTGCAAGTTATGTATTACAAAATTGTTCCCCGCTAAAAGTTTTTTTACACAAAAACAGCTTTTGGGAATTTGTTATATAATATGAGTATATATAGATAGAACCCGCAGTACTACTCGCAGCGAATAGGTAGTTAATGGGCATTAAAAATATGATGGAACTGTAGATTATAGACGATAATGGAAGTTTTTAATTAATTTTCTAATGTTCCGTTAAACTTATAGAATGTTTCTTTCAAATCAAAATGCTTCTGATATTAATTAACACAACATAAAACAAATTTATCATAAATTGTTTTTTTGGTGCATCTGTGACTTATATCTGTGGCTTATAGAGTTGTTTTTGGTTGCGTGAAAATAAAAATAATAAATTGATCTTACATTTTCATTTCTTTCTATAAAACCACTTGTGATAGAAAAATCCCTAAAAATAATAGCAATTATAATGTGGCATCTAAAGTTGTTTTTGGTTGTGTGAAAATAAAAATTATGAATCGATGTTATATGGATAATTAACAAAACATAAAACAAATTTGTCATAAGTTGTTTTTTTGGTGCATCTGTGACAGAAAAAACTTGCTCCAAAAAAAGATAAAACGTGGCTTATAGAGTTGTTTTTGGTTGCGTGAAAATAAAAATAATAAATTGATCTTACATTTTCATTTCTTTCTATAAAACCACTTGTGATAGAAAAAGCCCTAAAAATAATAGCAATTATAATGTGGCATCTAAAGTTGTTTTTGGTTGTGTGAAAATAAAAATTATGAATCGATGTTATATGAATGTTCATTACTTCAATAAAATCACTGATAATAAAACATACAAACATTACAAATTATAAACGCTTCAGAACGGTTTTTCTGTTCCGCATGTTTGCAGTTTTTGCATTTCACGACCGATTTTACTGCTTGCTATTTCTCTAAAACAAACTAATACATAATACATGACCCATAATACATAATTTATCATAATCTCTTTAATAAATACTGTCATATATGCCATTAAAAAATATATATTGTCAAGTTTAGACGCTTTCTGCTCAGTGCCTGTATGACGGAGCTTTTCTTGGTTATGCTTAGATACGAATTAGAATTAAAGGGCTCCCAAAAACTTGAGCTATTATAACCTTGTAAATAGTGGTTAAATTTACCTGTTTTCTAATGATATTGAAGCCATTTATTATTGCTTTAAAACACGAATAAAAACGACGTTTTCTAAAAATGAAACCTAGCTAAGCTTATCGCCTCTGAAACTCTCTGCAATTGGAGCGCCTTTGTAATTTGAATTTATATATATATATATACAAGAATTAATTGTTTATAGTAACGGCCTGTTATTAACACTGCTGGGCGCAGGTTTCCTGTCTCCATTTTAGGAGAGAAGGGCTGGAGTTAAGACCCACCATGCTGCTCCAATACATATTGTTAGGTTACACATATCCTTAGAACTTTATAGATATATGCAGGTTTTCCTCGCGATGTTTCCTTCACTGAAAAGCGCGTGATAAATTACAATTATCAATTAGACACATAAGTTCTTAACAAAAGAACTTATTGGTGCCTGCTCGCGCTTTGAACTCGTGACTCCCTTGAAGCCCAATCCCATATCCATCAATTGGACATTAAGTTCTAATAGAAAAACTCATTGATGCTTAGCTGGGAATTGAAAAGACCCTATGGTCTGAAGTATACTGCCTAAGTAATGTTATTTTGGAAGGCAAGTCTTTAGTTTGCGCTGTCTCTTACACAATAACTCCGCGCGTGCGCATTACATGTTTGTAACTTGACACCGACGATTTATAACTACCCACTTCAATAAAACGTTTGATGTAGCGTAATCTAAGAAGTGAAATTCCATTGTATTTACTTTATATATACGAATTATATGTACTATATAAGGCAACTTATGATATTTGTTTGTTTTGATTGATTGAAGTTAAAAGTTTTTCTTTTAAATTATTTACTAATTCCTACGGACTATCTACCCTGTTTTGTCGTAATATTTACAAATTCCTAAATGTTACTAGATTATTTTTAGAAGAACTATAATTAAAATGTAATGATTTTTGCTATTAATAGCGGAAAAATCTTTGTAATGCTAAATAAAGAGTCATAAATCCTTTTTTATATTTCATAGAATCGAGGTTAAACTTTTCGCTAGATATTTTACGACCGGCCGCTTGCCTGACGACTCAACTTACTTTAGCCGCCTTTTCGACACCTCGGTAAGAAATGAGAGTGGTTTATTCTACTCAGCCGGATACGACACGGCTGGTCAACTTACCTTAGTCGCCTTTTACGACACTTCGATAAGAAATGAGGTCTTCTATTCTACTAAGCCTGATACCACACGGCTGGTCAACTTTCCTTAGTTGCTTATTACAACACTCGGATAAGAAATGAGGGTGGTCTATTCTACTAAGCGAGATACAACATGGTGAAGGATTGCCTAACTGAAATCCTTATTTCAACGCCATCTATGACATCACGCTAGGAACTAAAACTAAACTAAAAAAAAAATAAGGTTTTCTTGGTCTTCCAAGTTATGGGTATCTTTAACAAGCGAGTTGTATAGACGCTACGTTACGCTTTATTGCAACTTTTTTAATTACGTCACTTAAATACTAAGCATGCGATATATTTTATAGATTGAAGACATACCATACCACAATAGCACCCATAGTTTAGTAATCTCCTTGAATTTAAAATATTATTAAAAATACTATAAATTGTATATATACCTAGCTGATAACTAATTTATTATCCAAGAACCAATGAAATTGAAAATAAAAAATATTGTTCGTACATGCTTAAGTAATTGACGTGTCGTGTTTATTTCAGTTTTATCTTTGAAATTCTCGTTAAAATAATGTGATAAAAATTTATTGATAACATTGACTAAGCAAATGAATGATTTTATCTAAAACGGATTCCTACGTAAACGGCTCTTTCTCAACTTTTAAGCTATTGTATTTATTTTACTACTAATTTCTTATATAACGCAACTTATTTCATTTATTTATATTGACTATCACGACATATGATGTTGATCACGTATAATAATAAAGTACCTAAGTGAACGAGCCTTTGTCGGTAATTTTTCAAAGATAAAAAAAATGTAATTACAAAAAATTCAAAAAAAATGAAAGGGCTTTAGATTTTGCTTTTTGATTTTTTTTTCCGTAATATTTTTATTGCTGCTCCTCTCTTATTCATCTTAGCGTGATGTTCTATAGCCTTCCTCGATAAATGGACTATTTTACACTGAAAGAATTTTTTCAAATCGGTCCAGTAGTTTCTGAGAATCGCGCGTTCAAACTAACAAACTCTTCAGCTTTATATATTAATATAGATATATTATATAAAATAATAATAAATAAATCGATTATAGCTTTTTTGGTATGTGGTAGAGCTATAAACTTATTTGATTTAATAACGGATTGTTATTAAAATTTAACTTTAATTGATCATTAACCTCCTTCCTGCCCTTATACCACTCTAAGTGGGGTCGGTACAACATGCTACAAACATGATGTGATGTGATTTGGCTAGATATTTTACGATCTGCCGCCTGCCCGACGTTAACTTACTGCTAAACCGTAAAAAGGCGACTAAGTCTTTTACTGGACCACGGTAAGAAATTAGGGTGGTATATTCTACTCAACCAAAGGCGAAGGATTGCTTAATTGAAATCCTTATTTCAACGCCATCTATGACATCACGCTACGAACTAAAACTAAACTAAAAATAGCTAGTGTTTTTTAAAAATATTAATATTTTGTTTAAAAAATATTAATATAATATTGTAATCCACTTCGTGGGTTCGTATTTGTATTTATTTTTTGACGAAGCCTCGTCCGCCAAGTTTCGGTCAAGCCCTGCACCCCTGCACCCGGCGCCAGTTGTACTCGCCGCGACCCGTCGCGGCTTGAGGAAACGGCCGGTCGAGCATCGAGTGCGCCGCCTCGCCGACACTACACGGACACCGTCTTCGCCGAGTTTTTCGTAAGGAAAAACGACCGCGAAACACAAGACTCCACCGCCGCCTTAACTACCGCTGAGGGTGTGACTTCGGCTCCCGCTCGCGGGCGTCTAGCTGGGCCTCCCGTCTGGGTCTCACCTGGCTGGATTGCACGCGCCGAGGGGGTTGCACCACGCCCTCCGCACTCAGAGGCTGCAAAGAAAAACATCAACATCATCCTACTGTAACGAGCTAACATGTCGGACGGGGGGGAGCCCCCCCCGCTCGAACAACGCCGCCGCGGTGCTGGCCGTTCCGGAATACCGAGAACGGTTACACGCCGCAACATATTAGACAACACCACCGTACCAGTCGTCCCGGCCGTCTCACCGATGCCGAGATTCAGACTGGTGCCTGAACAAACCCCAGCCGCACAACCTGTGCCATCGTCCTCGGAGGACGCCGTCGCGATTTCCCCTGCCGCAGTAGTTGAAACTACTGCGTGCTTGGAAGGAGCCAAGCGCCCTCGGCCTGAGGACTCACCGGAAGCTGAGGAGGGGGGGGATAAACGCGCGCGGGCGGGTACCCCGCCAGCCCCTCCCTCCCCCACACCGTCCTGCGAGGATCAACCCGGACGCGGAGTTGAATTCTCGCAGCCTCCGATGTCGCCGCCATCGAGCGAAAGGGGCCCGATGCTGCCCCAGACGACCTCCACCGAGCCGTCAACCGAGTCCACGAGCTATAACGTGCTGGCCTCCCTAGCCAGTGGGTCGCAGCAGATGGACTCGTCGCGCCCCGCATCTCCACAGCCCGGACCCTCGGGGCTGTCTTACGCCGCGGCCGCAGCCGCGCCGCCTTCGCCGAGCCGACCCGCGGCTCCACAACGCCCGACCCAGGCGCAACCTGCCCGGTCCGGCTATCCACCAATCACCGCGGAGTGCCTCCCTAATTGGACGAGGCACTTCAAATTACTGCAAACAAAATTGGGCCGCGCGCCAAATGCGCGCCCCATGGGCAAGGGAGTTAGATTCCTGCCGAAGGACGCCGATGAGTACCGGGTGGTGCAAAAGCACCTGGTAGAGGAGGCAAGCCGGGATAAGTCAATATCCTGGTTCTGCTACACGCCGGCAGCGGAGCTACCTACAAAGGTAGCGATAAGAGGCCTCCCTATGGATACTCCCGCAGAAGAGGTGGTGGCGGCGCTGCAGGACTACGGGTTTCCTGCAGAACGCGCCAGGGCGATTCCACCTATAAAAGGAAGGCACGGATGCACGTACTTTGTGCAACTCGCCCATATGACCCAGGCTGAGCTCGGTCTTCTATACAAAGTGACCGAGCTCCTGTACATGCCGGGCATCTCGGTGGAGGCATGGCGCAGCGGCAAGACGCCGCCACAGTGCCATCGTTGCCAGGCGTTTGGGCACGCCTCGGCAAACTGTCACAGGCAGGTACGCTGCCTGCGATGCGCCGGCGACCACATCGCGCGGGACTGTAACCGCGCGAAAGAAGAAAAACCCACATGCGCAAATTGCGGCAAGGAACATGCCGCAAACGACCGCCGCTGTACCGTTTTTAAAAAAGAAGCGCGCAGGCGAGGCATCACTGTACACCCGCCGCGCCCGGCACAAGCAAACCGTCGAGGGGTGGGGGGGGAACACATACCTCCCCCAACCGCACCGCCCGCCGCACCGGCACGGCGCCCCCCTGCGCAAGTGCCCGTCCCACTTCCCCGCTCCGTGCCGCTCAGCGCCGCTACGACCGCCCGCGCCGCTTTCGCTGCCGTCGCGCCTGCGCCCGCCGCGACCGCGCAAGCTGTGTCGGCCGAGCCGGCGGTTGCTCAGCCAACTACGTTGGCTCCGCCGGCAAACGAGCCGATAGAAAGAGGGAAGCCTGCTAAGAAGAGGAGGAGGAGGCGTGCGAGGAAGATCCGTGCGCCACCGGCCGCCGCATCGACCCCGCAAGCCCAGCCGGCAGCACCGCTAGCGCCAGCTCGAGTGCAAGCTCAGCGCGAGCAAATGCCCACGACTAAGAATACAGAGCCGCAACAACCTGCGGCTCCAGTAACAAGATCGACGACTACAGGGGCGGCATCCGCCACCCCAACTGTTGCTGCGGTTCAGGGAAACTGGGAGGTGGTGAGGACCATGCTAGAGGTCCTCACCCAGATCCTCCTAGCCTACACCCAGGGCCAAGATATCATCCCAGCAATCAGCAGAGCCATCGCGGCGCTGAACCAAATCCCGAAATAAAAATCATTTACTGGAACCCGGGCGGGATTAGGAACCATATCCGCGAGCTCAGACTTCTCACCCAGTTGCAGAGACCCCATGTTGTCCTCCTGGGAGAAACAAAGCTCGCGGAGCACCACGAATTAATGGTTCCAAACTACCTGGTCTACCGTCGCGACGAGACGTCTCCCGCAGGCTACGTTTACAGGGGAACCGCAGCTCTAGTAAGAAGAGACGTCCTGCACGAAGAGATCCCGCATGCCACTTTTGACACTCTGCGGTCGCAAGGGGTGACCGTCTACACCGGGGAGAAACCGCTCCATGTGTTCGCCGCTTACAGGCCACCGGGAACACACTTTCAAGGCACAGATGTCCAGACGCTCCTTAGCTCGCAGGAACCCACGCTCATCGTAGGCGACCTGAACGCCAAGCATACAGCCTGGGGTTCACGGATTACCACCAAAGTTGGTAGGAAACTGCTCGAGCACAGTGAGCGGACAGGTTACGGGATACTGGGTCCCGGAGCGCCGACCCACTCGCCGACCAACCCGCTCCATAAATCGGACGTACTGGATATCGCACTTCACGCCGGGATCAACTCACCGATCGACATTGACGTTGTCTACGACCTAGACACGCAACACATGCCGGTGGCGATCACCATCGCCACGGAAGACGCCTTTGTGATGTCCCGCCCCCCCCGGCTTAGAGTGAATTGGGACTCATTCCAAGCCGAACTTGCGTGTCTGGGGACAGAAACGATCACAACGCCAGCCGAAGTGGAAGCTACGTCAGCCGCCATCGCAAGAGCCGTTCTCAAGGCTAAGGAGAACGCTACTACCACCAACCCGCCCCGACTGTCTGGGCGCTACGACGCATTACCGAGGGCCCTTCGGTTAATGCTCCGAAACAAGCGCTCACTACGTCGTCTGTGGGCGCAGACTCGATGCCCTCGGGTAAAGAGGGACCTCAACCGGACCGGAGAGGAGGTGAAGCGCGCACTAGCGGCTCTCGATAGTGATCGTTGGGACATCACTATCGATCGAGCTACTGAGGACGAGAACGCCCTCCATCGTCTTTGTCGATCGCTGGCCAGGAAAGAGGCGCCTATCTATCCCTTATTCGACGAGTCGGGTACCAGGAGGTACGCCTCAAGGGATAGAGCGGAGATCCTGGCCAGCCACTTGGAAAAAGTCTTCCAGCCGAATACAGCGAGTGCCGAAGCAAATATCCAGCGCCACCACGCAGAAGTCGAGAGAGCGGTGACCCAGTTCCTGTCCGCCCCTTTCCCGTCGCTCCGGAGTGATTTGTTTATTACTCCGTCAGAGCTTCGGAGAGCCGTCCTCCGTATTCCAAAGAGGAAGGCTCCGGGCGAGGACGGAATTCCTGTCGCCGCTCTGCAACAGCTTCCTAGAAGAGCTCTAAAGGCGCTCACTGAGCTCTACAACGGCATCCTGCGAACAGGTCATTTCCCTGAGGCCTGGAAGAGGGGGAAAATAATAGTTCTCCCGAAACCCAGGAAGGACCGTCGGCACGCGGAGAGTTACAGACCCATCACGCTACTCTCTCACGTCGCGAAACTGTTTGAGCGCCTGCTACTGCGGAGACTCGCCCCTCACCTCCCTCTGCGCGAGGAGCAGTTCGGGTTCCGCAGCGACCATTCAGCGGCGCTCCAGTTAACGCGGGTACTCCACCACCTGGCCAGTGAGCGAACTAAAGGGCATTGCACCGTCGGGGTCTTTCTCGATATCGAGAAGGCCTTCGACCGCGTCTGGCATGCCGGGCTCCTGGCCAAACTTCTACCCACGTCAGTACCCCGAGCACTAGTGAGAGTAGTGGCGTCATTCCTGGCCGGACGCACCTTCTGCGTCACAGTAGATGACGCGACGTCTCAACCGCGTCCCATCAGCGCCGGGGTGCCCCAGGGAAGCTGCCTCTCGCCGCACCTGTATGCGGCATACACAGATGATCTCCCCACTCTGCAAGACCACCTACGGGAAGGGGAAGAAGATGTCATGCTGGCCTTATACGCGGACGACAGCGCGTACTTTGCATCTTCTTTCCACCAGCTGATCGCCATAAGGCGAATGCAGAGAATGCTGGATTTGCTGCCGGAGTGGTTGGATAAGTGGAGGATGGCAGTCAATGCCGGGAAGACTGCCGCTCTACTTACCTCCGCCCGCCCGCTACGTCGTCTCACCCTTCGAGGTATCGAACTGGAATGGAAGCCCTCCGTTCGGTACCTCGGCTGCAGCATAGACCGCTCGCTGAGGATGGTTCCCACGGTCAACACCCTGGTGAGCCACGCTGCAGCAGCGAGGTCGCAGCTACACACCATTTTCACATCACGGCTTCCCACAAGGATCAAGCTGAGGGTTTACACCGCGTATGTTAGATCCCGACTAACATACGCCGCGCCCGCCTGGTACGCCTTATGTTCGAGAACTCAAAGATGCCGTCTTCAAACTCAGCAGAACTACTGCCTAAGACTGATAGTGGGAGCGCAGAGGTACGTCCGAAACGACGTCATCCACCGTGACCTAAAGATACCGACCGTGGAGGAGTATGTCCACAAGCTCGCGCGCTCGATGTTCGCCTCTGCGGACAACAGCGCGTGCGTGCACCTCCACGGTATAGCACCGGTACATCAAGGACCGTCCGATGGACAAAGACTACCTCTGCCGAGGGACCTCCTCATTTCCTCCCCGGAGGGAGTCGAGTTTGAAGACCCTGAAGATCTAGATGAAGCCCGACCAGCATCACGAACATAAGGCGTCCGCCCCAAAAGCGGACTCCTGGCCAAATAAGGCCGAATAAATTACCCGGGCGACTAGGATCGCCCGAGAGGACAAGCCCGGGTAAAGAGGTATAACCTCGAGGCCCGAAGCCCCCGGTTGCCTTTTATAAGGCGAGGGAGAAGACCCACGATAATAATAGCTAGTGTTTTATTGGTCTTCCAAGTTATGGGTTTTAACAGACGAGTTTTATAGGCTAAGTAGAATAGACCACTATTCTACTTAGCCGGATACCACACGGTGGGTCAACTTATCTTAGTCGCCTTTTACGAAAAACATCCTACAGATACTGTGTCGTATGAAAAATTTACATTCACAGCAAACATTACGAAACGTTTACTCAAAAGAATACCTCATTAGAGCCTCATTAAGACAATCGGAATTCGGTTTGCTCAGCCGAGGATACATCTCTCGGGAGCGAGCAACATCCTTTTGTGTTCAGCGCACTTGTGTCCACATCTCTTGGAGAATTACGCACGCTCTCTACAAGTATGTGGTACATTTACACTGTAAATATTCATTATATTTATTAAAACTACTATAATTACTCTCGTCTTAGTTCGAAACAATGTTTCGGAATTCTGATTCCCGGATTGGCTTCTTACGAGGGTACTCCTCAACGCTTAACAGTAGGGACAAAATTTTGTTAAAATTATGTTCAAGTTATATCTATTCAGCTCTATAAAAAGTCTAATTCTCAGATATTCACTGTTTTGGTAACACCGTGCGACTCTATCGAGGAGGTCACGGGTTCAAACCCGGGCAGACACCAACGAGTTTTTCTGTTTAAACTTATGTGTCTTATTAATAGTTGCATTTATCACACGCTTTTCGGTGAAGAAAAACATCGCGCGGAAACCTGCATATCTCTAGAGAATTCTGGAGATATGTGTAATCTACCAATCCGCATTGGAATAGCGTTGTAGGTCTTAGCTCCAATCCTTCTCTCCAAAAACGGAGAGAAGAGGCCTATTCCCAGCAGTGGAAGAGTAAAAGGCCGCTACTTACTTACAGTGTTTAGAACATCGCAAATATTCCTAGTTGTTGTAAAAAAAAATTATTTACACCAAAAATGTACAAGTTATATCTATCTTAAATTACTTATACGCTAAGACTATACAAATCATATATATCAATTGTAATTTTTTTATTTCAATATTCCTCATTATTGAATCATAAATCAATATAGATACTTTCTATAAAGGTTTTTCCGATTCAGCGTATCTTATCCGGCGGAAGTGACATCACAGCTTGTGACCGATACCTTTAGTCATCTCTATCGCGGTCCAATTGTCCAAATTTGCCGAAGTCCAAACAGACATACGTTAAGACCTTATCAGATAAAATTCACAGTTACATGCCATAATGATCCATTTTTTAAGCTAACAAGAGATATAAACTTTAAATATTGCGCCACAGAAATCTGCAACTTTTATACTCCCATCCTACATAGTTTTTCGCTTACAAAGAATACGTTTCTTCTTGCTGTGTGGTATCCGGCTAAGTAGAATAGACCATCCTTATTTCTCACCGAGGTATCGTAAAAGGCGAGTATGGTAAGTTTACCCGCCGTGTGGTACCCAGCTGAGTAGAATAGACCACCCTCATTTCTTACCGAAGTGTCGTAGAAGGCGACTAAACTAAGGCAAGTGTCCAACAAATAATCAAAGAGAATATGATCCATACTTATCTTTGTCTAATTACAATAAAAAAAGAGAGATAGATAGCCTCCTTTGCTTTCTCTCTTTTTGAGTGAATGGGCCACCCTCATTTCTTACCGAAGTGTCGTAAAAGGCGACTAATGTAAGGCGAATGTCCAACAAATAATAAAAAAGAGAATATGACCTATACTTATCTTTGTCTAACTACAATAAAAAAAGAGAGACACATAGCTTCGTTTGCTTTCTCTTTTTTTGAGTGAATAGGCCACCCTCATTTCTTACCGAAGTGTCGTAAAAGGCGACTAATGTAAGGCGAATGAAAATTACAGCAGTTTAAAAACACTGTTAAAAAGAGGCTGATACAGAAAGCCTACTATACTCTTGAAGATTATTTAGAAGATAAGAATGTGTGGATATAGCTCTCTTTGAACCTGTACAAGACAGTAACGACTTAATGTAAATAATATTTTTAAAAAAGCAACCGCCGAGTTTCTTGCTGGCTCCTCTCGGTAGGAAGAGCTTTCCGAACCAGCAGTAGAGTTGACGATTCAAAAGCACTTGTTTACAAGTTTATTTGAATAAAGAATAATATGAATTTGAATTTGAATGTCCAACAAATAATAAAAGAGAGAATATGACCAATACTTATCTTTGTCTAACTACAATAAAAAAGAGATAGGTAGCAGGTTTGCTTTCTATCTTTTTTTGATGGACACATTTAAGGTTGATTCCCTTACAGCACAAACCTCATAGGCTTAGTTGTCCTAGGTGTTTATACCATGTTTCTATTTATTTATTTATTATGACAAACTAATAGCATTTTGCACATACTTATTAATACACTTTTTCATAAGGAAAGTTCTAGGTAAAACACTTTTTAAGGCGAGTAAAGCGTTATCCTAGGTAGTAAGGTACAAAAATTATTTATATTACTAAAAGGAGACAAATTAAATTATACTTACAAGAAATTTTGATTAAAACTATTACTTAAACTTAACAACTTAAAGCAGGCGAGCAAGTTTATTTTTATATTTGAATAGAGGGTCGTAGAAGATGTCTATATCATGGGATTTAAGTGCGTTATAATTGTTCATTAGCCGGTTAGATGGACGGTTCTATACCAGTAATTATCACATTTGCTTGGTGTTCGCAATGTTAACTCTATCTCACTGATTACTTATCAGGCCTATCGGTCAGTATTATTTGGGTCAGCTGACACCCATGGTTATATCGACATACGATTACCATAACCTTGTTGGTGCTAGGGTGCACTGCGTGAAGGCATTGTTAACAATAGGGGACACAAGCTTACCGTTCAGAGTATCTGAAAAGATAAAGAAGATATCAGCCCAAAAGAGGTAAATAACCTACAACACGTGTACAAGTACCTTAAGTTCCTTAAGTTAACGTGCGAGATACGTGTGAAGATTCGTTAATGAATCGTCACAGAATTCATCTACTTTTGTTCAAAGGCTTACAAATAAAGTGTTAGAAAATTTAATTTAACGAATTTAGGAAATGCTGGTATAAGAGACATAACAGACAATTTCATCATGGAGTTCTTACTAAAGATATCTAAACTATACATACCATAGAGTTATTACACTAAGAGTAAGGAAGCCAGTCGAAAATGTGCCTAACTACGATAAAGAGAAAACAAATGACGGTGTATCTATCTGTCTCCCTTTTTTATGTGTGATTAGACAAAGATGAAGTATACTAGTTTCATATTCCTTCTCGTTATTTATAGTGGCATTTACAGGACTCATATGGCTATCCTATATGGCTCTCCTACTCTAAATATAATAACTTTATGATAAATACCGATGCCTTATTTGCCTTTTATTATTTAAGTGCATCTTATCGATATAGTTTTAAAAATTATAGTCTTTATAATTGCATTTTTTTACCCTTTTAATAAATATATGTATTAGTATTGCATAAAGCAAATGTCTTCACTATAGTCACGTTAAAAGCAATATGACTGCCTTCATTCTTTATAGGTTGTATATTTAATACAAATATTATTTTAGTTGTTCAAAAATATACGTATAGTGAATACTGTATTCCATATATTGTTGTCAAAAAATATATTAATATTATTCGTTATTCCATTCAGTTACGGTTACTCGTCTAAAATTTAAAAGCCTAGGAAAGTCATCAAGTATTATAAACACGCACATCCTCTTACCGCCATCTCGCACGCTTACTGTATTAGCATCTGATAACATCTTCCCGTGAGGATCATAGTTTGAAGCATTTAAACCTTTAATTTAATTTCGTAAACCTTTATATTTTCCACTACTGCGGCAAAATCTGTACCGAAGAGAGAGTCTCTCCATAACCTTGTTTCTCCATCGCCTTTCTATTATCGCAATTCTCCCGGTGTCTACCGAGAGAATTTCCACCCTTACATCATTGATCTCCCACGAAGGCGCACGGAGCGCTTTAGGTCCTCGTTTTTATTGCGCACAGCAAGGGAATGGAATTCTCTCCCGGAATCAATATTTCCCAACTCTTCTGTTATGGGTCTCTTTAAAGCATCCTCCATCTTAGACTGCATCATCGCTTACCATCAGGCATGATTGCAGTCAAGTGCTAGCCTATTCTGCAATAAAAAAAAGATAGGAAAAAAGGAATGATATCACACACAGTGTTCCAATAGGAATTAACAGGTTACTCTTATCCCAAAAATTCAAGATGATAAGTTTAATAAGGTCGCGAGGAACCGTAGATCTAAGCAGCACGATATCCTTAGATGTTGAGATCTCTTAAAGAGATCTGGATGAATGTCTACAGATTGAAGAAGAAAAGGTTTTATCACCATGTTCTTCTTCACTATAGATTGTTAACATTAAATAAGCACCTGATTCTTTATAAGATTTATAAGTGCCCGGAGTTCTTGCCAGAAAAGTCTCACAATCTTGGGCTAGCAAGGGTTTACTTTTACTATTTGGACTTTTAAACCTGGGAAATAGGTTTTTATATTTTAATCTACATTGTAAACTATCGACGCTATTCTGCATTACTATGTAACTTAAAGCAAAGAAAACTTGTACATTCAGAATATTCATAGGATAAGCAGCTGGTCATAGTCAAGCTGCTCCAATACGGATTGGTAGGTTACACATATCCCTGGAATTGTTTAAAAATATCCAGGATTCCTCAAGATGTATTGTTTCAACAAAAAGCGTGTGTGATATAGCAATTAATAATTAGACACATAAGTTCGAAATAGAAACATCCTAACATAGCGATGATGCAGTATAAATTAGTGAATAGTAATTTATAACGCTAGCTAAATAGCGAATAAGAATTCACCACAATAATTATATCCTGAGAATAAGTCCGTTTTGTAACGTGAAATGGAATATTTAAGAATCGCCCATTATATATAATAGGTAGAGATATTGCAACAAGGTACAATTTAGCCGAAACTAAAGCTTACTATGAAATTCGGTTTCGGTCATTCAACCTGGTCTCTATCAGCCGCTCAGAGGTGTCAAACAATTAGGTATTACACACACGCGCGTCCCACCACCCATCTCTCGAGTCCTGCATATTTAATTGTGAATTCTATCACATCTTCATTCGCGCCTGCACTAATTGAAACGGTTTTCCGTTCGGAGAAAGCGATCGATTCAGTGGCCACAGATTATATAACGAAGATGTTGTAATATATGAAAGCGGGTTGCGAAAAGAGAGAAATATTGATATAAATTAACTTTACCAAAACGTCATACCATGTCGATGATGTTCTTCCAGCATCGTGCTATACCTCCTTAGATCATCATTCTCTTGCCCTTATCCCACTGTAAGTGGGGTCGGCACAGCATGTTTTAACGATGTTGTATTGTGATTTGGCTAGGTATTTTACAACCGGCCGCCTGCCTAACGTCAACTTACCATAGTCTCCTTTTACGACTTACCTTGGTCTCCTCGGTAAGGTTTGTGGGTGTACTATTCTACTCAGCCGGATACCACACGGCACTTACCTTAGGCGCCTTTTACGACACCTCGGTAAGAAATGAGGGTGGTCTAGTCTATTCAACCAGATACCACATGGCACTTACCTTAGTCGCCTTTTACGACGCCTCGGTAAGAAATAAGGGTGGTCTAATCTATTCAGCCGATACGACACGACGGTTATTTGTTTACTTTTATGTTAATAATTAACGTTATATCATAAGTAGGTAGCAGGAGCAAGGGAACCGTTAAACAGTCGCGGAAGACGTACTCCTGACTTGCATTCGTTATTCCATCATAAAATGGCCGCCGCGCATTCAATATCGTGATATTATAATTCAAATGTAAAAAAAAAAATGAGTTTGTGATTCTCATCTGGTGTCATGGATTCGAACCGCGGGCAGGCTAATGAGTTTTTATATGAAAAGTTGTGTACTTAAGTGAGGTAACAATTGCAGGAATTCTCCAAGCTCTCTTTTAAATAAGATGACTTGTAAAGCACACAGGTTCCATAAAAAATGCATAGTTAGCTGCTTGGTGATGTACCTACGAACCTTTACTTAAGATCACTTATCGTAATGCTATTACGGTTTTATATCCATTATTAAATTGGTGTTGCAACAAGATTATTATTTAAAATAGTTAACGATTAAACATGTTTTACAAAACGCACATTATCCCAAATAAACAAAACCTGTATATGTATCGGGTATGAAAACGGGTAATCCGCTCTACATTTAGCGTTATTTACATTTTCTATTTGCTTTATCGCGGATCATAGCAAAATATTTTATTATTACTTTTGTAATATAAATATTACTTGTAAGTTCTTTATTCATCGGACAAATATCATTAAGTTTCATAACCGAATCGACGGTAGTCCAACAAATGCATTATACCATAACCTACAAAATTAAGGCTCGACGTACCTCTTTCTTTGCAACCTCGTTGCAAAAACTACTTCAACTCAAATATATGTTAGTGGCATATTCCTCTGTACAGTTTTGAAATTGCCAGTAATTGTCTATGGCGACACCCATAAATGAGGGCTTAAGATACATGGTGTAATTCAGTACCGTTGAGCTCGTTGGAGTGTGGCAGAGAGCGGTATTGGCGACGTCCCGGCCATATCAATCAAATTATAATATTACCGTTACAAAATTCATAGCCTTATGTCGTGCTGGTAAGAGCTAATATCGCGCGTCCTGTCTTGTAAGGAGCTGATATTGTCTGGATGGTGATAGGTCGATTTAAATTCCGAATAAGCGGGAAGGAGGAAGTCACGGCGCAGGCATGTATGTCACACCTTTTCTCCGTATATGAACTTGAGTGAACTCGGCCAAGAATTTAATGACTCTTTGATATTCAAGACTGAAAATGAGATGAAATATTTTTGTAAGTAGGACCGATAACATTTTTTCTTTTACATAAATGCTTTCAAACGTACCATACTTACCAAAACCTTATAACAAAAGAATACATTTTTATTTCGAACTTTGTACAGATAATATTGGTGTAAAATATAAAGTTTCTTAAGAGTATCTAACGTCAGCAAATGATAAAACAAACAACCAATCAAATTGACAACATAATAACGTATCTATACTAATATTATAAACAGGAAAAATTTGTATGTATATTTGTAATGTCTTCACACAAAAATTATAAGACCGATTTCAAAAATTCTTTCACCATTGGAAAGCTGCATTTTTACTGAGCAACATAGGCTATATTACATTAAAAAATAGGGATCCGTATAAAAATGTTATAAGGTGTAAACAAATTAAAATTACGCGGACGAAACTGTGAATATTACTATTAATATTATACCTAAATGTTAATGTTAGATTTAGCAGCTTAATCTTTTGTCAATTTTCCGACACAAGAACGTGGCCTGGTAAAATGAAATAAAAAGTGCAGTTTTGCACTTTCCCCTCTAAGACTATATCATTGCTGTATCTTCTTTTGTAGAGTTAAAAAAAACCTTTAAGCCAAGTTATAATTCTATTGGTTTTGACGATATCTCAGTATAATAAGCCTTTCCATTAACAGTTTTAAGTGTAACGACGCTTTCTAGAAACAGGCAGGCATGAGCACCAAAGACGCATTTCCATTATTTTATTGTGTATCAAAATGCTTATATTGATGTCGTGTACAATTCTTAATACTTATCAATCCAAAATACACTGATCATTTTCCGAAAATTAAAACATCAAACCGCTTACAAAACTTCATCGATACCACCGAAATGTGCATTTCCAAGTTATTTCTACGAATCAAAACCGAATAATTTCAACATTAAATAACGCGCAACTTCGGCGTACGACAATAACTTAGTTTGCGTAAACGATTCCTATTGTCACACCGAAGTGTGCTGAGAGTTCGTAAAATAAGATGGTAAAAAAGACAAGGCGAATTTATTATGTCAGAAATGTGCTATTGTTTATATATCGTTAGAATATTCTAGAACTATACATATATGTGCCGCGTATATACAAAATTAAAATATACATTTTATTATCATATAACAAATAAAGGCCTTGCTCGATAATTTTTTTAAGAGATAAAAAATGCAGTTTATATTTTAAATAAAATATTTATCTGGAATCGATCCTGTTATTCAGATTTCCAAACAACCCGTGACCCAATTGAGCTATCTTGACTTTGAAATGGTGAGCGTAATTATCTTTGGGTTTCTCATAAAATTATAGCAATTTTTTTAGTACCCAAAAACAGGGATAAAAGACATTTTTTTAAATAAAACTTAGCTAGATCGATTTTTCCCCTCTAAAACCCCCTACATGCTGAATTTTAAACACACACGGTTGTCCATCACTAATGTAAGTAACAATACATCTGTTATGTGTGGCAGACAAATGCTAAATATAAAATATAATTGTAAATACATACTTAAATAAATAAATCATCCAGACTCGAAAAAGAAACAAATTGTTATTACAAAATGTTGGCCCTCAGCGGTAATCGAACCCGCGACCTGCGGAGCTGAAGGTCCCAAATATATAGACTTTCATATCATCCCAAATATTACTTAACTGTGTAATTAAGGTAACTTAGTATAAGATATAGTTATAAAGTGATATTTAATGTTTAGAACATTCCGGTTTGCAGATATCTTTTGAGGAATCTCATTTCATTAATATTTAGTAATCTTGATTCAAATCGACCTATCAATAGAAAATATGCGTCTTAGTATTAGTGGTACTTATTTAATGGGTAACAATTAACTAATTTGTCCCAATAAATTGCGTAAAGATCATTGTTGTTGTCATTAAACAGATACGACAGAACTTAGTAAAAGTTAAGCGGAATATATATTTTTTTATTTTAAGTTGGTGGTATATATCTACTGGTACACGAATTGTGGGTTATGGATGTGATAATTTAAATGTAAATTAATGTATACTCTGTTTTAATCCTGATTATAACTTTAATTTCAGCTTCATGTAATTAAAAAAGTAAATTGCCTCTTACTATCTCAATACTATGCCTAAGCCTTCTCTGGAAAGGACGGTTGTAGCTAAGATCCACCACTCTGCTCCAATTGGTAGATTACACATATACAGAGAATTCTCTAGAGCTATGCAGGTTTCCTCACGACGGTTTCCTTCACCAAAATGGGTGTGAGAAACTACAATTATTAATTAGACACTTTTAATTAAAAAAACTCTTTGGTTTGAACGACAAAGAGTTGACAAAGAGTCGCACTTCTGAAATTCAACTCATGAAATTGAACACCATAAACAAACAGAAAGTCAAGTACCTAGGTGTCACATTCCAACCTTCCATGACCTTCCACGAGCACATAAGCACAGTCTGCAATAAGGCTGCGTATGTCATGGGACGACTTTATCCGATGTTATGCAAGAAAAGTAAAATGTCACTCCGCAACAAAGTGACACTCTACAAAACTTGCATAAGACCAATAATGTCCTATGCGAGCGTTGCGTTCGCGCACGTTTCAAAGGTCAGATTGCTCACGCTCCAAAGAATGCAGAACCGATTTATGCGTACAGCCACTGGTTGTCCGTGGTTCATGCGGAACGTTGACCTCCATAGAGACCTCGACCTCCCTACCATTACTCACCTCTTTAAACGTTTTTCGAAGTCTTACTTCGAGAAATCCGAGGTACACCCGAACCCTCTAATTTCAGTTGCTTCCACCTACATCCCAGTTAGGTCTGACCATCGAAAATATAGGCGTCCAAAAAGCGTCCTATATGACGCTGACGATCAAATAACGGTCGCAAACACAAAAACACGTAATACACACACACAGCGTCTTCGCCGGCGAAGACGAGGTCCCAGATCTCTGATATCGGTTGGTCGTGGCTTCTTGCCACCCTTCCGTCGTCGTATTGACTAATCAAAGTCATACCATCAGCCCTCCACTACACGTCGCCCTAAGTCGTGGTCCGGCCTCACAGGAGGCACCCTTAGGACGACGTTCCCCGACGCTAGTAGAGCTTCTGCGCTCTACTCTACGCATTTCGCAACCTCGGCGATGCTTCTGCGCTCGCCCGTCCCGCCCGGTGACGCTGTAAAAGCCGTTAGGGCTAACAGCATATTGTCAATTCGAAAAAAAAAAAAAAATATTAAGGCGAACATAACGGTCTAATAGCGGCCAACATTTTAAGGCGTATTTCAGGCTAAAAATACAAAAATATGATTAAAATATCTATTTATTTTAAACATATTCTAAGTGCGATTGAAATGCCTCCCGTGCCAAAATTAAATTCGTAAGAGTATTTAAAGATCGTTACTTCTCGAAATACTGGATCAAGTACTACATGTTTCTGCTTCTGATTTGATAAATGCTAATTGAGACAACGTTTATACACGTCGGTAAATATATGTATTTTTTTAAAAACTAACTTCTTAAAAAACGTGCGTGAACGGCAGAAGCATGTATCAATTCCTTAAACTTTTTTGACTGATATCGCCGCTATACGTTAATCTTTTTGGACACGTGTATCGAAAGCAGAACGTCATTAATCGTTATATATTTTGAGATAATATGATGGCATACAACAAACTTTTGAAAATCCATATCAAAGTGTTAAGGCCTGAATACTAATAAAGGCAACTTTTTGTATGCAAATATCTATTTTAGATCGACGAAGCAGCGGATTAAAACCATAGTCTGTTGATGTAAAAATACATAAAATTTAAATATACAACATTGATATAAAAATTGACGCATTTCCAATCGAATTCAAATTACGAATGTAATTCGACGCCGAACTCAAGACCGGATGTTTTTATCTAAACTAGCGTGAAAACGGATACATATAATTGTAATGTTGGCAATTTCCAATTAATGAGATACCTAAGCATCGAGGTGGCGTGTCATCGTAAATTGAGACCTTTTCAAAGGAAATATACTGAATCGTTTTCTAATCCACAAACATAATAAATATTTGCACGTTATAATTGCAAACACGTTGTGACATATTTATTATACCAATATGTAGATAAAACATGTACCTAAATTAGCAAAGACGAAAGTGTACTATAAAAAATAATATTGTTAATTACTTACTTTATCTTGCAAAGTCGTATTGCATATTTTAAAACCGTCTCAACATGCTTTAGATACTGTAATCAATCTTGATATATTCAACTACATTAAATTTTATCATGATCGAATATGTATTTAGTTTTAAAGGACGCCATCTTATATTATAACATTATATAGTCTATTATCTCCGCCGTGTGGTACCCGGCTGAGTAGAATAAATCACCCTCTTTCTTACCGAAGTGTCGTAAAAGGCGACTAAGGTAAGTGGACCGGCCATGTAGTATCCGGCAGAGTAGAATAGTATATCCTCATTTCTTATCGAGGTGCCTCGCTGGGTCTTTCTAAAGATTGTATGAAAGTTTCATTATAATCGGTCTAGCAGTTTCGGTGTCTACACGATCATCATCATCATTCTCCTGCCTCTATCGTACTCTAAGTGGGGTCGGCACAACATGTTATAAACATGTCACATGGTTACAATAGGTATTTTATGTCTGGCCGCCTGCCTGACGTCAATTTACTTTAGTCGTCTTTTACGACACCTCAGTAAGAAAGAGGGTGGTCTATTCTACTCACACGGCATAGTGTACATATCTAAGTCTTTATAGTCTGTTTTAGGGCTCTACTTTATTAACTCATTATTTTAAATGTAATTAAGATTTGATGAATGTAGTAATTGAGATGTGATGAATGTGCAATGTATTTAGGTTGCCAAGTGACGTAGACGACCATAGGTATTGACTCATTTACGTTTGGGATTTACTATGGTGTGATTTGAGGTCATGCATCATTCACTGCGTAGGTAATGTTTTTTAAAAATGCATACGAAATTAATCACTGAAAAAGTGAATTAAAAATCGAAATTCACCTAAAATTAATCACTAAAGAAGGTAAAATCTGGAATGTACATCTTTTGTTCTCATTAAATGAGGTCCAGTATCAGCATCTGACAATGCTAATGCTAATTAGTGATAATAAAAATAATTACTATTATACTAAAAATAATTATATTTATTATAAAAATAATTAATTAATAAGCAAGGAATATTATACAAATATCCATCGTAAACCACGTAGTTATTTTAGGAATTTGTCATATAAAAATTTAAAACATTTTTTTATTCAAATAACTTGTAATAAACGCTATTTAATCGTGAACTTTACAGATGATTCAATAAATTTCTCTTTTCTCCGTAATTTCCTCCTTTCTCCAACAAAATTTCCCAAATTTGTACCGAGAAGCCTACAAGAAACTGCTGAGTTTCTTGTAGGCTTCGCAAAATATAAAATCGTAAATAGTTAAGTTTTGATATTAATATCTTGGCAAGATCGGAGAACTCCAAGCATTTTTATCATTTATATAATCCTCAATAGTAGCTATAGTAAGTAGGCTTCTTGTAATAGTTATTTTAAACTATTGTAATAGCAAAGGTAAAATTTGCTGCATTGTCGGTTCCAACTTTGTCTGTCATATACATACATCTTTAATATTTAAAGGAATTAAAAATTTATATTGAGTATATAAAACACTATTTTTGCCGATAATTGTCAAGTGAACGTAGCTTATACGGGGAACGGGTGATCGCGAGAAATTAAAATACCTATCAAGTCCCACCTACTCTCCAATTTTTTGTCCTTTTTTTTGAAAAAAATTACCGAACAAGTCTTGGTCAACCAGATACTATATTATAATTATTACATAAACATTACCAAAACATTTGAAAAATCTTTCTTACTTAAATTTCTATCAGCCTTTTTACTTTACGATTATGATGTGTATAATATTTCTATTCTACGTCAATTTAACTTTTTACATTATCCGCTCCTCACTGCGCACGTTACATTTTTAATGCTCTTCGAAAACATCAATAAAACAGCAGTCTGCCCACAACACAGCTATATCTACAGCGTTTGCGGGCTAGATGTCAGTATTGATTTGCCTCTAGCCAACCAGCGGTCGACGAAAACACCTCATACCTAACGCTGTATAGTAACACAGTACTAACGTTGAGAAACTATGCTACGTTATTATGAAACATTTTCTCATATCTATATGTAGCGGATTTTGGGGGCGTTAAATCGATCTAGTTATATATCATTTTGAAAAAATGACGTTTTATCCATTTATTCAGCCATTTAAAAACTGCTAAACTATAAAAGAAATACAAAAGTTAATTACGCTGTTATTTATAAAGTCACTAGGTTTTACCCGCGACTTAATTTGCGTGGACGGGTGTCGTGTGATAGGTTGATAATAGATGGCGTTTTTCAATGTCTTCCTATACTGTACAATTAACATTTCTATAGCCTATATGTTATTCCGGTGTATAAGGAATAATTGTGCTAAATTTCATCGATATTGGTTCAACGGATTCGCCGTGAAAAAATAACAAACTTATATCCATACTCACAAACTTTCGCATTTATAATATTAAGTAGGATAGGATGGTTGCTCAATTGGGGAACGAACTGACTAGAGAAGCAAAAATACCCCACATCGAGCCCCACTTGCCCAATTTTTTTTTCCTTTTTTTTTCAATCAAAGCTCGGTCACCGATGTACTTACATTAAAAGCACATTATTTTATTTCTTAAAAAAAATAATGTGATGACTAAGCTGTGGAAATTAACATCGAGGTCAATATAAAAATCCGGGCAGTGACAGAATTGGAAGCCCTAAACTGTTTCAAACAAGACCAATGGGAGTCCAAAGATTACAAACCTAAAGAAACCCATACTTATATATACGTACATACAGAATTACTAGCACAAGATAAATTTGAAATATTCAAATAATGTTAGCTATATAAAATCATAAATCCCTACCCGGGGTTTATTTAGTTATATCCATCATGTAATAAAACCGTCATAGCTTTTAAGGATGTATAATTTCACGAGATAATAATAATAATTGACTAACACACTGCCAATAACAGACTACCAATAAATTCGATGCAATCCTACGTTTTTTTTGTGCGAAGAGGCCATAGGATTGTTATCGGAATCCTTTTAAAGTTTCGGAACGTGCCTGACGTTTGCCGTTTTTAAGACAATAGATGTAAGCTGATTCATACACAGAAAACTCTGCGGTTAGGACCGGACCTCATATTACTACAGAATATTAATCTTTAATAATATAAACCTTTGCAATACATCCATCGTATTGCAGACATTAATGTTTTACGTAATTAATTACCACGTAAAATCGCTTACCTCACGTTTTCATTTCTGTAATCTATTAGCTGATTGTAACTGATTCACAATGAAAGACATCTCATTATATAAATTCTAATAAAACTACATTCGTACAAGTGAACCGTCTGAGTCATCTATTGTCGGGATTTCTTGGAATAGTAAAATGAAAGCGTCCTGCGTTATTCAAACATGAACCACGGTTCGTAACGCGTTCCTTTCCATTGTTGCAGAAATCAAAACAGAGGACATCAGCCAGGCCAAAGTTGAAACTGATCAAGAAGAGATGAAGATCGACCATCATGAAACGCGTGCTACGCGAACTACGAGCATCGACAGTGATAATCGTTCAGATAGAAGTGAGGAAGAAGATTGCAGAAGAGCCCGAAAAAGAGCAGCTTCGACTTCACCCTCTCCTATGCCGCTGGACAAACGAACAGCGCGGTTTGAGTGCCCAAAATGCTTTCAGCGCTTTGATTCAATCAATGCGTTTGATCTTCACCGATTTACGGCACACGGGGATGAAAACAGAACCGGATTCAATGATTATGTAGATTATTCCAGCAAAAAGTACCGAGATGTGCATAGTCCACATATATCTATTTCAGAACGTTTTCGTTGCGACCATTGTTCGCGAAACTTTCCTTCAGGACAAATCTTAGACATCCACAAAAAAACATGCACAGAGACTACTAGAATGTCGAGTCCAGATCGTGATCGCAGAGAAGATTTTTTTGCTAAACTTGATCTTAGGAATAGATCCTTTACCATACCTGGTACATTGACGCCACCTATGGATAGGTTTACACCAAAGTATGATGATGGTCATCTTAGTAATGGAATAAGACATATTGATGCAGCAAAAGATTTAGCCGACATCCAGTCTATTTTGAATGTTACAGCTGCTGGTAGTCTCTTAGAAAGATTAACTGGGACTAGAGTAGCTTTAGATAGCACTGTGCTAACTCCACCTGATACTATAGTAAGGGAACGCGATCAAGAAGAAACACAGGATAATTTTGCTGCTGAGTTTAGACGTATGAAGCTACGTGGTGAATTTCCGTGCAGGTTGTGCCCCGCGAAATTTCCAAACCTCAGAGCTTTGAAAGGACACAACAGAGTACATCTTAGTGGCACGGGGCCTGGGCCTTATCAGTGCAATATGTGTCCGCATGCGTCACTAGATAAAGCAGCTCTAGTTCGCCATATGCGTACACACAATGGAGATAGACCATATGAGTGCGCCGTGTGCAATTATGCATTTACGACAAAAGCAAATTGTGAACGTCATTTACGCAATCGGCACGCTAAAGTCACGAGAGAAGATGTCAAACGGTCAATTATTTATCACCCATCAGAAGATCCAAATAATGATGAAGTCAACTCTAAACTTGCTAGGGAAGAAGTGAAGAGATCACTAGCGTTTCATACTCCTGAAATTGAAAGACGCAGTGAACCAACTGGCCGAAGCACACCACTGACACATTATAATACCAGCTATATAACCGATAGACATCCCGTGACGTCACTTACGAAATCACTACCTGACACTCCAACTTTAACGCCAAGAGAGACCGAACAACCCATGCCCAGGATAAAGGTGAAAGGTATCGGGCAACTAACGCAAATACCTGAATTTAGACCGACCGATCTATCTTTTAAACCTAACGATGTTCCATTGGAAAGTTATAGTGAAGAAGTTCCAGTAGACTTAAGTACGAGTGATAACAACAGTTGTGATGTTTTAGATCTCAGTAAGAAGAAACGAGATATAGATGACGATGAACCCAAAGTTCCACCGCGCACAACGTTTGATGGTGTCGCTGCAACTGCCGCTGCTTCGGCGTTCGAAAAGACAAGATTGTTACTAGCTCAACAAAGACTTTTTGAATCATCTCTGCCTAAAATCGATCCTGCGTACTATGCAACTCAACTGTCTCAACTTTATGCAAGTGCTGTGCCTGGACTACCAGGTTTGCCACTACCACCTTCTTTTCCTATAAATCCTTATTTTCTCCAAACTTCTTTTTTTCCACACCCAACTGATTCGCAAGAAATAGCTGAAATAAAACAACGTATACAGAAAGAAATAATCAGAGGTTTGAGTATGTCGGGTGGTAGACTAGTTACGAATGAACCAGAAACACAGCCTAAACAAGAGCCAGAAGAAGAAGACCAAAAACCAATTCAAATCGATACGTCTTCAACCCCACCACCACACTCTGAATCTCCACGACCTGCAAGTAATAATCTTGTTCCTCCGAATGATTCCGTGAAAATGGTAATAAAAAACGGCGTTCTTATGCCTAAACAGAAACAAAGACGGTATCGCACTGAACGCCCGTTTTCCTGCTCGCAATGTTCAGCAAGATTTACTTTAAGATCTAATATGGAACGACACGTAAAACAGCAGCATCCTCAGCACTGGAGTGTCAGACGTCCAACACCAAGAGCGCCTCCACCCTACCCTCCCACTGACGCTCTAGCTGATCGTGTCAAATATGCTTTGCTGGCGCGTCATCTGGAAAGACCATTACAATCCGACCGGTCTCCTGTTAGACGGGATTCAGATGAGGTTGCCGATAACGAAGAAGATGAAGATGATGCCTTAGTTATCGACGAAGAGCCGGAAGATCAGAAAACTGAAGAAAATACAGCGGCCCATCGCGCTGCAGCAGAAATTCTAATGGCTTCCCGTCAGCAAGAACTCAACAAAGACTTCGATCTTAAAATTGCAGGAAACCTTATTAACAAGCCGATTCCAATAATCAATGAAAAGACAGATTCTGGAACAGATCCTATTTCAAGTCAAGAGCGCCTGTTAGCTGTCGTACCAACACGCAGTGATGAAGAAGAAGACGAAGAAGGCTTAGTTGCATCTACTAGCGAGGGAAATAATTCTGGAAGCGATGAAAATAAGTAAGTAAATACCTTGAAATATATGCACAAAGAGTTTTTGTTAAAGTTACACTTAAAATGAATTAACTGTTCTCACATAAATGAAATCATTACTCTGGGAAATGCTTAAATTCAATTTTCAATATAAAAGTTACTTATATCTGTAACAATTAATTTACTAGCTATACGTGTTAAAATAATGCATAATGGTAATCTAAATATGTTTGGCATTTTTGCTTCTTCATTCGGCCATTTTGGTCGTAGCTACTTAGTATGTGATTAAATTAACGTGTCAAGCGTTCTTATCATATGTTGCGTTATTTTCGTAAACAATAAAAAAAAAACCAAACATACTTGTGTTATAACATAGTTTCCTTTTTTCAGGTCAGAATCAGACACAGGCACCCAACCACAGAAAAAGAAATCCGCTTACAGCTTAGCACCAAACCGCGTATCATGTCCTTACTGCCACCGAAAATTCCCCTGGTCCTCGTCCCTCCGACGACACGTTCTCACTCACACCGGCCAAAAACCTTTCAAATGCCCCCACTGTCCATTACTCTTCACCACCAAATCCAATTGTGATCGCCACTTGCTCAGGAAACATGGAGGGTCAGCTAAAGCCATATTGGCCGAACCCATCCAAGACATGAATCCACCGCAAAATGACAGCAGATCAGTGCCAGAGAGGCCTTTTAAATGTGCGTCATGTCCGACTAGCACATTCTCTTCTATGGAGACGTTAAAAAAACACATGTCTTCTCGACATGGGACTGCCGATTCCCGGCCGAACTCTCCAAACCCGGAAAGTGAGGAGACTGATTCAAGTTTGGTATTCAAGTGCCATTTGTGCGAAGCTTCGTTTGGTGATAGAACTGGTGCTCTAGGGCACTTGGCTTCAGCTCATTCATCGGAATACGAGCAGTTGGTGAGCAAGGGGGCTCTGGACGCGGCGAGTGATCGTAGCGAAAGTGCTGATGACGATGACAGGGGAAAATTTCCCGATCATGCTAACAGAAAGGTAATATTATTAGTTTATCTTTATCTCTTTAATAAAATATGTATTCATATTTTACTGCTATTTGTATATTTTTGGAAAACCAATTTAAAATAGTCTATTAATACCACACACGGGTTAAACACCATATCTATTGCTTAAGGCCCGATAACCTCTCAATGAATTAAGAGAACTCTAATCCTTAATCCATCACAACTCAAGTACGTTACAACAATCGTATTATATTCACTATGGGTATTTTTTTAACATAAGATGCAATTAAAAGTGGTTACATTTAGTATATATCATAGCGCTTGAGTAATAATAAGTATAAGTCGAAATGTAATTAAAATAATTTAAACAAAAGTAATGAGAGTATTATTTTGCTATAATCCGCGATAAAAGGAAATATATGTAATGCTAAATGTAGAGTGTACTATTCGTTCTCATTCCTGATACATGCAGAATTTGTAAGAACCGAATTCGCTGCACACATTCACCGAATCCGATTCACTGAATTCGGTGAATGTGTGCAGTGCTTGTTGTATTGTTGTACCATCGGTGTCGGGTAGTGCATGAGTTTTTACAAATTCTGCATGTATCAGGTATGAGAACGAATAAGTACACTCTACATTTACCATTACATATATTTCCTTTTATCGCGGATTATAGCAAAATAATATTCTCATTACTTTTGTATTATGGACCTCCGCAAAATAACGCCTAATTCTATAAATAATTTGTAAATAATGTTTAAAGCACCAAAACCTTATTGTCTGACAGGTGGTTTGCGCCTTCTGTGTTCGTCGCTTCTGGTCAGCAGAAGACTTACGACGCCACATGAGGACTCATTCTGGAGAGCGGCCCTTCGCCTGCGACCTCTGCAGACGCCGCTTCACCCTCAAGCACAGCATGCTGCGACACCGCAAGAAGCACCGAGAGGATACTGACGATGAAGAATCATCACCAAGAGAAGATACTGCTACTAACGGGTGAGTATGCTCTCGAGGCCTCCTTGACTTTAGTAGTGCTCTGCACTCAATTACGCATTTTGCACTCTAAACGAAAATCTTCTTAGTTTGTCAATTCCGTCCGGTAACGTTGTAGATGTGATGTTTACTTAAATTGATTATTTTGAAATAAGCATTTATCAAACTCACAATTTACTATATCTTTCTTGTGTCCGAATGCAGGTATCACTATTCAAGTGTTAACTTTATTTGCAACGAATTAAAGTAACTTTTGTTATAACAGCATTTTAGTAGAATGGTGTTTTTTGTTTTAAAACTCATTAAAAATGTAGTTTTTCTTTCAGATACCGCTACCAGGAAGACGACTCTGGAAACGAGATCCCGAACAACGTGAACAACAACAATTCTCCTCCCGCGGCTCATTACGACAAAAAACTCAAATTAGAAATGACGTCACGCAAATATTCTTCTGAGGCCGAAAACGACACGGAAAATGGTGGCGACCTCATCGGAAAGCTCTTGGGCATACCAGACAAAACAATCATAAACAAACTATTATCTTCCGCGGATGAAGCAGCGAAATTCCTTGGGGTGAAAAAATGAGAGTACGCTTTAGTCCTCGTCACGCCGGCTAGGTTCATTCTAGCACCGCGAGGGCTAAAAATTCCGCTTTTGAAACCCAACATTACTGATAGTAAACAGTCAACGTCATCTATTAACGAATAGCGTTATTGTACTAAACTATTTCATTTTTCGTTTATTAACTACAGCGCCATCTATCAACGAATAGTTTTATTACATATTAAAGTATCCATTTACCATCGAATAGATTTATTTTTATGCATAAAATTATACTGTAAATTCTTTATTGTCAAACGATTTGTAAATAAAGCTTTATTAATACGATATAAATAGGTGCCTTTAGCTGCCTTATAATTAGAATAAACCGTCCTGTTCTGCCTTATTGTAGGTACTGTATATATAATTTGAATTGTGGGTGTTAACAACGAATATTTTTAGTGCCAGTTTTACAAGTACACGGTTACTTTAAAAAAAATTATCGATGTTAAAATAACATCTTTTTTATCTAATAAATTATACAGTTAGGTGGCGAAAGTATAAATCGTTACCTAAAATTTTTATTATGTAACTATTGATAGCTATAACACGATTGCATTTTCATCTAGTCCCGTTTAATTCACGTTTTCATGACTCAATTCACCTAAATATTTCTATTTCGTATTTCATAGTTGTGAATTTCAGCCAAATACTTTTGCAAATCCAAAATTTTCTAGTCAATTTCTCTTAAATGTTTTTAAAATATTGACCTAAATATGTCAGTTTACATTCATGTTTACATTAAGTATATTTTAGTGTTTGATAGTTATGAATAAGACTCATATCATAATATCCTACCAATGAATAGTTTTATACTTTATATTGCAGTAATAATAATAAGAATATGTAGAACTGTCTGACTCTATTATCTGACTTTAAGTAACTTTTCTATTTGCTTTGTTTTACTTCTTTTATTGTACACTTTATTGATGTTCGAAGAAAATATATTAAAATGTTTTTCAGATACTATTGTATTATGCTATAAGTGCCTAATTATGCTTCTATAAGAAAACTTTTATCATACATTTAACAAAACCTTTGAATATTGAATATCTATATATCTTAAACCTGTAATTTTATGCGGTGTTTGAAACTTAAGTGCTATAAATTAGAGTGATTCATTATTTTCTATAATATTTATTCAAAAGCAGTGTTAATATTTGTAAAAACAACTGCACTTTATCAACCCGATATTTCGTAATCTTCATACTAATATAATTATAATTTTATTGATAAATCTGTAAATAATAAAATAGTTCTACATTTATATCCAATAGGTTTGCATTATAGGGTAACTTTTGTTTGCTCAAATTCATGGCATTTCTTTATGACAAAGACTAATTGCTTTTAAGAATATTTAGGATCTCTTTTATTTTAAACTATATAGCTAATATAAACCAAAGGTGATGGTAAACTTTTGTTTGCCGCAAATGATGTAATTTTTGATATTTTTTTTTAAATGTTATGTTAAAATTATTAGAAGAGTTATTCGTTTTTTATTGATTTTTAAGTATATATCTGTGCATTATTAAAATTCTGGGTTAAAAACTCGATAGTTTAGTAATATTAGTTATAGTAATATTCAGTCTCCTTTATGGATTGACGAATCATACGCTAGAATATACCTAAGTTCGAATTTCGCTTTGTATTATAAAAGACGCTATATTATATACCAAATACAAAATAGAAATACAATGTATATTAATAATTTTTAATAAGTTAGTTTAATGTCTTGCATAAGCAATAATATTGTAATTTGTTAAGTAGCATCGTTATTTGAAACGAGTTACGTTACTAAAGCTTAAAGATTATATTATGTAATTAAATAATATCCATTTTCAATGTAAGTTTAGTTATAATTAGTGTTGCTATTTTAAATTTTCGAAATCCTGCTTAATGTCAATTATAGTTAGGTTGAATGGAAGTTCTTAAAATACTGTAAATTATTATTTCCAATGTTGATGTTAGAAATTTGCTGAACTTTTATGGCCAGTAATGGCTTTTAAAGAGTAAATACGATACCTGTGCTTATAATTACTGTCAATGTATCATGTAAACAATATATTAGATATTAATATCATCTCGTACTTATATAGATGTATAATTAATGTAAGTTATAGTTATAAGATGTGGCAACACCGCTTGGCCTTTCAAAAGTAGTTTGTGTGTTTAATATATTATTATTGTTATTTAAGAAGTTTAATATTAAAAAGTAAATTAAAATTTACCAATATTATATTCATTATTAAATGGTAATTATATAATTATTATGCATTACCATAGTTAGCATGTTTACTGTTTACACTTTTGCCTATTTCCTTTTTTTGCAATATGAGTGTCGTTTTAAAAACGTTTTGTGAAATATATTATGGTGGACTAATAAAGTAATACTGCTTTTAATATGTAGTGTTTTCATTATCCTTCATATTAAATAATTAGCAAAACAAAAACAATTAGTCAGGTAAATCGAGTTAAATTCCATTAGGACACTGTTTTACATAAGTACAAACCCTAAAAAATTTGAGAAGCTTAAAACAACTGGTTTTTTTCCAATATGTAGGTTGTATATTAGTTTTAATTGTACCAAATTTCATCAATATTGATCAATTTTAACGGACGTAATGTTGAATTAGCTCTTTTAAAAGTTTTGTAGGTATGTAGTTGTTTTAAAAAGTAATAAATTTCTGTTTCTTATTTTGTCAGATATAAAAAAAATGGTTTTTTTTCATTACTACTATTCAACGCTAGATGGTACTATTGTTAGAATATTTATATCTGGACGGTAAATATAAGGCAAGCCAAATGTCTAATTGTTGAAAATAAGTGTAAAAATATTACACTTATTTTATATATTATTAATCGATTCTTTTCGCAGTAGCTTATTACAAGTGCAAATATATTTTCTCAATATATATATCTGAAAATTAACATTAATAGCATAAAGTAAGCCTCTTAACTTGAACGCGATGTAATCACAACTTCTATTGAATGACTACTTTATACCTATGTATATAGGGATACCAACAATTAAATTATCCTTTTCCAATTTCAATTATAAATTTAAAATAACAAAAAACGTATTTTGATATATGTTTTTTACAAGAAAAATTAATATAAAAGTACCATACTTTTTTTCATCAATTTTTTACTCAGAAATGTAATAAATTAGGTTAACACTATTTCGAGAGGTCTATTATATTTATAAGCATCAGTCATCTTGCTAAAAAAATATTTCAACCATATAACATAATTTTGGGCTATTACTGTGGTTTGAGTCTCCAGTATTTTATTACGATTGATATTAAAAGGTTGTCTTGTTGAAATATTTTATTTATTCATATTTAAAAACAAATGTAGCTAAGCGAAAATACCTCCAAACAATAAATAGTTATACGAAATGTTTTCATTGAATGACATACAAATATTGATAAATAATATGGAGCATAGTAGAAATATTAAATCAAATATTACAAGCGTCATAGCTACATAGCTACGGCTATTGGCTACGTCGTTGAATATTATTTTTATGCGAAATATTTTTGAACACTCTGGCAACCCTAAATAGTCGAATTAAGGAATTTGAAGAAATAGAAAGAAGTCACTAATTTATGTGAGACGGCGTCTTTATTTTCAGATGCAATTGTTTTTTGTCATAGTGAGAAATGTTAATTATTACTTGTTGCCCTTGAATAAATAACCAAGTTAACTCAAGTTATTGCATGCTTAAATTGTTTATTTATTTAAATCTGGAAGTGTCTAGTTTAGCGTATTTTCTATGCAATCCGTATAGTGACGTAGAAGAAAACTAATGCACTATTTTTTAAAATATTATTAATATTGTATTATTACACAGTTTAACGTATGAAAGTAAGTTTGATAAGTAGCGTTAAATTTGTTTATTTTTTTTGTTATAACTGTTGCAGCACTAAAAAACATTCAATATGGGAGACCAACAATTTTTTTTGAAATGGAACGACTTTCAAACGAATATGGTTACTTCCTTTAGGCACTTGAGGGATGAAAAAAGTTTTACAGATGTAAGTATAGAGATTTGCTAAAAATATATTTGTAAACAATTATCTATAACCTCTTGTAATGTAATCTTATAATGAATATTGAAAACAATCACTTAAGACTCAAGGGCTATGAAGCAATTTCGTATATTAATTAATTAATAGCTAAAAAATGAAGTCAATGCCTCATAATTTTAAAATCAATGGAATTATTCTATATAATATATGGAATCATTAAAACATTTCATATTAACAAGTACAAAAAATAAATATGAAAAGAGTACATGCAAATGAGATGAGAATGTTAAGGTGAATGTGTGGTGTGATAAAACTGGATAAAATACGAAACAAGTATATAAGGGGAAGTCTGAAAGTTGCACCCATTATAGAAAAGACAAGAAGTGCAGGATTGAGATGGTATGGACATGTAATGAGGAGGGATGAAAATCATGTGACCAAACAAGTATTAAATTTGAATGTGGATGGATATGTGCCTAGAGGGAGGCCTAAAAAGAGATGGTTGGATTGTGTCCAGTATGACATGCATATAAAAAGAGTGACAAGAGACAGAATGGAAGAGAAAAACATGTTGTGCCAACCCCAATTAGAGTAGGATAAGGACAGGAAGATATTAACAAGTATAAACAGATTCTTACATTTTGTACAGTAGATAGTTGTAGTTGTTATTCTAATAACCTTTTTGTATATACATGTATATTACATGTTAATGGACTGTATATTATACAGATCATGAATATGAAATTTGTAGTCTTTATATTTACCAATCATCCTCCTGCCCTTAACCCACTCTAAGTGGGGTCGGCACAACATGTTACAAACATGTTGTCATATGATTTGGCTACGTATTTTACGACCGGCCGCCTGCCTAACTTCTTAAGTTAAAGTCAACTTATCTTAGTCGTATTTTACGACTCCTCGGTAAGAAAGAGGGTGGTCTATTTTACTCAAGCGGATACCACACGATAGGTCAACTTACCTTAGTCGCCTCTTACGACACCTCGGTAAGAAATGAGGTTGGTCAATTCTACTCAGCCGGATACCACACGATGTAAAATTAGTTAGGCAGTAGCTATTTAAAAAATATGTTGTCTATCTCAATGTGGTCTGATACTTACTACCCTAAATATACATTAGGATAGAGTCATATAATTGTGCAAAATATGTATTATCTTTCAGGTAACATTGGCATGTGAAGGTCAAACATGTAAAGCACACAAAATGGTTCTATCTGCATGTAGTCCATACTTCAAAAGCTTATTAGAGGTAAGTCAAAATATTTCTTAAAACTAATTTTTGAATATTACACATTATAAGTATTGCAGTGCAGTATGTAGAAGTATGTATGATAGGAGTAGCACAGGATATTGTGTTGTACTATGTCATAAATTGAATATCGACTATTTTCATTCAGGACATAGGTGTTCTCACGGTATTTCCACACCACATGATCTTATGCTGTTTGCATCCAGCAGTTCCCCAAGACCTCCTTTTTTGCCAAAAGAAAACTGTTTTTTTAAAATTCTATGTATATGTCACCTTAGTGCATAAGCTTTAATTATGAAAAATTTAATCAACTAGCTTTTACCCGCAACTTTGTTTGTGTAAACTGTTGTCTCGTGATAGGTTGATAATAGATGGTCGTTTTCAATGTCATACTATTCCTGTAGAAATAACAGGATATCTATAGCCTATATGTTACGGTGTATAAGAAATAATTGTGCCAAATTTCATCTATATTGGTTTAGTGGATTCGTTGTGAAAGTAAAACAAACATATATCCATACTTACAAGCTTTCGTATTTATAATATTAGTAGGAAGTAGGATATTAGTCTAGTGCAGTGATTCTCAACCACTGTGCCGCGGCACTATTGTTTGCCGCCAAATTTTGCAAATATATAATAATGTTAATATTATAAAATTATATCATTTAAAAGGAAAAATATTTTTATTATTAGTTTATTTCGTATATTTAAAATTTTTGTCTAAAACTATTTATGCAGTGTGTTATAGCAAGTAAATAATTTTTATCTTTTTCTTTGTGTGCCGCCAAATTTTAGAAATCGTTAAATATCGTGCTGCAACAAAAAAAAGGTTGAAAATCACTGGTCTAGTGGATTCGCTGTAAAACATAGATTTTCGCTTGTAATAATATTAAGTATGAATTTCTCTTTGTATATTTTCAGGAGAACCCATCAAAGCATCCCATCATCATACTGAAAGATGTGTCATACCTGCATTTGCAAGCGATATTAGAGTTTATGTATGCAGGGGAAGTTAATGTCTCCCAAGAGCAACTACCTGCATTTCTCAAGACTGCTGCACGTCTTAAGGTATATATGTTTATTAATCACAGTGTTTCCGAACCTTTTTTGTGTCATGCCCCACCAAAAAAATTCTTTTGCATTCTATGTACATCATATAAAAATATAAAAAAGCTGTGGTAACACTGTGCTCGACTCTCTTTCAAGGAGGTCACGGGTTCAAACCCGGGCAGACACCAATGAGTTTTTCTGTTAAAACTTATGTGTCTAATTGATAATTGCAATTTATCACACGCTTTTCGGTGAAGGAAAATATCGTGAGGAAACCTGCATATCTCTAGAGAATTCTGGAGATATGTGTAACCTATCAATCCGCATTGGAGCAGCGTGGTAGGTCTTAGCTCCAAACCTTCTCTCTAAAAAACAGAGAGAAGAGGCCTATTCTCAGCAGTAGGATAGTAACAGGCCGCTACTTACTTTATTTACATAATGCCTCCTGCCCTTATCCCACTCTAAGTGGGATCGGCACAACATGTTATAAACATGCTGTAACATGATTTGGCTGCGTTTTTACGACCGGCCGCCTGCCTGATGTCAACTTACCTTAGTCTTATTTTACGACACCTCGGTAAGAAGGAGGGTGGTCTATTCTACTAAACCGGATACTACACGGTGGGTCAACTTACCTTAGTCGCCTTTTACGACACCTCGGTAAGAAGGAGGGTGGTCTATTCTACTAAACCGGATACTACACGGTGGGTCAACTTACCTTAGTCGCCTTTTACGACACCTCGGTAAGAAATGAGGGTGGTACTATTCTATTTAGCCGCATACCACACGGCTATACTTTATTTACATAATATGTAACTTTTAATAAATAAATAAATATCTATGAATTGTTTGTGGTGTCATCCATAGATAATATTCATTGATAGCTTATTAATCTATAGGTAAAAGGCCTAGCCGAACCACCGCCGCAAATGCCGAGCATCAAAAGGGAAGGGTAACCCAGTGTTAAAGACTTTAGTGAACGTAAACACCAATGTAAAAATAATAATTTACACACCCCACATATTTTTATATGGCAATTTTTAACATCTATCCCTAGTATGGATTTATTCGCGTATTAGTGCTTATCTGACACGGGCATAGACTGCATTTTTTAAATGACACTTTTATATTTCTGAAAACCGTACATATATTTTGTTGTTTGTTTGTTTTTTTTAATATCGTCGCGGACAAAGTATCACTTAACGATTGTTCCATTATAATGCCAAGTATAAAAATTGGATTCGACGGAGTTTGTTCTTTCTTATCTTGTATATGCAAATTAGCCGTATTTATCTAAATTGCATTAACATTTCGTTCAACACTTTATGTTTTGCATAGTATTGAGATATCTGAGTAACATAGCATTTTCTTTTTCTCCATTATAACACTAAATGTTACTATTTTTAAAGGTATTAATTGCGCGTGTATAAAAATATATTTTAAGAAGTAATCAAAACTAAAAAAAAATATTTTTGTTTTCATAGCTTCTACGCAATACGAAATATTTAGCGATCATAAAAGAATTAAAATTGTGTCCTAGTTGATACAGAATCAAGAGTTGTATGCAAAAAAATTGAGTTAAAAATAGGTTTTATTCTTGTTTACATATTATTAACCATTACGTAAATTACGCAGTTATCTAACGGGTGTCGAAGTTTTACATTGTAATGTACCAGATATTAAATTTGGACTTTATGGAAGGATCTCTGATGTTCCATGGTCTAGCTATGGTTATTTACCCAATAATAGCCAAAACTAATGAGAATATTATTTTGTTATAATCCGCGATAAAAGAAAATATATGTAATGCTAAATGTAGAGTGTACTATTCGTTCTCATACCTGATACATGCAGAATTTGTAAGAACTCATGCACTATCCGACATCGATAACACAACAATAAACAAGCACTGCACACATTCATCACCACAATCTCAACAATTGTTACGCCCCGTAACCGAAGCATCGTCTCTTCATCTCTACATTTAGCATTACATATATTTTCTTTTATCGCGGATTATAGCAAAATAATATTCTGATTAGTTTTGTATGATGTACCTCCGCAAAGTAACGCCTACTTCTATAAATTATCCAATAATAGCCCTAAAACAAAATTTTAGGTAGGTATACAATAGAAACCAGAAAAAACCGGATAATCTATAGCCCAAACTAGCCTCATATTCAATCATAGACAATATCTAGACCATGGCTATGCAGTATATAATATTTTTGAACGAAAACATCACATTAAGGCTAGTGTTCAGAGATATTTAAGATTGAAAAATATGTATGCATGAATAACTGAATATAAATTTATTCTCATACATTTGATTATTATTATTAGGTGTGATGCGTATTTTTGTGCAAAGATATAATGGAATATTTAACTTTTTCCTGTTCCATGACACCGCCATAAATATGGTGACAGTTGAACTATGTATCTGTACGATTGTTATAGTTATTATTACTAGAGTATGGGACCCATAGGCAAGCCTGTAAGTGACAATGACACAATAAATGAGAGGGAAATACTCGTATACTTCATCCTTGTCTAATCACACAAAAAAAAAGAGAGACGGACACTTTTATATGGCACTTTTTAGGCTGGCTTACTTGTAATATGGCACTTTTTAGGCTGGCTTACCTACTTTAGTATAATAACTATCTGGGATGCCGCCGATGCGTCAGCAATATTGGGTATTACTGACGACCTAGATTGCCTATGTTAATCTAGGGTTACCAGTATAAAAATTTGACACTGTACTGATTGTAAGCCACACCGTTCTCATTCTTAATATTTGTTATTGCGATTGTAATATTTTATTAATACACTTCAATGAGGAATTTAAAATATTCTAAATTTGACTGAAATAAATAAACTGAAAACTATTACGTATCAGTGAAAATAATTTTAAATGGACGAAATACAGACAGAACGTTAATTAAATTATAAACCTGTTATGTTATAAAATTCTTTTAAGATTCGAGTCCTAAATTTCAGTCGATTTTTTGTAAAACATTATATCTCAGAAACATAATAGGAGTCAAACCTTTAATTATAATAGACTAAAATGATGAAAAAGGCGAAATTAAATTATAAAAGTTTCTTATTCCTTTTCTTATTCTGAATATAAGAAAAATAATTGAAAAACTTCACCAATGATTTTATTAGTCATTTTATAAAACTTTCTCCTCATTGTTTTATAATTTGTTGTTTGTCTATAATTTGATTTAATAGTCTCAATAAAAATTTGTTCTAATTAATAAAATTGTCTGGATAACAAAAACGTAATAGTGCAATTTGCATAAATAGCTCATGATAAGGGCCCCATATGTGATTAAAACTATTCGGGCGGGTTTTTATACATTAACTATGAATACAACTCACGATAGTCTTATTTCAAAAAAGTTGCAATTGTAAAAATGTTGTTTTTTATGAAAAACAATGGCGCTAGGACATGTATAACAAGACTATATCTGACGCTTTGGTAAATCGTAATGAATATATTTTTTGATAATGTTATTGAATAATTCGTTTATTAATGTGCAAAATACTTCCAATATAACGTACATTATACAGTTTATTTGGATAAGTTACTGTTTCAGCATAATAGTATAATAGTATCCAATTTCTAAATCAAATTTACGAATACGACACCTAAATGACGCAATATGCTTTTTCATTAAAGAACTCTCATGTGGCTTTTAAATTATGTACTCAGCATTTACAAATATGTCTGGGTGCTTTATTACTTACATATGTAACTTATATTCAAATAACTGCACACACACTACACACGAAATAACTGCATAAAATGTATAAATAGTACGTCTATAAATCCGTAATATTCTTGGTCTGGCTTTTCAGGCATCGGCAGTTTTAAATATAAGTGTCCTTTCTTTTAACTTAGTTACCTTTATAAGGAGACAGAATGTAAATTCAAACCAGACTATACAATATAAGATACAATTTATCAGAGCAACTGTTTGTTATAAGCGATATGATTAACACAACGATGTGACAGCCAGACACACTTTAGACTTGCAATCCAAGTTACCTAACGACCAAAGTATTAGCTTATAACCTCCGGACCTTCGAACTAAAGTCTGACTCGCAATCACATCAAGCAAAATTAACAGCTTGCCTTCAATATTAATAACTGTAATTAATATCTGTCCTTGTAAACATTGTTTCACCTTTGAAAAACAATGTGTACACATTTAATAGGATATTCAAAAGCTTAACTTTCAGGTGAAGTTATTAAAGTAACTACGAAAGTTGAGTGGCTTCCATAGATAGATCTATACCACCAAGGGATGCCTTATAATATTTTTAAATACAAATGTCGATTTTATGATATATATAATAATTATGGGTCGATTATTCGATCTTGTCTTTTTAATTATTTATAATTTTAATGATTTTTCTTTTCTTTTTTTATTTTTATTCAGTTTTAATTAAGTTTTTCAATGTTTTGAACACTTGATAGATTTTGGTCCGTCGAGCCGGATTATGTTGATAAAGTCCTTGACATTGATAACATTGAGAATTTCAGATATTAAATACGAGTTATATATCCATCAGTTTTATAACTGCTTAAGAATCGGCATTTAGTATTGGAATGCTTATAACTATGCCTGTTATTATTGTAAGGTGTTGTCTGTGTATAGCGTACATATTATGTTCTTGTGAACATTTTCGTTTTAGTTTCTATGCTCAATACAAGCATAATACTTTTTTCTGTAATCTTTTTTTTAATTTTTAGTGTCTTTTGTCGAATATATAGTATTTTTAGTTATAGGTATAGGCTACGTAACGAGCTGGTATTTTAATTATCATATACTGACGAATATTAGAGAAATATTTTTATACGCAATATTGCCTGGTGAGAAATTGCAGGAAACTATATGACATATATGTCTAAATTGAATTTGATATTATATATTTCTCAATGACGATCATATTCTATCTTTACATTACATTAACATTTACCAGTCCTCATTGCGTAGCTTATAAAACATTTTAAGGATACTGCTTTATCACTAGTGGACTGTAGTAATTAAATATTAAAAGGTAAATTGGCAAGATTATTATTAACAATGGGGACTATGAATGTTCCATACGCTATATACGCTGCTTTTATATGTTTTACATAGATAAATAATGTAGGGGAATATTTAACAATTATTGAATATATAACATTTATGCAAATAAAAATTCCTAACTACCTTCGTACCAGTATATTCTGATTAGACATATTATAGTTAACCAAAATGGCATAAACACTAGGCGAATTTTAAGACATCAACATGCCCTATTTCATAAACAAATGTTAAATGAGCCGTAATAAATATAAGCGTGCGATCAACTCAAAACTCTTTAACACCAAAAGGTAGGTCTGTTTAATTATATTATTTCAAAATAGTGCGATCTCTGATATTGCAGATGGGATGAAAAATATAAATTAATCTGTTACATGTCACTGTGCGCCGTGAAATCTGCTCGCCTGTTCTAGGGAAATACAGTGTCAATTTTTAGAATACATTTTTATTTACCACTAAGTCACATAAATCACATCTTTAAATCAGAGATCAATATTAATATAATAATTCATATTAATTAATCGCCACAGTCCACTAATGGTAGCTCAGTTCTCGTTTTAAAACCCTTAATGGCATTAGCGCATTATTTTATATCGAATCGTATGAAATTGTGAACTTAGTACAAATGGTTTTACTTTTACTTCTTTAAATATTCTCAATGCAATGTTTTGTGAGTCTGGTGCAATGCCTTTTTTATACTAATTTATAATTTAAGGCTCGTTTGTCTAAACTGTATCGCAAAGCCTAGAATATAAAGCTACTGTAGTGATGTCTTCAAGTATACACCCACTAGAAGAACCAGCGTTTAGGTACCCTTACAGCAATGCTTTTTTCTCATTTCCATTCCATTTCATCAGTTGCGATACAGTCTTCTGTGTGCTTGGTTTTTTTTATATAAATTGTATTTTTTTCCTTACATTGATATATTATCTACATGACTTTACTTTTTTTTTAACCGGCTTCTTACACTATATTTAACGTAATAGTAGTTATTGTAAAAATGTAAATCTGATATTTTTAGACAGAGTAACAGTATGTCCTGAAGTAACGTGAACTAGTTGGTAATGATTGAAAATTATGGAAGATTTGTAATTTTAGTAATAATAAAACAATAATTATGGTATTTTGTGTTTCATTTCATACTCTAACATACCCAGATCGTTTCAATAAGCTTAATTTATGGATATACATATTAATCACAGTTCCAAAAAAGCTCCGATTGCAACTAAACTACATTATTATGCGCTGTGTCAATCTAGATTGTCTGATTTTTTTTATTATTTGATTAAAATCGGTCCGACCGTTTCGGTCTATGAAGAACATACATACATATTTTTCTTTTATAAATAGAGTACTAACGTTTAATGTCGCCACCAATGAAATTTTTAAAGTTGTTTAACAATCATTAGCTAATACTAATATCTGATATTATCCGGTTTGATGGACCAATTATAATATATAGGACTAATTTAGAACAATTATGATATAATAGGATTTGAAACAATGATATAATCTAAAATATTGACAAATTATAAAAGAAATGGTGTCAAAAATCCAACTTTCTCGAATTAAGCTCGATCGATACAAGTGCACTCTCAAAATGTAAATTAGATAAAATTACTATGGAATTTATGTGCATAATTGAAAACAAATAAAACCAATTATAATAAACTATGTTTATTTCTATCACCATAATTTGCTTACGATAAACATATTCGAATTTCTTTTCTATTACATATACGAAAATAAATAGCACCATATAAATAGTTTCAATTCATAGAAAATAATTTACTACAAAATAACATATTTTTATATTTGTTATAAAATGCACTTTATTTTTGGAATGGGAACGTTACAGAAATAATAAATCTAATATTACTGGTTAATACTAAACTACTTTTTGGAAACGCTTTGGTTATGTTAAGTAGAAATAATTAATATAATATAAAATTATAATGGCAACACAATAATAGGAACGTTTAGAAGATCAGTGTTAAAACAAACTTTTTTTCTCGCATTATATATAAATAATTTTTTTAACTATCTTGATAATTTAAAAAAAGATATCACGACATTCATTTTGCATGAAATGCAACAATAAAATAATATAAAATTAGATTTCAAAATATAGGTACTATCCAATATTGATACAATGATCCAATTATTAAGATTCTGTTAATAAGAATCACATATTATCAATTAATATAAAATATATTTAAATTTTAAAATGTCAATAGTTTAAAAAGAAATTTGTATTTTTAGCGGTATAAACGAAAATTGCGTTTTATCAAATCAATTATTTACCTGGTACAGATAAATGATAACTTTTTCTAATGTGGTTATATTTATGGGGCGATATACCAGATAAAGATAATCACTTTAATTCTTGAAATTCAATTTGCGCTTAATATAACGATTTCGTTACTTCCAATATAACTAATAATAGTATATAACTTTATTTTTGGCGCATAAACTAACCCATAGAGAAATACAGACACATTACGAATACATTAGGTGACTTGGTGAATTGGAACGTTTTAAAATCATTTTGCTATTCCTCTAGAACAGAATAATTAAGTTTTTAATCCCAGTTAATTTGCGAATTATTTCGAGTGCTGAAATTATAAATAGGGACGATCAAGAAAAAGGAAAGGAAAAAGAGAGTGCAGAAGTACCGCAGTTTAACCCACTCCATGCTACTTAAGCTTTTGAAAAATAAAGCCACCAGATTAGATTGTCCATATTTCTCTAATCCCCGCATCCACACCTCATAAATCGAAAATGTTTTGCGCTATTTTAAAACTTCAAAAATTATCGAAAATGTTTTGACGTTTACAAATTACCAATGTAATCTTAAAGCGAGAACATCTATGTTCTTATTTACTTTAAGAAAAAAGATGTTCTCGCTGAATATAAATCAAAATAAAATATCACAAATTAGAATTGCGAGGTTAATAAATTGAATATATCTAAATAAATAATATTATGGTTATGTTGGTAACTAATTATTTGGTAAATTCAGTGTTGCAATATTTAAATAGCTGGTATTTGCCGTTATATACAACATAAGATTACAGTAAACATATAAAAATAAAATGCTCTCTAACATAAACTATACTCATAAAATGAGTTTTCAATTTTAGATAAATATAATTCCAGATTTTTATTACGGTCCAATTACCAATTAAAGAAATGGCTAAGAGGCCGTTAAGAATAGAATTTGCATAAATGAAATGATACATAATGCACTGAAATTAATGAACTATTAAATTATTTTGCCATAATTTCGAACAAAAAGGAAACTAGTATAAAGAATAACGTTGCCTTACTTATAGTCAACGTCTTACTTATATTCAGAACTAAATATATTTCATTCATTGTATATTATAGCAACATAGTTCGCCCGGTGTGTGTACAAAACGAAATAGTAAAACAAAAATGGTTATTTCTATGTTATGGTCAGTATCATACTAGTATCAATGAAGCACTGCCCGTGGGGTGAATTACGTTTAGAATATATAATGTCCTTCTATAAAGTCATCTGACATTTGGATGTTGCCGATTAATTAAAAACATAATTTAAAATGGAAATGCAATATAAAACGTGTTGGAACTAATATTTAATAAATCGATTGTTATTAACAATGTGCTAAAATTTTGTACGGAAGTTATCGACACATCAGTTGTGCGTCACTATAGCCGCACGCCCGTAAGTGCGACAGAGAGCGCAACAGAGGGCGACTTGTATCCACATTTTATTACACAGTGAGCAGCGAGTCTTTGATATTAGTATAATGATATTGTTTTCTTTAGACCAGGGCTTCTTAAACTGTGGGTCGCGACCCCCGGGGGGTCGCGAGACTACTGAAAGCAAAAAGCGTCGCAAAGATCTGATGCTTTTCAATCATTATTGATACAACTACATGGCTACAGCTGTCCTTTAAAGAACTTTTCTAACAAAGATTTATTGATATTTCTCCTCCTAAGTTCCTTCATTACCCCTTTTCATTAAATTTATTAAATAGATGATTGGTTAGTTTACAAGAATTATAAATAAAATTTTAAAATTAGTATACAAATTAAAATCATACAAAATACTATTGTAGTTTTATTATAACTATTTTTTGAAAAAAGTGGCAATGCAAAACTGTTATTTACATTGTAAAATAGTGCGATATTACATCTACATCTACGGTTAATATATATTTTATTATATGGAGGAGGGGGTCGTTTAAAATTTCCTAAGCTTGAAGGGGGTCGCTATATAAAAAAGTTTAAGAAGCCCTGCTTTAGACATTTGTTACTAGCTTCTTTGGAACCCGTCCGGGTTATCGCTCTGCCATCGCCACGTGTCCTGGCACATGTCATCTAGCGTCCTTGTCGCACGCCAGCCCAGTAGCCTGTGTGCGAGCGAGACGTCCGCGTAGTTGGCTGCGATATCGCCCGCACGGCGTCCAACTATTTTGTATGGTATTTTCCTACCACTGGCTTTTTCGAAAGCGGATATCATTTGGAGAACGGAGTAACCCGTGCCTGTACCTGAATGATATAACTTAGATAGAAAAGCCCTCTGTAAACTTAGTTCGTAAATAAGAATGATATAATGTATTCTTTATGATATATATATATATATATATCCTCCCGCCCTGATGACTTTGATTGATCTTGGCGCCAAGTCGTAGACCAACCGCCAGTGTTAAGGTGGTAAGGTCTAAAAGAGTACCCAGGTTCGCGGATGGGAGAGCGTGAAGCCAGTATCCAGATTCCTTGGCAAAAACAGCACGGAGCCGAGCGAGATCTTTTTTGTCAGCATGTTTTAACAAGCTATTATATATGTCATTACTTAAAATGTTATCCCACTGTTTTTGACAGGTCAAAGTTACTGGTAAATTAAATTGAATATACCTATCTATACTTATTAATTTTTTTTACACCTTATTACATTCTTACAACAGATCTCTATTTTTTAAAAAAATTTTATATAGCCTATGTTGGTCAGTAAAGATGCAGCTTTATAGTGGTGAAATAATTTTTGAAATCGGTCCAGTAGTTTTTGTGTGAAAACAATACAAACATACATACAAATTTTTCCTCATTATAATATTAGTATAGTATACAATCATACCCAAATTAACGGCATGGAACCCGCTAAAGCCAGGCTGCTGGAACAGCTTGATGGCTTTGACGTGGCCCTCGGCGAGGTCCTGCACGTGGATGTAGTCCCGCACCCCCGTGCCGTCCACCGTGGGGTAGTCGTTGCCGAACACCATCAGCTCCTCCAGCCGACCTACTGCTACCTGGGTTTCATAAAAAAAATCGTGTTATCCCTGTTTTTGGCCATTAAAAAATACGATAATTTATACTGAACTAGCGGCCTGCCCCTGCTTCGCACAGGTATAAAATATACAGCCCATGTCACTCAGTGAAAAAAAATAATTAAAATCGATCCAGTAGTTTTGATTTATTCATTACTGCCCGTGGCCCACAAGCGTTAAATTTGGAGAAAAACAATTTCCCTCTCCTTACTCCAAGAAGATTTCCTGCTATCTTTGAATATCTAAATTCATATAGTACATATTTGCGTATTTATATTTTTCCCTATGTATTTTATTTTTACAATTAATTACAGAATGTCTTTAAACAAACTCTTGAAAGAGGGACATAGCTGCTAAAGTCGAAGTGTTATAGGGCGAAGCGCGGCGTCCTCACGGCATTTTAAATCTGTGATATCTCCGAAAATGTTCACTTAAATTACGTGCTGTAAACGGCCATATTGATCTATATTAAATCAACTATTTATTTAAGGTACTCAATTGGATAAGGATTAATGCTGTATTGTATAAAAATTGCTTCAAAAATAAGGCATTATTTTTCGTAAAAAGTAAATGGTAAAAAATGCTATTGTGGGTTATCCATAAGAGATAGACATATACCATCGCGGACTTTTCTGTAGACCTTTTCAAGGTGTACAAATACTTAGTACATTATTTTGATAAATCTGGAAGGGTTTAGCCTGCGTTTGCAATGTAAGCGGAAAAAATGTAATTATTTACAGAAACCACAAAAATTACAGTATTTCTCTACTCCGTATTGAATGTTATTATACGTACAAACCTTCCTCTGGAATCACTCTTATCTATTAAAAAAAACCGCATCAAAATCTGTAGCGTAGTTTTAAAGTTTTATGCGTACATAGGGATATATGGACAAAGAATGCGACTTTGTTTTATAATATGTAGTGATATATAATTTATATTGAATATATATGGATATGTGGATGGATAAGTGCCTAGAGGGAGGCCTAAAGAGAGATGGTTGGATTGTGTGAAGCATGATATGCATATAAAAGGGGTGGCGCCAGAGTTGACGAAAGATAGGACAGAATGGAAGAGAAAAACATGTTGTGCCGACCCCACTTAGAGTGGGATAAGGACAGGAAGATATATATATAAAACACTATTTTTGTTGTAAATTGTCAAGTCAACGTAGCTTATTCGGGGTACGGGTGGTCTCGAGAAATGAAAATACCTCGATAATGATCGAAACTTTACAGCAATATGAAATGAGTCAATCTAAAGATTATCAGGAAATTAAATCTAAATCGGTCCAGCCCTTTAGGCAAACATTCAGACATACAGACAAACAGTCACTTTTATATACAAAATGGTACTGACGACATTAAATAAATCCACAGATCACTTAAACTTAGGCATAATTCCAATAATCTTAAAAAAATGTATTTTTGAAGAAAATAAATATAATTTATCTGAGATCTGGGTTTGTCTCTCGTTATTTAGTGTTATAGTTGTCTCCTTGGCCTATTTAGTCCCTCGGTCAAGGTTATGCATTACATACGAAATAGAATGGAATGGGTACGGTCATTCACCCTTCTATATCTTTTATTTAAAACGTTAAATAATTCCTGTGCCTAAATTAGTACACAAAATTAACTGAATTTTTTAATATAGGCTACTAAGGTGTAGAAACCTGGAGTTAAAATATTGTCGTATGTCGGTACCACCCTGAATATAGATTTAAACTATTCAAGTCGAAGCGAACGAAGTAGTATGCTATCTACCTGTGATATGAACGGCATGAGATTGTTGGGCAATCCCGCGGGATCCTCTCCGATACGACCGCTACGGTGCGCGCCCACCGGGTTGAAGTACCGTAAGGATATCACCATCCACTTCTGTAATATGACGTAAACAGAACAAATATAATATACTTCATGTTATATCGTAATAAAAGTAAAGAAATGTAGCGGCCTATTACTCTCCCACTGCTGGGAATAGGTCTCTTCTCTCCAATTTTGGAAAGAAGGATTGGAGCTATGACCTACGACGCTGCTCCAATGCGGATTGGTAGGTTACACATATCTCCAGAATTCTCTAGAGATATGCAGGTTTCCTCACGATGTTTTCCTTCACCGAAAAGCGTGTGATAAATTGCAATTATCAATTAGACACATAATTTTTAACAGAAAAACTCATTGGTGTCTGCCCGGGTTCGAACCCGTGACCTCTTCGAAAGAGTCGCACGGTGTTACCGCTGGGCTACCACAGCTATTATATCGTTATAATAAAAAAATCTAAAGTCAAAAATTTCTATATTCACTAATCAAAAACTCGAGACAACAGGTAAAGTAGTTAATGATGAACTCTGGAAGAATTCGCTAATAAGCGACATAATCGCATTTTGTACCTTAAAAATATGTTATTACCTTACCTTATATTTTGTAAATTGTTATTTTTATTTCTATTTTTCTCTGTAGTGTAAAATTATATAGAATTAATTGCATCTTATTTATACGATAGTTTCCACAACGAAATCCCAAAATCGATGCATAAGTTTTTACTTAAAAAAAGAGAGAGGTAGTCATTCATTTCGATGAAAACATTAAGGCTAGCTTCCCTTTTCTAGTAACAGTACAGATCTATGGTAATTTAACAATGAAGTGTGCGAACTAGTATAATAGCTCTATGGTTAAACAAACAACAATGAAGTATGCGAACAAAATCTCGGGCATCACCAATCTATGCTAATATTGTATAGGAAAAATTTGTATGTATGTTTGTAATGTTTTCATATAAAAACTACTGGAACGATTTCAAAAAAAATTTTACTATTGGAAAGCTGCTTCTTTACTGAGCAACAAAGGCTATATCGTGATACATTAATAAAAAAATAGAGATCTGTAATAAAAATGTAATAAGGTGTAAATAATTATTTAATTTATTCACAAAAATCTTTCATCGCATTCGTTGCGGAAACTATTGATGATATATTTAACAAAAATAAATCTATAGTCCAAATATAAAATCTAAAGTATAAATATATAAATCTAAATAAATCTAATCTATATAAATCTAAACTAGACTTAGTAGACTTTACACTGTCATGAGATCGGTTTGTACGTGGGTGAAACCGCTGGATATTACTAGTAATTTATAGAATTAACGCCTAACGAACGAAATCACAGGCATCACTAATGATTTTACAAAATTATTTTCCAAATTTTTAAAATTCTTAACAATAAACACGTTCAGTTACTTACCGGATCGCTCCTGCATAAGTCTTTCATGATCTCTTCGCAAAAGAACTTAGAACGCCCGTAGGGGCTCGCTAGACCCAGCCCGGTAGGGTGTCCTTCGTCCAAAGGCAATTTCTCAGGTTCACCATACACAGTGCAAGACGAACTGTAAACCAGCTTGAACACTCTGTGTTTTTTCATCGCCTGAAAAATATTACAGTAGACTAAAACGGACATAAGTAAATTATTTTGTATTTAGGATATATTAAGACCATTATTTAAAAGTACCTGCTTGACCGAGCCTTGCTCGGTATTTTTTTTACAAAATAAAAAAAGAAATTTTTATATATTTGATTTTAATTTTTTATATTTTTTAATGCCCAAAAAAACAGGGATAAAACGATTTTGTTTTAATAAAACCTTGCTAGATCGATTTGTCTCGCCCAAAACCTCCTGCATGCTGAATTTCAGGAAAATAGTTGGTGCCGTTTCCGTTGAAGTGGCGTTGAGCGGGGCACATAGTGCGTAGAACCGATAGGCGTTGGGGTCTGAAGGTGTTGGAAGAACGACCCCGTACCGGAAAACGCAGTGTCGGTAGACCCCTCACGAGATGGACTGACGACCTCAAAAAGGTCGTGGGGAGCCGTTGGGTCCAAGCGGCACAAGATCGTGTGGTATGGAGATACCATGAAGAGACCTACATATGTCCAGCAGTGGACGTCCATCGGTTGACATAGAAGAAGAAGAAGAAGTTACACGTTTATGTATGGATGGATTACCTCAAAAAGAGTACAGGTACCGGCTATGTTTGCTTGATAGTATTCCAGCGGTTTCTGTACAGATTCACCCACGGCCTTCAGCGCTGCGAAGTGTATTACGCATTCTATGTTGTGCTGTAAATTCAAAAGAGTAGGGCCGATTTGGACTTTTGCAGTTCAGATTTGCATAACGGTGCAGAGATTCAAAAAAATTGAGTTTATTGGTTCGGGAAATTGCTTCTTGCAGTTTTGCATTTCAAAATATAATTTTTATAGTTTCATTTCGTTATTTTTACCTTGTGCTTATTTATGATTTGGTATATCCAAAAATTAAATGAAATATATATATTTTTATATTCTTGCTATTCTAAGCTCAAATGCTAAAATCTTAGCAATAAAATCATAAGGAAAGTCCGAAATGTGATTACCAAAGTTGCGTCAAGACAACAAGCAACGCAGTCGTATCTAAAGTGTAACAACATCGGTGTAAAGTAAAAATACTCTAAAATAAGCTTTGGTATAATACATATAAAATACAATAAAAGTACAGTAAAATACATAAAAATACAGACAAAGAATGTTCTTGATAATAGATCCAAAATTCTGCAACGTAAGTGTCGAGATGCGAATTTCATTGCATCTTAGGGTTCTAAGCCTTAATAAACATGTACGTAATGTGCATGAACATAAAGAATTAGAAGAGTTAGTAGGCGATAAGATTTTCACATGTGCGAAGCATGTAACATAAATTTATAAGTACATAATTTTAAAATATATAAAAATAAAGGATGATAATAAGGAAATAATATAAAGATAAATGAAAATAAATGGTTTGGTGGCGTAAATGAGGTATATTGAAATGAAATATAAATATTTGATGACCACACATACATTTTCAAAAATCATTTTAAGTCCTTCCGGGTCTCTTATGTCGATGTCGTAGAACTTTATTGATCTTCCAGTCATCTCTTCTATCCTTTGTAACGGTTCCGGTTTTTTTGCGCCTTCGGCCCTATTAAAAAATTATATGAAATTAGGAATTTATTATTTATTTTAATTTATTTACAACAATATGACTCACCAATGATAATAATGAGTCTTGTAGAAAAATAAATTGTCATTAAAATATTTATTAAATTTGTTATTGAGTAATCAATTACTAAACAATTCTAAAACTTAAAAGTATTATCCAAAAACTTATGATTAAAATAATATATATTTTTTACATTGGGATATTGTACTTATAAATTAATTGAGCCACAACTGCAAAAATTAAAAAAATATATATTCACCTTATAATAATTGAATAGTCCTCTGATTACACTACAGAAGTTTAAAAAAAGCAAGGTACTATACTTGTATTCTAAACAGTTTAGTTTTATTGTCGTTTAAATAAAAAATAAACACACCACTATCGTGGAGTGAATCATTTACTATAAAATACTATCTATGGCTTCATTTCGCCTCGTAAAACAAAGCATCATCAGGAGATAGACTCGACGACAAAATCTCAATCTTAAATAGTCAACCTTAAGAACTGCTTCACCATCGGCCCATTACAAAATAGTTTTCAAGAAATTCCAGCGACGCTTAAAGTATGACATCCGAAAAAAAATATTAAGTAGTTATTCTATTACAGGTATTCCAGTATAAGTAATTGTACGACACAGTTCAAAAATCTCTACTTCGTTGTACTACTTAACGAACCACAGACTACATTTTTTACTTTCAAATATACTACTATATAGTACTAAAGTAGGGGTAGCATGTGTCCATCAACAAAAAAAACAAAGCAAATGAGTCAATCTGTCTCTATTTTTTATGTGAGATTTGAAAAAGATAATTATTTGTTAAACACTCGCACTCACAGGCCTGCTATGGCTCTCTAACTCTATGTATAAAAGGTTTATGGTATTACCTGTAAGCATTGATGAGATTATCGACAACAATAATCTCGTGCACGTTGTCCTCTCGCTCTAACAACGCCATCACTGTATGAGAGCCGACATACCCGGCGCCGCCCGTTACTAATATAGCTGATGCCATGATTTCGCTAGAATATAAATAATAAAAAAAAGTTAATTCTTATTGAATATGAAATATATGAGTCTAGAACCAAGCATGCGTGAGCTTGGCAATTGGGAAAAACTTTCCCCTTAAGTCTATCGAAAAAATAACCATTCCAATACGAGTTTTATTGAATTCATTTGAACATAGAAATATAACACAAGATTTGCAATAACCTAGTCAACGGTCATGTAGTAACTAGATAAATTGTTTACATTCAGTAAGTGGCGCGATGTAATGCGACCTATTTGTATTAAGTGCTCTTTTATGTGTTATGGTTACGACGTAAAATAAAATCGCTAACTAATTCAGAAAATATACGCAAGGCGAGAAATACTCCTTAGGGCATAAAGACTCCTTGAAGGAAACTCCTTCCTGCCAGTGTGGATTTTTTTTTTGAACTGGAAATATGCTGTCTAAGATCTAGTCGTAAAACGTATTTAAGCGGGATGGGCGAGCTCAATAGAATTATGTATCAGGCCAGTGTAGGGGTAGGCATATTATTATTTTACTTTCCTTACTTTTATAGCATTAAGTCCTTAAGAAGTTACTATAATGGGGTTAATATGCAGATAATATAAAAATCTTTGTATTATTGTATTGTAAATTATTACAAAAGAGCGTCATAAGAGCCATCCAAAGTTTAAGACCTTGAGATAAATATATATTCTCTACATTATTTACAAAAAATATACACCATTGAAAATATATATATTGACAAAGCAGAAATCGACATGAACTTGCAAAACAAACAATTTTAGCTTTGTAATTATAGGAGTTTAAAATAACTATTACAAGGAGGCCGATACGTAAAGCCTATTATATTATTGATGATTGCATAAATGATAAATATTTAACTACTCTCCGATATTACACAAGATAGCAATGACCAAAGTAATTAGTAAGAGTTAGAAAAGATTCAACCGCCGAGATTCCTGCTGACTCTTTTTGCTAGGGTCAATTTTCCGAATCAGCAGTAGAGTTGACGACTCAAAAGCAATTGTTTACAAGTTTATTTAAGTAAAGAATATTTTGAATTTGAATATGCGATGATGGTATGAATAGTCAATCTCATCGCCTATGAACTCCTCCGTAGATGTAAAACCCCATATCGACTTTCTTTCAAAGTCAAAGTCTGCTAATTATCAAATAAAACTTTACAGTACGACTTAACTTTTGCATTAAAAAAAATAAGTAGGTACTGTAATTATAATTCAACTTAGAGTTTCAGACATGGTAATCGCGACATATGTTTTACATTACTATAGCAAACCATAAAATTTATATTGTTGCATATCGTCATTTCAATTGTTCGCGTTATACAAGCAACGTTGTTAACATTATATACGATGTAACACATGTCTTTTGTTATATAAAGATACAGTCCTATTCATATTGTATTTAAAATAATTACGTCTAGTAAGTAAGTAAGTTAGTAACGGCCTGTTACTATCCCACTGCTGGGCATAGGCCTCTTCTCTCCGTTTTTTTTTTTTTTTGGAGAGAAGGATTGGAGCTAAGACCTACCATGCTGCTCCAATGCGGATTTGTAGGTTACACATATCCCCAGAATTCTCTAGAGATATGCAGGTTTCCTCACGATGTTTTCCTTCACCGAAAAGCGTGTGATAAATTGCAATTATCAATTAGACACATAAGTTTTTACTAGAAAACTCATTGGTGCCTGCCCGGGGCTTGAACCCTAGACCTCCTCGAAAGAGGCGCACGGTGATACCGCTGGGCTACCACAGCTTACGTCTATAAACTACTAATATAAGATTACCCAATTTTTTTACCCAATTTACCCAATAACTATATGCTGTTAACTCTAACCGACTATAGCATTTTTTTTGACGAACTGACCTAACGGATTTTTACAGCGTCACAGGATAGGACGGGCTAGCACAATACAAAATACCCGCAAAATCTCCAAATCGCGCGTCTCATTATGACGCTATTATAACTGTCATAATTCTACGTATTTGATTCATCAAATGATTTATATATTAATAGTAACGTATCAATATTGTTTTACCGTTAAAGTTTACGACTGTCATATTATAACTGAGGTATAGATTAAAAGTAATAAAGAATTATTGCCATTATAAGTAGGAGTGATACTTCTGATCAGTAAATACAATTGTTCTTTAGATTGGGTATGTTAAATTATCAAAGTAAATAGGTATATTATCCCATTGTTGGGCATAGACCTCCTTTCTCCATTTTTAGAGACAAGTATAGCTAAAAGCTAACACGCTGCTCCAATGCGGATTAGATGCGGTAGGTTACACATATTTCTGGAATTCTCTAGGTTTCCTAACGATGTTTTCCTTCACGGAAAAGCGTGTGATAAATTGCAATTATGAATTAGACATAAGTTCTTAACAAAAAAACAGATTAGTGCCAGCTCGCGCTTCGAACTCGTGACTTCCTCGAACGAATCGCATGGTCTCACCGCTGGGCTATCACATAAACCATTTATATGATTAGAATAAGGCTTTTTAGTCATTTACTAGAACATATTACAAATATTAAATCATTATAAACCGTATACGTAGCTTTATATACCTAAAAAAGCTTTTATTTGTTTTAATAATGCAGCGAAACTGTTAAAAACCAAATAGATGAATATAATCCATCCAATCTAATAATTTCCAACATACGAGTACCGTAATATGGAGTTTTCGTGTTCATATATATTATGACTACGCTGGCATTTTGTGATAATGTTATTGCCGGTCCACTTCAATTTTATAACAAATGATTTTAATTCGTAAAATACCATAACCTAAATTATTTTCTAAAAGTAAAGTTAAACGACAAATTATAAACGAATATAAAATTCAAAAATGGAATACTAACTTGGTTCGCGCGCGTCACTCACAATGGCTGCCAGGTCACTGTGTTATCAAATTGTAGTCGCCTATTACGAGAAGATTACTTTATCAGAGCTTGTATCAAAGTCATCGAATGCCATATTATTTTGTAATGCGTGGTACTAGCCGCCTTTTGTAATACATGATTGATTGCTTTTCACAAAGTATTTGAAGTATAGCGAACATTGAGAACCACTCAACTAAATGGACGGAATGGATTTGGAATAACTTACTTATATCGTATTAATTAATTGAAAAACTATGTATAAATAGATCATATCAAAACTAGTTAAGTTGTATATATTGTATTTTACTTTCCTAATTTTTCGATAATGTAATCGACAAAATACGATTTTCCGATTAACTAATATGGTAACTAGACGCGACCTCCGACTTGCCATTTGCCCGACCTTACGTCAATTCTAATACAAACATTAGCAATACAGTACATGTTGAACATATGAATGGTAAAAAAGCAAACTGGACACATTATTAACTGTCATAAATTGAACACTTATTGAAGTAAATAAGGCACTAAGTACCTGAAAATTAAAATTCGAACTAAGTTTGCAATTTGGTTCTAAAAGCCTTTTAGATGAATGAGAAGTGTTCAATTATATATAGATTGAACTATATGAAACTAGGTTTTACCCGCGACTTAGTTCGCGTGAACTGTTGTAGCGTGATAGGTCGATAATAGATGGCGCTTTTTTATGTCATCCTATTCCTGTACAATTAACAGGTTTTCTATAGCCTATATGTCATTCTTGTGTATAAGGAATAATTGTTCCAAATTTTATCGATATTGGTTCAGCGGATTCGCCGTGAACGAGTAACAAACATACATCCATAGTCACAAACTTAGAAGAAGGATGCTAAATAGACATGTATATTTAAGTCTTTATTACTATACTATAGTATCTATAACCATGTCCTATTTTATATAACATCTGCAAATGATCGTTCTACATAACTGAACTGCTACATCATCATTCTCCTGCCCTTGTCCTACTCTAAGTGGGGTCGGCATAACATGTTTTAACAATGATTTGATTTGGCTATATATTTTACGACCAGCCGCTGGCCTGACATCAACTTACTCAGTCGCCTTTTACGACACCTCGGTAAGAAATGAGGGTGGTCTATTCTACTCAGCAGAATACCTGTTATCATGTATGATGTGAATCAGCTCTATAAATTGTTTTTGTTTTAATAGTTGTTTTTTCTCATTGGTGAAACAAGTATGGGCCATACTTGTTTCTGACAGACACTCACTAAATAGCACTAAATATGTAAAATTATAATTCATAAGATTTTTAGTAGCCTTCATTTTGTAAATAAGCATGCTTGGTTACAGTTATATGCTCAAAGCAGTAATTAATATTTTGTAATATAAAATCATTATTTTAGTACCTAAACAACATTCCAAAAATTACTCAGTATAAACATTCCAATATCAGGTTCTTAAAATTCATGATTAATTGAATGATAAACTGAAGAAATTACCTCTGTAAATGTACAAAGATAACATAATTGTCTTTTCTGTTATCTCTTAAATTATTTAGTGGTTAAGTAATTATTAGTTTAAATTAAATTTACTAAGTGAAAGTGTACCATTTAAAGTTCTTTTATAACTAATTTATTTATAATTAATTTAAGTTTAAAACTTAAATGAACTTCCTTTTTTTATGTCCTTACATAAAAAAAATTTTTCCTTAAAACCCATTATGTCATCACCGCCCGACGGGGACTGGCGGTGGGTATGTCGGACTCGCACCGACTGAAAACCTGACAGTGCTCCACCACGCTGCTGATGGTGGGAACAGGGTACCGTTGTACATATTGCCCCAATCCCCCCCAGCAGCAACTCTGAACCCCAGAGTGTGCCACCTCTGGGTCGGGGCCTCTCTTAAATAAACTTACAATGTTTTAAGTTTATATATTTTATTTGTTTATAAAAATGTATTTGATTTAAAAAGACAATGGCACAACCATACAACATGTGAATAAATATACTAGAACGATATTGTTATTGTTTCAACTCCTGGACAATTACGTTCAATTAGTCATTTTCTTATAAGATGTTCCAGATGCGAACGAAGAATGATCTACCATCAAACTATCTTCCATAGACAGAAATGGGTTTTAAACATTGCTGAATAAAATAAGACAAGTTTGCTGCAAAACAACCTTTGATATAACTCAATTGCGACATTAGCACAAGTTTTCTAGAGATCAATTTTCATTATGCTGATTGTCCAAATAATAAGATAGTTATTATAAGTCATCACATTATTGGTATTGAGTTCCAAAATTGTCTTTTATATTATAAAAACAAAATAATTTGTATGGTTCACTCCTAAAATTTATATTCAAATGATTGGCTAAACAAATAGATAGTAGTACTTACTTATGATCAATCGGTTTCATTTTTTAACAGACGAATACTCCGCCCTATATTCACGTGTCTCTATTCGCTTCAGTGTTTGTTTATGTACTAAGTACATTGTGTGCGCCAGATGCAAACTAGTTATGTTGTTTTAAATATTGTTTTACTAAGATTAACTCCAACCTGACATTTATATAAAACTTAATAATACTTATTCATTATATATCATATATCAGACCTATGAACTTATTTTATTTAAAAGATTGCAAATACACAGGAAAATTCAAATCAATTTTGCAGAAAGTTTTTGACATATATTGTAATTTGTAGTCATCCGTTCATAAATCAATTAAACAATGTTTACATATAATTTATATTGGTTAAAACTACATATGTAATATCAATAATATAAATTTTTGGACGAAACGAAGTTTTGTGTTGCTATATTTTAATATAATCTTTAAGTTTTACTAAATTATAGTAATTATTATTATAATTTAGTAAAAAATAAAAGTGTATTAATAAGGATAAAATATTATTTTCATGATTCTGCATTATGTTCTACATACCTAACAGATACGATTTTAAAATTTGACATAATATAACAATAGACACAAGTTTTTTTTAAACTGTACACATTCTCATCGTTTGACACTACAAAATTTTGTCTCTTTTGCTCCCGCTCAGTGTTCAAGGTGGTTATTTTTACTAAAATTTTAAAGAAATGTATCAAAACTAATGCTAAAACAGCTAAATATCAACACCACTATTTAAAGTAATCATAAAAGATTAATATCTTTATTATAAATATTTTTATAGGGTAAAGATTATCGTGATATTTATCGGTGACCAAAATGAATACTCCGTGTCCAACATTGTTTTTTAGTGTTCAAATACAAGAAAATCATGTGAAAGCATACAGTTTATCGTCTTATGTGAAAGATATGTGAATATACTTTGGGCGATAATTAATTATCAAACCCAGTGCACAAATTTCGTAGTATAAAACTTAAAAAAGTGATACTCTAACCTATACTTCAAAATGATTCTATACAGTGTTCTTGTGTCCGCAGATGAGTACGAAAATTATCAAAGCGAGCGCTGTGGAGCCGGATCCCTTTGAGACGTCGATCTCGCAGGCTTTAGTAGAATTGGAGACGAATTCGGATCTGAAGGCTCAACTCCGGGAGTTGTATATCACTAAAGCTAAAGAAATTGAACTCCACAACAAAAAAGTAGGTATTTTATTATTATCTTAAAGCATTTCAGATTACTGAATTGTAGATTTATTAAAAAAATATTTGTTATTGATGTAAGTAAGATCATAAAACTTTTGTAAGTTTAATATAAATCATTATAAGTACATCATTCAGTACAAGCTGCTTCCTCGAATTCAAATTCATACTTGAAATGTATACACTATTTAAATATATTTATTTAACTAGTTAATAATAATTAATATTCACACAATGACAGAAGATATTTGTTACACTTTGTGTTGGACTTTTGACATTAAATAATAAATAAGCTATCTATTTAAAGTATTTAGTGCTCTAGAAGTCTTCTGTTCATTAAATCTTTAATATTTAAATGTGTTAATCTTGTATATATATATTTTCCGAACCTCTGAAACAGCTCCAACGATTTTCCTGAAATTCAGCATGTAGGAGGTTTTGGGGGAGAAAAATTGATCTAGCTAGGTTTTATGTAAAAAAAATATTGTTTTATCCCTGTTTTTGAGCATTAAAAAACACTAACATTCATATTGAATTGAATTTTCGCCATTAACTGTCAAGTCGGCGTAGCTTATTCGGGTAACGGGCAGCCTAGAGAAATGTGAATGCCAAGGATCGATCCGGAACCAATTAATTGTTTTTCTTTTTTTTAAGTTTTTTCTTTTGTAAAAAATTACCGAGCGAAGCTCGGTCACCCAGATATTAAACTTTAGTTCACATATGTATAATTTTTAATTGACTGACATCTTCCTAGATAATAGTAATATTGACTTATTTACGCCTTTACTGGGCATAGCATATGTGTGGGAAACCCCTATAATTTTATTTTGCGAGTAAAGGCTAGACACACAAATATGTATAATAATTGACAACCAATATTTAAACAAAATGTGACTTATTTAATTACAGTCCATCATCATCTATGTGCCAATGCCCAAATTGAAGGCATTCCAGAAGATCCAAATAAGACTGGTCCGAGAACTGGAGAAGAAATTTAGCGGCAAGCATGTTGTGTTCATTGGAGATCGCAAAATCCTGCCTAAGCCCAGCCACAAAACACGTGTTGCCAACAAACAAAAGAGGCCAAGATCTAGGTATAGTCTTTATTGTACACTAATTATTTAAAATTATGATCCTGATAAAATCAACGTAACTAAATCTGCTCTGCTAAATTCTTGTTTCCATAAGATAATAAAGCCACTCCACCTTCAAAAATATGATATTTTAAAGAGAGAAAAAAAAATTTAACAGTTTAGAATGAAAGTAGTTAGGTTAAGTCTCACAATTACCATTAATATTACAAGTATTCACAGTTTCTTAAACAAAGAATATTGGTAAACAATGAATCAAAATATCTCAAATAATATTAAAAAGATTAAATGACATTGATAGGTATAATAAGTGTAATAAAGCTAATGCTGGGGATTAGCTCAGCATTCTGTTTATTTTTGCATTTTTTTTTTGTGGGTGGAAACAGGCTTAGCTTTTAACAAATTAAATTCTTTATTTTTTTTGTTCTGTGTACTTAATATTTTTTCTTTTTTTGATCTGAACATCATTATATATATCTTAATATTGAAAAAGTATTATTTAAACATGATGAAATAACTAATATTTTTCTTTCTAGAACTTTAACATCTGTGTATGATGCTATCCTGGAAGATTTAGTGTTCCCTGCAGAGATTGTAGGCAAACGTATCAGGGTCAAGCTGGATGGATCACAGCTCATTAAAGTTCATCTTGATAAGAACCAACAGACAACTATTGAACATAAGGTAATTTATTAAATTATCTTTTACATGCCATACAAACATTAACATGGAAGTAAATACCAAATTCATTGTATGTATATATTTTATATTACTTATTTTAAAATATTAGTATATGGGGCAATTACACTCACTTTCCTCTGTCCCCCAAGTAAGTAACTTAATAATTGTATTATGAGTGATAGGAAGTTGGTAAATAAATATATGTATTAAAAAAAATATATAAATATATGGGACACTTACACACATGGTCAACCGTCCCCAAAGTAAGTAACTTAATACTTGTGTTATGGGTGATAGATAACTGGTGAATATATACTTATATATTTTTTAAATATATACTTAAATACAAATATACACCCAGGCTCAAAGACCAACAAATTCATGTATAGATAATGTTGGCCCTCAGTGGGAATCGAAGCTGCGACCTGTGGAGCTGAAGGTAGGGTCACTACCCGCTGCGCAAACAGGCTAGTCAAAATATAATTTTAAATATATCCAGATTTCAAGAACAAACAAATTGTTTTTAGATAATGTTGTTCCTCAGTGGGAATAGAACCTGCGATTTGAAGAGCTGAAGGAAGGCTTATGCCAGTGCAGTTGCTATACTGCACAGATAGACTAAAACAAACTACAAAATTAAATAAGATTTATATGCACAATATGTAATTTAAGAGTTCTTTGAATTTTAAAACAATACAAAATAGTGTATTATCTATTGCAGGTGGACACCTTCCAATCAGTATACAAGAAGTTAACGGGGCGTGAAGTCACCTTTGAGTTCCCTGAACCCTATTTGTAAACTAAGGACTATGACGTTACAATAAAATAAAACCATAAATATTTGTTTGATTCAAAAAAACTAAAACCATTTATAAATTACCTTAAAAGATTATAACCAAACATCTTATTAGATATAAGGCTTGGCCACTATTAGCATTGCAATTGCTTGAATAAGAAAGAGGGTGGTCTATTTTACTCAACCGGATTCCACATGGTGGGTCAACTTACCTTAGTCGCCTTTTACGACACCTCGATAAGAAATGAGGGTGGTCTATTTTACTCAGCCGGATACCACACGGTGGGTCAACAAACCTTAGTCGTCTTATACGACACCTCGTCAAGAAATGAGGGTGGTACTACTCAGTTGGATATCACACAATGTAACATGTAAAAATAACATGACAACAAATAACATGAAAATGTATTGTTTTTATATAACTTTAATACAAAATATTCAGTCCATTTTACATACATACAAAGATTGCGCACATATACAAACACAAAGATTACAAACAAAAATAAATGCGTATTTTAAATTAAATCTAAAATTATATACATAAATTTGTTCATGATATAAAAAACCGAATTTTTTATAAGTTTTTTGTGATGTCAATTATAAATTAAAAAATTAGTCCATAATACACTCTACAAAATTGCAAAAAAGGGTTAATACAATTTAAGTTTTTTAACAAATTAATTTAAGGGATGAAACAACAAAAACAAGCAAAAATGAAAATGTAATTTTTAAGTGGGAAATTATATTATAAGTAAGCACTTTCCCTTAGCCGTACCATTAACATGCTTATACTTTTGCACTGATAAAAAAGTCACATTTATAATATACAAATAACTGAAATCATTTATACACGTTATTCAATAGAATATTCCATCTTATTTGAAATGATTACCTACCCCTTAGCTCTATATACAACCCTTATTTAATAATTATATAACAAAAAATTTGAATTTTACTGAACATGTGCTACATACACCATTGAAAAACCACATTCCTGATACTTTCCAGGATAGCATGAATATATTATTCCTGTTTTGTTTTCATTGATTCATTTGGGTACCATTAAACCTTGAAAGCAAGTCATAGTGACAGTATATCTGTACGCTTCGACTCTAAAAACTAAAAAGTTAAAAGTAAATGTGCTAATTAACTTTACATAAAACAAAATTTCAAGTTGGCTATTTAATTATATTGTATTATTTATATATACATTGTTCAGGATCTAGTAACATAAACGTATATAACGTATTAAATCTAACGTGTGTTTACAGCTATCAATATATTTATCATTTTCATCTAGCAACATTAATCAACTCGTTTATGAATGCAAGTAATTGAAACAGCATTAAATAAAGTAATTTTATTAAAAAAAAGCAAAACAAAAACGAAAATTATTTACGTATATTTGCTATGAATTATTAAAAAATAAAATGTAAAAAATAAGTGTATGTAAAATTGCATAGAGTAACTGCGGACGCGAATTCGACTCGACCGCAATGAATTAAAAGTTATTCACTTGTAAATCGCGACAGTTTTTTTTATAAATATCTTATCGGATTATAATTATAAGAATATTTCATCAACGTTTAAACGATTTGATATGAACGAAATTGCGTATAAAAATTCTTCAAACACACGTGGTATAAACCCTATCGATCAACTATATTTTATTGTCCACATATCGATGTTATGACGTGCAAGATATATTTATCGGTTTCCTTGTTTTAAATTATCTGCATCAGATGACTTGTGCCGACGATATCACTTGCAAAATATATCATACTTACCGGTTCCCTGGTTTCGTAATCGGAAACCTTCCTATCAAAATTACGAATCGTAAAACCTAGTAAAATCGTAATTCAATAAATCGGTAACGTATTTCTTTAACGGCAGATCAATATACAATGTATTAGTTGCGAATGACAACTATATTACATGCAATATTTTATAGCTCTTGAGTGTACAGTTTATCTAAATCTGGCACACCCTGATTTGTGATACTCTCAGGTTTACTATTGGCAACACCATCAGTTAAATTTGTATTTACACCATTCTCAATTTGACTCGTAGGTTTTACCACTTTTATATAGTTTACAGGGACAAGTCCTGCGATGTGTCTGTCTGTTGATGCCATTAGCCAGCCGGAGTTCCAGAGGTGACCCTGGAGGTGTTGGGGAGCGATGGTTAGAACCTGGTTAGCGGCGAAGCTAATCTCCTGGGGAGACGTTGCTTGGAAATCGTGATGAGCCACTGCGCGGAGTGCATTCTGCCAGCTGGACGGGTCTTGCACTGTGAATGTTTATTTTTAATAGATGTTACAACATGTTTCTAATTCAACCTCCTTCATAGGTCATTAATAACAATAAAAAACATTGTGGCTGTCATTATGTGTCAGATGTACAGGTTCACTATACTGTCACAAGTAACGGCCTTTTTCTGTCCCACTGTTGAGCGTAGTCTTTTTCTTCTATCTGTTAGGTTCGAACCAAGACCCACCACGCTGTTCCACTGGGGATTGGCAGGCTACACATATCGCCAGAATTCTCTAGAGATATGCAGGTTTCCTCACGATGTTTTCCTTCACTTCACACGATGAAAAGCGTGTGATAAATAGCAATTATCAAAATAATCTTTATTCAAATAAGCTCCTTCAAGCACTTTTGAATCGTCTCAGCTCTGGGCTATCACAGCTTAGTAAGTGTAACACAAGGTTTGAATTAAATATGTCGCATCATCACCGACCACCTGTCGGTCAAAATTGAGTTCAAAGAAGTCGGTAACATAAAAAAAAACCAAACAAATACTTACAGGTAAAACTAATAAAAAGCGTGTAAAAAAGGTTTATGTGTATAATCTGGTAAATAAACAGGTTTTGTATACATCGGTTGAATTAATAAATAAATATAAAAAAATATGGGACACTTACACACACGGTCGTCCACAAAATAAGTAACTTAATTTATAATTTTACTTATATAATTTTTAAATACATACTTAAATACAAATATACGCACAGACTTGAATACTATCAAATAGAAAATGTTGGCCCTCGGCGGGAATCGAACCCGTGGAACTGAAGGCAGGGTCATTACCTACTGCGCCAACGGGCCAGAATTGAATCGATAATTGTATTATACCACTATAAAAATAAATAGTAGCGTGTAAGTTGATTATGTTGATTATAAGTTATTATATCTTGACACGCTTTAAATACAATAAAATTATTATAACGCAATAGTTCCCGAGGTCATGTTGAATATAAATATTTTTCATTGTGAATATTTTGAAAATAATCTATATCGTTTATTGAGCAACGACTGATAATATTTTTTATCTTTAAAATAACTTATCTGATATCACATGTCAATTGACTACTATTTCGATAAAAGTGACATTACATGACTTTAGCAGATGCTGGATGTCAGATGTGAAAAGCGACACAGATTTAACATAAATCAACCCTTTTGAATCGTTTTTGAAAATTAAGTTTGCGCTTTGTTACATTTTTATAGCATAAAAAGTAATAATTATAAAATTTGAAAACCAGCAACGAGAGTGATTTACTTTCAGAAAAGATTTATTTATACTAAAATTATATATATCGCAGATATATAATATTTATCGCGGATTATATCAAAATAATATTCTGATTAGTTTCTATACTAATTATATAATAGTTTTTTTATATAAGTTATACAACTTTATATAAGTTGAAGAGTTTTATTGTTTGAACGCGCTAATCTCAAGAACTACTGGACCGATTTGAAAAATTATTTGAGTGTAAGATAGTCCATTTATCCTGGAAGGCTATAGGCTATATAACAATAAGAAGAAAAGAAGAGGAGCAGCAATAAAAAATATTACGAAAACGGCAAAACTTAAAACTTTCCTTTCCTTGAGTGCGCTAAGTAAACGGTAAAAGTTATCAAAAAATCATGTATTACAAAATTCTTCCCCTCTAAAAGATCTAAATAATAGTCCGCGACAGCATATATCTAGCTTTTAAGTTTAACCCACTTTAACCATTTTTATGGTTATTAAACTACTATATTACGGTTTTAATCTTTTCACGCGGGCGGAGCCGCTGGCGATTGCTAGTAAGAATAAAACATTTTCACAGACAGATAAGACTTTCGCATTTATAATAATAGTATGGAGATACGTTAAGAAAAGGACGTTATAATAAATCATATTAATGCAATGCAAGATTCTATAAATAAGTATAATAATATAGGTACTTATAATTTATTTATAATCATCATCATTCTCCTGCCTTTATCCAGTCTAAGTCCAGTCCAGTCTAAGTTAGGTCTTCACAACATCTTATAAACATCATATTTTACGAGCGGCCGCCTAACTGACGTTATCTAACATTATTCACTTTTTGCGACACCTCTGTAAGAATTGAGGGTGGTCTATTCTACTTAGCCGGATACCACACGGCGGAGTCAAATTTTTTCTCTTTATAATATTAGTACAGATAAGCATATTCCGCCGTGTGTAATCCGGCCGATTAGAATAGATCACCCACATTTCATACTGGGTTGTCGTGAAAGGCGACTAAGGAAAGTTGACGTCAGGCAGGCGGCCGGTCGTAAAAAACAGCCAAATCATGTTACAGCATGTTTATAACATGTTGTGCCGACCCCACTTAGAGTGGGATAAGGGCAGGAGGATATATAAATATATAATAATAATATTATATACTCACATTTTTCATGTATACTTGAAGATAGACCATTCAACATCTTTAGAACAATGTAGGGTGCTGCGGCTATCACTCCGAAGAAAAGAAGTATGGGCCAGCTTGAGCCCTTGGCTTTTTGTTCGGGAGTCGCCAAGCCTGTTTGTGTGGCTTGAACTGCCTCGGCCCATGCCTGAAATATATGAATGCTAAATTAACATCGGAAGCTGTCATTCAAATTCTATAATAATACCGTAATTAGTTTAAGCTTGCTCATTACAGTTAAAAAAAATATTATTAAAAGAAAGAAGACATAAAAAGGCTACTTATAATGTTGTGGATTACATGTAACTAATTATCTATACTAATATATAAAGCTGAAGAGTTTGATTGTTTGAACGCGCTAATCTCAGGACCGATTTGAAAAATTATTTCACTGTAAGATAGTCCATTTATTCCAGAAGGCTATAGACTATATAACATTACGCTAATATGGATAGGAGAGGAACATCAATAAAAAATAATACCAAAACGGTGTAATTTAAAGCTTTCCTTGCGAGCGCTGAGTAAACGGTAATAATTATTATAAAATCATGTATTACAAAATTGTTCCCTTATAAAAGTTCTAAATAAAAGTCCGCGACAGCATATGTCTAGCTTTTAAGGTAAACCCACTCTAACCATTTTTACGGTTATCCAAAGCCTATAACACGGTTTTAATCTTTCCACGCGGGCAGAGCCGCTGGCGATTGCTAGTAAGAATTATACATTGAAAAGAGCAACTGCCGACTTTCTGATAGCTTTTCCCGGTAGGAACAGTTTTCAAAGCTAGCAGTAGAGTCGACGATTCAAAAGCATTTGTTAACAAGTTTACTAATAATAATAAAGAATAATTTGAATTTGATATCCAAACGATAAGACCATGTGTCTCTTTTCACGAGATCAATGAGTTTTACGGTTAAAACGTATGTGCCTTAATCATTTTTCAACTTATCACACGTTTTTCGGAAACACGATGTATATACGACCGACACAAGTGCAACGGGCCGGCCATATTTGTCGCAAAACCGATGACCGTTGGGGTAGACGTGTTCTGGAGTGGAGACCGCGAATCGGGAAACGTAGTGTAGAACACGCTGAGACTCAATTGACTGAAGATATACGTAGGACAGCGGGCAGTGGATGGAAGCAGAAAGCCCAGGATCAGGCTTAGTGGCGAATAATTGAAGAGGCCTATGTCCAGCTGTGGACTAAAGTGGGCTGATGAGTGACTTAAGGTCAATAGATATAGGTCTAGACTAAAATTACATGCATCAAAGTGTAAGAACCACTAGATGCATCGACCGCCTAGGGGACCTCCTTCGATTCCTCGTTCGAAACGGCCGAAAATAAAAACACTAAACTAAACCATACCAACGTATGGCCGGGTCTATTATATGCGTGTCATATTAATTTAAAACATACAGTAATATTAACTAGTCGCGTGGTATTAATTAAAAATATGTAAATATTTTAATAAGAACTTAGTAACGAGGTCATTTATACGCCGTGTGTGGTGCCGTGGTATCCGGCTGAGTAGAATAGACTACCTTCATTTCTTACCGAGGGTACGTAAAAGGCGACTAAGGTAAGTTGACCCACCGTGTGGCATCCAGTTGAGTAGAATAGACAACCCTCTTTTATTACTAAGGTGTCGTAAAAGGCCACTAAGGTAAGTTAACGCTAGGCGGTCGGTCGTAAGGCCAAATCATGTGACAACATCTTTAAAACATGTTGTGTCGACCCCACTTAGAGTGGGATAAGGGCAGGATATAAACGTTTAAGTTTTTCGATAAATCTATCGATATTTACGTGACTGTTTAAATACTTGAAAGTTAACAATGTAAATGATAACGGTTGTTCAATATAAAATTTTGAAGTGAAATGCCAATGCATCAAAATATAATCAGATATTAAAATTGTACAGATTTCGTTTGTGTTTTTCGTCGTTCCTGATAACAGAGTAGACGTGACGTCAAAATATTATCTCTGTACCTAATAAAATACGTACCTACATACGTTTTAAAACAGTAGGTAACCTATATGTACTTGTAGAGTATTTATTCATATACGGATTCGTTTAATATTTATTTATGCAGGCATCTTCATTAAAATCAATTTAAAATAACTTTAATTCAAGTAAGCTAATGAAAGAAAGTAATTAGTATAAATAAAATTCAACTTAAAAAAGAATTACTTTAATTCTTTTTAAAGTTGACTTAAAAACTGTATAATTATACGAGTAGGTGTAATTATTAATAGGTGATTGCTAAATTACTGAAAATTATTATTAATTATAACGTAATCTATATATATAAAAGAAAGTAGTGTTAGTTACACTATTTATAACTCAAGAACGGATGAACCAGTTTGACTGAAAATTGGTGGAGAAGTTGCTTAGAACCAATAGACGGACATAGGATACTTTTTATCTCATTCAACCGCGTTTACATCAAATCACTTAAAAACGTGGTATAAAATGACTATGACATGGAATAACATTGCTTTCTGTTTCTCCCTATGTATGCTTAAATCTTTAAAACTACGCAACAGAAGACGTGGTTTATTTTTAATAGAGAAAGTGATTGAAGAGAATGGATTAAGTTAAATTAAGTACCTTAAATACATTGTTAATTTAATAAAGATCAATATGGCCAGCATGTAATTTAAATAAACATTTTTGAAGATATTACAGATTTAAAATACAGGGGCATAGCGATTGCGCGCTTAACCTTATAGCACTTCGAATTTAGCTGCGATCGGACAGGTTTGTTTTTCACATGGCCAACTATATGTCGCTCTTTCAAGAGTAATCTTTTAAGAAAACCTGTTTGTATTGTGTAATTACAAGAAAGCTGTAAATGTTGTATATAAAGACATTTTGTAATGAATTGTTAAAATAAAATACATAGCTAATATAAAAGTAAATAAGTAAAAATGTAGTATATAAATTTAGATATTCCAAAGATAGCAGGAAATCTTCATGGTATAGAGAAAGGGGAATTGTTTTACTTCAAATTTAACGCGTGCGGGCCACGGGCAGTAATGAATGAAACAAAACTACTGGATAGATGTTAATCTTTTTTTTCACTGGGTGACAGACTATATATTTTATACCCATGCGAAGCCGGAGCGGTAGTGCGGTGCGAGCCGCAAGTAGTTAATAAAAAATGCAAATTAGTTAGTATTATATGTGTATGAATAATTTATTAACTTTATTCGTCGTTTTTAATCGGAACTACATGTTGACCTCGAATAATACTTGAAATAGTTAAATACCGCGAGCGCTTTGCCCTCTATCTCGAAAGCGAATCAAGATAAAAAAAAAATGCTTGAACAAAAGTTGTACAAAATTTTATCTTCTTCAATATTTATAGCATAAGTGCCATAGAAAACGAGATATTTGTAATAAATGTGTAAAGGAATAGATTTTTTTACCTTTGACCTTGGAATTTATGTAGACGCGGACACGATACGTAGGTTTTGATACAGGTTTTTTTGATTGTCTACATAAACGCTTTTGGAAGATTGTAGCAAACTATTTCTCATTCTTAGATGAAACCTCATATTTGCGTGGACGGATTTATAGTACGGAGGGGGGTGTACACTTCATATAGGTACTTTTGCCAAGTAGAAGATTTTTCTCAGCAACTGGATTGTCACAGACTCTGTGCTATTCATAACATTGTTTTATAAAACTTCATTTTGTTTGCTTTTAATTAATTTTAAACATATTTAGCGCAATCCTATCTAATATTAAAACAAGGGTCGCCTGGAAGAGATCGCTACTAAGCGATAAGGCCGCCTTTTGTACGTTACAATTTATGTTTTCTTTATTATTATTGCTGTTTTTCTCTTGTGGTTTACAATAAAGTGTATAAATAAATAAATAATATATAAAGCTAAAGAGTTTGTTTGTTTAATTGTTTGAACGCGCTAATCTCAGGAACTAATGGAATTTGTCGAGGAAGGCTATAGGCTATATAATATCACGCTAAGATGAATAGAAGAGGAGCAGCAATAAAAAATATCCCCAAACAGCAACATTTAAAGCTTTTCAAAAATGTCTTATTATTAATTCATGATAAGTAATTTTATATTGAAAATTTCAATTTGGGAAAAAAATTGTGACACACTGATTTCCATGTGGGCAAAGCTGCTGGCACAGCTAGTATATTATAATATGATAATTCACGACGATTGCAAGTTTTTTTTATTATAGTTCTCAGTACATCACAAAGTACTTTATTATCATGAACGTAATCATTAGGTTATAACCTTAGTTGACATTAACCATACAATGCATCGCATACAATGGACTATTATTGGTGCAATTCGGTATACAAAAATAAATACTCTTATAAAATAAAAATATAGAATAAATAATTTTTATACTAATGCTTACATGCAATCTATACCCAGAAGTGGCAAAACAACTTTATTTCTTCTTGGCGTAAAGAATACCAAATAAATATTTTAAATCGATGCAAAAATAAATTTTTGAATTAAAAATTTCGTGGATGTCGCACTCACGTGTTATATGGGCTTAAAATTACTTGAGTGAGTAATTAATTAATTAAAATTACTTAATTACTCACTCGATAAATTAAAACGTGAGTAACGGTTCCTATAAAATGCAGCACTAAAAGAATTATTCTTTTATAATTATAAAAGAATAATTCTTTTAGTGCTGCATTGGAGCTCTTAAAAAACCAATATAATCTCCGAAGATCTATAATATTAGAATTAAAGGTCAGGCACAAGAAAAACACTTATATTTTACCGCTGCTCTATGGATTCTTGATGAAACGTATACGGAATACATACGGAAATCTAATAACAAAAGGAGAAGGCAATCTCTGAACTCAATTAACAGACAAAACACAACTTGATGATTCAAATTCACATACATTAAAATAAAAATTACCTTAAATTCACATTCTGTCCTGATACCCAATATAACAAGCAGCTTTCGCACAAGCCAGTTCAAGCTGCGGACCACAGCAAATGTTGACCAAAACTGTGCAAATAGAGATCTTAAACGACCAAAATTTTCAGCGACACCTAAAATAAATTATTTATTCGCTTTATATAAATGCAAGAGATAATATAAAGTAAAAAAATTATATTAGGTCCTTACATATGAAATTGGCGTTTTCTATGGGAGGAACATAGTCGTTTTTTTTTTAATGAAATATATTTAATTAATCAAAGTATGTACCATTGCTATGTATGCACTTTTGCCATCTAATAGGTAGTTCATTGATCCCCTTACTAAAAAAACCATTCGGGCGGGAATCAATAAAATCTTTGAAAGCGGTTTGGACTGCCCCATCGGAGTTGAATTTTTTTCCTTGCAAGTAGTTATCCAAATTGCGAAAAAAATGGTAATCTATTGGAGCAAGGTCCGGAGAGTACGGTGGATGTCTAAGACATTCTAATTGAAGTTCCTCTGATCTGGTAGCCGTCTGTTGTGCAGTGTGTGGTCTAGCGTTGTCCTGAAGCAGCAGTGGCCTAGAGCGATTGACCAGCCTCGGTTGTTTAGCAGCTAGCTTTTCCATCATGGTTTGCAGTTGCTGACAATAGATATCTGCCGTAATCGTTTGGCCAGATTTAAGAAAGCTGTAGTGAACGACACCGGCACTAGTCCACCAAACACTTACAAGCAACTTTTTTTTAGTCAATTTTTGCTTAGGGCAGGATTTGGCTGGTTCGCCAGGGTTCAGCCATTGCGATGAGCGCTTCCGATTATCGTAGAGGATCCACTTTTCATCACAGGTAATGATTCGATTTAAAATTCCTTCATTATTGTGCCGGTTGAGTAACGTAATGTAACGTAAAGTAACGTAACGCAGCAGTCGACACGCGTTTGTCGGTTTGCTGCACTCAATTCATGAGGTACCCACCTTTCAAGCTTTTTCACCTTCCCAATTTGCTTCAAGTGGATTAGAATAGTTTTATCACTAACACCGGATCCTGCAGCTAACTCGGACGTGGTTTGCGATGGATCCGCTTCCACAATAGCCTTCAATTCTTCATTATCAACTTTGGTCTCCGGCCGTCCACGAGGCTTGTTCTGCAGGTCGAAATTTCCAGAACGAAAACGTTGGAACCAAAACGCACTGTGTTTTGTTTTGCGACACCGTCACCATATACATCATTAATCCTTCGAGCCGTTTCTGCAGCACTGGTGCCACGGTGGAACTCATACTCGTAAATAACGCGATATTTCATGTTTTCTATTTTGTAAACAGAGTGACACAAAGAAAAAATCAAAAGAAGAAAAAACAAATGAATTAGGGGGTTTGAAACACAAATGCATAAGTAAATAGCTGTATGAATTTGAATTTGGAATTCCTAATCATAAAGGTAATATTTGAGATCAAAGTGGCCAGTACGACAAAACGCCAATTTCATATGTAAGGACCTATTATTCTCTTCACCACTTTAGTTACAGATTATATTTATCAAGTGTAATATCTTATACATTTTGGAATATGAAAAATATACCATCTTCCTGCCCTTATCTAAGTGGGGTCAGCACAACATGTTATAAACATGTTGTCACATGATTTGGCTACGTGTTTTACGACCGGCCGCCTGCCTGACATCAACTTACCTTAGTCGTATTTTACGACACCTTGGTAAGAGAGAGGGTGGTCTATTCTACTCAGCCGGACACCACACGGTGGGTCGACTTACCTTAGTCGCCTTTTACGACACCTCGGTTAGAAATGAGGTTGGTACTATTCTATTCTGCTGGATACCACACGGCGTGGAATATAGAAAATATATATTCCGAAAATTTTTGTATGAATTATCATCACATTTATAATCTTTGATCCAAAAGTAATAATAGAATTATTTTGCTATAATCCGCGAAGAAGTAAAATAGAAAATATATATAATGCTAAATGTAAGTGGACAATCGGTTATCATACCTGATACATGCAGGATTCGTAAAAACACATGCACAAACCTCCACCACCGCCACCACAATACACAAGCACTATATACGTTCACTATCACAAACTCAACAATCGTTTCGCCCCGCAACCGAAGCATCGTCAGGAGATAGACTCCACGACCAAAATCGCAAAGCGAAGCAATACCCGAATAAGTTTAGTTATATACTAATCGGTTCAACCCCACCCTTTATTTTATTTTGCCTGCAAACAAGTGTAACAAGCTTGAACTAGAAACATTTATTTGCTCGTTAATGAGGGTGCCATTGTTATGTTTAATAATCTCAAGATTTTCCAATAGGCTCAGCTTAAGGCCTTTATTAGAACACGTGTGCAATACTTCGAAACTATGGTCATTAGGAACTTTATGACCGCTTTCTATCAGATGTTTAGCGAAATTTGAATTTTGTGGTTTGTTATTCCTGAACGCGGCCATATGTTCTTTAAAACGAGTTTCAAAATTACGACCAGTCTGACCCACATATGTATCATTGCATTCAGGACATTTTATTTTATAAACACCACACTTTTTCGCGCTTGGTAATTTATCTTTATTATTGCACAGAATCTTTTTTAAAGAGTTATTACTTTTAAAACCTAATTTTATATTTGATTTGGATTTAAATATAGCTGAAATTCGTTCTGACAATGCTCCAAAATAGGTCAGACTGGCTTTGCACTTATTATCTTTGTAATGTGGCACCGCGTACAAGTGTTTTGCCAATTGCAACTTCTGTTTATTTTTTAATATGTTATGTACTACTTGCTTATCATAGCCATTAGAATGCGCCATCTGGCTGATTATTTGAAGCTCTTTGTTAAAATTCTTCTCGCAAAGAGGGACTGATAAAAGTCTATGTATATGACTGTGAAAGGCGGCAAGTTTGTGTTGCCAGGGGTGAAAAGAAGAAGCAGGTATGATCGTATCCGTGTAGGTTGGTTTGCGAAAGATCTCAAACATATGTTCATTATTGGACCGTGTAATAGTAAGGTCAAGAAAATTTAGCGAGTTATTCTGCTCTGATTCTAATTTGAAACTAATTTTGGGATGTTTGGAATTGATATTATTAATGAAAATATCAAGTTGTCTATCCGTACCCGTCCAGCATATAATTATGTCATCTACATATCTATAATAGTAAAGGATGTTTTTATTTTGGACAATGTTTTGTTTTTCAAAGTGGTCCATGAAAATTTCAGCCATAAGTGGACTTAAAGGGGAGCCCATAGCTAAACCATCCTTTTGATGAAAGTAATGGTCATTGAATCGAAAATAATTTTGTTCCATACATAATTCTGTTAATTCTATTATTTCTGAAATCTCTCCAGGGTGTAAACATTTTTTCTCGAGTAATGTGGTCAAAATGTTTAATGTTTCCTTGTATGGAACATTCGTGAATAAACTATCAACATCAAGTGATATTAATTTACATTTATTTGGTAATTTTATATGTTTAATTTTGTCGACCAGCTGGAGACTGTTTTTAAGGGCATGTATTGGCTGAAAGGATGTTTTAGACGGTATGATTGAATTTAAATATTTAGCTAGTTTATATGCTGGGGCGCCTATGTATGAGACAACTGGACGTATGGGGGTATTATTTTTGTGGATTTTTGGCAAACCATACAACATCGGAGAGCGAGGATTCATCTCAGTGACCCTCAGTTTAGATGAGTTGGTGGGAAGTATATACTGAGTATTATTTACAATTTCTTTAAAAGACTGTGCAAAGTTTTTGGTAGGATCTGAGGGTAACTTGACGAATTCTTCACCATGGATAACATCATTAACTTTTTCCAAATAAATGTCGCGTTTTAAAATGACTACGGTATTTCCTTTGTCGGCTTTAGAAATGACAAGGTTATTATTCGATAAAGTTTTTTGAAGAGACTTAAGAGTTTTAGATTCAGCATTAAAAGAGGGTAAGATGGGGGTTGATTTGATTTCTTGCGCGACTAAATTCCTAACGATGTTATCCTCTTTGTTTACGATCACTGCTAGTTCGGCATCGATAGCTAGGGTTTCTAATGATTTATCACAGATGTTGTGGGGAATATTATATTTTAAGCCTTTCTCTAAAAATGTCATTTCAATGGCTGGGATGGTAACATCTGAGAGGTTCTTTACTCGGGGATAAAACGAATGTGGGGTAGTATTGACTAAAGAGGTAGATGTTTTATTATTATTGTCTGGGATATTACTTATTAAAGATTTTAACTTCTTACTTTGTGTAAGGTATTTTTTATGAACTTCTATGGAGGCAAAGTCCCTAGCTTTCATGTCTAATAAATCGAATTCAACATTGTGAAGTTTAAAAGAAAGTTCGGAATGAAGTATTTTAAGGTGGAGCTTCAAATTATCTCGAATAGTAAACCAATGGCGGGATTCTTCATTAAGCCAAGTAGTTTGAGCTTTTCTAACAGCAATTTCCGACGATTTGCTGTGAGTATTACATTTTATTTTAATATAGTTAGGTGTTACGTTCAAATGCTTACATTGTTGGTTGAACCAAATATTTTGGACTGCAACGCGATGTAATTTGGTTAATTTAATGTAGAGTTTAGCCTGTACGGTCAAGCTCACCGTCTTTAAATAATTTATAGAATTAGGCGTTACTTTGCGGAGATCCATAATACAAAAGTAATAATAGAATTATTTTGCTATAATCCGCGAAGAAGTAAAATAGAAAATATATATAATGCTAAATGTAACAAAATTCAAATTTCGCTAAACATCTGATAGAAAGCGGTCATAAAGTTCCTAATGACCATAGTTTCGAAGTATTGCACACGTGTTCTAATAAAGGCCTTAAGCTGAGCCTATTGGAAAATCTTGAGATTATTAAACATAACAATGGCACCCTCATTAACGAGCAAATAAATGTTTCTAGTTCAAGCTTGTTACACTTGTTTGCAGGCAAAATAAAATAAAGGGTGGGGTTGAACCGATTAGTATATAACTAAACTTATTCGGGTATTGCTTCGCTTTGCGATTTTGGTCGTGGAGTCTATCTCCTGACGATGCTTCGGTTGCGGGGCGAAACGATTGTTGAGTTTGTGATAGTGAACGTATATAGTGCTTGTGTATTGTGGTGGCGGTGGTGGAGGTTTGTGCATGTGTTTTTACGAATCCTGCATGTATCAGGTATGATAACCGATTGTCCACTTACATTTAGCATTATATATATTTTCTATTTTACTTCTTCGCGGATTATAGCAAAATAATTCTATTATTACTTTTGTATTATGGATCTCCGCAAAGTAACGCCTAATTCTATAAATTAATCTTTGATCCATTTTACACTTACCTAATATAGCTCTAAAAGAACTAGTCAATGCAAAGAATGTGTTCTCAAGCATCATGGCTATACTGCCAACAGCATTGACCACACTTTGTATTGAGTCGAATGCAGGTCTAGAATTTTCTTCAGCCATTTGGATAAATCTAAAAAATTCTAGCATGTTATTGTTGTACTAATTTAAGTTAAAACTTGGGGAAAGTGAGGATAAAATAACATTAGAATTAATATTTCTAGCTCTGCAGGGTTCAATTCCTGCCAATAGCAAACATTTTCTTATTTGTTTTTCAAATCTGGGCATGTGTGTGTATTTAAGTCATCATACTCCTGCCCTTCCCACTTTAAGTGGGGTCGGCACAACATGTTATAAACATGCTGTCACTACATTTGGATGCTTAGTCATATTTTACTACACCTCGGTAAGAAAGAGGGTGGTCTATACGACTAAACCAGATATACCTCACAGTAAATCAATTTACCTTAGTCATGTTTTACGACATATCGGTAAGAAATGAGGGTTGTCTATTGTACTCTGCCAGATACCACACGGCTAATGTGTGTGTATTTCAGTATGTATTTAAAACTATATCTATATATTTACAGGTTATCTGTCATCCATAACACAAGTATTGTTACTTACTTAGGAAACAGACAACTGTGTTGGTAATTGTAATTTTTCAATACTTTATTGTATTACCTACTAAATTAGTCATTTATTATTAATTTTCTTGTACTCAGGCTAATTTTTTGTTATAAATTAACATCTTTACAAATATGATTAAAATCTTTCAACAGAATAATGCATATTTTAAATATATTTTCTATAAAATTATACAAATAATTTATTGGATAAAAATGCCATTGTCCCAAAATTATATTTGTTTATTGTATTGAGAAGAGTTCAAACAAATTATAATAAGAATATAAATCAAAAGTGTATACATATAAAGATACATAGTCTGAGTTACTTAATATAACTTATGAAAAACAAAACAAGGAAACTATAACATGTGTATATATATAGTTTATCCTTATTCTATGAGTAATGGGCAATCACAAAACATCCTTGTGGTAATCTTCTCACTCATAATAGTCATAGTTTTCTTTACAATATACTGTTAGAATTAGAGAAAGCATATATTAAGTTAGTATGTAGTATCATGATGCAAAAAGTGTGTATATTCATACTAATATTAAAAATATCAAAGTCTGTGTGTCTGTTGCGTATTTTCATTTTTACATTACATTGTCATAGCAAACAGCTAGAGCTATGTTGGTTAAATTTGGTACAATTGAAATGTGTACAAATGGATTACATAATGGGAAAACATAGGGCCAAATATTCTAGTCTTATAATTTTTGAATCAACTAAAAAAAATTGAAATTCGGTCACTAAGGCTGTTAAGAATAAAGTTAATTTTCACTCCGTGTGGTATCCGGCTGAGCAGAATAGGCCAACCTCATTTCTTACCGAGCTGTCGTAAAAGGCGACTAGGGTTAGTTAAAGTCAGGCAGGCGGCCGGTCGTAAAATACGAAGCCAAATCATATTACAACATATTTGTAACATCCACTTAGAGTGGGATAAGTGCAAGAGGATGATGATTTTAAAGTTAATTTTCATAAATAAATAATTACCTGCTCTCAATATCACCATACATTGGACCAAATCTATTATATCCACTGTAAGGGCTCATACCACTCATCCCCATACCTCCCATTCCATATCCTCCATACCCACCATAACCCCCATAACTCCCATAGCCCATGCCATATCCGCCCATACCACCGTAAGACATTCCATTATTCATAGCATAACTTGATTGCATGTTTAAGTCTGGTCGTGGTGGTAACACAGGCGGTCCAAAATTATTAATACCAGATGTGCTTGGGATGGGATTTCTGAACGATGGTACGTCTGCTGGGCCCATAGCAGCTGCGTTTGACAAGTTGTGGTCGGAATTCACGTCGAATATTTTCGCTGTTTCACTCATTATTAATGTTAACAAGTCGGTTTACACTAAAGAGGTTACAACGTAATATTACCGTACGTAAAATATACCTCTGATTTATTGTAACACTTTTATGTATTGTTAAGATTACACAATTTAGCTTTGAAAGTTATAAATATTATTAGAAAATCTTTGTTCATAAGTTATGGTGTACGACCTGTGTTGAGATATTATCACTGATCACTGATTTTATTAATATTACTCTTTGAACTAGGATACTTGAATAGGAAATAGGAATTATCTTGTTTAAGAACGAAAGTCAGGCATCGTTAATCACAGTCTTTTTATCGTAATTCGTAAATAGTATACACCACACCATAGATTCTAAATTATACTCCACAGACTATACTGCGTCCATCATATTATCAGTCTTTTGACAGCTCACGCTCATTAAGGCATTTGTATTGCTTACGTACAAATATCATACAAATAATATTTGTACTTTATGGATGGGTACCGCCCACTTAGTGATGTCACACATAATGGTTTCTACGATTATGCCACAGATTAAAAATAATCGGTAGAAATCGATGTTACGAGTATTAAAAGACATTTAATAACATTATATAAAGTTTTACTTTCTTCTTAGTTAATACATGAATACAAATAAAACAATCAGGCTATTTTAATTTATTTTATTAGCACGAGTCGTCGGAATGATAATCAACACTAGACTCCTCCGATGAGGAGTCTTCAGTAGCAGTTATTATTAGCTCTTGTGTAGATAATATATTATCAAACGCAATATCACGTTCCCAATCAGAGAATATTACTCTTTTAGTTCTTTCTACCACACTTGCCCAGTTCTCGGCCGTTACGTGGGTGCAAGCATTTTTTAGCAATTGCAACATTTTATTCGCTGTGAATGGGGGGCTTGTATTGCATCTCGCAGCATGCCCTTTTACTTGTGCCCATATAAGTTCTATTGCGTTGTACTGGCAGTGGTATGGAGGAATCCGAAGAACAGTATGGCCATATTCTGCTGCCATTTCATTGATTACATAGCGTTTTGCTCTCTTTTTGGTTTTTAATATTTTTATTAATTCAACTTTTAACATTGAGTCGTCCACATTTTCTCCATTGTCCCGAAGCCAATTAATTATTTCATGCTTTTTATTAGCCTGTGTTGGCATTTTGTCAATTTGACGGGAGTGGTAGGGCGCATTATCAATAAAAATTATTGATGGTTCTTCCAATGAAATGAGCATTTTTTTGAACCACTCTTCATACACATTTGCATTCATCTCTTCGTGGTAGTCATTTGATTTCTTCGATTTAAATGCCAACAGTGCGTCTTGTACAAATCCTTTTGCTGTACCTGCATGGCAAATGATTAGGCGCTCACCTTTTCCCATTGGTACTGAGGAAGTGGAATCAGCAGTATCATCAGTCCAGAAACGAGATAGTGTGTGGTTAGCGTTGAGCCATGTTTCATCCGTGAAAACAATATTTGCCCAATCTTGTATTTTCTTTGCCTCTCTTAAAAAATCACAACGTGCTATAGCTATATCTGTGCGTTCCATTAATAATTTTCTTTTATTTAACTTTTTATATGAAAAGCCAATTGTGTTCAAAACTTTGACCAAAGAAGATTTTTCACCATGAAATAGACCACTTCTTTTCAAAGAAACAATAAGTTTTCTCAAAGTTGGAATTTCTTTTCTCAAGTAGTAATCTAGTTTACGTAGGTTATCATTAATCGAATTACTTAGGTACGTAATTCGATTAATGATAGTAGGTACTATAATCGGAATGGTATCGTATACGAGAATCTTTAGGACATCACTATCGTCAATCTGTCAAAAGATGGTCAATATAATGGACAGTGTATAGTAGGCTGCCAGATTTTGACCATTGACATTTGACATTTGAACAGATTACTAACTGAAATATATCTCATTATATAGTCCATAGATTATTAACTATAAAATAGATGGTTGAGATTCATACATTGGCGCGAGCCTATTTTCGGTGGTATGGGGGGTGCAGAGTAGCACTATAGCTACTTACATTCTCATTCATAAAAAAACTATCTGCCTCTCACCCGTTTCATTCATAAAAACGGATTTAGTCTCAGCTCTGACTCTTTCTCACATATGGAGTAGTAATCATAGATTATTAACTATAAAATAGATGGTTGAGATTCATACATTGGCGCGAGCCTATTTTCGGTGGTATGGGGGGGTGCAGAGTAGCACTATAGCTACTTACATTCTCATTCATAAAAAACTATCTGCCTCTCACCCGTTTCATTCATAAAAACGGATTTAGTCTCAGCTCTGACTCTTTCTCACATATGGAGTAGTAATATATATAACGTATGACGTAAAATCGTAGTAAAATTAGTGATGTACTTGGTGCGCTAAAACCGTAACTAGTGATGTCAAAGTTTTATCGATTCGCATTTTACTCTTACCGATTATTTGGATAATCGGTTTTTCTGTAACATATTAATAATGATTTTTAGATTTTAATAAAACAAAATATTTAAGGAAATTCTTTAATAGACTTTTACTGTAATAAAAAAATTTATATTCAACAGCCGTTTTACATTTCTATGTGCATGCTTCTTAAAAAAAAAAGTTTTTTCCTAAACACGCTAAAAGTGCAACTTCAAAAATGATTACTATTTTTAAATAGGAAACAGAATCGGCGATCATGTATCTTGAAAATATAGGAATTGTAATTTAAATTATTATATATTATTATTAAATATAATTAATTATAAGTATTCACTCGAAAACAAATTTACAAGATTAGTATTTGAAACAATAGATGCTTTCGTTTTTACCGTTTTAGTATTTAGGAAAAAACATTATACTTAAAAGGAGTATACTTGATGGTAAATTATAAATATTAGTCTTTTTTAGATATATTGGTAGTAGTTTTATAGAATATTAGTGGTTTTTATCTCTAAGTATAATATTTTCCATCAAACCAGTTAACACTTCGGATTTATACATATAAAGTAAGAATTAAATTGTGAAATTTTGCCATAATTAATGTGCCAATTGATACCAAGCTTTTCGATGAAAGAAAACATCATGAGGAACTATTCTCCATGGGTTAAGTATTTAACTAAATGTAAACATGTCAAAACAGGTAGTTTATAGTAGGCATTATCTGCCTACTATAAAGTACCTTTTTTATTACAACACATTATACTAACATTTAATATAATTTTTCATTCTTTTAAAGAATTTAAAATTATTGATAGTATTCACACCACTTTATTATGGCGTGATTGCTATCAATAATTTTTACAAACTTTGAAACAATAAATAAGAATTATAAAATTTTTAAAGAAAACGATGGATAATATTAAATACACTAAATTACTACACATTTAAGTATCACAGAGTGAAGCTCGTAGAATATTGATATTATATGCCTTGCCGAAACACACAGCGTTATAATGAAGAAGCAGTCTGAATTTTTACCTTTCCTGAGCTAATATTTTGTAAAACATACCTGTTTGTCGCTGGTTTCGGCTTTTTGGTACCTTGAATCCAGTTAGGTGGCGCTGTTGTCCTCATATTGGCGCCATTATGATCTGTCAGTCACATAGCGTTTTGGATTTTTGCCGCGTAAGTTGGAAAAATTTTCACTCGTTGGAAATTTTTTTAATTCAGTGCTAATTCATTATTTATTGAAGTTATTTCGGTCAAAAATCATCTTAGGCCGTACTACAATTACTTTTTTAAGAAGTTTCGTAAGTATAAGTGGTTGATTGTGATGGATGAGGATCCTAATAGGAATCCTGGAGTACAAGATGTTGCTCCGGAGGGAGGGCATAGTGCTCAGAGCTCAGGCTCTCAATCATCATCCAGTTCTTCGTCCTCGGAGGACGAAGAGGGATACGCATCACCACCACCTAACAAGAGGGCCAAACGCAGGTCGAGACAGGTTCGTACTTGTTCGGACCCGCGTATGGACTCTCTGATGAATCAAGTAAGTGTTCTTTCCAATTATATGTCGCAATTACCGCAGTTTATTCACGATTTTAACAGGAATATACCTAATAATAATAATATTAATGCTGAGTGTAAAAGCATTTCGTATAATGATAGTGACGAATTAATTCCGTCAACATCTAAATTTTTGCATAGACCGGGTAATTCTACTGCGGATATTTTTTTAGGTAATATGAAAGTTACTTATGATGTTAATAAGATTGTACCTGTTGCTGACCCTTATAAATTAGAAGAATTAATGACCTTACAACAATTTAACTCTCCAACATGGAAAGGGATTCGTTATAAAAAAATCTTACAGACATGTATAGCCTCACCAGGTTTTGTAGGGTTAAAATTGAATGAGGAACTGTGTCACCTCAATAAGGGTACTGATTATGTAGCGGGTACAGAAAACCTTTTAGCAGGTTTGTCAAATGCGGTGTTAGAAGACAAACGTTTACTACAATCAGGATTACAGGATTTAGTTAATTGGGCTTCCACAAGTAAAGCCGAACTTAATGCTAATACATTATATGACAAAATATTAGAAACATTTGGCCCAAGTTCTTCTTCTTTTAAAAATAAAGAGACAATTATGCAAGTTATATGTGGGAAAAGGGCAGAATGTATAGAAGTAAGGCGAGACCGCATCCTCAAAGAGGTACAGAATGTTAACTTAAAAGTAGCATTACAAAACGTTCCAAAACAGACTCTAGTAAACATAGACAATCAGGGTGGTCGTTATCAACTCATCCAAATAGTTATATTTGTCCAGTCAAACATATTAAGCAACTTTTAGACTATACTCATAAAAGACGTTTAAATACCGGCATTACAAGTCTATTTTTATCTTTGAAATGTGATGTTAAGCCTGCATCTAGAACTCTTATTGGTGGATGGATCAAATCTATTTTTAAAGAAGTTAATATCAAGGCATCTCCAGGCAGTGTTAGATCTGCTGTGGCCTCAAAAGGTTGGCTTGAAAATCTTCCAGTGGAAGAGATTCTGAGTAGAGGAAATTGGAAAAGTGATAGAACCTTTAGCAAATACTACTGTAAAGAAGTTATGCAGGCTATCCCCAATTGTGAAGATTTACTTCATTCTAAATTTTCTAGTGTATAAATTAAATAATGGTCAAAAGAATAATTTTTTAAGTTAAATTTTTTATTGAGGTTTTGTTAAGTTGAATCACAGATATTGTGTTTTATATAATTCCTTATTGACCTTAAATATTAGTTCCTATTATAGTGGCTGACAAGACCATTACATTTTCAGTTCCTAAATTTATTATAGTTAATTTCAATGTCTAGGAGAATAGTAAATAAGGTTATGTTATTAATTGAATATATAATATATAATCTGATGATCCTTTTCATTTACACTATGTATATATACATAATGTTTCTTACTCCTTTATCACATAGCGTTCTACCTTGTGTACCTTCACCAGCAGAAATCAAACAGGTCTTCATTATAACGCTGTGTGTTTCGGCAAGGCATATAATAGTACTGTTTTACACAAAATAAAACAGCTATTATGTGCCGAAAGAAACACACAGCGTTAGAGCAAGGGCCTTGCTGTGAAGACTCTATGAGACTGACAGATCATAATGGCGCCAATATTGAGGACAACAGCGCCACCTAACTGGATTCAAGGTACCAAAAAGCCGAAACCAGCGACAAACAGGTATGTTTTACAAAATATTAGCTCAGGAAAGGTAAAAATTCAGACTGCTTCTTCATTATAACGCTGTGTGTTTCTTTCGGCACATAATAGCTGTTTTATTTTGTGTAAAACAGTACTATTATGTTGCGTTGGTTAATCCAATTACCATTTTAGGTAGTTTACTTGGCTAATTTGTATCTGCTGAATTTTATTAAATTATATATTGCTGTTTTGCTATACTAAAGGTATAAATATTTAATTTTAGAAAATACCAATCAATTTATGAAAATTACATTTATAAATATTAGAGATATTCTTTTGACAACTGCAGTTGAATCCCAATTTTTTCATTTGTTAATAATATTATTGTTATGACATATTTGTCACTCCTGAATCACATGGTTTTGTTTGTTTACATCTTGTTATGTTTCTATACTTATGGAGTATATATAGTAAAATAATAAAAATTTTGAATCAATTTTTAAATGTTAATAATAGTAATATTAGTTAGTTACTTTTGCCTCATGTATCATAGTTCTATAACTTTACTTGCGATAAAATTTTCCATTTCCATTATCGTTTTCCAAGTATCTGCAGTACTGTGAATTCTCCTTAATTGATACACCGTTGTCTAACTCGCATTATGATTACGATTATGCAAAAAACTTTTAACAAATCATATTTATGATTAATGCAAGTTAACCAGGAATTATAGTTTTTTAAGTTATATACATTTTTGACTAATTAACACTTTACATGCCATATAATGCCATTCCAAAGATATAAGTTTTTGTGATGGATAATATAATTTTAACTAGATCAAATCTTTCAGTTTTATTAGACAATAGCGTAATTATAAAAATTTCACAATTTAAATAATCCTGTTTTGAAAATATATTACTCCCAGGATTGCTCAGGTTTTTAGTTTTGCTACACAAGTAAAAACACGTGTTTTGAATAGGAATAAATGGTGTTAATGTTAAAATACACAATTTTTAGCAGCAATACAGGCAGAACTCATATTTCATTATAAGCCCGTCGTTTAAGCAAACTAACAATTAAACTAGCAACTAAGCAATTGTTATTCATTTTCCTGAGTAATGAAAATTTTAAACCCATTCATCTCAAAATATAAGTTTTTGAGTTGTACCGCTATTGCTGCACATGACCGATATATCAATATACTGAACCGGTAATATGATATGGCTTGGGTCTGGAAAATATTTCTGATGGAATACAAGGTACTATAACTATCAAACAATAATATTAACCAATCATGTTTTAAACAATGAAACCAAATTATGATCCGTTCTAGTGTGCTAGAGCCCCCTTATCCACGGATTTGAGAAAAAATCCATTGGGTCCTAGTTAAGAAGTTTCAAACTTCATAATGTTTGTCAATTATACTAATATGAATACTATTTTGAAGACACAACCTTCTCTTGAGTCCTCTAGCATTGAAGCGGACTTTTACAGCCTTATTCCAAAATTCCGAATGGTTCAGGCGGCAAAATAAATTGTTAGTGAATAAAAGCATTCGCGCTGTGAAAATGTTATTACTAATGTCAATAAATGAGGCTAAATAATTATGATTCGACTGAAGCTCTTCATATATGTTCATCTGCATCATCGGGCTCGTGGACACTTCCCGGCGGAAGAGTTCGCAGCATATTTAACCTGTAATAAATAAGTTATTCTTTAATAATGTATAGATAGAACATTAGTTTGCAAAGGTAGTCTTACAGACAATCTTGGCATTGATATCCCCTGAGTAGAATAGACCACCCTCATTTCTTACCGAGGTGTCGCGAAAACCGATTAAGGTAAGTTGACGTCGGGCAGGCGACCGGTCGTAAGATACCAAATCATGTGATAACATGTTTAAAACATGTTGTGCCTAACCCATTTAGAGTGGGATAAGGGTAGGAGAATGATGCATTGACAAATAACAGAGATTTTAAATTTTAAAAATATATTTTTAGCTTCTACTGGTCTTAAATAGTGTCTGGAAAATATTTTTTTCGTGTCTATAACTTTGTCTACAGTTATATTTTAAGTATAGAATAGAGACTATAATTATAAATTTTGTTTTTTTAATAATAAAATATTAGCAGTACCAGGCTAAAAATATTATGCTTTCCAAATACTGTATTGTATGTGACAAAGTTCCAATGATCATCACTAATATGTCTTTTAAGCTATTCTTATATCACACACTTTTTTGCATCACTATAATAGAGGAAAAATTGTACCAAACATTTTTTGTTATATCTCAAACGGATTAGGCAGTTAGTCCATTAGACATATAAGCTTCAGTTTTAATAGAAAGTGAAATGGACAGACTGACATACTTTACATCAAATATTTACTTGCCTTCATCTAGTCAAATCAATTGACCTAATCATGTGCTTCATCCCATAAAGCATCAACAGCATATAGCCCTTAGACGTCATCCCAATGAGTACTCTCTTTGGCTATGACCAGGTTCATCTGAAAATTATTGCAAATACATTTTAATAAATATGGAACAAGCTATGGATAGCTCAGCGGTGAGACCGTTCGACTCTGTAAAGACGATCATGGGTTTATACCCCGCGCAGGCACATGTCTAATTGACAATTGCAATTTATGACACGCTTTTCGGTGAAGGAAAATATGGTAAGGAAATCCGCATACTTCTAGCGAATTCAAGGGATATGCGTAACCTACCAATCCGCATTGGAGCAACGCGATGGTAGGTCTTTGCTACAATACTTCTCTCCAAAAAACGGATAGAGGAAGCTTATGGTTCCCACTGCTGGGGTGGATAACAGGCCGTTACTTTAAACATACACATGCCAATTTTTGTGTTTACAAACAAAAATGATTTATATTTGAAACATTTTAACTCACTTGAAGAATATCAGCCATTGTATCAGATATTAATGAATTCATTGCAACAACAGTAGCAGTGCCTTGACCAGACACAGTTACTCAGACAAAAAATCTAGTTGAAATGTGCATAACTAAATGGGATAGTATGTTAAAGTATCTTGAACAAATAACTTTCTGTTAAATAATTAAAGTATGTCTGTAATCCATATTGTCTGTTGCAGAAAGAATAAAAACTATTCAGAAATAACCACCTAAAACATAGAATATAACTGATATTGGGTATGACATATGATATACAACACTTCAATAAAGCATACACAATAAATATTACTATAGAAGGAAAAGTTTTATTTTTATTATTTTAGTTTTATTTTTACTTATATTTTAAAATTAAAAAATAAAACGTCCCTATATTATCACAGTTCAATAAAAACACTAAGGATATACTATAATGCTATATGCTTCGAGGTCCCTGCTTTAATAAATGTATATATAAATTGAAAAACACTAGCTTAAATTGTACTATATATTATAGAAAAAGAATATAGCACGAAAAATACTATATTTTTATCGCTAATTGCAATTGTCGTGCTTTTTTTAATTAACTGTGAATGGAACGCACCCGCAGCCCTGCATAGGGAATGTAGGAACGAAACTCATTCATGTATTTACGGGGCTTAGTTAGTTAGTAGCTCTAACTCCGTGTCATTATCCAGCGAAAAGTAATAAAAAATAATCATGGAAAAATAAATAATGATTGAAAATAGATGTGTCCTATTTTTTTTCCTGAATTTCCTAAAAGTACTATATTTTTTTGATTTAAAAAGAAAAATAGTATTTTTCTTCAAAAAAAGGGTGGCAACCCTAATCGCGCCCTTTTTGATTAAATAGGGGCAACACTGTGCCGTTATTGTTTTCGGTGGGGACTGGAGTGGGGAGTCTTCCATTTGATAAAACGTTTCAGTGACATTCAGTCCTTGTTCGTCATTCAAGAGAAGTGCATCTCGGAACGGGAATTGTGGTATTCCTATTATATCGTGTTATTGTATATAGTGTGCGTTAACAAGAAGTTTATGGAATTGTCTAATTTTAATTAAAAATCATTTGTTGGTTTATATATTTTTGCGTAAGTAAAAAGTGATTACAGTTATATATTACGTATAACGAACGTTTCAGGTGAGTCAGTACGTTTCAATTTTCTTCGTATTAAATAGTGCAAAAGTATAGTTTATTTGTTATTAAGTTTTGGATAACTACTCACATTTTATCCGAGAATGTTTGTTGAAATTCAAACATTTGAGTTGTTGAGTTTGTGATAGTGAATGTATATAGTGCTTGTGTATGGTGGTGGCGGTGGTGGAGGTTTGTGCATGTGTTTTTTACGAATCCTGCATGTATCAGGTATGATAACCAATTGTCCACTCTACATTAAGCATTATATACATTTTCTATTTTACTTCATCGCCGATTATAGCAAAATAATTTTATTATTACTTTTGCATAATTACTCTGTTTTAATGATAGCTTAGGTAAATATAGACATTGTAATCTTAAATATTTAATGACTAGCAGCGTCTGACTGCCCTCCTGTAAAAGCTGCAGGGCTCTTTCTTCTCATTTAACAGTATGGTTGAGGTGGACACTGCAGTGTTCTTTCTTCCCATACTGTGTAGGCGTTTTGTTGGTAATGTTCGTTTTCTGTATCGTCGAACATTAGCTTCAAAAGCGCGCTACTTTGTAAGACGTTTTATTAACGGGCTAGCCATTATAAAGGTGTCGTACTGATTTCTGAAATTGCGCAGTTTTGGTAATTCGTACGTCATTAATTTTACATTTTTTTTTGTAATGGTTATGTGTTGCGGTTGGCAAAGAGCCGGTATTTGGCACCTGCAATACATGTAAAACCTTAATTCTTTTCCCAGTCGCTTTTGGCTACTGATGTTTGAGTGCACGCTTACATCTGTGGCTGAAATTACGGGAATCTAACTTAGCTTCATAAATTCAGACTTCACTTGAGTATTAGTTACCTCAAATGCATTTTCTCAAATTACAGAGGTCCTGGTGGTTGACGCTACTGTTCGGCCTGGCGCTATTCGAGCGCTCGAGGCGACGGCGGAGCGACAGCAGCTGCGGCATAGCCGGACGGGCCGGCCTGGGGTGAGGGGCGGCGGCACGTCTCCATTGGCAGCAGCGAGGCCAGACCAGCGTAGCTCGTGGAGTCACGAGGCCAGCTGTCGGACTGCCCTCCTGTAAAATTAATCCATTAATTTTATTCATTCCATTAATTTTTACATTTTTTTTTTGTAATGGTAATGTGTTGCGGTTGGCAAAGAGCCGGTATTTGGCACCTGCAATACATGTAAAACCTTAATTCTTTTCCCAGTCGCTTTTGGCTACTGATGTTTGAGTGCACGCTTACATCTGTGGCTGAAATTACGGGAATCTAACTTAGCTTCATAAATTCAGACTTCACTTGAGTATTAGTTACCTCAAATGCATTTTCTCAAATTACAGAGGTCCTGGTGGTTGACGCTACTGTTCGGCCTGGCGCTGTTCGAGCGCTCGAGGCGACGGCGGAGCGACAGCAGCTGCGGCATAGCCAGACGGGCCGGCCTGGGGTGAGGGGCGGCGGCACGTCTCCATTGGCAGCAGCGAGGCCAGACCAGCGTAGCTCGTGGAGTCACGAGGCCAGCTGTCGGACTGCCCTCCTGTAAAATTAATCCATTAATTTTATTCAATCTATTAATTTTTACATTTTTTTTTGTAATGGTAATGTGTTGCGGTTGGCAAAGAGCCGGTATTTGGCACCTGCAATACATGTAAAACCTTAATTCTTTTCCCAGTCGCTTTTGGCTACTGATGTTTGAGTGCACGCTTACATCTGTGGCTGAAATTACGGGAATCTAACTTAGCTTCATAAATTCAGACTTCACTTGAGTATTAGTTACCTCAAATGCATTTTCTCAAATTACAGAGGTCCTGGTGGTTGACGCTACTGTTCGGCCTGGCGCTGTTCGAGCGCTCGAGGCGACGGCGGAGCGACAGCAGCTGCGGCATAGCCGGACGGGCCGGCCTGGGGTGAGGGGCGGCGGCACGTCTCCATTGGCAGCAGCGAGGTCAGACCAGCGTAGCTCGTGGAGTCACGAGGCCAGCTGTCGGACTGCCCTCCTGTAAAATTAATCCATTAATTTCATTCAATCCATTAATTTTTACATTTTTTTTTGTAATGGTTATGTGTTGCGGTTGGCAAAGAGCCGGTATTTGGCAACTGCAATACATGTAAAACCTTAATTCTTTTCCCAGTCGCTTTTGGCTACTGATGTTTGAGTGCACGCTTACATCTGTGGCTGAAATTACGGGAATCTAACTTAGCTTCATAAATTCAGACTTCACTTGAGTATTAGTTACCTCAAATGCATTTTCTCAAATTACAGAGGTCCTGGTGGTTGACGCTACTGTTCGGCCTGGCGCTGTTCGAGCGCTCGAGGCGACGGCGGAGCGACAGCAGCTGCGGCATAGCCGGACGGGCCGGCCTGGGGTGAGGGGCGGCGGCACGTCTCCATTGGCAGCAGCGAGGCCAGACCAGCGTAGCTCGTGGAGTCACGAGGCCAGCTGTCGGACTGCCCTCCTGTAAAATTAATCCATTAATTTTATTCAATCCATTAATTTTTACATTTTTTTTTTGTAATGGTAATGTGTTGCGGTTGGCAAAGAGCCGGTATTTGGCACCTGCAATACATGTAAAACCTTAATTCTTTTCCCAGTCGCTTTTGGCTACTGATGTTTGAGTGCACGCTTACATCTGTGGCTGAAATTACGGGAATCTAACTTAGCTTCATAAATTCAGACTTCACTTGAGTATTAGTTACCTCAAATGCATTTTCTCAAATTACAGAGGTCCTGGTGGTTGACGCTACTGTTCGGCCTGGCGCTGTTCGAGCGCTCGAGGCGACGGCGGAGCGACAGCAGCTGCGGCATAGCCGGACGGGCCGGCCTGGGGTGAGGGGCGGCGGCACGTCTCCATTGGCAGCAGCGAGGCCAGACCAGCGTAGCTCGTGGAGTCACGAGGCCAGCTGTCGGACTGCCCTCCTGTAAAATTAATCCATTAATTTTATTCAATCCATTAATTTTTACATTTTTTTTGTAATGGTAATGTGTTGCGGTTGGCAAAGAGCCGGTATTTGGCACCTGCAATACATGTAAAACCTTAATTCTTTTCCCAGTCGCTTTTGGCTACTGATGTTTGAGTGCACGCTTACATCTGTGGCTGAAATTACGGGAATCTAACTTAGCTTCATAAATTCAGACTTCACTTGAGTATTAGTTACCTCAAATGCATTTTCTCAAATTACAGAGGTCCTGGTGGTTGACGCTACTGTTCGGCCTGGCGCTGTTCGAGCGCTCGAGGCGACGGCGGAGCGACAGCAGCTGCGGCATAGCCGGACGGGCCGGCCTGGGGTGAGGGGCGGCGGCACGTCTCCATTGGCAGCAGCGAGGCCAGACCAGCGTAGCTCGTGGAGTCACGAGGCCAGCTGTCGAACTGCCCTCCTGTAAAATTAATCCATTAATTTTATTCAATCCATTAATTTTTACATTTTTTTGTAATGGTAATGTGTTGCGGTTGGCAAAGAGCCGGTATTTGGCACCTGCAATACATGTAAAACCTTAATTCTTTTCCCAGTCGCTTTTGGCTACTGATGTTTGAGTGCACGCTTACATCTGTGGCTGAAATTACGGGAATCTAACTTAGCTTCATAAATTCAGACTTCACTTGAGTATTAGTTACCTCAAATGCATTTTCTCAAATTACAGAGGTCCTGGTGGTTGACGCTACTGTTCGGCCTGGCGCTATTCGAGCGCTCGAGGCGACGGCGGAGCGACAGCAGCTGCGGCATAGCCGGACGGGCCGGCCTGGGGTGAGGGGCGGCGGCACGTCTCCATTGGCAGCAGCGAGGCCAGACCAACGTAGCTCGTGGAGTCACGAGGCCAGCTGTCGGACTGCCCTCCTGTAAAATTAATCCATTAATTTTGTTCAATCCATTAATTTTTACATTTTTTTTGTAATGGTAATGTGTTGCGGTTGGCAAAGAGCCGGTATTTGGCACCTGCAATACATGTAAAACCTTAATTCTTTTCCCAGTCGCTTTTGGCTACTGATGTTTGAGTGCACGCTTACATCTGTGGCTGAAATTACGGGAATCTAACTTAGCTTCATAAATTCAGACTTCACTTGAGTATTAGTTACCTCAAATGAATTTTCTCAAATTACAGAGGTCCTGGTGGTTGACGCTACTGTTCGGCCTGGCGCTGTTCGAGCGCTCGAGGCGACGGCGGAGCGACAGCAGCTGCGGCATAGCCGGACGGGCCGGCCTGGGGTGAGGGGCGGCGGCACGTCTCCATTGGCAGCAGCGAGGTCAGACCAGCGTAGCTCGTGGAGTCACGAGGCCAGCTGTCGGACTGCCCTCCTGTAAAATTAATCCATTAATTTCATTCAATCCATTAATTTTTACATTTTTTTTGTAATGGTTATGTGTTGCGGTTGGCAAAGAGCCGGTATTTGGCACCTGCAATACATGTAAAACCTTAATTCTTTTCCCAGTCGCTTTTGGCTACTGATGTTTGAGTGCACGCTTACATCTGTGGCTGAAATTACGGGAATCTAACTTAGCTTCATAAATTCAGACTTCACTTGAGTATTAGTTACCTCAAATGCATTTTCTCAAATTACAGAGGTCCTGGTGGTTGACGCTACTGTTCGGCCTGGCGCTATTCGAGCGCTCGAGGCGACGGCGGAGCGACAGCAGCTGCGGCATAGCCGGACGGGCCGGCCTGGGGTGAGGGGCGGCGGCACGTCTCCATTGGCAGCAGCGAGGCCAGACCAGCGTAGCTCGTGGAGTCACGAGGCCAGCTGTCGGACTGCCCTCCTGTAAAATTAATCCATTAATTTCATTCAATCCATTTATTTTTACATTTTTTTTTGTAATGGTTATGTGTTGCGGTTGGCAAAGAGCCGGTATTTGACAACTGCAATACATGTAAAACCTTAATTCTTTTCCCAGTCGCTTTTGGCTACTGATGTTTGAGTGCACGCTTACATCTGTGGCTGAAATTACGGGAATCTAACTTAGCTTCATAAATTCAGACTTCACTTGAGTATTAGTTACCTCAAATGCATTTTCTCAAATTACAGAGGTCCTGGTGGTTGACGCTACTGTTCGGCCTGGCGCTGTTCGAGCGCTCGAGGCGACGGCGGAGCGACAGCAGCTGCGGCATAGCCGGACGGGCCGGCCTGGGGTGAGGGGCGGCGGCACGTCTCCATTGGCAGCAGCGAGGCCAGACCAGCGTAGCTCGTGGAGTCACGAGGCCAGCTGTCGGACTGCCCTCCTGTAAAATTAATCCATTAATTTTATTCAATCCATTAATTTTTACATTTTTTTTGTAATGGTAATGTGTTGCGGTTGGCAAAGAGCCGGTATTTGGCACCTGCAATACATGTAAAACCTTAATTCTTTTCCCAGTCGCTTTTGGCTACTGATGTTTGAGTGCACGCTTACATCTGTGGCTGAAATTACGGGAATCTAACTTAGCTTCATAAATTCAGACTTCACTTGAGTATTAGTTACCTCAAATGCATTTTCTCAAATTACAGAGGTCCTGGTGGTTGACGCTACTGTTCGGCCTGGCGCTGTTCGAGCGCTCGAGGCGACGGCGGAGCGACAGCAGCTGCGGCATAGCCGGACGGGCCGGCCTGGGGTGAGGGGCGGCGGCACGTCTCCATTGGCAGCAGCGAGGTCAGACCAGCGTAGCTCGTGGAGTCACGAGGCCAGCTGTCGAACTGCCCTCCTGTAAAATTAATCCATTAATTTTATTCAATCCATTAATTTTTACATTTTTTTGTAATGGTAATGTGTTGCGGTTGGCAAAGAGCCGGTATTTGGCACCTGCAATACATGTAAAACCTTAATTCTTTTCCCAGTCGCTTTTGGCTACTGATGTTTGAGTGCACGCTTACATCTGTGGCTGAAATTACGGGAATCTAACTTAGCTTCATAAATTCAGACTTCACTTGAGTATTAGTTACCTCAAATGCATTTTCTCAAATTACAGAGGTCCTGGTGGTTGACGCTACTGTTCGGCCTGGCGCTATTCGAGCGCTCGAGGCGACGGCGGAGCGACAGCAGCTGCGGCATAGCCGGACGGGCCGGCCTGGGGTGAGGGGCGGCGGCACGTCTCCATTGGCAGCAGCGAGGCCAGACCAGCGTAGCTCGTGGAGTCACGAGGCCAGCTGTCGGACTGCCCTCCTGTAAAATTAATCCATTAATTTCATTCAATCCATTAATTTTTACATTTTTTTGTAATGGTAATGTGTTGCGGTTGGCAAAGAGCCGGTATTTGGCACCTGCAATACATGTAAAACCTTAATTCTTTTCCCAGTCGCTTTTGGCTACTGATGTTTGAGTGCACGCTTACATCTGTGGCTGAAATTACGGGAATCTAACTTAGCTTCATAAATTCAGACTTCACTTGAGTATTAGTTACCTCAAATGCATTTTCTCAAATTACAGAGGTCCTGGTGGTTGACGCTACTGTTCGGCCTGGCGCTATTCGAGCGCTCGAGGCGACGGCGGAGCGACAGCAGCTGCGGCATAGCCGGACGGGCCGGCCTGGGGTGAGGGGCGGCGGCACGTCTCCATTGGCAGCAGCGAGGCCAGACCAGCGTAGCTCGTGGAGTCACGAGGCCAGCTGTCGGACTGCCCTCCTGTAAAATTAATCCATTAATTTTATTCAATCCATTAATTTTTACATTTTTTTTGTAATGGTAATGTGTTGCGGTTGGCAAAGAGCCGGTATTTGGCACCTGCAATACATGTAAAACCTTAATTCTTTTCCCAGTCGCTTTTGGCTACTGATGTTTGAGTGCACGCTTACATCTGTGGCTGAAATTACGGGAATCTAACTTAGCTTCATAAATTCAGACTTCACTTGAGTATTAGTTACCTCAAATGCATTTTCTCAAATTACAGAGTTCCTGGTGGTTGACGCTACTGTTCGGCCTGGCGCTGTTCGAGCGCTCGAGGCGACGGCGGAGCGACAGCAGCTGCGGCATAGCCGGACGGGCCGGCCTGGGGTGAGGGGCGGCGGCACGTCTCCATTGGCAGCAGCGAGGCCAGACCAGCGTAGCTCGTGGAGTCACGAGGCCAGCTGTCGGACTGCCCTCCTGTAAAATTAATCCATTAATTTCATTCAATCCATTAATTTTTACATTTTTTTGTAATGGTAATGTGTTGCGGTTGGCAAAGAGCCGGTATTTGGCACCTGCAATACATGTAAAACCTTAATTCTTTTCCCAGTCGCTTTTGGCTACTGATGTTTGAGTGCACGCTTACATCTGTGGCTGAAATTACGGGAATCTAACTTAGCTTCATAAATTCAGACTTCACTTGAGTATTAGTTACCTCAAATGCATTTTCTCAAATTACAGAGTTCCTGGTGGTTGACGCTACTGTTCGGCCTGGCGCTGTTCGAGCGCTCGAGGCGACGGCGGAGCGGCAGCAGCTGCGGCATAGCCGGACGGGCCGGCCTGGGGTGAGGGGCGGCGGCACGTCTCCATTGGCAGCAGCGAGGCCAGACCAGCGTAGCTCGTGGAGTCACGAGGCCAGCTGTCGGACTGCCCTCCTGTAAAATTAATCCATTAATTTCATTCAATCCATTAATTTTTACATTTTTTTTGTAATGGTTATGTGTTGCGGTTGGCAAAGAGCCGGTATTTGACAACTGCAATACATGTAAAACCTTAATTCTTTTCCCAGTCGCTTTTGGCTACTGATGTTTGAGTGCACGCTTACATCTGTGGCTGAAATTACGGGAATCTAACTTAGCTTCATAAATTCAGACTTAACTTGAGTATTAGTTACCTTAAATGCATTTTCTCAAATTACAGAGGTCCTGGTGGTTGACGCTACTGTTCGGCCTGGCGCTGTTCGAGCGCTCGAGGCGACGGCGGAGCGACAGCAGCTGCGGCATAGCCGGACGGGCCGGTCTGGGGTGAGGGGCGGCGGCACGTCTCCATTGGCAGCAGCGAGGCCAGACCAGCGTAGCTCGTGGAGTCACGAGGCCAGCTGTCGGACTGCCCTCCTGTAAAATTAATCCATTAATTTTATTCAATCCATTAATTTTTACATTTTTTTTTGTAATGGTTATGTGTTGCGGTTGGCAAAGAGCCGGTATTTGGCACCTGCAATACATGTAAAACCTTAATTCTTTTCCCAGTCGCTTTTGGCTACTGATGTTTGAGTGCACGCTTACATCTGTGGCTAAAATTACGGGAATCTAACTTAGCTTCATAAATTCAGACTTCACTTGAGTATTAGTTACCTCAAATGCATTTTCTCAAATTACAGAGGTCCTGGTGGTTGACGCTACTGTTCGGCCTGGCGCTGTTCGAGGCGACGGCGGAGCGACAGCAGCTGCGGCATAGCCGGACGGGCCGGCCTGGGGTGAGGGGCGGCGGCACGTCTCCATTGGCAGCAGCGAGGTCAGACCAGCGTAGCTCGTGGAGTCACGAGGCCAGCTGTCGGACTGCCCTCCTGTAAAATTAATCCATTAATTTCATTCAATCCATTAATTTTTACATTTTTTTTTTGTAATGGTAATGTGTTGCGGTTGGCAAAGAGCCGGTATTTGGCACCTGCAATACATGTAAAACCTTAATTCTTTTCCCAGTCGCTTTTGGCTACTGATGTTTGAGTGCACGCTTACATCTGTGGCTGAAATTACGGGAATCTAACTTAGCTTCATAAATTCAGACTTCACTTGAGTATTAGTTACCTCAAATGCATTTTCTCAAATTACAGAGGTCCTGGTGGGTGACGCTTCTGTTCGGCCTGGCGCTGTTCGAGCGCTCGAGGCGACGGCGGAGCGACAGCAGCTGCGGCATAGCCGGACGGGCCGGTCTGGGGTGAGGGGCGGCGGCACGTCTCCATTGGCAGCAGCGAGGCCAGACCAGCGTAGCTCGTGGAGTCACGAGGCCAGCTGTCGGACTGCCCTCCTGTAAAATTAATCCATTAATTTTATTCAATCCATTAATTTTTACATTTTTTTTGTAATGGTTATGTGTTGCGGTTGGCAAAGAGCCGGTATTTGGCACCTGCAATACATGTAAAACCTTAATTCTTTTCCCAGTCGCTTTTGGCTACTGATGTTTGAGTGCACGCTTACATCTGTGGCTAAAATTACGGGAATCTAACTTAGCTTCATAAATTCAGACTTCACTTGAGTATTAGTTACCTCAAATGCATTTTCTCAAATTACAGAGGTCCTGGTGGGTGACGCTTCTGTTCGGCCTGGCGCTGTTCGAGCGCTCGAGGCGACGGCGGAGCGACAGCAGCTGCGGCATAGCCGGACGGGCCGGTCTGGGGTGAGGGGCGGCGGCACGTCTCCATTGGCAGCAGCGAGGCCAGACCAGCGTAGCTCGTGGAGTCACGAGGCCAGCTGTCGGACTGCCCTCCTGTAAAATTAATCCATTAATTTTATTCAATCCATTAATTTTTACATTTTTTTTGTAATGGTTATGTGTTGCGGTTGGCAAAGAGCCGGTATTTGGCACCTGCAATACATGTAAAACCTTAATTCTTTTCCCAGTCGCTTTTGGCTACTGATGTTTGAGTGCACGCTTACATCTGTGGCTAAAATTACGGGAATCTAACTTAGCTTCATAAATTCAGACTTCACTTGAGTATTAGTTACCTCAAATGCATTTTCTCAAATTACAGAGGTCCTGGTGGTTGACGCTACTGTTCGGCCTGGCGCTGTTCGAGGCGACGGCGGAGCGACAGCAGCTGCGGCATAGCCGGACGGGCCGGCCTGGGGTGAGGGGCGGCGGCACGTCTCCATTGGCAGCAGCGAGGCCAGACCAGCGTAGCTCGTGGAGTCACGAGGCCAGCTGTCGGACTGCCCTCCTGTAAAATTAATCCATTAATTTCATTCAATCCATTTATTTTTACATTTTTTTTTGTAATGGTTATGTGTTGCGGTTGGCAAAGAGCCGGTATTTGGCACCTGCAATACATGTAAAACCTTAATTCTTTTCCCAGTCGCTTTTGGCTACTGATGTTTGAGTGCACGCTTACATCTGTGGCTGAAATTACGGGAATCTAACTTAGCTTCATAAATTCAGACTTCACTTGAGTATTAGTTACCTCAAATGCATTTTCTCAAATTACAGAGGTCCTGGTGGTTGACGCTACTGTTCGGCCTGGCGCTGTTCGAGCGCTCGAGGCGACGGCGGAGCGACAGCAGCTGCGGCATAGCCGGACGGGCCGGCCTGGGGTGAGGGGCGGCGGCACGTCTCCATTGGCAGCAGCGAGGTCAGACCAGCGTAGCTCGTGGAGTCACGAGGCCAGCTGTCGGACTGCCCTCCTGTAAAATTAATCCATTAATTTCATTCAATCCATTAATTTTTACATTTTTTTTTGTAATGGTTATGTGTTGCGGTTGGCAAAGAGCCGGTATTTGACAACTGCAATACATGTAAAACCTTAATTCTTTTCCCAGTCGCTTTTGGCTACTGATGTTTGAGTGCACGCTTACATCTGTGGCTGAAATTACGGGAATCTAACTTAGCTTCATAAATTCAGACTTCACTTGAGTATTAGTTACCTCAAATGCATTTTCTCAAATTACAGAGGTCCTGGTGGTTGACGCTACTGTTCGGCCTGGCGCTGTTCGAGTGCTCGAGGCGACGGCGGAGCGACAGCAGCTGCGGCATAGCCGGACGGGCCGGTCTGGGGTGAGGGGCGGCGGCACGTCTCCATTGGCAGCAGCGAGGCCAGACCAGCGTAGCTCGTGGAGTCACGAGGCCAGCTGTCGGACTGCCCTCCTGTAAAATTAATCCATTAATTTCATTCAATCCATTAATTTTTACATTTTTTTTTGTAATGGTTATGTGTTGCGGTTGGCAAAGAGCCGGTATTTGGCACCTGCAATACATGTAAAACCTTAATTCTTTTCCCAGTCGCTTTTGGCTACTGATGTTTGAGTGCACGCTTACATCTGTGGCTGAAATTACGGGAATCTAACTTAGCTTCATAAATTCAGACTTCACTTGAGTATTAGTTACCTTCCTTTAGTTGCACTTAGTCTAGTGCTATTCCATCTCTGAAAATAATTTTAAAAAATTAAAATAATTAAAAATTGTTTCTATTCAAATAGAACCTCTTATGAACGAGGTTGTATTTGAATCTATATGAATAGTTGTTCTATAATAAAAAAAAAAATGTTTTTTGTGTCATTATGCATTGATTTGTTAAGAAAGAGTAAATGGGTTCACTTTTAGAAAAATTGCTTTTTATTATTGCATAAGTATGAAGGAGAAATATTGTTTGTTATTTAATTTCTGTTAGATATAAACAGTTGCACATTTTAAGTGATTTATAAATTACATAAATATTTACTTTCAGTTTTATAGAACAGTCTTTTAATATTGCTGTTATTCTTTCATTCATTACACATACTATTATATCTTTTATTAGCACTGTAAATGTAAAGATATCTCAAATCATAACTATAAATAACATCATGTGACAATCATATTAAAATAAAAAATTACTCTTAATCTTGGATCTGAGGATTCTTGAATCTGCAATTAATCAATCAATCGTTTAATCAATCATAAATTTAAATTTTGCTTTTGCTTTTTAATTAAAAATCAACAATAGTGTTATATAAAGCAATATACCCTATATTGCTTTATACAGAATAAACTTGCTCTCTTTTGCTATTTACTCCCTTTTCATCCGAGTCTCATTATAAAAAACTTGACAATCATTTTTAAAGTTCTAATATAATACAATGAAGTATACAACTTCAATTGAAAATACTTCTAAAAATAAATATTAAGTAGACCATTTAAGTTATGTCCAAATTATTCATAACTAAGATAGATCAATTAGAACAACTTCTAAAAAACTTTAACTTTAATGTTCCATTATTAATCATTTATTGCACTACAAGACACTATGAATCAAATATGAGTCAAATATGAAATAAAAATTATACTGCATGTTAAAGGTTTTAGGCTATCCATGCAAGGTTAGGTTATTATATTTAGATGTGAGAATGTAAATTTTAAGAAAGCTCTTACTATTATTGAGATGCACAAAATTCATTAAAACTCAACACTTACATTTATATAATGATTAAGTAAATCCTCTTCTTATTGTTTTATAACTGCACGTTTCTTCGTTGTTATATTTCTCATTTTAAGAAATATCTCAACAGCTACTGGTGAAATAAGACTTGATACATTTAATTTGCTTCTAGTGATATTTGTTTCAAGAATTTTGCTAACTAAATTAAAACAAAATTATACATTTTAGTAAAAATTAAAGTACTAGAACTTTACAACGGGAAATTTAAAAATTTAATACACCGCCCATTCATTAATAAAATCAACTTGTTGTCTAATGTCTTGTTATATGATAGACAGTCAAAATGAGAATGAGTGCGTAAAAATATGTATGGAGGAGTGGAGCGAGATGCAGCTGAGACTATTTTCATACAATTCATTCATAAATACGTACATGTGCAAGAGGGATGCGAGATAACATGTGTTGGCGCCTGTAGTAAAACCGCCCTGATATAGTCTATAATTCTCATATCATATTATAATCTATGAATTTGATCACTTTTCCATAACTAGGTTGTACTAGTCATAGAGTTATTATACATAGAGTAGGGAACACAGGCAGGCCTGTGGGCTTTGAGTACAAATGTGTAACAAATTACTCTATCCGAAGAATAAAGTCACATTTCCTATACTTGTACATGTACATAATAAAAAAAGTACAGATAGTTTGCTTACTTTAGCTTAGGTTATTTCATTTCTTTTTTTTTATTCAATTGACTCGTATTAAAAATTTTTAGACTGGTTCCCATTATAGAGCTATTAACTAGAGTATATAGAGTAATAATCATAGGCAGGCCTGAAAGTGAGTGTCGCAACAAATAATGAGCGGGAAGATGAAGCTCATATACTTATCCTTGTTTAATCACACACTAAAAAAAAAAGAAAATATGTAATGCTTTAGCATTACATATTTTCTATATAGAGATAGTATGTAAATTTATGTAGAGTGTACTATTATTACTACTAAATCACGCACGTACTAGGTATGAAATACCTCATATATGCAGAATTCGTAAAAACGCGTATCTACTACCTACACTACAAACCTCAACTACCTACCACAAGTCACAACCACAATACATAAACATTATATTCACACATTCACTTTCACAATCTCTACAATCGTTTCTTTTCGTAACTAAAACAACAATTCGTAATGATTCGATGATCTTCAAGAAATATATTCCATAAGAAAATCCTTGAATGCTCGTTCGATCAATACGTAGTTTTTTTTTGGATGACCTAGACCTAGCTTTCGAAGAATGATCTAAGAATGAAGAATTTACAATCATTAGTTGCTAAACTAACATTTATTTCTTATAGATGCAACTGACAGCTTATTTGCAGATGACTCAGGAACTTGAAACACCATCTAACACAAAACATCTAACAACCAAACTAAGTGCGGATAGTAGCCGGTTGAAAGAAGTTGCGACTTAGCAAGTTAGCATTAGCCATTAGGATGGACTAGGTAGACAGACGACTGAAAAAACGGGGCTTTGAAAAAACTAGTGGGGCGTCCGTGGATTTAGGTAGCACAAGATGTATGGCTTATGCTATGAAGATATTTATATGAAAAGTATTATATTTATATGCTAAGGTTTAAGTTACTTTTTGATGTAAAATTAAAAAAATATATAAGATTTAAAATGTAAAGTTTGACCTACTTTTATCAGCATTTTGTTGTCTATGACATCTGGGTGTCAATTGTGTCAATAGTTTCGACTGTTGTTTCTATTTTATGTTTGTTGTTATTATCGTGAAATTGGAAAGTTTTATCAGTAGTTTTCTTGATTGGAAGACAAAGCAAGGTGACTTACACAAAAGGTATGTAATCTTTAGCGAGTAAATGGTATTATTAATTTATATCATTTACTTTTAAGTGATTGTTCTGTGTCATCTCTATCTGGAACCTTTAATCGTGTTTGTCATGTTAATTTCAATAGGAAATTATTATTTCAAATATATTAAATGCTACTTGGTATATCGGGAATAGAATAACTTTTATATTTTATAACAATACGATTTAAAATAAAAGTAACTTTACAGTTTGCTGTGACCGGTTTTTTTGGTGTTAACGCGAAGTAGTTTTCGTAGAGTCAGCGAAATATTTATTACTGAATCAACACAATTGATTTATCTGTAGGTTTAGCTATTGATAAAAGTTATATTCAGCTTACCGTTTTTATAATATAATTTATATTATCATATCAATACATTTGTAAATGCTTAGATATTATTTTTCTCTTTTAACGTTACCCCATGTCCAGATTAGCGAAGGCATTTTCAGGGCTGTGTGGTTTGAATAGACAAATGTTAAACCTGGTGAACAGTTGATTATTAAGCCTTGAAGTAGAGAAAATATGCATATCCTCTGTGATTGCCCAGCACTAATTTGCAGGGCCGTGTGGCCTGTATAGACACATGTTAAACCTGGTAATCAGTGTATTATTAAGCCTTGAAGTAGAGAAAATATGCATATTCTCTGTGATTACCCAGCATGATGGCATAAACATAATTCTCTACTAGGGTCATATATAATATGTACATATATAACATATTACTTAGGTCTGTAGTATGTCTGTGTTTAAGGTTATTTCTGTTGTGACTTTAATAATGTTCACTTATTATATTGATTTGCATATTAAAGTTAGAATAAGATTTATATAACTGTTATATTATGTAAACAGTGATTATTGCCTTAAGGTACTTTTTTATTAAATACCACAGGAGGCATAATAATAATATTCATAAGAGCACACAAGAGATTTTTTATGAAGAATTTTATTCGCTAATTTTCTAGATATTTATTTACTCGTCAAGCTTTTGTCGCAGGATTTGCTTAGTTGTTCCATTTTGAATTTATACTCAACATATCAACTAAGTTGCATCTACCATTGTCAAGAAGATTGGAGATTGTGGTATCTCAGTGTGTAGAGATAAGTTATCTCAATATGTTTATGTTGATTCGCAAATGATTACTATCAGTATGAGCATGCAAAAATATTGAAATAATTTTTTGAACAGTAATATACAATTTTTCTTCCGGAAATTAAGTTATATATTCTTATAATGATATTAACAGTTGCTGTTGACTCGAATTATAATTACTCAGAACCAAGCCTGAAACAAACTCTACTGACTGTGATAAAATTGAAATATTGGTCTATTGAAGTTTATTGTATGAGTTACTTTACTTTAATTTTTTTAATTAATTTTATTTTATAATCGCGCTATAAATAGGCAACTCCATGTGCAGAGTGCAAGAAATGCTGCCAATGTTGCCAATGTGAAGCTTCCGGCACTCTTAACACAACATTTCTTTGTTGCGGACTTTATCGCACCTGTAGTTACTCTAAATACGAGAGTATTTAGAGTAACAACAACTACTAATTTTATATATATAATAATATTATTGTATATATTTATATAATTTATATTTATAAAATCGTATAATATAAAGTCCCTCTGAATTAGTTTCATGCACGTTCGAAAGAAAAATTGCGAAATGTATTTCTTTACATGTCTAAATATATTCTGAAGAATATTCAAGAGAGTAATTGATGCGATAACCACATAAGATAGTAAGATCAGTAATTAATTTTCGTCAACTTTTGTTATAGGAAATATTACAGGAATTGCAACTGGTCAAAATATTGCCATTGTTATATAGCCTTTAGAAGAATTAGGATGCCTTAGGAAGGCTTCTTTCGTAACAGTTTTTGTTACTGAAAAATTAATTTAATATGGAATGGCCCGTTGGCGCAGTGGCCCTGCCTTGAGCTCCGCGGGTCGCGGGTTCGAATCCCGCCGAGGGCCAACATTTTCAATAAAAGAATTTATTGGTCTTCGAGTCTGGGTGTATATTTGTATTTAGGTATTTATTTGAAAAAATATGTTAGTATATATTCTTCACCAGTTGTCTGTCTTCCATAACACAAGTATTAAGTTACTTACTTTGGGGACGGACGACGTGTTTGTAAGTGTCCCATATATTTATTATTAATTCTAAATGAAATGGCCGAAACTCTTGATGAATGTCTACATCAAGGTAATAAGCAAAATTTTTCATACAGTTGTATTTACACTTATACAAGTGTTAGAAGGCGATTCATGCAGCAAAATGGCGTCAGACACTGTTCAAACTAGTTAAAACTTTTAATAAGTTTTAATGTTCGCGAGTGGAGAAGCCGTATGAAGATATTAATGAAAGTTAGAGGATTTGAGTATTTCAACTTTAAGATACCGTTAAATTACAGTTTATAATGTCGGATATGAAGAGTAGGGGTAAAACAAAGCACTAACTTTGTCAGACTAAAACCTTTGATATATATATCAAACTTTAAAATCACATATTGAAGAATTGTAGACTATATTTCTACTAGAGAGATATATTTCAATATTAGGCTGTAGAAGGTAACATTTTGCGAACTTCATACCAACTTCATATCATTAAGTTACTCAACAGTAGTTTTTACAAGATCAGAACACAGTTTTTTTTTTGAAATATCGTACTTAAGTATTGTATTTCTACTTTTAATACTTTAGTATTAAGAGTAGAATAGAGCACCCTCATTTCTTACCGAGGTGTCGTAAAAGACAACTAAGGTAAATTGACCTGCCGTGTGGTACTCGGCTGAGTAGAATAGACCACCCTCATTTGTTTCTGAGGTGTCGTAAAAGGCGACTAAGGTAAGTTGATGTCAGGGAGGCGGCGAGTCGTAAAATAACTAGCCAAATCAACTAACAACTTGTTGTAACGACCCCACTTGAGATAAGGGAATAATATTAAGTCTTAAGACTAAGACAAATATATTATAAGCGTCAGATGCTATCATCGCTTTTACCTATGTTTTGATCTTGTCAGACTTGTTCAGTATACTTTTCAAATTGTTATTTAATCTAACCAACCCGGAAATCCAGAATATTTTATTGGAGAGGCGGTTGGTCACGTAGTGGCCTTTATTCGTTCATATATTTGACAATATTTTCTATCATTACAGGTTATACTTTAACCATTTCGCAGCTGCTTCGATTGGTAAGTGGTTTCCTATAACAATATCATTTCCATAAGTATGTATTGACTGGCCCGTTGGCGCAGTGGGTACTGACCCTACTTTATATATGTATATATTCCCCATTTGTCTCTCACCCATAACACAAGTATTCAAATTCAAATTCAAAATATTCTTTATTCAAATAAACTTGTAAACAAGTGCTTTCGAAGTTTATTAAGTTACTTACTTTGGGGACAGACGACCGTGTGTGTAAGTGTCCCATATATTTATTTATTTATCTATTTGTACCTACTATCTTGTGATGATAATACATCTGCGAGGCAGTTAAAGCTGGAATAAGTGTTCTTTAAGTCAGTTACAGGTGCGACAAGCTGCTTAGTAATAACGTCTGATGAACTTTATAAATAACTAGCAATCGCCAGCGGCTCCGCTCGCGTAGTAAGATCAAAACCGTAATATAGTCTTTTGATAACTATAAAAATGGTTAAAGGGGTTAACACTAAAAGCTAGACATATGCTGTCGCGGACTTGTATTTAGAACTTTTAGAGGGGAACAATTTTGTAATACATGATTTTATAATAATCATTACCGTTTACTCAGCGCAAGCAAGGAAAGCTTTATGTCGTTTTCGTACTATTTTTTATTGCTCTTCCTCTCCTATCCATTTTAACGTGTAAATAGTAATAATAAAATTATTTTGCTTCTATTTTACTTCATCGCGGATTATCAGAAAATATATATATATAATGATAAATGTAGAGTGGACAATCCGTTTTCATACATACATGCAGGATTCGTAAAAACACATGCACAAACCTTCACCACAGCCACCACAATACACAAGCACAACATACGTTCACTATCACAAACTCAACAATCTTGTTGTTCAATGATTCAATCAAATCAACGATTGTTGAGTTTGTGAAAACGAAAACGGATTGTCCACTCTACATTTAGCATTATATATATTTTCTATTTTACTTCATCGCGGATTATAGCAAAATAATTTTATTATTACTTTAGATAATATGACCTTGATGTTACAAGGATCGTGTTAGGGGAAATATTGGTGAAAAGAGAAAATGTAATGATAATTTGTCAATTGTTTACATCAAGTTGACATTCCTTTTATAAATTATAGTTAAAGGATACGCCATCAATAGCATCGTGTGACCAACCTCGATGCCTGTTATTCTAAGTATGGGCAGTTATGCAGAAAACCAGTTGATATAGACTTTGTAGGTCAGAAACACTTAGTAGCCCTAACGGACAAGAATTTGTTTCTAACCTTTTGCATATGGGGACTTCTCTTTAATTGTATCCATTCTACATTAATAGAATCCTAGATAAAGAAAGTTTATTATTTGTTTGTAATTTAATATAAAAACTTGACAAAGTCGAAGAAATGAGACCATTATTAGATTTGCTGTGGCAGCCCAGCGGTAACACCGTACCACTCTTTCGAGGAGGTCAGAGGTTCGAACCCGGGCAGACCAATGAGTTTTTCTGTTAAAACTTATGTGTCTAATTGATAATTGCGATTTATCACACGCTTTTCGGTGAAGGAAAACATCGTGAGGAAACCTGCATATCTCTAGAGATTTCTGGAGATGTGTGTAACCTACCAATCCGCATTGGAGCAGCGTGGTTGGTCTTAGCTCCGATCCTTCTCCCCAAAAACGGCGAGAAGAGGTCCATTCCCAGCAGTGGGAGAGTAATAGGTCGCTACTTTACTTTTACTATAGTGCTATTTGTGCTCTATAATAAAGATACTTGTTAAAGAAGAAATCAAAGTGAAAGACTTATTATTTAAACCTGTTTATTAAGGAGGCGAGCTGCCGTGTAGTATTCGGCTGCGTTTCTACTCAGCCTTTTCTTAGACCACCCTCTTTTTTACCGAGGTTTCGTAAAAGACGACTAAGATAAGACGACCCGCCGTATGGTATGCGGCTGAGTAGAATAGACCACCCTCATTTTGTACTGATGTGTCGTAAAAGGCGACTAAGGTAAGTTGACACGGTGGTATCCATAAACCACCCTTTTTCTTACTGAGGTGTCGTAAAATACGACAAACGTAAGTTGACGTCAGGCAGGTGGCTGGTCGTATAATACGTAGCCAAATCATATTGCAACATGTTTATATCATGTTGTGCCGCCGACCCCACTTAGAGTGGGATAAGGGCAGGAGAATGATGATGAAACTATTGTCGTGAAACACTTTAAGCTACGTAGGGTGTCTATCTTTTATTAGATTTCAATTAAGTCTACCTACTCGTAGTTATTGTTTACCATGAATGTCTTTTAATTCTAATAGTATGACACTCTACATTAATATCATCATGTAATGTAAACGTGTGAACGCCGTGTGGTAACCGGCTGAATAGAATAGTACCACCCTCTTTTCTTACCGAGGTGTCGTAAAAGGCGACTAAGGTAAGTCGACCCGCCGTGTGGTATCCGGCTGAGTAGAATAGACCACCCTCATTTCTTACCGAGGTGTCGTAAAAGGCGACTAAGGTAAGTTGACTCACCGTGTGGTATCCGGTTAAGTAGAATAGACCACCCTCATTCTTATCGAGGTGTCGTAAAATACGACTAAGATAAGTTGACGTCAGGCAGGCGGCCGGTCGTAAAATACGTAGCCAAATCATGTGACAACATGTTTATAACATGTTGTGCCGACCCCACTTAGAGTGGGATCAGGGCAGGAAGATGATGTAATGTAAACGTGTGAACTATCACGTTTAGAGAAAAATCACATGTTTATGAAGGCAATGTACAGGAACGTGTGAATTGTAACATTCTGTTATATAATGAGAACCAATTTAATTGTTAATTGTTTTAACAGTGATATTCATGAAGAAGTATAGATTTTTTACCATTGTACTTTATCTGATTGGCTCGTTGGAGCAGTGGGTAGTGACCCTGCCTTCAGCTCCGCGGGTCGCGGGTTCGATTCCCGCAGAGAGTCAACATTTTCTATAAATGAATTTGTTGGTCTTCGAGTCTGGGTGTATTTATATTTGTCTGTATTTAAAAATATATAAGTATATATTCACCAGTTGTCTCTCACCCATAACACAAGTATTAAGTTACTTACTTTGGGAACGGACGACCGTGTGTGTAAGTGTCCCATATATTTATTATTATTATTATCTATAATGAATGACATGAAACGAACATGAAAAAACATGAAACGGTTTAACAGGTACAGTTATATTATACAAGTGGTACCCGCGACTTCGCTGGCGCTATTTTAAGCTTTTAGTTATCCTCAATAATGCAATACTTGTTTTTTCCCATTTCCCGTAAGTGACTAAAGTCAAGGGTATCACTAGTTAATCCTTACTAATATTATAAATGCGAAAGTCTGTCTGTCTGTCTGCTACATTTTCACGGCCAATCCCCTGAACCAATATCGATGAAATTTGGCACAATTATTCCTTATACACCTGAGTATTATATAGGCTGTCGAAGTCTTGTTAATTTAACAGGAATGTGATGACATTAAAAAACGCTATATATTATCAACCTATGAAAGTTTTTATTTACGATCATTTTGGCTTACGTCGAAAGAGGTATTTTAAGAAAGTTTTCATATATTTTGGTTTCTGTTTACTAGATAAATTTAACTAAACAATTAAAATGTAAATTAATATAAATATTACAGGTTACTTACTAAAATAAATAGTAATAGTTTTTATATTCTAGTCGTCAAAGTCAAGTCTGTAAATTAAAGAAATAGGTTCTATATTACGCTACTTGTCTTACATCGAAAAAATTATTTTTAGTAAGTTTTTATATATTTCGGTTTTTGTTTATTAAATAAATTTAACTGAGCTATTTTAATGTTTAATTCATGTAAGCCATATGGGATATTTACTAGAATTATCGAACTATGCTCCCGAGAAAGCGATAAAAACACTCTCAGTCTTCCCGGATCAATTTGATTTTTGTGATGGAGATATTTGCAGGGTTGGTGAGTAACAGAAGCTATAGGTAATTCCAAGACTACAGTCCACGCGAACGTGGCTGCTAATAAATGCTAGCTTATAGTATCGCACGCTTAATATACAAACTTTTTGCTTCTTTCTTCGTTTTTGTATATCATTAGAGAACAGACAATATAGTCATTATAAAATCGCTCGCTGTTTATGCAAAATAAACGACTTCATCCGGGAAGCGAATCGATGTCAGTATTGCTAAAAGAACAACAGTATTACGTTCCGCTTCACGCACTTCGCTGCCGTGAGAATGTAGCGGACAAAATATTGTATAATTCTAGTATCCCGTATTAAATCTCCAGCGATAGCAGAAATTAAGCATCATTTTCATTAATCTCAAGTCCTTATCTCACTGTAAGTGGGGTCGTACAACATGTTTTAAATATGTTTTAGCTAAGTATTTTACACCCGGATGCCTGCCTGACGTCAAATTACCTTAATCGCCTTTTAAGACACCTCGGTAAGAAATGAGGGTGGTCTATTCTACTCAGCCGGATACTTGATAGCAGAAATTAAGCAGTGGCCTAAAAAGGGAAATAGTAGTAAAAATATAACGCACGCTTACATGCTTTATATTAAAGTGTTATAATTCAAAAAAGTAGTTTTGTGGCAAATTGAAATAAAGCGCAGCCTAGCGTCTCCAAAAGTCGTGTGTGTTTAAGAGACCCATAACTTAGAAGAGCAAAAAACACTAGTTTTTTTAATAGTTCGTAGCGTGATGTCATAGTTAGCATTAAAAGAAAGTCAATTAAGCCTAATTTTGAATTAGGTCGCTTCAATACTTAACTTGCTATCCTATATCTTCACAGTAACATAAAAGATATTATAATTTTAAGCAAGATCTAGGTCGATATGTCTATCGATATTTTATTTGCTCTATTTGGTTTCCGTTCTGGCCTTTAATAGGGTGCGACCGGAGCGATCCATGACAAGCCAGCCAATTGGAACGTGGATCGTGTGACGATGAACATGAGACAATTCCAGTTACTGGAAATATGAATCGATTGGCAACACTTATTTAGTCCTATTGGCATCATACTAAACATAAACTTAAGAAGTCAGTAGTGACTTTCCTTTTGTCAACCGATGGACGTCCATTGCTTGACGTCCATCGACGATAAGTCTTGTACTGCAACGTCAGTGCATCTTGAATATCAGCATTAGAAGCAACTTGTTAGTCAATAGTCAGTAGGGATATGACCTGGAGTAGAATTAATAAATAATCGATTATTATCCCTTTAAAAATAATCGATTTTTCTGACTATTTCAAAGGTTGTTTTTTAATATTAATAATTAATTACAATAAAGGCTAATTAATGTGGACAACTACCAAGAAATAATATCAGATGCGCTGTTTGTGAAATTGGATTAAAATGTGTAGTTTGGCTAAATTGGTTTCATCCATGAGTGACGTCGCGAGCTTTAACGAGCAAACAGTTGTTTTGACATCAGCTTGTCGTTGTTAACGTGATTTAATTAGACCCGTGTATATGTTAAACTAGTAACTCTCAAAACTTTATAGTTACATTGTGATAAAGGATATATAATGTTATTTTCAAATAGTATTACGTATTTAATTAGAATTCAAGTGAATTAAATTGGAGTTGTTGTTTAGTTCCGACTACCTACATATTGAATAATTATCGCTGAACTGTGAACGTCTACTCATCTCGTTCTCGCACGCGGAATTTATATATCTTTTTTCCACGCTCAATACACTTTATGTAGCTAAACATGATTAAGTGCGCTGCCTGTGGTAAATTTGTGTCGAAAACAGATAGCATTTCTTGTACGAAATGTTCGGGCGCTTATCACGGAAACTGTGTAAACATCCCAGAAGGTGCTACAGCTGCTAAGGACTGGCTTTGTCCCGTCTGTAAGTCCAAAATACCCCGGAGTGATAATGCAGCCACACCAGTCAAAGGGCTGTCCGCAAGCTATATTGTACAAAGCTCGGAGGCGGACCGCGCCCCTTCTGATAGTATTAACTGGACCCTTGAACTCAAAAGTTTTCGTTCTGAAATGCAAGAATGGATTCATGACCTCAAAGCTCAGTCCAAACGTGACATGGGAGAAATAAGATCTTTTATGGCCGAGTGCCAAAATAGTATCAAAGACCTTGAAGCGAGGGTTAAATATTTGGAGGACAAGCATAGTTCGACAGATGGATCGGAATCTTCTCTTCTGAACAAGATTGATCAACTTCAGCTTCAGCTTAACGACAGGGACAGAGAAGCATTATTAAACGATGTGGAGTTTTCTGGAATACCAGAGACGGAGGGGGAGTCCGTTTTACATATGGTTACCGTGGCTGCGACTAAGCTTGGAATAAATTTAGAAGAGCGGGACATGGTCAAGGTCGAACGAGCTGGCCCGAAGCGTATCAATTCAATTGAACACACCCCTCTTGAAGGCTCACCACATTCCCGACCTAGGCCAATTGTAGTGAAATTAGCGAGGAGGTCATTACGGGACGAATTGCTGAAGAGTGCCCGAGTGAGACGTCGCATTACAACGGCTGATATGGGGTTGCCCGCACACGAGCCCCGATTGATCTACGTCAACGAAAGACTTACTAAGCACAACCGTATCTTGTTTGGGATATCCCGGGAAGTTGGAAGAAATTTACGTTGGAAATTTGTTTGGACCCGGGACGGCAAAGTGTTTGTGCGTAAAGACGAATCGAGTCCCGTTCATCTTTTAAAAACGGAAGCGGATTTAGAACGTGTTTTTGGTGTACACAACATACCGAATAATAAATCATAAAAATGGGTTTCATTTTGTAGAAAGGTATTCGATACGTATATATTACCATAAAACGTTTAAAGTCAGGTTTAATATAGTTATAATATATATTTTATTGTTCTTTACTATTTGTTTCAAAAATTTTAATGAGCCTTATAATCAAATTATTATATTGTGTTCTCTTAACGGGTCATACATAATAATAATGTCAGCAGAAATTATTTATCGTGTTTTTAAGTTTGTACTTCACTATTTTCTAACATTTTCTGTGATAACTTTAAAATTTAATATAAATTTAAAACGCTTTATAAAAAATACTCTTATTAACAAATGTATGCTGCTCCATTTATCTCTGTATCCACGTATGCGACAAAACCTAACCACTAAATTAAACTATACCAAATCATTTTCTTATTTAACTTACTCGTACATCTCGCAATTTTACAGTTTCTATTTTAAGAAGTACTATATTCTATTAAAATTTATCTATGTAAAAACTTTATGCCTAAGAATAAAATACGCTATGAAAGAATGTAATACGTCTCACTTGTATATATTTTTAAATAAAATATGCAATCTTACTTTGTTATTTAATCCAGCTTACTTCTTTTATAAATATTTTTTCCTTTCAATATTTATCTTTATTGAATTCAGTAATGAATAGAAATAAACAGTTTAAAATTGGACATTTTAATGCTGGTTCCTTATGTACTAAACATGATGAATTTATTGTTGCTATTGAAACTCAGTCGCCTGACATATTAAGTATTAACGAGACATGGTTGCGCGAAGGACAGGACAGTCGCGCACCCGTCGTTGCAGGCTACCGCTTACGCCACCTGCCGCGTCCTAAACAAGTGCGATCGCGGGGCGGCGGCGTGGGTTTCTATGTGAAGCACGGTATATCGGCTCGCACTATACCGCACCCGTCTCCCGCTAACCCTGCGGTGGAGCAAATGTGGATAGCAGTAAATATAAACTCGACGCGTATAGTCATCGGGACCGCTTATCGTCCAGCCTGGGTCGATTGCGATTCATTTTTCGACGCTTTAACTGACACTATTAGTACTTTACGAAGCTATGAGCATATAGTCCTGTTAGGTGATTTTAACATTGATTTTCATAACCAAAATTGTAATATGTACAAGCGCGCCAATAATTTTCTAAGCACATTTAATTTGAATAATTATGTCAATTGCTCGACTCACTTTACGTCTCATAGTGAATCATTAATAGATCTGTTTTGCTCTGATATCAGCGTATCTAATGTTTTCGTTCAACATATAGCTGAGCTTGGCGGTCATGCAATGATATACGGTGTTTTAAAAGTAAAAAGAAATAGGCCAAAAAGTCAATACATTATTAGCAGACCGTTAAAAAATATAAACATAAACTTTTTTAATAGCGACGTTGAAATGATAGACTGGAATCATATTTGTAATGTGGAGTCGGTTGATGAAATGGTACAAAATCTTACTGGAATACTTTTTGATTTGTATGACACCCATGCGCCTTTCAAAAGATTACTTATTAAAGAAAAATATCAACCATGGTTGACAAGTAATGTTCGATATATAATGCATCTTCGTAATCAGGCATTGGCTGAATTTAAGAAAAATAAAAACACACATAATAAAAATCAATATAAATCTTTAAAACATCTTGCAAACGCTAGTCTTTTTTATGAAAAACGTGCTTATTTTCAATATTATATAAATAACAACATTAATAACTCCTCTCGTCTTTGGAAAAACCTTAAAAAAACCGTTTTAAGAAATTTTAGTGAAAATAAAGAGCTTTCAGATGATTTCGGGGACCCTGAAGTAATCAACAAACATTTTATCGAAGTTCCTGGTGTAAAGTATGTTAGTTTATCATACCTTACCTATTTTGAATTTAATCGTTTTAGTCATTGTACATTTAAATTAAATACTGTTAGTGAGAACTATATTGCAAAAGTAATTTTAGACGTAACATCAAACGCACAGGGGTTTGACAAAATATCTAGAGATATGGTTATGTTGTCTCTCCCCTCCTCTTTACAGGCTATAACTTATATTATTAATGCATCGATTTCCTCTGCTGTTTTTCCCGAAACCTGGAAAACAGCTATTGTTTGCCCTATACCTAAAATAAATAACCCGACGGATGTTAAACAGCTACGACCAATCAGCCTTTTGCCTTACTTATCAAAAATTTTAGAAAAAGTTGTTTATAATCAAGTACAAAGCTATTTAGAAATAAATAATATTCTTCCCTCACAACAGTCAGGTTTTAGAAAGGGTCGCAGCACAGCAACCGCCCTACTTGATGTTATGGATAATATCTTGTCTGCGCAAGACTCAGGAATGGCAACTATTATCACCTTTTTGGACTTTTCGAGGGCTTTCGACTCAATTAATATCGATCTTTTACTTTCTAAGCTTACTTATTACGGTTTCGACGTGCCAAGCGTTTACTGGTTCCACAGCTATCTTACAAATAGGAAACAGCTGGTTTCATTGCGTCAGAGAGATGGGTCCTTCATACAATCTAAGGCACATGCAGTCGATAGAGGCGTCCCACAAGGTTCTATATTGGGTCCACTTCTTTTTATCCTCTACTCGGCTGACATTGTTACAAATATTAAACATTGTAAACATCATCTCTACGCCGATGATCTTCAAGTTTATTTATCGTTTCCACCAAAAGATGTTAGTAAGGCAGTTGAATATATCAATGAAGATCTTGAACGTATTAACGAATGGGCCTTGAAAAATTGTCTTGTTTTAAATCCCTCTAAGTCCAAATATATGGTGACAGGGACCAGGAAACAGATAATGGCTGTTGAGATGAATAAACTACGGGTAAACATTAGGGGGGCAGAGGTAGATCGAGTGTACGAATTTCGCAATTTAGGTTTGACTATAGACGCAAAACTTCACTTTGAAAGCTACGTACAAGAATTATCTCGATTATGCTTGTATCGATTAAGACTTCTATATAATATCAGAGATTTTGTTAACTTACAACTACGAATTAGATTATGTGAGGCACTCGTTCTTTCAAAACTTAATTATTGTATCAGCGTCTATGGTCCATGTTTACTTCAGAGGTCTTTGCGTCTCATTCAAAGGGTGCAGAATGCGTGTGCAAGATTTTGTTTTAACATTCCACCTCGAACACACATTACGCCCTTTTTGAATGACGCAAATATCCTAAATATGAAATCACGTATTCGTCTTCACTTTGCTACTTTGCTATTTGGGGTCATTAAAAGTAAAAAACCAGATTACTTATATGACAAGTTAACCTGGCTTTCGTCTAGGTTTTACACCAGAGCCTCACTTTATCGCTTGGCATGTCCACGTCATAGGTCAGCAGCTTTTAGGGGAAGTTTCAGATACCTGGCTACTAAATGCTGGAATAATATCCCACCCCCTCTTAGAAGTTTAAAATCAGTTTCCAGCTTTAAATATAACTTTAAAAAATTTCTAATCACTAACCAAAAAGCTCCGTAGTTTCAGGATCTGAACCTCGTGCCACTCTTACTTTACTTAATTTTTTAACGGATTTTTTTACTAAATTTCCAATTGTTACAAAAGTTTATACAACATATTTTAGTTTTAACATTTAGCTACATATTTCTCTAAACTAACTTAACTTCATTCTTTATTTTTAACATTAATTTAATTTTACTCTCATTAAACTGTGATGTATTTATTTTCATTTTATCACAATGGAACTGTGAAGGTCGCGAGCTCGTGCTCCCCCGTTACTCCTCGGTTCAGGCAGAATACCAGCGCTCAGGGATACCTGTAGCATTTATGCTGAGTTTGAACCCTTTTACTACTGCGATACGTGGATGCAGAGTGCGGATAGTCTAAACTCTTTTTACCTTTTATTTAATATTATGTACCTAACTACTTTGTATTTAACTGTATTTCTAATTGTATTCTTGTATTGTAGTAGTAAATAAAGCATTTATTCATTCATTCATTCATCCAACAATGCATATCAAATCTTAAAAAAACAAGAAAAAGAGTAAAAAAATAGGGATACCTAAAGTATTCGATTTAAAAAAAATGATTTTTGATGAAAAATAATCGATTATTTTAAAAATCGATTATTTTTTCACATCGCTAATAAATACGCTAACATGTATGTAACACGTTTTGTAATAGATCCATCTGCATTACTTTATCTGGAGAAAAAGTTACCCTTGTCACGTCTTCTTTTACCACAATATTCGTTGGTTTGCTGGTTAGAGTCGCTGGAGAAGTCATTTCCGTGTTCAGTTGGGTCACCAGTGTGCGCGATGGGATCTCCACAACACACGTGACCCTTTTTCTGGTCGTCATTCCATCTCGTGTGAGGTCCACCGACACTCCACCACGTATTTCGGTGCGGGTTCGCCATTCCAACACCTTGAAACCTTTGTTAATCTATGTATATAAAAATGAATCTCTATTTCCCTTGGTCATAGCATCACGCCTGAACGGAACAATTTTTCTTGTTCTTTGTTGTATTCATTATTGTTGTCTAAGAACAAAAAATATTACAATATATGTTATTTTAAATAATTTATTATCACAAGTTATAATTTATTTCATGCAGATCTGGGATGTACATTATTGATTGCTTATAAATCATTAATTATAATTGTAAATTTTTATGCGAACTTGATTAATATAAATAACCTTCATGTATAGTAAGTAATATACATAAAAGAATACATTAAAAATAGATGTCCATCAGTTGAAAAAACGTAATAACTGACATTATTCCTTATTACAAATAAGTTACATTTGGTTTGACGTCACCAATCTATACAACATCAGAATGGGAACAAAAAACTGTCGGTGAGTCCTGTATCTGCAAATGTTGACATAAAATGTATAAATTTTGATAATAACGTCCGTCCACCAAAAACATAGAGTTATTATGTATTATACTAGAGTAGGGGAGCCAGCTATGCGTCTCAAATAAATAAAAAGCAAACTAGATTTATTATCCGTCTCTTTTTTTATGTTTGGTTAGACTAAATAAGTATATGAGTTTCATCTTCCCTCTCATTATTTGTTGAGACACTCTTACTTACAAGCCTGCCTGTGACTACTCTAGTACCTTTACTCTAGTAAAATAACTCTAAAAGTAAAATGACCGAAAAGCAATCACTAGCTGTGCCAGCTGCTTTGCCTGCGTTGAATTCAGTGTGTCACAAAGTTATTCCTATTTCAATTCACATGTTATTATGTTAGCGTAAACCTTCCTCAAGAATTGCACTACCTTTTAGTAAAAACCGATCAAAAATCCGTTCAGTAGATTTTAGGAAAATCAATCACATACAGACAGTGTTTGGGGACTTTGTTTTATAATAAGTAATGATAGATAATAGATCAATTATGAATTTTGTCTTAAAAAATATATTGAGTGGAAATTTTTGGGATTGTTTTCTTTGTCGTTTATTAGTTTTTTATCTTACATTGATTTAAAATAAGGCGTAGGTATTTTCAAAAAAATATAACTGTAAAAATAAAAAAACAAGCACAATATGAATATGTGAAGACAAATGTGGAATGTGACTCGCTCGCACTGCACATGTTGTTGAATTTGGTCCAATTAGCCGCAAAACAAAACTGGCGATAAGGGACGCACATTTTTCGAAAAATTGACGTTATTTTGAGGTCGTAAATATTAAATGTTGGTCGGAAAACATCTCTTCTGGTACCGTACCTTTATTGACGGATAGAATCAAAATTTCATTTAATAGGACCGACATATGATCTCTGGGTTCCTGATAGCTGTCTTTAGAGAATAATCTAAAAGAGTATTATTAAAGAGTTTGGATAGTGAATAGACTTTGTTTAAATCCAAATTAAAGAAGAAGATGTCATTGAATGTAAAAATATTATTTATTCAAATAAAGTTCAAGTAATACTTTTGGATGTTGAACTACGCTGCTGATTCGGAAGATTTTTCTAAGCGAAAAAACCCAGCTTCGGAAACTGGAACATTGTTAAGAACTATAGTTTTAATATTGGTAAGTATGGGCTCCTTCAAATTCCTTGCGCCATAAATATACCCTAACGTGAGTTTATTTAGGCTTTCAATTTACTTGAGAATGATAAAAACTAATTACGATTGTATTTAAAAGCGTCGTAGATATTGTTAAACTGGGAAAAAAGGATGTATATAATTTTTTGATATCAAACATCATTTTTTATAAAAATTAATGTTTTCCGAAGTAAAATGAAAAAGTTTTAATCTTAATTAATTCTGAACTGAAAACTTTACAATTGTTTGAAACATTGAGGCAATTAAATTAATCAGTGGTTTATCTCAAACGAGTTTCAATTTCCCTGGGTTGCGAGAGATATGACGTTCATTAAGGGTTAATTCACGTCAGGGTTTTCATTACTACTATCTTACTCCTCCTGATCGTTGATTCTGAAAGGTTTTTAAATCAAAATTATTATATTTCTAAAATTAATATTAAATTCACGCTACTCGTACGGTTGCTTGGTGGAATGGAATTCCTCAGGGATTTTAAAAATACGTACAACGGTTAAAACTAATGCAATGCCTTTGCTTACTAACGGCCCTTTTATTTTAATAAGGCCGACCTTAAAGAAACGAACTTATCGATTATTATTATCTGATCCATAATTAAAAGGCGACGCTCGGATAATTAGGACAACGGCAAACTCTTTTGATAAAAAAAGTATTTCGTCTGGACTCCAGCGATATTATTAATAATGGTATGTTAATAAACTAAATTGCTATGAATTTTATACGTTAAAACTATTGCGTGCTCAAGACGAGCATAATGGGTAAGCTTATATTGAGTTGTCGAGTCTTGGTTCTCAAATTGTTTGTTCATTATTCTACTGTTAGGGTAATGCTATTGACATTTGGCAATTAATATGGGAATCTCTAGATAATGTAATGCATAACAGATTTTTACTGCTTATTTTGATACTAGGGAAACATTGTCCACTTGGACACTATGTTTAACTCTAATATCTTATATTACATTTTGTGGACTGCTTTACAGAGAACAGAAAGAAGTAGAGATTTAGAAAAACCAGTTTCTTAAGGTCACTTTTTGTTGTGCAAGAATTTGTTGATATAGTAGTAAATTATACAGGCAAAACCGTGCTACTAGCGATTTTTTTATTTTAATTACTGAACAGTGTGAGAGGTCTAGAATAATTACAATGGTTAATCCGGTCCGATTGTATGAAGAATTCGTTTTTTTTTTATAATCATGTACCGTTAGGCGAGATAGTAATAAAGCTCTACGATGAAAATAAACAAAATATTTGCTTTACTGTAGCGCATTCTGGAATTTTCTATTCAGAAATTCTGAACAAAAATCATATTAATCGCTTTGTAAACAGCTCAAGTTAAAAATGCTGTTAACAAAATTTCATGTCCCTACTGTTAACCGTTGAGAAGTTCCCTCGTCTGGAGCTAATCCTGACAGCAGAATTAGGTCATGCTTATCATAAAAATGTATTGTCATCGAAATTAGACTTATATACTCCGGTAAGTGGGTAAAATTTAACTTGCAAGATTTCACCTTCTCATACACTGCAAGTTAAATAAAAGCTTTTAATAGACACGTTGTTTTTACAGCCACTTAATATAAATATCGAAGCTGAATGTATATTCTCTTTTATACATCTTATTTTATAAATCTTTTTATAACAAAAACTCCTCGCAGACTGTTTCCTGAAAGATGGCACTTGCATAGCCCTGTCTGCAGTCTGTAATTAGCGAACAGTTCGAGGACTCTTCACTGTAGAACCACTTAGCAAGCTAATTCTCCGTAAAATCACAATCCGCTTTAGAGATAATATGCATATTAACGAGGGTTGTATGCAGGGTACAATTTGATTTTTCGATAACTTTGCTTGTGTTTAAAGTCCACTCCACAGAACAGATTGTGACGCCATCCAGCCGTAAATCAAAAATCAAATTTAAAATGAAATTTACTACGCTTTAAAATAAATGCGGTAAGAATGTCGAGATCAATATCAAAAACGTTGATACGTTACTCCATTTTTATTAAAAGATTTTATTTAAATTGACTTGTATGTTTATAGGTATAGGTGGAATCTTGCAAGTTGAATTTGATCCACTTCCCGTTGTTCCATTGAGCTGAATTTTTGCATTCTGGTCCAGTCCTGATGATAGTGACCTAATGTTAATCCAGGAATCCTGAACGGTTAACAGTAGTGACATGAGATTTTGTTAAAAGCTTTTTTTACAACTCATTTTGCTTCTTTTGTAGTCAAATATAATTTATAGAATTAGGCGTTACTTTGCGGAGGTCCATAATACAAAAGTAATGACAATATTATTTTGCTATAATCGTAAAGATTTTGCTCGGTAATTTTTGATTTGTGTTGAATCGTAAAGCGATTTTGATCGCTTTACGATTTTGTCGTGGAGTCTATCTCCTGACGATGCTTCGGTTACGGGGCGGAACAATTGTTGAGATTGTGGTGGTAAATGTGTGCAGTGCTTGTTTATTGTTGTGCCATCGGTGTCGGGTAGTGCATGAGTTCTTACAAATTCTGCATGTATCAGGTATGAGAACGAATAGTACACTCTACATTTAGCATTACATATATTTTCTTTTATCGCGGATTATAGCAAAATAATATTCTCATTACTTTTGTAGTTAAATATTTGAACTTATTACAATGCACCTAACAACAGCCATTCGACATTCCAATTCGATAACATCAAAATCACACCATTGTACAATCGAACTGTAACGGAACTGTTTTCGTAGGTGCCCCAATCACTGCCTCTATACTTGTCCAAATTACGATCCTAATAACATAGTTCACATAATACCTGTGAAGTAGAACCTCCCGTTTTCACAAACATGCGAAATATATAAGTAGAATTGTAAAAATGTGCAGACCTTTTGGCCTCCTTTTGCATAGAAAAGTTGTAGGGCTCACTGGTCAGGTAATGATGTTCAATAAGTATTAAACAGTTGTATTAGAATGAAAATTACGTTTTACAGTATTTTGTAATGTAAAACCATATTTTTGTTGGTAGGTATACATTTTAGTGTTCACTAGGTAAAATCTTAGTAACATATTGTACAATTCAAATTAATAATATTTATTATTCAAATGAACGTGCAAGTAAGTGCTTTTAAATTGTTAACTGATTACTATGTATATATTATAGTAAAAAAATATTATGTTCACGGCTGATCCGATGAAGCAATGCTCATAAAAAATTTAGTACAATTTAAGCTTTTATACCGGTGTGTATGTCACATTGTGACATATAAGCTTTAAAAAGTGTGTGTATATAAACTTTAAAAATCCTGTATTTTTTTCGTGTTTCTGAAAGAAACCCAGAAATAATGTAGGGTATTAGAGCATTTAAGTTGACGCAAACAATCACGCGGATACAGTTGTTAAAAATAATTGTATAACAATGTTCCAAATGTAATGCAAAAACCACTTTGATCACAAAAATTATTATGGTTCACGCGCACAAATATATTTCTTTATTATTTCTATCGAGTTTATGCGCACTGTTAGGCATAAAGTAACGAAAATATGGCTCTTGAACGCTCATAATGAATATGGCCTGTTTATTATTACGGACCGTGGCAAAGGAATCCACATTTTACGAAGACGGTAATGAAATTCGAGAAGCCCGCTCGACTGGCGTTTCTATACGCCAATTTGTTTATAAAATGACATTTTTGTTTTACAAGCAAAGCGGTGGCGTTTGCGAAAATTCGCATCAGCGTGGTCGTGCGGACAGGAGCGGAGGCGGAAAGATCTGTTGTCCTGTTTCAGGAGCATCGATTGGCGTTCTCGGTGCGGAATAGGCGAAATTGGTTCTTATTTGTGGTTGTTTTAAGGGAGGTGTTTCAGTTCCAGGACATGGAGTTATGTCGTAAGGTTTTTGACTCGTCCGGGCTCCACGCGGCCGGCCGGTACCCGCAGTGCCGCGCCGGTCGCCGGCTTTTACGCTCGCGCCACCGCAGTCTTTATGGGCCAGCATTTCGTTAACATGCTACGCGTTGCGGTAGGTTTACGAATACGATTTTTCTCGTAGAGTGTGATTTTTTTCTACGGAATACGATAACGGAGTGTCCTAGTGTTTTTATTGAATTTAAATATAATTAGTTGGTGCGTTAGACTAAAATGTGATGTCGGTGGAAGTAATTGCGTTTTGGTTTTTGTAGGTATTATTTGTGACGACCAATCAAATGTAATATGAACTTGTGTTTCCACAATATCACCTCTACAAATTAAACACGAATGCGAATAAAATTATGCGTAGCCGTTGTACTTTTTCAGCCTTACATGACGGGTACTTCTATCGCTTATAAGTTAATCAATGCCATTGTCAACCATCTAATTCAGACTTTCCATATACAATTCAATGCTACGGTTTAATTTCACTTTTTTTTACAAGAAATCCTGTTACGAATTCTAAAAATCAGGCTAGAAAATTAACATAAATAAATGCATGCAAGGCGCTACCGCTAAGTTGGCGTACTGCTTACAAACGAAATTTTGATAAGATGTTGACGGAAATGTGAATTTTGTTTCCATAATGCGTAATAGTTAGAACCATAAACATTTTCAGTAAAGTTATATATGGCCATCATTACTTAATTGTATAATTATAGCTACATAAAACAAACTATGAGGAAAATAATAGTTCTATAAAGGAAGTTAAAAATTGATACAACAACGCATTATGGATTTAATAAGCAAGTTTATTAGCTTGATACATTTAGTTATGGAATTATTTTCAACTAATTGTCACCATGATATCGAAGGCTAGTCAAAAGTCAGTCTAGTCAATGTAGTCTTAGAGAAGAAGAGATAAGTTTATTTCTTCTCTTGTTTTAAAGTTATTTTATTTATTCGTTCGTTATTGAAGAAAAAGAGTAAAATAATTATGCAAGGAGTATCAGTGATACGTACCTACTCTTCTCTGAAGCTTATGCGCTTCTTTTGATTACGCCGCATTGTAATAGAGAGCTTCTTAATTGGACCACATATTCAGAAAGTTATACTACCAACTTAAACAAATATAAATTATATGTTGTTCAGAAAATCGAGCGTGTTAAATTAAAAGTCATGTCGAAGCAAGTCCAAGTTAGTAAAGTCGGTAACGGCAGTAGAGAAAAGTATACCTAAGCCAATAATTTACTATTATGTATTTTAACCTTTTCAAAGATCTAATTGTGACAGAGTTAAAAAATTTTCTTTCAAATTATAAGTTGATATCGAAAATCCTAGTTTTTTGATGGATGTCTTGTTCATAACGTCTACGAATACTACGTAGCGGTTTATCACCTATAGTTGAAGTTTTTTGAGATGCTTTTTTTTACGATATCTTTTAATAACGAGCACTTGGGTGACCGAGCCTTGCTTGGTAATTAAAAGGGTGGTGAAAATTTGGACTTATATGTTGATTTCTTAAGTCCGCCCGTTCCCCACTGAGCTATTCCAATTTTACGAATAACTGCTAAAATATCTTCTATTCAATGTCAACTTCAGCTATTGTTCAATGCCAATATGTATGTATATAAATAAATAAATATAAATATATGGGACACTTGCACACACGGTCGTCCGTCTCCATAATAAGTAACTTGATACTTGTGTTATGTGCTGACAGATAACTGGTGAATTTATACTCATATATTTTTTAAATATATAAACTTTATGACCCGTACTCTCTTTCTTCTTCAATTCTCGTCCTTTTTCTTCTATTACTCAAAGGTTAACTGGAAGAGATACCTTTTAGGGATAAGTCCGCCTTTATACATGTGTTTTTTTTTAATTTTTCTTTCTCTTTTGTAAATATATGTATAAAAAGAATAAATAAAATAAATAAATATATACTTAAATACAAATATACACCCAGGCTCAAAGATCAACAAATTCATTTATAGAAAATGTTGGCCCTCGGCGAGAATAGAACCCGCGACCCACGGAGCTGAAGGCAGGATCACTACCGACTGCGCCAACGGGCCAGTCAATTTATATTTATTTATTTATTTATTAGCTCAGTGGGGATCGGGCGGGCTAAAGAAGTGAAAATATCCCAGACGAGTCGCAGATATCAATCAGCGCCAGTCTTTTCTCCAGGAATACATAAGACAGAAGAAGTTCAGTTTCATAACTAGTTCGTTTGAATTAATTAATAATGACATGAAATTTCGTAATAACATTAGAAATCGTGTAAACGTCCAGAAGTTTTCATAATATGTCATTACCCCATCTATCTTCATCATAATCAATCTACATCGTGGATTGAAAAACTTTTTGTGCGTACCTAAAAAGAATTTCAACTGTTTTTTATTATTATTTTATAATACAGATTAAGTTGATTTGAAGTAATTAACAGAAGTTTTAAATCCTTAGATTACCGTTGCGGATCTCAAGCCTTGATTTAAAGTTGATTTGTTCGAATAGCTTCAGAATTTTCGTTATCATTAACGATTTGACGAAGGATGCCCCGCTCATGACACTTCGTAGAATCTCCGTTGCGGGTTTTATTTGGACTTGACTGTCAGAAATATTTAACTGAGTTGAAAACTGTATGAGGTATGAATTCATTTGTCAATTTCATATATTCCTTATACTTAATTTAGTTTGCCAGAATGATGTATGTAACGAAGCTATTTGACAAATTTAATAGATTACGTTCCCTTCATAACCTTAATTCTTTCAATTTTAAATTCATATAAACAACTATTAAAATATTACTTGAATTATTACGCCAGCGTAGTTTTTAAAATTTAATCAAAAGAAGCGTTGAGATTTTTTGATGAAAGATAAAAGATAAAAGTTAGCTACTTCTGGCCATAGGCTTCTTTCTTCGTTTTTTACGGAGAGAAGGATTGGAGCTAAGACCTACCACGCTGCTTCAATGCGGTTTGGTAGGTTACACATTCACACATAACATGTTTTTCTTTACCCAAAAGGGTGCGATGAATTTCAATTATCAATTAGACACATAAGTTTTAATTGAAAAGAAAAATTTAATTAATCTTAGTTTTTGTTATAAGTTACCACTTCATTTAATAACCAACCTTATATAGAACATTATATATAGAATTGTGTTAAAAGTACACGTGTACATAGCTAAAGTGCATAACTGACTTAGACCCGCCAGTATTAAGCATAAATTGCTGAACAAATTTGCGCTTTAAGGGTTTCGTGTTCAAAAAATATTGTTCCATTTAAAGTATTTTTCTTGCGTGCTTTATTCTTGAATTGATCGTGAGTCGTGACTAAAGTATCGTCTACATAGAGGGCATTTAGGCAATTTATCTGATGTCACAAATAACCTTAAGATGTATATACACCGTAAAAAAAAAAGTCTGTTTAAATTAGGTACTTTTCTCATTTTGTTGAAGTTGACTTTTCATGTCTCTTATAACGAATATTCGTAATAGTTTCTAGAACTATTAAAATTGATTCCACGAGAACTAACATGGAACTGTAGAGCAGTGGTTAAAGCATCTTAGGTTATATATGAACAATGAAGCAAGTTATGGGAGAATGGAATAGGAAAAAATAACACTAATAATATAAATTTTACGTATTTATACTAAAGCACACTTTGTACTTTGAGGGTCATCGACACCCAAATCGATTGCAATGATATATATTCAAGCGATGTCCATAGACAGTCAACTAATTGTAATTCAAAGCGACACACTAATAAATTAAATAGGCCAGTAAATATGATAGAAAATTTAGGTTACATACAATAACTTAAAATATTAAACATATTTATTAAGGAAATGTATTTTTTAAATGTTCGAAAATGTGAAATTTGTAGTCTATTACTTTGAGGTTTTAACAATTAGCTAAAAGTTTATATGCGTTAATTTTCGAATACTTAAGTGTAAAGGCCTTCCGCTTCTCTGTATCGTTATTGTGTCATAAAATTAAAACGGGATAGCGATACTTATTAACTAGGTTAGTTGGCCTTGAATATTTAGTTTGTATCCGAAATTGGTAACAGTCACGGGAAAATCAGTATCAACTATGATTAATATCAGTAACTGGACAATATAAGCTTTGAGGGTATACTTCAAGGCTATATATATACAAAAGTAATAATAAAATTATTTTGCTATAATCCGCGAAGAAAATGTATTATGGATCTCAGCAAAGTAACGCCTAATTCTATAAATTAGCTATATATATAGTTTTTCTATGAAAAAACATTGGATAAACAGTTATAAAAATATGTATTATCCAGACTAATCATGCAGATAGTTTGAACTCGAATATAATTTTGAATAGTTTTAATATAATTTTAAAAAACGCTATTTTTCTTATACGAAGCTCAGGTTTCTTATACGAAAGTAATAAATCTTTTATGCATTAATTTTATTTGCGTAAAATATATCTGAAGTCATATTTTTCAATGTAAACGTAGCTTAAGTTGTTATGGCGATGCCAAGAATGTAAACATTAATAGCCGCCCACAGAAAGGTCTGAGAGTATCCCGGAGACATAATTTTTGCAGAAAAGATCGGCATCAGCGATAATCTTCACTAAAATTGAATAAAAAATATCTACAAAGGAGAGAAGACGGTAAAATTTCACAACGCCACCATTGCCTTTGATGTTTTTTCCATAAAGTTCATAACTGTACCCTTTTTTTTAAGGTAAATCCTTTTGCTTCAATAGTTGCCGCTTTAAAAAGAATAAGTCGTTATTATATAAAGTTGATCTTTCTCGATAAGGAAAATTTATTAATACAGAAATTCATAATTTTTTCGGGGATACAAAATTTTGGTAATAACATAATTGTGTCGCCAATTTAGACGGACGGAATAAGCTTACAGCAAATTGATGATGGATCGCATTTGCTTTGAAAATGACAATTAATTATCGTTGAGTACTATTATAGTTGAGTACAGTTTGTAGATGATTAATATTTAGAAGTGAACTAATTCAATAAATAATATGCTTTGTGGCAAATTGCAATAACCCGTTGCGTAGTGCCTACAAATCTCGTAAGTGTTAAAGCGATCTATAAATTGCTGTTCCAACTATAGCCTTTTTTTAAAGTTCGTAGCGTAGATGTCATAGATGGCATTAAAATAAGGATTACAATGTATCGAACTCAATTTAGTCTAATTTTGATTTCGGTCACTTTAATACTAAGCTTACGTTATGTTGCTTTGTAATTTTTTTGTATAGTAATGTATAATAATAAACATAATTTATTACTCCTTCGATAATGATAAACAACAATATTTTAAATCATGTCTAACACTTGTTTACACGGTTTTACACGGACCTCGAGAGTAGGTGAACTTTATTAGCAATTGTGCGCTGAATCATTCATGATTAGGCCAGGACGTAAAGTGGCCTTTCCGTGATGAGGTTTCTTCTTATTAGTTCTTTCGTGAGGTAGAATAATATTCAATTAATTTTAAATTTGCTTTCATGTTTGTGTTGGAATTTGTATATCTAAGTACTGGAGACTGATTGCATTCGCTGTCGTAATGATAAATCAAAACTAATTGGATAGAATTTAAATAAAGCATGGTTTAAAGTTATTAATAATGACTTTGCTAGACTAAATAATATTGAAAACATATTGGTCATGTTTTTTTTTGATTATGTTATTCCGGTGTATAAGGAACAATTGTGCTAAATTTCATAGATATTGGCTCAGCAGATAGCCCGTGAAAGAGTAACAAACATACATCCATACTTACAAACTTTCACATTTATAATATTAGTAGGATTTGAATTACTTTTCTAATTTTTAAAAGCCTTAAAGCACCCAATAAGAGTACAAACCAAATAACATGTAATAAACTCACATACAATGTTATTGACCGCCATGATGGGATGTTATCGAGTAGCGTCTCGTAAACAGTTGCGTCGGCGCATGCAGATGATTGTATAAAAATAGACGCCGTTTAAATTAGTCATACTTTTTGTTGTACATTCAAATTAGCTCAGCGAGCTATGGAGCGCCATACACTTGGACGATTAAAAAACACCTTTGTGTTTGTATTACTTGTAAGTTATAACAACTTGGGAGTCGTCATTCGTCTATAATTACTTTTATCTCTCAATTGCGTATTAAAATCTTAGCTTCTATATTATTTGAATCTTAGGATGACAGCGTTTCTAAGTGCTGCAAGTTACTTTTTTTACCTTTACTTTTTTTACTCACACTTTAAATATATATGTAATGCAACAAACCTTTAGGTCTATAATATCGGTAATACGCTAAAAAATATATCTTCCCACGTGTTCCTTATCAATGAATGACCAATGTCGTTTCTGGCTTTGCATAAAAACATACATTAATAAAAGGGAATAAATAGTATACATTTTGTTCTAAATTTAAATCGTTTATTACTGTGCCTCGGAATAATGTTAATAAATTAAGTAACTAAATCGGCTGACGGAGCCTTATCAGTCAGCCTTGCAGCAGGCAAGCTAGGTTATAGTTTAGAGTAAGAGAAACCATTTATATCACAGTCAGCTAATATGTAATCGTAGTAGTTCATCCTCTCACCACGGATAATTTATTGCGTATGGTCTTAGCATTGATCCATCAAGCAACTATTGGATGGAAGGTTATACGCGTCCTAGCATTTTGTTCACAAAGTGTGCCATGTTTTCTGTAGGAGTTGTTGTAGCGAATGTCAAATATTCGTAAGTATTTAAAGAAAATTTGCACTTGATTGAACTCTTAATAAAAATTACTTTTTATAACCACTAGTCTTTCATGGGTTTATTTAAGCACTAACGAAAAATCGCAAATCGCACAAATGTAAATCGCAGTCAATAGAGATAAAATTGTAGGTACACTATACCTCAATGGGATATTTATGCGAAATGGACATCCAAAAAGCAGCGTTAAAATCAGCAAGGCTATTCACTATTTTCCAGGTTGGTTAGTTATTGAATGCAGTTTTTCAAAGCAAGTTATTTATTACTAGTTTTTATTATAGTATAATAATGTTATCAAACTTTTACAATTTAAAACTACGGGCGGGAAGCGCTATCTTCGTGAAAAGTTTAATAGAATTATACAGTTCGGCATCTGAACTCTACAAATGAAATCGTGACGTACATAACGAGTACTATTAATATTGCACGTAAATAAAGTTAAGTTTTCTTTGTATAAAGTGAAGGTTTTCTTCCTTCTCCTTGCGTCGTTGTTCTCATCACTGAGGGTCGTGATTTTCTGTTGGGTAATCATATTTCGGAAGTTGCCCATCACTTGTTCCTCTCCTTGGCTGAATGAAAAGCAGCGTGCAGATTTGTGTCCAGAGCAGTTTGGATTGGGTTACGTCCTCTTGCTCTATTGTCGTCGATTTTTCCGGTAAACTTAAGTTGCTCGAGGTTGTTACCTTCTTTTCTGGCGATGTGTCCAAAGAACTCAAGCACTCTTCGCAAGCAAGTAAATAACAGAAATTGAAGGCTTTAGTTATTATCAAAATTCAGCAATCGTTGTTCGTGTTTAATGTAATTGAATAATATGTCAAAAATGTGATAGTACAAAACGTAAATATTATATTACGTATATACTATACAGTTGAATAAATGAAATTGTTTCTTCTGTTTTATATATTTATTAATTTAAAAAACAATACTCGAAATATGGTATCTTAAGATGAGTTACTGTAAATAAGACAATAGTTGACATAAATTAAACATCAAAATATGATTTTTTAAATCATTTTACATTAAAATGTCGAGTCTAATTTATGTCACACATAAAATAATAAAATTATATGACACATTCTTATAACTAGTATAGGTATAAATAGGACAACATCACACTTTTCAGGGTATGCTGCAAAGAAATGATTTCGCATATACATTAATATTAAGTACAAAACAACTACCTAATATATCACTAAATGTAATAAATGCATTTAGTGAATGATGTCACGCTCCCGATCTGTTAGTCTAAAAATGGCAGGCGAAGGGCAACCAAATTTCAATGACAACGGCATTCCATTCAACGGGCTTGTCTCTCCCTTGTCATGCAAATTGCTTATTGGATCTAAATACATATTACTACCTTGAAGGGAACATTGTAATTTTATACTTGTTTCATTTCACTCTAGTCATAATAGTCGTGCTACAATGACTAAAGTGAAATTCTTCAGTCAATCGTCCAGCCATTGGGACGACATTTGCCGATACTTAGTTATTAAATATCAAAAGATTTTTGTAGTGTTAACTTTTAGGAATCCCAATTATTTTTTAATGTGTTTTGCTAAAGATTGTAGGTATATAAAGATTTTGTGCCAAATTTCAAGCTATACTAGTTTATATTAGTAGTTTATGTATTTAACTAAATAACCCGTAGTAGAAGACGTTGTACTTTATAAGATGCCATCAGAACTATAATACTACACATTAAATATATCTTCGCTGTGTCATACGTTAAATTTACGAATTAGGAACATTGACCGTTACAAGTGCATTTGTTGGATGACGCCACGGCACCGTTTATCAAAAAATTATCTATGTTAGCATTTGTTTTAACGGGATGATCGTCATCATATCATGCAAAAGGCTTTCTGATTACATTGACCTCAGTAATTGCAATAGCTCCTATTATATATAATATCTGGGTGACCGAGCTTCGCTCGGTAATTTTTTACAAAAAAAACTTTAAAAAAACAATTATTTAGTTGGGATCGATCCTTGGCATTCACATTTCTCAAGTTTGCCCGTCACCCGAATAAGCTACGTCGACTTGACAGTTAATGGCGAAAATTCAATTCAATATAAATTTTAGTGTTTTTTAATGCCCAAAAACAGGGATAAAATATTTTTTTTTTTACATAAAACCTAGCAAGATCAATTTTTCTCCCCCAAAACCTCCTACATGTTGAATTTCAGGAAAATCGTTGGAGCCGTTTCCGAGATTCGGAATATATATATATATATATAGAAGCATCAGGAAGCCTTTATAGAAGCATCGGGAAGCCTTCTATGACGCTCTAGGCTAATGTCCTCCATTGTGGGCGCAATACTGGCAGTAACTCGGAAATAAAACCACGCTTGTACGATGCAACAATTAGTTATTTAGTTTCAATACAATATACTTCGCAATACAATACTTAACGCCAGATTTAATAAGATCAAGAGCCAATAGATTAGAATTTCGCCCGTCTTGACATAACAACCCACGTTACCATGCCAACGTCGAACTACTACTCTATTCGGGGTTACCCGCTCCTAATGTTAATTTCTCCTTAGTACGTTTTTCCTAGTATAATCATTGATAAAATAACAATCTCATAATTATTTGTAATAATTAATCAAATAACTTAGTTCACAACTTATAATTACTCCACGCGCCGTCACGGCCGTCCTGCATATCACACGTCCTCGTGTGCTCTCTTTTCATCTATCACATCTGCGAACAAACGAGGTGGCATAATACACTTAATACACCATTCGGTCACCCTGACCAACATTTATGAACACTACTTCCCAGGTCACATAATACATTTTAAATTTCGAATTCTTTGTAATTTAATTTGAATTGTACATCTCACAAATAGACTTTGCTTAGCGGGTTATTTTTTTCACAAAGGCTAGCTAATGCCACACAGGCTAGACAATGCCACGCAGGCCAGTCAATGCCACACAGGCCAGTCAATGTCACACAGGCCAGTCAATGCCACACAGGCTAATCAATGCCACACAGGCCAGTCAATGCCACACAGGCCAGTCAATGCCACACAGGCTAATCAATGCCACACAGGCCAGTCAATGCCACACAGGCCAGTCAATGCCACACAGGCCAGTCAATGCCACACAGGCTAATCAATGCCACACAGGCTAGTCAAGTCAAGGCCACACAGGCAATTCAATGCCACACAGGCTAGTCACAGAAAATTACTAACAGGCAAAACATTGCATATGCTGGCACCACCCAGCCAAATTGTATCCTTACCATCCCCAACTATACGTATACCTTAGCGGAAGCGGACTCCTTTGGGGCCTAATAAACCCTAACTTGAACCAGCATCATTCATAAAAACTTCGCCCAAAGCAGCCAGTGACGTTGGTGCTACCATGGTACCAAGATAAATATGCACGGTATATGTAATACTCACTACTGCCGTCATCGGCACATTCCATTTCAATTTGATTAGTTGGAGTTTCCAATCCCAAAATTAACTTTTGTCTTTTAATCCGCGATATATCACTATGTATACCTTTAAAATTATTAATTACTAGCTTTTACCCGCAACTTCGTTCTCGTGGACTGTATGTAGTCTTGAAATTAAGAGTAGTAGCTTCTGTCACTTCTCAACACCGCAAATATCTTCATCACAAAAATGTGATCGATCCGGGAAGAATCAGAGGGATTTATCGTTTTATCAAGAACATAATTGGATAATTTTAGTAAATAACCCGTACTAACATGAAATACATACTTCATATACATCAAAAAAATCATAATGCTTTTCCGAAATATCTTTATAAAATATTATAAACTTTTAATGGGAACGTGCTAGAAAACTCATTTATACGTAACGTTGATACGTTGTCAACTTGTTTTTTTTTTAAATTACCTATACGTACGGTGCTGGATTCCAACGTTTTTTTGTATAAATACGAAAAATTTAATTTAAATTATGTTTTTGTTAACATATTTTAAAATAGGTATCGGAAATATATTATTTTCACTTTATTAACTGTAATAACTTTTCGAATATTAAGAATGGTGTTTAGGAAATAAAATAGTTTTTCATTAGCTGTATGTACATCTCTCTATGTGATTAAATTAAATAAAACTTCTCAATACATGTCGGTATATAAACATTAATTGCGCAAAATTTCATCGATATTGGTTCAGCGAATAGGCCATTAAAATGTAACAAACAGACTTTCGAATCCATAATATTATTAGTTTATTTAGTTTAGAACAACACTATTCTCAAAAATTTCAATCGAAAAACCTAATGTGGCTAGCTCTCGTCCTACCAATATGTCATCAGAAATGCAAAAATCAGGTACTACACGAAATAACAACTGTATTGAGCCCTGGATTGAAATTGTTGAGGCATTACAATTTTTGCTAGTTTTATCTAGCCCTAACAATGTAACTGCATTGTTCTTTCGTTTGCCTGATAATCTTTCGGATAAACTTCATTTTATCAGGGAAATTTTGGCACCAGAATCAAAACAAAATGGAAACATCTCACCGGTTTCATGTAAGAGATAGTACGTATCTGGTTTGATTGCGCAGATATCCACCCGACTTTCAGTCCCAGCACTGCCAACATTTACTTATTTGCAGCGTTTCGCGATGTAGCCCTGTTCACCGCAACTGAAGCAGGTAGGTGTACTGGTCCTCTTCTGCGTGGTGACATCGTTCTGTTACTGCTACACCGCAGTGGTACCTAAGAACTCAGCACGTATATTAGTGTTGCTATCACGTTTATAATTTTCTCGGAATTAACTAAATACATGACCTGCTTTCCACAGTTGTAACACCTTCGTAAGGTACGAGGTCTCTTTGCTTCTGCAGACACAAATCGACTGCATTGCACCAAGCACTAACATCGGAGTCCTGACTGTATTCTTTTCCGGTAAAGCCTCTGGTAAATCCGACTTCTGATATAGAAGCATCAGGAAGCCTTTATAGAAGCATCGGGAAGCCTTCTATGACGCTCTAGGCTAATGTCCTCCATTGTGGGCGCAATACTGGCAGTAACTCGGAAATAAAACCACGCTTGTACGATGCAACAATTAGTTATTTAGTTTCAATACAATATACTTCGCAATACAATACTTAACGCCAGATTTAATAAGATCAAGAGCCAATAGATTAGAATTTCGCCCGTCTTGACATAACAACCCACGTTACCATGCCAACGTCGAACTACTACTCTATTCGGGGTTACCCGCTCCTAATGTTAATTTCTCCTTAGTACGTTTTTCCTAGTATAATCATTGATAAAATAACAATCTCATAATTATTTGTAATAATTAATCAAATAACTTAGTTCACAACTTATAATTACTCCACGCGCCGTCATATATATATACAAGATTAACTCATTTAAATATAAAGATTTTTAAATATTACTTCCGATGTCATCTTGGAGCAATATCTATATCTATTTTTTTATTATGAATAGTATGACAATAAGTAACTTAAATTAGATAAATAAATTATGGATAATATAGGATAATCTTTTAGGGTTAATTTGTATTCTCTGGCTCCCTAAGCTTTTGCTATATAAACGAATCAAATGGAAACATACCATTTGTAAATCGGGTTCCTTTAAGACCATCGTTCTTGACGTGAGCGATAATGCTCCCTTGTGGGCGCTGAAGGTCTATGTATTGTTCCAGTGTGCGGTAGAATATCAAACCTATTCTAAGACATCTATGTAGAACGATAAAAACTCGATATAAGAAGCTGCAAGTTATGAAAGGTTTCACCTTTGATGATCCTCTATAATTTATATATTGATATCTGGTCAATTCTATATTAATCTGGTTTTAGCTGCTATTTAACTGACATATTGAATATATAGTTTTTTGAACTAGAACCAAATACTTGTAGAGGATTTGGTTTACTAGAGATTTCTCTCATCTACATATTCTGTTTATTTGTAACTTAATCTATTTCATTAAAATTAGTTTCTTATTATCCTCACCTTCAATTCAAACAAATGTTGGGAAAACATTGTGTTTTAGTTTTTATTTTAATATAAAATAATACTAGTAAGAAAACCTATTGAATGAATTCTACAAGTATTTATGGTATAGCTTTTTTGGTTAAAAGCAGCTACAAAATATGAGAGTAACAAAGGAAAAAAAGGACTAACCATTTTCCAATTTCCTAGTTTTCGGAATGAAAGTTCCGACGAAATCGACATTGCGAAATCAAATAGGCGAAAGCAGGTTTTACACTTATTGGAGACCGTTTTCTGAACGGACGACTATTCGTTTCAATACCAGGTGAAAATTACTTAAGCTCATTTCCGTTCTTACAAAGGATTCTTAGGCAGTCTTGGAACGTCCATCTTGTTTATTATACAGCCCTCTAACGATGCCCTTAATGAGTCCGCCTGTCCTCCTGTCCTTTGAGATTTGTTAATTATTCTTTTGCAAAATTCCCCTAAGCTTGTTAAAATAATTTGCTTGAAATAGGACGGGAAAAAATGTATTTTTAACGGCCTTTTCTAAACCGAAAAACGAGCACATATTTTTAAATGTTATCATTTAATTTGCATCTCATACGTTAACATAGTTTCTCAAAAGTGTGTTAAATTAATTTAAGGTATAATATTTTAGCTGCATTAGTAATTTTCTTTGATGTTTTTTGTAGCTAAATCCCCATTTAAATTGGGATATAGGCAGGAGAATGATGATGTTATTTATAGCTAAATTATTTTTATAAGTAAAATAAAGTTTGTTTTTGTTTTGCGACAATGCCTTCCTGCAATTTTTTTTCAATTTAATTAGCTCCCTTGAGCTCATTAAAATAATTCGCTTCTCAAACATTGTTTTGATGTAATTCCTTCGGACTTGGAGCAGCTACAACAGGATGTTGGATCAGATTATATTAAAAGATACGATGGTAATAACTTGAGTACATTTTATACTGCATAAGAAAAATCACTTGGTATTTTTTCAGTAATGGCGTATTTTTATTTTATGTTAATGAGAAACTATTGGTGTTTACCTTATTTTATAATGAAAAATTTTATATTATAGGATTCAATTGTGAGATTATGTTTTTGTTATGTTTTACTATACGAAGATTTAGTTGTGAATTTATTTATAAATTTATAGATGTATAGAAGATGACTTTACGAGTTGCTACGAGTTTTTCTCTATAAGTTTTTGTTTAAAAACGTTTAAGTATAGGTCTGCCGACAACTAGTGCACTACTCAAATATAACTGGCTACATGAATGTCTAGTTTTGTCAGTGGTCTCTTATTTTATTTTGCTTGTAATAAAATTTATGGCCTATGTAACAGACAGAACGCTCCACTGTAGATCCTCACAAGATGCGACACAGACATTCGCTCGTGTGGTCCCAACTCTAATTAGTGAGCTGATAACATCCTAATAACATTAGGGCTGCAGTAGGAGAATCATTGGCCAGAAACGGAGCTAACGAGCTGAACAACAGTTTTATCGAGCAGTAAATCTGGTGGCTGCGCTGCAAGTGATACAATCTACCACAATTGTGTCGCCTGCTATTCCCACGTAAAGTCTTTGCGGAGTATTATGGCGATCATATCGAGCGACACTATTATGTGCCTTTCTTTGCTTTTACCGGGAAACGAACTTGATTTTGAATATAAGAAAAATATGTTTATTGTTGGACTTTGTAATGTTGTTTATTATTCAACACGTAAATCACATTATCCCTTGTGACATTGTCCAATTGGCTTTACTCAATGCTTATGGTTAGATACTACCCGTTTTCCAAAAATTTTGAAATACATTTGTAACGTTCATGCGTTCTTAATTTAGACAATATACTATTATTATTTTTATTTATTCGTTCTTTAATCAGTATAAGGATAATATTTTCATAAACAAAACACTAATTTGAATTGAATACAATTAGACCTTTTAATAAGTACAGAAAACTCCTGGACTTTCAAAGGAAAGTAAATATTAAATAAAACAAATGATTGAACATGACACGGTGGGGCATTATGTAAATTGTGTTTCTGAATAGGAAATGATTTATTAAGGGTACAAGCCGCGGGGACGTTAACAAAGCTTTCAGTATAATAACGCAGTAATATCTGAATATAATATTTTTCCATTTCTTCTCGTGCGTTCAAAAGCTTAAAGCGTCGTTCACGCCAGTTGATAGACTATTGTTTTATCTCTTTCGTGTTCGGAATATTTAAATATTATCATTGGATTCGGAAGATTATCAAGAATATTGTTGTATAAATTAATTACAATTAAGTACAAGTTCGAAAGATGTTTTTTTAAATTTTAATTTTAAATTTATATTCTTTAATATTTAAATAGCCCACTGGTAATACAATACCGTGCGACTCTTTCGAGGAGGTCATGGGTTCAAACCCGGGCAGACACCAATGAGTTTTTCTGTTAAAACTTATGTGTCTCATTGATAATTGCAATTTATCACACGCTTTTCGTTAAAAATAACATCGTGAGGAAACCTGCATTTCTCTAGAGAATTCTGGAGATATTTGTAACCTACCAATCCGCATTGGAGCGGCGTGGTAGGTCTTAGCTCCAATCCTTCTCTCCAAAAACGGTGAGAAGAGTCTTAATCCCAGCAGTGGAGAGTAATAGCTACTTTACTTTACTTTTTTTTATATAAAACACTATTTTTGCCGTTAATTGTCAAGTCAGCGTAGCTTATTCGGGGCACGGGTTATCGCGAGAAATGTATTTTTACCTAGTATCGATCTCCACGTACCCTGTTATTTTTTCAATTTTTTTTAGTTTTTTTTTTATTTTATAAAAAATTACCGAGCAAGGCTCGGTCAACCAAGTACTAGTATATTAACGGGTAATATTACATAATTTTAAAGCTTACATAGGTTCTTATTAAACCTCTGAGCATCTAAAGGTGAATAAACTTAAGCCACGAGGGAACGTCTATCTCCTTGATTAATCCCGTCACAATATGTTCGCGCAACTTTATTAATATGATAAAGTAGATACGCCATCTTCGTCGACTTCCGCGTATTGCAGAAATGTTTTTATATTATTATGTATCTATGATGGTTTATAATAATATTGATTTATTTATTCTTAACAATTTCAGATTAATATTATTTAACTTAAACTTATGAAATTTATTTATTGAATTTGTTTTATGTCGTATGGTATCCGGCTGAGTAGAATAGACAGCCCTCATTTCTTACCGATGTCCCGTACAAGGCGACTAAAGTAAGTTGCCCCGTTGTGTGGTATCCTGCTGAGTAGAATAGACCACCCTTAGGATTAGTCTAGTATTGATTATATCAAACCTTGTGATCCAATTATGTTTGTATATGGTTAAACTAAACATTACATTTATGTTCTTTGTATATTTCCTTGTTTTCGAAGGAAAAACGTATATTTATATATCATACGAGCTGTCCGACCACGCGTTCCTGCGGCTCTGTCTAGTTTCGAATTCCCCTCGAAACAGAACTCAACAGTTAAAAAAATCTCCGATTGCCACCAATCTTTATGCGATCATCCTCTGGGTGATTCTAACGATTGTCTGAAAATTTCATTAAAATCAGTACAACCATTTTGGAGTCTATAAAGGACATACAGACAAACATTCATATATAACATTTATATATATATATATAGAATAGAATAGAATTTTTAATTTCTTTTCTACACTCTATAGTAAGTATAATAAAAAAAATATCATAAAAAAGGGTTTAAAGCCTTATATTACGTTTTGTAACAGTGTGAAGTGCAGTGTTCAGCAAATTCATTTGTAGCAAATTTTAACAATTTTACCCCAGCCGATCAGCTGTGAAAGCGTAAAGACATATGGGCAGAAATACAGAAAAACAGCCAGACTTTCGCAAATATAATATCAGTATGGACAATCGATTCCATATAAGTTTTTCAATTAAGCTGTGGTAGCCCAGCGGTAACACCGTGCGAATCTTTCGAGGAGGTCACGGCTTTAAACCCGGGCAGACACCAATGATTTTTGCTGATAAAACTTATGTGTCTAATTGATAATAGCAATTTATCACACGCTTTTCGGTGAAGGAAAACATCGTGAGAAAACCTGCATATCTCTAGAGAATTCTAGAGATATGTGTAACCTACCAATCTGCATTGGAGCAGCGTGCTAGGTTTTAGCTCCAATCCATCTCTCCAAAAACGAAGAGAAGAGGCCTATTCTCAGCAGTGGGATAGAAACAGGCCGCTACTATAAGTTTTTCAATTCCCTTTATCTGATCACATTACTCTTTATTTAGTTTAAAGCTTGGGACTACAGTAAAATATTTATGTTGCATAAGACACTCCTGGCTTTCCAACTTTCTCGGCTGCCAAGTTTTCCAAACGGGTCAGCTGGGGCAACATTAGCTGGCTCGTGACGTGTTCACTTCAAGTGAGGGCGGGTAGATTGCGGTAGTTTCTGCTGTAGTGGTTTTAAGTGCATCGATTTTGTTAGACTTTTTAACTTGTCCTTACATTTTTTCTATTTTGTACTACAAAAGTAATAATAAAATATTTTGGTATAATCCGCGATGTAGTAAAATAGAAAATGTATATAATGCTAAATGTAGATTGGACAATCGGTTATCATACCTGAAACATGCAGGATTCGTAAAAATACATGCACAAACCTCTTCCACCGCCACCACAATATACAAGCACTACAAACGTTCACTATCACAAACTCAACAATCATGCAATGCAATGCAACTGCATGTTTCAGGTATGATAACCGATTGCCCACTCTACATTTAGCATTATATATATTTTCTAAAAGGCGACTAAGGTAGCTGACGTCAGGCAGACGGCCGTAAAATACCCAGCCAAATCATGTAATACATGTTGTGCCAACCCCACTTAGAGTGGGATGAAGGCACGAGAATGGTGATGATGTCATATGTGACTACATCTTTAATATTTAAATTAGTTAATTTTGTGTGTGTGTGTGTGTATATATATATATATATATATATATATATATATATTTTGGAATCTCGGAAAGGGCTCCAACGATTTCCATGAAATTCAGCATGTAGGTAGGGTAGGGTTTTGGGTTAGAAAAATCGATCTAGCTAGGTTTTATGTAAAAAAAATTCTTTTATCCCTGTTTTTGGGCATTAAAAAATGCTAAAATTTATATTGAATAGAAAACAGTATTTTTGCCATAAACTGTCAAGTCAGCGTAGCCTATTTGGGGAACGGGCAGTCTTGAGTAATGTAAATACCTATACCCAGTATTTTAAATATATGTGATTAATTTTTGAACTTATTGAACAATTTTCCATAGCCATAAGGTGTTTGTATGATCACGTACACGACGCCCCCTTTTTTACGATGCTATCTGAGAAATAAATATGAGCTTCTTTGATCGGTGCCGGAAATTTACCTATTTTCAGATAACCATTCGAATAGCAGCAGCTCGAAGTCGTTTCAGGAAATGAGTTTAAGGTTGTTCCAGTCGATAACCCGAATCGAGTTACATCAGTTAAGAACACTCCGAGTATCTTAAGAATTGTTCCCGTTTTATATAAACTCTTTCGTCGTTGCCTCGTGAATTTAATATGTGAAACGATATTAGTTTCAAAGTTCCAGCTTTATTGAGTTCGTCAAATATCAAGCTACGTCTGAGAGATCGCAAGACTTAAATGAAACTATAAAAATGGTCAAAGTAGTTTGAGGATTTAAGTATTTATTCAATCTCTTGTTTTTATTTTAGAAAAGTAATTTTGTAGCCTAAGGTTGATCTAATATGTTTTCAAATAGAATTAAATTAGAATTTAAATTCGAACATTTGAATTCGAGTAAGCCCTTGTGTTGATATTATTCAGGTTATAAGCAATTACACGCGCGTTAAGTAATCAGTTCCAATATAATTACTTAGGCGTAGATAAAACTCGTTCGATATTATTTCATTTATAAGTTGAAGACATAAGTAGTAAAAACTTTGTGATATACTAACATTAAATATCGACCCACAACAAAAATTACTACCTTTTTTGTTATCATTATTTACGACACTACTTTAAATTTTGAAATAGTATTAATAGTTAGTCACATATAACATGGTATAATAATTAGAAATAAAAATTATAATAAACTAATAGAGAGAGATTCCGCAAAATGCAAAAATTCAGATAACCAGGTTTTCATTTTATTTGGAGTGTTAAAATGTATTTAGAACAATATCAGAATTAATGTGGAAAATCCATACTAATATTATAAACGCGAAAATCCCTCTGTCTTTCTGTGTCCCAGATACGCATTCGAAAATTTTGATGAAATTTGGTACAATTAAAGTTTATATTCCGAGCTAACCAAAAAAACTTTGGAACCAAAACCAAACACTTATGTTGACGCGAACGTAATCACGGTTGCCGCTTGCAAATTACAAAAACCGAACAGTGTTTCAATTTTCTCATAATTCTCATAAGTAGACTTTTTTACTAGCAGCTAAGAAGCGCTGTAATGGTCTCTCGAGAAATTAATTCTTTTTACTATGAGCGATATGCTAGCCCCACTGAGGCGAACTGTTCGTTAAAGACTCGTCTAGCAATTAACCTTTCGTGCATCCGTAGTCGGATGGCCAGTAATAGTTATATAATATAAATGAACTGTAACATTTTTTTTCTCATGACAGGCAAATGTGTTTGTGTGGAATAAGTTCAGCCATTTTTAATGAACGGTATTTGAACGCTAAATTTTCATGTTACAATTTATTTCTTACCAAGAGAAACGGTATAAAAATGGCAAATAGTCTTTATAAAAAAAAGAAGAGGAAAATAACGACCTCTTATTAGTCAACAGCTGGTCATAGGCCTCCGTTTTTGGAGAGAAGGGCTAGAGATAGAATAGAGATAGAAGAGAAGAAGAAGAAGAGATAGAGGTAGAAGTCTCTAGAGATATGCAGGTTTCCTAACGATATTCTCCTTTACTCAAAAGCGTGTGATAAATATTAATTCGACACAAGTTTTAACATAACAACTCGTTGATGCTAGACGGGGTTCGAACCTGTGACCCCCTTGAAAGAGTCCGGACTACCACCGCTTCTATTTTTATAGCTTTGACCTAATCTTTTGGAATATAAACATATTGTCCAAGAAAAACTAAGTAATACCAGTCTCATTATGTCGACAGCCATGACTATATTTTCTAGATAAAATATAGACATACGACAGTCTAATTTATTCCCGCAGGACTCCTGGTGCGAAAGGCCAATTTGCTCGGTCGGTGGTAATTTTAACAAATTGCCACCATTGTTCTCTCAACGCCAATTGCGCTATTTTGAAAAACTTGCGTCGTTCGTCTAATTTAATGCTTTATTCATTTAAGAGTGCTTTACTGCTACTTTTTCTGTTTAAATACTGTATATGTGCGATGCGAGACTGCCTTTTTATACGCATACTTTATCGTTCATAATATTACGGTAAATTGTATTTGATTTTGTTTTGATCAGATTTGTGTTGTGTTTGGCTAGTTATTTAACGACCGGCCGCTTGCTTGACCTCAACTTACTTTAGTCACCTTTCACGACACCTCGGTAAGTAATGAGGGTGGGCTACTCAGCTGGTTACCACACTGCGGATAGAGTATAAAAAAAAGATTATTAATGATAAAAGATAAATACACCCATGCCCAGCACAGGAACATGAAAAAGAAGGGCTATGAATATTGGAGAATCTGTTTTTGTGTTTTATGAAACAGTTTCTTAGAAAAATAAATTTTCCAATACAGACAATTTTCCCATATGGAATATTTGCACAACATCCTAGTTTGTGTACAGTGATCTCTTATATTTATTCTGTAAACACGCAGCATCGAGTATTCATGCTCGAGTTCGAAATCCTTTTATAGAGCGCTTTAGAAAACTGCAGCGATGCTTACAAACAAAATAATGTTTTTAATATCATAACATTTCCTTTTATCTCTTTAGTATATCCTTTTAGTGAAAAGCAATTTCGCATGATTTATGAGTTAACAGTAAATTACTTAAGGTTCAAAAGTATATTTTTATTAAAGAGCTAGGTTTTCTTCGCCCACCTGAAAATCAGTGTATTGAATTAAAATTTCAACATAAAAGTAGTTATTGTGATTTAACCATCGTAGACTTTTTGTAGTGTTTTTTTGTAGATCTATAAGTCTCTAGTACATTACATACAGACACCTTTTGGAGACATTGTTTTATATTAAGTATAGATATAGATAGATGGATACGAATCTCAGTAGACTCAGAACTCGCATTCGCTTTTAACTTAAACTTAGACTTTGGGAAAATAGTCAAGATTGTCGAAATTTCTGGAAAGGATGTCGAGATTGTTGGAAAGAATGGACAACGCTACTCTGTTCCAGACACCAGCAGCGTGGTGGAACACTCAGGTTGTTTTAGTCTGTGGGAGTCCAACATACCCGTCGCTCGTCCCTGTCGGGTAGCGGAGTCATAAGAGGTTTTTCCTGATTAAAAGAAACCATAGAGCCCCAGCGAATTAATCGTGGAAGCGCAACAGACAGACAGACATCCACGCTAATGATAAAAACGTAAAGTTTTTATCATTAGCATGGATTACTAAGTTTTTGAACGTATCATGCGCAACTGCTGAGCTCGTAAAACGTCGCTAGCTAAACATCCGTCTGAAAGGTTTTAAATCTTAAGTATTAAAGTTATTTGGCACTAAAACTGTTTGGCTATACAGTCGACGCTAGAAGCCAAAAGTTTTCGTATATCACATGTATGGTTTTCCTTCGTGTTTCGTGTTAGTTATCTACGTCTGTCGGATTATGTTCGTAACAAATGGAGCAGCGTGCCATATCGCGCTTTGTATATTGGCTTTATACGTTTTTTATGGGATTAGGGTATTATACGAAACTGTTGGATCAATTTTTTTCAGTAGCAAATATTAACTTAATAATAAATTTAGCCTCATAATTCAATCTATGTTGGATTCATAATCAGAACTGTTTCCTTAAAGTTGTAGGGATATGTTTAGAAATCCTTATAGATATACCATTTTAAATTTTTAATTATTTTAACATTAACAATATTTTTGTATTAGTTTAAATATTTCTGTGTGAGCAATAAAGAGAGTAAAAATAAACAAACCATAATTCTTTGGCATGTTGGCACAGTTGGCAGTGACCCTGCCTTCCCCCTTTGGTTCCCGCTGGCCAACATTTTCGTCGAACAATTTGTTGGTTGTACGAGTCTGGGTGTTATATACATTTAACTATGTATTTAAAATTATATATGTATATATTTATCAGTTGTCTGTCCCCCACAGCACGAGTACTAAGTTTCATTCACTTTGGTGAATGACGTCCGTGTGTGTAAGTGTCCCGTATATTTATTTATTCGATTCCGGCTCTCTTAAAATTCGTTTAAAGAATTCTGATAGGAAACTTAAGTTAATGTGAATTAACTCAGTGTGATTAAATGTGAATTATACTTGATATTTCATTTATACGACGTCCCGTCTTTACGAATTCTTCTCAATTTTTGCAGCAAAAAGTCATGGTACGCCGTCGCCTCCTTCATTGTAATTTCCTTAATAATCATCAGTAATTTTACGACACTGTACATATTGAGAATACCAGCTTTTTGTTCTGATTTCATCACCACATAATTATGTTGACATTTTTAATAAATCAAGACCCAGCTTGCTGCTAATCTTTCATTACAGTAAGGTTATTTAGTACATTACTTTCGTGAAGTAGAATGTTTTACATTCGTTTTTTCTTTTGCTCTCAACTTTTGTTAATACTAAAAACAAGATTTAGTATGTCGAAAGTGTATGTAAATATCTAATCATGACATTAAAAGGAACATTTTTATATATATTTCTGAATTTAGTCTTACTTACGTTCTTCACTTCATCACAATCTTCCTGCCCTTATCCCACTATAAGTGGGGACGACTTACCTTACTTAACTTAGTCGTATTTTACGACACCTCGGTAAGAAAGAGGATGGTCTACTCTACACAGCTGGATACCACACGGCCGACATACGTTCTTCACTTAATCACTAATTTAAATGAATATGGTATCAACTATAGGCTAGTGTTTGTGTTAATATTAATTTAATATTTTCCGATTTTATTTGCTTAATAATTGTATCCGTGATTATTATTACCAATGTCGAAACAATCTAGTTATAATAATGGAATGGTACCATTCTCATTATCGTATAATTGTCTTGACATTTTCGTTACCTTCTTACTTTCGAAAGTTCGAATCTATATTTTAAATCTACATATAATTTGTTCTCGTATTTATAGAAAACCTTATTATGAAGAGAACTAAAAATTAGTTATGTACTGATTATATGATATGATAACATAGAATACGAGTAAACAAGTAGCTTTATTAGTGAAAATATATAAGGTAAGTACACTAGTAATTGACCATGCACTTTTTGACCTTGAAATTTTAAATAATAAGCGTTTTGTTTGTGGTAGCTAATAAAAAATAAATTTCTAATTACCTGTTGCCATCTATTAACAACTGACCAAAAGCTCAGAACTGTAGCCGATTGTTAAATGTTAAAAATTTAATATTTTTTATCAACTACAACAAACAAAACGCTTAATACTTAAAATTTCATACAAAACAGTCAAGTACTAGTGCATTGTCATTTACTAGTGCTATACCTTATATCTTTAGTTGTTCGGGATCTTGTACAGTACGAAATAATTTGCCTAAAGAATCTCACTGGTTATTTTCTGTCGGTTTAATTCGAATAACAACTTTCGTCCGTATCTGGTTGTAATAGCTGCCAGGAGCAGATGACGTGTCATTCGGTGCCAGGCCAGCTGCATTTGAATTACAAACAGACGTTTCATGGATTCCTATTGCCTTAATTTGTTAGAAATAAGGAAATTGCTTAATTGTTTACAATTTTAAGATAAAATCATAATTACTCTTTTTCACAGCGCCTTTGCAATTCTTTTCTTACAGACAAATCGTTAACAGCAACAATTTGCTGATTTTTTCTATAAGGGACTTAAACTTAGTTTTTTCTTTATTCATTAATAGAAAGAGAGAAAGTGAGTAATTTAAAATTTAACTACATCACGTTTATCTTCATTTATTTCGGACGTAGTCGATTTCAAGACTGGATGACTATGCACATACAGTATTTAGGTTTCTGTTCAGTGCTAAATTTCCGTAAACCTATTCAGAACAAGCCACCATGCTACGAAATGTCCATCGGATGGCACATGCACTGGCCACGATGCGAAATGCCGTATCGATTTCTCTACTTGAATGACTAATGCGTCCCATTCATTACCCACCGTCTAGATAGCTCGCACACATGGCGGACGGACATGTCCACATCGACGTGCGATTGAACTGATAAGTCTGAACTAAATGTTACAGCGTATGTGGGACAGGAGACTTACCATATATTATATATGAAAAAATGTATATATGCGATTTTGTCTTGATGGACGTTTCGGTTGCGGGGCGAAAGGAGGCTCAACGTCAAAATCGAAAAGCTTTTCAAAACTTCATATTACATTTGGTAAATATTTTGAAGATTTCATACTTGAATTATATTTCCGTGTTTGGGTCATAGGCATACTAAAAAATTATTTACTAAAATAAACCTTGGTATCGTCTAACTGCGAATGCGTATATTTGGTGCGTGTTAGAGAAATGGGGAACCAAGATTGATAACTGAGGTGATTAATTGATAGACAAGATTGATAACAGTGATAGCTTCTTTAAAAACATTTGACGAATAAAAAGTACTGAAAATAGTTCACTTGAATAAAGTATATTTAAATTTGAAATCGAAAAACTAACTCAATTTTAGAAATATCAAAGGACCAATTTTTCTTTTTGTTTATATTATCAATAACTGATCTATCAAATTATAAGTAAGACATATTTTTGAGATATAAACCTTCATGAAACCTAGTTTAATGTGGTTAGAAAATTCAACAGCTAGTTTGTGGTAAAACGAGGTAAAATGGCGACATTATTTTACATTACATATCCGGTTTCGTACCTTAAGGCAAATGTAATTAGGATCGTATTACGTTTTAAGTGTAATGAGGCGTAGTTTGTTTTAATTGATTTAACCTGATATGTTCGTGGTTGTTGTTTTTAAAATATCTCCTGCCTGCTACTTAGTCTGCGCGAACTTTTGTATAAATCAAAAGTAATCTTGGATTCATTTGTTTTAAATATCTTTAAACTAAAAGTACTATAGATAAGTCTCTTCTGCGATACTAGCTTCCACCCGTAATTTCGTCTGCGTGGACTACAGTACCGAGATAAAAGTTAGCCTATGCCATTCTAGAGCCCTTGTAGTATCTCCATACCAAAAACTACATCGATCCGCCCCGCTGTTCGGACGTAAAAGAAGTTCAAACAAATAATTGTTTATTTGTTTTGGTAAACAAACTTTCGTAATAATTTCGGATCAATGTAATTTATTACTCATTAATATTGAGTTATAAGTGGACCAGTCAGTATTTATTTTTTGAGTCTCTTTCGTCAAGCAATAGACGCCCGCTGTTGGACATAGGTTTCTTTCAAGGACTTCAACTCTATACGATGTTGTGCCGCTTGGATCCAGCAGCTCCCCTCGATCTTTTTGGGTTTCTCAGGGGGGGGGTCACCTAGTGTGTGTGGGGGGGGGGGTTTCCATTAACAAAAATTTAATTATCATCACTGTTGATTTGCGGGTTGGTGTACGAGTATAATGTTAAACGGCTCCAATAATGCTAATTTTCTGTAGTCAGAACTGGTATAAATACGAGGTGTGTTAAAAAGGATCGCGAATTTTGAATTTCGCAACCTCGTATGTTTATACTGTTTATGGACAGTAATAACATTGTTGGTCACCAGAGTCATTTTAAGCAGGTTAAATTAGCAATTAGCAAGGTAGACTTCCATCCCCTTATACTCACATGTTAGTAGTGACTAGGCGCATGTGTTAGGATTATATTAGGGAAGTGGATACAGAAGTACATTACATACGGGAAAAAAATATGTTATTTTTCTATGTACCTACTTTTTATCAGGATAGGGGGAGGGTGTAATGGCTGTCCGAGGCGGTCGATGCATCTGGTGCTCCCGATGCATTCTCTAGCGGAGGGAGGAGTCACCTTTAGAGAACCCCCGACCCAGAGGTGGCATACTTTGGTTTCAAAGTGTCTGCTGGCGAGGATGGGGGCAACGGTACACTGTCCCCGTTCCGTTCCGTGCTTCATTACGCTCCTGGTTACAGCGTGGTTGAGCACACAGGTCGTTTTAGTCTGTGCGAGTCCCAACATAACCGTCACCTGTCCCCATCGGGTGGGGTTACTCATAAGGGATTTTTTCTTGTCTTTAAAAAAGAGGGGGTGCAAAAGCTTTAAATGTTGTTCTCAGTTACCAATTTTTAAATTTTACCCATGTTATATGGACGGTACTTACGGTTTTTTAATGCTATATAATAGATAAAGCTATCTGACGAAAATTTATTACGTTACCAGTGGAGCTGCAATTTTAGTAGCAATAACAAATTGATGAGTTTCATAAATTGACTGTATCGTTATCGGTCGCTTCGTTCGTGTACGCCATCTAATATCGATTTGTCGATCGCACAACTTGGCGGTTAAGTTGAAGACGTTAATTAATCGTGTACACTTTTGATATTGGCGTTTAAATTGTTTTGCTAACGGATAAATTGAGCATACCATGCATTTAATTATTGTTACTGTTAAGAGTTTATTTAAATTTTGTTTATCTACTTCTATATCTATACATATTATAAAAGAAAGTCCCCAAAAGCTGTCTGTCTGTATTTGATCGATTTTCTCAAAATCTACTGAACAGATTTTTTTACGGTTTCTACTAAGAAGTAGTGAAATTCTTCCGGAAACTTTAGGATAATAGAACATTACGGTTATGTAAGTTGTGTCAAAGAGGTCGCGCGTTTTTAAAAAGCTCGCCCTCTGGGAGCTTTTGTCGCGGGCGCCGCGTAAACCAACCGTGACACACTAAAGTTATGTAGAAAAGAATTGTATATATACAAAAATACTACAAAAAGTTCGTGAAAGCATGTCTCTATCTCTTATGGTTAACTCACAATAACTACTTTTAGTGAGGAGACTCTCCTCACTATAATTTTGGAGATAAGAGATGGAGCTTAGACCCATAACGTTGCTCCTTGTGGATTGGTAGGCTATACAAGAACACACTAAAAAAGTGCATTATAGCAATATAATTTTATCATAAAATCTGCCCAGTCATAATACAAAATTATTGTGATTTTGTTTCCTTATACTATATGTCGACCGAATCTGGTATAAGGTAAAATTTTAATAAGTTTATGTTAACACCTTTATACTGTAATTCGATATTATTATTTATCTTATACTTAGTACCCAAAGTATCTTACTTTTAAAAATTATTTTGCCTTTTTTTTTTTTTTTTTAAATCTTTATTGCACTATTAAGATAAAAGTACAAAAGGCGGACTTAACACTAAACTAAGCGTTCTCTACCAGTCAACCTTAGGGTCAAACGGAAAATTATAAAATAGGTGCAGCAAGCAAACAAACAGAAGAAGAAAAGATGTAATAGGCATAAATAATTAAGAGATGAAAATCAATAGACTATAGCGATGTGCCTAGGCAAATAAGAAATAAATAAATGGATAACAATAAACATAATATAATAAAATAAAATAAAATAGATGGTATAACAAAATATTTAGCGGTTAAAGAAAAAAAAATATATCATTAATTGTTACAGATTAGGTATTTTTTAACATTTGCTTTAAAAGTAAGACGACTGGAAGATTTTTTGACACAATCAGGGAGATCATTCCACAAACGTACGGCTTGCGAAGTGAAAGATTCTGACAAAAAAGTGGTGCGATGATGAGGCGTGGAAAGCTTGAGGAGATAAAATGAGCGGAGATCACGATTACTTTTGGATGAAAGAAATTGGAAATCTGATTTAAGGTAATTAGGACAATCATTGTTGTGTAAAATCGAATACAGACAACAGAGAGCTCTAAGTTTTCTACGCTTGCATATACTAAGCCATTGCAGCTGAGAGCGGAAGTGAGAGATGTGATCGTACTTGCGAAGATCAAAAATAAACCTGATACAATCATTGAGGAGGCGTTCTAGTTTGTTTAAAAGATCAACGTTGAGGTCCAGATAGCAAACATCGCCATAATCCAAAATTGGAATTATTAATTTTTGGACTAAGATAATCTTGACTTTTCTTGGTAAGAAGTTTTTAAGTCGATAGAAAGATCGCAGAGTACCGCGCGCCTTACGGCAGACTTCATTGACTTGAGTGCTCCATCGCAAAGTGCTGTCAATATGTAATCCTAGGTTTTTAACGCTAGAACTGAAGGGAATAAGGGCTCCGTCATAGCTAATTGGAGCGGCATTATTCAGGTTGACTTTAGAAATAAGCCGGGAGCTGCCAATTGCGATAGCTTGACACTTACTAGGATTAACACTGATGCCGAATTGTTCAGACCACTTACGGATGTTTTCTAGGTCTTGATTTAGTAGGGAAATAGCTAAATCTAGGTCTGCTGTACTAGTATGCGTGTAAATTTGTAGATCATCGGCGTATAGATGATAGAAACACTGGAGACGCTCCGTTAGATGGTTAATAAAAATAGAAAACAGTAAGGGGGAAAGAATAGCACCTTGTGGGACGCCGGAGGATAAATTACGCCAATCAGAAGAAGTCCCTGCTTGGCGCACCATCTGCTGTCTACCTTGAAGATAAGCCGAAAACCAACTTAGAGTAATAGGAGACAGTTTCATATGAGAAAGCATGGAAAGGAGGATGTCATGGTCAACCGCGTTAAAGGCATTAGAAAAATCAATTAATACCAGTACAGTAATTTTTGAATTCTCCATTCCCTTTTTGATGTCATTTATGACTTTCAAGAGTGCAGTTGTTGTGCTATGTCCTGGCCTAAATCCTGATTGAAATGGGCTTAACAGATTTTGATGTAACAGGAACTTTGAGAGCTGTCTATGTGCGCAGGCTTCTAATATTTTTGATAGGAACGGCAAAACAGAGATAGGACGATAATGAGAGGGGAGAAGAGGATTGGAGATTTTCGGGAGAGGATAGACATAAGCCTTTCGCCACAATGAAGGGAATTGACCGGTAGAAAACGAAAAATTGATAATGTGCAGTATGGGTGTAAGGATATGGTCAAGTAAGGTAATAATCATGAATCGGTTAATTCCATCACATCCAGTGGATTTTGAGGTGGTTGAACTAATTATGGATTTGACATCGGCGTTATTCATTGTAGAAAATTCAAATGAACTATTGATGAGTGAGGGGAGGTTTTTAATTTTAGTGATTGTGGCGGCTTTAGTCGGAGGGTGGATAGGGAATGAAGCTGAAAAGTGATCACTAATGCTATGTATGTCTACGAGAAGATGATCCTGTAAAGAGGAGACGCCAATGCCGTTTTGTTTTAAAAATTTTAATATATCGGGGGAGTTGGCGGCGGATAAATTTTGTTCGAAGTAGTTGCGTTTCGCCATCCTTACAGCCCTATTGCATCGATTCCTAGCTACTCTATATACCTCCCAATTTTGTTCGGACCGATTCCGTTTGTATTTTCTAAAGGCTTTGTCTCGTTTAGACATCGTTAGCCGAATATTGCTTGTAATCCAAGGTGCTGGGGGTCGTTTAATTTTTATTTTGCGAACAGGTGCATGTTTGTCAAAAATCGTTAAAATTTCTTTATTAAGTGCCTCAATTTTGTCATCGATATGGGTAGCCTCGTACAATGGATTCCAGTTAATCTTGGAAGCGTCAGCAATCGCATTCTGCGTATTAAATTTACCGAAACATCGAGACTCGATTGTTAAAGGAGATTGTTTGACAGTGCGTATCTTATATGACATGTAGACAAGGTCATGACGTGAAAACCCCGGGGCGGGATATTGTCCATGTTGAGAAACGTAGCTGGGTGCAGCTGTAATTATAACATCTAGCCAGGAGTCTTTAGTATCTAAGTTGTGATGGGTCGCCGAAAGTGGTAAAATGTGGAGGTTAGCCGAGTCAAGCATAAGTTTTAAGTTAGAGGATTTGTTGTTTATGATGGACATGTCAGTATTTAAATCACCCATGATTGTAAGATTTGAATACCTAGACCCAAATGATTCAAGGATGGGCTCCAACTCAGAGAGGTAGTGAATTGAGGGCGGGCAGTATATTACACCAAGGACCGACTTTATATTTCCTATAACAACCTCTAGAAATATGAATTCCGGTCCGGCTGAGTAAGGTGAAGGTGACATGCACAATACCGAGAATTTAATGTGACTGCGTAAATATATTGCTACCCCCCCACCACCCTTTTCTGTGCGGTCATTGCGTATCAGCACGAATCCTGGCAAAGCATATGTGGTGGAGGGAAGATCAGGCTTAAGCCAACTTTCAGACACCAGTATGGCGTGGACATTAGGTGTTGTAAAACCTTCTAGTAACTCATTATAGTGACTCGGTATGCTCTGTGCATTTATATGACATATGTTGAAATTTTTAGAGACCTGTTGAAATGTATTAGAGATAAAATGTCCAAGAGTACAGTGAGAACTGCTATCATCATCGCAGGACAAGAAAGAGTCAGAATCATCAAATACTGAATGAAAAGAATCTGAGTCTGACATATAAGATAAGTCAATCAGCTATGTATTTACACAAGAATAATTAATAAAGTATTGTATTAAAATTGGGAATGTATACCTATATAAATAAATACTTAATTTTTTGTAGTTAAAAATGTTTTTTTAATTTTCCGCATCACCCACCAGTTAAATAAACATAACAGAAATGATATTTATATCTTAATGAAACATAAAACTCAATACCAATATAGCAATAAAGTTTAAACAGTACAATAGTACTGATTAATCAGTTATAATTGCTGACTTCAGTAGTAAACAGTAGTAGAAATAAAATTACTTAACAAAATACTATAATAGATAATATTTTTTAACTAATCACTAACAAACATTATATATTAGGGACAAATTTTCATTCTTTAACTTATAATATACTTACAAGAAAGTTAGTAAGGAAACTATTAACAAGATACATGTATTACTAGTTAGTAATGTAATTACTCTGTGCATACAATGTTTTGTTATTTTTAAAATTAATTCTATTAGGAATTGGCTATCTACTTTATGAAGAAAATATAAGATAATGAAAATAATTACTAGGAAAAGACTTCAGATGTTGATGACAATATTATACAACTTTATTATAATATCTGAAACACAGAGAAGTGAACCGTATTTTTGTAGCTAGTCTATATTCAGTGAAGTCAGCAATGTAAACATTAGTCTTGTATGAGAGGTTATAGTTGTCATGAGTTGAAAAAGATCAGAAAAAAAAAACGTAAAAATAAAAACAAACAATTATTCATAATTATTGAACTCGGAGCTATATCAGAGAAAAGCGACTTATACTGCGTTCTTACGTTCTTTTTTGCCTACGAGTGACATAATCAGAAGGGATTGCTGATGTAATTTTTGCTTTTGAAGTGGCAACTTGCTGTGTTTCTTCATGCTGTTTTGCCTTAGTGCTTCTAAAAAAACTTTACTTTTATAAAGGATCAAATACAAACTTGTAAAGTATCGTAGTTTCGCACGCAATCTCGTGACTTGGCTGACGGTAGCTTATCAAAACGGAAGAGGTGATATTCCAATGTTATAAAACGTTTGTTTATACAGGATAGCAACTTAACTTTATAATTTTAATTTCGCGTTAACAATATGCCTTTTTAAAATGATTTATAGAACCAGGCGTTACTTTTCGGAATTCCTTAGTACAGAAGTTTGTTAACAAACGCGGATTAGAGCAAAATAATTCTATTGTAACTTCTGTATGCTTTTAGTAATATAAAAAAACACAGATTTCGATTTGTCATTTTGAATGAACACTTTTATTGAACACCACATTAAAAACAGTAAAAACTAAAAACAATAACAATAAATACATAAAAAAATTAGTGCTACAATCTGGCGGACTTATCGCTAAATGGCGATTTCTTCCAGTCAATCAGGTTGATGAAAGGACAAAGTTACAGATATATATTAGGTGGTGTGTATATACTAAAGAATATTAATTTTGATATACATTAGATATTTCCATTTTATTACAAGTAATTAATACTACTGAACTATATGTCAGAACAAAATTATGACGAGCAATAACATAAGTTTAAAATATAATTTAACATTGGTATTTAGCGAAAAGTAATGTCTTTTTTCTTCTATATACTAATTATTTTTTCTACGTGCACAGTATCCTTTGTTACTTTTCAGCGCTTCTCCTATTAAGATCCAAAAAACTTCTCCAGAATGACGTTTACAACTCACTACTATTTGCAGTTAATCAACACCGCGAACTAATTAATGACTATTACGTTTACGACCCCATTACGTTTGAGACAATATAAACAAGACCCCGCTATTTGTCAGCAATCAGGGTTCGTTGAACTTTGGGCTAATACGCTACTATAAAATCGCTACTATTTCACTGTTAAAAAAACATTCACAACTATTAAACATACAGAATGCTACTTTTTTTGACAAGGTCACGCCGAGACTACGTAACTCGTTACGTTGACTTCAGTCGATCAGAATAATATTTAAAACTTCGAGATCTGTATCAAATCTATATCAAACCATGCGCAAAAAAAACTTAAACACATCTATCAATACAAATTTTATACATGCACTAGCTTTTACTAGTCACTTGGACTGTTGTTGCGTGATTAGTTAATAATAGATGGCGTTTTTCTATTTCATCCTATTTCTTTAGAATAAACAGGATTTCCATAGCCTATATGTTAACCCGGTGCATAAGGAATAATTGTGCTAAATTTCATCGATATTCGCTTTGAAAGAGTAACAAACATACATCGATACTTACAAACTTTCTCAATTATAATATTAGTTGGATAGGATAAGAACGTTGTATTTTTGTCCCTTTTTGACGTCCGAATGGAGTTTTCTGGAAAATAGTGGAGATTAATTTCGATACTGAATGCAACGTAGATTAAGTTGCCGGCAGAATATAGAAGCTATATCAAAACTTAATACACCAATGCCCTTATGCAACAAAAGAAAAATAAATTATAAATTTCTGGAGTGTTTTTTAATTTTGAGACTTAGTCTTTGTTATAGCCATCTCAAATAATTAGAGCATAATAAAATATTAAAAATAGACTTACATAAACTACTAATCATCATAAATACTCATCATATAAATTACGATATAAAAATAAAAAAGTAGATTTGGATTCGAAGTCTAATGGGGTATATACCATACGCACCCAAAAATGTAGGCCAACGCCACCATTAAAGACTGAAACTTATGACAATACGAACTGAATTTTTTTTAAACAAATTTTAATTCAGGTTAAAGAATGAATAACCTACCAATAGAGGTGGCTACTATAAAAATACATACATACGTTTTCAAGTCACACAAACATTATAAAATATGACTTCTGTTCACTGTTTTAATGACATCCATTGAAATTTTTAGTGTCGTTACACAAAATGCTTTTGCATGTGACCTATTTTTGTATAGAAGAAGTCCTCTGGCTGTCGCGTTATTATGATTATCAAAAACCTTTTATTTATAACGTCACAGTAAATTAACAAAGTAAATAACAGTAAATTATAGAAAGAAGAGGAATTATAAAATAAAATTATGACATACAAGATATACAGAAATGTGACGTTATAAAATGGACCACCATTCAGTTTAAGTTGAGGAGTACCTCAACGCTGGTTTTCAATGGCGACCATTTTTACTTAAAACTAAAACTTAATCTAAACGACAGTAAAAACGACAGTGACAGACAGTTACAGAAGTGTTAAAGACAATGAAGTTATACATAGAATCAAAAAAAAAAAAAAAAGAAAAAAAGAAAAAAGAGAGGGCAACCAAGGGTGCTGAAATTATTTCCACTGACCATATACTTTTATAATTGGCGACGATCAAATGAAGTTAGAGAATGATCTAAAATTTTTCTTTCTGTAAGTCCATGAGCAAGGACTTGTACTTTGTTTTAAAAATTTCTACTGATTTTAGATTCCAGTATGGTGGAGGAATACTGTTCCAACATTTGGTCGCCGCGAATTTAAAACTTCCTTCGAAAGCAGCAGTTTTGTGGCGTGGCATATATAATCTGTTAGCAGAGGCTCTCGTATCATGAGATGGAATGCGAATATGTGGCCAATTAAATTTATTGTAGAGGTATTCCGGCACTCTATACTTCGCTACACTGAATAAAAGAGAAGCAAAGTGTAGCTGTCGCCGATAATCCATTTTTAGCCACTTCGCATTATTTATGAAAGGTGTTACATGTGATCGAGGTGGTATTTTATAACAAAAACGAGCACATGCATTTTGCACACGTTGTATGAGTGATTTAGTTCGGGATAACAGTCGCGGGCCGATGACCATGTCAGCATAATTTAGTTTACTTAGGATTAGGGCTTCACACAAATTTATGCGTATGTTGGTACTTAAAAATTTTCTTACCCGATACAGTAATTTAAGTCTATAGAAACAATTTTTAACAACAGTCTTTACATGATTTTCGAAACGCAACCCATAATCCATTATCACACCAAGATTTCGCGCTTCGCTTACCCTATCAATCTTGTGATTCTGTATATGAACAACAATATTTTGCATATTGAAGTTACGTACTTGATTAGCCGATCCGAGAATTAAATATTTCGTTTTAAGCGGGTTGAGTTGTAGACAGTTACTATTAGACCAATTTGCTATCCTATCCAGGTCAGCGGTAAGTTTGTCAACAGCTATTTGTGCATCGCAAGGCTTACAAGATATGTATAATTGTATATCATCGGCATACATATGATACCGACAATGTTGAATACATTTGGTAATATCAGTACAATATAATATAAACAATATGGGACCTAAGATAGAACCTTGCGGCACTCCTTTTAAAACTTCACTGCTCTGTGAGAAAGCTTTAGTGCCGACTTCATTTGTTACCTCAACCACTTGAGTCCTGTTTTTCAAATAACTTTCGAACCACATAACCGTTTCTGTAGTAAAACCGTAATAATGTAATTTTGCTAACAATAAATTCAAGTCTATGGTATCAAACGCCCTAGAGAAGTCCAACAAAACTAGGATAGTTACCTCACCTATGTCTTGAGAACTTAGTATATTATCTACAACTTCCGCTAAAGCTGTAGCAGTACTTCTGCGCTTTCTGAATCCTGACTGAGTACACGGCAGTATGTTACTGCATTCTAAATAGTCATCAAGCTGCGAATGAACAATTTTTTCTAGAACCTTTGAAAGACAGGGCAGAATGCTAATAGGGCGAAGATCCTTAAAATCACTTGGATTATCTATTTTCGGGATTGGTCTTATGATTGCATTCTGCCATTGTATTGGGAAGGTACTAGTTAGGATAGATGTATTAACAATTAAACATATTGACTCTATTACGTAGGTCAGACTAGATTTTAACATTGGCAACGAAATGCCATCCGAACCGCCGGCATTCGATTTTAATGCACGTAACGTTTTTGTAATTGTTAAAACATCGACTGTTTTAAGAGAGAACTGACCCGTGTCAAACGTTGTTGACCTGTAAAAGTTAATGTCAGCAAGCGAGGCACAATCCCTACCTGGGACGTCTAAAAAGTGATGATTAATATCGTCTGGATCGTTAAGATTGCTAGGGAGAATGTAGTCGTACTTATTTTTAAATGCTACATTTTGTTTTAAATGTTTCCATAACTTGCGAGGATTCTTGGCATTGTTATTTATATAAGAAGTATAGTAAGCACTTTTTTCGGAGTCAAGAGCAGCTTTAACGCAAGATTTTAGCTCTTTGTAGTGCTCGTAGTGTTTATCCAATCTTGTATGTCTCGCTCTTGCATGAGCCTCGTCACGCTTACGCATCATTAATTTGATGTTGTAAGTTATCCAAGGATGGTAATAATCTTTTAGATATCCATGTTTTAATGGCGCAATGATATCGAATATCGCGAGAAAGTAGGCATTAAACTGTGCGACCATGAAATTCACATCTCGAGCTACAATAAGCTGAGCCCAATTTACTGATTTAAAACGCGAGTCAAGTTCGCAAATATCAATCTCACCAACTTGTCTGTAAAACTTTAACCTTGCCTTAGGTTTATTTTTAGGGATATTTACTTTGCATGAAATAAATGCGTGATGACTAAGACCACTTACATAATCCACCCATATACGGTGAATAATAGTATCAGCACAGACGAGGTCCAAAAGAGTTTCGCTATGACAAGTGAAGTGAGTCGGTTCACAGACATACTGATTTAAACTAGTGCAAACCAAAAACTCATTCAACATATTGGTGTTAATGTTGTCTTTAGCCAAACAATTTATATTAAAATCACCTAACAATATAATATGGTCATACCGTGGAAGCGAAGTATATGTCTCCATTAATGCATCTAAAAAAGTCCGCACACTTAACCATGGTGGTCTATAAGCAGTGCCAATCATTATTATTTTACCACTAACATTCATGCTAAGCCACATCTGTTCAACCGGCGGTACTTCTGCATGCACGACATTTCTTATGCATACACCCCTCCTGATATAGAATCCAACTCCACCCCCTCGAGTACGCATTTGCCCAGTTCGTGGCCTGTGACGCAATCGATAACCGGGCACACTCGGAGCACTGCCCTCCTCGCCTTGCTTCAACCAGGTCTCATTTAAGGCCATTACGTCAACATCATGACGGCTCATAGCCACTAAGAATTCATCACATCCGGAGCCAAGTGACCCCGCGTTAAGAAACCCAATTTTTAACTTACGTTGGTTTACCATTTGAGAATCAAAAATTTAATAATATTTAATAGGAAAGGTATAAATATATATACCCAAAAAATAAGAACCCTAAGAATGGAAATACTCTCTGTTATACTTGTAATAATAATAAAGAAATATAACTTATCAATATAACTAGTAACTAAATAATGTATAAATATGAAAGAGTAACTATCAATTAAAAATTGTCCGTAAGATTCATTGAAAATTAGACGTGACGTCACATTTCTGTATAAAACTAAATATAAACAAGCATTTATGTTATGCAAAAACACAATACAACAAACACAGCAAGGTTTAATACATATTTTTAGACATACTTCGTTCGTTCGCATAACGAGACAGCAGTGTCTATCTGTGTGACCAAAATTATATAGAACTAATAATAAAAAAGTTTTTTTTGACATATATATAAGAATGAACGTGTGTTGAAATGATAGTGAGCTTAAGAGACCAACAATTTTTTTCAAATTTCGCTGCTGCCAAAAAACTTTGCAATGTCCAATTCATTGCGCACGCGATGCACTTCAGTGTTTACATTTCGGCGAATATATATGCGTCCATTCTTGGTCCATACAAATCGCCACCCCTTATTGCGACCTTGTTCACGAGTTTTATAAAAGATATAACGATTTGTATGAGTCAAACGCTCGTTTAAATAAATTCGATGCGACTCGCTTTCAATAATTCCCGTCGAATCGATAGTGCGTCGCACGCGCGCCGCACGAAGTAACTCGTCGCGTACAGACCGTCTCGCTAGTCTCACCGCAATAGGCCGCGGTCTACCGCGATCCCCCGGGCCCGACCCGGCGTAGCGTCGTCCCGTACGTTCAGCGCTGACGATATCACGCTCGTTCAAATCGACTCCGATTTTTTTCGCTATGAGTTGCACAATATGTATGGTATTTTCTTCAGATTTCTCTTCTAAACAAGCTACTTCGACATCATTGGCGAGGTTATCCTGCTCACGTTCATTAAAGTCGGCACGCAGCTGTGAAATAATTTCGGAGGAGTCATAGGCGGTCGGGTCCTTTTGCCTGTCTTGCTCGAGCTGCATCAACCTATCTTCCATTGAATCAATACGTTTGCCACAGCTTATCACTGTAACATTTAAGTTTGCTATCTCTTCTCTGAAAAACACCATCTCCTGTCTCATGGATGAAATTTCCTGTCGCAGCATACGTAATTCATAGGCGATTGAACTGGAGCCCTCAGCCGGGACGACGTCGCTAACGACATCGCTTCGATCATCCATCAACTCCTGCTGGACCGCGGCTCCATGCACAGGCGTACACATTTTAGGTGGCCTCGCGCGCCTGGGCTTGCACCCACTGCAAGTCCATTTTGATGATATACGACTCTCCATGTCGATTTTTACACATCCACGGTGAAATGATATGCTGCATTTCGAACACTTAGCGCCCTCTAGTAGTGGTAACGATTTGCCGCAAAAGCCACATCTATTAGCCATACTGTCAAGATTCTTTGATACTATCAAGTTACAATAGATGGCGCTGTCCAACACTGGATACGTGTTTAAGTGATATGATATGATTTTTTAATTGAGTTGTATTAAATTGCACTGCAAAATATAAGCATATTTCACGACAAACTCAGTACTAAAGTTCTTCGATAGTTTTGCCAGATCCATTGTATAACGATAATGTCAATATGGAATATGAATTCTATAGAGGGTAAATAAACAAAAACAGCTGATCAGCAGCTGATTCCCATATAAATAAAATGAAAGAATTTGCAAATACTTGTTATAACTTAATTTCACTTCACTTTCACCACGTAAAATTGTAATAAAAAAGTACTAAACTCTTTTGAAATACTGTAAATAGATTTTTAAGAGGAATTAAACAACAACATAAACCGCTGTCACTCACGTTCCCACTGTCACTTTCCGTCACTTATCGTCATCTGAGCATCATTAAAGATTCCCTTTTTATTTTCATCTCGTCTATGAAGAGTTTTTATGACTACTTTATTTTTTTACAAGCTTAGTGACTACAACTGCTTTGACTTCAGTACTGAGATTAAAAATAGACTATCTACTACACAGCAACGTTACGAAGTAAAAAAAACAAACTATACAAATCAAATATTATGAAAATATTATATATATCCAGATGCTTACGAGTTCATATTTTTTGTTGTTGTTAAAAATAATCTCGATGATCACATAAATACATTTTAAAACTTAAATAAACCTTTTTTACTTTAAGGTTTCATAAATTCCTAATAATAAAAAAGCAGCAAGTTTGTCTGTTAATAAATTAAGGAATAGGCATAAAATTTGAGTAGTTTGTAAATCAGTTAGTTAGTCAGTACCTGGGTGACCAAGCCTTGTTCGGTAATATTTAAATATAAAAAATCTAATTAAAAAAAAATTATGTTACTTGGAATCGATCCTGGTATTCTGAATTTGAGACCACCCGTTACTGAATGACTTGACTTCGAAATTGACATCATAATTTAACGTTTGCTTTCGCATAATATTGTACTAGTTTTTTTGTGCTCGAAAACAAGGATAACAACAACATTTTTTTAATATAAACTAGCTAAATCGATTCAAACTAGTAAATCGTTGGTGCCGTTTCCAAAATTCTTAAAAATTAACTCATTTCAATGTTAAAGATTAACATGTGAAAAAACATTCTAAAATTAATGACTCTCTAAATTTTTATCATTTTTCAATTAAACAAACTTTCACCATAATTACCGTTAAGGTAATAATCGTTAACATCTCCAAATCCGGTCAAGTTCATTGGTTCCCATACCCTATGTTCGAAATTGTTCGAACGCTAATTACAAAACTGTAGACCATTAATTAACGCCGATTATCACTGTCTTTCAACTACGCCGCCAAGTTATGCGACGGAGTAAATCGATAGGACCGAAGCCACTGATGGCGAATGAGTCAATTTATTTAAGTAACTCGTCAATTTGTTACAGATCATAAATATTCTATTTATACTGGGAACTACGAGTATGATCTTAGGTGATGCAACTTATAAATAAAACGATATGTATATATGGATATGTCTCCTCAGGAGATATATCCCCAGCTGTGGGATGGAAACTGGCTAATACTTTTCTTTTATAAACTACAGACGGTTACCACACGATGTTTATCTTTATGAGGATCGCGCGATAAATTTATACATTTTATTAAACAAAGTCAAAATTTACTGAACGGATTTTTGTATGGAATCCATTAAAAGATGCAATTCTTGAAGAAGGTTAAGGTTAATAGTACATTTCGGTTTTAAGTAAATTGAAATTGGAAAAATTGTGTGACACACTGATTTCCACGAGCGGAGGCCGCTGGCATATTATATTTATGAATTTAAATGCCTACCAATCCGTTATGGAACAACATTAATAGGTTTTAGCTCAAACCAGTTTTTTTCAAAAGGAGTGATAAGTCATTTTGCCCTGCATTGAAATACTTGGCTGCAGACAGTTAAATAGTATTTTTTTTTATATTTTATCTATTCTTTAGCTATAACCATTGTTGGAGTGAAGCCAATAGGGCAACTTTGCTTTTATTGTCAGTTTTCTCTCGCAGTTGTGCTCTAATTAGCCTCATTTAGAATAATTTATGATCGCTCTAGGTTTCTTTTATTATGATAGCCATTTTCGGTGGCGCGAAACTGCTAGTACAAGTTTGTAATGTAATAGAAGAGCGAGAAATTTGCGATTATCTTTGTCCATTTATCCTTCATAGGTTCATCCCTCGGTATTTCTCGGTACTCCTAATATTTTTAGCAGTTTTACCCAGCTAGTATCATCGGGTACCATCGTCCTAAAAGTGGGATGACTGAAGAGTCATTACACCGCCAGGAGAGTGCCTAGACACCACGATCGACTGAGTGCATGCGTTCGTGCGTGCGTGCGTGCTTGCGTACGTGCGTGCATGTGTATGTATTATATGTTTTCGATAGTGGTTTGAATGTCATGTCATGCCAATGCTTGAATGTTCCTATGGAATATATAGGAATAGGTCCTATATAAAGGAATATATAAGACGCCTATATATATTTTGGTGCGTGCAGTGTTACTGTAAGAACTGTGAAATGTACCTTTTCTAAATAATATGGATGACGATCTCATTGATATAATATGTTTGTATTGTATTCTTCGTTATAATATTTTATAACAGCGTAACGTGCATCTTAAATCAATTTCTTATATTATAATTTATGTTGTGTCAATTTATATGGAGCAATTTTTGCTAGCTAAGGTATGATTAATTTGTTTTCTACTATAAGTGGCTATTTCGATAATAATATCTGCGAACATAAATGATATATTCGATGTTTTGACTGCTAATGATTTATAGTTTGTTTTCAATCAACTTTCTTTTTATGACTAGCAAATTAATCTTGAGATAAAAATCATGCGGTTGTAGTTTTGTTCATCTAAGTTTATCAAAAAATTAACTTTATTTTTAAATAGATTTACCAAGAAGCTAAATTGCTTATATCTCTTTTGCTTTACATTTAAATTAGATATCAATTACTGTATAAATTATCCACTGTTATCTAATGTAGGCAAAGATAAAATATGCAGTTAATATGTGTCGGTATGTTTTGTCTACGTTCTTATAGACTAAATTCATTAACAGCTACATTGTGCTTAAAGATTCTAACAATTATTAAAGTTGATTATGTAATGTCAAATTAGTCAATTTAGGACTTATTTTAATAGGTATAACATTTATCAATTCATCTAACCATTACCAGAAGTTAAAGTAACCGGAACCTTGTGGACTATCAAAGTCGTATAACGTACATGTCCTTTTATCAAGCCGTGAAGTAGAGCAATGTAAGATATAGCTTTTGCGCTCTGCTCTCCGCGTTACGCAGCCTCAGTAATACATAGACCTCCTGCCCATTGTAAAAGCTGTTTGGGTTATCTTAAAAAAGAACTCTAAAATATTTAAGGGTTTTGACACGACAGTGCACTAAAACTATATACCGACCCACTTGTCAATCCGGTAATCCGATGACAAAAGCTCTTAAATCTTCAAGAAATCTTATTAAACCAATTCAAATCTTAATGTAGCTTGTCTTAGTTAAGGCTAATAAAGGCTAAAATAAAGGCATAGGCTAATATATGCAATTTTTTTTTATGTATTATATTTGTGTGCAATAAAGAGTATTTCTATTCTTTTCAAATCGAACCGCCCGAGTCCGGTTTCTTGCAGGCTATATTAAAGAGATTGTTATGCAAGCAATATTTTTTTATTAACCTAATGGTGGTAGCATACTAAAATGAAGTTGGACTTTATGTTAATGTGAATCAACGGCCTGAAACCGGATACTTTTGCTATAAAAATATTTCAACTCATAATTTTGACTTGCTCCGAACCTCTCTAAACTTGGGAGACTCGTGATTGGGTAACAGCTTCCCTTTAAAGCCTATATTAAACGCTGGCAACTTCGTAAATTTCGCATATAAATTCAGTTTGCAATATAACTCGATGTGTCTAGTTGAATAAATTTGTTTTCGCTTGCTTGGCTCGACTTGATTTTATTAAGTTTTGCAAATTCGTGTGCTCGTGACTAGGGTATAAATTATTATGCATTTTGGGTGCTCATTTTTAGGGCATATTACAGGATTATTTAGTGTATTTGATCTATGTAGCTGCAATAAATTGGAAGTAGAATGTATATTTATTTGATTTGAAATGACGCAGTCGTAAGTGGAGCACGATTGTCTAGAAGATACCTTGTTCACCCTTCTTTTAATTATTGAATCGCAAATATAAATAAACAGGCATAAATTTCAACTTTACTAATATATCAAATATACATTCACATCTCTGATCTAGATTCTGCGGATTCAAATTCCAGAAATTGATTTGAGATGCGCAGCTTTTAACATCATAATTCATTATATTGCTCGGTTAATATATTAATTACTATTGTAAATTCATAAAGGGGTGGCGATGCTGCATTAGTCAGGATCTTCTAAAAGCATAATTAATAAGGTGTAAGTTTTAATTTATTGTGCATTTACCGATGAAAACGGTATAAGTTTCTGCTAATGCGGCAAGTGTAAGATAATAATTGATTATTAAAAATCACTAGTTATTACGTTTTAAGTTGTCTAAAAACCCGTGTTGTTAAAAGTTGTTTCATGTTATATTGTAATTACGATATAATTATGCATACCCCATTAAATATAGTAAACCCACGTTAAGCAACGGAAGTATCAAGAGTGTAAGCCGTATTATATGATAATCACAGTAAACTTTTATAATGCAAAATTAAAATAGGTAAATATGTGGGAGGAATAAATGAATAAATATATGGGTCACTTACACACAAAGTCGTCTGTCTCCAAAGTAAGATAATTAATACTTGTGTTATGAGTGACAAACAACGGTAAATATATGCATATATATATATATATATATATATATATATATATATATATATATATATATATATATATATACACATATACATATATAATTTTAAATACATACTAAATACAAATTTATATCCAGGCCCAAAGAACCAACGAATTGTTTATAGAAAATGTTGGTGGCCTTCGGCGGGAAACGACCCCACGACCTGCGGAGCTGAAAGACGGGTCACTGCGCCAATGGGTCAGTCAAAAATACTATACATAGCTGAATGGTGAAAATAATAAAAATTTTCAATATGGCTTCTTAAGTCTATTCTTCAATCAAATATGCTGTGGTGGTTTAAATTGTCAGTGTCAATCTTTTTTTATAATTTTCAATAGTAGAGTAAGAAAAACTGCGCATGTTCGATGTACGAGGTGTGTTCAAAAAGTATCGCGAATTTTGAATTTTCTCGGGTTACGTATATTCGAATTTCGTTTTTTTTGTGGCGTTATATTGGTACATTTGTCCCTCACTTATGCTGACAAATTTGGCCATTTTGAATTTTCAGTTAATTGTTGACAGCTGCTTTGCTTGCACGCGTTTTGGTTCGTCTTCGATTTTTACTTATTCAAAAAAATGGAGCACGATAACGCCCCTGCGCACACATCGCTGCTTGTACGCGACTTCTTGGCCAAAAACAACACATTAATGATACCGCAGCCACCTTATTCCCCATATCTGGCCCCCTCTGACTTTTCCTTGTTCCCGAAACTGAAAAGGCCCATGAAAGGACGACGCTAAGCCACGACCAAAGATTACAGTGTACATAATGAAATAGATGGGTAACTCGCAGTCGTTTTTTGTGATCCGTAATAGCGCCATCTAGAGATCAGTTTCTGTACTAAAAAGGTCAAAAGGGTCATATATATCTATGTATACTATATATATATCTATATATACTATGTATATATAATATTTTTGCAGTAGGGCGGGGTATAAATACAAAGGAAATGAAAAAACAAAATTATTGAAAAGTTATCTATTTTGTATAAATAATACAGTCGTTTTAACAATAAATTACTTTTGATTTGAATATAACGAAAATTACAATTACTTTAGTATTGCGGGCTTATAAATATATATGCGAAAAGCTAACTTTATAATATAAAGCTCATTATATTATTTATGTACAAAATAAACAAGTAATATCTACAAATTATAAATTTAAGTTATACATACAAATCAAGCCATTATAAATATAAATAAATATATGGGACACTTACACACACGGTCGTCCGTCCCCAATGCAAATAAACTTAATTTTAATACTTGTGTTATGGGTGACAGACAACTGGTGAATATATGCTTATATAATTTTAAATACAAATATACACCCAACAAATATATACCAACAACTTCATTTATAGAAAATGTTTGCCCTCGGCGGAAATCGAACCTGCGACCCACGGAGCCAACGGGCCAGTCCAGTTAATAATAAAGTATGTTCTTTAAACATTAACAAAAGAACGTCATACGTAAATTATCTGATATTATATCGTTTATTACACCTAGAAGCAATGATGCATATAGAAAAGTCTTGGCTTTACTGCTTGCCTTGTGTATTAAATAACTCACCAAAACAACATTAACAAATCGAACAAATTAAAATGAAATGGAAAATTTTTAAGGAAATAAAAACGGATATATGTAAACATGTTTGCGCCAAAACACGTCGGTTTCTGAACACGTAATCTGCTTCCAAATTATTATATTTAGCGGACCTCCAATCCTCCGTACCCAAGTTTGGAATAAATCCATATTCTTAGAGGATCTGCAACAATTATATTAAGCAGATATAAATTAATACTATTCGATAATCTAAGTATAAACGTCATTGCCATAGACGCGGCAGGAGTTTTGATTAATTTAATAATAAGCACTCACCTTTACCAAAGACTGTTAGACAAAAAACATTTTGCGACATTTTTTTCTACGTAACATACAAAAACTAATAATATTCAAATCAAAGTCCATATATTACATATAATAATTTTTCAAATTTAACAGATATCTGTCAAGCACTCATTATAGTGTATTATCTATGGTCAAAGACAAGTTTAGCTATAGTTTTTTTATGTAGAAAAATTATTCTATTTAAATTATACAAAATATTACTTATTCTTGTTAAATTATTTAATTAAAACAACATAAAATAAAAAAAATAATTACAAATATAAAATTTATAAATTTTTATTTTTTTAATATGTTAACACTACACTCTTTAATTAAAAATATGTAAACACTGTTGCATAGTTTCAAAAACTGAACTCTTGATGTCGCTGAAAACCGAATCAGGACCTTTAGTTCTAAGATAACATACCATGGCCACGACTGACGAGATAAAGACGGCATCGAAGGAGGCGCTGAACAAGATACAAAATAATGATTTTTTGAAGTGCTTCGAAGATTGGAAAAAACGTTGGCACAAGTGTATAATATCCCTGGGGGACTACTTTGAAGGGGACAAAATAAATATTCACGAATAAATAAATAGTTTTTGAAAATACACAAAATTCGCGATACTTTTTGAACACACCTCGTATATGGGACAAATTTTTTCATATACAGCGATTTTATCTGTTTTATTAAACTCTTCAAGAATCCCGAAGTCTGTATATAAGCATTCAAAAGATGATATCAAATTGATGTACTCCCAATCAATATTCATATCTAATACAGGATGTTTAACACATAATGCAGTTCCACACGATTAAACATTCATAAACAAAACGTTCAAGTATGCAGCCAAAAGGCACAATGAGTTATTACCATAATCGAAGACACCTATTGTTATAAGTTAGTGTGAAAAGAATAATCATTGTCTCATTTATTCTGGCATCCATTCTTCAACTAACTGGCTTGAGTTTACGCCTATATCAAAGTTGATTTTTTAATTGACCTCAATAAAACATTCATTTCATAACATTCAATCATTTATACATACATTCGTATAAAGCATAATACACAAACTATGTAAATGCAAACGTCAGTCTGTCTGTCTGCCGCGCTTTTTAAACTTATCCGCTGATCCTGTATTGATGGAATTTGTCACAATTAAAGCTTATATACCGGTGTAGTAGTAACATATAGGATAAAAATATCACCTTTGTCTTTCGGGAATAGGGAAATAACGCGTATTAGCGTATTGACGCGTATTTCGTATTATTGGCGGTTTTTAAAAGCTTAAGTCGGCGCAAATGAAATCGTAGGTACCTTAGAATTCCGGAGTATTTACTGTTAACCCAAATCTTCTTCAAAAATCTTTTAGTATAAACCGCACGAAAACTATTTACTAGATTTTGGGAAAATCGATCACATACAGACAGAAAGCTTTTGGAGACTATAAAATTTCTGCTAAAATTGCGTTTTATTTTGTCCCAAAGTTTAGTTGTATGATACATAAATGTCATAAAGTATCAATTTTTTACTTATGCCAGCAGGTGTCCCCCGTGCACCATGTGTAGTCCGTGTAACTGTTGTGACGGGTCATTGTTCGACGGGTTTGGTATTCGCGACGTGACAGGTGGCGCGCGTGACGCCTTCTTCCGGCGCACGCGCATATTTAGGATAGCCAATGCACGCTTTGATATCGAGCGTTTGTAATAATTAACTGTAATTAAGTTTATGGATAGAATAATATTGATATCTGTATACGACGTGTAAGTTAAACAGTGAGCGAATTCGTCAAAGCGTTTTGTAGGAAAACAACGTGAAAAAACTGGAAATGTCTGGAGATTTCTTACGATAATTTTAATGTTTCACTTCACAAGAGCATTGTGGTTTGGAGCATTGAGCATTGGCATTTCATATTGATATTGTCATAGAAATTAATTAAATGGTGTCTAATTTTTGATCTCGGTTCAATTCGATCAAAGTCGCAGGCTGCAACTATTTAATATAGACAGGGGCTTTTGTATCCGTTATCATGACCATTGCATTTGTAATAGAATTCGTTGTATGGTAATCTGCATGCGGGCTCTGTGGGAGTATTCACATAGTTGAAACTGATAAGTCGTGTTTTTTTTTCATGGCAACCCTAATTTGAAGCATGTTCTACGCCAGTGGTCTCCAAACTTTATAATAGCAATCCCTATTTAAAGTTACTTGTTAAACGATGTTTGACATAATAATTTAAAACTGATATAGTAGATCCGAATTATTTATGAAATTAGGTTAGCTTGTATGAAATTAGGTTTTATTGTAATTCTTTTAGTATTATGGCACCTAGCAGGTGCCATAATACTAAAAGAATTACAATATTATATATTTTACTGTAATACATACGTCTATAAATTTAATAAAAATATATGTATAAATTCGTGAAAATCTATGTAATTTGAAATGTAAGGTGTATTATCCGTTTTCATTAAAAATTAATTTAGGTACCTTCAAAGTTTACAATTGCTTAATATTTGACGATTATACAGGTCAAGTCAATGTGAAAATGTCATAATTTATAAAAATGAGTTCCATCTTCAATATTTGTTTTTGTGTGAAAAATAAATTACTCAAGTAGTTTAAAAAGTAGGTAATAATTTTATATTATCTGTTTAAAATTATGTACAAATTAATATTTTTTTTTCAATTTAAATGTTCATATAGAAACGATTATGCTGAGAATGTATCATGCTTGATCTACTAGGCATTCTTACTAACGCGATCTGGTCGCATTGGTAATGCAAATTACAAATGGTAATGCAAATTGCAAATTCAAATAAAGGTAACAATATGACACTACTAGTTTAGGAGTCTTAATATATAAAGAAAACGGTGTTGAGGCCCCTAATGCCTAACCCTTTGGATGGGCGTAGCTTAATTTGCAGACCACTGTTTTATGCGGCGTCAGTGCAGCAGATATATAATCATGAATCCTTGAATAGCGAACGTCATTATTGTCGCTTATATTGCTGCCCATTTGTATTTTATTTTTTTTATCGCCACCGGAAATACATTCCATCACCGGATGCGGCAGATGCATGAAAAAAATTAATTTTACAACGCTATCTGGCAATTTATTATCAAAGTGCCCGTCATTATTTATTGTAGCTGAAAATTAAGGACGGCGAAAATATTTTTGTGTCGGCAGCTTTGAGTGGAAACATAAGTTGCTTATTAATTATCGACAAAAGTGATATGAGTAATTATGAATAATAAAAAAAAATTAAAATTTTTGATTCCAGAGCTATTAAACGTGTGGCAAAACTCAAAATAAAGACCCAACTGTGATCGCCTACTGGCGTTAAAACCATGGTGAAGTGAACTCATAGTGCTTTACCAAAAACTTAAACGTAAGCCTTAAATAAAACGAAATCACCTTAAAGGACCAAAATTTTTGTAATCGTATTTTATTAGTGTACGGACGCCTTAAGTTTTTTTACTGATCATAGTGTTAAGTAGTTATAGTTGTGTGGTTGATTTTATTCAATAATGTCGTGTCAAATGTGATTTTTGGGGTTCCAACCCGAAGATATTCGGATTTTGAGGAGGTAAGCTGAAATTATGGAGCGCTGCGATGGATTCCTGGTGTTTCGGAAGCCGGTGTATAGGGTGTTCCAGTATTTAGAAACGTAAGTTTTTATTTTGATTTATATAATATTTTATTAAGGAGTTATAATTACTGCAAACTATTATATTTGTAAATGAAATTTATAAATAACTAGCGGCCTGCCCATGCTTCGCACGGGTATAAAATATATATCCCATGTCACTCAGTGTAAAAAAATGATTAAAATCGATCTTGTAGTTTTGATTTATTCATTACTGCCCGTGGCCCGCAAGCGTTAAATTTGGAGAAAAACAATTTCCTCTCCCTATACCAAGACGATTTCCTGCTATCTTTGGAATATCTAAACTCATATAGTACATTTGTACTTATTTACTTTTATATTTTACCTATGTATTTTATTTTAACAATTAATTACAGAATGTCTTTAAACAAACTCTTAAAAGATTCGAAGTGCTATAGGGTGAAGCGCGGCGTCCTCACGGCATTTTAAATCTGTAATATCTCGAAAAATGTTCACTTAAATTACATTCTGTAAACGGCCATATTGACCTATATTAAATCAACAATTTATTTAAGGTACTTAATTGCATAAGGATTAATGTTGTATTGTATAAAAATTGCTTTGAACATAAGGCATTATTTTTCGTAAAAAGTATATGACAAAAAATGCTTTTGTGGGTTATCCATAAGAGATAGACATATACCATCGCGGACTTTTCTGTAGACCTTTTCAAGGCGTACAAATACTTAGTACATCATTTTGATAAATCTCGTAGGGTTTAGCCTACGTTTGCAATGTAAGCGGACAAAAATGTAATTATTTACAGAAATCTCAAAAATTACAGTATTTCTCTACTCCGTATTGAATGTTATTATACGTACAAACCTTCCTTTTGAATCACTCTATCTATTAAAAAAAACCGCATCAAAATCGGTTGCGTAGTTTTAAAGTTTTATGCGTACATACGGAAATATGGACTTTGTTTTATAATATGTAGTGATAAATTTCATTTACAAATAGTTTTTTTTTTATATTGAATCTACGTTTTTGAATTTCAACTATCGTGAGTGTTATTCATAATCATTGTATAGAAACCGGCTATACTCACGTGAGCCGGTGTCTATACATGAATTATGATTCTACGTTTCTTTAAGTAATTCCAGTAAGCTCAATTTTTATTATAATCTTTTTTATTTATAAATAATAGCATTATTTATGACAGACATATATATAAATGGATTTATGGAAAGTGGTCGAAGTATACAAACTAAAAAAAATAACCTGCTAACAATAATCAACGATTCAAAGTACCATGAATGAAACACGCCGAATGTCACCTTAATTTGTTGATTGATGAATTAAAGTCCATCCTTGTTACTCGGTTTTATAGTCGCGTGTCAAGATCACTTTAACTTCTAGCTAGTATAAATTCAAAATGTCCACTAGGTCGATAACACGCTAAACAAGATAACGTTTAGGGTAAAATTGTTTAATAAATACTTGTTCCTTCATGATAAGACAGATAAGATTTCGTTTTATTTTACATATTAAGGTTTACCAGTGATTGTTACATAAATTGATACCAGGATACAAGATTACCAAAAAAAATAAAATAATAACTATCATCATCCTCGTGCCTTTATCCTACTGTAAGTGGGATTGGCACAACATGTTGTCACATGATTTGGTTACGTATTTAACGACCGGCCGCCTGCCTGACGTCTATTTTACTCATCCGTATACCACACGGTCGACTTACCTTAGTCATCTTTTACGACACCTCGGTAAGAAATCAGGGTGGTCTTTTCTATTCAGCCGGATACCACACGGCATAAAAAAGTAACTATGTACAATCGTATTAAGGCAAACACTTGACCCTTATGTTAAATCTATTATTTTCATCAGCTGTTTTTGTATGTATTTATAAAGGACGCTAGAGCTAGACTGTTCAGTGCACGCCAAGTACCATGTCACTCATTTCCCCATGTTGGTATATATAGTTCCATATGTAGTATGTATAATAGTTCCCCATGTTGGTATAGGTTTCATTGTCGTCCCGACAGAGTCGCCGTATCTGATCTAGCAGTATCCTTTATAAATCTAACAATGTCTCAAAAGATAGGTGTGTTAGATCCTGTACTTCGATTTAGATTTTATAAAGAAGCTCCGATCTTTCTAGCTAATAAACAGGGAAATCAGCTATAAATTGAAGATCGTTTCTTCCACTTCGTATCGGCTTGATACTATCTGTCTCCTGGGAAAAGGCTTCATCTTTCCTTTTTTGGCGTTAAATGTTGTGTCTGGAATTTGAAAATAAGGAATTGTTTTACTTTACTATGTACCATTTACCATGTAAACACCGCAAATAAATTCAACTTGTGAACAAGACACTTAACGGAGAACTTAAAACGAACGTCGTAATTATCTTTAACCACATTAAAATTACCTACAGCAAAAACAGTCATACCACGCCCGATTTATTTTAATTTCTCTACTTCAGACAACGCGCGAGAACCTTGACAAGATCCTTTTTTGCTCGAGAGTTTTTTCTAATTTAAAAGAAATTGCAAGCATGTCGTTAAAGGATGATAACAACGATTAGTCCCTTCAGCTCTTTGACTTGACCCTTTAAAGGCTTATAAAAAGTACCTATCTGATAATGAAAATTGTCGCAGTTTTGTTCAGGCTGTTTTCGTTGAAAAAATGGCATATTGACTTGAAATATATGACACAGCTCTTGTACAACGGCAACTTTAAGCCCAAAAATTGTCCCGAGATTTGCGGATATCTTTAAATAACCTGGTGGTTAGTGTGTTGTAGTGAGATTCAATGTGAAGGAGCAAGTAGGTTTTTTTAAATAAATTGGAACCATTTATCATCGGTAATATTTTAAATTGAATTAAAATCTTTAGGTAAAAGATTTAGAGTACTAAATAGAACATACCACCCTCATTATACATAAAAGGCGACTAAGATACCCTGTGGTATTGTGACGATCTCGACCTTACATGCATATATTGGTAGAGTTATGTACTGGATTGGTAGTATGTTAAGGAAGGTATATAAATAAAAATATTTGTTTGTCATTTAATATGGTTTTTCGTAATGAGTATTTGATACTCATTACATATATGTAGATTTTTCATTAAAATATTTTTATCAAAATTTTCCCATACATTTTGAATTTTTCACGCTTAGCGCCGAACGTCACGCCGGCAGTCTGGCATAGGTGGCGGGAGTCTGGCGGACGATGCCGGGAGCGGTCGCGGCCTAGTACCGCAAGCCGAAGGCTTACGTTTACATGTACTTGGGGCGATACATGGTAGCGCTATGATTCCTGAACCATTGTTCAAAGCTTCGGCTTGTCTTAACTGTGTGGTGAGAGACTTCGGTCTACTAGCTCACTAATAAAATGTAATTTCATTACATGTGACAAATTATATATTATTCTCGAACACTTTATAGTGTGAAATGGTTAAAGCTTCGGCTTGGCATAACGGTGTGGTGAGAGACTTCGGTCTTGAGGGACTTCGGTCTCCTAGCTCACTAAACAAATAAAATGTAATTTCATTACATGTGACAAATTTATTATTATTCTCGAACGATATAGTGCCTGCGTATAACTTGGTGAGGGTGACTTTGCTGAGTGGTGCTGGGCGCTATACCGAACAGTCTGGTGAGTACTGGTGTCGGATCGATGGTTTCAGGCCTGCAATGATTTCGGTTGTTGTAGTGTAGCCTCGCCTCGATCTGCTCCAGGCTGTGAATATCAGGATGGGTTTCCGTCTTGGTACAGAGCAGCCAGAGCTACTTGGTGAGTTTTGGGTGATACGGATTGGATTTTAGGCCGGTATTGATCTTCGATCTTTACTGTGTAGCCTTGTTTGATCTTTGGACGCCTAGGACTCTAAAAGTAAACTGTTCACCGCACGGAGTCTTGCGGGGTAAACCTGCACTAGCCGTGATATAGTCCTTCTCAGGGCTTCCCCCATAGTAATACACAAACGTCGACGACATTATAGCATGTCGTAGGGCCGCTGTTCGGGTCTTTATTAACAAGATTGCGGACTAGCGTTAGAAAGTGTTGCCTGCCCAAAACTCTATCTTACGTAGCTTGCTACGCGTAACTAATATATAAATAACTAATTCTTATATGCCGATCGTGGAATCAGCCAAAAGGACGCATTGAAGGCGTGCGTTAGTGATGGACACATCACGCTATAAACCTACATATTTAGCACAATAGTGCTAGCACTACAAACATATATTATTGAATTATCAACACATAATGCGAGCGCTTTGCGTTCTTAACTCTTCGGAGTAAACATTTGCCACTACGCGTGGAAAGAAGAAACACAAAACCTGCTATTATGTGATCTCTGCGGAGTCATATGCAAACCAACGATATCTGCCACTACGTGTGGTAGCAACGACTACAACTTTACTGTTATGTGATATCCGAGGAGTCACGTACAGTATTAGCTTTATGCTATTATATTTTCCACTATATGTGGTTACAACGACGAATGCGGCACGCACCGCTAGAAATGCTTGCTATTGGCAAGATGCGCTATCTTATTATAAGAATTGGATATTTATATCACAAAACCAGGCTTTATGCCTCATCGACACAATTATGGCTAACGCCAACTCACAGCTACGGCTGAAATGATATTTGGACTTAGGTCCTAGCACTACATCCGGGCACTTGTGCCTAATCTTGGACTACGGTCCTTACCTGGGACTACGGTCCTTATTTAATTACCCTAAATCTCTTTAAGAGCATTGACGGGTGTTTATACAACATTATATAAATAACCTGGCTCGAGGGCGCAGGCACACTATAAATTGCATACCCTAACCCTACGGGGGGGGGCTCATATCCTATGGACGGAGCTCACCGTTGGTAGCGGGTGCGGAGCTACTGACTATACCGCTCCCTTTATATTTTTCCAAATCGGAAGAATGTAATAGATGGGAGAGGTATACCACATCGCTAAACTTCTCTACGGAGTTGTTTAAGGGTTAGGTATTAAGATCGAGTGAGTGATCTTTCTGTTGGCTATAACATTTCCAATTTAAATATTAATATCTTAGAACTTCCCATTCGGGATGGTTTAAAGTACGATCTAACGATCGAGCGACCCTTCTGTTTGGCTTTGAAAAGTCTTATTCCGCTTATATTGACATGGTTTTACGTCCCGTGTTAATGGCAAACAAATATTATAGTAATTATAATATATATAAACTAAAACCCTTTCTGATGGCTAAGTCTATGAAGTAATAACATAAGAGACATTCAACCTTCTGAATGTCTCGCATTTTTTACTAAATTTTATAGTAACCCGTTCGTGTATTAGCTATAATTGGAACCTGTTCGTGCAATGAATATGTATCTATAGGACTTATAGGAATCTGTTCATGTAATTAACATATGTATTGAATAAATAACCTGTTCATGTATCGTGCACTTATTTTAAAACAAATAAATTATATTAATTTAAGCTTGCTTTACGCCACCAATCTGATGAATCTGTGGTCTCTGACGCTCTAAAAGGATTTGAGTTATTACATACACAACGTTACATGGGTCCTAACCAACTAGACGAATCACGAGCCAATTATATTTTAAAGTGCTGGAGCTCTAGCGCTTGTTTTACGTATTTAGGAGGTAGAGCGCGAGCGCTCTAGCTTCATTTTACTTATATGTTTTATATTAATATTATAAATTTAGAGATGAATAGTTGTGGGTGAGAAGGAAACCGTTACAGTATCCGGTTGAGTAGAAAAGACCACCCTCATTCCTTACTGAAATTTCGTAAAAGGCAACTAAGGTAACTTGACGTCAGGCAGGCGGACAGTCGTAAAATTCCTAGCCAAATCACATCACAAAATGGTTAAAATATGTTAAGCCGACCGCACTTAGAGTAGGATAAGGGAAGGAGAATGATGAATGATAAATATAAATAGTGTAGGTTACATTTAATGTGTAATTTCATATTTTTGAGTGAATAGGGTCGTCATTTATTGAGAGTGAACATTTGGTTAGCTAATAGAAGCTTTTGTACTATAGTTCAGTTCCCCGCGGCCTTATTTCATTAATTTCTTTCAACCCTAAAATGTATCTACTCTAAATTAAGACGCAGTAAATATGAGGGTGAATAGCAAACGAGAGTTGCCAAATGCCCTGCATTTTTTATGAAAGCGGACAGGACAAAGGCATTAGCGTTCGTCCCTGCTCCATCCCAAAATGTCACTCGTTAGATCTCTTTGTTAGTATAAATGTAATGCTACAACGATGCTAGCATTAGTCAAGTGTGCGTGGGATGTGGAGCGGTGTGTTTTGATAAGTAGTATCGGACGAGACCTCTCTTTACAAACGGTAGTCTCTGCCATGTTGAGTAGTGATAGAGACTGGAAAGCCGTAGACTCCTTTTGTGAAGCCATCATGGTCAGGAGACTGCGGAGCGTAATCGGGGCCGTAGAAACTGCCCTTAAAGTAATTAATAGTCCCGGCTAATGGCACCTCTGGGGTCACTAACGGTCAGAGTGGGGGCTGTGGCAGTTCCTTTTGACCTCGAGAGAAAACGGTGCTTGTTACGGACACAAGCTCCGTACTATATTTTGAAGAGCACGATGTGCACGGCACTAGAGAGAAACCAGTGCAGTTCGTCAGAGATCCCGGAAGCTGACCATCGTGGGGATTTAGTGGGTAGGAATCCTACATAACCGGATCTCACCCCTAAGAGTTTCGGTATCATTTTGTATACAGCTACAAATAAAACTTATGTTGGTGTTAAATTGTTCTGTTTATTCATTCAATAGACTCTTAACAGAAGTTAGTTTTCTACTGTTGAATGAATTCAAGAGTTACATGTTAACAAAAGTGATGCGCTTATAAACGCAATTGTTCTTTTTATAAACCAGCAAGGGGTAGGATGTTTTCCTTGCGCCGTTTCAAATATAGCGTACAAAGGGGAGTTAAGTGTTTTCTAACACGCTTACTAATTTGTTATTCTTTGGATCTAAACACGATGTAAACATTCGTCACTTGAAGTAGCTACATGTGTGTGGTTGACTCTACGTGATACGAGCTTTGTTTGAATAAAGGAAGTTATAGCGACGGGGAATGAACGTTGCTTCGGTGTCAAATACTGAAAACTGTTTTTTAATACAGTTATTTATTTTGCTATCCATGTGCATTTTCTATGTGCTCTTGTGTGATATTGTAGCGCTATGGTTTTTAAAAGCTTTTATTTAACTTGCCGTGTATGTAACTACTGCAATAAGAGTATTAAATAGATAAATAATTATTAAAGCCAAAAGCTTGTTTTGGCTCTTTCGATTGTTCTTGTTTGACTAAAAGTCAACTGACCTTTTATTCACTTGTACCATATACGCTTTTCAATAGGTTGTCGCAGAGACAGTCTCTTCCTGAGACTCGAGCCTCTATTAGATGATTTAAAGAAGCAGGCGTTACTTTGCGGAATTCCATAGTACAGAAGTTATAATAAAATTATTTTGCTGTAATCTGCGTTTGTTAAGAGTGTGTGGAGTGTTGGTGTTGGCGGCGTCTTGTGATACATGTGGCGACTTGTTTTGCATGTATAGGGTATGTGATTGTTGCCTGCTTCATACACTTAGCATAACATATATTCTCTTAACAAGCGCGGATTACAGCAAAATAATTTTGTTGTAACTTTCATCATCGTCATCATCATTCTCCTGCCTTTGCCCCACTGTAAGTGGGCTCGGCACAACATGTTTCAAACATGTTGTAAGATGATTCGGCTAGGTATTTTACGACCGGCCCCCTACCTGACGTTAACTTAACTTAGTCGTCTTTTACGACACCTCGTCAAGAAGTTAGGATGGTCTGTTCTACTCGGCCGGATACCACACGACGAGTCAATTTACCTTAGTTGCCTTTTATGATACCTCGGTAAGAAGTGAGGGTGGTCTATTTTACTTAGCCGGATACGACTCAGTAGGTCAACATACCTTAGTCGCCTTTTACGACATCTCTGTAAGAACTGAGGGTGGTCTATTCTACTCAGCCGGATACCACACGGCATAAAGTTTACCTAGTATATTTTAATTAAGTAAAAACACGGTAAGAATTCTACATGTGTACATTACACCAGAATACACGGTAAATTACTAGTAAATATACGGTGTACGAGTACATAGAGAAATGTTGGGGATTGAAGTGAATTTGAGAGTACGCTCAAGAAATTACAGGGCAACTCTTAACAAAATGTTTGCTTGTACCGAGCGAACACAAAGACCTTTTATTAAATTACCTCGGACCCGGTTTCTGAGTATAAAATTTTGATGGTCGAATCTTGGGAAAGAATTTTTTTCTTGAACAAAATTTTCCTACTTTATCTATTGCTTGAAAAATTGTAATAACTAAGATGGCGTATGTACCGTTGAATTTTCTAACAATTAAGACGAAATTTTTTTTTTACAAAAAAAGAAAATATTTAATAATTTTATTATAATAAATTGTGAAAGAAAAGAATGAACGATGAATTTTGTAAACATAAAGATACGTGATAAAATGACTGTTTGTTAATCTTTGGTACATAATTGACTGGCCCGTTGGAGCAGTGGGTAGTGACCACCCTACCTTCAGCTCCGCGGGTCGCGGGTTCGATTCCCGCCGAGGGCCAACATTTTCTATAAATGAATTTGTTGGTCTTTGAGCCTGGGTGTATATTTGTATTTAAGTATGTATTTAAAAAATATATAAGTATATATTCACCAGTTGTCTGTCTACCATAACACAAGTATTAAGTTACTTACTTTGGGGACGGACGACCGTGTGTGTAAGTGTCCCATATATTTATATATTTATTTTTTTATTTTATTTATAAATAAACAAAATATTTTTTTATATCCAAATATTTGCATAAACTTTAGGGGATTAGCGAATGAAGTTAACGTAGATATATTAGCGATGGCAGATAGCTCAATTAAATTTAGCAATTAATATATCTTTAATCATTGCGGATTTTAGCAAAATAGTTTATTTCTTTTAATACGCTGTATGGTATGTGGCTGAATAGAATAGTACCACCCTCATTTCTTACCGAGGTATCGCAAGACACGACTAAGGTAAATTGACGTCAGGCAGGCGGCTGGACAGAAAATACGTAGCCAAATCATGTGACAGCATGTTTATAACATGTTGTACCGACCCCACTTAGAGTGGGATAAGGGCAGGAGGATGATGAGTTTATTTCTTTTAACGTTATAACATCGTATTTCGCTGTCACTACCAGACCTAACCAGTTTGAGATACTATGAGCTTTTCAACTATAATTATAAGAACTCGTCTAATTTAGGTGAACACAAATTTCATTCCATTTCGGCTTTATGAAAGGGTTTATAAGACTTCTCGTTCGAAATTGAACCGCTTTCTTTTCATCTTATAAAATATCGTATTACGGTACCGCAGGCGCTAATGTTCCAGTTCGGTTCAATTTATGGGGTAGCCTAGGGGCCGACTAGTAACCCTCCGAAAATACTTTGATGTAAGTATTCAGAGTATGGAGGAAAATAATTGAGTTTGTTTGTGACGCTTTTTTTAATCAAATATGTACAAACTTAAGAAATGCAATATATATTTTGATAAATCAGTACATAAGCCAATTGTACACTTATGTATTTGTCGACCTTCTCGTCACAGGAAAAAGAGGAGCTCATGCTATAAAAAATACTAAAACACAGAATCAAAAAACAATGGTAATACTAATTAGTTATGAAATTAATATTCCTCTGAATAACAAAATGTAATAATATAATTAATCTTCATAATCCTACTTATATTATGAATGCGAAAGTTTGTGAGTATGGATGTATGTTTGTTACTCTTTCACGACGAATCCGCTGAACCAATATCGATGAAATTTGGCACGATTATTCCTTATACACCGGGATAACATATAGGCTATAGATATCCTGTATAGAATAGAATGACATTGAAGAGCGTTCTCGTACTCGTTTCATATTGTTAAAACCTATAAAAACCGTGCCGTTTTATCCATTCTCACTTATTATTTCATACCGTGTGACATTTTCTTGCAAATCAGACTCGATCGGATCAGCAACGCTTAAATGTTTAAGGCGCAAATAATAAATTCAGTCTGTTAATATCCGATTAACAGGAACGGAAAGCGTGGTACGAATATACTTGAAACAGAATATTTGAATTACCGTCAACAACGACTTAATGATGACCGAACTGAAGTACTGTTAATTACCAAAAAAAAGTAATCATACTTTAGATGTTAAACGTCCCATATGGTACCTAAATCGATTATAAGCAGAGTGCCTTGTTTTTCAAATATTCCGCGCAAAAAAAACCGTTACCTCGTTTGACCAAATTATATAGTTTTACATTATTATGTAATACCGTTATATATCGCTCGTAGACTGCAACAGTGGCACAACTCAAAAAAACAAGTGTTTTGGACTAGAAATTGCACATTCTTTTCAGCAGCAATACCGCCACAACTCATCATTTAATATTAAGCCGTTCGTAGCATTTTTTTATGCATTTTCCTTAACAATGGAAACTTTATACCCATTTATCTCAAAACATGATTATTTGAGTTTTGCCACTATTCCAGCCCGTAAGCGATATGTTATTATAAAAACAAAGACAGGGATGTTAATTACTTTACTTATAAATAACAATTATAATTAATGAAATTTTCATCAGCTTAAGCTCACATCACACGCACGTTATTATACATTTGCCTTAACAAGCTTAATTAATTTACACTACAACAATATGGCCCTACGAGGGGTTCGTATGAAATATTATTCTATAAACATTCGCTATAGAAAGTATCGACTCCATTAACAACACAAGGGGTGAGAATAAATAAATCGGGGTAGGGTGACGCAAGGGGCATTTGATGGGTTTCATGCATGATTTGTTGTATGATTTTATGAGTATCCCAGTTGACCCTAATGGCCTTGTTGTGTGATTATTTGCCTCTTAGAACATGGTTTTGAGTTCTATTCTTATGCAAATTTATAAATCTTTTAAGTGTTAAAATTTGATTTCCAAATGATCTTTATTCATTGAGGCTTACTAAATAAACACATTTGAATGTTGGTAAAACTTACCCTGGTTTGGCAGGTTGCTTCTACCGAGAAGATCCAACAGAAAACTAGACGGATATTCTTAAAAAAAAAGAAGCCTTAAAAGAAATAGGCGTTTATTTGCGGAGATTTATAATACAAAAGTAATAATAAAATTATTTTGCTATAATCCGCGATGAAGTAAAATCGAAAATCTATATAATGCTAAATGTAGAGTGGACAATCCGTTTTCATACCTGATACATGCAGGATCCTGGATGTATCAGGTAGGTTGATAATAGATGGCGCTTTTCAATGTCATCCTATTCCTGTACAATTAACAGGATTACTATAGCCTTTATGTTACCCCGATGTATAAGGAATAATTGTGCCAAATTTCATCGATGTTGGTTCAGTGGATTTGCGGTGAAAGAGTAACAAACATACATCCATACTCACAAACTTTCGCATTTATAATATAAGAAGGATAGAATAGTTTGTAAATAAACAAATTTCATATATATGGATTTTGTTTTAGTTATTTTTATATGCGGTCAATGAATAAAGTTTAATATTGAGGTCAACTAGTATTTGTTGTCTTTCTCTTTGTTATACGTATGCCCACATACGCATTAATTTCACTAATAGCCTTAACATAGGTAGTCTGCGTCCAATTTCGTATGGCGTCCCAATTACATAAATTGCCCCGCCGTTACCAAGATGAGCTATTAGGTACATTCCGTATGTTTTGCCGATTTTCCTCGAGGTTGCAAAGTAATTACTTAGTAGAATGCTATCATTAAAAGTGCATGTACTGTCGCTAGATTTATCTCAAAAGGGGCTTTTTATACATATTTGAAAATTCTGTTTTACGGAATACATTAAATAATGCCGTTGGACATTTTAAAATAAGAACCTGGGTGACCTAGCCCTGCTCGATAATTCTTTAGAAGATATAAAAAATATGCTATTAAAAAAAATATAAAAAAAGAAAGAAAGGGCCAGTGATATGTGAGATTTGATCCCGGGTTTTAAGATTTCTTGCTCCGCCCGTTATCCATTGCGATATCACAGCACCAAAACAGCTAAAATATAATTTGCATTCAATTCTATATTTAAGCTTTTTTTTCAATTCCCGAAAACGGGGATAAAAAGACATTTTTTTAAAATAAACCTATTTAGATCGATTTTTCCCTGAAAGCCCCCTACATGCTGAATTTCATGTAAATCGTTGGAGCCGTTTCTGAGATTAACTCATTTAAATATTAAAGATTTATAGTTTTTTGATCAGTTTTTAGATAAAGATTATTAGAAAACAATAATTTTATTAACATTTCTAAGTAATCCTAAATGTATTCGTATTTCTTTGTTAATCAAAAGTCTTGTTTACATTGCATGTAAGTAATGTTGTCTATGGTGAATTTGAATTTGTTTCATAGGAATTTTAAGGTTATTTCTATTTTTAATGTTTAATTTTGTTATTTCTGGTTTCAGGTAAGTACAACGTTAGAATGGTGTACGAGGTAAAGTATAAACAAGTATAGGGAATTGGAGTAAGAGAGTATGGGGATTCACACCATCGTATGCTGTGATTCCCGTGAAAATCCCTTGAAGAGAATTAATTTATATCAGAAAACGTCTATCAGTTACAATGAAATGGTTGTTATTTTTTTGATGTCGTTGGATAAATACCTAAGAAGTATAAATTATCTATACTAATATATAAAGGTGAATAGTTTGTTTGTTTGATTGTTTGAACGCGCTAATCTCAGTAACTACTGGACCGATTTGAAAAATTCCTTGAGTGTAACAGAAAGGCTACAGGCTATATAACACCACGCTAAGATGACTAGGAGAGGAGAAGCAACAAAAAATATTACGAAAATGGCAAAATTTAACGCTTTCCTTGCATGCCCTAAGTAAATGGTGAAAGTTATTCAAAAATCATGTTTTAAAGAATTGTTCACCTCTAAAATTTCTAAATACAAGTCCGCGACAGCATATGTCTAGCTTTTAAGGTTAACCCACTTTAACATTTTTTTGGTTGACAAAATACTATATTACGGGTTTTAAATTTGCGATTGCTGGCGATTGCTAGTGTAAAATAAAAGTAAAGTAGAACTGTTTTTATGGAAGTTTAGGAAACTTATTTTGATTCATACAAAAATAATACACTTCACAGAATAAATAATACAATATGTGATCCCAAGAGTTTCAAAGTTTACCGCTTAAAACAAAAAATGAGGGGGAGAACTTTTCATTTCTATATAACCTTTTTTCTTTTGTTACATCCTTTATGGGCCATTTCAATAAACGTTAAGGGACACGTTTAATATATACATTCAAGTATTGTATATGTAAGTTGGGAATAAATTTGCTTTAGGGGATGAAATTTTAAGCATATTTCATAACATATTAGTAAAAGTAAAGTAATGATTTGTTACTATTCCATTGGACAAAGGTGGATCTTAGACTACTGTGCTACTATGCTGCTCTAATGCGGATTCGTAGGTTACACATATACCCCGAATTGTCTAGAGATATATATATTTTTCACCTTCTTTTCGTTCACCAAACACCGCTAGATAAATTGTAAATATCAATAACTAGCTTTAGTGCTTCGCCCGCGTAGAAATCAGTGTTTTACAAAAGACACATAAGTAGTTATTGTGAATTAACCATAAAAGACGTGCTGTTGCAGACTTTTTTGTAGTATTTTTGTAGGTCTACAATTCTCTAGTACATTACTTCAGTGTACTTCAGTGTATAAAATCCGCAATCAATTTCAGCACTGCCATTACAGCAGTTTAAAAACACTGTTAAAAAGAGGCTGATACAGAAAGCCTACTATACTCTTGAGGATTATTTGGAAGATAAGAATGTGTGGATATAGCTCTCTTTGAACCTGTACAAGACAGTAACGACTTATTGTAAATAATATTAAGAATTATATTTTTTTAAAAGAGCAACCGCCGAGTTTCTTGCTGGCTCTTCTCGGTAGGAACAGCTTTCCGAACCAGCAGTAGAGTTGACGATTCAAAAGCACTTGTTTACAAGTTTATTTGAATAAAGAATATTTTGAATTTGAATTTGAATATCTCTGCTGGTTTATGCGGCGCACGCGATTAAAGCTCCTAGCAGACGAATTTATTTACAACCGCGTGACCTTTTCAATACATTTTACGTTAACCTTCCGGAAGAATTGCGCTAGATTTTAGTAAAAACCGTACATATATCCGTTCAGAAGATTTTGAGTAAATCTTTCACAGACAGATATACAGCTTTTGGGGATTTTGTTTTCTAATAAATATAGAAGTACATACGTTCATATGGAAGATTCATATCTTTTCCCAAAATGGATTGAAACCACGAACTATATTCTACGGCGCATGCCTCATAAACTCATTGTGAAACTTCCGCAAACTTGGTATTATACATAAAGCCATTTGGGCTTGACATTCATTTGATTTCAGCTCGCTCTTTCAATTTGCGCCACAAATTAGGTTAGGTTCGTGGCCTCGTAACTGTGATCTTTACATAGGTTGGCAACGTCAACATGAAAGCTGTGAGAATTACAAACAACTTATCTACGACTATTTGAGTCCTAAAATAGATTTATTTGAATCAAGCAGAATAAACTTCGAAGTATAGCCATATGTTGTCAGTCTGCGTATTCCTTATAGCATCATTTCATTCAAGCAGTCAAGATATATATCGGGACCCATATCCAGACATCATGACTAGACTGTCAGCCCACCTTTCTTCATGACATGTAACCGACGCATGAAAAACCATTCTTAATACCTGCTTGTTTTTAGTTTAATACAAACCCACGTTTTTTTAATGCTGTTTGGCTTAATTTACTCTGGCAGTCATCCTTCTGCCCTTATACCACTCAACATCTAATGTCCTGTGTGGCTTATTATGTTTTTACACTGTTTAGGCATTTTGCGTACAAGTGAAAAATAAAGAGAAACCCTAATTTAAGAATAATTTGTTAGCTTTAACCGCATTGATTTGAGACTAAGTTCTACTTCATTTCCACGCTTTCTCGTAGCACCCGTCATAGCTATAAAATATTATATAACTTATCCTTTACTATACTCAAATGCGGAAGTATGTTTGGAGCATATATAATTTATCGCAACGGCTCGGTGAAATCGCTTTAAGAACTTTGGCACTCAAGTGATTCCATTTAATGCTATTATATCAAAAGTTCGTAAAGCTTGAATATTTTACACATTCATTTGAATGCGTTTCAGTTATCATAAGCATTTGACGGTTCGGTTGACATGAAGATAATTCTTGAAAAAGTCTGAATAGTCAAGCAGACTAGTAGCTTTAATCGAAAACAATGCTTAATCCGCTAGATATATACAAATATATATACAAATAATGTCCTTTTTTATGGGTTTCGGAGGTCATTTCGCGATGGTGTATATTAAAGATAGTATGCTACATAAAATTTCATTATTAATTCCATAACATTAGGTCACTTGCAATGTTTTAATGGGAAAGCTATTTATACAGTAACAGTATGACTCCTTTTCATCTTAAATACATGCATATATTAATCATTTCTAGCTAATAATATTAATAAATATGAATTAATTGTAAAAGTATCATAGAATTAGTACATTTTGTAAAAAGCTCTTTCTTTAGTATATGTTGTAATAACTTTAATTATTTTTAACTGATATACATTTTATCTGATGTAAATTTAAAGAGGTTGTTATTAACTCAAATACTTTGTCATTATTTACTCGTGGTGATAAATTCAGGAGAAATAATTTAATTTAATTCAATGTTTACCTAAATTAGAGCTTAATCGTGTTTCTAATCAAAGCAATTAATGTTCCCGTTCCCCACGATAAATACTGGGTTTTATCTCAACATTGGTCCGGAAAATCGAAGGGGAGTTAACAAGTGGCATTGAGTATTGGAAGTAACAAACGTTACTCAAGATTGTCTTAAGACAAAACCGACTACGCTTTTATTTATCAACATTTTGTGGCAACTTAAAAAAATTAAATTGAAACTGCTTTGTTTTGTACTTATTACAACTGTTCTTATTATTGAATGTTTTTGTATCATAATCATTTCTATTATATATTCGTCGCCTAAATAACATTTTCTTTACCTTAGCTGTAATTCGACGCGCGCTGACTTATACTTATCAATTACTTTTTACTTCTCTATATCAATCAACTAGTAATATTGACTATTGAATTTAATTGAAATTCGTTTTATATTAACATGATAAACAAACATTTTATTTGAAATAAGAAAATGTTTTAATGTTTGTAATCCAAAAGTAATGAGAATATTATTTTGCTATAATACGCGATAAAAATCGCGAAAAAAATAAAATTTTTATCACGAATTATAGCAAAATAATATTCTCATTACTTTTGTATTATGGACCACCGCAAATTAACGCCTAATTCTATAAATTATGTTTGTAATCGATAAATTTTAATGTTTTTTAATGTATTGCTTAATAATAAAGCGACCTTATCAAAAATAGGCTTAATTGAGTTATACTGCGTCCATCATATTATCAGTCTTTTGACAGCTCACGCTCATTAAGTTTTGTATTGCTTACGTACAAATATCATACAAATAATATTTGTACTTTATGGATGGGTACCGCCCACTTAGTGATGTCACACATAATGGTTTCTACGATTATGCCACAGATTAAAAATAATCGGTAGAAATCGATGTTACGAGTATTAAAAGACATTTAATAACATTATATAAAAGTTTTACTTTCTTCTTAGTTAATACATGAATACAAATAAAACAATCAGGATATTTTAATTTATTTTATTAGCACGAGTCGTCGGAATGATAATCAACACTAGACTCCTCCGATGAGGAGTCTTCAGTAGCAGTTATTATTAGCTCTTGTGTAGATAATATATTATCAAACGCAATATCACGTTCCCAATCAGAGAATATTACTCTTTTAGTTCTTTCCACCACACTTGCCCAGTTCTCGGCCGTTACGTGGGTGCAAGCATTTTTTAGCAATTGCAACATTTTATTCGCTGTGAATGGGGGGCTTGTATTGCATCTCGCAGCATGCCCTTTTACTTGTGCCCATATAAGTTCTATTGCGTTGTACTGGCAGTGGTATGGAGGAATCCGAAGAACAGTATGGCCATATTCTGCTGCCATTTCATTGATTACATAGCGTTTTGCTCTCTTTTTGGTTTTTAATATTTTTATTAATTCAACTTTTAACATTGAGTCGTCCACATTTTCTCCATTGTCCCGAAGCCAATTAATTATTTCATGCTTTTTATTAGCCTGTGTTGGCATTTTGTCAATTTGACGGGAGTGGTAGGGCGCATTATCAATAAAAATTATTGATGGTTCTTCCAATGAAATGAGCATTTTTTTGAACCACTCTTCATACACATTTGCATTCATCTCTTCGTGGTAGTCATTTGATTTCTTCGATTTAAATGCCAACAGTGCGTCTTGTACAAATCCTTTTGCTGTACCTGCATGGCAAATGATTAGGCGCTCACCTTTTCCCATTGGTACTGAGAAAGTGGAATCAGCAGTATCATCAGTCCAGAAACGAGATAGTGTGTGGTTAGCGTTGAGCCATGTTTCATCCGTGAAAACAATATTTGCCCAATCTTGTATTTTCTTTGCCTCTCTTAAAAAATCACAACGTGCTATAGCTATATCTGTGCGTTCCATTAATAATTTTCTTTTATTTAACTTTTTATATGAAAAGCCAATTGTGTTCAAAACTTTGACCAAAGAAGATTTTTCACCATGAAATAGACCACTTCTTTTCAAAGAAACAATAAGTTTTCTCAAAGTTGGAATTTCTTTTCTCAAGTAGTAATCTAGTTTACGTAGGTTATCATTAATCGAATTACTTAGGTACGTAATTCGATTAATGATAGTAGGTACTATAATCGGAATGGTATCGCATACGAGAATCTTTAGGACATCACTATCGTCAATCTGTCAAAAGATGGTTAATATAATGGACAGTGTATAGATACATTATAATCCTTATTACAATGCCATCTATGATACCACGTTTCGAACTATTAAAAAAACTATTGTTTTCTTACTCTTCCTAACTATGGATCTTTTTAACTCTCACGAGTTTTGTAGGCGCTACGCTACGATTTATTCAAATTTGTTACAAAATATTAGCGTGCGATATATATTATTATTAATATTGGTGAGTACAATAACTTTCTGTGAAAAGTTTTCAAGATATTAATAAAAGCTATAACCCAAGAAAATAAATAGTGTCCGACCGTCGCAATGATCAATGCGTTTGCCGTGTCTTGTGTTTGCAACGGCCTGAAGTATAAACAGCTTGAAGTAATCGAGTGATTGTCGTACCACACGCAACGCTTCATGTCTGAGGAATATCACCGTTTGCCGGCAACTAAATTGTTTAAATTAGTCCTTTATATTGTACTAGTTACGATATTATAGTTATACCTTTATCATTATTACTCTTATACAACGAGCATGTTATATATTTGTTAAGTTAATTATATTGAATGATTTATAGAATTATGCGCTACTTTGCGGATATCCATAATACAAAAGTAATAATAAAAAATATTTTGCTATAATACGCGATATATATTATTACTAATTGCGGATTATACCAAAGTAATTTTAATATTACTTTTGTATATATTGTATTGTTTAAGTAATAAGGTTCAAAATCATTTGTTTTAGGTTGGGTTAACAAAGATGTCAGATTCCATGCTTTAACTTTCTCAAATTTCTGCTCTCCACATGAAGCAAGTTAATATTAATCAGTATTATCAGTATAGGTTGTATTTTTATAGTACCTATTAACCGTAGTTGAAGATCGCGCAAATTTTCTAATGTAGTTTGTCTCAGCCCCATAAACTACAGTGTTCTTAGTGCGAGTTTTTTTAATTTACTTAGCGTAACTCCAACCGCTGCAACAGCGGTTACTAGATGTCGCTGTTCTAGCACCATTATATAAGGGTTTTTTTAGATAAATGCACATATTGAGGAATTGTAAATTCACATTAAGCTCTAAATTCACATTAGTGCAGCTCGTTAAGTCTTAAGCTTTATCTCTTCTCCAATGACAAGGAAATTGATCACACAGAGAGATTGTATAGAGCTCATTACTTTTTACTTTTATTAGTAACCAAATATTGAACATGAAGTCTTAATTTAGATGTTACGACTAACTTTAGGTAATAATAGGTAGTTTATAGTGAACACCAAGGTAATCACTGAGCAGGAATCAATTTAATGAGGCGTGTAAGTCCGTGAGCACACCGCACAAAACAAACCAGCGTGCAAACTTTGTCGGGCCAAGACCAATAACCAAGTTGCAGAGGCATGGATATAGTTCCTTGTTCCCCACTGTGTCTACATAGACTCATTGACTATTCCAGACTAAGTCATGTACAACTTTGAGCTTAATGTTTAAGCGATTGTGATATTTAATTGTATGGCTGATGCTTATTATTCAACTTGCAATGTATGTATGTGAAGGTGGAATCTTGCAAGTTAAATTTGACCTACTTCCTGTTGTCCGATTGAGCTGATTTTTTACATACTGGTCCAGTCCCGATGACGTTGCATGTTTACGATAAACATGATCTGATGCTACTGTCAGGATTAGCTCTAGACGAAGAAACTTCTCCACGGTTGACAATAAGGTCATGAAATTTTGTCAAAAGCTTTTTAAAAGTCTTTTTAACTTGATTTCTTTTTGTCTTTTATAACTTGTTATTAATATGCGTAGATGCAATTATATTGGGTTTTATGGCGAATATTATTATCTTAAGTAGGGTAAGAAAGGCTTAATTAAGAACATTTGAAAAATTTGCTACTAAAAAAAAGAGTAGCGCCAGAGTTGACAAAGGATAGCACAGAATGGAAGAGAAAAACATATTGTACTAACCACACCTAGAGTGGATGCACAACAGGATGATGACGATAAGTTTGCTAGTACTAAGCATCCAGTTTTGAAACGTCACAGGGTATTTAAAGAGAAATAAAAGTTTTCCAAAATAATTGCTCGCTGGGTGATCATAGCCTCGTCTTCATAAAGAGATTACTAAGCTAAATTCTAAAAATTCTAATTAATTCTAAAAAGCATATTTGCCGCATATTATATTTTCGTGTTTCGCCTGCTCGACTTTTTTGATATCGTCTTCCTTTTGAGGTCACTAATTTATCACCTGAAAAGTATCGTTATAGTTGTTGAATTTGAATCGAATCATCTCTTTAGTTTATTGGATATTTTTAATGTTTTTTTTTATGAGCTCAAATAAAATTGTAGATCAGATTACATATTCAAGTATGAAGCTACCACTAATAAAATTAATGATTATATTTTTTATCAGTGACAAGTGCATTATAAATTCAACGCAAGTTAATTTTACATGGATGAATCATATTACAATTAGATATCACATTACGGTAAGCAATATACAGCTTGTGATTTGATATATGTCAATGTATTAGTTTCGGAAGCTTGAATAGTAGTTAAGAAGTTTTAATACCATTAATTGTTTGACATGGTTCAATCAGTGTAATCAATATTGTAGTTATATATATTATAACACATATAGTTATATATATTATAATAGAGTTATAGTTATATATATTATAACACAATCAATCTACCAAATTCTCTCAATATGTGGCGTCATTCTTTAAAATAAATTAAGTTTGAAAAATCAAGTATAAATATCAATTCTAAAATAATAATCAATAAGTATCAATTCTTAATTTAAAATATTAACAGTCCAGTTGTTAGTAAGTACCTTAAGACTTAGTGTTAGTAAATGATAATAATATTAAAATCTAACTAATAATAAACTTACTTATCTAATAATGATGCGGATGACCACAAATGAAATAGTTTAGTATCAATTTTGCCCGACGATACTTTTAGAATTTAATTTAAATTATTTAAAGTTTACACAAAAAAAAAGTTTAAAATTTATGTGTAATCCTTACTAATATTATAAATGCGAAAGACTGTCTGTCTGAAATCGAATGATGAAATTTGATACCTGGGTAACATATAGGATGCAGAAATTCTGTTAATTCAACAGGAATATAATGACATTCAACAACGCCATCGATTATCAACTTAACAAAGTTGTTTTATTCATGATATGTCAAAGACAAGGCATATATGTAATTTGAAGAAGTTTCTATATCGAGATGTTTGGCTTACGTCAAAAGAGTTTTTTAAGAAAGTTTTTATATATTTTGGTTTCTATTAACTGGATCAATTTAATATAGGACTTAATACTACATTGTGATTTTAATATCGTGTTATATAACAGGTGTTGGATGTCAATTAGTGTTCGATACGCTCCGACGATTCCTGATCAATGCGGCGGTTAGATCGGTTATATTGATTGAACGTACTAATTTACTACAATTACAGTGTAAAAGGTGATAATCCGATACCGACTAAAGAATGTTCATTTATTTATTTGATTCCTGTTGCTTTTTATCCTTTTTTTCTATCTAATCTGTGTGCATAATCTCGCTTATGTACAGGGAGGTTAAAGACTATAGACTTTTTTAAATTAATATTTTACAACAAATTGTATCGGATTTACATAAAGTTTGCTTCCCTGCTCAGTCACAATCCTGTTTGTGCTTGTGTTTGCTTTTGTCTTGTTATATATGTAATTATTTGTATAAATAATATGTATATGTCTAAATAATATTATTTATGCTCTTTATATAGATTATTACCTAAATATTATTATATACAGTATCAAAAGGCTACGACCTTTTATCACTGTTGACGAGAAGGTTGGGAGCTTAGCTTGACCACGACTTTTCAATGTGGATTGATGCGTTATACATATGTATGATTCTGAGATTTTACAAACAAATGCAGATTCTTTATGATCTTTTGTTTCACTAGTAAATGCATGATGTTATTAGTAATTAATAATTAAGGAGTTCTCTTCGGTTAAACATGCAAATATCATATTTTTGATCAATCACAGCTTTTAATATTTATACAAATTAATAATAATGTTAACCGTATTTATGCACAGCTGAATCATATAACCTCTAAAGGACTCTAAACTCCTGTTCTTTTTATGTTATTTATGGGTCATGAGCGACCTTGTAGTCCTTCTGAGAAAGGATATTAAAACCATTCATATGGGCAAAGTCTAATATAACGCTGATATTATGAAGGAATTAAAATCTTAGACAGAAATATATATTAATAGACTAATTGTTAATAATTGATCTTCGTAAGCCAATATGGTACTTCTGTAAGTCATAGATTAAGAAATGGATTGAATTAAGCAACCTAATTGCAATGCTAGTACAAGAACTTAAGTTTAAAAAAAATATAATATAAATAGCATCGAAGACTCCCGAACGTTTTGCAAAACCTACTGTGTATTTTGTTATCAAGAAATGTCAAGAAAATACACAAAAATGTTATTGTACTACGCCTTTTTTATCTCGCGGCCTTTATTAAATATTTTATTTAATTCTTGGGTACTTAAATATCTCAAACATGAATCTGAAAAGAAGAAGCCGGTAGAGGAAGGGTACCTTGTTACATAAACTCATAAGTCCATGCAATTCGGTCTAAGAGCTACAAAAATGTTTCGTTATATCGCACACGTCGCTCAAGATGGAATACGGATTCCTTTTTGCTTTATTACGAAATACATTAGGTGAAATGTGTATGGATTACGCTAAAAGGTATATATTTACTGCGCTGTTTTCATAAAACCTCGCGGCCTCAAGGCTATTAAGGAATATTATTAGATTTTCGGGTGCGGTTTTTGGGGTGATTTTGGGTTTATTAAATGAAATTAATATCACTCAGGTGGTTGAAGAGCAGTGAATTAATAATAAATATAATAAATATATGAGACACTTACACACACGGTCGTCCGTCCCCAAAGTAAGTAACTTAATACTTGTGTTATTGGTGACAGACAACTGGTGAATATATACTTATATATTTTTTAAATACATACTTAAATACAAATATACATCCGCCTGGATGTATATTTGTATTTAAGTCATAGACCAACAAATTCATTTATAGAAAATGTTGGTCCTCGGCGGGAATCGAACCCGCGACCCTCGAAGCTGAAGGCAGGGTCACTACCCACTGCTCCAACGGGCCAGTCTAAATAAGAATACAATGTAACCCGTATGTTTACATAATTATCAGTATGAACAGTAGTACAGTAAATATATTTATAGTATAGTAATAGGCCGTTATTTTACTCTTTTTTCAACGCAAATAGAAATACGGAAGATTAAACTTAATTCGCGTCTGGATTCCGAAAATAAAAGCTTCCGCATGGATGGGATGCATTACGAAGTGTTTAAAGCGAGACAATTTAAATATTTCAGCGTAAATCTGGACTGAGCGTACACTTTTATGGAAGGCGCTGGGCGGAGGGCGGTGGTTGTCCCGGACAGGTCCCGTTGGATATTTTTTTCATCTTGTTTATTCTGGCATTAATGAAAAATGGTTTGAGCGTCCGTTCCGACGCTAGGCTTTTTTGGTCCGATGCCTTTTAAAAGACATTTCGAGCTCGGTTTTCCTTTGACATGCGGCATATGTAACCCAATGTACTTGCTAAATGTACCATCTAGTGTTTTACTTCTAAAATATATTTATAAATTTATGTAGACATTTTATGGGGTTCTGTTTATATCTTCTTCTGGGTAGAACATAGCTTAAAGCTAGTATTAAATAAACCTACGTCAACAAGTCCAAATAAAATCAAATATTTTACTTAGTGTGACTGTTCGTTTTTGATATTTTGATTCAATTAAGTAAATGGAACTTTAACAATTGTTAAAACGTGATAATTCATTAAAAACAAGAAATACGGTATTTTTGGGAAGAGGTTGAAAGGTAAATTATATAGTTTCACGATATCCGTCTTTGCCAAAACAAATTTAGTATATGCTGTATTATAAATATACTGTCAGATCAAGTTTTGTATGTGTTTCCTTTCTTTTCTTCCTTAATTCCTGTAGAGCAAATGCTTTAAATTCGAACCTAACATTTTCCGATCCTAGTCGCCATTATCGATATAATTAAAAAAGATCGATATAATTAAAGAAGAAGAGATAAGATATAATTAAAGATTAAGAAAGATCAGAGTTCCGCAGTGGATAATGCTATATTTGGACTGTCATTAAATTAAAAAATAGATCCCCAGAAGAACCAATAAAGCTATATACCCCAATCGTGCTCCAAAGCGAAGTAACAATTAATACGGAACAAAGACTAAAGAACAACTTTGGTTTGAAAATAATAGAATAGCAGTTTCTCGTGTTCTTGTTATAGTATTTTTCACTTACTTGAATACAATCGTTCCTCGTTTCATTTCTGTTCGCAAAACTAAGATGAAAAAACACTTCAATCTTTTATTATAAGGGAGCATAGAGAAGAAAATTTAACGTTTAAAGGCTTTATGGTGCTAAAATTAAATGATCATCAATATTTTAGGTAAAGCTACATATAAGAAACATTAAAACCCCATTACAGCCGCGCCTTTGAAGCTGATTTTGAAACTAACTATGCGTTATCTACATGAGATCTGATAAGTAATATTTTCACTGAAATTTATATCCTGGCAACATTCACAGCGCATTTGCATTTAAATAATTCAGCGTGTATCTAGACTGAGCCACCCCTTTCATGTAAATCGATGACGGGAGGGTGTTCTCGACAGGTCCTGATGCAGTTTTTCTCATATTGTTTATTCTGGAATTAATGGAAACGGCTTGTGCCTTCGGCGATCGCTGTAGGCCCGAGCTTTTCTGAACGAAGCCTTTTACAAAACGAAAAAAATAAAAGCGTATTATATCAGTGAATTTTATATTCTTATATTTAATACTTTATTCCAGTTATTGGTACACACTAATAAAACGAGATTTTGATTGATACAAAACAATCCATACTAACATTATAAATGTGAAAGTCTGTTTGCATGTCTCTTATTCTTGCATGACTAAATTGCTGGATTGATACTAATGTAATTAAGCACAATTAAAGCTTACACGTCGGATTAACATAGAGGTTAGCAAATTTCCCTCTTTTTTTTGACAACAGGGGAAAAAACATTGCGAAATAGAGGATACTTAAACGATTAAATTGGGGCGAACGAAGTCGCGGATATCACTAGTATCCTTTAAATAAGTTTTAAAAATATATTATTAATGTCAATGTGTTTACTTGTTTATCCTACTTTCACGTTAAGGGAGCTTTTGAAGGGTGTAGAGTTACAAAGGCAGCTTTTTATATCGGCAATGAAATAGTACAAGACTCTTGTGTCTGTAATATGTGTGTGCAAAGGTTGTCATTAAAATGCCTTTTTTTTAGTAATGCTTTTTTGGATATTGCCTTACAGAAGTGTTAGAGTTAATGGATTATAAGACAATATAAAGATAAAATTGCAAGAAATTGTACAAGCTTTTTAATTCAACTTAATCGGGAATTCGAATGACATAAAATATTTAAATATGATTCTATAGGAACAAAACAATTTTTTTTTATACTAAATAAGGTCGTATATTTATTTGCTTGTAGTAAAGTTATTACTCCAATAAGAAGATAATAAAGGTGTTTTTGTATTGTCAAATAAAAATATAAAGAAGGCGAAAGGGGGTGGCCTCTACCAATGGATTGCCAAAGTGCTTTGATATTAGTAAAAATTCTAATAATTATAAGGCAGTATTTTTTCTAGTACGCCAATAAATTGACACAAATAAAATAATTTTCTTTCTCTCTTTTCATTTTCATTTATTTCAATACCATGTACTCACATTGCATATTCATTTGTAGTCACATAAAATCCTTTATGCCGAGTCGTTTCTTCGCTCGATAACAGTCTTCGTTGTAAAACAGCGTCTATTGTGTAGTCTCAACACCTTTTTCCTTTTCATGTATAAAACACGTGTATCAAAGTGGAGACTTTGCCGGGTTAAGATTGTCAAGAGCTCTTAAGCACGCATAAAAGGTAGCTTTTTGATGAAAAAATATATATTTTTTATATGCAAAAGTAATCATTGTATATCTTTTAAATGACTGTCTCACTGGCAAGGCAGCAGTGACCCTGTTGTCGGCTGCGCGGGTTGCAGGTTCATTTCCGGATTCTAAGTACAATTTGATTGTTACTCGAGTCTGGATGCAATTATTGAAAATTATATAAACTTCATCATCATTCTCTTGCCCTTATCCCACTCTAAGTTGGGTCGGCGCAACATGTTTTGGCTAATTATTTTACCGGCCGCTTGCCTGACGTCAACTTACCTAAGTAACTTTTTACCCAGGTAACAAATGGGTGTGGTCTATTTTACTCTGCCGGATACAACACGGCGGAAAAATATATATAGTTATAATGGAAAATATAAGTATATATTTATATATTGCTAAGTATATGTATATATTTATTTATATATTGCTTCAATATTGATACCAGGACATAAACAAAATTAAAAATAAACAGATATCTCTCAAACATTGATTAATGACTAACCTACTATTTCGACATTCTTTCGTTTACTTCTTAGGTATCCTGATCATTAACATTTGAGATAACTACTGTTTACTACTATCAATATGACTTCAACAGTCATTCATAGATAAAAGACATGATATAATTATATTTATAATCGAAGAAATTTCCATGATTAAATTTCGCAACGAATGTTAAATTTTCAAGTTAAGTTTTAATGTAATCTCATTGGGATAAAATGTTGTTGACGGAGACAATTAGTATAATCCAATTTTAAGATCTTAGAAGAAAATTATGTTACTTAACGATATTATACGCTGTTGAACTAAGCTTTAATGTTTTTCTAATTACATCTTACTAAAGTATTAATACAATTATTTTGCTATAACGCGCAATAAATTGCGGTAATAGCAAATTAAATGCTTGACCGTTATTAGAAGCTTAAATATGAGATAGGCACACCTGGTTTTCGTCGCATTTTACCCTGTCTTTCCACAGCGACCGACAGAACGAAGGCAGGTCGCTGCGAACCGCACCAACGGGCTAATCATTGTATTATTAAGAATACTAAAATGTTTAAGTAAGCGCGAAAAAATTAGCGGATAGCACTAGTTCTTAATAACACAAATAATCGAATTAAACTGTGTTCTGAAAAATATCGTATGTCTATTATAACTATCTCACATTTATTGAAAAAGAAAAAGAAAGGACATGTACATAAAAAAAAATTATAGTTAAGAAAATTATTTGCATTATACAAAGCATTACATTTTGGTATTCTATATAAATAGCTCCATATAAACCAGAACGGATTGTGTAATAAACTTGGTAACAAAAGTTTAAATCCTCGAAGTTCCAAAGTAACCCTACCGTAACGGTGCTTTTGTAACAAAATGCTGACAAAGTAATTTAAAATACATTCGACTAGAGCTGATAAAATCGTCGTCTAAAGTACGTATTAAAAATATTATTATGAAATGAAATGGAAATCAGAGTATCGTTAAAGGCCTACTGTAGAGGTACATAGGTATATTTCCAGGTGGACGACTCTCTGGAGTCAGTTCGGGACCATGGTGGATGCAACTATGCTAAAAAGTCGACCCATATACAAAGGTAACTCGATTTTATCGCGATGTGACCCTATATGTGTATATAATAATCAATATAAATCGCCAAAGTTTAAGATCTACTCGTACTAATATCTACCAATTGTGTGTCATCCATGACAAGTATAAAGTTACTATTGGGACGGACGTGTGTGTAATTGTATATATTTATTTATTAAATATCATGGCAAAATGGTATTAAATAAATAAATATATGGATATTGGAGCACATGGCTGCCAAATTGTTTTGATGTAAGTAAAAATTTTAAATTTAAATTATTGGCAGTATGAATCGCGTACGTATAAATTCAGGAAGTCAGTTTGGTATTTCTGCATTAAAAACTGGGAGATTTCAAAAGTAATGTGTAGTTGTATTAAAGCATTACAGCATCTGATAGCACTACGGTTAAAAAAATGAAAAATTGATAATTTGGATACTAGAACATCGCGTAAAATACTAAATATTCTGACTAGTTACTAAATACTTGAGAGTTGACATTGTTTTCGGCATTAGAATCACGCAGTTGTTGCATTTTGACGCCCGTTAAATTATTTATTAATGTAATAACAGCCTTACAATCCAGCCAGCCATCAGTAAAAGCTAGCTAAATCGCTGTTATGTGAACTATGTATAAAGGAGCAATGACCCAAAAAATTGCCAACGCCCTTAACTGAAAGACAAAATATTCTGACTAACTAATTTTTAGTACATGACTCAATTAATTCTGCAAATTACAACACGCTTGAAAAAAAATATAGCACTATTTATACTAGTTCAGGTTTGAAAATAAATAACAATTCACAACTCTCAAATCTCGTGAAATAGACTTTATAATACTAAAGTTTGTTTCATACCATGGTATTAAACCTTTAGATACTTTACTAAACTTCCAACAATGTAGGTAATTTGTATTCAAGTTTCACTAATAATCTTTTGTGAAAACTGTACAAATATTTGAATGCTCTTGTACAAATGCCTTAGTGGGCTCGAAGTTTAAAATTACGAGATTACACGTGTATGGAACTCTAGCTTAATCTCGATAAGTAAACGAAACTCATACTTTAAATTACTGTTTATATTTACCTTTGATTTCAATATCCGCTTTGGCATCTTATCCTTATTTCAAATGTCTCTCAAAACTCTCTTTTCCGCAAAGATCTCATTGTTTATGTCGTCCCAAATTCCAATAATTTACCTTTTATTTAAAAAAAGAACATGTCAATGCTTAACATATTTTTACTCTTTTTTTATAGCAAACCTTACACACGACGGGCAACCTACTTTTGCTGATTGATATTATTAATGTCGTGATTTTTACTAGACTTTAATACTGCAATACGGTGTTAGTTATTTCGGTAATAGAAGTCGGGATTAGTGACTAATTAACTAAGGCGGTTTTCGCAACAAAAGTTGAAACAAATAAGTATTCAAAGCTTCAAAGTTACTCAACTACGCAGCGCCATTGTAACAGATTGTTGACATACGGAATTAGTGTAATCCCTTCTTAAGAATCTTCTCTATTCATGGACATCGTAAGCTGTTCAAGGTTTTCAGAAATTATTGTTATTCGAAAACTTTGATAATATTAAACATTTAAATTTACATAATAACTACTAAGATGTAACTGCGACGTCGCGTTGATTTTAGTATTAAGTTGGAGTTATTTAGTTACCATGAAATACATATGTTTTTTTCCCTTTCCCGAAGGAAAAATGATCTTCTTCTTATCTGATATATGATATCTCATATGATATATACGTTTCAATTTTACCAAATAGTTCTGTAGTGTTAAATTTTGAATGATATAAAAATTAACAAGTTTGTGTACAGTGGTAGTACAATAAAAGAATATTGTGTTTTACCACATAAATGATAGTACTTTTATACTAATTATTAAAGCAATTCGTGCAATTTATTTCCCTAACCATTGCAAAATATCAAAAATGCACAACGTTATTATTAAATTTTTCACTTATGCCGACGCTCCCGGAGTGAAACCCGTTGATTTTTTTTGACAGCATGGTTGATCTAAAAAGAGTGAGGAGGCTTACGCAGGCATTGGTATAGTAACAAGCCGTTACTTTACTTTTTACTTTAACACATACAGATGTACTCTTTAATGTCATGTGGTATCCGGTTGAATAGAATAGACCACCCTCATTTCTTACTGAGGTGTCATAAAATACGATTGAGGTAAGTTGACGTCAAGCTTGCGGCCGATCGTAACATACGTAGCCAAAATATGTGACATCATGTTTATAACCTGTTTTGCCGACCCCATTTTGAGTGGGATAAGGGCAGGAGAATGTATAAACAAATCTACTCTTTATTAACTCATCGTACTGCTTTTTTCTTACTTTAACTCAAAGGTGGTGTGTATTACATTCGAGGCTTTCTGTAGATCATTGTCCGTAGGCGTAATTCTATTACAGCGTACGAGGCCACGTCATATAGAAAGAATAACAAGGATGCTTTCAAACCCAACGTCGCGTATTGATTCCCTTAGCGCCACGGTCTTTGTGGACCCTCTTGGAAAACTGAATAAACCTATTGTTGTTTGAAGAAGGAAAATGTTATTTTAATGCTATCGAAAGAGAAATTGTTTCTTATGAAATAGAAATGTATTCTTAGAAGTTCAATATAATAAACATGATTTGTTATCTATTTATTTTCTATTTAAAAAATCTTCTATTTAAAAAATCTAGTTAATTGCTTTGTATTTGTATACAAAGATAAAGATAAAAATATTTTATTAATTTGGAATATGACATTAATAAATATTATTCATAGTCCAGTAATTCTATACTACTAATATTATTTATTTATTTTTATTTTTTATTTTTTAAAGTTTGTGAGTATGGATATATGTCTGTTACTTTAAAGAACTTTATACATATGCTGTTAACTCTACAGGAATAGGATGATTGGTATAAGACATATAATTATGTCGAATTTCTGTTTTTTTTTTAAGCTAATGAAAATGATGCTAATGGGTATAAGCAAATCTTCAACAAATAATCTGTAAAGCTTCGCATTGGAGCAGCGTGGTAGGTTCAAGCTCAAATCCTTTTAGGGAAGAGGAATAGGAGTTAGAAAGCCTATGCCCAGCTGTGTAATATAAGAGGCCATCACTTTTACTTTTAATCTGTAAAGAATTTTTAACTGCGACAATAAATTAATATCACACGAACATTCTTGTACGATAGAGCGAAATTGGCAGCCCACAATGTGATCCGGTCAGTGGGCATCGACGGAGCGCACCTAATCGGCTGCTGGCACGGCTGATGCTTTTTACACCCCAAATACCTCCCAATAAGGAATGTTATTTGACGAAAATATTTCAGGAAACTATTTAAATGTTAAATCATATCCACCCTTTTATATTATAATCGATGCATCTTATAAAACAAATTCCCAAAATCTGTCTGCCTGTATGTGATCGATTTTCTCAAATGTACTTAAAGGACTGTCGTACGGCTTTTGATAAAAGATGCAATTTTTGAGGTAGGTTAATAGCAAAATTCTTCAGAACGGCTAAATCGATTTTGATGGGGATTTCACTAGAACATGTACAGCGTTTTTGTCCTAAAATTCCCGCAGGAATGGATTTACGCGGGAAAATCTTTGTGACACTGTATTTCACGCAGCCGAAACCACGGATACAGCTAAATTTATAAAATGCTTTTGCGGACATGTTTGTGATCGTGTGACGTTTAAACACTTTTAATAGTCTTTAAACGTATATAAACTTTTTACGTAGATGTATTTTAACATCAAACTCATGATAGTAAATTGAAGCTTGAATGTATATTACGGTTTTTATTAAAGAGGTTTATTTATCTAAAGGTACGCCAGTGCGTGTAGCTGTAATAGAATATAGTCATCATTCTCCTGACCTTATTCCAGTCTAAGTGGAGTCGGCACAACATGTTATAAACATGTTGTTTCATGTTTTGGCTAGTTATTTTACGACTGACTGCCTGCCTAACGTCAACCTACCTAAGTCGCCTTTTACGATACCTCGATAAGAAATGAGGTTGGTCTATTCTACTTAGCCGGATACCTCGTAGGCTATTTTAATGAATGACTCAATTATGTTATGTAAGGTATAAACAAGCAAAATGCCTTATTAATAAATTATGTTTTATGTTAAGTGTATTTCGATATACCCTATGAAACAATGCATGTAGAACACCAGAAGTGCCGGTTAGGCCGCCATTGTCAACTCTTAACTGCCAGAACAATAGCTGAAATTCCGACGTGTGAGGTTGTGGTGTAAGTCTTCGAGAATTCTCGCTAAGAAAAAAAAAGAATGTGGCTTTCACCTTTGCTTAATCGGCGCTGAGGTTTTATACAATTTTTATTTTTAATTCTTAGCTCAACAGTTAACAAAAAAGATTATTATTATAATCTTTTATAACTTAGTTATATGAATACATATAACGAGACGATACTTATCATCCTCCTGCCCTTATCCCACTCTAAGTGGGGTCGGCACAACATGTTATAAACATGTCGTTACTTCATTTGGCTACGTATTTTAGGACCAGCCGCGTACCTGACATCAACTTACCTTTGTGTATTTTACGACACCTCGGTAAAAAAGAGGGTGGTCTATACTACTCAACCGGATACCACACGGCGGGTCAACTTAACTTAGTCGCCTTTTACGACACCTCGGTAAGAAAGAGGGTGGTCTATACTACTCAACCGGATACCACACGGCGGGTCAACTTAACTTAGTCGCCTTTTACGACACCTCGGTAATAAATGAGGGTTAAGGTAACAGTGCAGCGAGTATTCTACTTTTCTAAGTGTTTAAGTGAGTGTCGACTTAAGGATGATTCACGCTACACCGTGCCGCGACCGGGCCGTGCCCCGTCCGGGGCACGGTCGAACATTATGGTATACTTTTGGTATGAAGTGATTCATGCCTAACCGTGCCCCGGCCGTGTCCCGGCCGGGCCCGGCCGGGGCACGGCGTTGAAATGTCGGTGGGTATTGTTTCCCGGCTCCGGCACGGTTCGGCCCCGACACGCTTTAACATAAACATATGCGCCCGGGCGCCCGCAGAGCAGTCAACGTCAAATCTTATTGAGTTTAGCAGCTTAACAGCAAAATGGACAATGCAAATTGTTTAGAATGTGTATAATTTGCCCTGTGATTTACGACATGAGCCATCCTAAGTATTTTGATAACAAAGTAAATAATTTCCAATACTTCATCATCGATGGCAATTGCAATAGCTGCTAATTCAAATTGTGAAACTGCATATTTACTTAGGCGTCAAGTCTATCGACAGATGAAATCACTAGCTGACAAAAACCACATAACAGATATAAATCGTACAAATAAACACCAAAACAGCCCGGTGTAACATGAATGACTGGCACGGCCGGCGCACGGTGGCCGTGCCCCGGACGGGGCACGGCCCGGTCGCGGCACGGTGTAGCGTGAATCATCCTTTATACCGTACTAGTGATACGAGTAACTACGACCTCGCCCACGTCAAGTGTTCGACTATCTTATTTTAATGTTAAAATACCTTCAATTATCTGTGTTTTATGTCCTCGTAGGAAAAACGGAAATATAATAATCCATTATGTTACCACGGGAAATAAGCTTAAACTTAAATCAAAATTGGGAAAAAATTCAGACAGACATATTGATTGATTATTTCTGTATGGATTATTCCAAATTTTTATGTCAAGTTATGTTTTCGTATATAAGACTTTAAAAGAGTGGCACAGTCTCACCTTTCTTAGTTTACTTATATAAGACTTAAATAATTTTAAGAGCAAATGTTAGTCGGCAAACATCCAAGTTAATGGCGGTGTGGCTCGCGGTTACGCCCTAAACTATTTATACCACGAGATTGCTTTGGAAGCATTAATTAGACTGTATGAAATGTAGCCGAGAGTTTTGGATGCCATCTGGGAAAATGTTTATTTGGGTGTTTGTATCTAATATTACTGTACCTCCAGTTACTTTGTAAGCCAAATTAATTACATTCCTTATTCACAACCAACACTTTATTATATTTCGCGGTAACTTTATTCACTACGTTTGGTCATTATGATAGAATATGCATAATTTAAATAAATAAGATTTCATATAGAGTAATTGAATTTCTTGAAGATGCATTTTTGAGAAATGAAACCTGAGTTATAGCCATAGAGTTCAAAAGTAATAATAAAATTATCTTCGCGGATTATAGCAAAATAATTTTATTATTACTTTTGTATTATGGATCTCCGCAAAGTAACGCCTAATTCTATAAATTATAGCCATAGAGTTATTAATATTAGAGTAGTCCAGCAGGGCATGGGCAACTCGATAAATAAAAAAATTCATAACAAAATAAACAAGTATTAGTATAAGGTGGTTTCGTATTCCACCAAAATCGAAACGAGATTTTAAATCCGTACTAGGCCTAATAACTTAACAAGTTAAAAACGCACACTTTTCACGGCATCCATAAATGTTTCCGTTTACTATACGTTTATGAGAGTTATTTAAATATTGACAAGTCTTTATGTGCGATATAAAATACTTATCGACTTAACTGAAATATTCACCTTCAAATGAACCAATCCTAATGCCTATTACGATTAAACATATAAAAGGACGTAAGTCGGGTTATCAACATATTCACGTCCAGTACGGAAATAGTCTTTTATCGAAACATAAATACAACTCTCGTGAAAGCGAGTAATCGTGCAGAGGTTATTAAAGGATAGAAAAAAGGATCGTCCTATACAAACTCAGTGGCTTGTTCCAGTTGATTCAAGTTTGCGAAATTATTAATGAAAGTTTTTTAAAATTTACTGCTCTCGCCAGTATAGCCGGGAACGTTGGCAGCTGTTTGCCGAGCGCGGTTTACTCTTTCAGTTATTAAATCTGTTCAAACTAATCGCTATTCAGCTCTGTTCCAGTCTCTGCCCTAAATGTATACATGGAATGAACCGCTGTACCAGATTTTCTTTAAAGTCTTGACTTGAGGGATGGCTTAACTTTGAGGGGATTGTTTCTACATTTATTTGCACTGAAATATTGTTCTTTTTTGTCTTTGTTATAATATGATTTCACTGTTTCGAATTGGTTATATTTTTTTTGGTTCTTGTATTTTATGTTTGGTAAACTTAGTACAGTTTTGAGTATTTGTACAGTTAGAGAGTACAGAGAGAGAGGTGAAGTTTTGTAACATCTTTTTTACTAGTTATATTTATAACAAATAGAATGTAATGATTGAAATGAATGTATACCTAATTTGTCGTACTTTTTTTTGTATAAGGTCTGAATCATTATCATTCCGTTAATTTGTTTTTGTGTTACGATATTCTTTGCTATATGTAAATACAACTCTAACAGATTTAATATCTTACATAATTAGAAAATCACGTTTTGACGTTTTCTCGTTTTGTTTTATTTTCTGGAAAGTTTTGAAGCATCAGTTACCTAATGCTTTAATTTTTTTATTGTTTAATGCTAATGAGTGTTCTATTAAATTTTAGAAAAGGCGGCTTTTATGTCTTCATATTATTTAATTCAGATCAGTGCTGAATACCACGCAGTTGTAGTTGTAGGTATAAAACTAAGAAAATGGAATTTACAATTAAAAAATTTTTATAGTACGTTATTTCTATTTTATTTATTTATTTTACATAATTAAATATTTTTATTTTTCAATAATAAAGATAAGGATTTACGTATTATGAAATCTCAATACTTACGTACTATAACGTAAATATTCGTGTTTAAAATTCGTAAAAAAATATCCAGTGTATATTGCATAATACATGAAATGTTCAATATTTTAGAGAGATAGTATTGATTCGTTTAGGGTTGGTGCCAACAGTTTTCCATTTTCCCAGTTTGCATGCGGAGTAGTGCGCTAAGAAAATTTGAAAATCTGCAAGCTTTTCAATATTTCATTCGACCTGTGCTGGCATCTCCGTCGACTGCAATGTGGAGCACTCCTTAAAGGAGATCGGTTGCTTTATGCATTTTTCTTTCATATTTTACTCAAAATATTTCACATTTTAGTAAAGAAACGTGTATCCTTCAATACAAAAAAAAACTATTAAGAGAGATCATCATCATCCTCCTGCCCTTTACCCCTTTACCCCTTTACCCACTCCAAGTGGAGTCGGCACAACATGTTATAAAAATGTTTTAACATGATTTGGCTATACGATATTTTACGACTGGCCGCCTGCCTGCCGTCAACTTACCTTTGTCATATTTAACGATATCTCAGTAAGAAAGAGGGTGAGAGGTATCTTTCACAAGTAATATATATTCGTTATTGAAAGTTACTTAAATTCCGGAAAATAGTCAGATTTATGACTCGTTTTGTTAATAATATCATTTTTAATTATAGTCTGTATATAACAACTTACACGCCGTGTGGTATCCGGCTGAATAGAATAGTACCACCCTCTTTTCTTACCGAGGTGTCGTAAAAGGCGACTAAGGTAAGTTGACCCGCCGTGTGGTGTCCGGCTGAGTAGAATAGACCAACCTCATTTCTTACCGAGGTGTCGTAAAAGGCGACTAAGGTAAGTTGACCCACCGTGTGGTATCCGGTTCAGTAGAATAGACCACCCTCTTTCTTACCGAGGTGTCGTAAAATACGACTGAGGTAAGTTGACGTCAGGCAGGCGGCCGGTCGTAAAAACGCAGCCAAATCATGTGACAACATGATTATAACATGTTGTGCCGACCCCACTTATAGTGGGATAAGGGCAGGAGGATGATGATGATATAACAACTTACCTTCATAAATTATAATCAAACTTTGTTACTTTAATTTTAAAGCCTAGTTGGATGAATAGCGTCTCAGGGTGCTGAGAATAATCGGCATTTGACCGACTTGCGGTTAATAACTGAAGATACTAATGAAACTAAATTGAACGTAGGAATATAGGACGAATACTTTTATTTTGCTTTGTAAAGCCCAGCGTTGAGACCGTGCGAGTCTTTCGAGGAATCGCGGGTTTAAACCCTGGGCAGGTACTAATGAGTTTTTCTGTTGAGATTTATGTGTCTAATTGATTTTCTATATATCACACGCTTTTCGGTAAAGAAAAACATCGTGCATACCTGCATATCTCTAGACAATTCTAGGGATATGTGTAACCTACCAATCCGCATTGGAGCAGCGTTGCTCCAATACTTCTCTCCGAAATCGGAGAGAGGAGGCCTATGCCCGGCAGTGAGATAGTAACAAGTCGTTTTTAGTTTGTTTTTAATTTACTTGATATTTAATATAAACTTACGCCATGCACAAACATTGTATATACATAAATCAAATTGCCATTAAAAAGCGTCTTTGTGTAAAAACTGTTTTTGATTTTACCAGCTTTGTATATAAATTATTGTTAATGTAATGTTTATTGCTTGCTTAAGTGATAAATGTAAAACTAATTTATAGAAGCAGGCGTTACTTTGTGGGATTCCAAAGTTCAGAGGTTATTACAGAATTATTGTGCTATAATCCACTTTAATTAAGAAAATCTCTGTAATGCTAAGTGTAGGAAGCAGGCACGTTCACATACCTTATACATGCAGTCTTCACACGTAACACAAAAGCCATCACTATCAACACATTAAACAAGCACTACACACACTCACTATAACAATCTCTACGATCGTTTCATCCCGTAACCGAAGTGTCATTAGGAGGATAGGCTCCACGACAAAATCCTATTGAATTATAAACTGAAATACGCCGTAATCACTGGACGGACCGTCACGGCTTTACTTTATTCATAGGGTTAAAACAGAGTTTATATGCAGTGCAGCGACGTTAGTAATGACAAGCCAACAATACTATTGCCTTGGGGATTTCCTTCCCGTTCATTGTTCAAATAAAGGGAATGACTGTAGCCGGTGCCAGACTGGTGCGAAACTGTACATATCTCACATTACGAGTATAGTTTTGATAATTAAATTAATAAATTGTGTGGTTATAAGGTGTGCAAGAATTTTTATAAAAATGTCGCTTTGCACGTCGTGTAGTACTTTAAGCTTTATTGCCACATGGTTGACCGTTAACTATAAATCATCTTTAACTGACAATTACAGTTGTTTTACTACTGATATCTTTAAATTAAATTAAGCTGGTTTAAATTGAAATCTCATACTCAAATACCAAACGCTCGTGCTAATCATTGATTGATAAAACAATGGACATAGTCTGCGAGATGGCAGCCTATCTCTTAATAAATCCAATCTAATATTCTAAATGTGAAAGCAAAGTTGAAGCAATGGTGGTAAATTTTGATACAATTAAAGCTTTTTTTCTCAAAATTTCAATTGAACCTGTTTTCATTTTGGAACAGGATTTTTTTTACAAAATTAACAGTTCTTTGACACTTAATTTAACGGGAGCGAAATCACGGGTTTTAATTTCTTGAATATACGTAGATATAAAGGTATATTAATCGTTTCCTGCATCCTCACAATAATCATTCACATTATCTTATCATCTAGTACTAATTATTGAGTTAAACATATTTACAACTTTAAGTATTTCAACATGCTTGCAAGCTACTGGTAAAATGTATGTGAAAAATTCCGTACCTACATAACGACGCCTTACTAATCCGTCTCGACGACGCTTTCTGAATAAAGTAAGTTGCTTTTATATAAACGTGAGACGTTACATAACCCCGAAGTCGCCCATTTGATATATATAAGGTTATGTGTATAAAACCACCTTCCCTCAAGCTCTAGAGTATCTACTTGACAAAATTATATGGAATCATTAGGCTGGATTCAGACTATGATGCCGTTCTCGGTACGATCTCGCTCCGTTCTCGGTCCGGTAAAATATTGTTAAACAACAAACAGTCAGAGTGTTCACACTATCGTATCGCGCCAGTCCCGGTCCGATATCGCTCCAGCACCGGTTCGTCAAAAAGAATATTTTGACTGAAGCGAGATCGAACCTGTCTCGGCGTTGTACCGACATCGACAATATGAACACGCTTCTGTTTTAACTCCAGACTTTCATCAGACGTGCCGCGAGTGTGTTTTAATTAAATCAAATTAAGTTAAAGGTAATAAATAGTGGGAATCTGAATTAGGTAAGTATTTATCATGTACTTTATAAAATTTGTTATAAGTGATTGTATTATTATAATTTTTTATCAGCTTTTCTTCCTTTCTTATTCCTTTTCTTCTATTCTTTTGAATCTTCTATTCTGTCATTCTTTTTCTTTTTGTGCTATTCTTTTGATTTTTCTTGACTTTTCTTTTAATTTTCTTTTAGCCTTTTTTATTATTCGGTTATTCTTTTCTTTTTATTTTTTCTTGCTTTTCTTTTCTGATTTTTATATTGAAATACTAAATGCTGTTGAATTAAATTTATATAGTTATTTTCCAAAACGTCTTATGTCAACTACAAAACGAGAACGAATCGCGAACGACATCATAGTCTGAATTGAACTTTTGGCATGATTCAGACTATGATGCCGTTCTCGGTTCGATCTCGCTCCGTTCTCGGTCCGGTAAAATATTCTTAAATAAAAAAGAATATTATAGGTATTATATAAAAGAATATAGGTAATTATTTTACCAGTCTTTCTATGTGCCTTTTTTTTGAGAAAAGTGCATAGAGTTCAATTAATAAATAAATGGTCGACTGTTTTACAAAAAATAAAAAATAAATTGAATATTTATTATTTGCAGATGAAAGACATATTGAATTTGTGAAAAGTAGACGCAGCCTGTATGATTTGCAGTCACACTACTACAGTGACAATATTTACAAACTAAAAATATGGAACGAGATTGAAGACGCAATAGGATTACCTGGTGAGTAAAACACAAACGTAACAAAGTGATATTCAATTAATTGCTTTATTGTAATTATATCGCAAGTTTTTCTTGCCATGGCACTGATACTTCAGGAGAGTTGATTTTTATTTCACTTATGCCTATAGGCCTATGCATTTCCTCTTTGTCTTATTAGATTTTGCACGTGATTATTATTAATGTAATACAAATTACCCTCGAAATTCATCGAATTCCAGAATTTCTAATAATATTATGCAGAATGCATGTTGTTACATATCCTTATTTATAAACGTTATATTTCTATTATAGGAGCAAGGAATCGATGGGAGCGACTAAGAGCTCAATATCGAAAATACCTCTCTAAATTAAAAAGTGGCCAAAAGTGGCCAAGCAGCTTACAAAGTTTGCAAATGGCGATATCACGACCAAATGTAATTTATTAATGAGTACATAACTGTAATAGACTACGAATATCCAATATTGCCGATGATGAAGTTAACAATTACAATATTCGTGATATGGATATTGAAGAGACAGATGAACCAACAACTATGATAAGATAATTTGATGTCAATGAAGGAGCTTAATTAGAAATTTATTCCGTCAATACGTTCGCTAGTAATGTACCACTGGAATAAATAAAAAAATATAAACAGAGAAAAACAGGACCTCAACAGGAAAATGCATTATCAACCAACACCATCACCGCTATATCTTTATATTTAAATGAGTTAATCTTGTATATATATATATATATATATATATTTTCTGAATCTCGGAAACGGCTCCAACGATTTTCCTGAAATTCAGCATGTAGGAGGTTTTGGGGGAGAAAAATTGATCTAGCTAGGTTTTATGTAAAAAAAAAAATTGTTTTATCCCTGTTTTTGGACATTAAAAAAGACTTACATTTATATTTAATTGAATTTTCGTCATTAGCTGTCAAGTCGACGTAGCTTGTTCGGGTAACGGGCAGCCTCGAGAAATGTGAATGCCAAGGATCGATCCCCAACTAAATAATTGTTTTTTCTTTTTTTTTAAGTTTTTTTTTTGTAAAAAATTACCGAGCGAAGCTCGGTCACCCAGATATTATATATTATGTAATTCATGCATGTAAATGATTGTTATAATTTAAATATACAAATTTTATAGAATATGATATTTTATTACTTACCTTATCCAAACCATTAGTAACCTGACGAAAAGAGGTGTTTCTTTTTAAAATTTGCGCTCAATTATTTTTAAAATCATTTCAAATATTCCTGAATACAATCCTAAATCAATATAATGAACATTATTCTTCATTATTTACCAAATGACGAAATAAAGTATAATATTCGTCTTCCTCTTTTCTCGGTAATAAACTTTTACTTTTACTAAAACCCATATTTTCTTGTCCCCTTTTTTTCTTTTCTTTTTGTTATAATTTTTTTTTAATTTATATCTTGTTTATCCAAAATGCTATTGTTGCTAATTCTTCAATAGAAAAATTGAATTCCATTTTCTGGCGAATAAAATTAATATGATTCTTTTTTTAAACATCGTATGTCGACCATGAATCGAGATCGAACCGAGAACGGCATCGAGTAGTGTAGACACAGTGAGATTTGACCGGACCGAGAACGAAGCGAGATCGTACCGAGAACGGCATCATAGTATGAATCCAGCCTTAATATCTCACGCTAGGTATTAAAGTGAACTAATTGAAGAAAGTTTTCTATGGCAAATTGCAATAAAGCGTAGTGTAGCGCCTACAAAACTCGTAAGTGTTTGTGAGTGAGAAAGAGACCAATAACTTGGAAAAGCAAGAAAACACTAGTTTTTAAATATTTCGTAGCGTCATATCATAGATAGTATTAAAATAAAGAATACAATGTATCTAACTCAATAAACTTGATTATGAATTAGTTTACTTTAATACTAAGCGTGCGATGTTGCTGTCTCTCTTATAAAAGATTTTTATAAGCTTATAACTTAATATGTAAGATAGAATATGATAAAGCCTCCTTATAAAATTAATTAATTTTGCTTTTATTGTTGTATGAGTTTATTGCTTGTATGTTTAGCAATAAAAAGTTATCGTGCGTATTATAAAAAGATTTACCTATTTATAGCGACAAAGTTATAAATTTTTTGTAATCTTTCTGGTAACGCGTACATACTGTCAAGGAATTTTCTAAAGACTTAATTTATGTCCATTATTTTGGGGGATAAAACATGCTTATATTATACAATCTCTCATTGAAACTTCTTTGTTTTCGCAATGAATTAGAGCCGAAATTGGCTATTGTATTCTGGTGACGATTGGTAATATTCCTTATTGTTATTGTCACAAAAATTGTCTTAGCTATTAATCTATTTTATTTTATAAAAGATTTCTGTTTGTTATCATCCTGGCCTTATCCCATTCTAAGTGAGGTTGGCACAACATGTTATAAACATGTTGTCACTTGATTTGGCTACGCATTTTACGACCAGCTGCCTGCCTGACGTCTTTGTTTTTTCTACTCAACCCGATACCACACGGTGGGTCGACTTCCCCTAGTCGCATTTTACGTCACCTTGGTAAGAAATGAGGGTGGTCTATTCTAATCATACGAATACCACACGGCATTTGATAAAGGATTTCTGTTACCATATTATATTCATTTTGATAAAATGAAAAAGATCAAATTAATTAAACCTGACGGCTAAACGACACAGCTCCAATGCCATTTCAACACTCCCATATTTTTTACACCCTTTTTGGCAGCATATCAAATTTACCTTTGACGTTCCCATGTTTGTTCGCTATTCGGTTTCACGATGTTTTTAATGACGTTCTTTTTGTGAAATCCGAGGGTGCTCCCCTTTATTTTTACCCACTGGGTAGTTTGTACGGATATAAAGGTTGATTCGTACCTGTGCCGATTAACCACCTCTTTGATCACACGATCCCACTGCATTGCATTAGTGAATTGTAAACGGGTATACTTATGTTTATAACCCTTTTTTAAATTTGATTATATTTTATACTTCCGGTATTACAAAAAAACGAAACTACTATAAATTATTTTCTCCTTGTATTGATGAAAAACAGTCAAATATTATAATTTTGACATTTTGTAAATAACAAATGCGCCTTTTTGTGTATTATGATACTCTCTCATTAGTAGAATGAACGCTCTGAAGGATTATAAGGTTGAGTACACACTCATAATACTTATGTGCGACGTTTCCTTACACGATCGCAATTCAAAATGTTTCAATATAACTGAGTTCTTTTAAAATAAATCTAGGTATTTTTTAATTAAGAATAAGAATAAGAAGATCTTTATTCGTCTTTCACCTTATAAATACATATTACAAATTATTATCTATACATAAATGTAATTTTGAATATTAAACTAAATAATTAAAGTAAACAACAAGTACAGCTGTGTGAAAGGTCGAAAAGGATGGCCATTCAGACTGGAAGCCTTAGCCTCACTGCTGATTTTCAGTGGTCTCCAGATAATTGACATCACTAATTTAAATTGCTGTATTTATTGACACATTTTATGGATGCAGTTATTATTTTCAGTTTACCACGGACATAACTTAGGTGATATGGATTATGTAGATTTTCATTACTTACATAATTTTACTTAATATTCTACAACTTATGTTACAAAGTAAATTATATGTTTTAAGGCCACTACACTACACTACACTACACATTTTCATTTATCACACAGCCAAAACGTTTCTACAATATCTTTTTTACGTAATTGATGTTTATTTTTCGTTTATATATATTTTTAAAGATAGTATTACGTACTTGCCATTGTTACATGGAGAATATATGCTAAAAGTCATATTGTTCCTTCAATTTTTATTGCAAACAAAGTCGGATTGAATATCGTATATTGGATAATGTAAATGTGGTAAGAACTTTATATTGTTGGGAGGGTAGTATCGGCGAAAATATTAACGCTAGGGTTCGTATGTAATTTACGCGTTTCATGTAGGGTTCTACTTTTGAGTGTTGTGATTATATTTTTTGTTGGAATTTTCTATTATTCTTTTGTAACCCTTACTATTATTCTTAAGGGTCTTTTTCTTAAGGGTTTTTGTATTGTATTGTATTGTTTGTATTTATCTAAACGTTATAACGTTTTAACAATTCAACGCTGATTTTTTGATTTGATCTATTTTAATGATAGTATAAGAAAAATACTTACACTCATGGTTTTTTTTTGCGAATTTTTGGAAGATATAAAATTTATGGTGTAATATCAGAGGTTACGCCATGTGATATCCGAATAGAATAGTACCACCCTCATTTCTTACCGAGGTGTCGTAAAAAGCGACCAAGGTAAGTCGACCCGCCGTGTGATATCCGGCTGAGTAGAATAGCCCAACCTCATTTCTTACCGAGGTGTCGTAAAAGGCGGCTAAGGTAAGTTGTCCCACCGTGTGGTATCCGGTTTAGTAGAATAGACCACCCTCTTTCTTACCGAGGTGTCGTAAAATACGACAAAGGTAAGTTGACGTCAGGCAGGTGTCCGGTCGTAAAAATGCAGCCAAATCATGTGACAGCATGTTAATAACATGTTGTGCCGACCCCACTTACAGTGGGATAAGGGCACGAAGATGATGATGTAATATCAGAGGTTATGAGTATAATGGCCAACCTGTTAGATCGTGTGAAATCAACCAGTGGGTCGCGAGTTCGAATCCCGCATAAGCATCTTTGAGTTATAAAAGTTTATGCCTCTTATAGGTGTATTCGGTTCATATACTTATGGTAAAGAAGGACCACAGGAAACCTGCATATGCACCTATATATCTAGTGAATTTCTCTGAGACGTGTAAACTTTGTTTTTGTAACTCCAATGTAGGTTGGAGCTTCGCGGTTGATCTAATTTCCGATGTTTCGCTAAGAAGAAAATATTTTTGTCGAGAAATGCGATAGTATCAAACCCCTACTTTTTAAGTTTTTTGAGGAATTAAAGTCAATCTAAATTATAAAGAAGGTTTGCGTATAAATTAATGATACTAGCAATTTTCTGTCTTTTTTCAGGTAAGCCGACGCTGTTAACTGCATGGCATGATAAGTAAACGAGTGACATTTTTTCTGCCATTCCACCGGTAAGCTATTTCTTACTAACGACGGTGGTGGTTAATTGTTTTACTATTATTAAATAATAAACATGCGATGTCTGTGATTTTTTTAATTATTTTTTTTCGAATTGTCTATATGCCTATAGCCCTATCAGCTTTTACAGCGTCACCGGGCGGGATGTCTGTGACAAATTTTAAAATTTTAATGTTATCATTAATAAAAAAAACAACAAAAAGACAAGATTTTACTCTTCCGTAACAAGCTTTAAATATGTGTTACTAACAATAAAAGAAAAAAAAACCAGTTTTTTTATGGTATTTATAATAATTTGTGTTTGTGTGTAAATTCCGATTAGTGTATGTGTTTGTTTTTGTGTGTACATAATCACGCGTTGACCTAATTGTAGTTGTCTATCTATATCACCAATGTTCGTTCTACTATTAATATTATTAATTCATCAATAAAAGCTTTCGCTAGAACAGTATTGGTAACATTTTTGATATGTGATAAGGTAAGACTTATTTTACTTCATTGCTTTTATTTCATTATATAGCAGACGATGTTATATAAAATAACATAAAATTTATCTTAGCTTACTTTCTGCTGAAAAAACTGTGTTAACTACTCTTTACGTTGAGTTTCGAAATATATTACTTTTTAAATTATTTAATAAAATTGAGATCAAACATCAACCAACAAGATTGACCCCAAGATTGAGATTTGAGACCCTTACCTACAAGAGAGTACAAAAGAACAAGCAAGACTACAAGTGGTGCGTCAGTTTTTAATGTCACATTATATCAAGCTATATAATATATGAGCCATTTGTTTATTTTTTCGCACTATTATCTTGTAATAGTTTGTTCGTTTATTGTGAAATGTCATTAAATATAAAAAGTCACCCCAACCTGTAAGCTAATAATGCTGATATCGATTTTATGCATTACGATTGCGTTCTGTTAACCCCTCTAGCTGACGGGATATTGCATTTCCCCCTTTCAACTGGAGAATTTACAACGGTATTTATTTGGTTCTTTGATACCTTTTCTGATGGAATGGTACGATATTATGATCCTTGGTCTTGAATCTGGGAATGTAAACTAAATTATGCTTTCTTCATTTATTTAGATCTAATTTATATCTTTTGTTGCCATACTCTAAACAACAACACAATGAACCTTCCCTTATTTTCACGATATCGCTGAAACATCAAATTAAGAATCTGTTTTTAATTCAGTAAAAATTGAAGTATTTTTTTTCACCTGTGGTCGAGGTTTACCGCCCTTAAGAAATATTCTAGTGTAAATGAACCATATAAACCTGCTGTTTAACCCGTTACCTTTTGGTATAACAGCCTCTGAAGTTCTCGTTATTGCAAAAGCCCTCGACCCACGTTGATCCGGAGTGTTCTCGAGATAAATATATTCCTCTCACATAATAAATTCAACTTGTTCAGACCAATAGTTTTATATCAATAACTAGCTATGTCACAAATGTGTTTTTGCTACTTCAATTTACATAAAACCGTAATGTATTGTCAATCTAAACCTTCCTCAAGAATCTATAGCTATTAGTGAAGCTATTATCGCTATCTGTTAGTAAAAACAGTTCGGTAGATTTGACAAAATCGAAAATCTTACATCTGACAGACATCTTTTAGGGAATTTGTTACATAACTATAGCATAACGTATAGAACTTAATAATTAAAAAAAAATGATCTAGCTAGGTTTTATAAAAAAATTATGTTGTTTTGTCCCTTTTTTCGCTGCAAAAAACTGCAATAATTTTATGAGAAAGCCAACGTTAATTATGCTGTCAATTTCAAAGCCATGATAGCTTATTTGAGTAACGGGCAGTCTCAAATTCAGAATTCCAGGATCGATTCTAAGTTACATAATCTTTTTTTTTATTGCATTTTTTTTTATTTAAAAAAAACCGAGCCAGGCTCAGTCACCCATGTATTTAATACTTATGTTTCTTATTTGGCCTGCGGCGTTGCTGATAGCGTATTAATAGGGATGTCTTTAGAATCTATGGATATGAAATGTTTCATCATATAGCTGAACTTATGTCTACCCAACGACCATTCCTTCAATATTCTACACAGTTGCAATAAAAGCCTCCGACTTAACTATTTTAGAGCAACTGAATATAATTTAACAATGTTAACCTAATTAGATGATTTTTGTATGTTTAATTATGTACAAGAAAACAGAATCAATAGTGGGGTTGAACTATTTTATATGATATATGGTTGGGTGATGCGTCTCTTTGAGAGTTTCTCGTGGAGCCTATATCTTGATGACGCTTTATGTATGAGAAAGGATTTTGCTTCCTACATTTATTAGCATTACATAGATTTTCTAAATAAACGCGGATTTTAGCAAAATAACTCTATAATTACTTTTATACTATGGAATTCCGCAAAGTAGCGCCTGTTTCTTCATTATAAATTAATTATATTTTAAATTAAATTCAAACTATTCTTTATTCGAGGTTAAGTATTAAAGTTCGTAAGCAGTGTTTTGATGAAATATTGTGTGCGAACTCTACTACGGTTTCTGAAAATTGCTCATACAAGAAGCTCGGCAGTTGTTCTTCTCAAAATATAATTTTTGTATGTAACTAGTTAAATTTTAGTATTATCTCGTCCAAGATCTAAGTGCATCAAAATTCACACATTTCTATCTTTTATGTAATCCTATATAGCATAGGCTTTCTGCCTTTTCTGTGACTTTTTGCGTACAAAAGTTCAAACTTATTGTTATTTAAAACTTGTTTACTGCTTTATTTAGTATTCAGGATACTCTATTTTGTTCTCGAGCGTGGTGTAATACTAATATAATTATAAACGTATCTATTGAGTACTCAAGTCAATACCGTAATCGTTTAGTTGTCGCCAGTTAGTCTGGTCAACCTCTGTGTGTTGATTTCGTAACCGTTACATCGCGTTGATCACAATCTTACTTAACGTTAACTTTACGACCATGTAAAGGCCGTCTTACACAGAGATCTTATTCAGAATATTTTCTGTATTTCCCAATACAAAATTTTACTACGAAGATAGTGAAAACGTGATTTTTGTTTAAGGTACAAAGTAAAATTTAATACATATGACAGCGCTGCATAAAGAAATGCTATTAATATTTTGTTCTTATTAATTTGCTATTAATGTTTGGGTGGTTGTTATTAAAAATCGCATGGATCAATTTCAGCAGTCAAATATTTTATATTGTGTATAGTTACACAATATAAAATACATACTACTACTACACAATAATTTTAGTATACAATAAAACTTCGGCATTCTTTACGTGTAAATTTTTTTAAAACTTATTAAAAACTGACTATATGCTTAAAGCTGGTTAAGTTTTGCCGCACCGAAAAATTGAATTACATTGAACATTTAATTCAACATTTTTTTTATATTTTAGTAGCTTAAATTATCACATAATAAGCAAAGAAGTTATCTTATTCATGATATCACACCGACGCATAGTTTATACGACGTGTTGTATGTATGCAAAATATAAGAAGAAAAATATATAAGGTAAAGAGCACTACTAACCACAATCAACACAACAATACACTAGCTCTGCACAAGTTCACTACCACAATCTCAACATTCGTTTTTTTCCGTTATCAAAGCATCGTCAGGAGATTGTTATAGAGATTGCGGTAGTGAGTTTGGGTATTGGTAGTGTTGACATCCAAGAAGTGTAAACGTTTAGCAGCGTTTAAGTAATTTAGACGAACCGCAACAAAACGTCGTTATCCCATTTGTCGCCTATCTGTATATACCATGGAATCACAGCTCGAAACATTTTCTGTCGTAAAGTGCCCCGTCTCTTTATAGCCTATTGAGGTTTGCCATTGTCAACTGTTATCCTGTGCGGTTATCTTTAACGGGGAGTCGTTTACTCGTGTCATCGTTCGGCATATGTAGGAAATGTCGTAGTTAGGCAATGTTGCGCAATGTTGCATGTAAACAATGTAAACAAATGTTTACCTACTGAACGTTAAATAGGACCAGAAGGTTTGGTAGAAAAAAAGGGTTGGTTTGCGATCACAGTAGCAACTTTTATTGACTTACAATTTACTTTAACTTTTTTTGAATTTAAACTATCGTGAATGGTATTCATAATTTATGTATAGAAACCGGCTATACTCATCCGATAAAATAACACGTGAGTATAGCCGGTTTCTATACATTAATTACTTTAACTTTCACTAAGAATAAGCACTGCGACGACAATCAAGAGTATAGACTTAATCACGATAAAGTCCTGTATTTAAAAGCAATCCCCACTCATATAGAAGTCTCTACTTTTGCTATTGATCGTTTAAAACCCCGTTTCCCAACCAAGATGTAAACCCAATATCCAAATATCAAATATTCGAATATTGAATATCCAATACCGAATATCCGAATATAAAATTAAACAACTACACAAATATCATTTAAATTACCTATAAAAACCTTACTATACACTATAGAATCGATAAGTTATACTTATCATGTAGGTCTGTTACACCTATTACAGGTATAAATTTAACGTACGAGTATTAATTAACACATGGCTTTACCATAACCTTATCCTCCACTCAGAGCTTTTAAGTTTAATTAGGAATCGGGACTTGTTATTATAGTTATAATCGGATCATTTTTATATTAAGTTGAAATTTATTCTGCGACTTTTCTAACTCCGTATCGTATTAAGGATTGCCTTTTATCATTTGTTTATTCTCAAAGAGTTACAGAGGTCTGTTTATAGTCACCCAGTATAGTATTAATATATTTTTCATTTATGATGCAATTTTTATACTTAAATAAAGAGGGAGATAATACATTACATTAAAACATAGTATTTTAAAATTAAAGTTCCTGACAAAATAATTCGTCGTCAGTTCTTATAAGCTATAGTCAGTAATAGCTGTCAAATGTGTTAGTGTACGCTTATCTTTATGCAGAGTCGTTAAATTTCGCTTAGTACGTTCAGGAAACATCACGAAGATGCAATATCTAGTGTGTGGTCACATTTAGGCTTGCTATTGGGCAAAAGTATTTATTAATATTTATACATTTCAACTTTGAGAACTTAAAATTCACTTTTTACTCGTCAAACTGTGAAAAAATTACATAAAAAGTATTTTGATATCAACGCCTACCCTAATTTACCTTGAAATTTACTCTAGTCTCCTTTCTGTACTATAATAATTTTAATGTGACCTATGACGCCGTCTCTCCACTTTCACTAATACTGAAAAAGTAACTGCCACAATATCATTATTTCGATTATAACGAATTAATCTTAACGTTTCTATTTATTATGGAATTCTGTATAGTATAAAAGTATTTAATGCCTCTATCAAACAGTAATACAGTGATTTCTGCACTCGCCTATCTCATCCGATGACAAAATAAAAACCAAAGTAATGGGCCAATATTGTCAATTGGGAAATAAAGAATGCCAAATGAGATTGTAAACAAATAGAAATTAAAAAAGCTTATAAATTAAGTGAACTTTAGCGGAACATAATGCTTTTAATATTTTTAGTGTACGCCTGTCTTTACACGGAGTTGTTAAATGTCGTTTATTACATTCAGGAAACGTCAAGGCGATGCAACATGTTAACGCTTGGGTGGTGTGTATCTCGCAAGTGTGTAACACTTTATTCACTTAGTTGGTGGTCTAGAAAAGGTTAATTTTTAATTTAAAAAAAAAATACTGGGTTGTGAAAAAAAATTTTTCGCTTGTCCCATGTTAAGCGATAATACAGAATAGGTTCAGTACAGTAAAGTTCAGTTTAGTTGAATTATACTCATACTATAGCGTTGGGAAAGGTAATTGCTAGGAGACAATTCCATTGATGTTATGTTGTGTGCTGCTAAACACAGCAAGGGATGTCTATAACGAAGGGTTGGAATTTCTCTTGGTGCCTAGCGTTGCGATAATAGAAGGGCGATGGAGGAACAAAGTCATAAAGTACCTGAACGCACTCTCCGAAATAAATTCTGTAGAAAACTGATATGCAGGCAACCCTGCGCCAATATATACATTTACTTTTAGATAGCCATATAGGAAGAAAAGTCAACATAACATATTTTTTTAAGATTTTGTCTTTAATATAACTAGCGCACAATATTAAAGTTATAGTAAATGCGGTGTAAGAATATATAATATAATATTCAAGGCCTTTCTAGACCAAAGTTTCAATCCTCATATAACATGTGTGCGTGTAAACGTGTTAACACTGTAAAGTTGAACTTACGTGTGTTAATAGATAAGTGGATATAATATTCCCAACAAAGTTGCGCGCTATCTTGTAACTTCGCAAGACTATGAATTTCATTAACTTTTCTAGTATCGCAACATTTGTATTAGCCTATCTTAATAAACAGTCTCACTGAGATAAATATTATTTTAATCATCTTGCCTTCTGATGAGATTTGTTATAAGTTGGAAAGAATTGATGATAATTCACAATATCCATTCAATCAAACTTTAAATGTAAATATGATAGTCTCTTTTTGTACACAAAATAATTTATACAATTGTAATTTAGACATGCATAGGTTATATTAAGTCGCGATCGTAAAATCGGAATACATTTGATTACAGAACCATTCATTAAAAATTAAAAAAAAGTCGAAGAAGAATGATCGAAGACTGGTTTATTTGGTAAAAGCATAAGGAGTCAGTCTGGTGGTAGTGTTACTCGAAGGTCTTGATACTATCTACCTAAGATGGATCTTCAGTAATTTGCCTTTTTCGTATAATTATGGATTTATAATATCAGTATGGACGTTTACATATTAAAAGATATAATTATTTTCACTTTTTCACAGCGAGAAAAATGCTCAATCGCCCGCGCGTAGTAACCAAATAAATATACTATCAGATAATTATTTCGGTTTATTTATTGTTTTAATGGTACTAATTTTTTTCGTCGTCGCTAACTACTGCAAAAGGAGTAAAAAATTCACGCGTGGACGTAAAATGCACTTATATTTTTTGTGTTTAAAAATAATTTAAGTACCCAGTGTTGTTGTCGTAATGGATAGTCATCTGGAACCGCCCACGGCCTCGCGAAATCCAAGCATTCAACAATTGTATCTCTGGTACTTGGGAGAAAATAATAAATAAAAATAATATGACAATCGGAGCCGCGGTGCGCGTGGGCGTTGTCCTTAAGGAATCGATTTAAAATTAAAAGCTATAGAACTTGCCACTCAGTATTTTGCCCTTATCGACGGTGACTACGCTTCATGCTATCGAATATACTTCATGCTCATCATCATCATCATCATTGTCCTCGCATTTTCCCGTTATACGGGGTCTGCTTTCCCAATCTGGCGCCATTTTCCCCTACAATAGGCATCTTCTTCGCGGAGTCCTAAATTTCTCATGTCCTTTTGAGTCGTCAACCACGTGGTGAAGGGCCTTTCTCTTCCTCTCTTTGCAATGGGCATTGCAAGACATTTTTTAACTATATAATCATCATATATCATGAATATACTTCATGCTCAATCTCTCCTAATTCGATGTGACTAATATTTAAACTTGTTCATTCTTTAGACGCATCCTTCTTTAAAAGCGTTTTTCACATCCTCATTCAACCACTATGTATCGTTATCAAATTTTCCTTTCCATATCGTGTCAGCAAAAATATTTTTTGTGACACTCCACTAAACTAAATTTGGGAATGGAACGTAAGGTTAGCTCAGGTTTGTCAGGAGAAAGGAGGGACGGACGATGGAGGAGGGATGGAAAAGTGTGCAGTGACAAATTATATAAAGTTAATTAAAGCTTTAGAATTTTACTTGGAAGCCCAAATGTTATATTCATTTATTGACTTTTCTAAATCGTTTGCATGAATATATTAGTAAAAAACACCGAAAGAAAGTACCATAGATTTTGAGAAGGATGTGCATATCAAAAGAGTATAAAACTTTCTTATAAAAGATATTTCCTATCGAATACCACAAATATTATGCTTGAAATTCACCGACATTAATGGAAAATTGTCGACGTACAAGTATCACTAGTGAGTTCATTTTATGGTAAATCATTTTTTATTAAATAGGCCGGATAGGTAAATATTTAGTACTGAATAATAATAATAAATAAAATAAATTAACGTAAACGAGTGCCACGTAGATATTGGAATTTTTTAAGATACATACTGCAGAAGGGAGTACGGGATACTAGCTAGTGGTACATAATATTAGTGCAACACTGGCGCAGAGCCAGGGAAGCAATATTATTAAAAACTATATCTCGGCATTGTTAACATCTGCTCTACAGACCTAGCCAATAAACTTAAATGATTTGTAGTCTATTATTTTGATCGACCATCGACCCCGGTCTATAGCCCCAGATGTATAACAAAGTAGTGGCATTTATAGATTACTAACGAATTGTTTTTTTTTTGTAATAGGAAAGGGCCTGTGTCTGACCTAAAATGAAACTGACGTTATTTTTTATAGCTATAAAGTTACCATAATGTTGCAACGTAAAACGAAGAAACGGATCCAATCGTGGCCTCTAATGGGTCTCTAATTAATACAAATGACGATGAAGAAAATACATACGTACATAAATACGTACGAAGAAATGGATATCTGTAAAATATCTACAAATATGTACCATATAAATATTCTTCGAAAAGCCGATGTCCAAATTCCTGAACCATAATACGGTTTTACATTTATTTCATTTAAAATAACAGTTATCGAAACATCGATTTTGTTTCAACATACTGGGTCTCTAAACTATATTTCTCAATATAACTATTTATAAATTTATACTGATATGAGTAAACTTTATACACGTTTATAGAAGTGGTTCGTATTGGACACGTAAGTGTATTTGACACGTTTGTCGTTTGCGTCAATAAATATGTCACAAGCGGAAAGCTAAGGAAAGTTAGACACTTGAAACTGGTCATTTCTTCCTATTTCGTCGACGTGGCACGAGTAGCTAGCTTGCCGGTAAGGTAAGCTAGCTACTTTCAATTGTATATATTGCTGGTAACTTTTTCATATAAGACCAAGTAATCTTAATCAGGTTTTTTTATTTAGTCTTAATTTAATTTTTTTATAACGATAAAAATTGCTCGGGACTTGTCCATGTGAAACTAAAAATTTTAGTAGTTTAATCTTTATATAAATTTTCTTCAGTCTCGATGCACATCGGTGTGATTTTTGTAATGGCGTTAGGTTTAAAAGCCGAGTGTGATATTGATTTCTAAAACAACTAGTTGCTTCTTTGAGTCTATTGGTATTTACGTATATATTTCAAAAGATGTACTCGTATGTATATATTTACCAGTTGTTTGTCAGCCATAACACGAGTGTTAAGTTACTTACTTTGAGGACGGACGACTATGTGTATGATTTTTCCATATATTTATTTATGACGGACATTGATGACAGTGGCCCTCAACGTGCGGCGCAGCAATTTCTTGAAGATGTCTCTACGTTAAAAGTAAGTTGACGTCAGTCAGGCGGCCGGTCGTAAAAACGCAGCTAAATCATGTGACAGCATGTTTATAACATGTTTTGCCGACCTCACTTAGAGTGGGATAAGGGCAGGAAGATAATGATGTCTCTACGTTAAAAGAAGAGTTAGAACTAATATAGCTTTACAGCAAAACGAAACAAACCATTTATTCGTAAAGAAAATAGTGATATAAAAAATGTATGATAATAAAATCAATAATATGTCGTGCTCATACACGATCAAGTGACCTTGTTAATGTCGACGTGAAAATGAATAACACGCTTATCATAAAGCCGTATATGGAAGCTGTGCCACTGGTTTGCCGCAGATGTGATTAGTCTGTTGGCAAAGCTTAAGATGCACTTGAGTAAAAGAAACGGTGAATTTATAATTATTTCATCGTAATCCTCCTGCCCTTATCCCACTCTAAGTGGGGTCGGCACATCATGTTATAAACATGTTGTCACATGATTTGGCTAGGTATTTTACGACCTGCCTGACGTCAACTCTCCTAAGCCGCATTTTACGACACGTTGGTAAAAAAGAAGGTGGTCTTTTCTACTCAACCAGATACCACACGGTGGGTCAACTTACCTTAGTCGCCTTATACAATACCTACGTAAAAAAAGAGGGTGGTCTATTTTACTTAGCCAGATTCCACATGGCGGGAATTTATTATTATTTTGCGCTTTAAGTTAGCAAAGTAAAATATTTTTACTTTCAAAATAACTTTTAACCTATATAGTGTATCTAACGCTTTAATCAGGGCCAGCTACGATCAATGTCAGTATTATTGATTTTCGTATTTTAAATAAGTTATTAATAAAAACTTAACGACAAACACAGCAACACAAGCTTTGATTAATTCTTGAATTTATAACGGCACCTTGCACTAGATTCCAGATAATAAAATATTAAAAAAACACTAAGGTTACTATTCATTTCCGTTAAATAAGTTAATTTTATTGCGAAAGGAAATACGGCAATATTTACAAATAACTTGTTTAAGGTGCACTTATGTTATATATAACTTTATTATTGGCGTCAATAGGCCCTGGATTTTGCTTCCTTTAAAATCAAATTAATAATCTTTAAATAAAAAGTGTGTTCTAAATTTGTTAAATACATAGTTATTTCTAGTTCTTACATGAAAACTTAGAGTCACTTAGCGATGGAGCGAGCTATGCCGGAAGTAGTTCTACGTCTCAAATCAAATATGAGGTGATCAAAAGAAGAAAAGACCAAAATAATGCACCGTTATAAGTAACGCGAAGCTGAAGCTTTGGGGTAGTAAAGTTTTGCAGTCGCGACCCCGCACGCGAACACTAAGTCGGTTGACCATACAAGGTACCATACAAGGTATGGTATGGTATACCTCAAAAAGGTTGCGAGAACCCGCTAGATCCAAGTGACACAAGATTGCGTGGTGTGGAAACCCCGTAAAACACCTATGTCCAACACTGACCGTCCACCGGTTGAATAAGAAGCTGTCATACTCTCGAGTGTTACCTATTTCAAACGGACAGCAAATAGATTGCTTTCTAAAATTACCAGGTAGAGGATAATATAAATAAAATAACGCTTTTTGTACATTAAATTCTCCCAAAGCTTTACAACATATTTTTTTAACTATTAATAATCGTAATGTTTCATACTCATATATTCTCGAGTGTTACCTATTTCAAACGGACAGCAAATAGATATCCTTTCTAAAAGCTTAGTAGGTAGCGGATAATATAAATAAAATAACGCTTTTTAAAAATTCATTTCTCCCAAAGCTCTTTAACTTATCTTTTTTTAATCTATTAATAATCGTAAATGGAAACCATTTAAAATTTACTTTTTCTTATATATTCTACTTTCTATAGCAAAAGGAGGTAGGTATTCCTTTTGCTCTCTAATTTTTTGCAGTACTCGAAATTATTACTAAAGTACTACGATTTAATTGAAGAAACAAAAACTGTAAAAAACAATACTAAAACTAGAGTAACTCTAAAATTGAGCACGGAATTTAGTAAAGAAATAGAAGATTCATGTTTATACAAATAAAAAATGACGCGTTAATAAATATCTTAAAATATTCAGTCCAACGAATGCTTTTAAGATATAACCAGTATTTTTAAGATTGTTGTTAAATTTAAGCCAAACTAGTCATGAGTAAATAAACCAAGGCGTTATTTACAACGTCAATACGTCATTAAACACGGCTCGATTCACAATTAATCACACGATAAGAACTTCATATATGGTCACAGTTCAAACGAATCGAGCAATCCTTGCCTAGGATCACCGTATATTTGGCTTTTGTAGGAAATGCTTTGATTTGTAAATTATATTACTAAGTAAAATTAAATTAAAATTTAAGTGTGAATTGAATGAAAAAGTTTTTTCATAGAAATTTCAATTTAAAAAAAATCCTTAATAATATCTGATTTTTACGACCAAAAAAAAACTAAAATAACCTATAACTGACGCACAAAAATATAATTTGATATATAAACAATAATAGATTATTCATAATTGAACAGTAATAGATAAATACATCTAAAATGATAATTGTAGCCGCTATTGCCTTAGAAGTTTCTTTTCTCAAAAATCTTAAATAAACTTAAACTGCAGTTTTTTATATAACTTTTTTTTGTAGCTACTAAATCCATAGTTTACCGGAGAAATCAAATTCAATCAAATCAAAACCGTACATGACGGTATTTTTTAATGTAAAAATTTATAAGACTACTTGAAACTTTGTCCAAATATCGAAAGTTTTTTCGAAAAAACGAACGAACCAATTTAATTTGTTCTAGAATTTTTTTAAATCGTATTCCGGCTATTATGCTACTATTTTCACTAATAGCAGAAAGTCATCTTCCCGCCGTGTGGTATTCGGCTGAATAGAATGGTACCACCCTCTTTTCTTATCGAGGTGTCGTAAAAGGCGACTAAGGTAAGTCAACCCGCCGTGTGGTATCTGGCTGAGTAGAATAGACCACCCTCATTTGTTACCGAGGTGTCGTAAAAGGCGACTAAGGTAAGTGACTCACCGTGTGGTATCCGGTTAAGTAGAATGGACCACCCTATTTCTTATCGAGGTGTCGTAATGGAGGCGGCCGGTCATAAAATACGTAGCCAAATCATGTGACAACATGTTGTGCCGATCCCACTTAGAGTGGGATAAGGGCAGGAAGATGATGGTGAGGAGACAGTCATCTTCTCACAAACGAACATTTTTGAACGTTTTTTTACACCTATAAAATATGAATATGCGATATGGTATTCCTATTCTCGGTTAATGTGCCATTTAAGCCACGAACGCATCTTACACGTAATAAATTGTTATTGGAAAACATCCGGAATTAATTACTTTGAACTTCATTGTTTAACATTCGCTTCAAGTAGGCGTTGATGATTTTCCTCGTCTGTAATTTCCATTATAAATAAATCCGAGATACAAGAGTGTAATTATGTTTAAAATATCAAAGTCATTGTTTTGTAGAGTTCAGATGTAACAAAACAACAATAAAATTTCTTCTCTACTGAAGATACAAAAAGCAAGAGAATGCAATTGATGTAAGTAGCACAATATAAATACTCCGAGTCATAAGATTTTAATATATCCTCTCTGAAACTGGTGCAATCAGTTATTGGACTGAATTTGAGATTAAAATGTGTCTTTGAACATTTATTTCATATAAATTTAGTGACTTTAGTGTAGTAACATTAATTCCAATATTATGGTAAAATAACTATAATAACGAAATGATTTGACTGGCCGTTGGCGCAGCTAGCAGTGGAGCCGAAGGCAGCTCCAGGGGTTTGATTCCCGCCGAGAGCCAACATTTTTAATTTAGACTTGGCTCTTTGAGTCTATGTGTATATATCTATTTAAGTATTTATTTAAACTATATATGTATATGTTTACCAGTTTTCTGTTACCCATATCACAAGTATTAAGTTACTAAGCTTGTGTTCCATATATTTTTTTATTTATTATACAGTATTTTTCTTTTTCAGTTATAGCGTTACATAATAGTTTCATCTAAATTAGTCTAATTTTTTGCGAAATTGAAAGCTTGAGAATAGTTTTACTTGTATAATACAATATATAAATTTAGGAAAACTCGACTGAGTAGCTTTTCCATACTCAAACCATTATAAGAAATTTCAAAAGTCGTATATTTGTGTCATTAGTTCAGTCTATTGTAAATATAATGTATTACAGCAAGTGTCTTTCCCATTCAAGAATTCGAATGAAAAAATGTTGCGATGCCATTTATGCTTGCTTTGGTCTCATATATGGCTGTAGGTTCGTTTTAATAAATTTTAATTAATCGATTTGCGCCGGCCGTCGCTCGATATAGATGTCTCGCTCGATATCGATTATTTATAGGCCGGTCACGCCCTTTGGTATGCAAATTGCGGTTAATAGGTTTTGTAATCATCACGACTAGACCCAATATGGGAGTTATACTGCAGTTTCATTTTAATCACTTAGTCATAAAACGACAGCTGAAGTAACTAGTAGAAAATAATTAGTACGTAAAGGAAGCCCTGTGAAGATTTTCAAAGCTGAAATTTTTATTCTGATGGCTTATTCAAATTCAAAATATTCTTTATTCAAATAAACTTGTAAACAAGTGCTTTTGAATCGTCAACTCTACTGCTGGTTCGGAAAGCTGTTCCTACCGAGAAGAGCCGCAAGAAACTCGGCGGTTGCTCTTTTAAAATTATAATTCTTAATACTAATTACATTTAATCGTTTCTATCTTGTACAGGGTCGAACAATATCTATATCCACGCGTTCTTATCGTCTAAATAATCTTCAACAGTATAGTAGGCTTTCTGTATCAGCCTCTCCTTAATAGTGTTTTTAAACTGCTGTAATGGAAAAGCTAAAATTGAATGTGGAATTTTATTATAGAATCTTATACCCAAACCCACAAACGTCTTACGTACTTTTTCAAGGCGCAAGGCAGGGGTCGCAAGCTTATGTCGGTTCCTACTTTGTCTATTATATACATCACTTAATGCTTAAGTTTGATATGTCGTTTAAAATAGTATTTTTTATCTACTTATTGCATGTTCAGGTAGTTGCTCGTAATGCATAGAAAATCCGAAGTCTATACTACTAGTCATAAACTTACCGATTTTTACTTTTGGTAATTTAAAATATCTTGTTTAAAGCTAGTAAATAGTAAGTATTTAACAATAAAGTAGATACAAGGAGGAAGCAACTTAAAGTACTAAAACTATAAGAAGAAACTTTATTAATCACCTAATTATTTACTGTTAGGTGTCAAATTTTATTATAGAAAACTACTCTGTAAATTCTTCGCGCACAATACTTCGTTTACGTTTGATCTAATAAGTAGCAAAGACAATTAAAAACAGGTAGAGTTATCTACTTAGCTATAGTTGGTTGCTACCATTAAAGTTAAGATATTCTTAACTTATTTTATTACAAATTTTTAAATGTTTTTTTAAATATTGATACAAAATGTTAATATAATTTTTAAGTAAAGTAACAGACTTTACACTTAATGATATCTTATTGGATAAAATGCGTCCTCGCCCTTTCTGTGAAAGGTTTGTGCACTACTTTACCAATACGAAAGTTTTTATGTTAATACATATTTCAATATTTATTGGCTTTTACGTTTTTATAAAGGTAACTAATGAATATATAGGACACATCCGAATTGCCTACTCAAGATTTCAACCGTCGCTTGGTAAAGTTAACTAACTTTTTTTTACTAGAACCGATTAATCCTTTTTTAAAACAATATTTTAATTTAAGAAATATTGATCTTCCTGTTAATAAAAAAACTAACTTCGCTAGGTCTACAGTTGTTCTTAACTAATCGCTTAGAACAGTAGGTTACATTCCGGGATATCGGATATGATATTTCACCCATCCGAAGAATAAAGTTACATGTCCTATCTCTCTTTAATATTTAAAGGAGTTAATCTTGTATAAATATATATTTCACAATTTTGGAAACGGCAACAACGATCTTTGTGAAATTCAGCATGTAGGGGGGGTTGGGGGGGGGGGGATCGATCTAGCTACTTTGTATAAAAAAAATTGATTTATTCCTGTTTTCAAGCATTGTACAATTGCTTAAATTAGCATTAAATAGACTAGACAATTTTTGCTGTCATTTGCAAAGATGTAATAGCTCTGTGATGAACGGGAGAACTAAAGAAGTTAAGAAGGAATCAAGCCTCAGGTATCACCACCCTTTCCTACTTTTTGTTATTAGCATTTTTTATCTTTTCCCCCACCCACCCAGGTCACCCAGGTACTTATAATATGAAACTTTAGTCTTCGGATAAGGCGATTTGTTCATTCCCATCATTGTTTGTATTTATGCTGCTGAGCATTACAGTTGTTTAGGGAAGACGGCATAGCGATAAAACCGCAAAATGTGCTTCTTCATTATAGGTACTGTTTATTTCCTTATGTCAAACAAAGAATATATCATTTATTCTTTGTTGTTTATTTATTCATTGTATGTAATTCGTCTATTACACGGACCTAGCGTACGTTGAACCTAGTTCTCACAGCCTTGCATATCTCTAATGCATTACTTCACGCGCCTGATTGGTGCCACGGTGGTCCCTTATTTCGATACCAGTACTTGTTAGATCACTATTCACTCTTAACACTTACAAGATTTAGATAGGGCATTGGTATTTCATGTAACGCAGTAACGAGAATAATAACAGTAAATGAAATTTTCCTACTCATGTTTGGAGGCGAAATAAATGGTGGGGGTTAAACTATTTGTATATAATACAGCTAGTTTCAGTTATGCGTCGGTTTGCGATTTTGTCGTGGAGCCTATCTCCTGATGATGCTTCGGTTACGGAGCGAGCGGAGATTTTCGTAGTGAATGTATGCAGTTCTTGTGTAGTTTGTTTTTAGTTTTTTGTGATACTTGCTAACTCATCCTAAGTAAGTAATCCTGCATGTTTAAGGTATGCGAACGTTTTGCTTCCTTACTTAGATTCATTTATTCATTAGATAGATTTTCTTAAAAAACGCAGATTATAGCACAATAATTTTGTTATAACTTTTACGAATATACTATAGAATTCCGCAAAATAAACGTTTTATATATCTCATACAATACTTATAGGAAATACAAACAAACAAAACCGACACACGTATTCGTATGTATAGCAGCATTAAGCTACTTTCAAGCTTTTACCGGGTCAAGGCTGCATGTACATAAGCTCGGCGTTAATGGGAGATAAGAAACAGTCAAACATTTCTCGATACATTGCAACAGATTGCGGTAATTTTAACAGCAAAGATACGCGTTCAGCGCTGAGGCAATAAAATAGTAAATTTATGTACCTGCCACGTAATTGTTGAATGAGAAGTTGTACTTAAAATTATCGATAATGTAATAAACGACTTCTCGAGAGTTGATTAATAACAAAGGCGAGTAATGAAATAATGGATTTCAGTTTTCGTTTATTTCTCACAACAACATAAATATCTATTTGTAAATATTTAAATTATGTTTGTAGTCCTGTGTGCTTACAGCGAGTTTTTTAATCTAGTCGATCGCGTTAACGTAACTCCTATTTGCATAGCGCTCGAACAGCGGTCACTAGATGTCGCTGTTGCAGCGTCATACAAATTGGCGTTACGCTAACACGATCGACTACATTTAAAAAAACTCGCACGAAGCGCACTAAATAACAATATAAACCTTGCAAGTTATGTTTCATTTAATTTATTGTATTGACACTGGTTCTTGATTAGTGTACAAAGTATGAAACAAATCTATCTGGTCACAATGGGTCAAAATTAAGTTTAATGAAGTCGACTTCATACATACACCATCATCTTCATCGTCTTCCTGCTCTTATCCCACTCTGTGGGGTCGGCACAACATGTTATAAACATGTTGTTACATGATTTGGCTGCGTTTTTACCACCGGCCGCCTGCCTGACACCAACTTACCTTAGTCGTATTTACGACACCTCGGTAAGAGAGAAAACTCGGTTTAGTAGAATAGACCACCCTGGTCTATTCTACTAAACCGGATACCACAAGGTGGGTCAACTTACCTTAGTCGCCTTTTACGACATATCGGTATGAAATGAGGTTGGTCTATTCTACTCAGCCGGATACGCCTTTACGCCAGTCTTACGCCTTTTACGACACCTCGGTGAGAAATGAGGGTGGTACTATTCTATTCAGCTGGATACCACACGGCGTTCGACTTCATACATACAGGTAAAACTAATATAAGGCATGTAAAAAATAGTGGCATAATCTCACTATTCATAGAAAAAGCTTTGCCTATCGGGGAGAAGGGTTAGAGCTGAAATAATGAAAATGATGAAATATACAATTCCACTTCATTAATTTTTGAAACTGTTAATTGAAACAGAAACATATACGTAATGTACGTGTTTTTCTCTTTGTAATATTATCTGCATTTTATCAAGTGGTAGGATATATCAATAAGAAACAAATTATCATAATATTTACCCGTATGTAAATAAAGTTTTAATTATTCCGACATTAAGTTTCACTTAATTAATACGAGTACTTTATACCTTTACTAGTTTGCGCGCTGCTGAGACATTCATATTAATGAGCCTTATTAAGAGCAGTGGCTCTTAACGTTATCTGAAAGAGATTTCTTTTTAACGATAAGTCTGTCTATTGTACTTATCTTCTTTTATATTAGCGTGTTTATTTTGTTGAGTATATTTTAAGAGTATTCTGTTATTTTTATATATTTTGATTCCTAAAAAATCTTAACAATTTCTATTTTATCTTTGGTGTCGGAAAATAAGACTAAGGTAAGTTGACGTCTGGCAGGCGGCCGTAAAATACGTAAGCCAAGTTATGTGGCAACATGGTATAACATGTTGTGCCGACCCCACTTAGAGTGAAAGAAGGGCGGGAGGATGATGGTGATGAAATTCTTTTTTATTTTATACAACAATTAAAACCATTAATTTAAATTATAACTAGCTTCCGGGCACGCGTTGCTGTGGCTCAGTTAGATTTCGAATTCTCCTCAAAACAGAACTCAGCAGTTAATAAAAGACTCAGCTCGCTACCAAACTTGAAAGAATCATCCGCTGGGTAAATATTGTCTGAAAATTTTATTAAAATCGGTCCAGCCGTTTCAGAGTCTATGAGGGAAATGCAGACAAAAATTCATTTTAATATATTATTGTATATATAGCTTAAATGACATAAAATGGGTGAAATGTATTAAATTTGTATAAATCTAGATTATTATGCAATGTAAAATCCTCGGTAAGTAGTCCAGCGATGCTATTGTTATAGTTCGCTTTAATCATTCAGTCGTTCATTCCTCTAATCGTGTTGACGTTTTCAATAAAACGATCTCATCACGACCCGTCCTTGCGGCACCGACCGTAATGAAAGGGGTACATAGTGTAATTTACTAGCAGACTGTACGAACTCTATCACAATAAAATCTCCTACTATAACAATAAAATCACAATTTATTACAACAAAATCACAATTATTACAATAAAATCACAATTTATTCCAACAAAATCACAATCTATTACAATAAAATCACAATCTATTACAATAAAATCACAATCTATTACAATAAAATCACAATCTATTACAATAAAATCACAATCTATTACAATAAAATCACAATCTATTACAATAAAATCAGTTACACTTAAACGAATAGTTTTTTCGTTATTATCATAATTCAGAATTACATCACACTAGTGAAATAATTCATGTGAAATCGCATAAATTCTATTTATTTGCTCTTAGGTGTTGTCCGCATTATAGTTATAGCATTGTAGCATAGCTTAGGATTTTCGCATTAATATTTTATACCTCTCAATTCAATGGAAATTGCAGAGATTTAAAATCATCGTATTTTTATATGTTAGCGCATACATTATACACGATATAATAGAATACTACAATTCCCACTCCGAGATACACTTCACTTGAATAACGAACATGAATAAGATTGAATGCCACTGAGACGTTGAAACGACACAGTGTTGCCACCATTTCAGGCAAAAGGGCGCGATACTCTTGTTTCATGACTGTGTTGCTATAAAATACAAAGCTAAAGTCATTGGCGACAACATATATACCTACCAACAATTTTTTTTATACATTAATTATGAATCTTATATGAAAATATTCAATTTTGCTACTTTGCTATTTTTTATTTCATAAATGAGTATTGTCATTATTGCACAAAACCGTTTTTAATTCAGATATATATATTTGTCATTTCTTTTAGATTTGCGTTAAATACTACACATGCATTTTCTGTGAGTGAAATTAAACGACTTATTCGAAGTAGTGTTGAACTAAATTCCTTCGCCGCTGTCTATATTTAACGAACTCTTTAACGTCATCAAAAAAAATATCTGACACTTTTTCATGCGTGTATAAAAATATATTTTATCTATGGACGATTTTATTTTCTCCTATGTCTTCTACTCTGCACATATCATAAACTGGCACAGACTGTTTACATGACTCATGATCGTAACTGCGCCCGGTTGTACAACGACCTCCGCCATCGCTGATTGTTCCGCATTGTCGTTGTATTCCAATAAAAAATTAATAAAACTTTAATTCTACTATTCTACAGCACATAATTAAATTTTAATTTTATATAAGTTTGTTTGTGAATGTATAAAAGAAACATTGTTTTCATTGAAACATTCACGCTTTTTAATGGACTTGTAGACGCGTCAAGAATTTTCATGCTATAATGGCATCCATGAAAAAGTTTTGTTGTAAAAAGATAATCATACAAATTTTAATTTTTGATATTTCTCATGCTATGCTAATGCTAATGGCATCTTTGAAAAAGTTTTGTCGTAAAAATTTAATCATGCAAATTTTTTTTCTTTTAGGTTAATAGATAACTTATAGGTAGTACTCAAGACTTCGTTCGAGACAACTTTAGTGTTTAAAACCGTAAAATAATACTGTCAATTATGCACTATATTGGCTTTTTATATTCTAGAAAGAAAAGCGAATTTTTTATCCTATAAATAACTTGGTATATAAGTTAATAATAATATATATTGCGCCATTAGAATTATGAAAACTTAACAGTCAGCAAGACAGACGGAACGACTTTCGCATTTAATACATCATTATAAAAGGTTATGAACAATCAGCCACTAGTGCCAGTATTTTTACCTTACAAAAAATTCAACTTATAAATAAAAAAATTTGTGAAAAAATTTACAAATTATTGAGTAATAGTAATAAATAACGACAAAATAAGCCGAATACTACACGTCGACCTACGACATACTTCGGCAGATGGTACAGCATCTGAAGATTCGAAGATGCTTTTGGCGTTTTCCTGTACTTTTTAGTGACACCACCGTTAAAACAGTTTCATCTAAAACAATTTTGCCACTTATTTATAGTCCGTATTGCGTAAAGATTTACGATCAATTAAATGGTCTTACAAAACACATTTGTTGTGTAAAGGAAATTTAATGACTTAAAAGTACGTGAAAATTTCTTCCTCAAAATGCTGAACATAATATTACATTTCATTCTTGCAGGTAAAAGTTTATGTAATGTATCTATAGTTTCGCAATCGACAATCGAGTTTAGTCAGATTAGTCAACGACAATAACGACCATAAGAAATATTCTATTTCAAGCTTAAAACGTCGAGAATCTCTTAAATATTTCGATCATTAAAGTTTTGAGCTTTATTATCTCATACAGCATGTGTTAATACGAACTATAAATAAAACCGATGCTTACAGCTGTTATGCGCCGTAAAGTGCTATGTAGGCGCATCTGATATTTCACAAACAACGTCGTTTTAACTCAATGGATACAAATCGGCCTTGACTTATCCGAATATTTGAGAAATATACCACCTGGAAATCATCTGTAGTATTGTTTTATCCCATTCGCACTTATGTGACTTATTGATGATCGAAATGGAATGGCAGTTGAAAGGTGAATGATGCATGGCTTAGTCTCCGGTCAGTCTCGATGCGCGCGCGCCGCCGTTCGCGCGGTTCTATCGCGTTGTCCAAATGAAATTGAGTTGACGCGTTCCGAATTCGAAATTCAAATTTGAAGTTTATCGATGTTTGTAATTTTTGACACAACAGTGTTGCAAGTGTAATGTGATTTTTACTTTCAAAGTCCTCAGCGAAAAAAAACAAATCTTAATCGTTTTTTCTTAGATTTTTTTAATACCTTAGTTCGTTCACTTATTACTTATTCTCTGTCTGACAATATATTGCAGATATTTTGATCATTTTTATGTCTCCAATAAAAAAATTGAAACTTACTAAGTAAATAAATTAATGTATAACAGTGACAATATACTTGCGATAATAATTCTGTACAATGGTTACATTTATACTCTATAAATATTAATCAAATATTCCGTCATACCAGGAAACCCATAGTAAAGAACCCACAAACAATAACGAATAACAAACTCGAATTTTCGTTAGCATTATTTAATAGACCAATCAATTAACATATCTTTAAACTTAATGTAATTAATTGAATTGCATATTCTTTACTTTTTCTCAAATAATTACGAGTAAAACGACGGTTTCAAATGTAAAATTTTCCAGGTTCGTATATCTAACAGACAATATATCCGTCCGTAAAAAGTTTTTTTGTAGCCATATACCAGCTGAATTACGTTGTTTTGGTACAAAATTCTACATTTTTAGAAGTAAAAAGTAACTATTTAACCTGGGCAAATGTGTAATGATTTTCCTCAGGGCTTCGTTCTATTCACTCTTTATTGCAACCCTGTATAATAACTTAATTGAAATTATAGCCCCTACTATAGATTTTCCCCTCGCAATATCTGCATCATTTACCAACGAACCTCGCTAGAGTTACTCTGTTAAGTAATCTTTAACTTCTCATCGGTTGTTTTGTAAAAATGATAGCTTGAACAAACTATTTAGTATAGATAATTCTGTAATGACTATAGCCTTTTAAAATAAAAAAATATTATTTTGTCTTTCTCACTGCGCCAAAATAGTTCTCGTTTTCTTTTTAAATTTCCTATGTGCGGGCGAGTCATTTTATAGGCGAATCTAATTAATAATTGTGTACAATAAATTATCCAGTAGATAATATATGTCTGTATGTGATCGATTTTCTCAAAATCTACCGAACGGATTTGTGTACGGTTTTTACTAAAAGATAGGCACAGTCTAGAGGAAAGTTCAATTTGATAGTACAATCGCCGGAACGGCTGAACCGATTTTAATGGAACTTTCACTGGAAGATAGAGAAGGTTGTAGAACAGCATATAGGATACTTTTTATTCTAGAATTCCATAGGGTCGGGATTTAAGCGGGAAAACTTTGTGGCATATTTATTACCACGCAGGCGAAGCCGCGTAGCACGGCTAGTATTGAGTAAAATTCTTAACATATTATTAATTTACAATTTAGTTTTATATCTATACTAACATTTATTACTTAATACGAAAATGTATCGCATTTATATGCGATGGTGGGTTTTCCTTCTTTTACATATCCGAATGGAACGACTGATCGATGAGATTTTCGGTATGTTTAGAAACTAAGGTATAGAGAACACCTCAGTGGTGAAATCGCTGGCTGGCGCCATTTGTACGGTAAATATACTTTACAAATTTTCAAATAAATACATTTTCAAAGGTAACAAAAACGTTCTGGCGTTGAATCTGAATTCCGAATAGCTCTCGACAACGGGACGATTGAACTGTTAGCCGAGACTTGGAATCGCTCCAACATTCAAAATTGGCCTGATAGTTTCATTGTATTCATATAAAACAATAGACTATTTATAAGTGAACCCAAACATGACACGAAAGCGGCGGTAGAAACAGTTTTCCATTAAACTCGCCGAAAAGAAATTAAATGTATCGACGTAAAAGCATCGTAAAATTTCCTTTATAACAACGGTGTTTGAAGCAGTTCTAAAAATTTAAAGGAATACGTTGAGCTTTTAAATAGAAATTAAAAAATTTTAAAGTTTTTTTCATTATAAGACAGTATAAACCGGAGTAAAGAGATGAATTTTTATTTATAATACGGACAATATACAAAAACTAGAATAGGAACTAGTCTAAATAGCGTCGAAAAATGCGTTGCGCGATGGCTTTTTTTTAAAGGTAAAAAGAGTATAATGAGCTATTTTTAAAAGATAGATGCGTGGTTTTGCGGTATTTAAAGCCTTATAAAAGAGGAATGTCTTCACCATACATTGTTTTGGTATATCTCAAACTGATTAAGCAGCGTTGCAATACTTTTTCGAAATTTTCAGCAATCATAGTCATATTTCAACTATAATATACAAAACTTTAACAAATTAGACACTTAAACCTTCGTCGGGAATTAGTACTGAAGAAAAAGGCTTAGAAATCCATCAGTTTTGAAGTATATGAACATACAACCGCGGAAGGGGACGCTGTTTTAAAACATGTTTGGATAATTGGTGTAAATTTTGTATGTATTATTAATTAATCATGAATAATCCAAAATTCAAATTATACGTTTTCGTAAATAAAACTACATTCATTATAACGTCCAACAACTCTTTGTATAAACAATTGTAAAAACAATGAATTTTAAAATCCCAGATTTCTCTTACTATATTCCGTAACTCAACTGCGTCAGTTGATCAAAAATAGTCCACCGTTTTAAATGTCGCGGTAACACTTACGTGATGTTACTTGGTGATGTATAAAAATCTGTAATGTAACCACTAATTCACCTAATATATAAAAGTGTAACTAACAAGTAATTTTAAAGATACAATACGATTATTATTACCGCAATAACTAGCAGTTATCTTGAACGTAGCTAATTTGGAGCTTATAATCGTATACACAATACAACAAAAAAAGCTTAAAACATGTCTGTCGTAATATCCCCTCTCGTCTATAACATTAGGGATTTTACGCAAGCGGCCAGAAATTATGGGCTCGGTCGTAATAACCTATTTCTAAGATCCGCAGAGATCCCGACGAGAACGTACAAATTAATCTTTAAATGTGCTACGGGTTTTGTGGAATGTTTGTGAATATAGATGTATGCTTGTTACTCTTTCACGGCGAATCCGCTGATCCAATATAGATGAAATTTGACACAATCATTCCTTATACACCGGCATAACATACAGGCTATAAAAATCCTAGTAATTCCACAGGATTGGGATGACATTGAAAAGCGCCATCTATTATCAACTTATGTAAGTTTTTTTTATTCACGATGTGTCAAAGTCAATTTTGTAAGTTAAAGAGATAGGTTTTATGTAGGAGACATGATGACCTCTCACATTAAAAGATATAGTACAAGAAAGGTTTAAAAAAATATGGTTTTTTTTTCAGAAAAAATAATAGGTATATACTGAATTTAATGTTACTAGATTGTTAAAAAATTTAATAATAAGTGCAATTTAACTCCCCGGATCGATCTGATTTTGTGATGGAGATATTTGCAGGGTCGATGAGTGATAGAAGCTATGGTTTATTCTAAGACTACATTCCACGCGAACGAAGTTGCGAATAAAAGCTAGTTAGAATATATTTTCCATTGTTTACATTCCACTGTTCATCGTCCAAATTTCTCAATGGGTCGAACCATCCTAGTGACCTAGTTTACTCTATCTTTATATAAACAAGAAACATTAATGTTTCATTGCCATCCATTTAAATTTTTATCTCTGTATTCCTATTTGCCTTTATCCATTTTGATGTTTTCTCGAATTAGGGCAAATGTCATGTTTATAATTCTGGCCCGCTTGAGCATAAGTTGAGCACATTATCGTGATCTCCTTGATCGACTTAGTTTTGCTTGTTATGTCTGCGGCCATATTTGCCAAGTTAATGCATAGCTGCCGATAATTATCTTTGATGTTGTTCTCGACTGGAATATGTACGCGAATGGAATAGGTAAGTCGTCTTATAAGATATTTACGGGTGTGCGTATACGCATGACAGCCGGCGGCTGTTGTTAAACAAACGTCTATACAAATAGGAGCGTGCTGATTCATGGATCCAGTTCAACAGCTCTCGGAGTATATTTAGTTAAGTGTCGAGTTTCTGGAGTGATGTCGTGTCCGTCTTATTTGGAAACAAGCATAGAAAGCGGTTTCGGCAAATATAAAACTAGAAATCAGTATCTTTAATATTTATATGAGTTAATCTTGTATATATATTCCGAATTTCGGAAACGGCTGTAACGGTTTCAGATTTAGAAAAATCGATCTAGTTAGGTTTTATACATGTTTTATCCCTGTTATTGGGCTCTGAAAAAAATTTATGAGAAAGCAAAGGATAACTACGCCGTCAATTGCAAAGTCTTTATAGTTCAATTGGGTTAGGGGCGGTCTCGAATTCTGAATTCCAATTTCGATTCCAGATAAATCATTTTTTTTATGTTTTTATTTCATTTTTTTATATATTTAATAACATTATCGAGCAAGGCTCGTTCACCCAGGTACTAGTTCTTATATACGGCGAAAAAAAAATAAAAAAAAAATTACTTAGCAACCTGCTACTATCCAACTGTTGGGCAAACGCTTTCATAATTAACATACCAAATCAGATCCACAGTAGTTCTTACAATAGAAAGTGATTTCCTATTACCTAAGTCTATAAGTGGCTATGTAACAGGGATAAATTACATTTTGGTTACACTACAGTTGTCCCATTGGTAAGATTTTTCATGATTTAATATATATATTCTTACGGAAACTTCAGACGACGGAAGTGGGCCATCATTGCCCGTTAACTGCACTACTCAACGCTTACCTCGGCGGGTTGTTTAAGCGCGCTTTGTTTGAAATGATAAAAAGTGATGATAAGTTCCCAACCCGTCGCTATCGTAGAGTAGACAATTGTTGCTGCGTTATGATTGAAAGAAAACATACCTGTAGCTGTTTCTCTAATTCGAAAAATGGGCCTATGTCTATGTCAATTAAGTCCTGCTATTTATACTTTGTCTTGAATTTCAGTGTCGTTGAGCATATTACACTAACAATTGCCTTTACTGTTACACTTTTGCTAACATTTTATTAATATACTGTGTTAGGCTGTTAAAATACTAATTCTTAATAGATAGGCTTATTTCACATATACCATTGTTATTTTAAAATTAACAAACAATTTATAGCATTAAGCGTTACTTTGCGGAAATCCATAAATGAATCAAAAAGTATAAATGCTAATACATAATGCTACATTTAGCATTGAGTAGACTATACGTTTTCATACCCAATACATGCAGGATTCGTAAAAACACATGCACAATCCTCCACTGCCGCCAACACAATACACAAGCATTACACGTTAAATATAACAGACTTTACAATCGTTTCGCCCCGCAACTGAAGCATCATCAGGTAATAGACTCCACGAAAAAATCGCAAAGCAAACATAAGCTAACAAAGTTAACAAAAGTTATAAGTAGCTACGGTCAGATACGGTCCCAGAAATTCTAATTTATGTTGTAAATAAAGTTGACATATGTCCAGTCGTACGACGTGTTTTTTATGGTAATTCGTATAAATTTATTTATAACATTCCCTCACAGACAAAATGCCGGTTAATCGACGCGATTACAGTAATTGCTGTTTTGAAAAAACAGAACCAGTGAACCTACTCGTCCTGATAAACAAGTAATTTATTAATGTGTACGCCTTAATTTTCATTTAAAGCGCCAGATGCCTTGACTTTATTCGGCTTTCATTATAAACGAATAAAACAACATTTATCCGGTTGATAACAGTTAATTCTAGAAGAATTCAGAATAAAAAAATGTATTTCAATAAATTACAATGTTTGTTAAAAACGTACAAAAAAAAACGTAAAAATATATAAATTTAATGGAAATATTTTTTGATAAATTCTACGATAGAATAATGTCATGTAAAATATAATGTGTGAATACTAAGAATGGTTCATCATTTAAACCGGGTATTACACGGTGAGTAGTCTTAGTCGCCTTTTACGACACCTCGGTAAGAAATGAGAGTGATATTATTCTATTTAGTCGGATTCCATTCGACAGCGATACCAACAATGGTTGTTACTTAATAAAAAGTTTATATCAGAAATTGTGGTCGATGTTTGTACCATTATTACTCTATAATGGTCAACTATAAAAATGTGATTAATATATTGAATTCATGATACGAGCGATTCTTGAATATGAACTGTACCTACTATCATCCGTAATGACGCGGAGTAACCATATTTGCTTGTAGGAGGGGCTGATTCGTGTCACTAATTTCACTGAAGTTAATGATACAGCATCGTTAACTATATTTTTCCTTTTTACACATTTCCTCGTTTAGTAGCCAAGGTCGGTTTGTGAATCTCTTATTTTTTAACGCGCTTATTATTATGTTTATCAGCCGCATTTGACAATATAAATATACTAATCATAATTGTTTCTTTCTCGTATAATTTTTTTGCAATACACTTATTGCCTTTTGATTATACACCTTCCAGTATCAAAAAAATCGTAATCGTGGTCAGACTAATTTAAAGGATCAGCACACATTACTTCTAATGCTTCTATGCTTCGAATATGGCCAAAGACCGGACCCGATGGAACGACGCAATCAATCAATCAAAACCTTTACTCGTCACAGCTAAAGTCACGATACTCAGGAGGGTTCAACTAGAGAGAGCTGGCAAAACATTAGTCTAACGTCTAATTCACATCATACAAGCGAATGCTTATTCTATCCCCACTTTATGAAATTCAGTTACTGTAAATAGACATAGAGCATTCCTTCCTCCATAGAGCATTTCTTCATTCTATGGACTAATCTAAGAATGCTCGCTCGCTTTATGTAAACGATACTAGAGCGCGCGAACATAATACTAAGAGCAAAACTGCTTCATTAAAATCTTTTTTTGGTTACGTACACTCTATTTTTTTGTATTTTGAATTGTTAACCTGGAATTTATTTAACATAATTCCAAATAATATCTTCTATTCAGCATCGTCAAGGTCGCGTCGCATTTTGTTTTGGTAAATATACGTAAAGCGTGTAAGGTCAACTACACTGGTATGCTATTAATTCTTTGCTGAGATAAACAAGGTTTTTGTTATCTAAATACTGGACAATAAACTCTGCAAATGAACATAATATTACGAATACTTTGTGTCTTGTTTGAGCGGTTCTATTTTCATAATAGTTTGAATATAGCAAATTATTTGCTATTCATTATCTGTACCAGCTAATCTCTATGGAGCACTTAATCATTCTAAAGTAATAATTGACAGTTCGCAGTTTGTATTCGCAGGAAAATTGGTATTCTGATTAGAGAACTAAACCAAATACTGCATCTATGTCATGTATGTCACTAAATGTATTTATTTATTATTAGTACAACAAATGCAATATTACATGCAATATCAAACTTTTGTCTATTGGTGCTTGTAATATGACGTCATTTCATAGCGGTTGACGACGACCTACTCTGAGTAATAAATATATTACGTACTATAAATCTGTCTTTATGCAGTAGTATCGGCTTGTTGCCATTCCAAGAGTTATCTAGAAATATACTGGTTTCCTTACCGAAAACTTGTACTGCTCCTTCTTTTTGGCCGATCAGATAATGAACAGAATGTCATATCCCTTAGAGTAAAGGGCGTAAACATGACGGAATCATCCTAAAAATTATTGAAGATTGTTCTTCATTCCAATTTAATATTAGAATAGGTGTAATGTACTTTTTTTTCATTTCATGTTTATAACCGGCATTAAGAATTTGAAAAATTTATATTTTAAATATATGTTGCAGTGAAAGGTAAGTACCAACTTGCTCCTACTGAGGACAACTGGTTATATAAACGCTTATAATGCAAATGTCAGATATCATCAGTTAACATATAGGACAGTTTTTTATTATTATTATTTATGTTAACCAAACAATCTGTACTATTAACTTATTGAATATCTATTCTATGTTACATGCTACGTTCTTCTTGGGGTGCCTCTCCAATTATTGAACTTTGAAAGGCAGCTGAGTATACTTATTTTATTCTCCGTGAAAAGCTCGGCAGCACTCACAATTCCTGGCCATAGTCCATACTACGTAGCCAGGATTTCTTCTTGCGTCTGCCACCTCTTCTTCCTGCTACTTTCCCATCGTAATTATTTGGAATACACTAAAACTCTCATGCCTAAACACATGTTATGATCACTGTGCGGTCAGTTGTATTTACTAAACAACATATAATTACTGCACATATCGCCCAAAGTAGGTAAATGAATCAAACTTTTCCCTATAACCCTTTCTATCAAAACCATACTAAACCTAGACTTGCGATAAAGTAAATATGTGAAAATTGAATGTAAAACGCAAATTTATTGTATTAATTATACCAAAGAAATATATGTTGAAGTTAATTAATTTGAAACGCTTAGAAAGTTTGAACGTGATAAAATATGAGGCGATTTCAAGGCCAACCCACAAGGGTCTTTTAATCACGATTATGTTGCCCACGCTAAGCGCCCATATCTTGCCGGTAAAATTTCATGGGTTACCCGAATAAGGGCACATTCAATACCTGGAAATAAGGCCCTGCTCACTTAAATCCTGCATACATAAAATATTTTTATTAGTTAAGTCTAGTCTACGATAGATTTTCAGCTGTTAGGTAGCGAAGTCTTAACATTATCATTTACTTGTCTGTAATCATTTGTTTGTTTTCACTTTTAAGCACGTCCCTTTATTCCTTATGTGGAATGAATTTATTTAATATATAATTATGTCCACGGAATTTAATACTATTATTATATCTTATTTATAACATTTTGCATTTTTTACTACCCGTTTATACAACGTCAGTTGACAAAACAATTTTCTATAGTTTTTAACTTTCTAGATGCTTTTATTTATGATTATATTTGTCTTATAAATGTAGATAAAAATAGCATATAGTAAAAAAATGTAATACCACTTCTGATAGCGGATTAAATACACAAACAAATATACGGACCTCGCGAGCTTAGATTGGTTTCAGTTAATATTTAATGGAATTGTCAAAAGAACTAGTAAAAATCGAATAATAAATTTGAAATAGAATGCCACTAGGTTTCAAAATCACACACACTAAATAAACACTGATATCGAGAATATTAATAAAAGAGAATATTTTCTGGTATATATCTATCCAGCGGATATATTAAAATAATAAGAGATCATTCGAATGAAAACACTGTTATATTTATAACTATTCTATTCAAGCAAAAATCCCACTCCCACTACTGATCGTAGAACTTTTCAACGTAAACGGCCGTCAATCGTAAATTATGGTGTGAATAAATTTTATGAGAAAATAAAAAAAACTGTACAATACAATATAATTAAAGGTTTAAAAGAAACGCTATTCTAAAGTAGTCATTCAGTTTGATTGGCCAAATAAATTTCTAAAAGCAAGTTTATTAGGCAAATGAAAAATAAATAAGTTACGAAAGACTGGCGAGATAATAGAGGCTATTTGGGATGTTGTTAACGAGGATGACAGTGCATGGGAAGCTTTAGAGCCTTGCATCAAGTTTGACCAGTTTGGAATAACTTTCTACGAGGCACGCAGTATGCCCACAATTATACAGAATCTTTATCGCTGTAATCTTAATTACTTTGACAGGCCACAGAAACGGTCAATCAATAAGATGCGCTACATTCTATTAATATAGGTACAATAATAGTAATTAACAATAATAAAGAACCACAAACTAAAAGCTAATAAATTATTGTTTTAATTATTGAGTTTAATACGTATTAAACATGTACAAAAATATGAATTAAGTTGAATATAAATTCTTGAGTACAGTACAGAACTTCGCAAAATGGTTAGGGTGGATGGGAAAATTAGAACGGAGATGAGGTACTCAAAAGCTATGAATTAGGTAAGTCTTACAGTCAATTTGGAGGTTTTACATAACAATACATTGTTGTCATTAACAATATAATGACCTACGCCAAGAGAAGATTTAATTTTAGGACGCCTTTTAAAATAGTTTTTCAAAAACAATTTATCATAAGGGTAAAATTTTGCTGTCAGTCAAATATCCCGTGTTATCTTATTATAAACTTCCCATAAATCATATTTAGTCAATGATAAAAAAACTAACTGACAAATTCGAGAACGATATAAAAAAAACAATTTTTAGTTCTTTTATCACAATGATGTTATTATTAGCCAGAATGCTGAAATTAGGATCGCGTGATCCCATAATTTTGTAGGTCCGACAGGCGGTACAACACTGTTATATTCAATAAACTAACAGCTGGTGAGTCATGAACAGATGACTTTGTTATTTTTAACTGCGCTTTCGGGAAACTATAGTATCTACGCAAAAAAATGCCAATGAATTAATATTATCACTTAATTTAAAAAACTACATACTTAAAAATATATTGTTAATCGTAGCAGACCAGTGCTACTGATAGTGGCTCTACCAACCCTTTCAACAACACCGACGCATTGGACACCCAATCAATTCAAATTCAAAATTTTCTTTATTCTAATAAAATTGTATGCAAGTGCTTTTGAATCGTTAACTCTACCGTATCAGCTTCCTTAAATGACGCATTGGTTTGGAAGAAGCGATCTCCCAAGCCCTATCTGATGCCTTCTTCCACGACATTATGTCATTACAGAACGAAACCATTTTTTTAATTTTAATTTTCCCATCTCTTTCGACGTCATAAATCTGGAGTGTCCTGTTTACTATCAATAAAGCTGTGCGTATTCCTTTTAATCGTAACATTATTTTCAAAGGAGTCGTGGTCATAATAAAAACGTGATCTAATCTTCAGGTTTTTAAAGCAGTTTTCAAAGCCATTGTTAAAAGTGTGTTCTGGTGTATCTGAGCTTATACAGCCCAAAAATATAACTTGGAGAATCTCTTAACGACATATGCTATAGTGGGTCCATGATAGCTGACATTTTGTCTTGCAGATGTGAGCAATCTGACTTCTGGAACATGTGATTTCGGTTACCTTACTAGTGAGTAGGTATGAGTTCCAAAGCTTCTATTTTGTGTTATTTGATGTAAGTATCGTTATTCCTATTTCGGGGAGCGACTCGTCCATTAGCTAAATTGCCTCAACGGTTTGGGGCGTTACCGTTGTTTACTTACATGTGTATTTTTTTAATTGTTTTAACGACTATGTTTGTATACCACGTATCGCAAAGGATCGAGCCAATCGTATTTTGTGATGTATTTACAATATAATAATTAAATATGTATTGTTTTTACTCACACAATGATAATTCCGATTGTAACCATTCTCACTCAATGTACTCCTCAGCCACCATTCCTCAAATATTATCTATATCAGAGGAAGTGTGCGAGTTCCATGCATCTTTTACACCCAACTGCAGAAAATGAGTTGGAACCGCTGAGTTCTAATTGACTGAACAGTAAGACCCGTTGAACTTTATTAGTGAATCGCCGCTTTAGGTGTGGGTAGTGATTTAGTCAGGCCTATTTCTTTTTATAACAACCTAAACGCTTGATTGATTTCTTTATAATTCATTATACAATTGTCCATTGCCTTTAGGGCTCCTTATTCACTATTCCCCCTCCTTTACATATGTGCGGTAAAGCGGAAAGTGTTCTTGATGTGGACCATGTTCTATCGAGAGTGAACCCAAATATCCGATCGCTCAAACCTCGGCAGTTTGCATTTTCAAATTGAAACATTAAATTTACAAATGGTACCTCTTAGTCATAAAACGCAATGCTCCACATCTGTGACACAAACTGACCCCACTTTATAGGGATCAACAATCTGTCTCAGTTAATGACGTAATTTTGATTTTATGAATAATTGATTTATGCGAAATCCAATATTCATTTTAATAGTGCACTCTATATTCAACTATGTGTAAATTAGTAACTATTGCATTATATTATCGAGAAATTTGTTGTGTTTTGACTGAAATGTTTAGAAATGAGGATTCTTAAGAAATAATTTGCTATGCATATTTTTTTTCTTTTTTGGATATTTTGAAATATAAAATACAGTGATGCAGTTTTGAAGGGAATCAAAAACTATATCCATTATATGGAAATCGTAGCTTATTGCATTTATTGGATACATAAAGTGTAAAAAATATTTTTTTATTAGCGCAGTAGTTACAGAAGATCTCGCATGTATACTTGCGGGCATAATCTAGTAAAGGTATATATACATTTTAATGTCTTTAGCTTAGTACGCTAAATACTCTCTGCTCTGTCTCATGTCTCTGCTCTGTGTGTATTGCAGAATTCTACAATTCAAATTCAAATTTAAAATATTCTTTATTCAAATAAGCTTGTAAACAAGTGCTTTTGAATCGTCAACTCTACTGCTGGTTCGGAAAGCTGTTCCAACCGAGAAGAGCCAGCAAGGAACTCTGCAGTCGCTCTATTAAAAATATAATTCTTAATACTAGTTACATTTAGTCATTACTATCTTGTACAGGTTCGAAGAGAACTATATATCCACACATTCTTCTCATCTAAGTAATCCTCAACAATATAATAGGCTTTCTGTATCAGCCACTCTTTAACAGTGTTTTAAACTGCTGTTATGGCAAAGCTAAAATTCATTGCGGAATTTTATTTTAGAATCTTATTTATACCCAAACCTACAAACGACTTACATACTTTTGCAAGGCGCAAAGCAGAAGCCGCAAGCTTATTTCGGTTCCTACTTTGTCTATTATATACATCACCAATCGTTTTATAATTCTTTATATTTATATATACATAAATTGAATTGCTCAAATATAGCTTAGATACTGTTATTACTGCTAATATTAACTTTACAAATAAATACGTCAAACAAAGATAATTTATAGGAACAAAACAAAAGACTTCAAACCGCGGAAGCTAAAATATCAATGTCGCCAGCACCACAGAAATTCCCTGTATCCCTGACTCACCGGATCCTTTGGCGCGGTTCCAAACGGCCGAATAATGACAATAAATAATATTTACACGAATGTCATAAGGATATCTTGTTGATGAGATAGCACTAGAAGTTTTTGGATAAAACAATGACAATATTGTAAAATTAAATCATGTAATATCCAGTACCTGGACGAGCCTTTATCTGTATTTTTTTAGAAAGATATAAAAATTGCAATTAAAAAAAAGTAATAATAAAATTATTTTGCTATAATCCGCGATGAAATTCTGTTATTGCAAAATGATGATTCATCGCAGATTATAGCAAAATAATTTTATTATTACTTTTGTATTATGGATCTCCGCAAAGTAACGCCTAATTCTATAGATGCAATTAAAAAGATTAAAAAAATAAATATGGGTTGGATATCTGGGTCTTGATCCCAGGTAATTTCACTTCCTTAGTCCGCCCATTCTCAATTGAGCTATTACAATTTACAAATGACAGCAAAAGTAACCTTTGTTTTCTATTTCTTCTATTTATATTTTAGTAGTTTTCAATGCCTGAAAGAGGAACAAAACGACATTTTTCAAAAAAAATTAAACCTAGTTATATCGATTTATCGCCCCCGAAACCCACCTACATATTGAATTTCAATCTTCTTTAATCGTCGTGAAAATTGATATACCTACAAGATTAGCTCATTTAAATATTAAAAGATATATTCCGGATATGTATGACTATCGTTTAAAACAAAGTTCTTAAAAAATACCGCTTAGTCCCGGCTATATTCTTACTTATACAATACGCTATATTTTTTGTAAACGCTGTAAAAAGTGTCTTGGTGTAGATTACATCGGTTACGAATTATAAATTATAGATAGATCACAGTTAAGTTACATTTAGTTATGTACAGTGACTAAACTAAAAAACATAGGTGACATAGGTTTTGAGGAAAGGAGTATGGTTAGTCAGTACATTGAGGTACCTATAACAGAATTACGTTACTGGATACTATCAAAAGCAAATACAGTAAAAGCAAAGCGAATTCAGAGAAATGTCAACACGTAAGTGAAACTTGAGGTTGGCTGTTCCAACATGATTAATGATTTTAAGTGAAACATGTCACTTCCAACGTACATGTGCTTGTTTACTACTCGATCATGCAGGTTGGCGTCATTAAGTGCGGGAGTATTCTTTTTTAAAAAACAACATGTCTGTAGGAAAAAATATTTAATAATTTACATTAAATTAAAATATATGTAGACCAAATGCACACATTGTACAATTTCATTATATTTTAGTTTGCAATGGTCTCATATCTATTTCTTATATATATACTAGCTTTTACCTGCAACTCCGTTCGCGTGGACTGTTGTTGCGTGATAGTGTTGATAATAGATGGCGCTTTTCAATGTCATCCAGAATTAACAGGATTTCCTTAGTCTATACGTTACCCCGGAATAATTGTGCCAAATTTCTACGATATTGGTTCAGCAGATTCGCCGAAAAAAAGTAACATCCAATAAGATTAGTCAAGTTAAAGACATGTTCATATTTTTGGATTCATAAAACTTGAAAAATGAATCGTAAAAGTTCAGACTGAGCTACAGCCAAATGTGGAATTGATGTGAATTCTTAATTATTTTCAACGTTTAAAAATTTATACTCGTATTTCCCTATAGGAATTATCAAGATCATCAGGGATTTTACGTCTTCTAGTTAACCTTATCCCACTCTAAGTGGGGTCGGCACAACATGTTAGAAACATGTTGTCACAGGATTTGGCTCCGTATTTTACGACCGGCTGTCTGCCTACGTCGACTTAACTTAGTCGTATTTGACGTCACCTCGGTAAGAAAGAGGGTGCTCTATTCTACTCAGCCGGATACCTCTGGTTAACCTTTTATGTTGGTCAGTATTGTTCCTTTTTATGTATTATTCAGTTCAGTAAAGCTATTCAAAAAAGTCAATCATTGGTTATTCCGAGGACGAGAGGAAAAACCAAATATGATGATATTGCTTGACAATATTATTTTTTTATAAAACACATAACTGACTCATTATATTTTTAGGAATTTAAGTAGCGTAAGTCGTATATCAGTGACTAACTCTACTTTCTACCAGTGAATTTTTTTTATAGAAAAACCGCGCCTACATCCAAAATGTCGTTACTACGTCCCAGACATACGGCCAAAAATCATTCCACATTTAGATCTGTATGATTTATTTTAGAAAAATATGATAAAAATCAAAACCGTATTACTTAGCATAAGAACGAATTAATACAAGTTGTAAAGCAAGGAGTTAATACGCAACGATTGTATTTATTTGCGAAATTAAGTACAAGATGTTGCCTAAATTAAGTGATTCGATACTAATTTATTCATACAAAATGGTTAATTAAACATTATTTTATTATACCAATTGTGTGAATAAGATTCCTGAACTCGAAATATCTTAAAAAATATGAATTAATGAACCTCATACAGCAATGATTCTGTTCTAATTAACTGAGAAATCTTTAAAAGAATGGCAGACTTTCCAAGAATAAAATCTGACAAAACTTTTTAATTAACCGTCCCGTTTTTTCCGACTTATGAGAGTTGACTTCATTTAAGTTCTTGTTGCTATACCATTGTGATTAGTTATTTATTTGATGATTATTGAATAATATATAAGGAAATATAGTTATAAATATTTTCTTACACATCAAAACAAAGTATTTCGACAGAAAATAGCAACTTTAAGAGTTTGTATTGAATTATATGGCAAAATTGCTCGTGTCAATTTCTAGAAAAGCTGTGATTGTAATGATTACACAATTAATACTTTTATTAATATTCAATAAAATCATTCCTTGAGAAACTTTATGCAGCCCTTTCGGTTTTGTAGTGAATTAATTTTTTTTAATCATATCCTCCACTTATTTCTGCAACAGTAACAATGCTACATCAATAAAGATTAATAAATCCTTAGTCAAAATATGAAAAAATATATATAAATCTCAGGCAATTTCGTTCGCGTTAACTTTAGTGTACTTTTTTTCAGTCCAAAAACGGTGAAATTTTTCAATCCTTTTTTGTTAACTTGGTATAACTTCAGTTGTATCGCACTTTTGTTTTTTTTTTGAGAACTTTAAATCTCTAAAAAAGATACCTTTAGTTATTTTAGCTACCCAGATTTTCTACGAAATAGAAAAGTCAGAGAATACGGCGGATTGAAAACTCTAATCCGGCATAACAACTCCTAGACAGGTGCTTCCTGAAAAAGAACCTTTTATTTTGCTCCCAGTTTATTTGACAAAATCGAAAACAAACTAAACTATGCTGCACGAAAGAGTAACTGTAACAAAGTCTCAACTTTGATAGCCGCTGGAAAACAAAGTTTTGTGTTTAAAGTTTAGTATATTTTTCTGTTTATCTTTCTATTCCTATTATAATGCATTTTTTCGATACAGTTACCTTATAGATTTTTTTAAGATACATCGCTCGTTTGTAAGAAAGAGGGTGATCTATACTATTCAGCCGGATACCACACGGCTAGTATTGAGATTTCATACTAATATACTTCAATTGAACTCTCTCTCATATAAGTAATATACTTCAAGTGAACTGATACCATAAGTTACTTACAACAACTTGGAATTTAAGGGGCCAACAGTTTTTGTTGTTCTTCTTGTTCATCAACCGATAGACATCTACTGCTGGACATCCACTGCTTCTTCTTGTTCATCCACTGATATGATCTTGTGCCCCTTGGATAAAGCGGCTTCCTGGACCTTTTTAAGGTCAGTCCACGCAATTCGACGCTGCGTTTCTTTGTTGTTGTAGCTTATGAAATATTTTGTTACAAAAATATTCGCATCAACAATAAAAAGCTAAATATAATGATTGACGTGCGCAATCAGTCGACTTTTGGACCATTCGTCAAACGATACTACATTTATATCGCATGTTCCATTATATTCGTTCCCGTTATGGATATCGGACGTGATAAATGGTTTTTCGAAAGGAATGCTATAAATACAACTATTTATCATTTAAGCTTTACATTATGCTCCAAGGACACCTCAAAAATCTACCATATTAATTTTTATACTTGTCCTTACTATTTAAATGTGAAAATCTGTGTGTCTGTTACGACTAATCCGGCTAATTCGTAATTCGAAATTCGATCTAACTAGGTTGAAATAAAATGTCGTTTTATCCCTGTTTTCGGGCAATTGATGAAATAATGATAAAATTTTCTTAGATAGAATAAACAAATTTTGCTGTCAAATATAAAGCCATGATAGCTTATTTGAGGAACGGGCGTTCTAGAGAGATTTAAGTACAGAAATACAGCTGATGAAAATACAGCTGGGATTGAGCCCCAACTGCCCAATTTTTTTTTTTCAATTTTCATTTTTTAATTTTTTTATATCTTTAAAAAAAATTACAGACTTGGTCACCCAGAGACTGTTTCTTATATGGCATATTCAGGACTATACAATGTCAACGCAATTGTAATTTCATCACAGAGTTATTATACTTATAAGTACGTAATACTCGTATGTCACGATATATTTTAATATGTCACATTTTAGGCTAACTTCCCTTGTCTAAGTATTATAAGTCTATGAATTTGATAAAGGTCGATTCCGTTTGTGTTTCCAGGCAACTGTAATACGAGCACAATGCATTTGATATCGGTTGTTCCATTGTAAGCTACTCAGTCTCGCAGTATATCATCAATAGTAAACATTTAAAGAATAATGCTCTGTAAAATGATGAACAAAGTAGCCAATTTTCCTTGCATTTACTTTGGAACTCATACGACGATGTATTCTATGTGGTCTTCCGTATCGTGTTCCGGCTATTGTATGCGAGTACCTCCCCTGTTCTGAAAAATGTCATTCATTCATTACTTAGAATGTCTGCCAAAATACTGAAACCATAAAAGTATGATGAACACATCACTTAATGCGGCTCTGTGACGACTATATTTGAAAAATTATACAAGTAATTTTCTATGAATTATACCCGAAAGTAAAAATACTACATATTTGCAATATACGTAATTATTTATCTTCATCTATATTGACTCAAATAACGTATCCCACCCAGAGGTTTAATTACTGTTTAAATAGATACTTCAACAGTTGACATTTTATAAAAACGTTTCATTTAAAACACCCTCTATGAAAGCATTGAGTAAATAAGTAAAGTTCAAATTTTTCATATATTGCCTGGTGTGTAACAGCACCAGCCTTAATAATAATTATTGGATTTAAATAAGTAAATGATTCAAAAGTAATAATTCATTAAATTAAAATAAAAGTAAGTTACTATTACTTGAATTTATTAAATTTTTGTTTATTAAATAAAAAATATTTTGGTGGATGGTGAAATAATTTTACTATTACTTTATTCTATTATTATGGATCTTCGCATACTAGCGCCTAATGCTATAAATTATTTAAATTTATAATCATTTAAATATTTTGTAGGCAATTTGAAAATTTTTAATATCGTAGTATTATAGTATTTTAGTGTCTGTCGTTTCGTGTTATAATTTTAGATGTTAAATTAAGATTACTCAAAGTTAGTTCTGTTGTTTTCAGATTAAATATCCGCTTCATTTTTTACATATTTCTCCGTAAATTTAACTAATCTTGTTCTGTGTAGGTCTCCATGCTGTCTCTCTCGTCGGTTAAAATTTATCATTTTATATGACTGATTCATAAATCTAATCGAACGATAAGGAATATGCAATGTACAGATAGATAAGTATTTCCTAAAACGTAATCACATCTTCAAATAAAACTACTTTTACCATTGTTAGGTATTAATAAACACACCTAAATCGTTGCTCTGTTTTTTTCTTAAATTATAAATTAAAAAAATATAAAAAAGTACGAAAACGGCAAAATTTAAAGCTATCCTTGCGTGCGCTGAGTAAACGGTGATTTTTATTCAAAAATTGTATATTACAAAATTGTTCACTTCTAAAAGTTCTAAATAAAAGTCCGCGACAGTATATGTCTAGCTTTTAAGGTTAACCAACTTTAACCATTTTTATGGTTGCCAAAAGACTATATTACGGTTTTAATCTTTCCACGCGAGCGGAGCCGCTGTCGATTGCTAGTGATATACATTGCTCTAGAGGATAAGCTCTGAAAGCTGTTCAGAGGGACGGACAGACTCGCATTTATAACATTAGTAAAGACGAGTAGTGAGAGACGCGATAAGTAGTGTGTTTTGTCTAATCTGCGTCGATGTCGCGTAACTTTCAATATAATGTCCACATCGGTTCGAAGAATTGCGCCGCCTGAGTCAGGGAACTCGAAATGATAATGTCTATACAATAGGTATACTTCCTGTGATTCAATCGCTTCCTTCGCCACATTAGGTAGCCTTTTTTGTTGGTCATTTATTATCGGATCATTGTCTGCGCTTTAATGTGTGATTGGGTTATTAATATTGTCAATAAACGTTGAAAAATTATCAGTTTCAAACTCCTCCATTTTAATAAATACTTGTGAATATGATATGATAAAAATAAACAAGATAAAAGTTACAATAATATACCAATTGTCTGAATCTCCATGTGCTGTATTGGATGGTGAGTCAGCTTCTCTTGTATTATATACTATGATTGTTATTGTATCGTGACGTCTATATGACACTTGTCTAATTAATAGCGTCAAATGTGCTAAAGGCCTCTGAATAGTAACACATACTTCAATGGATCAGTAACGATCCGACGAAACACTACGTAACTGTTTAAACAAAACTAAAACACGCGAACGCGCGAGCGTCTAATCATGGTTATGCGTCAACTTCTAGAACGAAACTTATTCTTTTGGCGTGCTCCCCTATTGAATGAATTTATCTTAGTTACCTGTAAACCCCATTTTCTCGAACCTCTAACTCCGTTTCCGCCATGCATATTAAAATTAAGAATCATGTACAAGTCCACGTGTTTAAATATAACTAGAAGATAGAAGTTAATTTATCGCTAATAATGATAAAGAACCTATGATTTTAGATTAATAATAATATTTGATCTTACCGCCGTGTGGTATCGGGCTGAATAGAATAGACCACCCTTATTTCTTACCGAGGTGTCGTAAAAGGCGACTAAGGTTAGTCTACCCGCCGTGTGATATCAGGCTGAATAGAATATCGTAGTGTCGCAAAATACGACTAAGGTAAGTTGACGTCAGGCAGGCGGCCGGTCGTAAAATACGTAGCCAAATTATGTGACAACATGTATGTAACATGTGCCGACCCCACTTAGAGTGGGATAAGGGCAGGATAATGATGAATAATATTTGAACTTAGCAGTTTCATTTGACTCATTCACTTTAACTATAAACTTTTTAGTTTTCATTTATATCAGAAACATTAAAGCAATATATTGGAAACACTATATTCGCCCCATTATAGAACTTTATCGATATTTATTTCGTTGTGAACAGTCTGTACTTTCCCACAATCTGCCATCGCATCTACATCGAAAACGGATAACCATAAAATCGCTGCAATATGTAAGCTTCACGGTAGGATGTATACGAATAGCGTCGCATACTAAACGAATGCTCAGGAAATATCATACGACAGGACGTAATGTACTCACACAGTATGCTAATATGTACGGGAATTCATATTAAAAATTTAGCCAACGTTCCATTGAATGAGAGGTTCGATTTATGATTTAAATCAATTTTACTATCGAACTGATGTTTGCATTGTTTAAACGTTTAACGAGATTTTAAGTCTTATTAAAAACTATTGGCCTGCCCCTGCTTCTCACGGGTATAATATATATAGCCCATGTCACTCAGTGAAAAAATGATTCAAATCGATCGATTGATCGTTTTGATTTATTCATTACTGCCCGTAGCCCGCACGCTTTAAATTGGGAGAAAAACAATTCCCCTCTCCCTATACCAAGAAGGTTTCCTGCTATATCTAATATCTAAATTCAAATACTACATATTTTCTTTTGACATTTTTCCCTATGTATTTTATTTTTGCAATTAATTACAGAATGTCTTTATATATAACATTCACAGCTTTCCTGTCATTAGATAATACAAACATGTTTTCTTTAGAGGTTACTCTTGAAAGAGCGACATATAGCTGCTAGATTCGAAGTGCTATAGGGCGAAGCGCGGCCTCCTAACAGCATTTTAAATCTGTAATATCTTCGATAATGTTCATTTAAATTATATGCTGTAAACGGCCATATTAATCTATATTAAATCAACAATGTATTAAGGGACTTAATTGGATAAGGATAAATGCTATATTGTTTAAAATTGCTTCGAAAATAAGGCATGAAAAATATCGTAAAAAAAAAATATCAAAGAAATGCTATTGTGGGTTATCCATAAGAGATAGATATGCCATCGCGGAGTTTTATGTAGACCTTTTCAAGGTGTACAAATACTTAGTACATCATCTTGATAAATCTCGTAGGGTTTAGCCTGCGTTTGCAATGCAAGCGGGAAAAAATGTAATTATTTACGACATCACAAAAATTACAGTATTTCTCTACTCCGTATTGAATGTTATTATACATATCACTTTATCTATTAAAAAAACCGGATCAAAATCTGTTGCGTAGTTTTAAAGATTTAAGCATACATAAAATAAAAGAATGCGACTTTATTTTATACTATGTAGTGAAGACAAAAAGATAATTCTGTTTATATATTGCTCTTTTACTGCGTTTAAAAATTTGATTCGCAGATATCAAATGCACAAACATTAAACGACGTGACAATCCTTATCACAACCGTAATCTGTTTCGTATTTTGGCGTCATTGATTTGCTGAATTACAATAATACTTCTCGAAAATGATGAGAGAAAAAAATGTTTCCTTATATGAGTAATTTGTAAATCATTACACAATTTTAATTTGCGAATGTATCAAAATAAATAAATGCCACGATAAATGGTTAGGTCTAAAGTTATATGTCATGATAAAGCTAAATACTGCTAAATGTTACTATTAAAAAAGTTTTATTAAATGCGTGCCAATTTAATGCTTCCATGATGATATAAAGTAAATGTGATAACCGGCTGAGTAGAATAGACCATCCTTATTCCGTACCGAGGTGTCGTAAAAGGCGACTAAGGTAAGTCGGCCCGTCGTGTGGTACCCGGCTGAGTAGAATAGACAACACGCATTTCTTACCAAGGTGTGGTAAAAGGCGACTAACGTAAGTTAACCCGCCGTGTGGTATCCGGTTGAGTACAATATACCACCCTCTCTCTTTCCGAGGTATCGTACAATACGACTAAGGTAAGGTGACGTCAGACAGGCGGCCGATCGTAAAATACGTAGCCAAATCATGTGAAAACATGTCAATAACACGTTATGCCGACCCCACTTAGAGTAGGATAAGGGCAAAGAATGATGACGATATAAAGTAAAGAGAACACATAAAGGTTTTGACATTCTATCAGGATAATATAATAATTTCATCACAATATCGCATATTATAAAGTAATTCCGGTAGCATTGTATATCAGATAAGCTATTATTTCCATTCATCGGAAGGCATATCAACCTTATTGCGATGCCTTACGCGCGTGCTATCTCTCGATTTCGTATTATTGCTTTATCTAGAATTCGTAGGCGTAACGCGTGATTGATCACAGGAGGGGATTGTTATGCACATGTCGTTACTTATTTCTTTATGCAGTCTACAAATCGCTTTCGGATGTCATGGACGTTTATTTCTTTAACTGATAACTGAGTCACTCGCGTATTCGTGTATATGTTATTTTAATATTATCTACTCTACATATATATAAAAATGATACTTAATACTTAAATTTTAAATTCTGGTTACTCGTTCGTATGCAGTGATAAGAATCGATAAAGTCAAAACTAATTATTGGACGTTGTAATTAAGTGTGCGAAGTGAAATCGGCGAAATATAAGAAAGTTGTTGCAAGTGTACATAAAATGGTTATGGAGTCAACACAGCCCGCTGGGCGCTTTTGGCCGTTATCGCCTAGGTTGTGGCGTCGAAGCAACGAGTACTCAAAAGTGGTTTTCGAACCGAGACGACCTCCGACATCGCCGATCGATATACGAAAGCATGACAGAATTGATGAAACACCAGATCTCTTACGATCTAGAAGCTTTATAAATTATAAACTAGATAATTTGGATCTGGATAATGTAGAGTTGAGGAAGCACAACGTGGACGAGAAGTACCGGTGGAGTGTCGACTCAAAGAAGCCACCAGTGAAAGAGACGAAGAAAGAAAAAGAAGAGGTAGTAAAACTTAGGTCAAAGAAACAGAGGCAACCACGGCCAAACAGTCTTCAGCTACTGTTATGTCCGTCTGCTTCTGGGCACTACAGCAGCAATACTTGGAGATATACTAGAGTCCGATCAAAGAGGTTCGTATTCTAATTTTTTATCTATATTTAAAATTAAAATTGTTTTTTGGTGAAATAATTAAAAAATGAAGTATTTTATTTAACCTTCATGGAACCATATTCAACTATATATTTCGTGATATGTAAAGGTATGTCGTATGAGAACAGTATATTTAGTGAATGACATTTAATAAATTAAAATCGCACTCTTATTTTTATATTCAAAAATAAAAATTATGTAAATATACGAGTAACTAATATAAATAGTACTTCAATATTTGAGAATTTTAATATTCAATTCTACTTATCTATATCTATACTTATATAAAAGGTAAAGACTTTGTTTGTTTGTTTGCACGCGTTAATCTCAGGAACTACTGGACCGATTAAAAAAAATCTATGAGTCCATTTATTAAACGGTGAAAGTTATTCAAAAATCTCTTATAATAAACTCACGGTAACTACTTTTATGTTCAAAATTTAAATTTGGGAAAAAATTGTGACACACTGATTTCCATACGGGCGAAGCTTCTGGCACAACTAGTACATTTATAGACCTAATCTAAGACAAGCATTTATAGTCCTAATATAAACTAAGTCAATCATCATTTTGGATTTGAAATCGTGAATGAGATCCTCGTCTAACATTTAAGGCGGCAATTTACTTGATTTAATTACAGGGTATCGCAATAAAGTTACAGATGGCTGGATGTAATTAATTCCGATACTTTCCCTTACACTCGCAAATGTCTCCAGTCTCCACCTTGCGTAACTCCGTGGGCGTGGTGTGGGTGGCATCGCGAAGGTTGCATACTGGATATGATTTGACTTCAAACTTTGATCATCCGTAAAGAAATATAGTTTTAGTGGAATTTCATTAATATAATAGGCGTTTGTCCTCGTAATATATTTTATGACCAGTTTGAGAATTCTGTAGGTTATTAGTGCCGATTTCGTAAGCTTCTTGGTTTAATAGTTTCTACAATATTTATATTAACTGACTAACTGTGCCAGCAGCTTCGACCGCATGGAAATCAGTGTCACAATTTTTTTTCTGAATTGAAATTTTAAACATAAAAGTAGTTATTGTGGGATAATTATAAGAGATTTATGAATAACTTTCACCGTTTAGCGCACGCAAAGAAAACTTTAAATATCGCCGTTTTCGTAATATTTTTTAATGCTGCTCCTCTCCTATTCATCTAAGCGTGTTGTTATACAGCCTATAGCCTCTGTCTGGACTATCTTACAATCAAAGATCTTTTCAAATCGGTCCAGTATTGAGATTACCGCGTTCAAACAAACTCTTCAGCTTTATATATTGGTATAGATTATATAAAACTGAAATACTAAATACCATTCATTTGCATGTCTTTAATATTAATAATCACCACCTAAATATAGTTCCTTAATTTGGTTATACATTCACCGAATTCAGACTTGTGAATTCAATGTTCTTATGCTTTAATGATCATTATCCTCCTGCCCTTATCCCACTCTAAGTGTGGTCAGCACAACATGTTATAAACATGCTGTCACATGATTTGGCTGCGTTTTTACGACCGGCCGCCTGCCTGACGTCAACTTACCTTAGTCGTTTTTTACGACACCTCGGTACACTACACTACACTATTTCTATAACGGCATATAGAAATAGTTCCTTCATTTTGTTGTACACTCACCGAATTCAGATTTAAATTGTGAATTCAATGTTCTTAGTATGTTTAATGATGTTGTACGAAAAACAAAATTTAAAATTTACTAACTAGCAACTAACTAAAATCGCCCGTGCAAGTCTTATTACTAAAAGCTTAACGACTCTGTAGTTACCGCTATTAATTGCTATAAGTACCCCTTTATCGTAGTGGAACTCACTGAGCGCAATTAACCGGTATTCATAATTTGGTGGCGCGTCTTTGTATTATAATTTTATGTGCATTTAATTATTTAAATCGATACGTGAAATTGTTAAACCCGAACAATAGTTGACACAATTGAATGATCGAATTATTGGTGCATGACAGCGTTTTAAGATTGAACTGAACGCGAAATAATTTGCATTTTCAGTACCTAAACTAACAAATACTCTCGTATACCGCTTTGATAGTAAATAATTTACAAAGTTAGACGTTACTTTGCGGATATCCATAATACAAAATTAATAATAAAATTATTTAAATTTAATTATTAAATAAAAAAATAAATTTTATATAAATTGTCTATTTACTTAATCGCGGATTATAGCAAAATATTTTTTTTATTACTTTTGCTGTGATAGTAACAATTGTTAAACGTATAAGAATAACTTTCTCAGATCCGTAATTCTGTTAAGATGCTGGATTGTTTGCGCCCTTCTACCCTATATTATTGTCACTTACCATCAATTCTGCTACACGTCGCCCTAAGCCGTGGTCCGGCCTCATAGGAGGCACCCTTAGGACGACGTTCCCTGATGCTAGTAGAGCTTCTGCGCTCTACTCTCCGCATTTCGCATCTTCGACGATGATTCTGCGCTCGCCCGTCCCGCCTGGTGACGCTGTACAAGCCGTTAGAATCAATTGAAATAACAAGTGCAAACCTGTAATAATAAAATGGTTGTTGCGAATTGTATTACCTATCGTTTGAGTTTAATCATAGGAATAAGTGTACAACTTTGATAACATGTGATAATGTTGTTACATGCTTTAAAATAAAAAATACGATTAAAAATTCAACATATTCCTTATTTAAGTAAACTTTTATTGGAATATTGTGTATACCATGTCATATTCGATTTAAGTATCTTCTATTTGCTCTAGAATATTTCTTTTAGACATCATGATTATAGTTGTTACGTCAAACAACAGAAATTATGAATTATATTCATGCTTGACAGTTCTCGAATAAAAACACAGACCATTCCAATTTGACAAAGTCCTTGAATGTGTAACTCATACAAATCAACATATAAAAAGATCAATCAGGGCATATAAATTTGTTATATTGTTCCCAATAGCTCCTTGTGGTTTATTGGCCAAACTAGCAAGCGTTAATTTAAAAATTAGTCTACTCATACCGAATTTTTGTATTAACGCTTAAGTATAGGTTATTACCAAATAAATGCCGTGTAATATCCGGTTGAGTAGAATAGACCACCCTCATTTCTTACCGAGGTGTCGTTAAAGGCGACTAAGGTAAGTTGACCCATAGTGCGGTATCCGGTTGAGTAGAATAGACCACCGTCTTTCTTACCGAGGTGTAAAATACAACCAAGGTAAGATGACGTCAAGCAGGCGGCCGGTCGTTAAATACAATATATACAATACAAGGATTAGCAATAAAAAATAGGATGAAAACGGCAATATTTAAAGCTTCCTTGCGTGCGCTGAGTAAACGGTAATAGTTATTAAAAAATCATGTATTACAAAATTGTTCCCCTCTAAAAGCTCTAAAGAAAAGTCTGAAACAGCCTATATCTAGCTTTTAAGGTTTAACCACTTTAACCATTTTTATAGTTAACGAAAAACTTTATTAGGGTTTTAATCTATCCAAGCGGGCGGAGCCGCTAACGATTGGTAGTTACTTATAAATGAACACAACGTGAACAAAAAAAAACAAATCTTACAAAAAAATTATATTATTAACACAAAGAAAAATGTTTATAACTCGCAAGGAATTCTATCGTATACCGTTCTAAAAACTAAAGACTTGAAGTGGAGAAATAACAAAATTAGTTTTAGGTTTAGGAACTGCTATTTCTAGCAGCATTTATGGATGAAGAATATCCGCCATATTGATGAGTTCCAACATCGGCTGATGAATATTCAGCGACAGCGATTACTACAAAGCTCTATGTAAACCAATTAAAAATAAGGACTGCGATATTCTGCTACAGCGTCCTCGTCTTCGTGGCATTCCAAATTGGTTGATATTGGATAGTATTCACAATGATTTTCGCGAATTATTTTGATGAAATGCTCCACATTTAACATTTATTGGACTCACTGTTACATTTAAACTTACTAAAATCCTTATTTAGATTCTAATTTAGATCTAGCTAGGTTTTATTTAAAAATAAAATCGTTTTATCCCTATTGGGCATTAAAAAATACTAACGCTTACATTGAATATATTTTTGCGTAAACTGTCAAGTCAGCGTAGCTTATTAGGGGAACGCGCGGTCTCGAGAAATGAAAAGGACCTAGGATCGAGCCCCACCTACCCAATTTTTTTTTATTTCGTAAAAAATAAGCTAAATATAAAAGTATGAATTTAAATAAAAACAAAATATATTCAGTCAAAATTCATATACACGGGCACTTCAAAATTTTATTCCGTGTCCGGCATGTTCGAATCAAGATAAATACTTTTAAATTTGGACAGTGAGCACAATGAGTTGTATTTTCTGATTTGAAGATTAACAAAAATCTCATGACTTTAAATATTATTTTTAAAATAAACCTAACTCAGTCAGCACTTAAAAAAACTCTCACTTTAACTGTTTAACTGTATCGGCCAGTAAATTTGAATTCATACTCGTATTATACCAGCGACACGACGTAAACGAACCCATTGGCCTAAAAAAGGTACAAACAAAATCCAAAAAATAACCTTTTAAATCCACTGACAGACCGACACTTGGTGTTTCCAATTTTAAATCTAGTATTTGAATAAATATTATATTATATTATATAAATTTGGGATAATATAAAATTTTTGTATAAATATTTTCTGTTTTCTCTTCTGACTTTCTTCTTTGTGGTATGCCTTGATTAATTTGCATGGGATTTCCTTTATTAACCTTGTAGTGCAATGGGACTATAATATATATAATACTATTACTTTCTATTAAACATTTATCTCTAGAATTGTGTAAACATCCGCGTAAAAGTATCGTTGTGATGTTAATTGCAAAAAAATCGATTGAGCCACTCAAAATCTGTTATCACTTTATAGAATGGCATAAAGTAATTGTAACTTTACAATATACTTACTGCCTGTAACTATCATTTCATAACTATGATAGCGTTATCATACTACTGCGATCTATATTGCGGTCCTCAACCTACGATAAATGTGCTAATTTCAATTAAATTGTAATGGCTGATAAGGTTTGTGTTGACGTAAGCTCAGCAATTTGGCAATCATCTTTGTCTTTGTTTTACTTTGTATATGAACTAAAACTAAAAGCAGGCAATGAACGATCTTATGCTTACGTCTTCTCGCATTTGCTGTCTCACATGGAAAAGGGCTCATGCAACACTGTCATCTAAAAGACTAATCCAAGACCTAAAACTCTTTGACTTCTTATCAAGAAAACATAGCCGCACGGTAGATGTAACGATTATATATCGCACGCTTAGTATTAAAATGACCGGATTCTCAATTAGACTTAATTGAATTAGACACATTGTCTTTTCATCATGATTTCAATGCCATCTATGACATCACGCTACGAACTATTAAAAAAGCTTCCAAGTTATGGGTCTTTTTAACACTCACAAGTTATGTAGACACTAGGTACGCTACGTTTTATTGCACAAAACAACTTTTTTGAATTCGGTCATTTTAATACTAATAGTGCGATATATCCTTTGTGATAGCTTTAATATAGAAATACTATTAATTCTTTATCATCCTCCTGCTCTTATCCCACTCTAAATGGGGTCTGCACAACATGTTATAAACATGCTGTCACATGATTTGGGTGCGTTTTTACGATCGACCGCCTGCCTGACGTCAACTTACCTTAGTTGTATTTTACGACACCTCGGTAAGAAAGAGGGTGGTCTTTTCTACTAAACCGGATACCACACGGTTGGTCAACTTACCTTAGTCGCCTTTAACGACACCTCGGTAAGAAATGAAGTTGGTCTATTCTACTCAGCCGGATACCACACGGCGGAAATACTATAATTTCTTATGAGTAATTTTTCATTCCAATGAGACAAAACACCTAGCCAAAGCCAAGATAGTAACTGTACTCGTCGCAGAAAAAAACATTTCTTGTGATGATAGTGAATTTAATTGACATCATATCTCAGAAATGCGTGAAGTAATAATTTGTTTTTCTACATCTACATTAATCCAAAATCCATAAACACGCCTACTTATTGATATTCTTAGCGATTATTCGCTATATGGAATATAGCCGAGGCAGAATCGAGCTCATTCATTTCAAAGTTTATTATGATTCACTTCATATCTAATACGTTTAAGTATGCCCCGCGAATTTTAACGCAGCACAGATTTCTCACTCCTACACACGTTTTGTTATTTGTTTGTTTTTTGATGTGCAACATTGTTCCGATAGTATAAATAGTATTCTGTGTCTAGAATTCTTTTTACATGCAAGTTTGTTTGTAGATAAATAAATTTGTTTTGCAATTTTATTGGTGCTACTTTAAAACAACTTCATTGCAATTTCGACAGCATTGTAAATTTGATCGTTACTACCTTCATTTCTTACACAGGTGTCGTAAAAAGAGACTAACGTAAGTGGACCCGCCGTGTGGTATCTGGCTGAGTAGAATAGACCACCCTTATTTCCTATCGAGGTATCATGAAAGACGGGGGTGCCAAAGTGGTCGGCCTCCTCGTGGCGCACCCTGGGCAAGCTTAGTCTTGGCGAACGGACCACTGAGGGGTGGCCAATCCAGTTGTCCCTCTGATTAGCAGAGGGCAATCTGGACGGGCCGGGGACTTCGGGTTGGGGTGAAGTCCCTAATGAGCGACGGGTCCAGTTGGGCTTACTCTAAGTCTGGCTGGACATGGTTACGGCCACCGTCGGCGAAACCCGGAAGCCCAGCAATGGGAACGGGGACCTTCGGGTTGCGAGGAAGAAAACCTCTATAAAAAATTACCCGGTGGGGGCGGAAACGCCCACCAAGGCGTTGGGGCCCCTACTTGGGGCGCGATCTCTCCCTGTCGACCGTGACATAGCAAACACGGTGGGCAGGGAGCGATCGTGGGCAGCGATGGCCTCCCTTAGCTCTGCGGAGGGGGGCGGAGGGAGGCGGCGGAGCGGTTCCACGAACTGTTGTTCTGGATCCAATCTGCTGCTGGTGAGTCCAGGTGTTAGTGACTCGCCCAAGCCCGTCGTCTGCCGCCCTAACTGGGGACCTTCGGGTGTTCCGAACGGGGTACATCGGACACCTGGCTTACAGGTCCCCGAGGCGGTCGGTGCATCTGGTGCTCCCGATGCACCGGTTAGCGGAGGGGGGTTTCTCTTTCGAGGGGCCCCTACCTGGAGGTGTTTATTCTCTGGGATCAGAGCTGTCGGCGGGATGGGGGCAAAATGTACAATGATACCCTGTCCTTGCCATCGGCAGCGTGGTGGAGCACACAGGTCGTTTTAGTCGGTGCGAGTCCGACATAACCGCCGCCTGTCCCCGTCGGGCGGCGGTACCCATAAGGGGTTTTTTCCTGTATAATAAAAAAAAAAAAAAAAAAAATCATGAAAGACGACTAAAGTAAGTTGGCCCACCGTATCCGATCCGATCCGAATCCGGTTAAGTAGAATAGACCAACCTCTTTCTTGCCGAGGTGTCGACTTAGGTAAGTTGGCTTCAGGCAGGCGGCCGCTCGTAAAATACATAGCCAAATCATATGACAAGATGTTGTGCCGACCCCACTTGGAGTGGGATAAAGACAGGGGGATAATGTAAATTTGCTCGTTATATCGTAACGAGATAAATAAATTACCCTAAATTGAAGAAATTTGTTATACTATATCTAATCAAGCTTTTTGAAGTAAATATATTTTATCATAGCTTTTAGTTTAATTACTTGCTTGCCAATATTTCTCATCATTGAACGTTTTAAAATATATGTCCAATTCACACAATAATGGTATTTTATAACAAAATCACTAAAGGGCCGTCAGTCCGTTCATGCATATAGTGCATTGCATGCGACGAAGCTGCCAATCGATGACTGGGGGCTACCCCTTTTAAATAGGAGAGGGGTGAATGGAGCAAACACCCTCACATCCCTTACTTGTGGCTGAATACAGCCAGTGGTCTGTGGATAATTAAAACAAAACCTATGTATTGACTACAGTGTAGTATTAAGTCTTTTTGGTTCAATTTTGTTATGATGATTACAGGATAAATTGGAAGGGATGAAGGGATACTAAAATAAAATTAAAATACTAATACTATTTTGAGTATGAAACTCAATTGTGAACGTTCCCCTTAAAAGTGAATTCAACTAAATTAAAAACTTATATAGAAAACATCATAGATATGCCGTGTGGTATCCGGATGAGTAGAATAGACCAGCTTCATTTTTGACCGAGGCTTCGTAAAAGGTGACAAAGGTAAGTCGACCCGCCGTGTGGTATGCGGCTGAGTAGAAAAGAACACCCGCATTCTTACCGAGGTATCCGGTTGAGTAGAATAGACCACATAGCTAAATCATGTGACAACATGTTTATAACATGTTGTGGCAAACCACTTAGCGTAGGATAACGGCAGGAGGATGATGATGATAGAAAACATCATAGATATGAGTGGTGTTTACACTGCCCGATTTACCTAACTCACCTTTAAATATATTTGTCGAAATGACTTGTTATTTATCAATAAAATGAGTATTTAATTTTTCGTTGTGTTTCTAACAGACTTTTATTTATTTTTTGCAGCCATGAGCCGGAGGGCGGCGGTCGGTGCGGCGACGGGCCGCTAGCACGCGCGATGCAGCCTGCGGCGCCTGGCGGCTCGCCCAAGCGGCATGCAACACCGGCGCCCGCGCATGGTATGGCCTGAATTACATTTATCAACACCAATTCACATTAAGATGAACAATTTTCGATATACTTACAATCGTCGTGTTTTTTTTTATTAAACCAATACCTCACTTTGAGTCGTAGTTACGTTCCAAATATACACGACGCAAAATTAAGCAGCGAAGCGACTTTGAAAAAACGCAAAACGAAACAAAGGAAAGCGAGATGTTATTGTACCTACTTTATCAGGATTTTTTTTATTCCTTTAAGCTACATAAACGAAAAGGGTGATTGATTCTAATATCGTATCTCCTTTAAAAAAAAACCGAACTATTTTTAAATAAACAATATATTTTTTTAGTGGTATCACTTACCCTTGTTACTGACGTAATGAAGAAGTGATAGCCATTTTTATGGTGTACAAAACGTTAACCTTTTGCATATCGGAGCATTTTGTGGTTTACTAACATACGGAATCGAATGCTGCTTCCCAAATACCATCGAGATCCGCATGTTCTATCCGGCCGAGTAGAGTAGAAGACCCTTATTTCCTACCGAGGTTTCAAAAAGGCGACTAAGATAAGTCGACCCGCCGTGTGGTATCCGGCTGAGTAGAGACCATCCTCATTTCTTACCGAGGGGTCGTAAAAGGCGACTAAAGTTAGTTGACGTGAGGCAAACGGCTGGTCGTAAAGTACCTACCAAAAGCATGCCCTAGATAAGGGCAAGAGATTGATGATCTTCATAACGAAATCTTTTCATAAACACATTATATTCAAGGTCACGAAGCTCTCCTGTATAATATCAGGCAAAAAGTCCCATCAAATAACCTTTGACATGGAAATTATTGTGACAAGTGCGCGTTCATTAAAACTCGACGTGCATTTATTTCGAGCCGAGGGAGGTTTCACTTTCACATCAAGGCCTTTTTACTTTCTGTTTGCTTTTACGTGGTGTTTATTTTTTTATGTGCCTCTGAGTTTGGTTAATACTCAAATAATGTTTCCAAACAATCTTATGAACTTAACGTTTTTTATGTTGCTACTACAAATTTGAAATTCTCGAAAACGATTGCCGCACGAGTCGATTGCCTAATGAGAAATGCTATTTCTCTCTTTCATAAAAATATACGCTATGTTATGTTGCCCCAGCTTATATAGATTTTAACTAATTATTGTGGCAAAATTCCAAATCATTTGATTTGCTAGCTGAATGACAATTATGATCATAAAATTAACCAGCTTTAGTCAATTACATCGTAATCCAACTTCATGAGATGTTGTATGACTTACATTCTAGCAATTACAGTCGACCCCAAACCTGTAAGAAATGAAACATATGTATTAATATTGAAATAGTCGTGGTCTTCTTAAATAAACTGAACACCAAAACGTTTTTGTATTGATAACGAGAAGTTTCCTATTTTTATCATATAGCCTATATCTTCTAGTGCGAGTCCTATCAATTTCGGTTTAGCTGTTCCGGAGAATGTACTTTTAAACTAAACCTTTAGAATCTTTTAATAGAAACCGTTCAAAAATCGTTTAAGCAGATTTCGAGAAAGCTCATACAAACAGGTTTTGGGGACTTTGTTTTATAATACGAGTATGTATAGATTAATGAAATATTAATATAATTCATAACTCAAAATCAATATAAATAACGAAATTTACACCACCTGAAATTGAAACATCCTTTATCTTGCTTAATTCGTAGCACGAAGTTTATTTTAGTTATATAAGACAGGGGTAATATTAGCTTTGTCGGAAAATATTTCCTATCATTTCCCGACCGCGGGAAAGCGTAGTAAAGTACTTAACTAAAGTACATATCGCGAAATTTACTACTAATAATATTACTAACTTACTAATGATATGGCCATAATAAAGCACGTAAGTCAATTAAGTTTTCTTCTCTTTTCTTTCATCTGTAATTTTTTTCTCAAACTTACATTCTAATTTAATTATAGCAATTATAAACATAAAATACATATGCTGGAATATTTTCGAATATTTTCGGTGTCCGGCTGAGTAGAATAGACCACCCTCATTTCTTCTTTACGACACGTAAAAGGCGATTAAGGTAAGTTGACTCACCGTGTGGTATCCGGTTAAGTAGAATAGACCACCCTCTTTCTTACCGAGGTGTCGAAAAATACGACTGAGGTAAGTTGACGTCAGGCAGGCGGCCGGTCATAAAAACGCAGCCAAATCATGTGACAGCATGTTTATAACATGTTGTGCCGACCCCACTTGGAGTGGAATAAAGGCAGGAAGATGATGCTGGAATATTTTCGAAGCTTATGATTTTGTCTATCAATGCTATTATTAATGATTTAATATGTATTGAACGTAGCCGATTTGATTATAAACTAATCAAATTAGCAGGGCAAAAGTAATAATAATATTATTTTGCTATAATCCGCGATGAATCAACAGGGTGTTACAATTTGTAACGTTTGGAATCTTATACGAAATAACATTATTATGAGCTATCACGGAATGAACCTCGATACGGGACAAAGTTTCAGGACATCGTGGTCTTTAATGTGCGTCGGCCCACATACTTTATATCTCCGTTCCTTAAGTCCAAAGTAAATAGTTTTGCGCTCGCCCTTAATTAAAACTCGACGTGGATTAATGTCAAGTGGAAATGTCGCTGTCACTTCAAGGTCTTTTCACATTATGGTTGGCGGGGTGTTAATCTCACGTTTTAACCTATTTTAAAAAGTAGGAAGCCATTTGATCCGCTTTGCTTTAAGCTTTAAAGTTTTGAGTTTAATATGTTTTTACGAGCTTCACAGGGACTCTTTTGAAAGTTCTTTTTGAAAAATAAAATTTGTTGTTAAAAATATATGTAGTTCAGTCTGTTCCGGATATAAAATTTAAAAAAATAGTAAAAGAAGGAAATGATAAGTGGATTAGTAATACAATTCGGATGACTCGTATGGAAATAATTTTCAAATTAACTGATCAGGTTTGAACGTGAAAGGCGATATATGGAAATCAATAAGCCCAATGATCATTTGACGTATTACAAATACATTGGTTGGTACAGTATTCTGTATTCAAGTCCAGGATAGTAAAATCACATTATTTTATTTAAATATTGACCAAATCTATGACCTCTAGAACAATTTCTTAGCCGTAAAGCTTAGTTACAGTCATTTTTCTGGCACATCACAGGTGTTCTAGATTCAAATACCAGTTAACTCAATTTAATGATAAAAGATTATCAATATAAGACAACGTAGTAATGACTAAATGTAACTAGTTATGAGAATTATATAAGAACAACCGCTGAGTTTTTTTCTGGCTCTTCTCGGTAGGAACAGCATTCCGAACTAGCAGCAGAATTGACGTTTCAAAAGCACTTGTTTAAAAGTTTACTTAAACATAGATTATTTTGAATTTGAAATCAAGCCATCAAAAAGTAAGAAACACTGTGCATATCAGATAATTAATAGTCTATCACTCCATTGCAATAAATAAGTAGGCATGAGTGTCAAGGATAAAACAAAAGTTTGACGAAAATAGTCTAATGATTAACTCACACCGCTGATGTCACCACTTCCGATCGATGCCGGTACACCACGTGGTAGTGGCGGTTAATAAGCGTCGGTAAACTTTAACGATCGATCCTTTTATTCACCCATAATAATAGTTCTGCGTCTGACGTCATCACCGAACATAACCAATACTATATACAATAATATCGCCCCTAATGAGTTCTTAAAAGCCTTTCCGGTTAGAGGTCTAATATTTGAGTAAAGCTATTTTTCGCTTGACGTTACCATTTCCGTTCCGAACTTGAAAACCGGATGGATGTTTAATCAGTGAAAAGTGTTTCCGACTAATAATAGCTTTCTAGTTTGTAATAAATGCAATTAAGCACGTTGTGGTGCCTACGAATGTAAACTTCATATATCTAGTAATGTGACATTACTAGAATTTGTTAGTTATAACGTTATAGACGATTAGTTTTTACCCGCAACTTCGTTTGCGTAGACTGTTGTCGCGTGATAGGTTGATAATAGATGGCGCTTTTCAATGCCATCCTACTCCTGTAGAATTAACAGGATTTCTATAGTCTATATGTGTTTTCCTAAATTTTATCGACATTGATTATGGATTCACCGTGAAAGAGTAACAGACATACATCCATACTCACAAATTTTCGAATTTATACTATTAGTAGGATACCAATGCTGTCGCCAGTTGCAAGCTGCCAATTGAATCTCAAAGCCCGTATATGATTTGGTCTCTTATTCTTAGCTCTATTATTATGATATGTATGGCATAACTGTTGTTCTATGACACGACTAGTTTCAGCATAACCACGTGGTGTCGCATAATTACATCCACAAAGCTTGTTCAGTTAGACTGTTAGTTTAGCATAATCCTAAAATTGTAACTTGTTTATAATATTTTTCGTCACCATGACGTATTTATTTAAATTATATAATTCCAAAACGAATCTAATAAACCACGCGGAACAAAAGTTTTTTAGTTAAATGTGTAGAAACGTATAATAATAATAATAGTTTTATTCCAAATAGTCAGTTTGAAATGAAACCAAGGAGTAACATAACATCTAATGCAATGGTGCCCACGCCCCACAGGAGAGCAATTTGATTGTAAAAGAAGGGGAAATCAAACATTGACTTGTTGTGACTTAAACTCTTTCTCTCCGGGCCATTTAAATGCAATGCTAGATTTCGGCGCATAAACAGGAAATTCTTCTTCCTAAAACCTATCATTTAAGTTCCTTTATTTAACAATTCAATTTATAATATTAAATGTTATGTTACAAAGGGGGCGTAAGAATTTTAGAAAGGCAATGACTTGGCAAAAATAAGTTGGGAGACAGCTGATATAATGACTTTTTTTATGTTTGGCTAGTAATATTTATTAAGGGTTTGGTTCCCCTGATGTTACCAGATCAGAACGAATTCTATAGCATATTTCCAAGTCTTGAATTTTTCCTTCAGTTTAGTGAATAATTGTGTCAGCGTACGAAATTGAAGGAGTTATGGTGATGCAGTACACCGATAACAATAATTTATGGAATATCGACCCAGTCTGGCTTCGCTGGCGTGAAATTCTGGCATGGCGTACTGCATCATGAATTCAGTTGTTTTACCTAGATCTCATGTTTTTTTGGGCAACTTGCCCAGTGTTTAAATTAACTTAAATAAATTCCACAATAGCTAATAGTAACTTTCTTAAAGTCTATAATAATAAATAAATAAATAAATATATGGGACACTTACACACACGGTCGTCCATCCCCAAAGTAAGTAATTTAATACTTGTGTTATGGGTGACAGACAACTGGTGAATATATACATATATATTTTTAAATACATACTTAAATACAAATATACACCCAGGCTCGAAGACCAACAAATTCATTTATAGAAAATGTTGGCCCTCGGCGGGAATCGAACCCGCGACCCGTGGAGCTGAAGGCAGGGTCACTACCCACTGCTCCAACGGGCCAGTCTGTTCTTTAATAGTAACTTTTTTTTTAAGCATTTCCTTTTCTTCACAAACCATTATTATTCATGATTTATTATGATGCAACATTCTCAATTTTCTTATAAAACCTAGTAAATAGTATGTCAGTTTACATTTCTAATACTATGTCCTCAAAAAACTCCGTATATGTTACTTGTTTTGACATCTTTCGAATAATTTGTTTGGTCTGGTAACCAAATAACCTCGGGATCCACAAGAAATTTCAAGAGTCCTTAAAAATGTTTTGCTACATGCAAAAAGACCCGTAAAAGCATGAAAATAATTTCCATCATTACTCTGTTACGTTGTACGGGTACTTATAAAATTCAAACTGAATCGCTACCCAATTTATCTTATTCTAATATTATGTTGTATATTTCTGGCAAACTTTTAAACAATTTTTTTTATATTTTAAGTTCTAATTTATTTATTTTAAAATTCTTTAGGTTGTGTGGTATCCGGCTGAATAGAATAGTACCACGCTCTTTTCTTACCGAGGTGACGTAAAAGGCGACTAAGGTAAGTCGACCCGCCGTGTGGTATCCGTCTGAGTAGAATAGACCACCCTCTTTCTTATCGAGGTGTCGTAAAATACGACTAAGATAAATTGACGTCAGGCAGGCGGCCGGTCGTTAAATACGTAGCCAAATCATGTGACAACATGTTTATGACATGTTGTGCCGACCCCACTAAGAGTGGGATAAGGGCAGGAAGATGATGATTAGGTTGATTAAAATCTATATTCTTATGATTAATAATTATCACTGAACACAGTATTAGATTTTCGTTTCAATTCCATAATAATAGTATTGGTAAATTCTTTCACGCCAGCTTAAGCGTCTATGTACATGTCAAATTTCATAAATATCGGTCCTGCGTAGTAACCTTGAAAGCGTAACAGAGAGACAGACTTTGGCATGAATAATATTAGTATGGATATATACTAAAAAACTAGTCTCTTAAATGCATAGAGTGTACAATACTAGTGTAGGAAAGGTAGTCTAAAATCTGACATATTACAATAAAGAAGAGAAAACAAATGACGGTGATCAATCTCTCTCTCTCTTTTTGTGGGATTAGACAAAGAAGAAATATACGAGTTTCAACTTCCATCATTATTAATTGTGTCACTATAACTTTTAGGCTTGCTTGTCTATGGCTCCCCTACTCTATTATTAATAACTCTATGCTTCGTCAATCAAAATCTATTATCTGTTATAAAAAGGTATAATTGTAATGTGCAATAATATAGCAGGAATTATCAAAGTCTGTTCCGTAATAATTTAAAATAATTGCATTGATTAAACAAACACAATCTCTCTAGATACGTGGTTGTACGTGCAGATTCTATTTTAAAATAATCTTACTAATTAAGTTATATCAGCGTCTCTGAATATTAAGTCAGTTTTTATTATCAACACGTACATACATATATCATGTATCAATAGATTTGTTATTAGAGGAAATACTATCGAAGATATGATCAAATTTACATAAAGGAAATTCCAATTTTCTTTATCCGCAAAAATCAAAACTTACCGGTAATATTCATTAAATTATCGTTCACGTCATTATGATGCAATAAAATTTAATGCAAGGATCAATGTTATGGAAATGTACTAACTGTAATGTTAACAATACGTATTTTTTTATAACAATATGATTATTATTACTTATTACCGAATTATTGCTAATCAGTGAAGAACTTATATAAAAAAATCTGTTAAGATATGTTTGTAAGATCCCAAAAAAACAACCATTGGAACGACCAGCATTAGCCTAGTCCATCGGTTTTCAATTAGAAAAAAAATCTAACTTCCTTTATGACTGCCCCATTGGCGTAAGAAGTAGTAACCCTGCCTTTAGCTTCGCGGTTCGCGGGTTCGATACCTGCCAAGGGCCCAGCATTTTCTTATTAAAATTTTTTGGTACCACCCTCATTTTCTACAGAAGTGTCGTAAAAATTGACTAAGGTATGTTGACCTGCCGTGTGGTATCCGGCTGCGTAGAATATACCACTCTCACTCTTACCGAGTTACTACCGAGTTATCGACTAAGGCAAGTTGTCAGGCACACGACCGGTCTTGAAAGTAGCCAAAACATGTTTAAATCATAATGTGCCGACCCCACTTAGAATAGGATAAAGACAGGAGAGTTATGATTTATTATTACCATTAATTATATATAATTAATGGTATTAATATGGTTTAGGGTTTTATTGTATACTAGCGGCCTACCCTGCTTCGCACGGGTATAAAATATATAGCCTATGTCACTCAGTGAAAAAAAATATTAAAATCGATCCAGTAGTTTTAATTTATTCATTACTGCCCGTGGGCCGCACGCATTAAATTTGAAGAAAAACAATTCCACTCTCCCTATACCAAGAAGATTTCCTGCTATATCTAACATCAAAGTAATTATTAATTATAAAGAAAAAAAAGTAATTATTTACGACATCACATTAGAAACATTACAGTATTTCTCTACTCCATATTGAATGTTATTATACATTCCTCTTGTATCACTCTATCTATTAAAAAAAACCGCATCAAAATCTGTTGCGTAGTTTTAAAGATTTAAGCAGTCATAGGGATATAGGGACAAACAAAGAATGTGACTTTGTTTTATACTATGTAGTGATAATCCCTATAGCATGATTCAGTATTCACGCGCGATGGCTTATTATTAGCGTATTTCATGTATAACTTTGGTGTTTCTATACCGATTTCAATTATTCTTTTTTTATACAATGGTTAATACTATTCACTTTTTATTTAGGGATGATTGAGAGTGATATAAACGTAGGAGTAGACAAATATAACCAGAAAGCTTCGAACTGCTAAGCTATCGGGAGTTACACGTCTTATTGTGAGTCAACCATAAAAGATAGACATATGCTGTCGTGGGATATTTTTTATATAATTTTAAGGAAAACATTTCCGTCATACATGATTTCTGCGTAGCTTTAACCATCAAGGTTGCACACGCGACGGAAGCTTAAAAAATGGAGTAACTTCTCCCGTTTTCCCGACATTTCCCTTCACTGCTCTGCTCCTATTGATTGCAGCGTGATGAAAAGTATACTATAACCAGCCCAGGAGTATGAAAAAAAATTGTACCGAGTTTCGTTAAAATCCGTCGAGTAGTTTTTGTTTCTATAACGGTTATACAGACAGACAGACAGACAGACAGACAGACAGACAGACAGACAGACAGACAGACAAAATTTTTACTGATTGCATTTTTGGCATCAGTATCGATCCCTAATCACCCCCTGATAGTTATTTTGGAAATATATTCCAGTTACAGAATTGACCTCTCTACAGATTTATTATAAGTATAGATGTTAATAGGATTGGATAGGACTAAAAATAATTGTCTTTATAACAGTTTAAACTACATGTACTGTTATACAGGATAATAATGTTGTGACGACAGTACTCCTTATTAGGCTCTACTATTTCTAGTGATAAGGATAACGTCATGGTAATAACGAATCGATATAAATAGAATCAATTGAATTCATACTAATATTATAAATGCGAGTAAGTCTTGTCAGTCGCCTTTTACGACACCTCGGTATGGTATATAAATGAGGGTGTTCTATTCTTCTCAGTCGGATACCAAACGGCTTATCAATAGGCCTATTCTCTCCGTTTTTTGGAGAGAAGGTTTGGAGCTAAGACCTACCACGCTGCTCAAGTGCGGATTGGTAGGTTACACATATCCCCAGAATTCTCTAGAGATATGCAGGTCTCCTCACGATGTTATCGTTCACCGAAAAGCGTGTGATAAATTGCAATTATCAATTAGACACATAAGTTTTAACAGAAAAACTCATTGGTGTCTGCCCGGGTTTGAACCCATGACCTCCTCGAAAGAGTCGCACGGTGTTACCGCTGGGCTACCACAGCTTTTACATTTTTAACATTTTACTTAATGTATATGATTTATTCCCTCAGGAGCAGCAACGGACCCGTCAATGTTGAAGGTGCATCTACCAAACGGTGGTTTCAACGTTGTAAGGGCATCAGCTGATGAAGATGTTCGCTCGGTGCTACGATGTCTTGCTGCGCGGCTCGCTGCGGGTGACCGCGTGTACGCTTCCTGCTATGCGCTGAGAGCAAGAAGGCTTACTACGGGAAAGGTATTATTGAGAAATATATGATATTGCTATGACTATACATTTGTATCCTACCACGTGTTGGAAAAAAAAACAAAAATTAATTTCTACATCCTTGATTCTGCACGCAATTCAAATACAAGTATTTTTTTGTGTAAACATAGTTTTTTTAATTTATAGAATTAGGCGTTACTTTGCGGAGATCCATAATCTAAAGTAATAATAAAATTATTTTGCTATAATCCGCGATGAAATGAAATAGAAAATATATATAATGCTAAATGTAGAGTGGACAAACAGTTATCATACCTGATACATGCAGGATTCTTAAAAACACATGCACAAACCTCCACCACCGCCACCACAATACACAAGCACTACATACGTTCACTATTCAAACTCAACAATCGTTTCGCCCCGCGACCGAAGCATCATCAGGAGATAGACTCCACGACCAAAATCGAAAAGTTTTTTTCTTAATTTAAATCGAATATTACAATATTTTTGTCTTATATAGTATACTAGCTATTACCCTCAACTTCGTTTGCGAGGACTGTTGCTGCGTCATAGGTTAATATAAGATGGCACTTTTCGATGTCTACCTATTCCTTTAAAATTTACAGGATTTCTATAGCCTAAATGTTACCCCGGCGTATAAGGAATAATTGTGCGAAATTTCATCGATATTACTTCAGTGAATTCCCGTAAAAGATTAACAAACATACATCCATACTCACAAACTTTCGCATTTATAATATTAGTAGTATCATTAGGATTTTTTTGATAATTAATTCTGTTAAAGAAGAACTTATTACATTTGCCATGACGCAAGCTCAAAAATTGCTTTTAAAAGTCCGCTTAATAACGAGGCTTACTATACTCATGTTTGAGTAATAAGAATTGCAAGGAATTGTTAGCACCTGTATGAATCATATTAAAAGAGAAAGTTTTTGTTTGTTCTTGTCAGTGAGATCTAGTTTCCAAACTATTAGAAGCTTCATTATAATTTGACATAGATTTGACGATACAAAATGTTTACACGTAATGTAACGACCTGGTACTATCCCACTGCATAGGCCTCCTTTTTCCGTTTTTGGAGGGAAGGGTTGGAACTAGGAGCTAATAGACCACTCTTCAATGCGGATTGGTAGGTTACACATATTCCTAAAATTCTTTAGAGATGTGTCAGGTTTCCTTACGATGTTTTTGTTCAGTGAAAAGCATGTGATAAATTAAAATTATCAATTAAGTAATTAAAACTTATTGGTGCCTGCCCGAGGTTCGAACCTGTGACCCTTGAAAAAGTCACACGGTTTGGTAGTTTAAATTCATAGCGTAAAGTAACATTTATAATATTCTAAGTAGCTTTTAAATCATAGCGTGTGTGTGAGAGTGTTTGTGTGTGTGTGTGTGTGTGTGTGTGTGTGTTTGTTTGTGTGTGTGTGTGTGTCATTATCTTCCTGACCTTATCCTACTCTAAGCAGTGGGGTCGGCACAACATGTCATAAACATATTGTCACATGATTTGGCTACGTATTTTAAGACCGGCCGCCTGCCTGAAGTCAACTTATCTTAGTCGTATTTTACAACACCTCGATAAGAAAGAGGGTGATCTATTCTACTTAACCGGATACCACACGGTGAGTCAACTTACCTTAGTCGCCTTTTACGACACCTTGGTAAGAAATGAGGTTGGTCTATTCTACTCAGCCGGATACCACACGGCGGGTCGACTTACCTTAGTCGCCTTTTACGACACCTCGGTAAGACAAGAGGGTGGTACTATTCTATTCAGCCGGATACCACACGGCGTTGTGTGTGTGTGTGTGTATGTTAAGAATAATAAATAAATATCTTAAATACATAGATCTACATGCACACACACACGCATATTGTACTAATATAGCCGTATCTTCATAATTTAATGTTTCTAGCCATGCCTCTCTACTTTACTACTCCCTCTAGATCCGATGGATACATCAAGACACGCCAGTATCAGAACTGTTAACAAAATGGCCGGCGAGCGAATGGCGTTTAGAACTTCGCGTACGTTATCTGCCGGCCAATCTTCGAGACCTCTGCGATTCCGATCGCGTTACCTTCCACTATTATTACGATCAGGTAATCTCTACTAATTATTTCTATAAAAACTATTGTTAAAATTTGCAAAGAATTTAAATTTACTTTCTTGGAAATCTTGTAAATGTAGGATATTTCTCGAGTAGCTTGTCACTAATGTTCCTAAAAAAATTCCGTCTGTATATTTGGCGAATACGTTAAAAATAAATATAGCATTAACGAATCTGATAAGTTTAACATTTAGTAACATAATAAAGTCGTTATAAATAATTGTTATAGGGTGACTTTTTCATGTGTATTTTATGTCAAATGAAAAACACCCCTTTTAAACTACTAGACAAATTATATGTAAGTAAATATAATGTTCGAATTTTCAGGTCCGACACGACTACCTCAATGCCAATCACCAAATGCTGGATCAAGATTTGGCGATACAGATATGTTGTTTAGAAATAAAGTAAGTTTACCTTATTACCCTAAATTTAATGTCTCTTGCCCAAAGATTACCTGGAACAAAATCGCTAGTTAGCGATAAGGCCGCCTTATAGTATTAAGATTACATCGTTTTCTTTACAATGTATATTGTAATTTTATGTGGTGCAATAAAGAATGTTCTATTCTAAGTTTTTGTTTTAAATTTAAAGTCGTTATTTCATAGGTAAAGAATCTAATACAAGAAGGAAGGATTATGGCACGGTTTGACCGGAACGAAATAAGTAAAACGAAAAGCTCCATATGCAATAGTGAATCTTTAATCAACGTTATTGCGTCACAAAGATTATATTGTATTTAGTACTAGCTGTCTTGTCACCACCGTTGTGGCTCAGTCTAGTTTCGAATTCCCATCGAAACAAAACTATCATTGACATGAAAAAGGATGCTCCAATCGCCACCAAACATTACAGGATGTTATGAGTATATATTTAGTATAGCGTACTGAATGTGCTTGAGATACTAAGTAATGTGTGCTATTGTTACAGGTATTTCTGCAAAGACATGCAAATATCATTGGACAAGAAGTCCAACATCGAGTACCTGGAGAAAGAGTTTGGTTTGCACAAGTTCCTACCCAAGTCTGTGCTTGACGCGATTAAGCCTAAAGTACTTAAGAAGGCCATACAACAACAATTCAAAAAGGTAAGAATAGCCCTTTTTTTAGTCTACTAGCTGTGCTGTGAATATCAGTGTGTCACAGTTTTTTAGGCATACATCTCGATCTTGAGGGAGTTCTAGGATAAAAAGCGTATTAATGCTCCACAACATCCTCTATCTTCTAGTGAAAATTCCTTAAAAATCGGATTACCGGATCGATTCCGGAAAATCTACTATTAACCTAATCCTTCCTTAAAATTTAGTGACGTCTTTTAGGATTAAATGCCGATCAGTACATTTTATGAAAGTCAATCACTTACAGACTGAGAGATAATGTAGAGATCGAGGATTTTCGTTCTTCATTTTTTTAAATGTTGTTTCTCTTCCAAGACAAATAAGTATAAACCGCATGCTCCAGTATTTGCGCTTCAATTAATTTATTGTTTAAATATCTTTGAGTTAATTGGTCAAAGCAGACCGTAAACAGTCGTTATGTCTCTCTTCACCTTGGCACATACGAAAAGAAGATATCCATCGAGATTTATAGATGGAAATAAAATTTAGAAAAACGCGCTAATGACCATTATTATCAGCTGATATTGATGGCTGTTGGTTCGCTATGCCCATTCTAGGTTATCGCTGGATTTTCTGTTATATTTTTATATTTCCAGGTGGCCAACTTAAGCGATACAGACTGTATGCTGAAGTATTTAGAGACGATGCACACGCATTACGGGTACGATCGGGAGACTTTTACGGGCGCGCTCGGCTCCGGTTGGGCGATACCTGTGGAGCTGGCGATAGGACCGGATATAGGTATGACTTGGATATACCTATCATATAATAATTTTCTCTTTCAGCAAAAACGGACTTAGAGATGATAAATTAAAAGAATTAGAAAAAAAATTATTTCTACTTCCTGTGATACACAGTATGTTAGTACACATATTGGATTAGTACACAAATTGGAAAACTTGTAATTGGCCTTATTTTGTAATATATTTTATTATCTATTCTGATGTAATAGCTGTAAGTTTGCCTTATAAAATAAAATAAATAACCTTATCCAAACCTTCATACCTTAAAACCCTAACGAATCTAATTGTAATATATTTATAAAATGGCAAACAGTTCAGTATGTATTGAGTGACCTTACTTAACCCCTTAACGTTGTTTAATTTATAATCTGAACATGTTTGTTCCTATTTATTAAGCCAACGATCTCTTACTATCCTATGGCCACCTCTCTCCTAAAAGAGAAATATTGGTGCGCCGCTCTTAAATATTATGCCATAACAACTTGATTACTTTTAGTTTACACAGAAGTTGCAAATTCTAATGCCCTAAAAAGGTGTAACATGTTTAACATTTTTTATTCGACTAAACCGATGCAATGAGTTACTAAAACTAAATAATTTTTTCTATATTATTGGTACAAAAATCGTATTAATCGTTGATATTTTATTTGCAGATATATCATACGTATCACATAAAGCAGGGGAGCCTCCTACGTACACTAAAATCGCGTCATTCAGTGACATCGTAGCGGTGCAGACTTTGAAATCTAATTGCACGCAACAGTCCAATTCACAGGTACTTATTAGAAATAAATATTTTAAATTTTAATTTCATTAGCTACTATACTAGTTACGTATAAACGTTGGTGAGATTATGTAATAAAATATTATATGTTTTGTTACAGACAAGTTCTTGCGGCAAAGCGGCGTTACAACTCAGAGTGAAAGGAGCAACAGAGACGTTAACTATTACGTGCAGCAGTGTTGAGGTGCGTTATTATTACTTCTGTGTAGACCTTTAGTCCGGGGGGGGGGGGGGATTATCTAAGCTCTATCTCTTGGTAAGTAGAAAAATAAAATAAGTTTTATCCAAGTGCTCGATAAACGTCGTAATGTTAAAGGTTAATTACGCTATCATTAGGAAAGTCTGTACAGTTTAGCTGGAACGGGCGAGCTCCAAGTTCAAATTTCCTGGATCGTTTCTGTGTTTCATTATACCAGCCCTATTAACTTCTTTTTTGGGTTTTTTTCCAAAATTAAATCCAATAGAAGTATACAGTAACGTTACAGTGACATCTTTGAGATGAAACGAAAAACAATTGCCTCTCATTACTCGAATAAAATGAAGGAGTTTCTAATTTAAATCTAAATTCTATAAAGAGATTATCTATGCCTTGATTGATTGAATTGATTTGTTTTTACTGATTCTCTTATATTCCAATACATCTGCCGCCTCGAACACCTTTCTCTACCTACGACGTTTTTATAGATTCACGGAAAATATATGATGGGGAGTCTATTGGTGTTAGAATAAAACTAATTTGTACAATATCATTCTAATAATAGTTATATGTTGTCGTTCTTGCTAAATATATCAAATTAATGTATAAATACGAATGAAATAACTCCTATTATTTGTGTTGCACCAACCTATTTTTTGTTTTAAGATCCGTAAGTTACGGGTTGCCTGTAAGAGATCGCTGTAGGCGATAAGGCCGCCCTTGCAAGTCCTCGTTAATTATTACATATACACATGTTTTTTTGTATGTATGCAAGAAGAATAAATAAATAAATTAATATGAGAATTGTTGTTATTTTTTCCAGGCTGCAGAAAGTTTAGCAGATTTAGTAGATGGCTATTGTAGATTAGTAACAGATTCACAAACATCGCTTTGGAACAGAACGAGTAAGTTTTACAAGAGAGTTTTTACGCATTTCAATCTAAATAATTTTATTATGTAATATTGATTGATTAATTTTAATATTGATTGATTGGTTGATTGATTGATTGATTGATTATAATATTGATCATGTAGAATATTTAACCACTTATCATATTCTATCAATTGATATAATTGCAATTGACATTCATACATTTCGTACAAGGTTACTAAAAAATCTATGATTATTACTAGATTTAAAGATTGTTATAGTATTATTTATATTTGAAAGTTTAATAATAGCCTATTAAATTGACATATTAAATGCAATTTATAGAATTAGGCATTACTTAGTGGAAATCCATAATACAATTTTTTTTTATCGCGCATTGTAGCAAAATAATATTATTATTATTTTTATATTAAATGTATTTAACATCAAATACAATTTAAAAGTAATCGAGATTTCTCAAGCTTAGTTTATCTCATAAAATCAAAATTTATAAGTAAGCTTGATAAGATATTAAATTGAAATATGATTTAGTACATCATGAAAAATATGTTAGGATTCATATTTGTATTATTTATTTACAAGCAACCATTTGGAAGACATTAAACTGCCAGTGCAAAAGTAAGTTGTGTTGTACATAACTTATACATAGCATAATTTAATGGTGGATTTACAGCTAATTATATATTTATTTGTAGCGGAAATGAGCAGTAGCTCGTCAGAAGGCAAAACAAGTTCCTGGGAAGCTCACACCGCGACGCTTCTGTCTGAAGACTACGCGGAAATTGTTGATGACGATGCGGATTATTCAACGCCAGCAGGTAACTTCTCGACTGAATGGTCAATGTTTGAATAATTTATAGAATTAAGTGTTACTTTGCGGAGATCCATAATACAAAAGTAATAATAAAATTATTTTGATATAATCCGCGATGAAGTAAAATAGAAAATATATATAATGCTAAATGTAGAGTGGACAATCGGTTATCATACATGATACATGCAGGATTCGTAAAAAACACATGCACAAACCTCCACCACCGCCACCACCATACACAAGCACTATATACATTCACTATCACAAACTTAACAATCGTTTCGCCCCGCAACCGAAGCATCATCAGGAGATAGACTCCACGACCAAAATCGCAAAGCTTTGCGATTGTTGAGTTTGTGATAGTGAATGTATATAGTGAATGTATATAGTGCTTGTGTATGGTGGTGGCGGTGGTGGAGGTTCGTGCATGTGTTTTTTACGAATCCTGCATGTATCAGGTATGATAACCGATTGTCCACTTACATTTAGCATTATATATATTTTCTATTTTACTTCATCGCGGATTATAGCAAAATAATTTTATTATTACTTTTGGTCAATGCTTGGTCAAAGGATTGTCAAGCGTTGTATTTCTTCTCGTAGTGCTGTTCAAGAGATATAAAATAATAACTAGACTATTACTATACTTAGATTTAATTTTAGAATAATTTTATTATTGCAACATGTTCTTCTTTTTCTCTCATTTTTACATGCATATTTTAGTGAGCAACTAGATTTTAAATATAAACAATATGTATACATTTTAAATTTAATCATGTTGTGAACTGTTTTGTGTGTCTAATAAAATAAATAAATTGGTTCCCTCGAATCGGAACAAAGTCATCCAAAAGCATCCAAAGTATCAAGTAGGATTGATATCAGTAATTAGCACGCTTCAAATCGTTGGAGCCGTTTCCAACTATACTTATTATAAAACAGTCTCCAAAAGCTATATGTCGTCTGTATGAGATCAATTTTCTCACAACGGATTTTTTTGTTGTTTACTAAAAGATAGTGTACCTATTTCATTCGGGGTTTTTTAGGTTAATACTAGGTTAAAAAAAATAAAAATAAAAGGGTATAAAAAGTCTGCGACAACATGTTTCTACCCCTTATGGTTATCTGACAATAACAGCATTCATGTTCGAAGTTTTAATTAAATTCACTGAGATCCAACCATATAGTGACATACTTACAAACCATAGAGTTACAACAGCCACAGTGATGCCATTTAGTGCCTTATTTTGGTCGTAATTCGAAGTCTTGAATTTAATATCTTGAGCAGCTTGTTAGATCAAATGTTCAATACAAACAATACCATTACTTAACACAGGAATGATGTATTTAAGTTTTAATTTGAATTATTGGCACGTCTGATTGATGCTTCCATTTTCAACTGTTTTTTTAAAACGCATATTTTACTTTCTCATTATAAGAAATATTTGAAAACAACCTTTACATGAAACCGCGTCCACGACAGCCAAAACTTTTATTATATTGTTGTTATATTGCCAAAGGGAATACGGAAAATTTTATTTAATACGTAAGCCCGTATTATTTGGCCTTGTGGTATCTGGCTGAGTAGAATAGACCACCCTCATTTCTTACTGAGGTGTCTTAAAAGGCAACTAAGGTAAGTCCACCCGCCGTGTGGTATACGGCTAAGAAGAATAGACCAGCCTCATTTCTTACGGAGATGTCGTAAAAGGCGACCAAGGTAAGTTGATCTACCATGTGGTATCCGGTTCAGTAGAATAGACCACCTATTTTCTTACCGAGGTGTCGTAAAATACGACTAAGGTAAGTTGACGTCAGGCAGGCGGCCGGTCGTAAAAACGCTGCCAAATCATGTGACAGCATGTTTATAACATGTTGTGCCGACTCCACTTCGAGTGGGATAAGGGCAGAAGGAGGTTAGTCCGTATTAAGTTTAAGTGATTCTATGGCGCGATGTCTTTTTTATTTTCATTTGCGTACAATGTGTTATTTACAGTTCGCGACTACGAATTGGTGCGTAATCAAATCGAACTGACCGGTATCATTGGGGAAGGTCAATTTGGTGACGTGCATAAAGGTAAGTCTTTCAATAAATTATAGAATTAGGCGTTACTTTGCGGAGATCCATAATACAAAAGTAATAATAAAATTATTTTGCTATAACCCGCGATGAAGTAAAATAGAAAATATATATAATGCTAAATGTAGAGTGGACAATCCGTTTACATACCTGATACATGCAGGATTCGTAAAAACACATGCACAAACCTCCACCACCGACACCACAATACACAAGCACTATATACGTTCACTATCAGAAACTCAACAATCGTTTCGCCCCGCAACCGAAGCATTATTAGATAGACTCTACGACCAAAATCGCAAAGCGATTCAAGCTTTCATTTTGCTGCTTATTGGGATTAAAAAATATGTATATCCTTTACAATGAGTTGCTCGTGAATAGAATTTAGGACGATCCTAGTGAATTACCTTTATTCACTACTACTATATGTGATATGAGACCCCGCTCTTTTGTGACACTTCATACGTAGTGACAAATATGACTGTCTCTGCCTCCAGCTTTGCAGGTCGCGGTTTCTATTGGTTAATTTGATTTAGCCGTCAAATTTTATCGCCTCAACTGAAACTAAATCTCCTTAAACAATATTTAGGTACATGCCGAGTGACCTCTGCGAATCACCCTTCTTTAAGACGTCAGCAGACCAAAACCGGTCCCAATGGCGAGTGTATACTGCCTGTGGCTGTGAAGACGTGCAAACTGGACGCCGACTTAGACACAGCTGAGAAGTTTTTAGAAGAGGCGTGTAAGTAAACTAATTTTTTCCAAACTACGACACGAATATTGCGTGAGTTGTACTAAATTTCATGAATGTTGCTTTAGAAGTTTACATATAGACAGACTGACTTTCGTATTTATTTTTGTTTGTTAGTCATTCAATTTCACCTCGGAACATGTACGTTAGCATTTACCTATTTAGCTAACATTTAGCTATATATTTTCCAGATATCATGCAACAATTCTCCCACCCGCATATAATCGGCCTAGTCGGAGTTTGCAGCACACCTCCAATATGGATCGTCATGGAATTAGCGACTCTTGGTGAAATGAGAGCCTACTTACAGCAGAATTCGCACAGGTAACCTTTATCCCATTTTAAGTGTGCTCGGCACGTGTTTTTCGGTCCTATTCTCTATGGGATATTCAGATATTCATCAAATCCGATCAGATATTCATCGGATATTCGTCAAATCTGGAGCTACTCCTTTTATATGCATGTTATACTTCACACAATCCAGTCATCCATTTTTCGGCCTTCTTTAGTTATTCATATTTAACACACGTTTTGAAATACTATTTATTTAAAAAATTTTGCGTGATTGATGAAAATTTTGCGACCAAAACTAAAAAAACTAGTTTTTACAGCTAATCGAAGTGAAAAATAATGATGTGCGTGAAAAAAGAGGGGGTTTTATTAGAATTCTAAAATTACTTAATACAAAACTATACATTTATTTGAAGATTCGTTTTGCAATAATTCAAAAAAGTAAACAGAATAGATTGTAATAACAATGTTAAAAAATATTGTTTAATTTTCAGATTAGAGACGTGCACACTCGTTCTGTACATCTACCAACTGTCAACGGCATTGAGTTACTTGGAAAGCAAGAAGTTTGTTCATAGAGATATCGCAGCGAGAAATGTACTGGTTTCAACACCCACATGCGTTAAGGTAAGTTATTTTAAGCAAATCAACAACTCTAAGCAACTTGATCTTGATATGTATTACAATAGCTTGACTTTTAATTAAGAGATGAAACTTACCATTTTACAAGACTGACCCATAACTATGTAAGCGTCGATTTTGAAAAACTTAATATGTTATATAAATTTTAACGATTTTAAATAACTTAATATGTTAACTTAAATGTAAATAACTTAGATTAGGTACTTTAAGTATTTTTTACTTGTTCTCAAATGAAAAAATGGTAATTTTACTATCTTATATGTTAGCCTGGTAAATAAGCTTCAATTGTATCAAATTCCATCAATATCGCTGTAGCGGATTAGCTGTGAAAGTGTGACAGATAAACAAACAGAAAGGCAAAAACACTAACAGATATACTGATAGACTGATAGATAGACAGAAAGACTGACAGACAGATAGACTATTAACCTTTACAATATCAGTATGGATTACATATATATAAAATAATTAATTGAATGTTTCTTTACAGTTAGCAGATTTCGGATTATCAAAAATGGTGGAAGACAAATCGTATTACAAGGCATCGAGAGGGAAGTTGCCCATTAAATGGATGGCGCCTGAATCTATCAACTTTAGGCGGTTCACTTCTGCGTCGGACTGTTGGATGTTTGGTGAGAAACTTATTTTTTCCTTTAAAGTACTTTAAATTAAACACAAATATTAATGTAATAAATGAAGTCCCATACTACCATAAACTTTTCATCATATAGTATATATTTTATCTTTTTATTACAATACAAAAGATGTAAATACCTTGCTTTTGCTATTAATTCAACCGATATCCATAAAGATTACAGTATTGTTGTTCAATGAACTTTGATCTCAATCCAATTTAGATACATTTTATGCTTTAATAAAAGAAATGTGCTAAAAAGAAATAGACCACACGACTGAAGTAAAACATCTTTAGCTCCATCCATATGAGAGGAAGAGAGAAATAAAATGTGTGCTCGCGCGTCTCTTTTTCTATGTCCACAAACTTATATCTCCCTCTCAATTTCCGTTTTCCGCGCCCTTTTTTAACTCTCTCGTCATGCATTCACTAGCTTATTCCCCAAGTCACTTCTTCCTATTCAGAAATATTGGTAAGCTTTGAAGTAATTCTTACTTAAATATTGGTAAGTTTTGAAGTAATTCTTACTTAAATATAGGAAAGTTTTGAAGTAATTCTTACTTAAATATAGGTAAGTTTTGAAGTGATTCTGACTTCAATATTGGTAAGTTTTAAAGTAATTCTTACTTCAAAACTTAATAATATTTGTGAATGGGAAGAAGTGACTTGGGAAATAAGCTAGTGAATGCATGATGAGAGAGTAACAAAAGGGCGCGGCAATCGGAAGTTGAGAGGGAGATATAAGATTGTTGTTTCCGTGAATAATAATCTTATTTATTTATATATCACTCTACTTTTATTTATATAACTCTTCAGGCGTCTGCATGTGGGAGATCTTGATGCTCGGTGTAAAACCATTCAGCGGGGTGAAGAACAATGACGTGATTGGTAAATTGGAGAACGGTGAGAGACTGGCTCTGCCACCGCGTTGTCCACCGAGACTCTACTCAGTCATGTCACGGTGCTGGGCGTACGAGCCCTCGCAGCGACCTACCGCTCATCAACTAAAGGAAACACTCTTGTAAGCATACAATTATATAGCTATAGGCAGTAAGGATGTTAAAAAATAATCGATTTTTAATAATTAATTATATTTTTCATCAAGAATCGATTTTTAAAAAATCTATTATTTTAAGTATCTCCTTTTTCTTGATTTTTATGATTAGATATGCTTTGTTGTATGAAACCAATGTAGCCATACTACACATTTTAATAAAATTTCACAAACAGCTCATTTTATATTATTTCTTGGTAGTTATCCACTTTAATTTGCCTTAATTGTAATTTATTATTAATATTAAAAAAGCAACTTTTGAAATAGTCAGACATATTTTACGCTAAAATTGCAAATCAGCGTATAATTTGCAATCCAATATCGCAAATATCTCGATTCATATCCTCTATAATACTGTTTTTACTATGTAATGTTATTAATATTAAAAAAGCAACTTTTGAAATGGTCAGACATATTTTACGCTAAAATTGCAAATCAGCGTATAATTTGCAATCCAATATCGCAAATATCTAGATTCATATCCTTCTGTAATACTGTTTTTACTATGTAATGTTCCCTCACATACCGTTATCATCAATTCCAATACGTCAGTATTGCAGATATAGGGATGTATCCTGAATGGTCCATAATTATGCTAGTTAGCTTTTACTACCGATGCATTATATGTTTAAAACTCTCATAAACTGGAAACCTTAAGTAATCCCCAAACTGCATATAGATACATTTGGGCATTACCTACGGTTTTCAGTAGTAAGATTTACCTAGATATATGATTACTCGAGATATGATTACAAACTTTACTGAATAGGAAATTAGAGATCAAAGATCAAAGAGATAGAATTTCAGAATCAAAGAGATAGAAGAGATCAAAGATTAGAGATCAAAGAGATAGGTTTGTAATGTTCTGCTGCTAAAAATCCACCTTTAACAGAGTTTTGTATAATCTCACTTAAAAAATCCATGATCAACACAAAATTGTGTTAAAGCTTGTCATTTCAAAACAAATAAACAACACCCAAACCAGATTCTCTATCCAACGAAAATATCTTCAGTTAACAGTGTAGGTTCATTTTATCTTACCTTTTATTTTCCTACTGTAAAGCCGGGTCTTGTCTTATTAACTGATTTTTATGAAAATCTCTCATCATGCTCCTGCCCTTATCCCGCTCTAAGTGGGGTCGGCACAATATGTTATAAAAATGTCACATGTTTGGCTTCGTATTTTACGACCGGCCGCCTGTCTGACGTCAATATACCTTAGTCGTATTTTACAACACCTCCGTAAGGAATGAGGATGGTCTATTCTACTCAGTTTTATAAAAAACCCTTAATAAATCTTTTAATTTTAGTGAAATCCTGCAAGAGGAACGCAATACAGCATGGGATACAATGCGACGCGAGAATAGGCGAGTTGCAGCTGCGTCTTGGGGAGACGAGCCGCCTCCAAAACCCTCGCGACCAACTACTAACCTTACTGCTGGTGAGTCTTAGATTAGGTAAAGGTGAGGATCAATTTATCAATAAAGATTTAAATACCACGATATTTTTTCGTTTAGTAAATATTTAATAGAATAATAGTCCTAAATTGTTACATTATTCATTTATGATAATTGATTGATTGATTGCTAATAATAACACTACTAAGACTTCTTAAACAATTTAAAAGAAATAAAACAAATTATGTATTTCCTTGGTCCACAGCTGGGGAGTCTGGCGGTCCACAAACGTATATCGTGGCGCAAAGTCCTCAAGTATTGGCGCAGCTTCTTCGGGACAATCCAGCGCGAGCGGACCCGCACGCCTACACAACACCCGCCTCGGTATTCAACACGCTCGCTGTCGACTTCAACCCTGACTCCGCCCCCGCACAAACCACCCCCGATCCTCAAACTAACGATCCGCCCCTACAAACCCGTCCGATTCCGATAACGCAGCTCCAGCGCCTCGACCCGATCGTCCCCGACATAACAGGCCACGTCGCAGCCCAGGAAAGCTGCGATAATTTATGTTCTAACATCCCACTCGCTACATCTCGAGACAATCTCGACGATGTCCCCAAAACTCCCGACAAAGATGCGATGGAGCCGTACCCGAATCGAGTTCGGTCGCTCGAAAGGAATCCTAGAGCTCCCGTAGTAGAACGCGGTCCGATCAGAATGGGGTCACTCGAGCGCAATCGCGGCAGTTTATCCCACAGAGGATCACCCGTGCCCATACCGCCGTTCACTAGACAACATTCTGTCCCCGCTTCTCCACCTCCGAGGAGTCGCAGAGATCAAGACGTAGGCCAGTTTTCTGTCCAAGGAGGAATAAACGCCCAGTTAGCAATGAGTGTCATGAACAAAATGCGTCAACAGCCCGAACCTCCTCTTGTCGAGGAAATATATGATTTCGGAGGAGACAATGTCAAAAGTTGCGCCGCGATCGCTGCACTAAAAGCAGGCCTATCCAAATCTCAGCCATATCGCCCGGTAGTAACCGGGATGGCTGCATCTCATCCGTCCGCCTATGGAGTACCCGTAGGCGTCGTGCAGGGCGTCCCGTATTCGCCTACTTCGAAATCAGGTCAGCAGATGTCCAAAATTTCGGGTCACTTCCGATCAGCCAGTCCCTTACAAGTTTCGTCGCCAATGAGCGTTGTACAGCCCATGTACGTTCAGCAAGCGTACACGCATAACATGCAAGGCGCGCAAGCGATGTATCGTCCGCAAGTATCGTCGCAGTGCGCTTCCATCGCTGGCTCTCAACAGCACCCGAGAGCCCAGTTCTCCGCTGCGACGGCAATGGACGCACAAATATATGCGTCCCGTCAAGAATGCTCGGCCGTGGTACCAGACGCGAAGCAGGTGATTTGATGATATTGCACCAGCATGAATTGGCAATTTTCGTTTCAAAATTTTTTTTGTGTTGCAAGTGGTTCATTTTGTAGATAGATTCGTTTTTTTTTGCGCATGCTCGAATATTTCCCGGGACTTTTATGGACTTAGAATTTCTATCATTGTAAATAAATATTTTCTTACTCGGCGCTCCCTCAAAAGGTAAAAGCCGATAGGCTAAAAGCCAATAAGGTAAAAGCTACGAAAACCGGAATGGTTTCACAAATTATAAAATAATAAGACAAATATGGCCTCTATAAGCACGGACCAATAAATAACAATCGAACCTCTTTAACTAAATTGTTTTTAAACAACATTATATATAATGTACATAAATATCCTTATTCCTACTCCTTTTATTATCCTAAACCCATGGATCCATTTTTTTACTATAAGCGTCTTACTTTCTTTTTTCCAGAGTGTTTTGAGTCATTTGGGTACTCTGTAGAATTAATGTTAATTTATCTTTCCAAATCACATATGAAATTGGTTTATATATAAGTTTTTAAGCTTTGCATCACATACAAAAATATGAATCAGTATGTAAAATTGTATAGTAGTTAAAACAAATATTTATATATTTTATTTAAAACAGCGACATAGCCAAATTTTGTTATAATTTTTAATTTGCTTCTTAGCTGCCAGTTATATTATTTTATTTTTAGAATAAGCCAAAAATTTGCGAAGAAAAACGTTCTTAGATTTATGTAAATAAACAAAATCAATCGTTTTCCATATTGAAAATTGCTTAGTTTGGGCTTGTAAACAAATTAAATTTGTTCATTTTCTTTAGGATAGTTAATAAAAATAATCTAAATACATTTTAAATAATCTTTGGTTCTTTTTGTGTAGAGCATATCGAAAATAGACCGTAACAATTAAGTAGACTTGATTGTAACTCGAGTTATGTTGTTTTTAATAATTATTATTGTTTATACCTAATTATTTAGGTTGCAGTTACTTAGAAAAACATCAGCATAAGTCCTATAACAATTTCAAATGTGATTTCTTTATAATAAATTCAAGAACTAACTATGTGGTTATGTTATGTCTATAAATTAATTATATTAAGTAATAATTAGATGAAATTAACAATTATATGAAAAAAAACTTGGTAAAAGATTGAATATAAATAACGGTACTTAATTTAATGGGAAATCAAATGATAACCATAACAAAATCTTGGCGAGTTGGCATCAAACAATTGTACATAAGTTATGTGTGCATAGATCGGGTGACAGTATTACTAACTGCAATGTTAGTTCATATTCGTTCAAAGGATAATAATCCTTACGTACACGCAATAGAGTCCCGAGTTCGACACGGAGCAGGCGGTAGAAAGGAGGTTGTTGGCCGAGTTGGCGAGACAGCAACACCAGAGTGAAGAGGACAGAAGGTGGCTGCAGATGCAAGAAGATAATTTGGTAAGCTAATCTAACTAAAACAATCGTTTTAAGGATGCACTAATTTATTTTTAATGTCTTTTCATAAATTTTAACCTTAACAAATGAAAAATTCTCTACCAGCCAAAATTTTTAGACAATCAAGACAGATATTCATATTCAAACATCTGTACACTATTGTGTTCGAAAAAATTTCGCCACAGCTCTAAAAGCCTGCGACGTAACACTTGCAACTGGGAATAACTAAAAACAACAATAGCACATTTGTTAACGAACATATTAACGTCTAGTTCCAGTCTACTGCACGTGTTCAAAGACACATTAAGTGCCATTCTGAAAGACTTATTAGTGCATCAGCTTTAAGTAAGCGTCAGATCCCGAATGTTGATTAATTTTTAGGATTCATACACTCTAAGAGCATTCTTCATGACCAGATTATCGGGGTGTCATTATGTCATAACATCATCAAACAGTCAAGATCTCAAGATCTAGATATCCGTTTTCTTATAACAAGCTATCGAGGCGTCCAGTTGAGGCCGTTATAACGTTTCTTCAAAGTCTAGTTATAACCCTCCAAAATGCGCCGTGAAAAATGCATCGCTGCGCAATTTTGCGCAAATTTCATGAAGGCGTAGAGTAAAAGTAATTCATTTATATTATTGAACAGAAACGTCTGTCGAACGTGCAGCTAGTTCCTCCCGCTGACTGCGAAAATACTGAGAAGTCAGACATCACATGCCAGCAAGAAATCAAATCTACTAGTCAGCCGCAATCTGGTAAAGTATATGTATTATGCTTATTGCTTATAGTACTAATTTGTCAGATATTTTTTTATAAATGTGGATAAGAAATAAATACATAGATAACAGATATGTATTTAATATAACTGCTATGTATACTGCTATGTACTATGTATATTGAAAAAAATTAATATTGTATAAACACAATACAACACAAACAGCCACCGCCATCTATCGGACTACATTAATTATACATAGGGAATTATTTCTATAAATCAATTAGTACCAAGAGTTTTTGCTATTGTCCGATAGATGGCGTGTTGTCTGCAATAATTAAAAGCGTATCGCGCTATGGAGATTTTTTGACGAAGTATAAAGGTTTAAGTGTTTTGTTAATAAATCGACTTCTAACTGGCATAGTCTTTAATTACCTATCATCCTAGTGAGACAGTGCAGTAGTTTATACATGTTCCTACGAGTCGGATGACTGGCCAGTGAGATTGACGGTTTGTACAACCAGTCGGACATCAACGTGGTGGCGGATTGTCATCGAAGGTGTCGTTCCTGGAGTTTGGAGCCAGGAATTGCAGAGTGCGGACGCCGACCACGCAGCGACGTCAAGGGTGAGCCAAGCAGTGCCCAGCGGCGTCAGAAGACCGAGCCAGGTGGTGGCTAGTGACGCCATCTGACCGGAACGAGACCGACCAGGTGAACGAAGACAATACGGAATAATAGTGAGTGAAGTGTGACGTGATAAAACTGTAAGTACTTTTATTGTCATAATTATCAAGCAAAGTTGGACCTTAAGTCAAAGAAAAGATTAACTTTTAATTTGGAAGAAATTTAAAGTAAAGTTAAAGTTAGTGCATGGACTTAGAAAATATTCTCAAAAAGTGAAGTGACGGGGAATCCATGCCCAATTTTTACTAAATGTTAAATTCTCAAAGACTTAGAAAATTTTTGATGTCAACATAGGACTTAGAAAATTTTCGTTGTAAACAACATTGACTTAGAATTTTTATATGAACTGAACACTTGTAATATTTTGAATTGGTTACGCTGGACTTAGAAAAATTTACTGAATTATCGGAACATAGAAGAATTGTTTTGGACTTGTAATATTTTTGAATGCTGAATCTTTAACTTGTGTTTAAATTTAGAATTACTTATTGTTTATATTGGTTGAATTTATTTGTGTAACGTTTTATTTGTATATCATTAAGGGACTGCCATGGAGGTGTTAGATAAATTACAAATTAACAATAAAGAGCTTATAGCTAAAGGCAAAATGAACTTTAAGAAATCGCCTAAGGAGCGTGTAACAATTTCGTATATAGAAACGCGACTTGAAGCTTTAGAAAATCTATGGCAATCTTTTTCTGACACGCATCGACAAATAATTTCTGATGTTAGTAAGACGGATTTGGAATTATCTAACTATTATAAGAATTCTATTTATGATAAAACTGAAGAGCTGTATTTTGATTATAAAACGGAGTTAAAGGATGCTTTATCTAAATTTCAAAGTAAATCAAAAACGTCAGTCGTATCAGAGCGTTTATCTACAGTTGAGGATAAATCTTATTGTTCTGTCCGACTACCAAAGATTTCTATTCCGATTTTTTCCGGAAAGTATACGGAGTGGACAAGTTTTCGGGATCTTTTTACCTCTTTGATTCATAATAACGATAATTTAGATGATGTTCAAAAATTGCATTATCTCAAGAGTCATTTGTCTGGAGAAACCGAGCAGTTGTTGCGACATATTCCCATAACCGAAAAGAATTATATTTCATGTTGGACTCAGTTAACCAGTCGTTACGATAATAAAAAATATCTCTCTAATCATATTTTAAGGCGACTTCTAAGTCAAAGAGTATTGCATACCGAGTCATCTAGTGCTATTAAGGAGCTACTAGACAACATGAGCGAGTGCTTAAGTGCTTTAAATAATATAGGCATTAATACTAGTTCTTGGGATGTTATTATTATTTTCATAATGAGTCAAAGACTCGATCCCGAGTCACGAAAACAATGGGAGTCTAAAGCAAATGAGTCTGATGAACTGCCCGCTTTATCCACTTTCAAGGAATTTTTAGAACATAAGTTCAGATCATTAGAATTTTTAGATAGTAAGCCTAAGTCAAGGTTTTCCAATACGTGCAATAAAGCCAATGTTTTACATGTAGCCAATTCGAGTAAGTCAAATTTCAATACAAATGATGTGTCCAATTTTGAGTGTCAATTTTGTAAAGCTAATCATAAATTAATGAATTGTAAGAAGTTTGCCAAGGCTGATTATGATACACGACATAAGTTTGTCCAGACCAGTCGTTTGTGTTTTAACTGTCTAGGTATTAATCATTCCGTATATACGTGTCGTCACTCTACTAGATGTCGAATCTGTAAAAGGAAGCATCATTCCTTACTTCATCCTGATGTCTCACAAGGATCGGAGAATGTTGATTCCATTGATAATGGTGTGGTGGTTCCCACAGCCACTACATCACAAAACGAAGTAGCGAATGTACTCACCTGTTTCTCAAGTGTTCATAGCCAAGTTCTTTTGGCTACAGCCATTGTTAAAGTGGAGTCGAGGACAGGTGATGGTCTAATGTTTAGAAGCTTGTTGGATCAGGGCTCACAGGGCTCATTTATCACTGAAGCCGCTGTTCAAGCTCTTGGGTTGAAGAAGATTCCCAACAAGATTAATATCTCTGGATTGGGAGATCGAGAAGAGACTTTAGCCTCAAAGTCAGTAGTTATAATTCAACTAAGGTCACTTCACGATCCCAAATTTACGATAGCCGTCAAGGCTCATGTGTTAAACAAGTTAACATCATTTCTTCCGTCGAGGAGAGTAGTTTTAAAGGTATGGCCGGAGTTCACTAAATTGAAGTTAGCTGATCCGAGGTTTCACTTACCTAATAAAGTCGATCTCTTACTTGGCGCAGAAGTCTATGGCCAGATTTTAGTTGAAGGTCTTATCAAGGGTCCACCAGGGTGTCCTGTAGCACAGAATACTCATTTTGGTTGGATCTTATCTGGTCAAATTCAATCGGATTCTAAAGAACCCGACCAGCGTCGAAGTAATAATGTCATTGTTACTATGCACACAGAATGTAACGAAGATACACTTTTAAGAAAGTTCTGGGAGTTAGAATCGGATGAAATTTCAAACAGTAGTAAAATGTTAACAGAAGATGAAAAAAGATGTGAAGAAATTTTTAAGAATACTACAGTAAGAGATAGTTCCGGACGTTACGTTGTGAAGCTTCCATTTCGGGACAGCAACCAGACCTGCAAAAAAGGAAATTTATTAGAAATAGCAACTAGACGATTATGTCAATTAGAAAAAAGATTGTTAAAGAATCCAGAACTGAAAGAAGAATATGTAGAAGTAATGAAGGAATACTTACATTTGAATCATATGGAGTTAGTTCCTGAAGACCAGCGTTCTGTAAAAAATGTAGTTTACCTGCCACACCATGCCGTAGTACGTAAGGATAAAGCAACAACCAAGGTAAGAGTCGTGTTCGACGCCTCTTGCCCCGGTACTAATGGCGTGTCACTGAATGATGATCTATTGGTAGGTCCGCCTCTTCAGTACAGCTTGAGACATATTATTATGCGATGGCGTAAACACTCTATTTGTCTGTGTGCGGACATTATAAAAATGTACCGACAAATAAAGGTGTCAGAGCAAGATGCAGATGAATTTCAGCGGATACTGTGGCGTGATGAAGCTGGAATAATTCGACACTACAGACTCTTACGTGTAACATTTGGTACTGCGTCTGCGCCTTACCTGGCTGTTAGAGTCCTTCAGCAGTTGGCCCGCGATGAAGGTGTGAATCAAACCGCTGCTGTGGAAAGTATCCTGAAAGATTTCTACATGGATGATCTCATGACGGGTTGCCAGACGGTTGAAGAGTGCCTGAAATTGTATAAAGATATTAGTAACATATTAAATAAAGGAGGTTTTAAACTACAAAAGTGGGTTAGTAATAGTGAAGAGGTTATGGAGAAAATAGGAAAGGTAGGAGAAGACGAGGATAGGCTATTGGAAATAGGAAAGGAAACAGAAACAATACAAAAGGTGCTAGGACTTACCTGGAATAGTAGAAGCGACGAGTTCGAGTACAGTGTCCAGCTACCGCCACTTTGTCTTCCGGTTACAAAGCGAAGAGTAATTTCGGATATTTCGCGTTTGTTCGATCCGTTGGGATGGATTGCTCCAACAATTATTACTGCGAAGATATTCATCCAAAAACTTTGGATAGCTGGAATAGAGTGGGACGAACAATTACCACCTCATTTGTTACAGGAATGGCTTACTTACCGAAACAATCTGTCCAATCTGAAAAATATTCGTTTTCCTAGATGGATTCACACAAACGCTGACGCTAAGCACGTAGAGCTGCACGGTTTCAGTGATGCCTCAAATGATGCATATGCAGCTGTCATATACGTCCGCGTTATTGATGAGAATGATGAAGTCCATGTGAATCTTATGACATCCAAAACGAAAGTATCGCCAGTGAAACAAATTTCGATACCACGTTTGGAACTATGTGGCGCTCATTTACTGGCTAAACTACTATCAGAAGTTTCGGAGATTATGGATATTGCAAAGGACAAAATTCACGCTTGGACAGACTCTTCTGTAGTCCTTGCTTGGCTAAGTAGCCACCCGAGTAGGTGGAAGACGTTCATCGCAAATCGGGTTTCTGATATTTTAACTATTTTAGATCGATCTCATTGGGCTCATGTTCGATCCAAAGATAATCCTGCCGATTGCGCATCGAGAGGAATACCGGTTTCAGATTACGAAAACTTCAGTATGTGGAAACATGGACCATCTTGGTTGAAGGAAGAATACATAAGTTACAGTCCACATGAAGCTTACCATGATACACATATTGAAGAAAGGATAAAGAAATTAAATGTAACAGTAGAAAGTTCTGATCTAGAAGACCAGTTGTTCTCTAGATATTCCTCACTGAAACAGTTGGTTAGAGCTGTCAATCAATGGAGAAGATATTCGCAGTGGTTGATTTCTCGTAAGACTCGCGTATTCCCAGCTTATATTACTTTCGAAGAATTGCAAGGAGCTTTGGATAGGTGTATCAGTTACAGTCAGAAGAAGTATTTTCAGGATGACATAGAAACTATTCTCAAAAATGGAGCAGTGTCGAAGAAAAGCAAATTAGTTTCTCTTAATCCATTTCTGGATAATGAAGGCGTATTGCGTGTTGGCGGACGTCTTCAGAACGCTGATATCACCGAAGAAATGAAACATCCAATACTAATCCCTCGTAATTCGCATTTAGCCCAGCTCATCGTGGCCGAAGCACACGACAAAACCTTGCATGGAGGTCCTCAATTAATGTTAAATTACATTAGATCCAAATATTGGATTGTTGACGCAAAAAACTTAGTGAAGTCGTATGTTCGAAAATGCGTAATATGTATCCGTCATGCGTCTCAATCCAACCAACCTATCATGGGTCAGTTGCCCGCTTGTCGAGTAACGGCTAGCCGACCTTTTTGTCACAGCGGTGTAGATTACGCAGGACCTATCGCAATTAGAACCACCAAGGGTAGAGGTCATCGCTCCACCAAAGGTTATATTTGCCTCTTTATATGTATGGCTAGTAGAGCTATACACCTTGAAGCTGTTAGTGACATGACCTCCGAAGGATTTCTAGCAGCATTCAAACGTTTTGTTGCGAGACGGGGTCATTGTTCAGAGCTGTGGAGCGACAATGGTGCTAATTTCGTAGGTGCTGAAAGAGAATTGAAGTCTCTACTTGCTGAAGAAAGGTCGAGTGTAGCTGTTGAGATAGCTGGTTGGCTTGCCTCAAATGGTACCATTTGGCATCGAATCCCACCCCATAGTCCAAATTTTGGTGGTTTATGGGAGTCAGGGATCAAATCGACCAAGCACCATCTTAAGAGAGTCATCGGTAACTCCACTTTGACGTTTGAAGAGATGAGCACTCTTCTTGCACAGATTGAGGCTTGTCTGAATTCAAGACCTCTGACAAAATTAAGCGAAGACGCACGAGATCCATTCCCATTAACGCCAGCTCATTTTTTGGTAGGAGAGCCACTTGTACTTGTTCCTGAGGCCAACTACGAAACTGCTAATATGAGTAATCTTCGAAGATGGCAGTTAATCCAAAGAATGACCCAAGTTTTCTGGCGTCGGTGGTCAAACGAGTATCTAACTCAATTTCTGCATCGATACCGATGGAATCGACATTCGCCTGAACCACGAATTGGAGATGTCGTATTAGTGAAGGAAGATAATCTTCCTCCAGCTAGATGGCTTTACGGCATAGTTTTAGATAAACATTCTGGTTCGGACAAAGTTACTCGTGTCGTTAGTTTAAGATGTAAGGGAGTTGTTATTAAACGGCCTGTGTCAAAGATTTGTATATTACCTGTTGCTAAGTAAATTATTCAAATTTAATCTATGTATTGGTTTTAGAGTTTATTTTTATTATTTATTTGTCATTATTGAGATTACCTTTTTATATCAATGTGATTGAGTTTACCGTTTACACATTTTTTTGTTTCGTAGTATAGCGTTTGGCTGTTCTTTACCCGTTCCATCATGTTACCCACCACTGTGATAAGCTTTTATTATGATTTTGTTATGTACCAGCGGTCCATGGTGGGCGGTATGTATAAACACAATACAACACAAACAGCCACCGCCATCTATCGGACTACATTAATTATACATAGGGAATTATTTCTATAAATCAATTAGTACCAAGAGTTTTTGCTATTGTCCGATAGATGGCGTGTTGTCTGCAATAATTAAAAGCGTATCGCGCTATGGAGATTTTTTGACGAAGTATAAAGGTTTAAGTGTTTTGTTAATAAATCGACTTCTAACTGGCATAGTCTTTAATTACCTATCATCCTAGTGAGACAGTGCAGTAGTTTATACAAATATAATAATATTAATGTTTTTTTGTCACAGCGGCAAATTCTTTAGAAACAAGTCCGGCGAATACAGTAAAACCCAAAGAGAGTAGGACTCCCAGTGAAGACAAGGTAAGGAATAATAATTTTGTTTCTGTATGTTGTAGTTAATATCAGCTTAAGTCTTTTATTTAAATAAATAATATTTTTTGGCGTATTTTGACATGGACATTTAACAATCATTGAAATTATTCTGCTGTGTCGTTAATTTTAATATCAATACTAATTTCTGACAAACACATATTGCCCTTTTTAAATACCTACCTATTTTCTCGTTGATTTTGTGATTAGCGTATTGGTCGAACTAGTAAACAATAAGAAGTTACTGAAAAATTTTTTTTTCTTAAAAACTTTAAAGTAAACCAATTTGAGGAAACCTATGAGGAGGAGATATCTAAAAACATATAATTTTTATCCATTTTAACCCTCTAGATTATTTGTAATTCGTAAATTTGAAATAGGTCGATGCCCTGAATGCCATTCAGTAAAGAGATAGTTTCGTAGCAGTCATGACTATTTAATTGTCACTGGAAGGGACAGGATCTTGATATCCAAAGTCTATTTTTCCAAATTCTATTTAAATTAATTTTAATTCTAGAGTTCTACAAACCAAGAACCAGTGTACGTAGCGACGACGTCAGTTGTGAGATGTGTAATGCGATTGGCGGGCGTCGCAACTACGGCGACACCAGCGCCGCCTGATTTACTAGAATCAGTTAGAGCGGTTGGATCAGCTCTTAGAGGACTCTGTGCTACTGTGGACAGTCTGGTGCGCGTCTACCCTCCAAATGCACAAAGGTATGAATATTTTTATACTGTACAAAAATTCAAAAGCTTTTGATTTAAAACTTAAACCATATCTAGCACCAAGTCTTGATTTACCCATTTTATGTTTCAGAGAGGTAGAAATGGCACATCAGGTTTTAAGCAAAGACATGGCCGCATTAGTGGAAGCGATGCGTCTTGCCATACATTACTGTCGCACAACGCTCCACCATGACTACACCAAGTGCGTATAAGATTAAATAACATTTGCATTCCTGCACCTGTTTAACAGATTCGGTATCAAATATTACTTATGTTCAATATACACATCTTTCTCTAAAACAGGCAGAAATTAAACACAACAATTATATAATACCGAATTCGTATATGATTATTAGAAGCTATGGGGCTTCTAGTAATCATTTACAATTGAACTCCTATATCGGATAATCAACAAGCCAACTCAATATTGTACGTTAAATATCTTACAATTTTTAAAACTGCTGGCAAATACAATGATAATGTCATAAAATTGTTTAAATTTTGCAGAAGCATGCTGGCCGCTGCACACGTACTGGCAATGGACGCCAAGAACCTTCTCGATGTGGTAGATTGCATCCGCGAAAGGCATCCTCACATCGATTGGAAAGCCGCCCTCCAGATCGAAGACGAAGCCCATATTCCCCCGCCATCACCGTCCCTACCCCTCAATCAGAACCTCGAGTCACAGAACCAGGTACTTACCTCCGAGTCCTTTATGCCTCAGAATCCAGTTCTCAGCACGCAATCTTCAGTACAAGAGGTTGAATCTCCACCGAAACCGGACTTTAAAATCAACCAACCGGTAACTACAGTCGCTACCCAACTCTTCTCTGATCATGTTCCTAAAGAGCATAACAGCTTGCCTATCACTACAAATCGAGTTTCGACCCTCATTCACAATTATAACTTATACGGGAACGTAAAAGAACCCCAGCACATATACGGCAACGAGGGGGTTTCGTTTCAGCATTCCCAATCCTGCGACGATTCTAAAATCGAATTAGCGCCCATTGAATCGGTCAAGAGTCGCGTGCAAGCGATGTCGGGAAAAATCGATTCGCCCCCAGTATATTCGGTCAGCAAGAAAATGGTTCCCCCGATCGATCAGAACATAGGGCACGATCAGGGATGAATAGTAAATGGCTTTGAGAATTTTTTTGCTTGTAGAGATTTCTAATTTGTTGGTTATGTCGACGTGGGCGTAGCTAGGGTATACCTAGGCTGTACTCGAAACAGTTTTTGCCGGATTACTTACAGTTTATATATATGTTCGTTGCAAATAACAATATTGCATCAATGTTCAGTTTACGCTAACAGATAAATAAAACGCTTTAAATTTACTTTCGATGATTACAATGTCTGGAAAGGATAAATACAAACATTTTCGCAATTATTTGCTAAAGAAAAAATCTATTTACAAAAGAAAACGCAAATCCTTTTCTTTGTTAAGCTGGTATTAATGCATTTTTGGACATACCTTAGGCATCCTCATGTGCACGTCATCCCATACGGTCTTGAGCCTCTCATCCAAGATTTTCCCAAGACTTTGGGGATATCATCGGACCAACACGTCTGTGGCAAGTTCGTGGTCTACATACTAGTGGCAGAACATTATATTGACATTGAACATGGTAAAGTTTTTACTAATCAAAAGGAATTTCAAACTTTTACTAACCAAAAATATTCTAGCTACGCCTATGCTATGACTATTTGCATGCTTTTTTGTGGCGAGGCTATGAGATGTTAGCATAGAGAACTGACCGGAAAGCATTTATTTTATTGTACAATGCCGCTTTATTTGTTTTTACTGTAGGCGATTTTGTAGCTTCATAAAGACAATCTATCGATTGCTCAATGTTCTTAGCGAAATTTGGAATTTATATGAGCCAAAATATACCTGTAACTTTATATCTGTTGTGTATTCATTTATTGGACTTTCGGAGTTTATTTGTATATGAGTATTAGTCAACGTTGCTTTTAGTAAATGTTTTTTCTCACACAAAAATGCCTTAAAAAAATGTTACTTCGTTATTTGTGTCCATGTAATTAATTGCGAAATAAAAATATCTTTGATTTGAAAAAATACAAATTATGTGAGATATATTTATCACTAAACATAGAATTCATATAGGTACACTGTCACTATCGGCACAGAAAATTGTTAGGTAAAAAACATTTACATAAAAGCAATGTAAAACTGGGACGCATTGCTCAAATATCCTATGGTAAAATCAAGAGCATAGCGCTTAATAAAAGACATCTGAATTCACCTTGCGATAACTCAAATTTTCATCATGTTTTTTGGTTTGCTTATCAAAAACCAAGAAACCAGTTAAATAAGTTTTGTTTAACGCCATTAAAATTTAAATAAAAGTTCAGTGTTCTGTGATTGTCAAAAGATTGTTATCTTTTGTCTAATACTTCCTTCTCAATCTTTAGCCTAAAATTACCATATCTTTATCTTATGCTAAATTAATGTTATTACAATTTAAAAACTAGCTTCTTGTTCAGATGTCTAAAATGCCCCCAGTCCATTTAGTAGCATATTATTGATACATATAAATCCTAACATATCATCGGCATTGTTTCGCTTTGGATAAATCATATATCGTGTTATACACCCTAAATATATAACATCGTGTAAACACAATGGTAACTAAGGCGTTACGTTAAAAATATTTATACAACAATAATCTTTTCGATTAAAGCAAAACCATCTACAAAATTTATAATTTCCCAAATTAATAATTGATATAGGTATACTTAATTAAGTATCGCCGTTTTTTAATGCCTTTTATCTTTAATGGGACTAAACTATTAAATTTCGATGATATTATTATAATTTAAAGTTTGAATTTAAATATAAGTTTCTTATTGTATATCTTCCATCCGAAGAAAATTCAAAACCCAAAAAATTTATCGAAATTTCAATATGCCCACATCCGTTGCGCCAATTTTTGAGTCTCTTTATTTTAGCAAACTTTTTTCACAACTTTAATGAACGTTTAGACTGCTATGAAACCGATTGATAATATTATTTGTGATATTATTGCCAATAAATTTCCTAAGTCGTATACTTTGTACCGTTTACACGTTAAGGTCTCAATGCATATGTAAAGCATAACGCATTCCACGAATTTTGCACCTAATGTAGGTTATGCAATTATTTTCATATAAATTTTATATTTTTGGCATAATGTATAAATGTTTGTGTATTAATTATAAATAGATATTTCTGGATAGCGGTATGACTATAGATCTTAACAAAATTCTTACTTTAACTGGATGAGTTAAAAGTACTAGGTTTAGTTCATATGAGTTACATTTAAAAAAAGTACTTGACCAATTTAATTTTTCGTAATTGTTTTGTTAAACACTTTTTGTTATGAAATAGGTTTTGTTATAAAAAAATTTAGTTGAAAAATTATAAATTGTAAATTCTATATAATTTGTTAGTACGAATGTAGGTACATTTTGTTTATATTTTTGTTTGTCTGCTTCAAAAGTCAATTTAATTAAAAGTTACGCTGTCCAGATAATATCGACATTTAAAAACAGAATCAAATCTGCCTCAAAACAGTAATATAATCGTATAATTATTTGATGTTTATCGTAAAGTATTATTTTGTAATCTTATTGTATTAAAATTGTATAATATTTTAGTTAAGGTGCGTACAATTGTCACAACTGTTTATGCATTTAAGTTATTCGACAAAATCGTACTCATTTAGCTGAAATACATTGAGTATTATTTACTAACGTACTAGAAGAGACTGCAGTCAGATTTTTAAAATATGTTCGTGAAAGTAATTTGATTAATAGTGCCTAAATTATACAAAAAAGATATTAAGATTAGGTTAGAGATAGCTAACATTTTTATGGAAATATCTAACATTTTTTAAAAATAGATATTAAAACTTCTATAATAAATTACATAAATAAGTTTTGTCTCTTTTAATACATTAGTAAATAGGTCTCAAATCTGAAATATATTTTCTTTGTAAAAATGTACAAAACGAATCGATTGTCCATAATTATTTTAATTTTTATCCAAAGTTTTATTATAAGCGTAGATCTCAAGATGGAATTTTTTGTAGAGATAGATATGATTTGATTAGTTGTACAATTATAACAAAATTTATTTATTGTCTTTTTTATATGTAAAGTGGTTTTCTAATGTGTTTTAGAGTAAGCAGGATTCATTCCAAAGTATATGGTATGTAAGCAAACTCGTAGTATCTTCCATGTATTGTAGTTGAACTGCTGGAGATTATTTTACAAATATCCTATATGACGTGACCGGATTTTGTTTATGCATTAAACTGAATAAAGGACAGGTCAAATTTTGTATTTTATTTTCTTCTTCCTTTTTTTCATCAAGTCGAATAGTTGGAAAAAAATAACATTGCTGTTCCCTTTATATAATTTCAAATTATTGATTATTGCTTTTGGTTTTCAATATTCGAATCAGACAGATATTGGTCCAAACCAAAGATAAGAACATGGTTGATATATTACAAACTATTTCGCGTGGTAATATTATAGTTATTATACTAGAGTAGGAGAACATAGGCCTGTTAATGAGTGTCAGATTAAATAATGACAGATATGAAAGTCGTATACTTTACCTGATCGATCGCTTTTTAATTTTTGGTAAATTCAGGTGTAAGAATTATTATTCAGCGTCTTAAATTAATGAAAAAGCTTCAAATGATGAATACATGTATTATATATGTAGGAAAAGTGACGCTCAATGTTTTATGCTGAATATCAGTAACCTACATAATAATCAACATAGTTTTGCTAGGGCCAAGCTTAACTGTGAAATGTCAATTTGTATTCACTTCAAATTATTCTTTATCCATTACATATTATAAAACAAAGTCCCTAAAAGCTGTATTGTATTTGCTTGCATATTCTCAAAATCTACTGAACGGATTTTTTTAAGAGTTTAATAAAAAATAGCAACTCTTGAGGGTTTGGGCTAATAGTACGTAAAATTAAAATTTCCGTGAGGTCAGGATTTACGCGAGAAAACTTTGTGACACATTGTAAATAAAAAACAATCTACTTAATAAAATAATTTTTAATAAAACAATTGTCGGTTTTAAAACTATAAGAGATGATGTTTACAGAAAGGCTTCTATTCTAAAGAGGCCTATGAAATATAAAATATGGTATGTAAAAGTTCGAACAATTTTGTGTCTTGATGTTGCTCCTTTTTTTTTTTTTTTTTATGCAAACTTTATTCTATAAAACTACGAAAGGTTAACTAAGAATCGAAATCGAAAGACGATCTAAGAAAAACTGAAAAAAAAACTGTCAATCCGAAGTACAAAACTTATTTCTAACATAAATGATGAGTATAGTTAGAAAAGAGTACAGAATATATACCTTATGATTCAAAAACATATTTGAAAGCGAAAGTGACCGAATCTAAAAATAAGGTTTTTACCACTAGATTTCATGAATAGTTGTTATCGTAAAAATAAAAATTAATAATACAAACAAATGGAATTGTACACATGCAAATTTAAGATTAAAAAGTTTATAATTTATTTTTCACAATGAATTAAAACATTCTATGTAAAAAGAATATTTGTTCATTGAATTAGCGATAAAAATCTTATTTTAACTACATAGTAAACTTCGTGCTTTTTTAAAAGCTAAAAATGAGCGTCAGGTTTTTTATATAAATTAGATAAAGGCGTCCTGCATACAGAACTGTACAACCGTTCTATATTGTATTAGGTTGTAATGCCCTAATTAAAATATTATAAATGATGCCTCTTATAATGAAAGGCTGAGATACATAAAAGAACTCAGAATCCCGTATATTAGAATTGGTCACTTTCATATTAAAAAAAACATGCGGTATAACTTGAAATAAAACTTTTATACTATATTTTTCTTTATTTTTACAAAGCGAAATAAACTTATACAAATATAAATGAAAAATTCGGGAAAGTAACATTACATTGTTACTGTACATCAATTCGTCTTAAAGCAAAACTTTTGCTGCAAAAGAGCTGACGTCAATCACTATTTTGCTTAAAAATTGTTAATATTGCAAAAGTACATAGCAAATATATTTTGTTTTAATGAGTGTTAGGCACTGAAGACATGGTTAGCTTATCCATTATTATAGACAGTATAGTTAAGTTTTGAATAATTACTTTGATAACTTTATAACTTTTGATAACTTTACTTTGATTACATAAGAAAATTGCTGATGTGGTTATGAGTTTTCGTAGAATTGAATACGAATATAAACATATAGGTTTCTTGTCGAAATATTATTAAATAGCTGAAAGTATATTCGTAAAACGAGACTATAAGTCTGTGTTACTTAGTTGTTCAAACTGATTAGCAATCAAGGAAGTTGGCAGCCATGAGAAGTTCTAAAGCGATCTCTGGAGCGATGGGAAACTCTGGTATCTCCGTGGATGAGTTTGTGTAACGTACTTTGTATGTAAAGTACATGCACACTTTTTGCAGGACGTGCGAGCTGGAAATAAGGTAGTTCAGATTATTAACGACGTACACAATTCTATAGAGTTAATCCATTAATAAATTCCCAATAAATACCACCCCACTTAGCAAAGGCCTACTGCCTCCTTGAAGAGAAAGATTAGAGCTTAGAACTACAACTAGGATTCCCAACTAATTTATGTTACTACTTTAAAAGGTGAAGGAAAACATCGTGAAGAAACCTGCATATATCTAGAGAATTCTAAGGATATGTGAAACCTACCAATCCACACTACTACTACTGAAAAACTCGATTAAGCACTGCTGACTAAATAAAAAAAAATATGTACTTAACATTAAAACTGACTAGATTTAACACTTATTCAGTAAGTATTTTGATGCTGAAAACAGTATTATGCATATTTCATTTTTATTACAGTAAAATGTATAATGTAGTGAAAAACAGTATAGTACATAATTTTATAGAATTAGGCGTTACTTTGCGGAGGCCCATGATACAAAACTAATGTAAATATTATTTTGCTATAATCCGCGATACAAATATAATACGCGAATGTATCGCAGATTATAGCAAAATTATATTTTCATTAGTTTAGTATAATACAGCCTTAAACATTTGAGTTGGCAACCCTACATACAATCCCACTGTAATGTAAAAATATTCTATAAATAAACAAACTTTAACGCCGTGTGGTATCCGGCTGAATAGAATAGACCACCCTCATTTCTTACCGAGGTGTCGTAAAAGGCGACTAAGGTAAGTTGAACCACCGTGTGGTATCCGGTTAAGTAGAATAGACCACCCTCTTTCTTATCGAGGTGTCGTAAAATACGACTAAGATAAGTTGACGTCAGGCAAGCGGCCGGTCTTAAAATACCTAGCCAAATCATGTGACAACATGTTTATAACATGTTGTGCCGACCCCACTTAGAGTGGGATAAGGGCAGGAGGATATAGTATAATACAGTTTTAAACATTTTAGTTGGCAACCCTACATACAATTCCCACTCTAATGTAAAAATAATCTATAAATAAACAAATTTTAATTGAAAATAACGGTACAAATTAATTAAACATATTGAAAACTCCAGTCTCAAGATGTGTTTTGGACCTTCAAATCAGCAAATTTCAAATTCAAAGCGATACTAAGGTATTGCTATCTATGGTATGTATATGGCCATATGCATGTTAAAGGAGTGGCAACAGAGTTGACGAATGATAGAGGAGAATGGAAGAAGAAGACATATTGTGCCGACCCCACTTAGAGTGGGATAAGGGTAAGAGAATGATGATGACTAAGGTATTGCTGGTGAATGTTTACTTACGGAATCTCTCTAAAGTTGACTTCATTGGCCTCATTCTCAGCAAACTGTCCAGGACCACTTAGCATGGCTTTGATTGTACCAGATGTTAGAGCATGCTCCCTCTTGACGATGAACTCGTGACCATCAGAGGAAACCAGTTTCACATACATAGCATCAGGCCCTTCACAGCCACCAAAAACTTTTTCCTCGCTTCCTATTAATAAAATTATTGTAAAACAATATTAAAATAGATCACCCCATGTTTTGCCGTAAAAGGCGACTATACAAGTTTTTTTGTAACCTTTTAGTATTAGGTCACTTTAATGCTAAAGTAGCTCTATATATTACTAATTTTGAATATTTATCATTGTAGACTATATTAAAGATTATATCTCTTCCCAAAAAGAAGTTTCCCTAACTTCCATTTTATTTGAACTTGAAAGTGGTCCCTGCATTTTCATTTGCACCCACTTAAGCATTTTTGTATGCTCAATATGAGTTTTATCAATGTTCCCTCAGATATAAGAAACACTCTCTTCTCACTCTCTCTCACTCATTCTTTGGACTGTATTGTATAAGCTTAAATTGTTTAAATTACATCACTATTGGACCAGCAGATTAGCTGAGAAAGCATTAGTCATAACAGACTGACTGATTTTTAATATAAGTATGGATGTATGGCAACACTATATTGCCAAATCATTTTGAATACATAAAACAACAAAGTTGCTAAAAGATATATGCTTCTATATTAAAGTACTAATCAAGCACCATAAAGTAATAATATAAAAAAACTAAACATTTATAAACAAAAATTTGTTCATTATTATCAATAATCCAGGAAAGAATAGTTAGAGACTATGACCACTAGACCTTATTTGAATAAAGTTTATTTTGATTTGACATTATTTTTAGCCTTTATTTTCTGAAGCTTTACATAGTATTTTTTTAAACATTTACAAAAAAAAAAACTTTTAGTCTTCAGTTTGTCCCTTGACATAGGCCTCTTCCAGAGATTTCCAAATTATCCTATTGCCAGCCTTCTGTCTCCACATTTGACCTGCAACCCTTTTTATATCATCTTCCCATCTTAAGTAAGGTCTACCCCTTTTTCTTTTATTTCCCTGTAGGTACCACTCTAATATGTCTCTATTCCATTTTGACAATGCATCTCTGATCATTGATTTGACATGATTGATATCAATTGCAAAGACTGTTAAGAAGGATTTTGGTACTCACCACTACCAGAACTGGTGCCTATGCTCCCAGATTTCTGCTCCTCAGCCACACTAGTGGCAGATGGTGCAGCGGATGGTGGGCCTGATCCAACTTGTTCAGACATGATTCTGTGGATGGTAATTGTGGTGTAAATAAACTAATATGGTATGAATATAGCACAGGATCAAACACACAGTCACAAATAACATGTCACTTCACGACCACTCTCACCAAGGGCTCTTGTGTTACTGCTGGGGTGCATTGGGAAACTGTGTATGTTCCTTTGTACATTAATATTAGTGTGAGTACATATGTTCATGTATGTATTACATATATGTGTATTGATATACACAGAAAACATTATTACCATTATTATGTTTAATTTAATTTAATAAAAGTTAATTTTTTAGAATGAAAAAAAATTGTATATAATACAACTCTTTAAAATGATCTATATTTTTGTTTTTAAATCTGTTCTTTCACATATCATTGTCCAAACAGAAAAAATATTTTAAAATTTATATTATTTCAGTAATCTCATGGGCTAGATAACAAAAAATAGTAAATACTAACTTACCTGAGAAATCACGTTAGTCAAACCTAATATAATAACAATGCGGTCTTATTATATTTTGGTTATTTATAATTCGGATATACCTGATGAATACGGGCTATTTCTGAAACCTGAATTGTCAAAATTTCTGACAAAGACAATTTGAACGAACTGTACAGATTCAAAATTATTGACACAGATATAAATTATTATGGTTTGGAATAATTGCCAAAGATTCAATCAAGTATCATGTATCATGTATTACTATTATAATTATATGGATAGGTTATATTGAAGTTAGAATAAACATTTGTTATTACGTGTGAATTCTATGAGATTCAAAGATATCATGTAGTAAGAAAATTAAAATCTACCATGTATCAGTTAAATGTCAGACGATATCGTCTGACATTTAACTGATACTTTGAAATCTTAATATAATCTGAAATTATGAACCTACATATTTAGGTATATGTAATTGCTATTGTCCCGTGATCAAAAACTAAGTACGAAGTAAAAGCATGCCTAAAGTAACTTTAGGTTCACCAAAAAAAATTATAAATTACATAAAAGTATCCTTCGAAATAATTTGCCTAATTCATTTCATTCAAGATAAATTCAACACATATTTTAAATATGACTTTTTTTGTTTAGTCTTTAAGGCTGTTATTAACGTCTTCGGGCAGGACCTCCGCTTTGTACCTCTTGATAATATCTTGTCGCCTATGGTATTTTCTGTTAAGACACATCATACTAGATATCAAATATTACAACAAAATATTACAAGTGTTTTGTAATTAAATTTAATGAATAAAAAATACTATATAAACTTTATTATAAGTCAAAAATAATTATCAAATTGATGACAGGTCATATTTTGAGGAAGTCTGAAATTCGAAGTGGATTTATAAGACAAGGATTGCATTGGATTTATAAATCAATGAAATACTAGTATTTCAAGTCCGTCTTAAAAAACTACAAGTCGATAACGTTGGTTATATTGATTGACTGGACATCTATGGTTGACATTTAATAGCGAAATTTCGATACATAATGAGAAAAATATTTCAATATCAACATGGATTGAAGCAAAATATTCAGAAAGGTTTTTTTATATATCTAGAAGTTAAAAAATGTTTGTTTAAAATATGGCATCACTGCACTTGAACAGCCGTCGACGACGATTCGGCGGATTTTTTTTGACATGGCTTTTTGGCTTCATTTCATTATTTTGACATTTCGATGTCAACCGCTACGTATTTCTTTAAGAAAAGTCAAATTTTCATAGTTTTTCTTTATCCTTACGATTTTTCCACTTGTATATAGTTGTAGAATACTCCTAGCGTTACCTGCACGAGTGAGAAATGAGGATGAAGTCCAGAAATTCCGCGAGAACCATGTGACACGAATACGAAAAAGGGCTTCCAGACCGTCAATGTGACAGAAATGTTTTCTGCCATCGCGACGGACCAGCACTGCTGCGGATCCGACACTGTATCGACGCGTGATAAACAAACCGGGTTATAGGGCAATCGCGTCAAAAATGAGCGCGAGATGGCCAGTCAACCACCGAACCCTAGTGAAGGTGCGGAGGGTGGTTCTGAGTTCCCGGAGGAGACGGGCGGCCAACGGTCGGCCGCCCCGCAGAAGACTTTTATAGCGCCACCTGCCTCGCAGCTGCCGACGAAGCTGGAATACGTCGCGCGCGGTGGCTCGGGCCGCAGCGTCAAGCATACTTTCCGCACCGTTAAGTTTGCCAGGCGAGTGCCCACCCTGCCGCCTAAGAGGCCCGAGAGCGGGGCTGGCGACGCCGGCCCGTCGGGCTTGCCAAGCCAGCCCGCGCCGGAGCGTCGTCCGCGCCGCGACCGTAGCAAGCGACACGTTTGCACCACCTGTGACAAGCGCTTTTCGAGCCCCGGTAAGCTTAGCCAACATGTCCTGTCGCACACTGGTGAGCTTCCTTTCTTGTGTGATTTGTGTGACAAAGGTTTTAATTCTAAATTTAAACTTGTGCGCCACAGTCTAATACATAGTGAGGCAAGGGCTTTTGCTTGTACTGTATGTGGTAAGACTTTTAATCGTAAAGACCATCTCACTAATCACATAAGGGTACACAATCCTGTAAAAAAACTTTATACATGTGAGCGCTCCGATTGTAGAAAATCCTACACCTCCCTTCTAAGCTATCGTAAACATGCTGCTTTACATTCTGCAGAGGAAGGAAATTTACAGTGTAAGATTTGTAATGAAATTTTTGGAACGAAACAAGATATTGTAAATCATCTTAAAGTACATACAGGGAGTCGGACACCTAAAAGCGAGACAGATAAGAAATTTACCTGTGATTATTGTGACAGAAAATTTTTCACAGCAAAAGATGTCAGACGCCACCTAGTCGTACATACAGGGAGACGTGATTTTTTATGTCCATACTGCCCCCAAAAGTTTGGACGCAAGGATCATTTGGTACGACATGTTAAAAATGCCCATCCAGAAGAGTCATGGAAATCTGCTGCTGTAGGTACTTCTAAAGACCCGCCACCAGAAGCTTCCTCATTTGAGGAGGCTTATACTGATTATTCTATAGAAGGTACAGAGTTTGATTTATGGAAAACTCCCAAAGAGGAGTTGCAGGATGTGCAAACAGATGTACCAGATCCTGATATAATTGTAGAAATACAAGATATAAAAATGGAGCCTACAGAAGATATAAAAATAGAAGATCCTCCATCACCTGCATGTGAAATTCTCGAATACCCTGTAGTATACATGGTTCCGTCTCCGTATCCACCGACGCCGTCCGAATTGCCTTATATGACGACGCAGCCCATATCAGATCCAATGAACGTTCATTTGATGGGCTCAGGTGATGTTCAGTCCATATTGATGGATCCAGGTGAAGGTCCATCGGGGTTGTCAAGTCAAATGTTAGGGTTGTTAGAAGAGAGTGAGCCGACTTTTGCGAGTGAGGAGGGCCGCGTGCAACAGCGGTTGCCTGCGTTCACGCAGGCCTTCCAGACGGCGCAGAGTCCGAAGAATCCGCCTCCCCCGCCGCCGCCTCACTAGCCTCGCCTTCATTGCATTAGCTGCATTTACCTTACGTCAATACCGAGCTACCTCATTAGGTAAGGTTGGTCTAAGCTGTATAATATTAGTCTGGAATAGTGCAGTAGTAATCTACTTGTAATGTAAAATGGCATTTTTAGAATACTGAATTGGCCCGCTCCAGATTGAATATGCCAAATTATATGTTCGTCTCAGGTATACCAAAAGTGTTTCCGAATTCTACATGAATATGTTATCTAGTCGTGTATGTACTTTCGGAATTGTAAATTGTTTATTTATAGCGTTTATGTATGATGTTTATGGAGTATTAAAGGGACCAACTCTATAAGCTGTAAGATGGGAAACATTTAGCGCGCGTAGTCCACGATGCATTAGCTGCATTATAATATTTTATAGGGCTGTATATAAGTGAGCTGGATTTGTGTGAAGGATTATAGCTCTTGAAAGCAGTAGGCTGTATAATATGTTCAGAGAGGCGTACTGCTTTTCCACGCGAAGCTAGTACAACAAAGAGCATATTCCTTATGGAAAGTGAATCCACATATTACTGATGGTGTCAAGATCAGATCTGCTGTAAATTATGTAACAATTATCGTTATTAATTACTGAGACTAAGCTATAGTGAGTTCAGGATCATTCTATTATTCAGATTGGTTTTGAGAACCACTTAATTAACATTTCAATAAACATACCTCAGAAGCACCAAGTGCTTCCTTAGACTTAAGACAAATAAAGATTTGTGGCCAACAAAGTGTGCCGAACTTAAAATTAGGGTCATGAATAAAATGTGCCAAAACTACTTGATTCTGTACTATCATTAAAAAAATTGCTATTGAACAATAAGCAATAACTCTTTTGCTCAAATGAACAAAAGGAGCTGATATTAATGTTGGCAATTTAAATTTTAACTGCATAAACTGGTATTATACGAAAAAAAGAGAAACTTTAAGAATAGTCTCAGCATATTTTAGGAGTATGAGCCAAATTATGTAATTTGTAGTAAGTTTCACTTTGAGACTAGGTGAGTGTGTCAAGAAGTCTGTAAAAAATGTAGTAGGAATTCAAACGACTTTGATATGATTGAATTGTAAGAAAGGTCTACAGCTTTATTAGGTGCCTTACTTTTTCGATTTATATTACGTAGATATATATTGTGCATTTTATGGTCGAATCGTTATTTGCATTTCAATCGTGGAATGCTTTACTTAAATGAATAAAAAGTAGAATCTTTTATTATCATAAGTTACGAAAAGCACCGCAAAATTAAGTTTTGTCGTAAGAAAGAATTGTAATACCATTTTTTGCCAGTTCATTTCATATCTTTTAGCGTTGAAATTGGCGTGCTTGCGAATTTTGGTATTTTATTTGCGTTTTTAGGATAATTTCACATGTTATTATGACAGTTATATATTTTCGTTAAAGTTTATTTTTAGAACATGTTTATAATTTAAAATTCGCAAATGGTAATATTGATATTTAAGTATTCAGTTTAAGTATTTCGTTTTAAACTTTATTTTTTCAGATTAAATCAGTGTTATTAAATGAATTTGTTTGGCCAAAAATTAAAAAATAATCATCGTTTCGCCGATTTCAATTGCCGAAGAAATTATTATCTTAAATATTTTGTTTCATACTGTTTCTTTATTTTATTAAATCTATTACCACGTCGGGCGTCTAGTAATAGTGAATATTTATGTATAGAGGAAAGATCCAATGTTGTACAAGCTTCATATTATAGAATATGTAAATAATTCTAATCTTTTAGGTTAATAGGACTGTAAAAAATTTAATCTACCTCAATTGCAACTTATTCTTACGTCTAGGAATTTAATTACTATACTAGGTTAGTGAGAAATGAGAATGTTTAGTTTTTTTTTTGTATTTGAGAACTACACACGACCAAGGGCTGGTTTATGTTTAACATTATCGTTGTGTTTATGATTAACACTAGTAATTCATTAGAGAGTGTCAGAGCAACTAAGAGAGGTTGAATTTTGAGTTAACATGATGAGTTTATTCTCGAAGTGTGGATCGATCGGATCTAATATGAAACAAAACTAAATTGTTTCGTTGATTTCGGAAGTTAAAAATTATTTAAAATAATCGATACAATAAAATATATTATTATGATTTAATTAGTTAATTTGACAAAATATATCAATATGTTATTGTATTTATACCCATTTAATAGGGATCGTTAAATGGATTCCGGATATCGAACTATATTCTAAAACGTTTTATATATATTTTGATATGCGTAATTATTTGAGTTATTAAAGAGTTTGCTTTGTATAATTTAATAAACTATTAGTTTCTGGCAAACTTCTTTCGCATTTGCATTATCCTGCTTAGGATTCTTTACTAATTTCTTATGGGAAAATTACAAATGCGCGCTTTTGTGAGCAATTTAAAACTCTGTGGAACATACTATCTTCTCTCTCGTGCAACGTTTAGCTCAACGTGGTCTTCTCGGGTCGTCTCAAAGAACGGTCAACATTCGCACTCCGATAGCTTGCAACTCCAAGCTAGCGAGGTTTCTATTCAATTTTGCTTGGTTTTGTCTCTCTTAGTTGCACGGACAAGGTTACTGTTACGTTAGTGTGTGCTATGCAGTATCGGAATATTTTTTAATCAAAAAAATATTCCAAAATCATTTCGCTTTTTAAAAAATAATTAGAAATTGTCTTTTTGACGGAGCCGAAAGAAATAATAATTTGAACAAAAAGATATTTTCATAATTTAGGCCATTCCATTGCTAATTTTGATATCTTTAAGTTATAGTTGTCTGTGTTCATTTTCATATACGTGATAATATTTTGATGTAGATAACAACTATAAGTAAGCTATAAGTAGCGATTCAGTTTAGCAAGGTTGTCGACTATCTACATACAAAATAACAATATAATACAATAATAATAGTATTTAAATGTCGTTACAGGGTCTTTATTCACTATGACATACGAAATAACGCAACCAAATTGTGTGTTATATTTATTAATGCATCTTTTTGTTTTGTTAATTTGTTAACAGTGACATAGTAAAACTATGTTTCACGCACTTTTAATGTTTTGAATGTCGTAATGAATAAGGGCATTTTTTACAAATTAGTACACTGTTGAACTAATGAGATTTTCAAGAGGAAACTAAATAGAGAATATATAAAAGATTTTGTTACGAAGTTAATAAATATATTTAATGTTGTTCAATTGAGATGATGGATATTATACATTTATTGCGATATTAGCGAATGACATCGTCGTATGTTTGAAAACCATAAACATATTTTGTTTTATATGGAAGCTTATAGATAATTAGAATTCAGATCATTATCCATTTTTGGATTATAATGAAAATCAAAGTTTTGTTAGAGTGAACAACTACTAATATTAGATATTGATCACATATACCCTATCTTAAATACTCTCAGAACGGTACTGACTATACCTATAATACAAAGTCATTTTTCTGTAGATTTCGCCTTTTGTCAGAAAATGACAGGCGCGAGAGAAAATCTTATTTGCCATCGGAAATGCATCGTATATCACTGATACAGAAAATTCTAATTATTCTATTAAATTATTTAAATTAAAATAAAAACACGTAAAACAAAGTAGTTTGCAGATTAACACTTAAAAACATTAAATTACAAATTCGTAATCATTACAAATCAAACATTAAATATATTAAGATTGAAAAATTAACACACCAATATTATATAAAAACACTTTATAACTTTGTTATTTTAGTTTAGTCCTCTTTTGTCGATACAAGTTACATTATATGTATTAATTTACTTAAAGTGTACATGCGGAATTGATCATTTTAATATTCCATTTCAATTCCGACTGTATGTCCTGTACCAAGATTCCAATATCAGTTAGGACTTACAACGTCCATACATAGTTTGTATTGGTATTACAATTACATTTTATTAACATCTCCAGAGATTTGTTTTGGTATTAACTAAAACCCAATCTATATAAGAATTTTGATATTGGGCGTGTGTACTGTGGGCAGTATTCATGAGCTATACTTAATAGGATCGTTGACAAATGGTATATTTTATAAAAAAAAATAACTCAAATATGTGATTGTTTGGAATTCTTTAGTTCAACAGTGACTACAAATGCCCCTGAGGTTTGTTTCCATAGTCTTAAACCACTAGTCATTCAATAGCAGTACATTATTTTCTCAAATAGGCAAGAATATAAGTGATATTTACAAATCTGTAATATTTTTTGATGATATATATTTTTTACATAGGGACAGAACAATAGATGCATATCCACGCTAAGTACAAATAGCAATTATTGCGCAGGAGATTTATATTTTCCTTTTATTTTTTATCTATACAGTTAGGAGATGGGGAGCTAATATTCAGTAGTACTAAATTAGTTAGACAGTATTTAAAAAAGGCAATAATTACAAAATATAAGGCGTAAATTTTCATTATCAGGTGATTTCGCTTTGAGCAAACCGCAAATTGTGATTCCTTATAAAACTATGCAACGATTGAACGAGGTAAATTATAATAATTCCTATACTAAATTTTATGAGCATTTTAGATAGATTTCATGAATAAGTACATAAAACATCAAAATTCTTGCGCTTAGAAATAACGCAAATTAATTCCTTTTAAAAGAAGATTTACTCAAAATAATTTGCGAGGTATATTGCGTTTAGAATTTTCATCGGCGATTTGCAAGAGAAAAATATAATTTGCGAAATATTTTCCCGATTTTAACTTTACATGTGTTTTTACGTCTAAAAGTTTTAAATCAAGTTATTTTTGTAGTCCGTGATCAGACTATGATGATGTATAAATAGTACTACATCTAATTCTGTAAATTAATTTACAAGTGATAGTAGAAAGTTATTTACCTACAAAATATAAGGCCGTATTGGCTTTAATATATTGGACCGAATGGAATATGATTTGTTTGTACGATATTTAACATTAGTTCCCCATCTAGACACAGCGATAAATGCAATATATTTTTGTACGCCTTAGATTATAATTATGTCTTAATGTTAACATATCAAAGACTTGTATAAACTTTGTTATTCGCCGATGACTTGTTCTTCAGTATGTAACGTTAGAGTACATAATAATATAATAGTTGGCATTTATTTATTGAGCAGCAGACAGAAATTTTTGTATCTATTTAGTTTTTGTAACACAAAGTGTTCACTTACTGTTTTTTTATATTTTTAAATGCGTAAATATTGTTATACTTTTTATTTCCCAGTTTTTTTTTTTATCAGCTGAAGAGTGTAACTCGTCGTATTTATAATTTTTTTTTAAATTGAAAATATGTTGTGTAATACCAAATAATTACATAATTCTATTTTGTGTTTACACTTGTAAGAGTTCGAATATTTTTTTTTATTTATGTAACTTTAAGTGTAAGTTTGGTTTAACTGCAACGAAAATTCTACGAGTAAGAAAATATTTTTTTATTGATATAAATTGGATATAAAAAAAATGAAATGTATTAAAATTTCATCGAATATTCCGCAAACTGAATTTTTATTGAAATTCTTCTAAATTTGTTCGCTTAATAATTCAATTAATTGAAAGTTGTTGATTGATGGATATGTTAAATGGTGTAACGTAAATAATTTTCACTATATAATGGGATTGGATAGAATGTT